>CM061547.1:221129886-222586761 GCA_030864215.1 Capsicum pubescens
ATACTTATAAAGAAGATGCTACAAGGCATTTAGGAATGTTTTCATTTCTTATTATTCTATTTTGAGCTATAAAGTCTGAGGTCTTTAATCTCCTCTAATTCCTATATGTTCGCTTTTCAGATCATGTTTTATAGAAGATCTAATGCTCGTGAAAAGTCTTTTGTCCTATCTGAGGACAATGTGGATAGAGGTCATCCTACTCTAGGAGTTCAGACACGGTCCTAGGGTCACTGCTTCTGATTTCCCTGATGGAGCTCCACCGATTCCACCTGTCCCACCTCAAGCACCTTAAGCTGCTATATTTAATGCTGAGTTTCACTATTTGATTCAGTTGCTTACCTAGTTGGTGGCCTCTCAGACTGAGCGAGTTGCTTTTTTTCTCCATTTTCCGAGGCCACTAGAGTTGGCCAATTTATGAGGTTGAGTCCTCCTATTTTCACTGGTTCTAAAATGGAGGAAGATCCTTAAAACTCTATTGATGAGATGGAAAAGATCTTTCATGTGATGCATGCTACTGATATAGAGGGTGTAGAGTTCGTAGCTTATCAGTTAAAGGATGTAGCATACCAATGGTATGAAGAGTGGGAGCAGCTTGGGGTGATGAAGTTGAGTCTACTTTGTGGGATGACTTCTCTAGTACTTTAATTGATTGCTTCTTTCCTTAGGAATTGAGGGAGGCAAAGGCTGAGGAATTCATGAATTTAAAGCAAAGCAAGATGGCATTAAAGAAGTATGTCTTGAAGTTTTATCAGTTGTCGTGTTATGACCAAAGTTGGTGTCTAACATGAGGGATAGAATGAGGAAGTTTACCTCTTAGTTGTCCTATGAGTTGATCTTAAAAAGCAAGGCTGCCTTGTTGAACAATGATATGGACATCTCTAGACTTGTGTATATGCAACAAGTGGAAGAATAAAAAAAGAAGCAAGAAGAGATGAGTAAAAGCAAAGTAAGAAGTTTTGTTATTCGAATCAAGGTGGAGGTCAACAACAAACTGGTAGAGATGGTGGAAAATGGTCTAAGAAAAGGAGGAACAATTCTGGTTCCTACTCTATGACTAGTGCTCCTTATCCAATGCCGTTGGGCAATCGCCGTTCTCAGTATGACAATAGTTTTAGAGTACCAGAAGTCTAGTCTCAGGCTAGTGGAGCTCAGTCAACTCCATCATATCCCCCTTGTAGATTTTATGGTTAGATGCATCGTGGTGTTTATTACGAGGGGAGGAACAAAGGTTTAAATATGGTTAGATCGACCATATGCATAAGGATTGTCCTTATAAGGTTGCTTCTGGAGAAAATAAGATTCCTGTTACTACCTCATCAGCTCCTACACCAAAGGGTGCTACTTCTACTTCTGGCTTCGGCACTGGTCGAAATTATTTATATGCTCTTGCACCCACCAAGATTCTAAAGAATCCCCCAATGTTGTTACTGGTATGCTCAAACTCTTCTTTATGATGTTTATTGTCTACTTAATCCTGGGTCTACCTTCTCTTATGTGACCACTTATGTGTCTATCAATTTTAGTTTTAACCCTAATTGTTTTTCAGACCCCTTTTCTGTGTCCACCCCGGTAGGTGAATTCATTGTGGCTAGAAGAGTCTATATGGATTGTGTGATATCGATCTATAGTAGAGAGATCTTGGTGGATCTGATAGAGTTGGACATGTTAGACTTTAATGTGATTTTAGGGATGAATTGGTTGCATTCATGCTATGCATCTCTTGATTTTCAGACTCGAAGGGTCATTTTTTATTTCTCGTAGCTCCCTAGTACCTAAGAAAAGGTTCATTTCGTATCTTAGAGCTCGAAAATTATTTTCTAAAGGGTGCCTCTATCACTTAGTGCATGTTAAAGATTCTAGGTTCGAAGGTCATCTTTGCATACTGTCCCTGTGGTTTGTGAATTTTCTGAAGTGTTACCTGATGATCTTCCTGGTATTCCTTCCAACAGAGAAATTAATTTTAGGATTGATCTTCTTTTGAACACTCATCTTATTTTATCCCTCCTTATAAAATATCTCCGGTTGAGTTAAAGGAACTCAAGAAGCAGTTGAAAGATCTTCTAGATAAGGGTTTTATCTGCCCTAGTGTGTCTCCGTGGGGTGTTTCTGTTCTTTTCATGCGTAAGAAGGATGGGTCCCTTTGGATATGTATTGATTATTGCCAGTTGAATTAGGTGACTAAAGAATAAGTATTCCCTTTCGAGGATTGATGATCTGTTCGATCAACTTCAGGATGATAAGTTTTTTTCTAAGATTGACCTTTGGTCGGGTTATCATCAGTTGAAGAATAGGGAGGTGGATATTCCAAGACTGCTTTTTGAATCTGGTATGGTCATTTTGAGTTTTTGGTAATGTTTTTTGGCTTGACTACTGCCCCGACAACATTTATGGATCTTGTGAATCTAGTTTTTGTCAGTTCTTAGATTTATTCGTGATTGTCTTTATTGATGATATTTTGGTGTATTCTAAGAGCAAGGTGAATCATGCCGATCACCTTCGCATAATGTTTCAGACCCTTAAAAAGCAATAGTTGTATGCTAAATTCTCTAAGTGTGAGTTTTGGTTTAATGCTATGACTTATTTGGGTCATGTAGTTTCTAGAAAAGGGATCATGGCGGATCCCCAGAAAGTTGCGATGGTTAAGAAGTTGCTTAGACCCACAACTCCAATCGATATTTAGAACTTCTTAGGTTTAGCCGATTATTATAGAAGATTTGTGGAAAGCTTCTATTCTGTTGCTGCCCCATTGACTAAGTTGACTCAGAAGAAGATGAAGTTCTTGTGATGTGATGTTTGTGAGGGAAGTTTCAAGAAGTTGAAGGATAAGTTAACTTTGGCTCCGATTTTGACTTTGCCTGAAGGCACTGATAGTTTTTTGTCTATTGTGATGCATCTTGGGTGGGATTAGGCTGTGTATTTATGCTGGCAAGATGATTCCTTATGATTCTGGACAATTGAAAGTGCACGAGAAGAATTATCTGACTCATGATTTGGAATTATTGGACGTGGTATTTGCATTAAAGATCTGGCGGCATTATTATTATGGGGTCCATGTTGATATTTATTCTGATGATAAGATCCTACAATACATGTTTATTCAGAAGGAGCTAAATCTCAGTGAAAAGTGATGATTTGAGTTTCTCAAGAACTATGACGTGAGTCTTCACTATCATCCAGGTAAATCTAATGTGGTTGCTGATGCTTTTAACAGGTTGTCCATGGGAATCGTATCTCATGTGGACAAAGAAAACAAGAATTTGGTGAAGGATATTCATCATTTAGCTAATCTTGGAGTTCGTCTCTTTAATTCTGAGGATGGTGGTGTGATAGTTAAAGAGGTCGCAAAGTCATCTCTTGGAGCGGAGGTAAAAGAGAAGTAGGTGTTGGATCCTATCTTGATACAAATCAAGAATAATTTGAGTAGGAAGAAGGTGATGTTTTTTGATATTGGTGGTGATGGTTTCTTGAGGTACCAAGGCAGATTATGTGTTCCTGATGTTAATGGATTGTGAGGAAGAATTTTGAACGAAGCTCATAAGTCGCGTTATACTGTTCATCCTGGTTCGACAAAAATGTATCATGATCTTAAAGAGATTTATTAGTGGAATAATATAAAGCAGGATGTGGCTAATTTTATAACTAAGTGCATGGTGTATCAACAAATGAAGGTGGAGCACTTGAGGCCCGGCGGGTTAATTCAAGAGATTGAGTTGCCGGTGTGGAAATGGAAAATAATTAATATGGATTTTTTAATCAGTCTCACCAGCAATTTGATTTGATTTAGGTCATCGTGGATAGGACGACTAAGTTTGATCACTTTTTTCCAGTGAAAACTAATTTCTCTTCAGAGTATTATGCCAAGTTATTCATCGAGAAGATCGTAAAGTTGCATGGTACTCCAGTTTCCATCATATCTACTCAGGGTACCCAGCTCTCATCTCACTTTTGGAAATTATTTCAGCGAGGTTTGGGGACTAAGGTAACCCTTAGTACCGCTTTCCACCCACAGACAGATGGTAAGCGGAAAGGACAATTCAAGCCTTGGAAGATATGCTTCGGGCTTATGTATTTGATTTTAGTAGTAGTTGGGTTAATCACTTGCCTCTTATAGAATTTTCCTACAACAACAGTTATCACTCTAGCATTAGTATGGCTCTGTTTGAGTCCTTGTATGGTAGGAGCTTTAGGTCTCCTATTAGATGATTTGAGGTTGGTAAAAATAAGTTATTTGGTCCTGATTTGGTTCACCAAGCCATGGAAAAAGTGAAGGTGATTTGAGATAAACTTAAGACCGTCCTGAGTCGCCAAAAGTCCTATGTTAAAGTGAGGAGCTGGGAATTGGAATTTAATATTGGTGATTGGGTGTTCTTAAAAGTGTCTCTCATGAAGGGATTGATACGGTTTGGTAGGAAAGTGAAGCTCAGTCCCCGTTATGTCGGTCCGTACTTAGTTTTGAAGAGGGTAGGTGGTGTTGAATATGAATTGGAGTTTCCTTCTAGTTTAATATCTATTCATCCGGTGTTTCATGTTTCGATGTTGATCAGTTCTGTGGGTGATCCTTCGATGGTTGTACCTTTGGAAAAGGTAGCTATTTCAGATTCCTTGTCTTATGAGAAAGTCCCAATTGAGATTTTAGATCGACATGTTTGTTGATTATGGACTAAGGGTGTGGCTTCGGTAAAGGTTCTTTGGAGGAACCAAAAGGTCGAGGAATCTATGTGGGAAGACGAGAAAGACATGAAGTCCAAGTATCCGTTCTTATTCACCGTTTTGAAAAATCGTACTTGAGGTATGTGTATCCCTTAACATTTTTTTTTCTGTCTTTGTTAAAAGAAATTTAGATTTTCTCAATGTTTTGTTTTCTGTCTTAAAGGTAAGTGTAGTCATATTGGAGTTGAATCGTGCTAATAAATGCCTTGTCCTATCATTCGAGGACGAATGATCCTAAGGGGGGAGCATGTAACACCCCGATTTTTTAGTCCTTAATTTTTTTTGAAATTTTATCGTCACTGTCTTGACTACGACTCCGTGTACGAGTCGTAGGGAGTCTTGATGGGTCCTAGGGACCCAATTGTAATCAAATCTGTAATTATGTGGCAAAAATCTACTTTGAGTATGAGTGGCTCAGCTCACTAAGAGTCGTAAGGACTTGTTATGAGTCATTGGGTGCAAATTATAGGGTGTCCTGTGAATGCCCCAAATGGTTTCTATGTTGACTACCACTGAACCCTACGAGTCGTAGGGTCCCATTACAAGTGGTGTCAATTGAGTCGTAGGGTCAACAGTGTGTGGGTGCCCTGGAAGCTGTCTTGGCTACACTCGTGGTGACGATTCATAATGAGTCTATATGAGTCGTATTGTGACTCGTAGTCCTTGACGACTAAATTTTAATATTTTAAATTGAGGAAACTTTGGACAATTCCCTTCTCACCCAATTATAATCCCACATTCATAAAGCTTAAAAAGGAGTTATTTCTCATTCATAACGTACTCAAGTACTTTCAAAGTTCTCTCAAGTCTCTTATGCAACCATACTTAGGGATTCCAAGAAGTAGTTCATCCATGGTTTCAAGGGTTGAATTCTTTCTGTGAAATTTGGTATTTCAAGCATGTTACTCTTCCCTAATTGCTCATTGTTTAAAAGCATGTGTTTTAAAGTGTTGTTCATGAGATATTGATCTTGATTTTGAAGCAAGGGTTGAGGGTTTTGAATAATTGTTGTTGTACAATGTTTTCCATGATTTACCTACACTTAATTATGCTTTAACTATGGTTTTGAACTTGTGGGTGCATGGGTATGGTGAATAAACAAAGGGATTGTGATTTCCTAAACTTGTGACTTTTCAAGTGGTTATGACCTCAACCCCATATTATGAAATTGGTTTTCAATATGAAAAGTATGCATATTGAACTACTCTTGAATTATTGTATGATGTGAAAAGTCACTAAAGCATAATGATTTTTGAATTGAACTTAAGTGGTTGTATAATTTCCCAAGCTAATGTGTAATTGAACCAAGGGGGTTGTGAATTCCCCCAAGTGATGTAATTGGTTTGGTATGTTGATGTTACCTTGCAAGTGTAGTTGGTATAACGATACCATCAATGTAGGTCTTAACATGTAATGTGGTTCAATGAATGAGAATGTGTGAAACTTTTTTTAGTTGGGCTTTAATAAGGGTTGTGTTGCCGAGTCATGAAACTGGAGGTCCCGAGGGACCAATACTGGAAACCGCAGTTCCCGCCGCGGGGTTTTATATGACCGGGTGGTTCAAGTCCCCCTTATTATTATCATATGATTAGGAGGTTTGAGTTCCCCATATTATATTACATGATTTGGTACTTGTGTTACCTTAATATGCCACTTGGTTTGAGTCCCTCACAATGCATATGTATACCCTCTGGTTCATGAGGCCACATGCACTAGGGCCCTACCATCCAGGGGAGAGATGGACCTATATAGCCCGTGGGTGCTTTCGTATAATATGACGGTTGAGCTACACAATCCAGGCTAAAGTTTTAAAGTGTATGTTAAGCCTTGTCCCCTACCTCGGCATATGATATATACATATATATATGTATGTATGTATATGTATTTGATTATGGGCAATGATTTGAATTATTTCAAATTGTTTATTTATGGCACTATGTTATCCTTATCCCTGAGTTTCATGCTAGTGTTCACACCACTACCACTAACCATCTCCAGATGTTGTACCCCCATGCGATGCAGGGTCCGAAGGCAAGTCTACTTTTCCTGCACAAAATTAGGTGGATTGCCTCTATTCGTTGATTCGTTGTCATGAAGTGGTGATCTTCTATTTTCCGAAAGGCCTAGGCATTTCATCTATTTCCATTCTTGGGATTGAGTTGATAGTTTCCATTATCATTAACATTATCATTGTCATCTGTCAAAGTCTGGGAATGTCCCGACCAAGACTGTTTTTTGGTTCTCTTGTTAGAAGGCTTTGTTGGATTACTATGGACTTGGGTGATGTAGGTAGGTCGTTTGGCCGGTTACCGATTATTGGTTATAGATATGTTTTGAATTTCCTTAATCTTGTCATATGCTATCTTGTTATATGTTCAGAATTCATCCGGCATTGGGGATGTTGTGTTTGGTTTGGTGCTGGGGGTGATCTCCGGTCCACGCATGACTTGAGATACCATCACAACCAGGACCTAGTTTGGGTCGTGAACAAAATGACTCATTATTTGGTTTGCAAAAACAAAAGGCCAGGTTAGAAACTCGGTTTATCGAGGGGAAGGTATGCGGCACCCCTTGAGTTCCGTACTTCTAGCATGGTCACTTTTATTGACTTGTACTCGATTTAAACTATTTTTGGATAAATTATATTACAATCCACTTTTATTATTGAATTGCTATTGGTATGGCCCAGATGCATAACTACATATTTGGTCTTGACATACACCAACATAGAAGTATAATTGCTTTCGTCGCCTGAGAGCATCACACCTAATAATCCATGTCTACACGTCTTAATTTGAATTAGTGAAATATGAATTGTTAGAACAATTTGGCCAGAGTGTGTAACCAAATCTTTGAATTTCTTTTAAGTACCTAAAAAAATGTGTAAATGCATGTTTAATCAAAACAAATTTAATCATTTTTATGGTCGTCTAACGTTTAATGGAATTTAATATTTTCCTTTTATTAACAAGCTTAATCATATTTTTAATGGTCCAACTAGTGAAGGCAATATAACACAAAAAAATTGAGCCAAGATTCTTTCTAGTTTCCCCATTCAAAAGATTTCATTCAAATTGATTATAATGTCTAAGGACAATATCAATATTATGTTGTTTCGGGTACACAATCTGTATGTTTATACACTACACTTCAGCACAAGTTCAAGACTTTTTCAAGAACACTTATGATGTTTTTCAACACCTTCAACACAAGTTAAATACGAACTATCAAAGAAGTGTGTTATATTTAAGAAATAAGATGAAACAGAAATAAGACCTAGTCCTCCAAAGTCAAGGAGTGTCCTTAAGGAATTAATTCCCCTCAAGTACCCCAAGTTGCAGAATTTTTCCTCCCAGGATAAAATGGCTTCACAATCAGAATGTAGTGGTACCTCAAACTTTCTGATTTTCTTCGAACTCACTCAACGGGAGATGATCACACCGAGTTTTTAGAAGCAAGAGAAATGTTATTGTTATGCAGAAAATTCTTGTTTAACCTATGAAAAAAATACAGGTTTATATAGCCATGAAGTGCCCCTTCGAAAAGGAGGAAATGGTTCATCAGAAAGGTGTATTATTTCGAAATAGTCACGTCTGTCCATTCGAAATAGTATATATTTTCTGAATAGTCACAACTATCCGAATAATCATCCCCTTCCCAAAATAGTGTGTCTTTTACTCAAATAGTTGTACCCCCTCCGAGCAAACCTTTCAGCGTTTCTGCATGCATTCTGCTTGCATGTTAATGGAGATTTTTTTTGGGTTTTTCTATGGATTTTTGGATCACTTGTTTTCCCAAGTTTCAAATAAATTTTGTCCAAAAAATTAATCTCATCGATCGATCATTTGACAAATCTAAATCCAAAGCCAAAGATGAGCCAAACGAGTGATGACGACGACGGCATGAGGCACCTCTTGGTTCTTTCCTCAGTATCCACTTGAAGGTGTGTTTATTATCAAGAACACAATAAAGTTGATTTCTCCCACCAATGTGGGAGAAGTAGACTTTTCTTTAGTGAGTACACTTTCCTTTTAAGTGTGCTCACTTTTGCTTCATGAATTTTCTCTATTTTCCATTCAAACCAATTGAACTTAACAATCCCCCACATGAATGGGAAATGGCTACTCTTTGTAAAATTTTTATGGGCAAGTATGTGATCATCAAGAAAAGACTGATTGCATCTGGATAAGTGGATTTTCCTTTGAACTGTTCGTAGTAAACATGTATCAGATGCACTTAGTCAATCGATAGATTTGATATCTTTGAACCGTCGATCTTTAATGTACACCTAGACAACACATGTCATACAACCAATCTTTTATTGTTTATGATTCTCACGGTTTTGTTCATTTCAGCCATGAATATGTCCTGGTTTCATGAGAGCTTAGAGAATAGGCCTTTACTAACCTTCTCCTTGAAACGGCTTCCACTTCACCCTCACATAGGTGATTTCTAAATTTTCAATCCTATAGATTAAACTATTTGGTCACATTTGCCAAATTTAGATAATCATTAAAAGACTACACACCATAAGTCTTATCCTTATTTACTAAACATTGTCTATATCATGAGAATGGGTTGGGTATATTGACAATGTAGAACCTGTCAGACATAACTTTTTTTGATCTCCTTGAACCTTGCTCTTAGGATCTACAGTCTTCTAGGTAGATTTACCTCCATGCTAACTTGTCCTAGGCCGTAAACCCATTCCCTTGGATGTTATCTCAACTCTCTCTCTAGATAGGCCTTTTGTAAGTGGATCCAACATATTATCCTTTAACTTTACATAGTCAACAATGATAATTCCACTAGAGATAAGTTCTCTAACAGTATTATGTCTCTATCTTATGTGACGAGATTTACCATTGTACATCATGCTCTCTTCACTACCTATTGCCGCTTGGCTATCACAGTATATACATACTGGTGCCAATGGTTTGGGACAATAAGGAATATCTTCCAAGAAATTTTGGAGCCATTCTGTTTTTCTACTGTCTTTATCTAATGCGATAAACTCAGATTCCATTATGGAGCGAGCAATACATGTATGTTTGGATGATTTCCTAGAGACTGCTCCTCTACCTATAGTAAATACATCTCAACTCGTGGATTTTATTTCATTCAATCTGGTGATCCAATTTGCATCACTATATCTTTCAAGTACCATAGGATATTTATTATAAAGCAATGCATAGTTTTAAGTGTATTTAAGATACCCCAAAACTCTTTTCATTTCCATCCAATGAGTTTTATTGGGATTACTCGTATACTGACTCAACTTACTAATAGCACATGCTATGTCTAGCCATGTACAATTCATGATATACATTAAACATCCCAACCCTCTTGCATAGTCCAACTATGAGTCACTTTTACCTTCATTCCTTTGAAGTGCAAAGATCATGTCCAATGAAGTCTTGGAAATACCAAATTTCAAATACTTGAATTTGTCAAGTACTTTTTCAATATAATGAGACTTTGACAATGCCAAACCTTATGGAGTTCTATGGATTCTTATTCCTAAGATCACATTCACAACTCCAAGGTCTTTTATATCAAACTTGCTCTCAAACATTCATTTCATAACATTTATTCAGAAATGTCTCTACTGATGATCAACATATCATCCACATATAAACAAATAATGACCTTGTGATTTGAAGTGTCTTTAATGTAAACACATTTATCACATTCATTTATCTTGAACCCGTTTTCCATCATGCTTTGGTCAAACTTCACATGCCACTGTTTAGGTGCTTGTTTTAGTCCATAAAGTGACTTAACTAGTTTGCACACTTTTTTTTCTTTACCAGGAACCACAGAACCCTCGGGTTGTTCCATTTAAATTTCTTTTTTCAATTCTCCATTTAGTAATGTTGTTTCCACATCCATTTGATGGATTTCAAGACCATATACCTCCGCCAAGGCAGTTAACATCCAAATTGATGTTAGCCTTGTTACAGGAGAGTATGTATCAAAGTAATCAAGGCCTTCTTTCTATTTAAAGACTTTTACTACAAGTCTTGCCTTGTATTTATCAATAGTACCATCCGCTTTTATTTTTCTTTTGAAGATCCATTTAGATTCTAAAGGTTTATTTCTCGGAGGAAGATCAACCAACTCCCACTATGGTTGCTCAAGATTTATTCAATGTCACTATTGACTGCCTCTTTCCAAAAGGATGAGTCTGAAGATGACATCATTTCTTTAAATGTTTGACGCTCATTTTCTAAGAGAAATGTTACAAAATCTGATCCAAATAAAGTTGACATTCTTTGATGTGTACTACATCTTAGATTTTCATCATTATGTACATCCTTACTTGGTTTATCTCGAGGTCGTTTCTACCCTCCACTAGATTGTTCATGTCTAGTTTTATACGGATAAATATATTTAAAGAACTCACCATTATCTGATTTAATTACCGTATTTTCATTAATATTCGGATGTTCAGATTTATGAACTGAAAAGTGACATGCTTTACTACTTTAAGCATTTCCTATGAACACGTAGTCCACTGTCTTAGGTCCTATTTTCACCTTTTTAGGCATAGGAACTTGGACTTTCGCTAGGCACCCCCACACTTTGAAATATTTCAAGTTGGGTTTTCTTCCTTTCCATTTTTCATATGGAATTGATTGTGTCTTACTATGGGGCACTCTATTGAGTATTCAGTTTGCTTTAAGGATAGATTTCCCTATAAGTTTTACTGTAAACCTGAACTAATTAAGGAATTCATCATTTCCTTTAGGGTTCAATTTTTCCTTTCCGCAATTCCATTAGATTGAGGTCAATATGGGGCTATACTTTGATGGACAATTCTATTCTCTACACATATCTCTGCAAATAGAGATTCATATTCTCCACCCTTATCATTTCTTATCGTTTTGATCTTTTTCTCTAACTGATTTTCAACTTCTGTTTTATATTGCCAAAATACATCTGTTGCTTCATCCTTACTGTTAAGCAAACAGACATAACAATACCTCATGTAATTGTCAATAAAAGTTATAAAATACTTTTTTTTCACCATGAGATGGTGTTGAGTTTATATCACAAACGTTAGTGTGGATTAAGTCTAAGGGATTGGAATTTCTTTCAACGAACTTATACAGATGCTTGGCATACTTTGACTCCACACACATTTGACATTTTGATTTATTACACTCAAAGTTTGGCAAAACTTCTAAGTTAATAAGTTTTCACAAAGTTTTGTAATTAACATGTCCTAATCGTTCATGCCACTATCCATTAGACTCAAGCAAGTAAGTAGAAACAGAACTTTTATTGATTTCAACTGTCATTACATTTATTTTGAATAGGCCCTCAGTGAGATAGCCTATTCCTATGTACACTTTTCCTTTTCTAAGTACAATCTTGTTAGAAACAAATACACATTTTAATATATTTTTATCAAGAAGTGATACAAAAATTAAGTTCTTCCCTATATCCGGTACATACAGGATATTATTAAGAGTCAACACTTTGCCTGATGTCATTTTAGGCAGACTTTTCCTGTTACTTCAACTTTTACAGTTGCTGAGTTTGCCATATAGATCTTTTCTTTGCCTTGAGCTGGAGAATATACGTGGCATGTGGCACTGGAATCCATCCACCATTATTGAGAATTTCCCACCAAGTTACATTTAGAAAACATGTCACACCGATCGTCCATTTCATTCTTAGATTCAACCATATTTGCTTGGTCCTTCTTTTTGCCTTTCCTTGGGGAATGGCAATCTATTTACTTATGGCTAATATTACCACAATTAAAGCATTTCCCCTTGAATTTCTTCTTAGGTTGAATGCTTTCTTCCATTTTTTTTGAGTTGTTGTGATCGTCTTCTACAATGTTTGCTCCACTCATTGCAGATTTTCCTTTCGACCTTATTTCTGTGGCTTTTTTGTCTTCTTCAATGTGCAGCCTTACTATGAGATAATCAACTATCATCTCTTTTTGTTTATGTTTTAAGTAGTTCTTGAAGTCCTTCCACATAGGTGGCAACTTCTCTATTATTGCAACGACTTGAAATGCCTCGTTCGCAACCAAACCTACAATAAAGTTTATATGAACATTAAGAACATTTTTAACATGTTCAAATAAGGTATTCACCAAACTCATACCTTTAGTAAGGATATCGTGGATAATAACTTGCAATTCCTGTATTGTTGTTTTGGGTACACAGTCTGTATGTTACTTCGCATAAACTTCAACTAAGTTCAAGAACAAACTTGTTAAGAACAACTAGAAATTTTAACACCTTCAACACAAGATAAAAAATGACCTTTCAATAGAAGTGTGTTAATCATTATTTTGAAAGAAAAAGATGAAGAAGAATTGGAGTCAAGTCCTCCGATTTCATGGAGTGTCCTTAAGGAATCAATTCCCCTTAAGTACTCGAGGTTACAAGATTTTTCCTCCCAAGATAAAATATCTTACAATCTGATAGTAGTGGTACCTCAAACTATAGGATTCTTCGAACTCACTCAAGGGGAGATGACCGCACAGAGTTTTTAGAAGATAAGAAGTGTTTTTAATGCAGAAATTTTCATACTCAAGGAATCATGCAACAAAGAACTTCTTAGTTCCTGCATCCTCAGTCTTATATTTCTTTTCCATCACATTTCACAATTCTTTAGATGTCTTCATTCCTCTATAAACATTGTATAAGTCATCTTGGAGGCCACTTAGGATATAATTCCTACATAAGAAATCAGAATATTTCCATGCCTCTGTTACAACAAATCACTCCTGGTCCAAACTTTCTTCGAGTACTTCTGGAGCATCTTCTGATATAAACCTTTGAAGAAATAAGATTGTCAAATAGAAGAACATATTCTGTTGCCACCGCTTAAAATCAACTCCAGAAAAGTTTTTGGGCTTTTCCGCTCTTGTCATAGCGGGTGGCGTAATTGCGCGACTGGTTGAAGCAACATTAGTTGCTGCCACACTGTCACACCATCAACATGACCATACGTAGTTATTTTTCTTTCACAAGAAGACAGTCAACTTTAGCATATCACAATACTAATAAAAATTTTGTAGCAACTTTAAACACTACTTGTTTCTAGTTTAACAATGAAGTTTTTATGACTTCCAATCATTAACTGAATGAGCTTTAACTGATGATAAAATTTTTATTTCTTCAAATCACTTGTTAAGTTCAAACAGAGTAGAAAACATAAAGCTTTAATCTCCAGAAACCAAATAGTACAGATTACGAAGGTTAATTCCTTATGATTGTTATTTTGGGTACACAATCTGTATGTTTATACACTAAACTTCAACACAAGTTCAAGACCTTTTCAACACTTATGAAGATTTTTTCAACACCTTCAACACAAGTTAAATACAATATATCAAGGAAGTGTGTTATATTTAAGAAGTAAGATGAAACAAAAATAAAGCCAAGTCCTGCGAATTCACGGGGTGTCCTTAAGGAATTAATTCTCCTCAAGTACCCAAAGTTACAGAATTTTTCCTCCCAGGATAAAATGACTTCACAATCAGAATGTAGTGGTACCTCAAACTTTCTAATTTTCTTCAAACTCACTCAACGGGAGATGATCACACAGAGTTTTTAGAAGAAAGAGAAATATTTTTCTATGAAGAAATTTCTTGTTTAACCTATGGAAAAAATACAGATTTATATAGCCATGAAGTGCCCCTTCGAAAAGGAGGAAATGGTTCATTAGAAAGGTGTATCATTTCAGAATAGTCACTTCTATCCATTCAAAATAGTATGTCTTTTCCAAACAGTCACAACATCCAACCAGTCATCTCTTTTCCTGAAATAATGTGCCTTTTACTTGAAGCGTTGTGTCCCCTCCTAGAAAACCTTTCAGTGTTTATGCATGCACATTAACGGATAAAAATATTTTTGATTTTTCCATGGATTTACATATAACTTATTTTTCCCAAGTTTCAAATAAATTTTGTCCAAAAAATTAATCTCATCGATCGATCATTTGACAAATCCGAATCCAAATTCAAAGCCGAAGCGAGCGAGGACGACGACAATGCGAGGCACCTCTTGGTTCTTGCTTCACTATCCACTTGAATGAGTGTTTGTTAATAATAACACAATAAAGTTGCTTTCTCACACCAATGTGGGAGAATTAGACTTTCCTTTAGTGAGTACACTTTTCTTTTAAGTGTGCTCACTTTCCCTCCAAAAATTTCCCTCTATTTCCCATTCACACCAATTGAACCCAATATATTAAGCATATGATTTATGAAGTTAATCAAAGTACAATTATATGAGAACGTTTAATCATATTATTTTTTAAAACTTCGTACCAAATGAATCAGTGAATTAAATTATATTAAATCAAATATGTACTATGCAACTTCAATAAGGAGCCAAATTCTAATTAAAGATATTATTGTTTAAACAATAAATCTGTACAATTAAACATACCAAGTTAATAGATAAAAGATAAGATAGAAATGAACCTTTATTGTTTATTGTTAAGATGAGAATTACCTTGAAATAGAATGAGTCCCTGGACCAGATCCATGGGGAAATGAAATGAAGATGAGGTTAAGGGAATAAAATTTGCACCTCTCTATTTTTTCTATGCATATCTCCTCGTATTCTCTTTTCAGATGATTGTGTGTATATATAAAATAGATGAAGGTGTGTAGTAGTATGTGTGTGAGGGGTGTTTCTAGTGAATGAGGGTGAGGAATTATGTGTGTGTTGTTAATATGTGTAGGTGTATGAGGAATAAAAATCTAATAGAATCCTTTGAGTTAGAGTAAGAACTAAAGTATACTGATGTCACCACCCAAAAATGAGGGAATGATGGAACTTATCGTGGGTTATTCTTGTCAAATAAGCCAATCACCAAAAAAGAAATAGAAAAATCCAACAAGAATGAAAATTGTAAGATGAGACTTCTAGAGGAAAGTCAAGCCAATCATAGAATATAATAAAGCAAAAATTTGAAGAAGTAACATAAACCACCCAAAATCTAGTATCATAATGTAAGAGAATCTATGTACAAAAATCTAAAAAGAAAAACAAAAAAATTATCTCTAATCCAAATAAAGACATAACTAAGGATAGGATGACAAATGGAATCCACCCTAAACACTAGAACAATCTAGTACCTTGAATTTGATCAACTTCGCTCGAAAGCTCAACCGCCACTTGAAGTATGAACTAGGATTTACATTGAAAGGGCACAAAAAAGGTGAGTACAGTCCACTTATACTCAGTAGGAATCATAGGCCGAGTGAGAAAAGCAGAAAATAAGGTAAGTAAAGTAACATTATTAGCATATAACCTGCAAGCAGAAAAATTCCCAATTGGTAGCTCACACCATCTCCATTAACAGATCTAATATGTATTTACTGAAAATAAAAACATCATAGATATACATGAAGAATATATTGAAACTAAAACCAATAAATAAAACTAAAGAAATTAAGAAATATATTTATGGAAATTCAATGTTGTAATACCCCGTACTTTTCCTAGCTTGAAAAGTTTCCCAAGAATGTTAGAAGCTTTCTTTGAAAGATGAATCCACTTTTGTACACATGGTATTTTCAATATTTTCACTCTTCATCATGTGGGGAATTGAATAAACTTTTCATCGATACTAAATTTTCCCAAATCCGACACCCGAGTGAAAAGTTAGAGCCTTTTTAGTGAGACAGTGTATTACTTGAGCCTTTAGCGTGTCGCGGAGTTTCTCAAATGACAATTGTCAATTTCCAGTGTTGCTCCATGATAGTGGCGCATTACGCCAAACTTTCAGGTCACAGAAAAGGTGGAAACGCGATAGCTTCGCGTCACGCTACCGTGCAATTTCCCATTTGTCACTTTCTAGTGACTTGGTGCGATAGTGGCGCGTCGCGCTAAGGATGAAAATCAGGAAATTTTCTCAGAAATTAAAGACGCATCCAAGGGTTAAAAGGGTCAATTTCTACCCCTATTTAAACCCAATAACTCGTGATTTAGCCATTCTTCACCCAAAATATACTAGTTTCTCTCAAGTTTCTCTCAAGAACAAACTAGGGTTTCTATTGGGGATTCAAATTCAAGACGGTTTCACCGTCAATCGTCAAGAAATCACATCCTAGGTATGCGTAGTGTTCATTCATGGACTCCTTTCGTCCATGAAGCCCGAGAATCTCTTTTCTGAGTTTATGTTTATGGATTTCTTTATGAATTTTATGTTGTGTTTGTTTTGTTTATGTTGAGAATGATCAATTGAATTCAAATCCATGTTGGGTGATCAATTTTATATGGAATTGATTTTTAGATATTTATATTCATGTGAACCTATAAATAAACCCTAGGATGATGAAATTAGAGATGAATCATGATGATTAATTGTTATATAATGTTGTCTACATGTGCTATGCCTACCACGTGTATGATTAAATGCCTAGATGAAGGAACAATGCCCGACTAGTATGATATCATTAAATCTCCATGTATGTACAAGCTTATGCATATCACATGTTTGATGAAGTGCTTCAATATATGAATTATGAATTTTGTTATTTTCATGTGTTCAAGTAAGCCATACTATGTCAGTTTCTTCTCATTGAGTCCTGGGGGCACTTGTACCCAAACATTTAGCTGTGTTCCTAAATCCATTTCATGTTTTCATGATCTCCTCAGTCAAGCTATGATCCATAGAACTCAGTCAGTCATGTGACTCAGAAAATCTCAGAAATCTCAATAATTTCAGTAGCTCATTAATATCAGTAACCTTAATATTCCCAGTTAATCTCAGTAACTTCAGTATTCCCAGTCAGTCCTCAGAACTCAGTACATTCCATCAGTCAACGGAGACCAATAAATTTAGTTTAGCTCCGCTAGATAGTACCACTAGTATTAGTTCAGTTCAGTTAATCAACTCAGTTCAGTTAATCAGTTCAGTGTCTTTTAGATGAGAGTAGGATTCAGCACCGAGCGAGCCTAGGGATGGGGACTCACCCACTAGATAGGACTGAGATCCCTAGAAGCAATACCTAAGTTCCAGAACTACGTGGCCAGTGTAGGTATGATATATCACCTGTTAGATAGGAATGACATACTTAGGGATCACCCGTTAGCACATTTAAATGTATAGGACTAATCCCAGGGGTCACCCGCTAGATTAGGACTGACTCCACAACAGTTGTCTTTGCCAGTGGCGTGCTACTGACACCCTTCCAGTTGGGGCTACAGGTTGGACCCCAGTTAGCTTAGTATGGGGCCTGTCGGTTAGATGAATACATCCCACAGTTTTAGTTACAGAATTAGGACTGTCCGATACAGTCAATTTAGCTCAGTAGTATAGATTTAGGACTGTCAGATACGGTCACTCCTTATCATTTTAATTAGACTCCAGGATCACCCACTAGACAGGACTGATCTCAACTATGGTCAATCAGTAACGTTATCATCAGATTTAGAGATCACCCGCTAGATAGGACTGATCTCAAATTCAGTTACTTAGATACAATATGGAACTCAGCTAGTTCTATCAGATTTAGGACTGTCAGATACAGTCACTCATGTAATCAGTTATATCAGTTATCAAAACTTATGTTATTAGCATTCAGCTTCAGGACTATCAGATACAGTCAACCAGACCAATTCTTCATAATCAGAACTGTCAGACACAATTATCCATGTATCAGTAACATAGTATCAGTCCCTCAGTATTCAGTAATACAATATCAGTTTCTCACTCATCAGTGACTCAGATGTCAATATCAGTAGACTCTGTAGTCAGAACTTAGTATCTAGTCCTATCATGATCTCAGTTACAGTTACGTATGCATGCATGTATTCTCACGTTCATGTTAGTCAGTCATTTAGTATTGTTCATGCATATGAACCTATTGCATTAAGCCTACCTCACTTGTATACCAGTATATTCAAAGTATTGATGCATTTGTGCTATGGTGTCTTATCCCATGGCTTTAGAATCACGAGCTCCAGAGAACCAGTAGCATCCCTGTTCAGTGATCAGAGTTAGCAGTAAGTGCCTCATCCTTCAAGGACATGATGATTACATTACTATTTCAGTTTTCAGTTTATTTTAGTAGTTGGAGTTATTTGGGTACATGTCCCATCAACTCCTTATTCAAATAGTTTAGAGGCTTTCAGACTACAGTATGTTTAGACAATTATCTTAGTTATTTTGGTATTATTATACCATATTTTTCATTTATGTACTAGTATTGAACCTTATGGCCTTTCAGTTCATGTTTTCGTATTTACGATATTATTACTATTATTCAGTGCTCAGTTTACAGATATCAGTCATGGGTTAGCTTGTGGTCCTTCAGGGTCATGGGTACCGTGTAGCATTCTGGGTACCAGATTCGGGGCATTACAAATGTGGATGGGATGAATGGTGAAAGCCATCGAATGAGTTTTGTATATACACTCATCGAGATCACAACTTCCAGGTAGGACCCATGGGGGTTTCCCAACCCATGTACTATAACTCATATCTCAAATCTCAATCCACCTTCCCCGACACATGTTTGTGGAGAGTTTTTTTATAGAAGTATCCCATTTTCTTTCAAAAATAGTGTTCCGCAATGTCTCATGAATGTATATGTATAAAATAAGGATATAATGATCACAATCTACTCAAATGAAGATATCCAATCAATTAACCATATATATAAGTAAGCCTAGAAATAAACTCAATATGTCCACAATTCATGATTATCGACTCTAGTTATGCACCATCCAAATAAATATGCATATAAGAAATCATTAAGATCATATTGACCACTAACTTAGGAAATTCTATCATGATAAAGTCAACCAATGCTCAAAAAGGCCTAAAATAACTATTCAAGTCCTTGCACAGGCATTATATCTAGAATAAAGACATTTAATTGCATAGTTAGGGCCAATGATGTCAAATAAAGCCTTCACATGGGTAACACACAATATCAGATATCACAAGTCAACAATAATGTAATATAATCCTCTTCACGTACACAACAATACTAATGATCTCAAAATATAAACCCCATAGTTATTTTCCCCAACCCACAACATGTTTTACATAGTTATTAACTATCCAGAATTTGAAAGAAGTTAAGCCATAACTTACCTTGAACCAACAAAATCCAAGACTAAAATACATCAACACGAATCCTTACCCTTAATAACAACCTCTAAATCATACACAACATTCAAAAATAGCATCTAGCATTAAAAGAAAGTTAATGATACTCATATTGTCCATAGTTGAGTCAGATCCAAAATAGGTTAAAAAAAGAGGTAAATTTAAAATTATTTAGAAATATATTCACTGAGGTTATAGGAGTCTACCATTGAAAATTAATGCTAAAATTGATTAAAAATGAGGTCTAAATATAAGAAAAATCATTTTTAAGCTTTATTTGTAAAAACCTCAAAATCCTATTCAAAATCATGATTGGTATTTTTGAAGATGCAATCCATGAGAAATAATGAAAATATGATTTAGGAGATTACCCAATAAACAATAGTTGTAAAATCCTAAAATATTTCCCAAAGACCAAAGCTTGAGGTCCAAAAATGGAGGAATTCTTGAATTTGAGCTAGTTATACTATTCTATGAACAGTGTCGCGCTAATGTGGTCCACCCTTTATGTTCATGAGGGTCAACATTGACCTGGCCACATAAATGGCCTTCACATTATCAATTAGGGTTTCATTTTCGTGTAGGTTCATGACCTAAAACCTCGTATTTTCGACTGCACTATCACATTTGTAAGAAAGAAAGGCCCCAACCCTAGTCTAATTACCCTTTATAAATGTGGTCCCACTATTGCATTTATGATGAAGGAATATGATTCCTTCTCATGTTTGTGAAGAAGGTTTACACCTACATCGGATTCAGAAAACCAACTGATTTTTACAAGTTGAAATATTTTTTAGAGAAGCCTTGGGATTTGTTTGGGACCCGATTGAAATAAACTCTATATGCAGCAAGGATATTTTTGACATTCCGAACTTAATGGCTAATGGGATTTTTGAAAAAAATATTGTTTTTAATAAATTAACACCCAAGACACCTTTTTTACAATTTTCCAAATAAAGGGTCACAATACAAAATAAAGGTCTCAAACTTGAACCAACCACACTACTAAACTATATTTGAAATTTTGGACCTTATGGAACTGTCCAAATCATCAACCGACACTAAAAATAATAAATATTAACTGAAGTAAACTATATGACTATTAAAGCCTCTAAGAACCACAAACTTGTCCAAATCATTCCCAATTACATTGAGAATTGTGTCAACCATTCCCATACTTTTAAATAACATATAGCAACTAAGGGGAAGGAAAAGTGGTCAAAACACATAATAAGCATATTATCACAAATTAGTTCACTACAACATCTACTACTAATACTCTAGCTCATCCTCGAACTAAATGACAAGGATATATTTTAACCGATAAATAACTGAGTGTAACTATTATATATGTCAGTTTCAACCACCTAAGTAACCTTCTCAACAGGATGATGCGTCTAATGAACCTTAATGTAATACCCCGAGTTTTAACCTTTGAAAATTTCTAGGTTTGGTCATTACTATCCAGGTTATGACTCAAGTGACGAGTTGTGAAGACTCCTCACGAGTCGTATGGATCCAGTCGTAGCTTGACTAGTGAGGTTTCCCTAAGTTTTTGTATGTGTCATGACTAGGACCCAATGAGTCATAGGTTGAGGTCACGAGTTCTGGTGGAAGACTTGTGATCACAATAGTGTGGTTTCCCTAAGTCACTGCCCATACTACGAGTCCAAGCAATGACTCGTAACCAATCACTACTAGTCGTCACCTGGACAATAGCGATTGACGATAATTTTCTACACTTTTAATCAAGGGAACTTTGGTCATTTTCCTCCCTTCTACACTTAACTTCCATGACTTAAATACCCTAAGGGGCCTTATTTTTCATCATTTAGCATGTCATAACCATTCTTTTATCTCTTAAATTCCAAAGTCAAGAATAAAGCTAGGATTTTAAAGGATTGGTAATCTAGGGATCAATTTGTGGTTTTGATTTTGATTTTCTTGGTGCTTTCATGCATGTATCTCTTCCCTAACTTGTTTTTATATAAAATAATTTGTTTTTTCATGGTTTATGTAAATTTAATTATGGGTTTTGAATAATGGGTTAATGGTTTTTGAATAATTGTTACTTTGTTGGTTTTCCACCAGTTTTGGAATTATTATTCATGCCTTATCTCATGGTTGTTGAACTAATGTGTACATGGGTTTGGTGAATGAAAAAAAAAGGTCATGTCATTCCCCTAATTTTATGAAACTTTTCATTAAACTCAACCCACTTATAAATTTGGTTTTTAAACAAGGAATTATGCATGATTTAACCCACTTTTGAAACTATTATATTGAATAAATGTTAATAAAATATAAATGGTTTTGAAAGGCCTTAGTGGCCATGGATTGGTTTTAAATTTGAACTTGGGGACTGTAGATTCCCCTGATATAATGGATAAGTGGAATAGCATAATGGAAATTGACTTGTAAGCTTAATTAGTATGATTATACAAAAAGGTAGTTGCCTAAATGAATAACTCTATGGTTAACTGGATGGGTTATGTGCAAATATTTTAATTGGGCTTAAAGAGTGTTGTGTAGATCATAGTGAAAGGTGGATATCTCAGGGAAATTGATACTAGAAACCATATTTACCGGCATGATGGTCTTTATGACCGTGTGCATAGTTCATACTTATACATATATTTTGGATTGGCTGGGGTCGAGGAATTCCTGGGCTCATGCTTGGATATTCATATTTCATGCAGCTAACACACACTGGTATGTGGTTCTGGTTTGTTCGTTTGTTAGCTTTGAAGTGGTGAGCTTCTATTCTCTGGAAGGCTTGTATTTTCATTGTTTTGTTTTCATCATATTTTATACTACCTCTTTGGATTTCCCTTTTAGATACTGTCGGGGGTATGTCCCACTTAGGTTGATATTTTGATATTAGAAGCTTTTATGGATAAGTGTGGGTGGTTAACTGATGTTAATTCTTAGAACCTTTATAATGGTTTATCTATCTTCCATACTGCTGTTTGGTTGTTTTTGCTATTTTTCCTTATTGTGTTCTGGTTGGCTAGGCTAAGAAGGTGGTCTTTGATCCTCTATGGACTTAAGATACTCGTCATGACTAGGCCCGGGGTCGAATTATGACAAGATTGGTATCAGAGCCTAGGTTCAGGGTCATTGGGTATCCACAAAGGCTTGTCGTGTAGAGTCTTTTTTATGGGTGTGTAGCGCGCCACACTTATAAAGAGGAGGCTACAAGACATTTAGTAATGTTTCCCTTTCTTGTTTTCTATTTCTGACTATAGAGTATAGGGTCATGGAATTTCTCTAACTCGTGGTTTCCTCATATTTTAGATCATGCCTCCTCAAAGATCTGATGTTTGTAGGAACTCTATTGGGCCATCTGTCTTACCTAAGGATAATGTCGATAGAACTTGACCTGCTTATAGCGTGTAAACCCTATCTATGGTCCCTGCTTTTGATTGTACTAACTCACATGGAGTTCCACCAGTCCCCACTAGTTCTTCTCTGGTTGGTGACATGATGCTTAGTCACTTCAAAGAGATATCTCTAATGCAGAGTTTGGCTTCTCTATTCATATATTGACTCAGTTAGTGACCTCCTAGTCTCTCTAATCAGGTAAGGGTGGCTATATTTCCGTTTCTTCAGAGGTTACTCGAGTTGGTTAGTTCATAAGGTTGAATCTACCAATCTTTAATGTCTCTAAGGTTGAGGAGGATCCTCAAGGATTTATTAATGATATGGAGAAAATTTTTAGAGTGATGCATGCTTCCAATTTTAAGGGTATGGAGTTTGCTACATATCAATTGAAAGATATGGTATATTAGTGGTATGAAGAGTGGGAGCAGTCGAGGGGTGATAAGGCTGAGTAGGCTATATGAGAGGTGTTCTCTAGTGCCTTTCTTGATTATTTATTTCCTTAGGAGTTGAGGGAAATGAAGATAGAGAAATTTATAAATCTAAAGCAAGGCAAGATGAGTGTGGATGAGTATGCCTTGAAATTTCATCAGTTGTCTTGCTATGCTCAAGATCTAGTGTCTAGTATGAGGGCTAGAATGAGGAATTTTGCTTCTGGTTTGTATCATCACTTGGTATTGGAATGTAAGGCTGCAATATTGAACAAGATATCTCTAACTTATGGTTTATATATAGTAGGTGGAAAAGGAAAAGAAGAAATAGTTAGAGATATGAGAGAGGTAGAATAAAAAGTTTAGATATTTATAGTAGGGTAGAGGTCAGCAAACTTGTGGGAGAGATGGTATACAGTTTTCTAAGTGAAATAATTGAGGGAGTTCTAATTTCTATTTGATGGCTAGTTCTCCTTATCCTGAGCTATGTGGTGATCATCATTTTTAGGCTAGCGTGGTACTAAAGCACAGGGTGCCCAGTCTTAGGCTAGTGGAGCTCAGTCAGCCCCATCCTACCCTTTTTATTGATTTTGTGTTAGCTTTATCGTGGTTATTGTAATGAGGGAAGGAACTGGTGTTTCAAATATGGCCAGCCTAGTCATATTCAGAGGAACTGTCCTTCAGCTAAGGTGGCTACCGGACCTAATAAGGTCTCAGTCACTACTTTTTTATCTATTACACCAAAGAATGCTACTTTTGGTACCGACACTGGCTGGAATCATCACTATGCTCTTGTTGCGCATTAGGAATCTAAGTCATCTCCTGATGTTGTTACTGGTATGTTAAATCTCTTCACTCATAATGTGTATTATTTGCTTGATCTGGGGTCTACCCTTTCTTATGTGACCCCCTATGTGGTTGTGCATTTTGGTTTTGGTCTCAAAACTATTCTTGAGACTTTCTCTATGTCTACCCTGGTGGGTGATTCTATTATGGCTAGAAAGGTCTATATGGGTTGTATGGTGTCTGTCTTTCATAGAGAGACTTAAGTGGATTTGATAGAGTTGGACATAGTGGATTTTGATGTCATTTTGGTGATGGATTGACATTAGTCGTGATAGAATGAGAAGGGAGTTCTCTTAGGAAATCTGAAGCTAACCTTACTTCCTAGGATAGATGATCTCCAAATTTAGGGTGATAAATGCTTTTCTAAGATTGAATTCACTCGGGTTATCATCAGTTGAAGATTATGGAGACTGATATCCCTAAGACTACTTTTCAATCTTGTTATGGTAACTATGAGTTCTTGGTTATGTTATTTGGATTAACTAAAGCTCCAACTGCTTTTATGTATCTTATTAATTGGGTGTTTAGATAGTTTTGGATCTATTTGTAATAATGTTTATTAATAATATCTTGATGTATTCTAAGAGTGACAAGGATCATGCCAGTCACCTCTGAATTGTGTTTCAGACTCTTAAAGATTAAAGGTTGTATGCTAAATCTTCTAAGTATGAGTTTTGGTTGAATGTTTTGACTTTTCTGAGTCATATTGTTTCTAGTGAGAGGATTATGGTGGATCTACAAAAATTGAGGCGGTTAAGAAGTGGACTAGACCTACGACTCTAACTGACATTTAGAGTTTCTTGGGCTTGGCTGGGTATTATATATGATTTATGGAGATTTTTTCATCTATTGCTTCTCCGTTGACAAAGTTGACTTAGAAAAAGGTAAAGTTTTTGTGGTTCGATGCTTGTGAGGGTAGCTTTGAGAAGTTTAAAGATAAGTTGACTTCTACGCCAGTTTTGACCTTGGTTGAGGGTACTGATGGTTTTGTTGTATATTGTGATGCATCTTATGTGGGACAGGGTTGTGTGTTGATGGAACATGGTAAGGTAGCGACTTATGCTCCTAGACATCTTAAATTTCATTAGAATTATCCAACTCATGATTTGGAATTGGCGGCTGTGATATTTTCTTTCAAAACCTAGCACCATTATTTGAAATGGGTACATGTGGACATTTATTCAGATCATAAGAGTTTTTTGTATGTGTTTACTCAAAAGGAGTTAAATCTTTGATAGAGGTAGTGGCTTGAATTGCTCAAGGATTCTGACATGAGTCTTTACTATCATCTAGACAAATCTAATATGGTTGCTGATGCTCTTAGCAGGTTGTCTATGGGGAGCTTATCCCATGTTAGTGAGGATAAAAGAGGATTAGTAAAGGACATTCACTGACTGGGTAACCTAGAAGTTTGTCTTTTGGACTCTAAAAAGAGAGGAGTAACTGTTCAAGAGGTGGTTAAATTATCTCTTGATGCTTAGGTGAAGGAGAAATAGACCTTGGATCCTATTCTTATTCAGATTAAATATGACATGGGATAGAAAAAGGTTATGGCCTTTAATATTGGTGGTGATGGTATCTTGAGATATCAAGGTAGGTTGTGTGTTCCTGATGTTAATGTGTAGTGAGAGAGGATTTTGACTGAGGCTCATGAGTTTCGATATATTGTCCATCCAGGTTCAACAAAGATGTATCATGATTTGAAAGAGATCTATTGGTGGAACACTATGAAGAGAGATATGGTTGACTTCATGGATAAATGTATCGTTTGTCAGCAAGTAAAGGTTGAGCACTTAAGGCCTGATGGAATGTCTCAAGCAATTGAGTTTCCAATGTGAAAGTCGGAGATAATCAATATGGATTTTGGTACAGCACTTCCATGGTATCGCCATTAGCATGATTCGATTTGGGTTATTGTTTTTAGGATGACTAAGTCTACTCACTTCTTGCCTATGTGGACTACTTACTTTGGAGAGGATTATGCCAAGTTATTTATTGAGTAGATCGTAAGATTGAATGGAACACCAGAGTCCATTATTTCTAATCGAGGTGCACAATTCTCCTCTCACTTTTGGTGCTCATTTCAGAAAGGTTTGGGGACTAAGGTGAACCTTAGCACCACTTAAATGGATGGACAAGTGGAATGGACTATTTAGAATTTGGAGGAGATTTTAATGGCTTGTGTGATGACTTTAAGAAAAGTTGGGTTGATCACCAACCTCTCATTGAGTTTGTGTATAATAATAGTTATTACTGTTGCATTAGAATGGTTCCTTTAAGTCTCTTTATGATAAGATATATAGGTCTCCTATCGGGTGGTTGAGTTTGGTGAGACTCAATTTCTTGGTCCCGACTTGGTTCATCAATCCTTGGAGAAGGTGATTAGGGATAGGCTTAAGACTGCCCAATGTCGCCAAAAGTCCTATGTAGATGTGGGGCGAAGGGAGTTGGAGTTTGATATAGGTGATTGGGTGTTCTTGAAATTTTCTTCTATGAAGGAGTGATTAGGTTTGGGAGGAAGGGAAAGCTTAACCCCCATTATGTTGGTCCGTATTTGATTTTGAGGAGAGTGTGGAATATTGCATATGAATTGGAGTTGCCTGCGAGTTTGGTTACTAATAATCTGGTTTTCCATGTATCGATGATGAAAAAGTGTGTAGGTGATCCTTCTTTAATTGTACCTCTGGAAGATGTTGGTATTTCAGATTCATTGTCTTATGAAGAAGTACAAATTGAGATCTTGGATAGGTAAGTCCATAGATTAAGGACTAAGGATGTGGCTTCAGTAAAAGTCCTTTGAGGGAATCAAAAGGTAGAGTAAGCTACTTAGGAAGCCGAAGAGGACATGAATTCCAAATATCCATTCTTGTTCCTCGCATTGGATAGAAGTGTTTAAGGTATGGGATTCCCTTTTTGTTTTGTTATTCTTAGCATTTGTAAATGGTTTTTTGGTTTTGTCCTGTTACATATTCGTGCTAATGGGTGCCTTAAATCCTGATTCAGGGATGAATGATCCTGGGGGGAGGGGGTTAATGTAATACTCCAGGTTTTGGTATTTGAAAAGTTTTGGGTTTTGTTGTCACTGCCCAGGGTATGACTCAGGTGACGAGTCGTGAAGACTTCTGATGAGTCGTATGGATCTAGTCGTAGCTTGACTAGTGAGGTTTCCCTAAGTTTTTGTTTGGTTCACGACTAGGACCCAACGAGTCGTAGGATGAGATCACGATTCATGGTGAGTGACACATGAACATAATAGTGTGGTTGCCTTGAGTCACTGCCCAAACTTCGAGTCTAGGCAATGACTTGTAGCCAGTCACTATAAGTCATCACCTGACCCGTAGCAACTGACAATAATATTCTGCACTTTTAATTAAGGTCACTTTGGTCATTTCCTTCCCTTATACATTTAACTTTCATGACCTAAATACCCTAAGGGACCTTATTTTTCATCATTTAGAAATTCATAAACACTCTTTTCTCTCTCAAATTCCCAAGTCAACAACAAAGCTAGGGTTTTAAGGGATTGGTCATCTAAGGCTCAATTTATGGTTTCTCTTTCAATTTTCTTGGTGCTTTCAGGCATGTATCTCTTCCCTAACTTGATTTTATATAAAATCAAGTTTTTAGTCATGGTTTATGTTAATTTGGTTGTGGGTTTTGAATGATGGATTGAGGTTTTTAAATAATTGTTACTTGGTTGGTTTTCCCTCGGGTTTGGAATTATTATCCATGCGTTATCTCATAGTTGTTGAAATAATGTGTGCATGGGTTTTGTGAATGGAAAAAGGGGGTTGTGGCATTCCCCCAATTTTATAAAACTTGGCTCAGACTTGGCTTTAACCTCAACCCGCTTATAAGTTTGGTTTTTGAACATGGAATTATGCATGATTTAACCCGCTTTTGAAACTATAATATTGCATAAAAGGTTAATGGAATATAAATAGTTTTTAAAGGCCTTGGTGGCCATGGATTAGTTTTATATTTGAACTTGGGGGTCATGGATTCCCCTTAGATAATGGATAAGTGGAATGTCATAATTGAAATTGACTGGCAATTACAATTGGTATGACGATATCAAAAAGTAATTACCTAAACGAATAGGCCCGAGGTCGGATCGTGACACTTAACCATAGTATTATCTCTAAAATGCAATTATATAGCATCTACTGGCCCTTCAACGAAGGTCAACCTCTCATCTAACTAAGCCGAATCTTAACGAAGTGCATCAGACTCACCTAAAATATAGAACTGTAGCATAGATACATGAAAGAATGGATGAACGACTGAAAAGTCTATAGCAACATCCCCAAATATTTTAAGAATCTCAATTGGTCCAATATACCTCAAGCTAATATTGCCTATCTCCCCAAACCTCATCACACTTTTCATGGGCAACACACAAAGAACGACTCAGTCACTAATCCCAAACTTCAAGGCACGAAGCATATGATCACTATAAATCTTTCGCCTACTTTGGGTTGCCTGAAGCCTCTCCTGGATCATCTAAAACCTATCTAAAGATTCGCAACCATTAGATGGATTCCTATATTGTGATGCTTTGAGTAGAGAAAATGATTCAATCTGGAGGACCAAAGTAAGTCGGTACCATGGGGTCTACCTCTGAAGTTTCTAACCAACCAACTGGAGATTGACAAAGCCTAACATAAAATGCCTTAAAAAGTGCCATCTTAATACTCAAATGGTAGCTGTTATTATTAGCAAACTCCACTAAGGCCAAATTCTTCTCCATTACCCTCTGAACCCCATAACATATGTGCAGAGCATATCCTCTAAAACCTGAATAGCCCGATCAGACTGACCATTGGTCTGGGGGTGTAAATCTGTGTTAAGGTTAAACTAAGTACCTAACTCCTATTAAAATTCCGATCAAAGTTAGAAGTGAACACTAAGCCTCTGTTTAAAATAATAGACACGGGTACCCCATGGATACAAACTATCTCATGAACAAAGACATGGGTCAACCTCTCAACACTGAAGGAAATTTGAATAGGTACAAAATAGGTTAATTTGGTTAATCGATCTACTATGACCCAAATATTATTAGAACTACGAGAGATATGAGGCAATTCACTTAAGAAGTCCATAGTGATCCGCTCCCACTTCCAATCAAGAATAGGTAATCTCTGAAGTAAGCCATCCAATCTCTACAATAAATACGAGCAACGAGCTACAAGGTCTGCCACATCCTTCTTTATACCACCCCACCAATAAAGTTGCTTTGAATTATGATACATCTTAGTCACCCCTGGATGGATAAAATATCTAGAATAATATTCCTCCTAAAAATTTAGTCTCACCCATCTACAAACTCTCGATACACAAACTCAACCTCCAATCCTAAAACACTATCAAAATCAAGAGATGCCACCTTGGCCTTGCCACTCAACACCTTATCTCAAATCACTTTCAAACTATTATCATCAAACTGGTGAGCTCGAATCTTCTCCATCAAGGAAGATCTAGCATCAACAAAGTCTAAGACACATGTAGGTGTCGAAATATCAAGTCTAACCATCTGGTTAGCTAAAGACTGAACCTTCAAGGCGAAAGGCCACTCCCAGGTCAAGAATTAAGCCAAACTCCCCATACTAGTCAACTTTTAGCTCAACTGTAATTACCCTCCCGTTATTTGTAGTTGGCATCCATAGTGTTTATGTTAAAGTTATGGCGTCATTACTTGTATGGAGTTCCTCATGAGATTTTATCAAACTACAACTGCCAACTCTAAACCAAGGGTAGGGTAATTCTCTCATGAGGCTTCAACTGATGAGAGTCATAAGTAATCACTTTACCCTCTTGAATCAACACCACACCCAAACCAACACAAAAAAATCACAAAATATAATAAAACCCACACTCTCCTTAGGAAAAGTCAAAATAAGCCAAAGTCAGCAATTTTTTGAGCTTTTGAAAGCTCTTCTCATATGCATCCGACCACTAAAATAACATTGTTCTGAGTCAACTTGGTCAAAGGAGCCACAATAGATGAGAAACCCTCGACAAAGCCGATAATAACCCGCCAAACTCATAAAAATCCATATCTTAGTAAGAGAAGTGGGTCTAGCCCAATCATGAATCACTGCTATCTTGACCGGATCAACCATATACCATCTTTTGTTAGCACGGCCCAAGAAAGAGATATAATCCAACAAAAACTCACACTTGGAAAACTTGGCATACAACTTCTCATCAGGTAATCTCTGAAGTACAATCCTTAAATGCTTCACATGATTGGACTCATTCTTGGAATAAACCAAGATGTCATCTATAAATGCAATCACAAAGGAGTCAAAATACGGTTAAAATAACCAATTCATCAACTCCTTGAATACTACAAGGGCATTGGTCAATCCAAAAGACATAACCAAGAACTCATAATGACCGTATCAAGTCTGAAAAGCTGTCCTTGAAACATATAAATCTCTAATCTTTAACTAGTAATACCCAATCTCAATTCATCATAGAAAATACCAAAGTACCCTAAAGTTGGTCAAAAAGATCATCAATGCAAAGAAACAGATACTTTTTCTTAATCGTCACTTTGTTCAACTATCTATAATCAATACGCATATGCATAGAACCATCTTTTTTCTTCATGAACAAGATAAGAGCACCCCAAAGGGATACACTAGGTCTAATAAATCCCTTAACAAATCCTACAATTTTTTATAAATCCCTTAACAAATCCTATAATTTTTTATAAATCCCTTAACAAATCCTACAATTTTTTTTAACTCAATCGAGGATATCCAATAGAGAGAAATGGAAATGGGATTGGTTCTAAGCTCCACATTAATAGCAAAATCGATATCACGATACAGAGGCATACCAAGTAGATACATAGGAAACATATCCATGGACTCATGAAAAACCCAAATAGAATTCATAGGATGCAGTGAGGCCACACTACTATCATAGACATAACCCAAATAAGACAAACACCTTTTCTCCATCATGCGACAAACACAAAAAAAGAGATAATGCCCTTTGAACTTAAATTAAGCATACCCTTCGAAGCTAACCTCGACACATACGATATAGCTAAGATCATTGTCTTTGCATAATAGTGTAAAATAGAATGATAAGGATCTAACCAATCCATACTCAAAATGGCATCAAAATCAACCACATCTAGGATATTTAAGAAGATCCAAGTCTTACGATCCACAAAGGTAACCACACAAATTGGTATATTCGATCCACCACTAAAGATCTTCTAAGAGGGTAGAAACATGAAGGGGTATGGTAAGGGGCTCATATGCAAGATCAAAACCAAAAGCATAATTTATAGACACGCAAGAGCATGTAGACCCAAGGTCGAATAACATGAAAGAACATCTGTAGAAAACTGGGGTGATAGTTGTAATAACTACATCAAAAGCCTTTGTCTCGAGTCTTCTAGGTATAACATAACATTGACCACGTCCACTCCCAAATTGAGTAACCCTATGACCCACCTGCACAAGCATCCCTACCTTTACCTCTAGCACCTCTAGCACTATCCCTACCACTATGTGAACCACGTCTCACTGCAAAAATTAGAGTAGGACATAGATAAACTTGATAATCTTCTTAAGTGGGTCCATATATAAATCAAGAGAAATAACAACATGGCCAAACTCATCACATATAAATCATCCCCTGCAGCTTAACTTAATATGAGAAGGTGCGAATGAACCAAAACGACCACCTTGGCCTAAAAACCAAACCTAGAACCTTCACTTGTATTACCTAATACTTGGATACAAAAGAGTCGTAGAATTTGAAAGCCTACCACCTAAACCCTAAAACATGGAAAGAACTGGCCTACCCTGATATCCAAGAGAAACTCTACTAGAGAAATCTCTACCTCAAGAGGCGTATCCTCTAAACTCATATTTATGACTTACCTTTTTGGGGCGTTTCTGAGTAGACTAGATAAATGGATTGTTCATATTGGAATACTCAACAATACTCTTGAAATAAGCCTCTGGAACTACCATTTGGGTTGTAGCCAACATATATGTACCATCTAAACCCTTCACATATTTTTGAATCTTCTAAAACTTAATAGAAATGCTAACAGCTGAATATCAATATAAGGTGCGAAAATGTGTCTCAAGCTCAGTAATAGATATGGAGCCCTAATCTAAATAATCAAACTCATCCCTCATTTGATCTTTCTAGCTATACGATTTACACGATCTACTCAGGGGCCTTGTCGTAATGGGCGATACAGTCCAATCGAGATTGGAGACCACCTTCGTTACCCAACCCAACCTCCAATCGCCTGCCCTGAGTTGGATGAAGTTCAAGCATATAACAAGACAGTGTAACCACTCACAGGAAGACTCTAGGATAGGATCACAATCGTGACCGACCCAACCAAGTCAAATCATACCACACCAACCGCCTAACCATACCAAAGGCCATAAACCAGGTCATAACTATGAAGATTTCAAAACATTATATAATTAATCCCAAAATAACACACGATGGAACAGTGAGAAATTATGTTCAATGATGTCAACCCACTAGCTTTTTCTAATGCAAAGGTCAACACTAAAGCCTACCATTTGGGTTGTAGCCATATATGTTGGCATAAAGCCTTTATCCAAAAGAGTAACAAAAATGATTAGGACATCCCCCAACCATGGCCAAAACAATATCCAAAATAAAATCAAAGTGTCTAGAATATCCATAACATGAAATAGAGGCTTTTGAAAGGATGGAAGCTCACCACTTCAATCCAAATGTTGGTTCCTGAGTCAATCACTATGTAGGAGAAGTAGAACAATTAGTTCCTGCATAACGTGGGTATACAACTGCCAATAGATGGGTTAGCGGGTGAACGCTAGCATGATCTCAGGATAAGGATAAAATAATGCCATTTATAAAACCATGTAAAACCATCCATATGAAAACAACCATACATATATATATAACCATGCCAAAAAAGGGGACCGATTTTAGCATGATATTATAACCTTTATCTGGGTTGTTTAGCTTTGCCGTCCTAATTCAGCTATGGGCTATATGGGTTCAGCTCCCCTACATAAAAGGCTCTAATGCGTGAACTCGCATCACCAGGGAAGAAAAACCTGGGATGACTAGTACATTCCCCAAATTATAGTGTGACATCATGCAGAAGGTCACCAAGACCAACCTCACATCGGCATATATGAGTTTCCAATTTTGGTCCCCCTGGGACCTCCACCGTCTACGGTTTTGCTACACATCCCGCCATTATTGCCCAATTAAAACTATTACCAAGCAACCAATCAATCCATTTACTATTTATTAACCAAGGCCATTTAGTGGTGGTATCGTCATACCGACCATACTTGCAAAAACTATCCATAGCCAACCACATATAGGTTTAAGAGGACTTCCAAGTGCCTTTCTATTTACCATATTAAACCACTTAGGGGATTCCATGTGCCCCATGCATAATTCCTTTACCAATTTTAAAAACAAGCAAGAGTTCCACTAAAAGTATTGAATGCAATGAAAACATAATTATAGGCATTTTGGCAAACACATTGGGGGCATAATATAACCAAAATCAATTTCAATTACCATTAAACCATTCTCATGAAATCCAATTATCCAAAACCAACATTTATGCACATAAAACATAATTAAAACCATGGAAAACCATAACCAACCATTTAATATCAAAACCCCCAATTCATATTTGAAAACCAAAATCATACAATCAATGAAGTCATGAAAACATTCATAAAAACCATACTTTTAGATAGGATTAACAATGAGGGAAGAGAACATGCCTTAAACCAAGATGATGATGGAAAGAAAGCACCAAGACAAGCCCCAAATTAATCCTCTAATTAAAACCCTAGCTTTCCTTGTCCAAAAGTTTTTGAGAGAATTATAGAGTCTTTAGAAGAGTTTCTAAGCCTTAATGAAAGGAATAATAGGGTAAATAACCTCCCAAGTAGGTTAGCAGTCGTGGGACATTATTAGAATAAGTAGGGAAATGCCCAAAATACCCCCATTTAAGTTTCATAAAATCCTGTCCCAGGGGTACGATTAACCCTCATGGCACACTACATACCACTAAAAATGACTCTACTCAATAAGGCTTTGTGGACTCCCAATCGACCATGAACCTAGGCTCTAATACCAACTTGACACGACTGACTCGGGGACCTTATCGTAATGGGAGTCCTTGTTTGACCGGGACCGGAGACCACCCTCGTTAGCCAACCCAACCTCCAACCGTCTACCCTGAGTTGTCTGAAGTTCGAGCATATAACAAAACAATGTAACTGCTCACATGAAGACTCTAGGATAAGATCACTATCGTGACTGACCCAACTAAGTCCAACCATACCACACCAACCGCCCAACCATACCAAATCATACCTAAGGCCATAAACCAGGCTATAACCAAGAAAATTTTAAAACATAATATAATTAATCCCAAAATAAAATACGATGGAACAGTGAGAAATTATGTCCAGTGATGTCAGCCCACTGGCTTATTCCAATGACAAGGCCGACACCAATACCGATCCCGCTTATTCCAACCCATAGTAGTACCACAAAGCCTCTAACCAAAAGTGTAATAAAATTTGGTTGGGGCATTCCGCCAACCATGGCCAAAACCAATATCTAAAATAAAATCAAAGTGTCTAGAAATATCTATAACAATAAATGGAGCCTTTCAAAAGGATGAAAGATCACCACTTCATTCTAAATGCTAGTCCTCGAGTCAATCACTATGTAGGAGGAGTAGAATGGCCGGTTCCTATAGAGCGTGGGTATACTGCTGCCAGTAGATGGGTTAACGGGTAAATGCTAGAATGATCTCAGGATAAGGATAAAATAATGCCATTTATAAAACCAAGTAAAACTATCCATATGTACACAACCATACATATATATATAACCATGGAGGGAAATGGGACTGAGTTTAGCCTGCCAATAAAACCTTTACCTGGGCTGTGTAGCTTTGTCGTCGTAATCCACCCACGAGCTATATAGGTTTAGCTCTCCCTGCTGAAAGGGCCCCAGTGCATGAAACCGCACGACTAGGGAAGAAAAACTTGGATGACCAACCTCACATTGGTTAATATGAGTTTCCAGTTTTGATCTCCCCGGGAACTCCACCTTCTACGGCTTTTCTACACATCCCACTATTATTGTATAATTAAAACCATTACCAAGCACGCAACCAATTGATTTACCATTTATTAACCCAGGATATTTATTGGTGGTATAGTCATACAGACCATACTTGCAAGTACTATCTATAGCCAACCACATATAGGTTTAAGGGGACTTCCAAGTGCCCTTCCATTTACCACATTAAACCACTTGGGAGATTCCATGTGCCCCACATACATAACCATTTATCCATTTACCTTTCCAAGTCATTTAAACCATCTATAATTCCTTTACCAGGTTTTAAAACAAGAAAGAGTTCCATTAAAAGTACTCAGTGTAATGAAAACATTATTATAGGCATTTTGTCAAACACATTGGGGGCATAATATAACCAAAACCAATTTCAATTACCATTAAACCATTCCCATGAAATCTGATTATCCAAAACCATTATTTATGCATAGAAAGTATAATTAAAACCATGGAAAATATAACCAACCATTTAATATCAAAACCCCCAATTCATATTTGAAAAAGAAAATCATACAATTAATGAAGTCATGAAAACATTCATAAAAAAACATGCTTTTAGATAGGATTAACAATGAGGGAAGAGAACATGCCTTAAATCAAGATGATGATGGTAAGAAATCACCAAAACAAGCCGCAAATTAATCCTCTAGTTGAATCCCTATCTTCTTTTGCCCAAAAGCTTTTGAGAGAATTATAGAGTGTTTAGAAGAGTTTCTAAGTGTTAATGAATGGAATAATAGGGTAAATAACCTCTTAAGTAAGTTAGAAGTCATGGGACCTTATTAGGGTAAGTGGGGAAATATCCAAAATACCCTCACATAAGTTGTACAAAATCCCATCCCTAGGGTACGACTGACCCTAACAAGTCATACCCTTCAATATGATTGGTACCCTTTACTCGTATCCTAGCCTCAACCTTTGGATCCAACACTGTCTAGCATATGACTCATCCAACCAAGTCGTATTTGAAGTATACGATCCGTACCCTTTATCCGTACCCCTGATAAATTAAACCCAAAGGAGATTTAGACACTGTCCACTATACGAGTCTATAGTATGACTTATAACTTGGCTTACGGCTCACGGTGATCCACTCATACTTAGATCCAACCTAATTAACCAAGTCTAAGATTAAGTTAATGATCCAAATGATCTTTACCTACCAATAGGACTCGTACCCCTAAGTCCTATCCATTACAGTAACAAAATTCCATCCCACCAGCCAACATTAGTCAGGATATGACTGTACCTGACCATCCATACCCCAACATACAGCTCGTACCCATGAGTCGTATTGGGTCCCAAGACCAAAATTCCTAGAAATTTTCCAAGGGTCAAAACCTGGGGTGTTATAATGATACAAACCTCTCTAAAAAGGTCTCAAAAAATTGAGTCCAACTCATAGCCGGCAAACCCAAAGGCATACAACTAGCAAATAAACTCTTCTAATATCTATCCACATTCATCAACTGATAGGTAGTAAAAATAACTCCACGAGACAGAAGGAATCCAAGATTATGTAACTTTTCCTAGAAATCAGTCAATAACTCCTAGGCATCCTCACTAATAGCATCACTAAAATTGGGCGTACCCAAGCAAATAAACCTCTCGAATCTCTTTTTGATCATTAAAAGACATAACTACACTTGAAGAAACTAGAGGTATAGTGAGTTTGGTAGGCAAAGAGTCCACATGTAGGGGTACCATAGATGATGGTTGTACCTCAAAAATAGGATGTCTTAAGAAGGTGCTTGAACTAAGGGTGGAATATCACTCAAAAATCTGAAGCATAGTAGGTACAACTAAGGTAACACCCTCTAAATAACTTACGAGACAAACTTAAAGACACTAAAGCACTGGGGTGTCTACTAAACTTTGTGGAACCTAAACTGGCCTCGCCTGATAATCATCTCTGGAATACATAACCTCAGGCTTAGGAGAGTCCTCCTTAGCATGTCCTCTAATTGGGGCAACTCCTTGTATCTTCCCTCTACTCTGGGTCAACCATGACCCCTGCCTCATAATCGAGTATTGATTTAGTATCTCTAGCCTCTCTGGACATAGTCCTTACCATCTAATAAAAAAAGAATAGAAATAAAAGTTTAGAATGTTGGGTATGAACAACTTTTATAATAATAAATTAAATTAAAGAAGTGTTTCCTAAAGACGTCTTATAGACTCTCGAAGTTAGATACAGACATCTACGTACCAATCTGGAAAACTCTACACGACATCCTACTTTTAGGGCTATGAGACCGGTGAACCTGGATACTTTGATACCAATTTGTCATGACCCAAAATTGAGGTCATGATGGAACTTATCATTGCCCAACCTTGACAAGTAAGACAATCATTAAAAAATGAAAGAAAACCTGACAAAAATAAAAATAGTAAGACGAAACTTTTAGAGGAACGTCCAGCCAATCACAAAATATAATAATGCTAAAATATGAAGAATTACCATAAACCATCCAAAATTTGGTGTCATAATATAAGGGCATATAAGTACAAAATCTAAAATTGGAAAAATAAAAATCTTATCTCTGATCTAAATAAAGATATAAGTAAAGATGGGATGAGATCTAGAATTTATCTTGAATACAATAATGATCCAGTACCTCAAATCTAATCAACTTTGCTCAAAACCTCAACCTTCATTTGTAGTACTTGAACGAAGATCTACACTGAAAGGGCACGGTAGGGGTGAGTACGGTGTACTTTTACTCAATTAGTATCAGTTCACGGTAGGGGTGAGTACGGTGTACTTTACTCAATTGATATCATAGGTCGACTGAGCAAAGTAGAAAATAAGATAAGTAAATTAACACTATGAGCACGTAAACTGCAAGATATAATGTCCTAAATAGTAGATATACACAAAGAATATACTAAAACTAAACCTAGATCAAGCAAACTAAGAAAATCATAAAAGATGCATATATAAATGCAATGCAATGTGGATGAGGTGAACAGTAAAAGCTATTGCATGACTTTTTTTATATTGTAGATTTTACATAGGACAGATGGGGGTTCACAACCCATATTCTATAACCCATATCTCAAATCGTAACCCACCTCTCAGGATTTTGTTCATAGGGAGAGTTTTTGTAAAAGTGTCTTATTTTTTTTCAAAATCAGTGTCCATAATGGTACTAGTATCTCATGATTATATATGTATAAAATGAGGACGTAATGCTCATAATCAACTCAATATGAAGATACCTATCCATCCAATACATATATAAGTGAGCTTAAAAATTAACTCAATATGTCCACAAGTCATAATTACCAACTCTAATTATGCCCATCAGAATAAATATGCATATAAGACATTGTTAAAATTATATCAACCCCTAACTCAAGCATTTTTATCATGATAAGGGAAACCAATTCTAAAAAAGGCCGAAAATAACAATTCAAGCCCTCACACGGGCATTATATCTAGAATAAAGGTATTTAAATGCACAAATAAGTTCTATGATGTCTAATGAAGTCCTACATGGGCAACTCACAATAACTGATATCACAAGTCAACAATAATAAATATAATCCCCCACACGGTCATAAAACTGTAATAATAGTCTCAAAATATAAATCTCATAATTATTTTCCTCAACAGATATCATGTTATACTTATCTATTAACTATCCAGCTTAATCTGAAAGATGTTAAGTCATACACGTATCATGTTATACTTATCTATTAACTACCCAGCTTAATCTAAAAGACGTTAAGTCATAACCTACCTCAAAATGATAAATCTAAGCCCAAAGTTCTTCAACATGGAGCCTTCTCCTTACAAAAAACCTTGAAATCAATAAAAACATTTAAAAATAGTATCTAAGCATTAAAAAAAACACTAAAGATAGCCATATTTCCCATATTTGAGTCAGGTTCAAATGGGTTTAAAAAACAAGTTCAAAAGTAAAAGGAAAAGAATTAGAATTTTGTTTTCGAAATACATTTCTCAAGGGTATAGGAGTCTACCATTAAAAACCCACGTGGAAATGGGTTAAAAATGAGATCTGAATTGAAGAAAATATTTTTAACCTTTGCTTGTAAAAATCTCAAAATCCCATTCAAAATTATGATTAAAAGGTTTTTTCAAAGATGTGATCCATAAAAATAATAGAAATATGATTTAGGAGGTTACCCAAACAATAATGGTGATAAAAACCTAAAAATGGCCCAAAATCCAAAGCTTAAGGACTAAAATTGGTAGAATTCATAAATTGAGCTATTTATATTATTTTATGAATAGTGTCTCACTAACATAGTACTTCCTTCTTATTCACGAGGGCCAATATTGATTTGGCCACGTAAATAACCTTCACATTCATGGCCAGGGTTTTGAATTTGGGAAGGTCCATATCTCAAAACCTTATATTTGTGATAGCCTTATTGCATTTGCAAAGAAGAAATGTGCCCGATCCTAGCCCAGTTACCCTTCACAAATGTGGTCCTACCATTTAATTCATGATTCCTTCTCTGTATTTGTAGCCATAGGATCACATTTTCATATAAGGTTTTACACCTACACCAGATTTAACAAACTAGATAATTTTTTTAAAAGTTGAAATATTATTTAAATGGACCCTCAAAATTCGTTTGAGATCAGACAGAAACAAACCATATATGTTACTAGGATATTTTCAAAGTTTCAAGCTCAAAGGCATGTCAAATTAATAAAAAAATTATTTATAATAAGTTAACCCCTGGGACCTCTTTTCACTATTTTTTAAACGAAGGGTTAAAATATAAAATAAAGGTCCTGAACCTGAATTGTAATGACCCTTGTAATAATTTTTTACAAGTTTTATTTTTGACCATTTTACCCTTCTCTATAGTTCCTTTATCTCATTTATGAGTTGTGGAGATGGATGACCCAGTTCCTAATGCATTCGGGAGAGTTCTAGATTAATTTGTGGTTTTGAACATCGTTAAAAAGGGTTAGTTTAACTTCAGTTTATATTTTATGATAAGAGCCTTGGGTGATGATTTTGGAAATTCTATTAGCTCTAAATTGTCAATTTTGGATTAGCAGTGTGGTTAGCTCAGGTCTCAAGACGTTATTTTACATTTCAAGACTCTATTTGAAAACTAGTTAATTTGGTATTAAAGGGTTTCCAAGGGTTAATTTGTTTAAAATGATCCTTTCCAAGAAACCCTATGTTGCCATTAATCCTAAAACATCAAAATTAGCTTAGTAGTATTTTTGGCTTATTTTTATGGGATATCGATGATCTAAAAGGTTCGTTCAGAGAACTTTGACTTGTGCCCTTGCTGTTTTTTAGCTATCATTTAGTGTAAGCTCCCTTCTTCTTTGCATTTGCGAAGATCTATTGTCCTTATCTCCATATTTGCAAAACGAGGCTCATTTTTGCAAAGTGTTGAGTAATTTCTCTCTGCGTTTGTAGCCTTGGGGCTCGCATTCTCAAGGCTTAGGTTGAGCAACCTCGCGATCTTGACTAAGGGCTCACGTTTGCAAAGGACAGGGGATCTATACAGAATATTAACTCAATTTTCGAACCCATATCATGTTTTCTCTATTTTTGGACTTTAGAGCTCTGATTAAGGCAATTTTAAAGGAGTTTTCACAATTTCTTTAGTGGGTAAGTTTCCAAATCATGTATTTTCCTTTCCACACTGATTTACTTACAAATCCATCTTTAAAAGAAAGTTTTTTAAATGTGATTTTGGGGGGTTTACCCGTTTAAGTGTAAATTGGTTTTCCTACAATTCGAGGTATGATTTCTTCTCATTTTTATTGGTATTTAACTGTAGACTTCTCTGAATATTGGGAGCATTATTCGTAATTAAATTCTAGTTTTACTCCTTTCATTTTTAAACTCATTTTTGACCCAATCTCAGACCCATCTTAAATAGGGTCAATTTGAGTATTATTAGCTTCCTTTTGACTTATAGATGACATATTTGGCTAGATTGGATGCATTTGGTATTTATTATAGAGAGTTGAGATTCCGATTGAGGTTTTGAACTATACTTGGGCTTGCAGATCTACTATAAAGGAAAGTTAAGACGTACCTTGACTTTTTCTAAAGTGTTTATGTATTATATGCTTGTTTGTTATATTTTTTGCATTGCTTAGGACTGAAGGTCCTACTTAGGTGAAATGACAAGCATTTGTGGGTACCGTAGTTTTTAATGGATTACAGTTGGATTATTCTCCTAATTTGTTAGTGTCACCATTGTTAAATATCCTTAGAGTAGAATGCAGATAGATAACATAGTGTTCCTCAAATAATTGAGATTGGATGTCTATTTTAGAGCTTGGGTCTTTTTAGTGAACTTTTTGTAATTATTATGGCTTAGTGCCTTATAAGAGGGTAAATATTTTAGTATAATCATTATCAATTGAATGATCGAGATTTTATAGCATACTTAGAGTATGAATAGACTTGTAATAGTTTATGAGACTTAATGAATGGAGAAATCTAGGTTTGGGTAGTTTCGTAATTAATTATTTTGGGGATTGTGATTTGTTTTGTGTGTCCATGTGGGCTTATGTGAGCATTATTATGGACTTGATTAATTCTTTATGATCATGAGTCCGAATGGGGGTTTATATGCATATTGTTTTTCATTTGACAGGATATATTGGTGTAATGCCCGAGTGGGGCCTTGACTTGATGTTAGTGGTCATGTTTTATGCCTTAAATGTCTTATTTAGTATTGTATTTCCCGAGTTGGGGCTTGACTTGACATTTTAGACATTATGTGAGAATTAATTTCATATCCATTATAGTGATGTCTGAGTTGAGAGATTGGAAAAGATAATATCAATGACTATATGACTATTTCTTATTGAAGTGTTAAGTAGAAACTAATATCATGCATTTTTGATACATTGAGTTAATTCTACGCTCATTTATACATGTATTGAATGAATTTGGATCTTCACATAGATTAGTTGTGAGCATTAAATCCTTATATCATGCATATATACTCATGAGATATTCGTACCACTAAGACATTCTGATTTTTCTAAGAAAATAAGACACTTTATAAAATGCCTATACCGAAAGATGTTCTGGTAAGATTTATTTGAGATATGAGATTGAGATTATAAAATGTATATGGGTTGCAAACCTCCCATGGGTCTTACTTGTGAGCAATGAGGTTTTGGGGTGTATACAAAAAGTTATGTGGTAACTTTCAAAACATTCATCATCAACCCATTATCATAACTATATTACATTGCATCATTTATATTGCATGACATTTTTTGTGTGGTTTGGTATTATGTTAGTAATTACTCCTGTATTGTATTACCGTGATAGCAGATTGTTGTGATATTATGTTTGAGTATTATGAGACGTGGGGTATGGCAGTGACTTGAATGGATAGAAATTTGTGTAGCACCTTTTGGTAGCATAAGTGTAACACCTCGCATCTTTCTAAGCTAGAAATTGAACCGTTGTTCCCACGTGTGTAAACTCAAATCCCATGATTCATATTGGAATGCATGTTTCATGATCATTAGACTAGTGTGTAGAGAGATTATAAGGTGGAAAAATGTCCATAAGAATCCCTTAGAGAAAAGTGAGCTAAGAACTTTTGATTCGGCCAAACCTTGGTGTTTGATTTGTCAAGGAGAAGCTTTGAACATATATAACTTCTTACATATGTGGAATTTTGCAGCATAAGACCTACTAAATTGTAGATAATTAAATTAACTTTCCAACTATACCAATTTCGCCTTTCTCTGATACCCGAGCGAAAAGTTATGGCCATGTAAAGGTCATTCATTGCATGACAATCAAAAAAGGTCACTGGAAAGGGTGTGCGATTGATAATGCTATTCCCACTTAGAGGGTGTGCTATTGGCCATGCAACACCCACATGTAGGGTGTGCGATTGGGTGTGCATTGCATGGTGATTTCACAGTGCCAAAGGTTCTCCATTTTGACTTAAATCAAGGGCGTTGAAGTTTTTACAAACCCCTAAACCATCCTTAATCACTCCTAAACATTATAAGGAGTTTTTAAGCATATTATTTCCACTCCCATCACCCCCGAAGATTCAGAAAATGACTCAAAAACCCTTTCCCTCTTCCGAAGAACAAAATCCAAGTGTCATCTCTCAAGAATCAAGAAGTTAAGTTCCATATTCAAAGTTCTCTCTAAGGATTCTTCCAAATAAGGTATGTGGGTTTTATTAACAAGGATAATCTTTCATCCTTGTTCCCAGAACTTGATTTAAAGTTGAATTTACATAAATTGCAATTAAGGTTCATACCTAACCTTCATAGTCTTGAGTTATAATATTATCATGTGATGTAAAAACTGATTTGCACAAGTAATACCCCTTTTATGCATGCTTTGATTTACATTATTACTACTATGAGATGATTTCAATATTTTGGCTTGAAGTTTGTTAAATTGTTAAAGTATTTCTATGTAAGTTTTAAGCATGATATTGTATTTCAAGTTATATGAAAGAAAGCATGAGATTTTAAGGATTAAGTTTAAGCACTAAGTTTACAAGAAAAGTTTGAATCTTTTGATTCCAAGATAAGGCTTGAAATCCACAATCATTTATTATCCTCATGGTTTAAAGCAAAGATTGATATTTTGATCTTAAGATAAGATATGGAATCCATATTTGTTCATTCTGATTATGATTTAAAGAAAGAGAAGCACAACCAGTTTTCATTCTATAAACCCTTATGCTATTTTAAGGTGGATTTCCTAAAGCATGAGCATATAAGTTATATGAGAGTAGTATTTAGCACCGAGTTGGGTATGAGTCTAAGGTCACATTCCCCAGACCTACGTGCCACCGTAGGTTCAAGTCCCAATATGGATTAAGTCTTGTGATCATTTAAGTTAAGGTTCTATTTTGATGGCAATGGTAGAACAACTCTTCCCAACGTGGGTAAGACGTTGCACTCCATGATAGCTCACATGGTTTATGTCGGTTAGAAGAACATCCCTAAGAAAGAATAAAATAAAGCTTTTAGAACTAAGTGTTATGGCTCACAAAGTTTATCCTTATTCTTCATTACTCATATTTGTAATTTTGCAGTCGTTGTTATATTCAAGACCAGGGTGAGTCATTTACACTTAACATGCATTTATTTGAAAGTATATGTGCATATTGAGTTATTGTTTTTCTTATGCATTTACCCCCACATACTCAGTACATTCCAGAGGTACTGATCCATATATATGTCTATGTGCTACATTGCTTCATAATGTAGGTTTTGGTGCTCAGTTCTAGCAGCGTGATTGACTGCGGGCATCTCTACCTACATCCCAAATTTTGGTGAGTCCTCATGGTTTGAGGACCCTTTTTATCAGACTGTTATATTGATAAAGTATTTTAGTTATTTGATTTCTGTTAAGTTTGGGTCTGTTGGGGCTTATCCCAGTGGCTCTCTAGTTAGAAGTAGAGGTATGTCCAACTATTTTCTATTTTAGATTCAACAGTATTTTTTTTCAAGATTTCAAAGTTTAAGACTTTCAGTTAAGATATTAACATAATTATCTTAAGATTATATATATCTCAGTTTACTCTTCGCATAAGTTTTAAGTTAAGTAGGCTTAAAGGGGTTAGCTTGGGGGTATTCGTAGTCTTGAGCACCGTGTGATGCCTAGGGTGTACTTCTGGGGAGTTACAAACTTTTTATCAGATACTAAGGTTTTAAAGAGTCCTAGGGAGTTAGATAATTCGTGTTACATAGAGTCTTGATCATAGATGTGAAGCGCACCTCATTTATGAGAAAGAGTCTACGGATCGAGTTAGGAATCATCATTTTTTTCATGATCTATCGTTACTACCATTGTCTATATCTTCTTTAACTTGTTATTTTATGTGACATAATATTCCTCCTCGCCGAGGCAATGCAAGTAGAAATGGTGACCAACCACCCCTGCATTCTGACCCTCTGAATGAGAATATGTCTCATGCTGAATTTCAGACTTCTTTTTAGGCGTTGGCCCAAGATGTGAATGCAAATGTTCATGGAAAACCCCAAGCGATAGTCCCACTTTAGCAAAATTATAATCTAGCTGCAACCAAGATTCATGATCTCATGAGAATGAAACCACCTGAGTTCTATGGGTAAAAGATGGATGAGGATCCGTAACTCTTCATTGATGAGGTGAGAATGATCACATAGATTATACTTGTTACTAAGGAGGAGAGTTTAAAATTGGCATCCTATAGGTTGAAGGATATTGCTTATGATTGGGTTGTTATGTGGAGGGAAGGTAGAGGTGAGAATGCAACTCCTATGAGTTGGCAGGTATTTTAAGATACATTTTTGGGCTGGTTATTTCTGCGTGAGATGAGGAAAGATAAAGTAGAGGAGTTTATAAACCTGAGGCAGGGCTCTACGACAGTGAAGAAGTACTGCCTTAAGTTTACTCAGTTGTCTAAGTATTCTCCCGAGTTGGTAGTTGACCCTAGATCTCATAGGAGTAAGTTTGTTACTGGAGTGTCTGATTTGGTAGTCAAGGAGTGTAGAATTGCCATGTTCATTGGGGACATGGATATTTCTAGGTTGATAACTTATGCTCAACATATTGAGGAAGAAAAGTTGAAGAAAAGAGAAAAGAGAAACAAGAAGGCTAGAATTGGACAATTTAAGTATGGTCAACCAAGGTTTGGAGGGGGAAATCGTTCATAGTTTCAAGGTCATTCATCCATACTAGTGCCATTGTCGGCTAGTGCCCCTGTACCCAGGACTAAGTAGGAGCAGTGGACAGGACTTCTAATTCCAGGTCTCAGGGCAGTGTGGGAGGAAGACCTTGTTATTCGATATGTCGTAAGTGTGGCAGGATTCATCCGGGTAAGTATTTTCTAGGTAAACGGGGTTGTTATGGGTGTGGAATGCTAGGACACCGAATCAAGGAGTGTTTATATGATAATCAGGAAAGTAGGGATGTTCATCCTCAGACTCAGATTACTAATGCACCAACTCATCCAGGTTACCTAGTTCCTTCCCAGGGCACATCATCTAGTACTGGTGGTGGTCAACGCCAGAATCGGTTTTATACTTTACCATCCGGTAGGAGAAAGAGTGTTCACTAAATGTTGTTAATTGTATGCTTTGTGTTTTTCATCTTGATGCATATGTGTTGCTAGATCTAGTATCATATCTCTCTTATATGACCCCCTTAATTGTAGTAAGTTTTGGGATAGGACCATAAAAGATTTCTAAGCCCTACTTAGTTTCCACCCTAGTGGGTGAGTCGCTTATTGCTAGACAAGTCTATAAGAAGTATACGGTCACTGTTCTCCATAAAACAATTCTAGCAGACCTAATAGAGTTTGAAATGGTAGATTTTGATATTATTCTAGGCATGGATTGGCTCTATTTATGTTATCCATCAATAGATTGTTGTACCCGTGTAGTGAAGTTTTAGTTTTCTGATGAGGCAGTTTTTGAATGGGAAGGTATTTTTGTGTCTTCTAAAGGTCGTTTCATATCTTATCTTAAGGACAAAAAAGTTATATCAAAAGGGTGCATCTATCATTTAGTTCGAGTCAAGAATACTAAGTCTGAAGCTCCAATAGTTCACTCAGTCTGCGTAGTCAATGAGTTTCCCAAAGTTTTCCCTGATGAGTTACTAAGGGTACATCTAGATAGAGAGATAGAATTCGGTATTGACATTCTCCTTAATACTCAGCCCATCTCTATTCCTCTATATCATATTCCTCCGTTTGAGCTTAAAGAGTTAAAAGAGTAGCTTAAAGACCTTTTAGATAAATGTTTCATATGACCAAGTGCCTGTCTGTGGGGCACTCCAGTCCTTTTCATATACAATAAAGATGTCTTTTTTTGAATGTTCATCGACTATCGCTAGTTGAACAAAGTTTCAATCAAGAAAAAATATCCTCTTCCCAGGATTGATGACTTATTTGAACATCTTCAAGGTGCAAGTTATTTCTCTAAGATAGATCTCAGATCTGGCTATCACCAACTTAGAGTCAGAGAATGTGACATTTGGAAGACAACCTTCAAAACTCAGTATTGTCACTTTGAATTCCTATTTTGGTCTTTTGGATTAACAAATTCCCCTGCAACTTTCATTAACTTGATGAATAGAGTGTTCAAGCAGTACTTGGACATGTTTGTCATAGTCTTCATTGATGATATTCTTATCTAATTCCATAGTGAGAATGATCATGCAGACCATCTGAGAGTTGTGTTGCAGACTCTTAGAGACCATCAACTATTTTCTAAGTTCAATAAGTGTGAATTTTGGTTGAGAATAATAGCTTTACTTAGCCACATTATATTTTTTGATGGTATTCGAGTTGATCCTCAAAAGATCGAAGCAGTGAGAAATTGGCCTAGACCCATCTCTTCATATAATATTAGAAGTTTGTTGGGTTAGGATGGCTATTAACGATGGGTTATCGAAGGGTTTTCTTCTATTTCTTCCCCTATGTCTAGGCTAACATGGAAAATGATCAAATTCCAGTGGTCAGATTCTTACGAGAAGAGTTTTTAGGAGTTGAAGACTCGACTTACTTTTGCCAGTCTTGACTTTGCTAGATAGCCCTGATGGATTCATAGTATATTGTGATACTTTTAGAGTTGGTCTGGTTTATGTTTTGATATAGATAGGTAAGGCCATAGCCTATGCCTCTAGACAGCTTAAACCTCATGAAAAGAATTATCTGACCCATGATCTTAAGTTGGCAACAGTTGTCTTTGCCTTGAAATTTAGAGGCATTATTTGTATGGGGTTTATGTTGATGTTTTAACAGATCACAAGAGTTTACAGTATGTATTCAAGCAAAAATGCCTAAATCTTCATTAGAGGAGATGGCTTGAGTTGTTGAAAGACTATGATATGAGCATGTTGTATCATTGGGGAAAATCCAACGTAGTGGCAGAAACCCTTAGCATATTGTCTATGGGTAGTGTTTCCCATGTTGAGAAGGATATAAAGGAGTTAGTTCGGGAGGTTCATCAGCTGGCTAGATTAGGAGTTCGATTAGTTGATTTAGCCAAAGGTAGTATGGGGGTACATAATGGTTCAGAATCCTCATTTGTTGCTGAAGTAAAAGAAAAGTAGGACAGGGATCCTGTTTGGTTAGGTTGAAGGAGGTAGTTAGAGATCAGAAGTAAGAAGTTTTCTCCCAAGGGGAAGATGGTGTTCTTCATTATCAAGATAGTCTATGTGTTCTATGTGTTGATGATTTGAGACAATGAATATTGGCATAAGCTCATGGTGTGCGGTACTCTATCTACCCAGGAGCTACCAAGATGTACTGTGATTTGCAAAAAATCTATTGGTGGAGTGGTGTAAAGGAAGATATTACAGAGTTTGTGGCTAAGTGTTTGAATTGCCAGTAGGTAAAGATTGAGCACCAAAGTCCTAGTGGTAGGCTTCAGAAGTTTAGCATCCCCACTTAGAAGTGGGAGGTGGTAAATATGGATTTTGTGATAGGGTTTCCTCCTAAGTATTGTTAGCATAATTTGATTTGAGTTATGGTACATAAAATGACCAAATCAGCCCATTTCTTTCCAGTTTTTACTTCATACTTAGTTGAAGAGTATGCCAGGCTTTATCTTAGAGAGTTGGTGAAATTGTATGGAGTCCCATTGTCTATTATTTCAGATAGAGGTACCCATTTTACCTCTAACTTTTAGAAGGTTTTTCTGAAGGGTCTTATTACCCAAGTTCATCTTAGTACAACTTTCCATCCTCAGACGGTTGGTCAAGTAGAGAGGACCATTCAGACTTTAGAGGACATGTTGAGGGCGTGTGTTATAGACTTCATGGGTAGTTGGGATGACCACTTACCTTTGATTGTGTTCGCTTACAAAAATAGTTATCACTCCAGTATTTAGATGGCTCTTTTTGAAGATCTCTATGAGAGGAGATGTAGATCACCTATTATTTGGTTTAAAGTGGGTGAAGTTGCTTTTATAGGACCATCTGTGGTATTTGAAGCTACGGAGAAAGTTTAGTTAATTTGAGAGAGGCTAAAGACAGTCCAAAGTCGTCAAAAATCTTATGCAGATGTGAGGAGAAGGGATCTTGAGTTTGAGGTTAGTGACTTGGTTTATTTGAAAATTTTGCCTATAAAAGGAGTGAAGAGATTGGGCCAGAAGGGGAAGCTCAATCCTCGCTATGTTGGTTCCTACCAAATTTTGAGTCATTTTGGGAAGGTAGCTTATGAGTTAAGCTTATGACTTGACATTAATGCATCCGGTGTTCAATGATTCTTTGTTAAAGAAATATATTGGTGATTAGGTCTCTGTTGTTCCTTCATAAAGCTTGGATATTAAGGATATCCTCTCCTACAAAGAAGTCCCAGTTGAGATCCTTGATCGTCAAATTCGTAGGATAAGGAATAAGAAATTCCTTTGGTTAAAGTTCTATGGTGAAATCAGTCCGTAGAGGGAGCTACTTAGGAAACAGAAGCAGATATGCGAGTCAAGTATCCCCATTTATTCCTTATAAATTCAAACTCAGCTTGAGGTAATAGTTTCTCCTAAATACACCTGCTCATTCTCTATCTTAGATATATGATTGTCCTCATGTCATAGCATGCATTCATGAAGCTATGTTCCGCCCATGTATCATGTTTCAGATTTGGTCACTTGATCAAGGTTCATCTCGTAAGTGTTTAGTGTATGATTTCAGCCTTTTTAGTGCTCCATCCTAATAATTTCATTTGAGGATGATGATCCTAAAGGGGAGATAATGTAAAACCTTGCGTATTTCTAAGCTGGAAATCAAACTGTTGTTCCCATATGTGTAAACTCAAATCTCATGATTCGTATTGGAATACATGTTTAAGGATCATTATCCTAGTTTGAAGAAAGCTTGTAAGGTGGGAAAATGTCCATAAGAATCCCTTAGAGCAAAGTGAGCTAAGAACTTTTGATTCGGCCAAACCATGGTGTTTGATTCCTCAAAGGGAAGCTTTGAACGTATATAACTTCTTACATATGTGGAATTTTATAGCTTAAGACCCACCAAATTTTAGATAATTTAATTAGATTTCCAACGATAATAATTTTGCCTAAATTCGATACCCGAGCCAAAAGTTATGGCCATGCAAAGGTCGTACGTCGCATAAAAATTGCAAGAGGTCATTGGAAAGGGTGTACGATTGGCCATGCGATGCCCACTTGGAGGGTGTGTGTTTGGCCATGCGATGCCCACCTGGAGGGTGTACGATTGGTTGTGTGTCGCATGGTTATTTCACAGTGCTAAAGGTGCTCTGTTTTGAATTAAACCAAGGGCATTGAAGTCTTTTCACAACCCTAAACCATCCCTAATCACTCATAAATGTTATAAGGGTTTTTTTTAACATATTATTTCCACTCCTATCACCCCCAAAGATGCATTACATGACTCCAAAACCCTTCCCCTCTTCCCAAGAATAAAATCCAAGAGCCATCTCTCAAGAATCATAAAGTTAAGTTCCAAATTAAAAGTTCTCTCTAAGGATTCATCCAAACAAGGTATGTGTAACACCCCAATTTTCTGAATCGGCATGCTACACGATTCTTATGACCCCGAAGGACCATAATCTAACCCATGACTGATATCTATACCTGTATACTACAATATATGACATAATAATGCGGAAAAACATGAATAATAGGCCATAAGGTTTAACTGAATAAAATATCTAACAAACGTAATATCCATATGGGTGTCAAATACCCAAAAACAACTGAAGTCTGAATCAAATCAGATCTAAATCTGCAAGCCGCTAAATACTGTCTGAGTAAGGAGTTGAACGAACATGTCTCTAACTAACTCCGTTTAGCAAAACTGAACTAAAATAATAAATGAAATAAAATAATATCGTCCTCGAATGGATAAGGACTCACTGCAACTCTGCGACTGGAATGCTATTGCTGATCTGGAACACGTGCCTCTGAACCTATGGTGTAACATAAGAGAAAGCACCATAGCACAAATACGTCAGTACGTCTGAATGTACTGAGTATACGAGTGAGGTAGGCTAAATTCAAAGGGTTATATGCATGAACAATGCTGACAAATATGAACGTGAGAATACGTACATGCATAAGCAACTATAACTGAACTTGTGGTGATACTGACTACTGAGTCTGAATACTGACGACATGACTTTACTGATACTGAGATACTGAATAGATGAATGACTATTTTTGAAAGTTCAAATTATGAAGAACTGGTCTGATTGACTGTGTCTAACAGTCCTGAAACTGAATACTGATAACATAAGCTATGACAACTGACATAACTGATATAACTGTGATGATCGACAAGACCGATGTAACTGATACTGAGCAACTGTATTTAACAGTTTGAGTTCTGATGGAACTATCTGAGTTTCGTTCTATATGGAGTAAACTATCCGAGTTCCGTTCTATATGGAGTAACTGAATTTGAGATCAGTTCTATCTAGAGGGTGATCTTTAAATCTGATGATTCTGATACTGTTTAACTATAGTTGAGATCACTTCTGTCTAATGGGTGATCTTGAAGTCTATTTATAATGATAAGGATTAACTGTCTCTAACAGTACTGAATCTGTACTATTGAACTAAGTTGACTGTATTTAACAGTCCTGAATCTGTAACTGAAACTGTGGGATATATTCATCTAACCGACATGCCCCATGCTAAGCTGACTGGGGTCCAATCTTTGCCCTGACTGGAAGGGTGTCAGTACCACATCACCAGTAAAGACAACTACTGTGGAGTCATTCCTAATCTAGCGGGTGACTCCTGGGATCAGTCCTATACATATAAATGTGCTAACGAGTGACCCCTGAGTATGCCAGTCATATCTAACTGGTGACATCTCGTACCTACGCTGGCTACATAGTTTTGGAACTTAGGGATTACTTCTAAGGATCTCCGTCCTTTCTAGCGGTTGAGTCCCCATCCCTAGGCTCACTCGGTGCTGAATCCTACTCCCATCTGAAAGACACTGAACTGGATAACTGAGCTAAACTGAATAACTAAACTGAACTGATTAGTTGAACTGATATTGATTAACTGAACTGATACTAGTGGTATTGTTTAGCAGAGCTAAACTAAGTTTACTGAGTTCCCTTGACTGAAGGAACGTACTGAGTTCTGAGGGCTGACTGAGAGTACTAAAATTACTGAGATCGCTAGGAATACTGTTGTTACTGAGATTACTGAGTACTGAGGTTACTGAACTACTGAGACTGCTGAGATTTCTGAGTTTTCCTGAGTCACATGACTAACTGAATTCTATAGACCATGGCTTGACTGAGAGTATCATGATAACATGACATGGCACTGTATATACAACTATATTATTTCGGGTACAAGTACCCCCAGGACTCGATGGAAAGAAACTGACACACATGACTGACTTGATCATAAGAATAGAGTCCACAATTCACAATATCATAAGTAAGGGATTTCATACTACACTTAGTTCTCAACATCTTATACATGGATGGGGATGCACACAACATGTATATACTCGCATTGCTTCAATATCATGCTCATTCCATATCACAATAATAACACACAACAATAACGTGGAGTTCATGTGGAATCATAAAGAATAGAACATGGGCTTGTCATTTAAGCACTATTAAGTCATAAAAACATGGATTCTATCATTCTTGGCATTTTATCAAACACCTTACATGCACAACTTTGGGCATAGGTGTACTTATCAATTTGACAATCTTAATCCATCCAAAATTCATAGGTTTCAACTAACCTACTCACATGATTCATGAAAACCACATCAAGATACAACCTTGAATCCAAACAACAATCATCAACATGATTATAGCCATAACACAACAAGGAAATCATAATTTATAATTTAAAACATGATTCTTGAGCTCCATGGATGAAAGGGATCCATGGAAGAATACTACGCATACCTTAAAGCTTGATCTTGAAAGAGATCTAATGTTTCTTGAAGGTTCTTGAAGAAATCCTTAGGCTTGTTCTTGATTTTTCTTGACTAGGTTTTAACCCCTTTGGGAGAGAATGTTCTTGTTCTTGAGGAGATGATCTTGAGAGAAAACCCTAATCTTGTGATTGAGAGTGTATGAGAGAGCTTTTTTTGAGATGTTTAACTAAAGAGAATGCAAGATAATACGCTTCTTGAGGGTTATAAGTCAAGAGAAGTGAAGAAAAAAGACTCAAAAACCCTTACTAAAACGTCCCTCAATTTCTAGGAAAAATAGTTGATAACATTCGTGACAATCCATCATACTGGTGATAGGTCATCACGAATTGTCATCACAAAAAAGTAAAATCTTAGTTTTTTGGTTAAGGTTGACGACATTGGTGATAGGCCGTCACGGGCATGAAGGCTTGTCAAAAAATGTCGTCACTGGGGGTGAAAATATGCCCAGGGCTGAGGACATTGGTGATAGGCCGTCACGGGCGTGACGGCTTGTCATGAATATCATCACTCAGTTTCCCAGCCTGACATGCCAAAGTAAATTGAGCATAACTCCTTGATTCGATATCGAATTTAGGATAAATTGGTATAGTTGGAAAGATAATTCAATTATCTATATTTTGGTAGGTCATAATCTCAAAAATTCATAGTATAACGAGAGATATGTTCATTCCAAGTTGACTATAGCAATATCCTTCCCAAGAATTCAATCGATAAGGAATGTTTTCATTCGTCTGATAGATGGGAGTTATTTGAAGACTTAACATACACGTAACTTTCTCATAAAACTATAAAAGAACCATGATGTACTATGCATGAGATTGAAACGTGGCACTAATATTGGTTTGGATTTTTTGGGGTATTACAGTATCTGGGGTTTATGAACAAGGATACTCTTTCATCCTAGTGCCCAAAACTTATTTTAAAGTTGAATTTACATAAATTTCTATTAGGGTTAATACCTAACCTTCATAGTCTTGAGTTATAATATTATCATGTGATGTAAAGATGATTTGCACAAGTAATACCCCTTTTTATGCATGCTTTGATTTACATTATTACTACTATGAGATGATTATAATATTTTGGCTTGAAGTTTGTTAAATTGATGAAGTATTTCTATGTATGTTTTAAGCATGATATTGTATTTCAAGTTATATGAAAGAAAGCATGAGATTTTAAGACTTAAGTTTAAGCACGATGTTTACAAGAAGATTTTGAATCTTTTGATTCAAAGATAAGGCTTGAAATCTACAATCATTTATTATCCTCATGGTTTAAAGCAAAGATTGATATTTTGATCTTAAGATAAGATATGGAATCCACATTTGTTCATCCTGATTATGATTTAAAGAAAGAGAAGCATAACTAGTTTTCATTCTATAAACCCTTATATTATTTTAAGATAGATTTCCTGAAGTATGTGCATATGAGTAATATGAGAGTAGTATTTAGCACCGAGTTGGGTATGATTCCGAGTTCACATGCCCCAAATCTACTTGCCACCATAGGTTCAAGTCCTAATATGGGTTAAGTGTAGTGATCACTTAAGTTAAGTTTCTATTTCGATGGCAAGGGTAGAATAACTTTCCTGAATATGGGTAAGATATTGGACTCCATGGTATCTCATATGGTTTATGTCGGTTAGAAGAACCTCCCTAAGAAAGAATAAAAGTAAAGTTTTTAGAACTAAGTTTTATGGCTCACAAAAGTTTATCCTTATGCTTCATTACTCGTGTTTATAATTTTGCAGTCTTTGTTATATTCAAGCCTAAGGTGAGTCATTTACACTTAACATGTATTTATTTGAAAGTATATGTACATATTGAGTCATTGTTTCGCTTATGAATTCACCCCCACATACTCAGTACATTCCATAGGTACTGATCCACATATATGTCTATGTGCTACATTGTTTCATAATGTAGGTTCTAGTGCTCAGTTCCAGCAGCATGATTGATTACGAGCATCTCCACCTACATCTTAACTTTTGGTGAGTCCTTATATCTTGAGACCCTTTTTATCAGATTATGATATTGATGAATTATTTTAGTTATTTGGTTTTTGTTATGTTCGGGCTAGCTGGAGCTTGTCCTAGTGGCTTTGTAGTTAGAAGTAGAGGGTTGTCCGACTATTTTCTGTTTTAGATTCAAAAGTATTTGTTTTCAAGATTTCCAAGTTTAAGACTTTCAGTTAAGATGTTAACACAGTTATCTTCAGATTCAATATATATCAGTTTACTCTTAGCATAAGTTCCAGGTTAAGTAGGCTTAAGGGGGTTATCTTGGGGCTATTCATAGTCTTGAGCACTGTGTGACACCCAGGGTGTACTTTTGGGTCATTACAATGAGATATTTCTTTATATATATATATATATATATATATATATATATATATATATATTCACACACAAACAAACACACACACATATATACACACACTCACCCTATATCTATTCTATATTACTGGTTGGTTGTAATTGATTTAGCCTGATATATTACATTTGTAATTTATCTTCATAAATGACTTCTTGTATTGTTCAATATAAAAGAAATAGTGTTGATTCACCTGGATTAATATGGCTATCTAGTATTTGATAAATTTGTTAACCATTGTGTTGGGTTACCCTGATAGGATAAATTTCTATAATTTAGTGTGTTATAGGTTGTTTAAAATACCTTGGTATTTGGGGTGGTGATTCTCGACATCACTTTGTATAACTCAAAAAATTCTTATTGATTCTCTCACAGATGGTGAGCATGTGTTCTTTTGTGGCTAGAGATTCAGAGGTCGTGCCTTTGTGCATGAAAAAAGTAGGGTTCAAGGGAGAGGTTAGATCGGGATATTCAGACAAGTTACATTTCAACCTAGAGTTACCTCTTTAGGTTCTAGAGTTTCTAGTTGTGGTCAGTCTAATGAGGGGTTGAGACCAGTGTAGATACTATTTATGACCATACCTATGATTGAGAATTGTTTGGTTTAATTATAGGATTTTCTTTGGAGGGTGGCTCCTATTTGATTCAGCATGCTACTTCAGTGCTTCAAACTACAGATTCACATGTGACTACTACTGATTCTCCTGGTGTTAACAAGGTACTGTCAGGGGCTGCTTCACATTTTCCCTTTATGTCCATGGATGAACAGATTAGATATATAGAGTTCATGAATTAGGTCCACCTCATTTCAATGGAGATCCTAGGTTTGATACTTATATGTTATTGCTTAGTTGTTGTGAGAGGTTGAACAGGTTGGTTTTTATGGATTCTAATAGAGTAGACTTCACTTTTTTTTAGTTTTTTGGTCTAAATAGATAGTGGTGGATAACCTTTGTAAAGGGCAGACCAGTTGGATCACTTTCTCTTTCATGGGATCAGTTTACTCGACTATTTTTTAAGGAGTTTATTTGGAGATATGAAAGTCTTATGGTCCAGAAGGCCCAGGGATTTGACGATCATCATGTTATGCATAATGAAGGTTAAGATCTTTGTGGTTATACTTGGAGTAGGTTAGATCGAGATAATTCTTTGGGTCTTTTAGACCTAGTTCAGTTGGTTCTGACTTCTTTGATTTGATTTTGGTATGGAGGTCTCAGTTACTATAGGAGGGACTGCTCATAGCTTAGATAAATAAATACTTTATCAGTTGCCCCGAGAGATGACAGATCTCAATATCAGATTCCACCAGATGAAAATAAGGCAGGAGGTTCCAGTACAATAGCCATAGGTATGATTTTAGTCAAACTTTGATTTTTATTAGTAGAGCTTGATTATGGGTCTACATCCTCTTATATGTTTACCATTTTGTCCTTAAGTCTTTATATAATTTGTGGTCTTTTATTGGGTCTACTGTAATATCCTGTATTTTTTAGCTAGAAATCAAACCGTCGTTCCAACGTGTGTAAGCTCTAATTCTATGGTTTATATTTAAATTCATGTGTCATGATATTTATCCTAGTATATGAGGTGATTATGAGGTAAAAAATGTTCGTAGAAATCGCTTAAATCAAAGTTGAGCTAAGAATCCTTCATTCGTCCAAAGTTTGATATTCGACTCTACAAGGGTCCACTTTGAACATGTAGAACTTTCGATACACATAGAATTTTCCAGTTTAAGACCCACCAAATTGTATATAATTGAATTAGCTTTCCAACGATACCAATTTCTCCTAAATCCGATAACCGAGCAAAAAGTTATGGCATTTTCCATGTGAGGCAGTAGTCTGATGCGATAGTGACGTGATGCATTGACCAGCACGTTACGAAACTGTTTCACACGCTAAATCAGTTTCTAATGGATCTAGGGGAATTTTGGTCACTTCCCCTCACCCAAATTTCGTCCATAACATAAAATTTCAGCCCCAAGAAGCACTAATTGCCTCTTTATCTAATTTTCTCTCAAAAAGATAACCCTAGCCACCTTCAAGAACAAGATTTATTTTTTATTCTCAAAGATCAAGAATTCAAGCCTTCCAATTCAAGATTCTCAAGAAAGGTTTCAAGATTAGGCTTTCAATCTTCAAACTAATCAATATAAAGTACGTAGGGCTATCCTAAACTACATAGGTATATGTTTTACGATTTCTACAAGCCTTAAAGATGTATATGCATGTATATACTATGAGTTTTGGTAAATTGTCATTGTGAAATAAATTCAATGGAATTATGAAAATTATTATGGGGTTTTCTATAAGTTTGATTTATAAATCTCATGCTTTTGTGATTTGAAATAGAAAGATGGCTTACGAATGTAACTTGTGAAATTCCACTCCCCATGATGAAATTTATGAACCTTGAATGATAGTTATTATGAATTGTTTTTGAGAGCATGAATTAAGAGACCCTATTTTTATCATGAAATTTATGTATAACCAATGTCGGGGGCTGATTTGTGAATGATGAGAAACTCTTGAGTTTTAAATGTCTCCTTAATCTTTATGCATGAGTAGAATAAATGGAATGGCCACTATGTTTTCAAGATTCATAAAAAGAGTGTGTTTGAATGAGTTTCAAGTGATTTTGATAATGAGAACTCTGGTGTGACTAGGTAAACCTTTTGGAGGTAATTATACATGTTTGAATAAGAAGGGTTGTGGAATTGATATGATATGAATGACTTGCAAGTCTGGGTACGATGATACCCTGTTGTGATGCGCCGTTAATAGAATGAGAAAGATTTGTTATTAAGCATGAATTATGTTTTTAGGAGGCTAAAAAATTAGGCTTAAAAAGAGTTAGATGGTTACCCGACGAAAGTATGAGTCAAGAGACTCTATCCTAGAAATCGTGATTTACTGACACGGGACTTTGGTACCCTGCTATGTGATCTTATGTACCTTGTATTATGTTGTTCCAATTTGGGACTATGGTTAGGAGCCCTGCTTTATAATCTTGTGCAATACCATGACATATTGACTTGATTGGGGATTGTGACACCCTGCTTTGTGATCTTGTGCGTCCCCCTTACTGACACCCCAATCCTTACGGAAAACTTAGATTGGGGGCTTGTCCGCCGAGTCAAGGGAGGATTCCATATAGCCTATAGAATTATAGATTATAGGGTGTGCCATCTAGCTCAGAAATAAATACAGATTGGGTCATGGTTTCAAAAGAAGTGTGTTAAAGTCTTTTAAGTATGCCCATGTGTTTTCATATATCATATGTAAAAATGTTTTATAAATTGCTCTCACTTATGTTGTATAAAAGTTGATTATTTTGGATTGCTCTATGTACCAGTACATTTGTATTGACCCCCTATATTTCAGGGTTCGAGGCTCAGTTCTGGGGTCCCGCTAAGCCGTAGATTTATCAAACAAAAGTGTGCAGTTGGTGAGCCTCCCTTATTTTGTAAAGCCTGTTTTTAGAACATTAATATTTCATTTTGTTTTTGTTCGACTAGGGGTCTTATCCCAGACAGATGTTATTTTCAGTTGTTAGAGATTCGCAGACTAGTGTCAGGTGTTTTGAATGTTTCATGAACTCATTTTTTTGTATTGCTTAGTTAAAGAAAAAGATAGTGACCATGTTTCCATCTTGGTTTGTTTTTCCGCTAATTTACTATATTGTATGAATATTGTGCATGATTTCCAAATAAAGAAGGGACGCCTAAGCCTTTATGGTTCAGGATGCTCGTTACGGCCAGGGCCCCAACTCAGGTTGTGACAAACTTGGTATCAAAGCATGGTTCATGGTCCTAGGGTGTCTGCAAAATCATGTCAAGTAGAGTCTTTCTTATGGGTGTGTTGTGCGCCATACTTATAATCAGGAGGCTACCGGGCTTTTAGGAGTTGTTTCTTATTCTTTCATACTCTAGTTCATGCTATAGCGTTGTCCATAAGCAAGTTATCCAAATTCCTTTCTTGTTCAAAGTTCATGGGTCATGCCTCATTATCGAGGCAATACAAGTCTAAGAGTCTAGCTCCCCTAGCGAGGTGGTTCTCTTTTATTGAGTTATCCGTAAAGTTATGATATAGAACAAGGACTTAAGAGGAGTCCATTAGTGCTTCAAGGTGTATTGGTTTGAGTGCATTCTTTTATCCTGATGAAATCGTGCTTTTCATCTTGAGGTTCGAAGTGTATTTAGTCCCCATTCCACAATTCTTATTTTGGATATCATGTTTAAGGGTAATGATGTGTAACAAGTATTAGAATTATATTTCCATCCGGGTAGTAGTATATGTCAAAGTGTCATGACCTATTGGTAATGAGATGGTCCAGAAGTTGGTGACATGAAGTCACAAGGTTAGCAGTCAGTGTGAGGGTGATATTTGCATAAATAAATAGTTTTAGTTGTATAATCATGGATTAAGAAGTGGGTTTCCATTGTATAGTAATAGACTAATGTGGTAGCAGTATTTGTAGATTGTACTGTAGTCTGTGAAGGAAGTGACTGGATATGATTTTTATTTATTTGAAGTAGGGAAGGATCTCAGAATGGATAGTTATGGTGGTTGTATGAATCATTTATAGGTTTGAATGGAGAAGGGTAGATTAGTCAATAAGTTATGGGTAGAGACCCATTAATGTTTATGGGATTTAGTGATAGTGAGAATGTATGCATGGGTAAGTAGAATTAATGTGAAGGTATGTAGTGGATTCTGAGTTGTAATAGTGAGGTTATGGAGATGATGTGATTATAGGTAGTAGTTAAGTGAAATTTCCCCAACTTGATAGACCAGTATAGTGTGTGGCATCATTTATTGGTGGTATATGATTGATTGTAGGCTATAGGCTTGAACGTGAGATGTGGGTAGTGGTGGATAGTAGCTTAAGATTAGTGATGTATGCTTTGTGGGAATGAATTAGTAGGCTTGACGTGAGGTGTGAAATACCTTAGGTTGGAAACTTGTGGGAAAAAAAAGTGGAAATTGTGATATTTACGTGCATGAGCACTAGTGTTAAAATGATGAATTGTGGGTGAGTCATTAAGTGTATAATAGCGTGAGTATGTAAGAAAAAGTTAAACCCCAGATAGCATGTTGTTAGATAAGGTTGTATGGTATAAGTGGCATGAGTACCGAACTTGTGTTTTTTAATTTTGTAGTACGGAGAAGTCTGGGGAGTTGTTGTATAGCGTTCATTAAAGTTAAACTTGAGAAAATATAGGTAGGCAATATGGGCCTTTGGTATAGTTGTGCAAATTTTGTTAAGTTGTAAGTTTTGCGAATAGAGGTTTAATGAGAATATCTTAAGTGGTACAAAACAAGTGGTTATGTGATGAGGGGTGTGGATATGTATACCCAAGTGGGTTTGAGTTGTGGGGTGATGGCTATAGAGGCTAGTGAAAGTTAAATGTAGCATTTACAGAAAATCAAGGCCTTCCGAGTATAGTTCTTCAGGGAGAGTTTAGAGTTTAAGTATGTGGTGATGTCTCTTTTATGTTGAGAGTTGTGGCTATAGATTTTGATATGGGGATTGTGTCCCCAAGTCTAGGAGGGTGATTTTTCTCTAAGGGGGAGATGATGGATTAAAGTAGTTTCTGAATTTTCTTGTGCTGTCAAGTTTTAAGTAAGAATTATGATCAATCAATTACTGTTCAAGCATAATCCGCCTACTTTTGTTTGAATAGACATCTACCAATGTCTTGTGTATTCAAGTCTTGCCGATTCCTATGGTTCGAGTTCTCTATGGACGTGTGTTTATGATCTGACCTCCAAACTAGAAGCAATTGTCTCTCAGTGATCCAATCTTTCATGTATTCAAGCCATATGTTATGGTGTTCGTGATCCATAAAAATCTATGTCTCTCATCATGCTTGGTCCTAAGAAAATATATTTCTATATGTCATCGATTCATCCTATGTCGGGTTTAGCCAAAGTGATAAAGTTTATGCAAACTCATGATAAATCTCAGTTCCTTAAATGAGGAGCAATCGCTTCAAGCGGAAATCTTTGTCTTAGTTGTGATGTAACACCCCGTACCATTCTCGACTCAATACCACTCTTAGTTGCATGTATGGAGAGCTTACAATCTGAAAATTTTTATAATTGTTAAAATACTTAGTCATATTTATGAGCTCTTATCTTCCATGATTTTCAAATTGATCTTTCCGACCTCGAAACGTAGATTTTTGAGTTGGTTCATGATCAAAGGTGTAAAAGGGGTGTCTCAGGAAAGTTTCAGATTTTTCAGATGATGTTTGAGGTATGTTTGCATGATCAAAATAGTAGGCCAATGCGATGTCGACGCGTCGCGCCAAAAATCGCATCGGTAGGGACTGACGTGATGCATCATTTAACGCGTTGGGTGCCCAGTTCATCTTACTAATTTCTGGGTCTAGGAGGGTAATTCAGTCTCTTTCCCTAGTTTTATTTTGATATGTACACCAATGTTTTCTCACTGTGCTCTATCATAAGATTTCATGTTGTATTGTGATTCTTCCGAATGACTATCTACTTATGATCCAGACACTTGATATATGGAGCACTTCGTGTCTATTTTATGGTATCTTCATTTTATGTCCCTCCTTGAGTAGTGCAGTAAGTATAAGTTATGATCTAATAGTGATATTTTCCATTCATGACATTTATGCTCTGGTTCCTTAATGACCCTCCGTATGACAGTATGATGGTGGTTATGGAAGCGTGGTGATGTGTTAGGTAGGGGAGTAGATGTTCTTGAAGGCAAAAAATTTGGTGTGAATTCTCTAACTAAGGTTATAGGTGAAAGGGAAAATAAGGAGAGAAATTTTTGTTGTGTGAAATAGTTAGGAATGAGATATATGGCGAAAATCTTTGTGAATGTGATTGAATTTGCTGGTCTTAGTAGAGGAAGTCCATGAAGTGGGTGTAGTAATAATAGGCTTGAATGTTCTGATTGATGAAAACATGACCCATGTATTATGTGGTTAGTATTCCTTGAATTAAAACTCAAGGGCGTTTGACGATAGTGATAAGGTGAGGTAATATTCTTAATGTGATGTAAAGTACAGGGTCCTATAGCTTAAGTTATCACCTTGTTACTCCGAGTTAGGCTTCAACATAAAAGCACATTGCAGTGAATCTCAAACTCTTGTGGTTAGATGTGTGATGGGAGAATAGTAAGATGGAAAGGACGAACTATGTTATTTAATGTTGGGGCATAGCTGAGTAGTGCCTTTAAGCTAAGTCTATTCATTGTATCATGAAAGGTGGAGAATACTTCAATCCCTATCTTCCGCGAAATCTTATTTCATGACTAGTACCAATATAAATTAGGTCTATGATCATCAAATAAATTCATGCCTTATGTTGTGATGATTATGGTGCATAGAACTCATGTGCAAGATCATCCCTACGTAAAGTCTCATTATCCCATGTTTCATACATTCCCGTTTCACTAGGGGTTATCATGAAGCTCGTTTGATGCCTTTGCATATTTTGTTAGGGAAAAATGTTCAATGCGAGGTTTTGTTCTTTATTATATACTTTTATAACTTCAACAAGTCCCTACCCATCATTCAGGGACAAATGATCCCAAGGGGGAGATAATGTAACACCCAACATTTTTGAGCTAAAAATCAAACCATTGTTCCTACGTGTGTAAGCTCTAATTCTGTGTTTTATATTTAAATTAATGTGTTATGATCTTTATCCTAGTATATTAAGTGATTATGAGGTGAAAAATGTTCGTAGAAATCACTTAAAGCAAAGTTGAGCAAAGAATCCTTCATTCGTCCAAAGTTTGATATTCGATTCTATAAGGGTCCACTTTGAACGTGAATAACTTTGTATACACGTAGAATTTTGAATCTTAAAACCCACCAAATTGTAGATAATTGAATTATCTTTCCAACGATACCAATTTCGCCTAAATCCGAACGAAAAGTTATGGCATTTTCCGTGTGAGGCAGTAATCTGATGCGATAGTGACGTGATGCATTGTCCAGCGCGTTACGGAACTATTTCACAAGCTAAATCAGTTTCTAATGGATCTAGGGGAATTTTGGTCACTTCCCCTCACGCAAATTTCGTCCATAATATAAAATTCCAGCCCCAAGAAGCACCAATTGCCTTTTTATCCAATTTTCTCTCCAAAAGATAACCCTAGCCACCTCCAAGAACAAGATTAAATTTTTCTTCTCAAATATCAAGAATTCAAGCCTTCCAATTCAAGATTCTCAAGAAAGTTTTCAAGATTAGGCTTTCAATCTTCAAACTAATCAATTTAAGGTGCGTGGGGCTATCCTAAACTACATGGGTATATGTTTTATGATTTCTACAAGACTTAAAGATGTATATGCATGTATATACTATGAGTTTTGGTAAATTTTCATTGTGAAATCAATTCAATGGAATAATGAAAATTGTTATGGGGTTTTCTATAAGTTTGATTTATAAATCTCGTGCTTTTGTGATTTGAAATAGAAAGATGGCTTACGAATGTAACTTGTGAAATTCCATTCCCCATGATGAAATTTATGAACCTTGAATGATAGGTATTATGAATTGTTTTTGAGAGCATGAATTAAGAGACCCTCTTTTTATCATGAAATTTATGTATAACCAATGTCGGGGGCTGATTTGTGAATGATGAGAAACTCTTGAGTTTTAAATGTCTTCTTAATCTTTATGCATGAGTAGAATAAATGGAATGGCCACTATGTTTTCAAGATTCATAAAAAGAGTGTGTTTGAATGAGTTTCATGTGATTTTGATAATGAGAACTCTGGTGTGACTGGGTAAACCTTTTGGAGGTAATTGTACATGTTTGAATAAGAAGGGTTGTGGAATTGATATGATATGAATGACTTGCAAGTCTGGGTATGGCGATACCCTGTTGTGATAGGCCCTTAACAAAATGAGAAAGATTTGCTATTAAGCATGAATTATGATTTTAGAAGGCTAAAAATTTGGGCTTAAAGTGAGTTAGGTGTTTACCCAAAGAAAGCATGAGTCAGGTGACTCTATGCTGGAAACCGTGATTTGCCGACACGGGACTTTGGTACCCTGCTATGTGATCTTGTGTACCTTGTATTATGTCATCCCAATTTGGGACTATGGTTAGGAGCCCATCTTAGTGATCTTGTGCTCTACCATGACATATTGACTTGATTGGGGATTATGACACCCTGCTTTGTCATCTTACGTGTCCCCTTTATTGACACCCTAATCCTTACGGCAAACTTGGATTGGGGGCTTGGCCACCGAGTCAAGGGCGAATTCCATATAGCTCATGGAATTATAGATTGTAGGGTGTACTATCTAGCTCAGAAGTAAAATAAATAGTGGGTCGTGGTTTCAAAAGAAGTGTGGGAAAGTCTTTTAAGTATGCCTATGTGTTTTCATAAATCATATGTAAAAATGTTTTATAAATTGCTCTCACTTATGTTGTATGAAAGTTGATTATTTTGGATTGCTCTGCATACCAGTACATTTGTATTGACCCCCTATAGTTCAGGGTCCGAGACTCAGTCCAGGGGTCCCGCTAAGCCATAGATTTGTCAGACAGAAGTGTGCAGTTGGTGAGCCTCCCTTATTCTGGAAGACCTGTTTTTAAAACATTGATATTTCATTTTGTTTTGGTTCGACTGGGGGTCTTGTCCCAGATTTCAAACTGATGTCATTTTCAGTTGTTAGAGATTTCAGAGACTAGTGTTAAGTGTTTTGAATGTTTCATGAACTCATTTTTTTGTATTTTTCAGTTAAAGAAAAAGATAGTGACCATGTTTCTATCTTGGTTTGTTTTTCCTCTAATTTACTATATTGTATGAATGTTTTGCATGATTTCCAAATAGGGAAGGGGAGCCCGAGCCTTCATGGTTTGGGATGCTCGTTACGACCAGGGCCCCAGCTCGGGTCGTGACATCTACTGATACTGCTACCTCATAGATAATTCCAAAATAGTGGTTAGGTTAGTAGATCCTATATTATGACTTACTTAGAGTGTATAGCATTATTAGGCTTGATATCTTGAGTTTTGTGAATTTTGGTGTATTTAGGTTTGATCTTTTATGGTTATATTATAGACTAATGGTGGATCAATGGCGGGTTTTGGCATATTCAGATTGTATAAGGTGATCCAGAGGTTCTCTAAAGAATCATGAGTCAGTTGGGACCGATAAGGTGTTTCTATAATTGGGATGGCAAGTTGTGAATAATGAAGTTATAACTGGAAGGCTTATGTAAAATAGACTGCGAGTGTTATTGACAGTGCATGTACATGAGTTGGTTGTTGTAGGGGGTCACTTTGATGTATTTATAGTTTGGGTTTATAATGTAGTAACGATATTGACTTGTGGGATGACGAGTGGTGCTTACTAGACTGAGCATGGAGATCCTTATAGTGGATTAGATTTGGTACAACCAAATTGGAGGAATCATCTTTGAAAGATTTTAGTTGAATAAGGGAAATTTTCAGACGTTCATGCCTTGTGATTGTTACTTCCTCAGTGTTTGGCCTTTCTTGCATGGTCGGATTTGATAGTATTGAGACACTCTTTGGTTGGATTGAAGGATTTCATCTTATGAGAAATTCTTGCTTTGTTTTGAAAAGAGTTTTAAATAGAAAGAAAACTTACTTGTAGAAAATGTTACTTCCTTAGCTAAGTGGCCTAATGAGATATTTTTACTCATTAGTTTTGGTTTGAATATGTGTTACTATTCAATAGTTCTTGTGTTGAAGAAATACTGAATGGAAAACTAAGTTAAGAAAATGATAAGAAACTTGTTCATAAGGATTTTGATATATTTAGAGTTTAGTTGCGGATTCGAGTCATGTAATGAATTGAATTTGTGAATTTTTCATTTCTATGTATTTTGACCATATTTTCCTTTCCATAGTTGCTACATGTTGATTTTAAGGTTCAGAGATGGTTGACATAGTTTCCAATGCAATCGAGATTGTTTTGTGCGAGTTTGCGGTTTTTAGAAGGTTGAGAAGCCATAGATTTAATTCGATCAATATTTATTGTTTTGAGTGTCGGATGGCAAAACAGACTGTGCCATCAGATTCAACATATCAAATTTAGGTTAGTTGTAAGATTGGTTCAAATTTGGAGCCCTTATATCACATTTTGATCCTTAATTTGTAAAATAGTAAAGGGATCTCAAGGGTTAATTTTGTGAAAACAACCTATTTTTTCAAAAATTCAACATTATCATTGAGTATGAAATATTAAAAATAGCCTAGTAGCATAGTTTATTTGCATTCATGGGATTTTAAATGAATCTCAAGGGATCGATTGAAAACTTTGTAATTTAGCAAAGTTATTGGTGCAGTTGATGCTGGTACAACCGCTTTACCAGACAAATTACCGCTTTATAGGTGGCTGCTTAAGCGGCTAAGCACCTCTTTAGCTTTAGTGGCCTAAGTGGACCACTCGCCTACTACTAAAGTGGGCACTTGACTGCTTTAGCGGGCGAGGACCACTTTAGCGGCCTAGACTCATGGGTCTGACCGCTTTAGTGGTCGCCCATCATTTAAGCGTTGAACACTTAAGAAAACAAAGGTAAATCAGTATAGGTACTATTTTCATATTTTTCCTTTATTTTTGGACCATTGAGCTTCAGGTTTGGGCGATTCTTAAGGATTTCTTAACCATTTCAGCTTGGGTAAGCTCCAAAACCTTATTTTTCTTAGATTATATCATCAAAAACAACTTAAATCATGATTTCAAGATAGAAAAATTGGGGTTCTTACCAATAAAGTATAAAAATGGGTTTCCTTTAATTTAGACCTCGTTATGGGTCTTCTCTTGTACACTTCTATAACCTTGGAGAATGTGTTTTAAAAATAAAATTCTAATTTTACCTCTTTTGTTTTTGAACTAATTTTGGACTTGGTTTGAATATAGGCAATATAGGTATCGTTAGCTTTCTTTTAACATATAAATGCTATATTTGAATATTGTAGTTAATTCAGAGGTCATTCACAAGTGGAAGGCTCTGTGTTGGAGTACCTTAGATTGGGATTTCATTATTTCAAGGCAGGTTATGTCCTAACTTCTTTCAAATTGAGTTGGATAGTTAATATATATGTAAAACATGCTATGGGTCGGGAAAATAGCTATTGATTTTAGATTTATAGATTATTTTTATTATTGTCTGCCCGTGTTGGGGTCTATATTTTGTTGTAGTTGGTTTATGATATCAAATACTGTATGTATCCCATGTGAGGGCTTTATTTGACATCATTGGCCTTATTTGTGCATTGAAATGGATTTATTCTAGATATGATGTTTGTGTGGGGGCTTAGTTTGCTAATATAGGCCTTAATTAAGCATTGGTTGGTTTTTATCATGATAGAAGTACCCAATTTAGGGGTTGATATGATATTATGATGCCCTGCATGCAGATTATTCTGATGGTGCCTATTTGGAGTTTATAATGATGAATTATGGACATATTAAGTTGGTTTTTGGGCTTACTTATATATATATATATGTGTTGGATAGATCGGATATCATCATATTGAGTTGACTATGAGCATTACATCCTTATTCTATACATATACATTCATGAGATACTGACACTATTGAGAAATGCTATTTTTGAATGAAAATCACTCACTTTTGAAAAATCCTTGGCCGAGGTCATTTGCTAGCAAGGTTGGTTATGATATTTGAAAAATCCTTGGCCAAGGTTATTTGCTGGCAAGTTTGGCTTGAGACTAAGATATAGTATATGGGTTAATCACCCATGGGTCCTACCTGGTAACTGCGAGCTCGATGGATGTATATAGAAAGTCATGCTATGTATTTCATCATTCATCCCATCTATATTGCACTGCGTTGCACTTGCATATGCATCTTGCTTGTTTTTTCTTAATTTCCTTTACTTGTGTTTGGTATTTGTGTATTTTTCCTTTATACCTGTATTATTGTTGTCCCTATGTACTGTACGTATATATATATATATATTTATATTAAAACTATTTGTGGAAATGGTGTGAGCTACTATTTTGGACCTTTCTGCTTGTAGGTGATGTGCTCATAGTATATTTTACTTATCTTATTTTTTGCTTTGCTCAGTTGGCCTATGATACCTATTAACAAGAGGACTTCATCCCTACTGTGTCATTTTAATGCAAATCCTAGTACGAGCATTTCTCATAGCAGTTGAGTTCATGTAGAGACTTCCAAAGTTTAAGGTACTGGTCCACTTTAGTGTTCAGGGTTGAATCAAACCTCTTTCATCATTGTTTGTCTTTATTTTGATTATCAACGATAGATACATATATTTTCAATTTTTGGATATTATAATAAATGCTCTTACACTATGACTTCATATTTTGGGGATTTATGAGGTCTTTTATGAGTTTCCATTTTTACTTATAGGGACTAACTTCATTCTAGAAGTCTTACTATATTGTGTATTTATTGTACATCTCATTTTTCCTTTATCAATTTGGGTGATTGTCTTACTTGTCAAGGCTGAGCCGCGATAAGTTCCATCAAGACCCATTTTTGAGTCTTAAGTCAAAAATTTAAATTCCTGATAGTGTGGTTTATTAGTAGCTTATGCAGAGTATAGCCGTGATTTTCTAGAGTTTAATACATGATTTAAGGCATCCATTAGTGAGATATAGCAATTGTTGTACTTCTTCTATATGTAAAGGGTTAGAAAAACTCGTTGTTCTACCAAGTTAATAAGGACTTCATGTTGTTTGATAGTTTTGAGTGTTGAGGACTGCACATATTATTGTGATGAGTAGCTTGAGTTTTTGGTGTCATTTAGAGATTTTATACCTATGGTTTATAGAGTGTTATGGTGATTCTTAGTTGCCTTAAGGGGGTTGATTTGTAAGTTTTGACAATTAGGTGGTGATATAGTGTGTTGAGGGTGACTTTTGAGGTTTCGTGTAGCTTTGGTATCAATTCTGACCTTATAGTTTTAGAATAGGGTTGTGGTGTGGTTTGGTTTGATAGTTTGTTATGATCCATTGCAAAGTCCCACATCGGTACTATAAAGTATTGGTGTGGGGTATTTATAACCTTGGGCTCTCCCACCTTACTAGCTAGATTTTGGGGTGTGGTTCTCGTAAGGTTGTAATAGTGGTATCAAAGCCACCCATCACCCTTCACGCCCACTGTGCCTGGGATGGTGACGTCGGTATGGTAGTGTTAGGCCAGGGATAGCAATGTTTAGCCCACAACCATCGAGGCACCTGGGCACCTGACTCGAAAAGAGCTACCTGGGAAAGATCTATACCTACGTAAGTAGAGTGAAAGCTACCCAGAGTAGAGTCATCGAAGATGAAGGATGCGGAGCATGGTGGTTTGTTATGATCCATTGCAAAGTCTCACATCGGTACTACAAAGTATTGGTGTGGGGTATTTATAACCTTGGGCTCTCCCACCTTCATAGCTATCTTTTGGGGTGTGGTTCTCCTAAGGTTGTAATGACATTATCGACCTTAGGTAGGTTGATTTAGTATTTTAGTGGGTAGTGTTGTGATTTATCAGGTCCTTGGCTTTTAGTGGTTCCAAGGATAATTTTTGTCTTGTGGTAGTAGCTAGTGTCTTGTAGTTCCTTGGTTAGGTTTAGGTTAGCCGAGTATGTTTAGAATTTCTATTATGTCTGACTCAGTTTTTGGGTATAGAGGAAGTTCAAATATATAAAAATTCAGTTTTTTTGGGATTTTGGCCTTAGATGCTAGTGTTGTAACCTAGTGAGTCCTTATGTGATATATTTCTGTTTCTATGGTGAGACCGATAGTTCTATGACTGTGAGTCCATCTTGGAGTGATTGCTTGATGTTTCTCGAGGGTATTTTCTATCATACACCCATTTTTGGCATTTTCATGATTGTACGTTCGAGGACAAATGTGAATTTTAGTGGTGGATATTGTAATGACCCTCATACTGGCTTATTTTTTGAAATTTCTATGTTTGACCATTTTTCCCTTCTCGGTAGTTATTTTATCTCATTTACGAATTGTAGGTATATTTGGCGTAGTTATGAATGCATTTGGAAGAGTTTTGGATGAATTTGTCATTTTGAACATCCTTAAAAGGAGTTAGTTGGACTTTGGTCAATATTTTGTGATCCGAGCCTTAAATAATGATACTGAAAGTTTCATTATCTCTGATAATGTTGATTTTGGGTACTACTATAGTTAGTTTGGGTCCCAAACCCTTATTTTACATTCAGGCCTTTATTTAGAAACAAGCTAAATTTGTCCTTAAAAAGGTCTCGAGGATTAATTCATTAAAAATGATCCTTTTTTCAAAAATTTGGCATTGCCATTGCGTCTAAAACATCAAAATTTAGTATCATTATTGTCTTATGTAACACCCCGCATTTTGAGCGAGAATTCGAATAGTCGTAACTATGAGTAACCAATGATTCCCATGTGAATATAAGTATCATTATCATTAGCCTAGTTCGAAGAGTTCTTATGAGGTGAAAAATGTTCACATGAAACATTTAGAGCAAAGTCGAGTTGAGAGCTCTTAATTCGATAAAATTTTGGTATTTGATGCTACAAGGATAAACTTTGAACGTGTATAACTTCTGAAATATGTGGAATTTTGAACCTCAAGACCCTTCTCTTCCAATGCATCTGATTTCGCCTTAATCCGACACCCAAGCAAAAAGTTATGAGCATTTTCATGAGGAACCAGTGAGGGTTCATGATTGCAGCACGTCACAGAGCTTAGGCTCCACGATGACCTCCCTGACACGGAGGCTATGTTTCCTACATTCATAAGTAAAGGGCCAAGGGGAATTTTGTTCATTTCCCTTACCTCAAACACCCAAATTGATGACTTAAAGCACAAAAGGGGCATTATTTTCCTCATTCCTCTTCAGTTATCATACGTAAACACATTTCCCTTTTCCCAAGAACAAAATTCAATCTTTCTTTCCCCAAGAACTCAAGAATTCAAGTTCCAATTTTAATTTTTCTTCTAGAATTCTAGCTATTAAGGTATGTAGGGTATTCATCAATAGGTTCCTTCCACCCATTGAGTTCTAAAATCCCCTTTTTATTCAAGTATGAACTTTAAAACCTTCTTTGTGAATTTATCAATGTAAATCATGAATTTAATCCATGTTTTCTTAGTAATTTGAATTCAAGCCATGTCAACATATTTTCCCCATGTGAATTAGGTTATTTCATGCTTTAAATTTTAATTACCCATGTCATATTCAATTGATCCTATGTTACATTACCAAGTTTTGAATTAAACAATGTGAACAAGTTGTACTATTAAGTTTAACATATCCCCATGTTCAAATTCATGTACCTCATTCGTTCATTGAAATGTATTATGTTTTGGGACTCTGAATTATCACTTTCTACTGATGTTTTAAGTGATATTATCATATTTTTGTATCATTTAGTGGTGGTGGGTTATGAACACCCGATACCTATGTGTTTTTATATGTTTTCGTTTTCAAGTAACAAGTTAGTACAAAGTATATTTTTATCACCATGTTCAGCTCATCATTTTTTTAGTATTATTTCATCTTAAATATATTAGTCCACATATTCACGATTTCTTCAAGATTATGCATGCACTGTTACTTTCAGAATACTATGACCTGAGCTTATCATTTATCAGTACATGCACCAGCTTGTGTTTCTGTGTCTTTCAGTTAGGAGTAGGATTTAGCATCGAGAAAACCTAGGGATGGGGGCTCACCCGCCAATTAGCACTGAGACCTTAGTAGCTGTCCCAAAGTTGCAGAACTACATAGACAACATAGGATTATGAGATGTCACCCACCAGTTTAGGACTAACACTCTCTCAGAGGTCACCCGTTAGTTTAGGACTGACTCCCTAGTCCTTAGGGACATCATCCTTATGGATCCACATCGTCATCCAGTGTTAGTACTCGTGGCAAGGTACTGACACCCTTCCAACTGGGGTTACAGGTTGGACCCCAATTAGCTCAGATTGGGTCATGTTGATTACATGATAGCTCCCATAATTTCAGTTAGTACCCAGTTTATATCAGTTTAGGTTTGCTTGACCAAGTAATCAGATTACTAGTTATTCTGTCAGTTAATTTTATAGATTATTCAGTTATTCAGATCATGTCAGTACTTGTTTTGCTTTGTCTTGCATTCATTTTACATGCTCATGTTTTTATGCTCAGTATTCAGACATGATCCTCAGTACAGTTTTACAACATATCCAGCTTTACATGAGATTTACATACAACATTCATGTTTCTACCACTTTCTAGTTTACAAAATTATTTTCATCTCATGATTTATAAATTTCACTATAACTTACCGTCTTTATGTGCAAACATATTTTAAAAGGCATATTTTAGCAATTAACTTATGCCCTCAGTTTTAAAGCATATTTTAAATATATCCATGATTTAGTGCATGTTCCCATATAGCCAGTACATTCCAAAGTACAGACCACATATATGCGTTTGTGGCTACATTTCTTCATGATATAGGTACTAGATGTAGTCCACCCACTAGGGTCAGACAGTTCTTAGTATTCGGCTAACAAGTGAGGAGTTCTCTTATTTTGGGGACTCCATTTCATTGCAGTTCATGTCTTGTATTTTGATATTCCTTATGTATTGATTTATGGTAATTGGGGTATGTCCTACTATATATAATTAGTATAGTAGAGGCTTCATAGATTTTCAGTCAGTGTCACTCATGTAATTCAAGTTCTTCCTTCAAATTTATCATGCTGTAAGCTTTTATAGTATACATTCAGCAAATTTAGCTTATATATTTAATTTAATTTAGATGCTCAAGTATCATGCCAGTTCATGGTTTAGCTTGGGATCACTTGAGGTTCTAATCACTGTGTTACGACTAGGTGTAGTCTCGGGTCATGATAAACTTGGTATCAGAGCACAAGGTTCAAGTGTCCTAGGGTGTCTATTAAGCCGTATCTAGTAGAGTCTTGTGAAATGGTACAGAGACATCTGTACTTTTCTTTGAGAGGCTACAGAGCATTTAAGAAATATTTCCCTTCTTTCATAGCTCAAATTGTGTTGTAGAGATGTTCTCTAAGAAACTTATAGTGGTTCTTACATTGCTCCATTCATGCCAGCTCTACCTTAATTTTGAGGTAAAAAATAGTCAAGCTTAAATTCTTACTGATAGAGTTTTCTCAGGAAATCTCTACAGATAGTTATGGGATTGCATATGGGCTCAAACAGATCCCATCAGTGCCTTTATGTTTAAAAGTTTAAAAGATTTTATTCATGTTTATGACAATCGTGAATTGAGACAAAGTCAGATATGCCCTCAGACCCCTTCTTAGAATCCTGTGATAGCATATGATATGGAGTTAAAATCATGAACCTAGAAGTTTAATACCAGTAAATTGGGGATAGTGTTTATCTAGATTTCATAGATTATGTACTCATGGGGATACTTGTATGCAAGGTGAACCAGTAGGCTTGAAATAGTGTATACAAGAATTTAAGATCATTGATTCAAAATTAAGTATGATGATATGGGTATGATCTAGAGGTGTACCCAAGGTGATATGGGATTGCGTTATTTCTAAGTATTTAAAGTGTGTACACTTAGATAGTACCCTTGAGTTGTTAAGTGCGAATGGGGCTAGTAATATATTATATGATGTTCTTACCAGAGAAGTTATAGGCTATAGATTATTGATATTGGATATTTTTGTGTAATGGTAATTCTCATGGTTTAGGAAATATATAAGTTTAGAGATGTGATATTAGTAGGCTATGAAGGAAAAGAGGTAGATTATGTGTTTAGTAAGGCAAGTATGTTATCGAGAAGGGTGTAAGTATATGATGATGATTGTTGAAGCTAAAGAAAGTTAAGGATAGTATTTATTAAGGGAGTGTTCAAGAATGAAGTTAGTATAGTTTATTAAAAGATTGGGGATATCCATATTATGTTTTAGAATCTAAGTTTGAATCTTGGATGATTAAGCTAATATAAAGAAGAGTTCAAATTTTAGATGGTGTGAACTCAGGGTATCGTGATACTCATGAAGATTCTAAGTTAGTAAGTGTTCAATTTATTAATGATGACTAGTGGGGCTACAAAAAGTTAAGAATTGTATATCAATAGGAATTACTAGTAGCGAGATGTACACTTTAAGATATAGTCTTTCAGGGTGAGTTTATTATTTATGTGTATTGTTATATCTTAGACTCTAGAGTAGAGTGGTTGCAGTTCAGTTTAGAGTTTATTAAAGGGGTCCACATACTAAGAATAATAGCTTAAATATATGGGAGAGATGATATAACAAGGAACCAAGTCAGACTTTCAGATTCTAGTAGTAACGCCAGTGTATTGTAGAACATTTGTAGGGGTGGAAGATGCTCTACCCATTCTTATCACATTGCAAATTTTTGTACTTCAGTCATCATGACATTTTTTCAAGCCTTACAAGTTAGCTCTATGATCATAGCTCATCTTTATGCACTTTCTAAAGAATCATGTACGTTCCTAATTTCTAATATGAGGAGTTCCAGTTCTTTCAATAGTACGAATCATTTTCCATGAATTTATGAACTCCAAACTTAAGTCATGCAGCTCATGACTCATGTACTCATGCTTTATAGTATGTTCAATTCCAGGTACTCATGCTACGCTCTTAATGATCAACAAATTTAAATTATGTCATGTATGTCCTCAGTTTAGATCTCTTTAATGAACCAGTGCCATGGATACTCTATTCTTCTGGCCTCAGTTAAGTGTCCAACTTATGCATTGTATTCTTTCATGCTTCAGGTCCTCATGTTCTAACATTTTAGTGACCTCTCCTTATGTTAAGGTAGTGGTGATGAAAATAATTAATGATCAATGGTTTAGATGGGAGAGAGTAAATATTTCTTGTTGAGGAAAGATTATTGTATACTTGTTTTATATAAGGCCATAAGGTTGAATAAAGATTTAGGCAAAAATTTTGGTATATGTCATGGTTAATTGAAAATTTTGTGTCTTCTTGGAAATAGTGTATGCAAGTTGTTATTGATAGAGATATTAGGGAATGTAGGATAATTCCAAAGTGGGTCCGTTGACCAAAATCTTATATGTGGTTACAATAATAGACTTGAATGTCATGTTAGCATATAAGTGGATAAATGCATTATACGTTAGTGAATTCCTAGTAAGAGATTGAATTTAGTTGTTGAAGTGGTAAGAAGAATTATTCTTGAGTTGAGACCTGTGAAAATGCATAGGGTATTGAATTCATGGTTTAGACTAGTATTATGGTGTTATGTGTTGTACCTTGTGATTTTGAATTAGGCTTGAACATGGTGAGAGCATGTAGTTCAACTCAGGCTTTATCTGGAATGGTTATATGTACCCATGTGAGAGTTATAAGTTTCATCAAATTAGCTTAGTATTTGAGAGGAAAATCATGGTTGAGGGAGTATTTGAGAAGTGTGGCGAAGCTTGAGAGTAGCAGTTGCATTGCTAAGGAATAGTAATTCTATCCTAGCTAATGTTTTATGGGCCTATATTCCATATTAAAGAGTCGTAACCATGTTGTGATTCCTTATTCAGATATCTCATCCAGATCATGCCCAAAATTCTTTGCTCCTTAATGTTATTAGAACTTCTTAGAAAAGGTGTTGAATAAATACTCCAGTCGAGTATAAACTTTTAGTGTGAGTTAATCCGTATAGACAATAATTTAGTTTAGTCATTAGACAGATAAGCTCCTATAGTTTTCCAACTTTCCATCTAGTCTTACTATATGAAGTTTCATGAATATGGTTATTCCATGAGGTAATTTATTCACATCTATGAAAATTATGAATTCATTTCAGTCCATGCATAATGTCTCCGATTTAGATATTTAGTCATGATTCAGCCCATAAGTGTTTAGCGAATGACTCAGTTTTTCCAAGTATTCCATCTCAGACTTTGTAATACCCTTTGTACGACCTTAGTCTCGTTGTCTTATGATTCGTGCTTACATGATGTATTTGGTGATGTTGTTAATCGCTTTTCTTTTGATTTATATACGTGTTTATTGAGGGAGAAGTCCTAATAAGAAGTTACATAATTTATTCCATACTTCTAAAGCTTCAATGAGTTCCTTCCCATCATTTGAGGACAAATGATTCCAAGGGGGAGATAATATAACACCCCGCATTATTGGGATAGAATTCAAACCGTCATTCCTATATGTATTAACTCAAATCCAATGATTCCCATGTGAGTTTAAGTATCATGATCATTATCCTAGTGTGAAGAGTGCTTATGAGGTGAAAAATATTTATAGGAAACACTTAGAGCAAAGTAAAGTTGAAAGCTCTTGATTCGACAAAATTTTGGTATTCGATCCTACAAAGGTCAACTTTGAATGTGTATAGCTTCTGGAATATGTAGAATTTTGGAGGTTAAGACCCACTAAATTATAAATAATTGAGTCCTCTTTCCAACGCATCCAATTTCTCCTTAATCTGACGCTCGAGAAAAAGGTTATGAGCACTTTCATGAGGAACCAGTAAGGGTCCGCGATTGCAGCGCATCACGGACCTTAGGATCCACGATGACCTCCGCGACATGGAAGATATGTTTCCTACATTCATAAGTAAGGATGCAAGGGGAATTCTGATTTTTTACCCTCACCCTAAACACCCAAATTGACAACTTAAAGCTCAAAAGGGACATAATTTGCCCCATTTCTCTCCAGTTATCATACGTAAACCCTTTTCCCTTTTTCCCAAGAACAAAATTCAATATTTCTTTCCCAAAGAACCCAAGAATTCAAGTTTCAATTTCAAGTTTTCTTCAAGAATTTAAGATATTAAGGTATGTGGGGTATTCATCAATTGGTTCCTTCCACCCATTCAGTCCCAAAATCCCCTTTTTGTTCAAGTATGAACTTTAAAATCTTCTTTGTGAAATTATCAATATAAATCACGAACTTAATCTATGTTTTCTTAGTAATTTGACTTCAAGCCATGTCAACATATTTTTCCCATGTGAATTAGGTTATTTCATGCTTTAAATTTTAATTACCCATGTCATATTCAATTGATTCTATGTTAAAATTTCCTAAGTTATGAATTAAACCATGTGAAAAAGTTGACCTATCAAGTTTAACATATCCCCATGTTCAAATTCATGTACCTTATTTGTTCATTTAAATGTATTATATTTTAGGACTCTGAATTATGACTTTCTACTAATGTTTTAAGTGATATTATCATATTTTTGTATCTTTCAGTGTTAGTGGGTTATGAACACCCGATACCTATGTGTTCTTGCAAGTTTTCATTTTTAAGTAACAAGTTAGTCCGAATCATGATTTTATCACAATGTTCAGCTCATCATTTTTTTATAATGAACTCACCAGTATTATTTCATGTTTAATATATCACTTCACATGTTCATGATTTCTTCAAGATTAGGCATGCACTGTTATTCTCAGAATACGATGACATGAGCTTATCATTTATAAGTGCATGCACTAGCTTGTGTTTCAGTGTCTTTCAGTTGGGAGTAGGATTTAGTACCGAGAAAACCTAGGGATGGGGAATCACCGCCAGTTAGGACTGAGACCTTAGTAGCAGTCCCTAAGTTCCAGAACTACATATCCAGCGTAGGATTATGAGATGTCACCTCCAATTTCGGATTGTAGCACCCCGCATTTTTGGGCTAAAATTTTAACCGTCGTTCCTACGTGTATAAGCTCTAATCCAAATGATTCTCATCTGAATATAAGTGTAATGACATTATCCTAGTGTTAAGAGTTCTTATAAGGTGAAAAATGTTCATAGGAAACACTTAGAGCAAAGTTGGGCTAAGATCCTTTGATTCGGCCAAATTTTGGTATTCGATTCGACAAAGGTTATCTTTCAACATCTATAAATTTTGAAATACATAGAATCTTTAATCTCACGACCCATCAAATTATAGATAGTTGAATTATCTTTCTAATAATATCAATTTCTCCTTAATTTGATACCTGAGAAAAAAGTTATAGGCATTTCCATGAGAAATAGTAAGGGTCTGTGATAGCTCACGACGCGGACCTTAGGCTCCGTTCTTAGCCTCCGCGATGTGGAGGATATGTTTTCTGCATTCGTATGCACATTCCCAAAGGGCATTTTGGTCCCAAGCACCCAAATGATGGATTAAAGATCCAAAAGGGAATTATTTGCCCACTTTTCATCAGTTGACACTTACGTAAACCCTTCCCCTCTTGCCAAGAACAAAAGATTCAAGATTTATTTCCCAAGAATTGAAGAATTCAAGTTTCAATTTCAATCTTTCTTCAAGAAGTCATCTAATTGAGGTATGTGGTGTTTGAGCAAGGATAATCTTTCATCCTTGTGCCCGAAAACTTAATTTTAAAGTTGAATTTATATGATTTCAATTAGGGTTATACCCAATTTTCATATTCTTGAAGTTATGATATTACAATGTGATTTAAAGTCTAAAGTGCACAAGAAATTGTCTTTATTCATATTTTTAATTGCATGATTGTTATTATGTTATGATTTTAATAGTTGAATTATCTTTCAAATAATATCAATTTCACCTTAATTTGATACCTGAGCAAAAAGTTATAGGCATTTCCATGAGAAACAGTAAGGGTCTGTGATAGCTCACGACGCGGACCTTAGGCTCCGTTCTTAGCCTCCGCGATGTGGAGGATATGTTTTCTGCATTCGTATGCACATTCCCAAAGGGCATTTTGGTCCCAAGCACCCAAATGATGGATTAAAGATCAAAAAGGGAATTATTTGCCCACTTTTCATCAGTTGACACTTACGTAAACCCTTCCCCTCTTACCAAGAACAAAAGATTCAAGCTTTATTTCCCAAGAATTGAAGAATTCATGTTTCAATTTCAATCTTTCTTCAAGAAGTCATCTAATTGAGGTATGTGGTGTTTGAGCAAGGATAATCTTTCATCCTTGTGCCCGAAAACTTAATTTTAAAATTGAATTTATATGATTTCAATTAGGGTTATACCCAATTTTCATATTCTTGAAGTTATGATATTACAATGTGATTTAAAGTCTAAAGTGCACAAGAAATTGTCTTTATTCATATTTTTAATTGCATGATTGTTATTATGTAATGATTTTAATTATTTTGACTTGGATTTTGATGAGTTTATGAAAGGTCCCAATTTAAGTATTGCGCATAATACTTTGCTATAAGTTTACCTAAAAGAATGCATGAATTTCAAGAATTAAGTACAAGTTGTTGAGTTCCAAGAATTTTAAGTGTATAAGTTCAATTTACAAGTTTTACAACTTGGTTAAAGTTTAATTTTTTATCTTATGATCTCAGTTAAGATTTGAAATCCACAATTTCACCCATTGGGTATGATTGAAGCAAGATATGCATTGTTGGTTTCTAATTACAACCCATATTCTATTTTAAGGTAGATTTCCTAAGTATGAGCATAGATATATATATTTGGGAGTATTATTTAGCACCGAGAAGGAAATGTGGATGAGCGTATCCTATTTTATGAAAACTATGAGCCACCGTAGGTTTAAGTCCCAATATGGGTTAAGTTTAGTGATTACTATAAATTAAAGTTTAATTCTGATGGCAAGGTTAGGACAGCTCTACCCAATATGGGTAAGACGTTGAACTCCATGATAGCTCACATGGTTTATGTCGGTTATAAAAATCTCCCACAAGAAGGAATAAAAGTAATGATTTTAGAAACTAAGTGTAATGACACACTAAGTTTATTCAGTATGCTTTATTTTATTGTTCATGGTTTATGATCTTTCAACTTTCAGTTTTATTCATGACCAAGGTGAGTACTTTTACACTTGGCATGCATTATTTGAAAGTATATTTAGTTTTATTTTACTTATGCATTCACCCCCATATACTCAGTACATTCCAAAGTACTGACCACATATATATGTTTGTGTCTACATTCCATCATAATGTAGGTACCAGATGTAGTCCACACATCCTAATCAGATAGTTCACACCTTCTATCCATCAGGTGATGAGTTCTCTTGATTCGAGGGCTCGAGTCCATTCTCATTTCATCATTATATTTTTATTCAGTCATACTAATTTTGGATGGCTGGGGGTCATGTCCCAGCTATCTATAGTCAATATAAGTTGAGGCTTCATAGACAATCAGTAGAGTTGATGTATTTGATTTCAATTTTATTTTGTATAACCAGAATTGTAATCGTTTTAAATAGTTTTGTTTTGAATATGTTCAGCTAAAGATATCTCTTCCACTTATTACTTCCATTTTTATATATTCTAAATTAGTAGCTCAAGCATCATTCCAGTACATGGGTTAGCTGGGGATCATTTGCGGTCCTAGGCACCATGTGACGTCCAGGGGGTAGTCTCGGGGCATTAAAAGGACTGACACTCTCAGAGGTTACCCTCCAGTTTAGGACTAACTCTCTATTCCTTCAGGACATCAACCTTGTGGATCCACATCATTAGCTAGTGTTAGTACTCGTGGCAAGGTACCGACACCCTTCCAACTGGAGTTACCGGTTGGACCCTAATAAGCTCAGATTAGGGCATGTAGGTTAGATGATAGCTCCCACAAACTCAGTCAGTACTCAGTTTATATTAGTTCAAGTTTTCTTTACCAAGTAATCATATTACCAGTTATTCTGTCAGTCAGTTTTACAGATTATTCAGTTATTCAGATCATGTCAGTACATGCTTTGCTTGGTCTTGCATTCATTTTACATGCTCATGTTTTCATGCTCAGTATGCATACATGATCCTCAGTATATCCTTACAACATATCCAACTTTACATGAGATTTATATACAACATTCATGTTTCTACCACTTCCCAGCTTACAAAATTATTTTCAGCTCACGGTTTATAAATTTCTCTATGACTTACCGTCTCTATATACAGACATGTTTTAAAATGTATATTTCAGCAATTAACTTATGTCCTCAGTTTAAAGCATATTTTAAATATCTCCATGATTTGGTGCATGTTCCTATATACTCAGTACATTCCAAAGTACTAACCACATATATGCGCCTGTGGATACATTCCTTCATGATGTAGGTACCGGATATAGTCCACCCATCGGGGTCAGGCATTTCTCAATATTCAGTCAGCAGGTGAGGAGTCCTCTTATTTTGGGGATGTCATTTTATTGCAGTTTATGTCTTGTATTTCGATATTACTTATGTATTAATTTGTGGCAGTTGGGGCATGTCCTAGCTATTTTTTAGTCAGTATAGTTGAGGCTTATAGACAGTCAGTCAGAGTCACTTATGTAATTCAAGTTTTTCCTTCTGATTTATCGTGTTGTAAACTTTTATAGTATCAAATGTATTCAGATTTTCTCATGATTATGCTTCCGTTTAGAAAATTTAGCTCATATATTTATTTTAATTCATATGCTCAAGTATCATGCAAGTTCATGGGTTAGCTTGGGATCACTTGTGGTTCTAAGCACTGTGTTACGACTAGGGGGTAGTATCGGGTCGTGACATCTTATTTCTGTAGGATCTCGAATGAATTTTTAGGGTTTGTTTGGAGAATTTTGGCTTATACCTTGGCTGATTTTCAGCTATCATCTGGTGCAAGCTCATTTCTTCTTCATATTCGCGGCCCTAGTTTCGTGTTCGCGGAGCTCTATTGTCCTTACCTTCTCATTCGCAAAGGGTTGAGTAATTTCTCTTTGAATTTACGGCCTTGGGTCTTGCATTTGTTAAGGTTTGGGTTGGGCAACCTCTCAATCATGACCACTGACCCTTATTCACGAAGGCCAGTGGACCTGGATGAATATTAACTCCATTTTTGGCCCCAAATCATATTTTCTCCATTTTTGGACTTTTAGAACACGAATTACGGCAATTCAAAGGGGTTTTCATGATTTTATTTATGGGTAAGTTTTCTAATCTCGTAATTATCTTTTTCAATTGATTTCTTAACAAATCAATCTCCAATTGATTTCTTAACAAATCAATCTCCAATTGATTTCTTAACAAATCAATCTCCAAAACTAGGCTTTAAAATAAGATTTTGGGAGGTTTTTACCCGATAAAGTGTAAATTGGATTTCCTTCTCGTTTGCTTGGGTTTTTAACTATACACTCCTCTAGATATGGAGAGCATTATTCTTAAATAAAATTCTAATTTTATTCCTTTTATTTTTTGAACTCATTTTTTGAATCAGTTTTGGATCCATCTTAAAGAGGGTCAATATGGGTATCATTAGTTCCTTTTGACTTGTAAATGGCATATTTGGCTAGATCGGATACATTTGGTGTTGACTCGAGTGATTTGAGCTTTTAGTTGAGGCTTTTTATTCTGCTTGGACTTGCACATCTCCTGTAATGGCAAGTTGAGATGTACCTTGACTTTTTTCAAAGTGTTTATTTGTTGTATGCTTGTTTGTTATATTTTATGTATCACGTAGATTGTGGGGTCCTGCTTAGGTGAAATGACGAATATCTTTGCAGTTATCAAAATTTTTACTGGATTGTAGTTGGATTATTTCCCTGATTAGTTAGTATCATTATTATTAAAATCCTTAGAATAGAACGTAGACAGATAACCTAGTTATTCTCGAATAATTGACATTAAATGCCTATTTTAGAGCTTTAATCTTATTAGCGGACTTTATTGTGATTATTATGGTTTAGTGCCTTATTAGGGGGTAATTATGTTATTATCTTCATTATTGATAAAATGAGTGAGGTTTTAGAGGATACTTGGAGTATGAATAGACTTGTAATAGTTGATGAGACTTAATGAATGGAGCAAGCTAGGTTTGGATAGTTCCATGATTAATTATTCTTGGGATTGTGATTTATTTCGTGTTGCCTGAGTGGGGATTATGTGAGCACTATTATGTGAGTAATTATTTATGATCGTGTGCCCGAGTGGGGGCTTATATGCATATTATTTTTCATTTGAGAGGATATATTATTGTAATGCCCGAGTGGGGGCTTGACTTGATTTTATTGGTCATGTTTTATGCATTAAATGTCATATTTAGTATAGTGTCACCTGAGTTGGGGATTGACTTGACATTTTAGGCCTTATATGAGCATTAATTGCATATTAATTATTGTGATGCTTAATTTGAGAGATCTAAAAGATAATATCGATGACTACATGACTATTTATTCTTGTTGTGCTAAGTAGAAGCTAATATCTTGAATTATTGATACATTGAGTTAATTCTGAGCTCCCTTATACATATATTGAATGAATTTTGATCTTCAACATATTGTTTGTGAGTATTACTGATACGATTCTCACCATGAGAACAAGAATTGAAATATGGAAAAAGAAATATAGATGATAGATTGATAAAGATAGAAATATAGACACAAAGAAGATGAAGAATTAAGAATTACAGAGTAAATTAAACTCAAAAACCCTTAGTTCAATGATCTACAAGCATTGATCTCTTACATTGACCTAAAGGGAATCGATACACCCTTACAACCACCGTTTCTAAAAAAATATCAACAAAAGCTTTTCCAAGATCTCAAACACTATCAATGGAGTTTTCATATCCTTATTATCAAAAACAAGCTAACTAATGAAATAAAACCTATGCTAATCAATTTATAGTCTAGGGCTAAGTTATTACAAAAGGGCCCAAAAATGACCCATGGGCTAATTAAAGAGATAGCCATAAGTGAGGTATTTTGCCCAAGGGAGACGATTGGAGGGATTGTCCGTCATCCCCTTGGTTGGTTGTCAACCTGGCCGTTTCTCTGAGGCAGTGAACTCCTTTTCACTTTTCTTCCTTTGGCGGCTTATGGGATGGTTGGTCAAGCTCTTGGTGGACCTTCTCTTGAGTCATCTCCTCTAGGCAGTAGGGTCTTTAATTTTCCACGCGTATCCCAAGCTCCAAGCTATCTCCCAAAAATGGAATTCCTCTAATGTGGGCTCAAAAAGGTTCTTCTAAGCTTGTTTTTTTGCCCTCAAGCTGATCATAGATTGGCTCTTCATGAGTTGTCCTCGAATGACACGCTCAAGAGAGTTGACGCCTGTTAGAATCGTATTATCCCCCCCTTCGTAAAAAGTATCAACCTTAAATCCAAACCTTGCAAAATAAAAGAAAGGACAAATAAAGACAACATCCTCATGGCATGTAGGTTAAGATTAGCACAACCAATCATAACGTCATGCCAAGGTTGAACAAACTTAAGATATAAACAAGAATCTTTTGGGTCAAACATGCAAAACCTATTGAAAAGAATACAAAGGAATTAGCTGTGGGAATCATCAAGAGATAAGGGGACGGCAAAGGTCATAATGGCACCAACAAACACCAAAGATAATACTATTTTTACTCTAGGAGCCATAAGACACAATTGTTCCATCATCTTTTCAAGTGACCACACCAAAAGTGGCACTATCAATGGTTCAAAAACCCACAAGGGTTTTTTGAGGCCAAAGATGTAAATGACCCACATAGCATTATCATTCAACCAAGTGGACCAGCCGACAAGTTTCATACCTCTTAATAAAATAATTCCAAGACTAGCATGGAAATCACCATAGGCAAAGAGGTAGTATAGAAAGGAATCAAGCATAAAATCATCATCCAAGGTTCTATTATCTATGAGAATTCTATTTGGATCAAAAGATTTAGAACATAATATAGACAGGGATGGAATCAAGACATTTAAGAACAAAGAACTTTTACCTTTCAAACAACTTCCCAAAAGACGGAATTTCATCAATGGAGTCGTGCTGCTAAGGAGAATAAAGAACCTACTAGAAACAACACTAATCCAAGAGAATTGGTTCTCTTAAGAATTTGGGTTCCCTCTAGTTATAGTGTTAGACATGCTCCCAAGATTCCCATAAGATACTTCAAATTGTCTAACCCTACGAAGGTGACAAGAAGTCCTTAACATCCATGGACTCACCTACAAGCTAGTAACCAACTTGACATCCACAAGTTGTGGTATACACAACTTAAGCACAAGTTTGTCAAACAAGGATGCAAATACATAAGAAATACCCAAAGGAGACAATAACACATTTGTCCTTGGGTTATAAAGAATGATACCTCCTTTGAGTAAAGGGTTGACACGACCTACCCGGGGGCCTTGTTGTAATGGGCGTCCCAAGTTTGATCGGGACTAGAGACCACACCCATTACCCAACCCAAGATCCAGCCTCCTGCCTTAAGTTAGCTGAAGTTCGAGCATATTACAATATAGTGTAACAGCTTACATAAAGACTTTGGGATACAATCACAACTGTGACCGACCCAACCAAGTCCAACCATACTACACCAACCGCCCAACCGTACCAAACCATACCAAAGGCCATAAACCATGCCATAACCAAAAAGATTCCAAAACATAATATAATTAATCCCAAAATAAAATATGATGGAACAACTAACAATATCGTCCAATGGTAATAGCCTACCAACTTATTCCAATACTAACGCCGACACCAATATCGATCCCACCTATTCCAACCCATAGCTGTACCACAAAGACTCTAACCAAAAGAGTAATAAAATCCGATTGGTACATACCCCCAACCATGGACAAAACCAATATCCAAAATAAAATCTAAGTGTTTGAAAATATCCATAACATGAAAAGGATCCTTCCAAAAGGATGGAATTTTACCACTTCAGTCCAAATATTGAACCCAGAATCAATCACTATGTAGGAGTAGAATGGTCGATTCCTGCATAGCGTGGGTATACATCCGCCAGTAGACGAGTTAGCAGGTGAACGCTAGCATGATCTCAAGATAATGATAAAATAATGTCATTTATAAAGCCAAGTAAAACCATGCATATGCACACAACCATACATATATTTATAACCATGTCGAGAAAGGGGATAGGGTTTGGCATGGCAATAAAACCTTTACCTGGGTTTTGTAACTTTGCCATCCTAAACCACCCATGGTCTAGATGGGTTCAGCCCCCTACTAAAAGGGCCCTAGTATGTGAAGTCACACGACCAGGAAATAAAAACCTAGGATGACTAGTAATCCCCCAAAATATAGAGTGACATCATGCACACGGTCACCAAAACCAACCTCATATCGGCAACTATGAGTTTCTAGTTTTGGTCCCCCTGGGACCTCCACCTTCCACGGCTTTGCTACATATCCCTCCATTATTTCCCAATTAAAACCATTACCAAACAACTAACCAATATATTTTTCATTTATTAACCAAGGCCATTGAGTGGTGGTATCGTCATACCGACCACACTTGCAAGTAATATCCATAGCCAACCCCATATAGGTTTAAGGGGAATTCCAAGCGCCTTTCCATTTACCATATCAAACCACTTGGGGGAATCCATGTACCCCCACAAGCATAAACATTTAGTCATTTACCTTTCCAAGCCATTTAAACCATGCATAATTCCTTTACCAAGTTTTAAAACAAGCAAGAGTTCTATTAAAAGTACTCAATGCAATAAAAACATTATTATAGGTATTTTGTCAAACACATTGAAGGCATAATATAACCAAAACTAATTTCAATTACCATTAAACCATTCCCACGCAATCCAATTATCCAAAACCACCATTAATACACATAAAACATAATTAAAACCATAGAAAACCATATCCAACCATTTAATATCAAAAACCAAAATCATACAATCATTAAAGTCATGAAAACATTCATTAAAATCATTCTTCTAGTTTGAATTAACAATTAGGAAAGAAAACATACCTTAAACCAAGATGATGATGGAAAGAAATCACCAAGACAAGTACCAAATTAATCCTCTAGTTGAAACCCTAGCTTCCCTTGCCGAAAATCTTTTGAAAGAATTATAGAGTGTTTAGAAAAGTTTCTTAAGTGTTAATGAATGGAATAATAAGGTAAATAACCTCCCAAGTAGGTTAGAAGTCATGGGACCTAATTAGGATAAGTAAGGAAATTTCCAGAATACCCTCACTTATGTTACACAAAATCCCATCCCAGGGGTATGATTGACCCTAATGAGTCATACCCCTCAATACGATTGGTACCCTTCACTCGTATCCTAGCCTCAACCTTTTGAATCAAACACTGTCCAATATACGACTCATCCAACCAAGTCGTATCTGAAGCATATGATCCATACCCTTTATCTGTACTCTTAGAAAATTAAAGAAATAATTATCCACCATACGAGTCCTGGGTATGACTCATACCCTGGATCAAGGCTCATAGTGAGACACTCATACTCAGATCCAACCTAAGTAACCAAGTCTAAGATTAAGTTTAGGAACCAAATGATTTGTACCCACCAATATGACTCATGCCCCTAAGTCGTATCCATTCCAGTGACCAAAATACATCCCACAAACCAAAATGGGTCAACACATGACTGGATCTTACCACCTATACCCCAATATACAACTCGTACCCATGAGTCGTATTAGATCCAGAGACCAGAATTCTTGAAAATTTTCTAAGGGTCAAAACCCAGGGTGTTATAGTCTCCCCCACTAGGAACATTCATCCCCGAATGAAGGACAAGGTAGGGGTAACCACATGCATGAGTTATTTTCATTATCAAATATATTCCCAATCTTTAACCAAGTTTGAAAACAAAGAGGAAAAGATATTAATCTTTCCTTTACCAAACTCAGAACATATAGATATGTTAAAGACACATACCTTCTGCACAAATCACAAGAGCAAAAAAATAGATGGGGATACTTGGACTTCATATCCTCATCTGCTTTCCAAGTAGCTTCTTCCACCTTATGGTTATGACACAGAACCTTAACTGAAGCCACATCCTTAGTCCACAACCCACGAACCTTCCTGTCCAAGATCTCAATTGGGATTTCTTTATAAGACAGAGAGTCTGAGATACCAAATCCTTCCAAAAGAACAAACAAAGAAGGATCACCAATGCACTTTATAAACATGGAAATATGAAAGACAAGATAAACCAAGCTTAAGCCAGAAGGCAAATTCATCTCTTAAGCAACATTAACAACTCTCTGCGAAATCTTATATGGACCAATATACCGAGGACTGAGCTTCCCCTTTTTGCCAAACTGCATTACTCCCTTCATAGGAGATACATTAAGGAAAACCTTATCCCCAACCTCAAACTCTAAGTCTCTACGGCTAACATCTGCGTAGGAATTTTTGGTGACTTTGGGAAGCCTTAAGCCTATCCTGGATCACCTTCACAATCTTCATAGCCTAGTTAACCAAGTTGGGACCAAACATGTCTGTCTCACCAAGATCATACCAACCAATAAAAGATCTACACCTCCTACCATACATTCCCTCAAAAGGGGTCATACCAATACTAGAATGATAGATATTGTTGTAAGCAAACTCCACCAAAGGTAGATGCTCAGCCCGATTGCCACCATAATTAACCACATAAGTCCAAAGCATATCCTCTAATATTTGAATAGTTTTCTTTGCTTTCCCTTTCGTTTACAGGTGGAAAGCAGTACTCAGACTCACCTTAGTCCCAAACCCTCTCTGAAAAATCACCAGAAGTGAGATGTAAACTGCGTTCCACGATTAGAAATAATCGAAACAAGCACTTCATGAAGATTCACAATCTCCTGAAGATACATCTTTTCATAATCCTCCATCGAGAAAATAGTCTGCATTGGAAAAAAGTGCACAGACTTAGTTATCCTATCCATGAAGACCCAAACCAAATCATATAGACTCCGATATCAAGGAAGACTGGTAACAAAGTCCATATTGATCATTTCCCATTTCCATTCAAGCAAATCAATTTCTTCATACAACCCTCCTGGCCTTATGTGCTCAACCTTAACCTATTGACGCACCACATACTTGGCCATAAAATCAGCCATATCCCTCTTTATTTCATTCCACCAATAGATCTTCTTGAGATTATGATACATCTTAGCTGAGCCGGGATGAACAACATAGCGTGATTCATGCACCTCAGCCAAAATCCTTCATTACAACCATCGATATCAGGAACACACAACCTCTCTTGGTATCGTAAAGTACCATCACCACTGATCTTAAACACCATTATATTTTTCCTACCAATGTAACTCTTGATTTTTTATCAAGATAGGATCCAACACTTACGTCTCCTTAATCTCTACACCAAGAGACGATCGAACCACTTCCTGCACTATTACACCACCATCCTTGGAGTCTAAGAGACGAACTTCAAGATTAGACAAGCGGTGAATAACCTTCACCAATTCCTATTTTCTTTCTTCCATATGAGCCAAATTCCCTATGGATAACCTGTTAAGAGCATTAGCAACCACATTAGCTTTACCTGGGTGGTAGTGAAGACTCATATCATAGTCCTTGAGAAGAGCAAGCCACCTCCTCTACCTGAGATTAAGTTCCATCTGAGTGAACACGTACTGTAGACTCTTATGATCAGAAAAGATATACATGTGAACACCATACAAATAATGCCGCCATATTTTCAAAGAAAACACATCAGCCAACAACTTTAAATCATGAGTAGGATAATTTCTCTTATTTACTTTCAACTTCCTAGAAGCATAGAAAATCACCTTCCCATGTTGTATTAACACACAACAAGGACCTTCCTGAGATGCATCACAATAAACTGCGAACCCTTCATTGCCTTTGGGAAAAGTCAGAATTGGAGTCGAAGTTAGCTTGTCCTTCAACTTCCCAAAAGTTCCTTCACAAGCATCCAACCAAGAAAACATGACCTTCTTCTGAGTCAACTTAGTCAAAGAAGAATCTATCGATGAAAAGTTTTCCACAAACCGCCTATAATACCCAGCTAAACCCAAGAAGCTTCAAATATTGGATGGAGTCGTGGGTCTAGGCCACCTCTTCACCACAACAACCTTTTGCAGATCCACTATGATCCCTTCACTAGAAATAATATGACCCAAGAAAGTTACAGCGCTCAACCAAAACTCATATTTAGAGAACTTGGCATACAACTAATGTTTTTTAAGGTCTGCAACACCACACGAAGGTGATTAGCATGATCTACCTCACTCTTTGAATAGACCAGAATGTTACCAATAAACACAATAATAAAGAGATCTAAATACTGACAAAAAATCTTGTTCATCAGATCCATAAATATCGTCGGAGCATTAATCAACCCAAATGACATTACCAAAAACTCAAAGTGCCCATACCGAGTATGAAATGCCATTTTAGAGATATCTACCTCCCTAATCTTTAGCTGATAGTACCCATACCGAAGATCTATCTTTGAAAAGAAATTGACACCTTGCAATTGGTCAAACATGTCATCTATTCTTGGAAGAGGATACTTGTTATTGACTATCACCTTGTTCAATTATATATAGTCAATGTACATCCAAAGGGAATCATTCTTTTTATGAACAAATAACACTGGTGCACACCAAGGAGATACACTAGGACAAATAAACCCCTTATCCAGAAGATCCTTAAGTTTCTCCTTGAGTTCCCTCAACTCAAACGGAGCCATTCTATACAGAGGAATAAAAATTGGATGAGTGTTTGGAACTAGATCAATACCAAACTCTATTTCCCTATCTAGAGGAACACCAGGAAGACCATCCAAAAAGATTTCTGGAAACTCATTAACCATTGGAACTGACTAGAAATAAGGACATTTCAAGTTAAAATCTTTAACTCGAACCAAGTGGTAAATACAACCTTTAGAGATCAACCTCTAAGCTCTAAGATAAGAAATAAATCTCCCCCGGGAGCTAAAGAACCACTCTCTCATTCTATAATCGATTTACTAGGGAACTTAAAGATAACCCTACGGGTCCGACAATCTAAGGACGCATAATAAGAGTGCAACCAATCATACCCAAAATGATATCAAAATCTACCATATCCAACTCAAACAGATCCGCCAAGGTCTTCTTGCCCCCAACAGATACCACACAACCCCGATAGACTCGCTTAGCAATAACTGAGTCACCTACTAGGGTAGAAACAAAAAAGGATCCAAAATAACTTCCGAATTGAAACCAAAAGATACAACCACATAAAAAGTCCCATAGGAGAGAGTAGACCCCAAATCAAACAAACAATATACGTTGCAAGAGAAAAATTGTGACATACCAATAATGACATCAGGTAATGCCTCGAATTCCTATCAAGACGCCAAAGCATATAACCTGTTCCAGCTTATTTTGCAGAAATTTTGACTTTTCAAGAGTAGCCACTTAATTTATTTGAAAAAGAATTAAGAAAACCTTTGAAAGTTACTTAAATGATCCAAAACAACAATAAAAAATAAATTAAGTTTGAAGATTCTGAGTAAGAGTTCCTATTAATACTCTTGGAAGGTTATTAAGGCACCAAGAGTATCCGTTAACTTGCGGTTATCTGAACTGTTTGAAAATATCTTTTGACTAACTTCAAATGGTTGATTGTTGAAAAAATAATTGATTTTAGGAAAATACTTGAGTAACATAGATTTGGACGACTTAGTAGGGATTTTAACTAAGTCTTAACAAACTAATAACAAAGCATATAAAAAGAAAAGGGGAGAAGGTAATAGACTTAGGTCATTGGACCCAAATCAATAAACCCTGTCCTAATCTAATTGGGCTTTTGGCCCACTTGAACCTGTCCTAATCTAAATATTGGATCTTTTCCCATAACCTATCCTAAACTATTTTTTAGGCTCATTGGCCCAAAATCTGCTCCACCTGTATTAAATTTACAACTTTGGCTTCAAGGCCCAAATGAATGAATAAATAAATGAATAAATGAATAAATAAAAAGAAGACAATAATAAAAAATGGAGACTTTTCAAGTCTCTTAGTGACCTCATCAATGAGTTTTGACCCATTTTCCTTCTTCGTCTATCTTCTAGTACCCGCACGCTATGTAGTGGACCTTGGGTTTAAACTTTGGACTTGCCTCAAAGAGGTGAGCCTCATTGATCCATTATAAAATACAAGAGGAGAGGAGTCCATTTGAACTCGAGATATTTTTTACATGCAAAGAAAAGATAAAAAAAATTAATATATGTTCAAGGCATAATAGTTACACATTTCAAAGCTAAAGAAAATATCAAGAATTAATTTTTGTATTACAACGATATGCACACTTGCAAATATATACCAAGAGTGAGAGTCAGTAGATAAAATGTAAAGCAAAGACATCCACTTGCATGCCTCATAACTTATGTTCATATTAAGAATGAATAAAGGTAAAGGGAAGAAGGCCATATTCAATGAATTAATGCAAGAAACAAACAACGTAAGCTTGCGAAAGTAAAAGGATGAGGCAACAAGAAAAATACTCATGACTTCTAAAATTGAACAAACATAGACACTAATCCATAAAACAAAAGAAAATAAAAGTTAACTTTTCAAGAAAGAGAATCTTTAAATTTCAATTAAGCCGACATTAACAAAAATTCATACATCTAAATTACTACCAACATTTTATGGAAAAACGTGTAATGACCTATGGTTTGTATTTATAATACATCATTGATTATCTTTTGACATTATGAATAAAAGAGAGACATGAATCAAGCCTTTACACACACAAAGAGTCCATATAGCAATCCGGCGACCATAGTCAAATTTGCAGAAGTTTAAATGTCATATACTCGACATCATAATCTGAATGGTTTAATTAGCTATTCATCATTTTTTTAAAGAAGTATTTAAATAGCAGACCCACCAGATATAAATGAATAGGTAAAATCCCTTTATAGGGTCACTCAAATACCGTTCTTTTTTCTTTAATGATTTTTTAGGAAGAATTTCCACTCTTCTTCCTATTGATTGATCCTTTTGATTGTTGTATTTCTTATGCCGACTACTTTGAATGCACCTGCGCTCAAAGTAAAGATTTAATACACACAAAGTCGCTTATGCTAGTGACTGCTTTTATATAAATAATTCTAAATACAATATTCATTAAGAAGATAAGGTGCCTTTGTATGTCCTTCATAGATAATTTAAAAGAACCTCAAAATATAGGTATTAAACCCATCTTTGGGGCTACTCGAAAATACTGTTCTTAAGCATTATGTACTTTGGTGTGGCTCGCAACCCACTTGGAGATTTTTTTTTTTGAAAAAGATTTTTATTTTTGTGCATTGATCCCTGCGTCCACAGAAAAATGATTAGTTTTTTGAATCAAACTATTCTGTGTTGACCTTCTTCGATCTTGGTTTGCTCCTCGCCATCTTTTGGGTACTCTATCATGTTGGGACTTCCACCCTGACTCCCTATCCCAATAGATGCTTAGGTAATTACTAAGTAGGAAGATTTGCATGGATTTTTTAAAGTAATCTTCATTTTTCTAAAAACTAGTTTCAGAACTTCTGAAAAAGATTTAGGAAATCTCTGTCAGTCATGTCATGTAAAAGCCCGATGAATGTCTTCCTCTTGGTTCTGACTATGTCTAACGTTTGACGAAGGATTGCTAGGGATTCATCTTTGTCGAGGCACTCTATCAGAAGTTTTATCATAGCCGGAGATTTAGTCTATCTAGACTTTATCGCAGTTGGTGATTTTCAAAACTTGACTTTGACCTATGGTACTGGGGGATTTAAAATATTTTCCAATATATTAGTGGAGATTTTAAGGACCTCATCAAAAAAATTTCCCCAGTTTGAAGTTGTTTGAGATGATCTCAGCTCGAGGGGATCTGATTCTTTGTTAGTCCTTATTCTCTTTCTTTTTGGAAGATGATCTTTCTCTTGTGAAATTTTGAGATTCCTTCTCGAAAATTCTGCCCTAGTTTTTGTTTCCTGGGGTTATGTGATCGAGCCGTTGGTGCACCGACGTATCCTATTAAAGCAGGTCAATAGTAGGGATACATATAAAATTCTAATGGGTTGATCGAAGCCGACATAGGCCGCCTACGTATCTCATTCTTGAGAATTCAGGTCATCACATAGTTCATACATAAAGGGAAGGGATAAATTACCCTATGGGGTTGACTGAAGCCAACTTAGGCAACCTACGTATCCCTTTCTTAGAATTCAAGTCAAATGTAGTTCGTACATTAAGGGAAAAGGATTCTAGGAAATTACACATCATAAAAAAATACTATCATAAAGGAGATTACAAATAAACGAAAGAAACAAAAATCAAACATCATTCAAACATTATCTCTTTACCACATGAGAATTGTGTGTGCTTCTGCTAAGAGAACACTAATACTTGTCTCTTTGATTTCATCACGATAGCCCAGGTTGACTATTCCAATTTCGTCCAAGTTAGGCTTCTCTCAGTTTTCAAATTTCTCTATATCTCCTACTAACTGCTTCTCATCACCTTTCTTTCATTCATCATCATTCCCCTTGATTTGTTCATCTAACCCTTGACATGACATGACATGACATTGGCAGACTTTAAATTACCCCTTTTGAAAAAAACCATGTTAGATGATAAGAAGATAATAAAAGACAATTATATAATCATATTTCAAAAATAAATTCTTAAATGAAGAGAGGCCTTTCAATTGAAAGTTGGATAATAAATATGAACTATGGCTCATGACTCGCGCAAATGCAGGACCATGCCTTTTTTGAAAGCAGTAAAACATGAAAAGAAAATTTGAGACATAAAAGGGTGGATCACGGGGCCTCCTGCGGACCATCACTAATTTTTTAAAACTACTAGTAATTTCCCTTTCATCTATCACAATGGGCACTGAGTTATGAATATAGTGGAGGTCCAATTGTGTAACGCCTTTCCTGGAGCAACGTTTCTCACCCCACCAGAATTTGGGAAATCCTCAGGTATGACATTGTATCCCATGAATAAATTTTACATCCCATCCCCAATACCATCATATTTTCATATTTTACACATAATAAATGACTGGTAGAGAAGTGAAAACGGTTTGGAGTGACTCATCTTTTACTTATATTTAATCTCATATTTCTTTCTTAGCCGATACCCTATCCCACGCTTAGATGCTTTTTCTGGGAATGTAATGGTATTAATAATTCCTTTCAAATTCTTACTCAAGACACTTAAGGCAGAAATGACTTTCTCTATCTTCTCCACTCCTACTGTTTTTTTGGGATTTATCGAATCCACCTTAGTAATAGTCTTGCTAGATACCCATTCGTCTGCTATTTTGATCATGATAACTTTGTCTCCCTCATGATTAGGCAATTGATTACTGGTGATATTTGGTGATGACGCCTAAAGACTTGTGATCTTCTAATCAATCAAGTCTTGGATCCTATGCTTCAGGTTAACACAATCCTCGGTACTATGTCAAGCCGCTCCCAAATGATAGGCACAATTTTGATCGGTATAATAAAATCAAGAATTGGTATTTATAAGTTTTGGTTGGATAGGCTATAAATGACCAACATCCTTATATCTCCCAAAGAGTTGGGTATGACTCTCAGCTAATGGCGTGAAGTTTTGGGGAGGGCATTTTTTTATGTTTGGACCTGGGGGGTTATAATGATTTTGAGTAGCAGGAGGAGGTACTTAATGATAATTTGGAGGCGTTTGGATGTTTTTTTATTATTATTTGGGAGGGCATATTGACCATGAGGCTGATAATTTGGATATGGAACTTGATATTGAGGTAAAATATTTGGATGTGGAGGTTGGTATTGGGATTGGATATTTGGAAATGGAGCTTGGTACTGGGGTTGTATATTTATTAGTGAAGCTTGGTAATGGGATTGAATATTTGGAAATAGATCTTGGTACTGGGGTTAGGTGTAGAATACATACTGAAAACTTGGTGACGGAGGTGAGGAAATAATATTCCTAGGCTTGAATTTCTTCTTCATTTATCAATAGAATTTGTAGAGATCGAAGTCACATCCTCTCCTTTCTTATTTTAGAATGCAGAAGATTCAGATGATGCTGGGGTTTTGGCCATTTTTCCAGTTCGGATGCCTTCCTCTAATGACTCCCTAATTTTTACCAAATCTGTAAAAGTTGCTCGAACCGCAGATACCATCTTGGTATAAAATTCTCCCTCTTGAGCATGAGAGAAAATCAATACCATTTCTTCCTCAGACATTGGAGGTTGTACTTTAGCACCTTTTTTTCTCCAACAGAAGGCATAGTCTCGGAAACACTCATTATTTTTCTGTTTGATTCAGTCTAGTGAGTATCGATTAGGGACTATCTCAATGTTAAATATGAATCTATTAAGATAACCTTAAGCCAATGCCCTCCAACTAGACCATCTTTTTATTTCTTGAGACGTAAACCAATCTAAGGCTTCGCCACTTAAGCTCCAGCTAAACAAGCGCATCAATAATGCTTTCTTTTTTCCTACCCCCACCGTTTGATCACAATACCTTCTCAGATGGACCATTGGATTTCTAGTACCGTCGAACACTTTAAATTTAGGGATCCTTCTGGTAGGTCTACTCTAGGGTGAACATATAGATCATCGTAACCTAGACCATTATCATCCCCCACCCCATGAGATTCCTTGATCCTCATAATATCTTCATTCATAGCCAATAACTTTATCTCATACTCGTTTCTCTACTCTTTTTCCTTTTCCTGATAATTTTCTATCTCGAGATTGGGAAAAGAATTATAGATGTTAGGGGATATGATGACATAAAAAGGATTTGGAAGGGTAGCTCGATTTTGAGGATGAGAGGAGGTTGGGTGGTAGGTTGGGAGAACGTTTTGAAAATTAGAAAATTTTTATGGAATTTGGGAGTTGTTTGGTGGGATATGACAATGATTTTACAGATTCAAAAATGAATTTTATGGATTTGGTAGATTTGGGGATGTATTTTGTAGATTTGGGAGCGAATTTTGAGGATTTGGAAGTGAATTTTATGGATTTGGAAGCGGGTTTTGTGGGTTTGAAAATGGGTTCTAGGATTTAGGAATGAACTTTTTGGATTTGGAGATGGGTTTTGTAGGGTTAGGTATGGATTTTGTGGATGGTAAAAATCTGGGTTATTTTCTCGCTTGGTGTTTTGGACAAGTTGGGGAGCGGAGATGGACGATATGTTATTTGGATGGTCCCCGAGAATAGGCGTACTGATGGAAGGGATCTAGAGTGGAGTCTCGTGTCCTCCTAGAGTGGGAGCATTGACAATGATAGCCAGGTTAGCCAAATCTCGAGTATGACTCATTTCCTCCTAAAGTATTTCCAATTTTCTCGTGAGTTCAGCAATCATCTCACTTTGATCCGCTAGTACATTGTCCCTGATGGTCAATGCATTTTCTTCATCACTTTCAGCCATGTTTGAATGATGATTAGGGGATGGTATCTTTTGCACTTTTGATCGAGTGAAGGATGTTCTGCCATCTTATTTCAATACAAAGTAGTTTTCTATTATCTGTAAAGTAAAATAACTCAAAGGCAGATGTGTTAGTTTCCATATGTGATAAGTAATGCAACATACTTGACAAGAAGTAACCACATAGAGTTGTTGGTTCCATAGACAAACTGATCCATGGGAGCATAGTGGATAAATTTATCTTTGACTCAAACAAACACACATAAACACATAAGGTAGTTATATCACATAAACATTATAATAGCATATATCCTAACTAGGGTGACCCCCTTTCGAGCCAAGGGTTTGGTCCTAATGGATTTTGAACAAAATATATGCCTTTTTAAAGACAGTCTATTATCCCCCCCAAAACCTTCATAGGTATACATAAATGGCATAAATTCCTACAAAAGTTGAACAAAAAGGATACAATATCTAGGGAAAGGGAAAATAACATGAGAAAAAGAAGAATGTCCCACGCAGGGGATAGGAAATACTAGTTCCTGAATGCTCTTCTATCGTCTTTTGCCCTCTTAGCTTTGTCCACTTCTTGTCATTGACGACATCCGTTAATGGTCAAGGGATTTTTGTATAGTTGTGCCATAGATGCAACCATCCAAATCGATCAATTTCTTGCTTGGCTTGCTTCAATTCCTCTCTCAATTGGAGTATGGTTGAGGCATCCTTACACGAAAGCAAAGCAAACTTTTTTCCGACCCCCAAAGGATAATGGATTAGATTAAAAAAACATATATTCTTCTTCAACAAATAGATATAATTCAGCTGTAATTGACTCGGGGTCAATAGATGCAGGGCAAGTTTTCTAATGGGCCCAATACCTCCTCGGGTATTGGGTCGTCCTAGGCTCATACCTAAAATAGGATTTTGGTTTATCTCTATCCTAGGTGTCTAGAGTGGGTTTGTACATAGGTTTCCAAGAAACTTGAGTTTGGAAACATAATCATCCTCAGACCGCCTAACGTGCTGGTAAACTGTCGTATTTCTAACATTTGATTTGGAGTTGAACAATAGAGGTCGGGACATCCGCGAAACCCTAAAATAATTTAATAATCAATGTTGGACCATGCCATGAAATACAACAATTAAATTCCGCAAAATCGAAACACATAAATATGTAAGCAATTTAAACAGTTAGTCAAAAGATGAAATTAAATATTTGGTTAGAACATAGTTAAATATCCCCAGTAGAGTCTCCATTTCTGTTTTGCAAAAATTTTGACTTTTTTAGAGTCGCCATTTAATTTATTTGAAAAGGAATTAAGAAAACCTTTGAAAGTTACTTAAACGATCCAAAAAGCAAAAAAAATCATTTAAGTTTGAATATTCTAAGTAAGCGGTTCCTATAAATACTCTTGAAAGGTTGTTAAGGCACCAAGAGTATCCGCTAACTTGTGGTTATCCGGACTATTTGAAAATATCTTTTGACTAACTTCAAATGGTTCATTGTTGAAAAAATTATTGATTTTAGGAAAAGACTTAAGTAAAATAGATTTGGATGACTTAGTAGGGATTTTAACGAAGTCTAAACAAACTAATAACAAAGAATGTAAAAGAGAAGGGGAGAAAGTAATAGACTTAGGCCATTGAACCCAAATCAATAAACCCTATCCTAATCTAATTGGGCTTTTGGCCCACTTGCACCTATCCTAATCTAAATATTGGACCTTTTCCCATAACCTGTCCTAAACTATTTTTTAGGCTCGTTGACCCAAAATATGCTCCACTTGTATTAAATTTACAACTTTGGCTTCGAGGACCAAATGAATGAATAAATAAATAAATGAATAAATAAAAAGAAAACAATAATTAAAAATGGAGACTTTTCAAGTCTCTTAGTGACCTCATCAATGAGTTTTGACCCATTTTCCTTCTTCGTCTATCTTCTAGCACCCGCACGCCATGTAGTGGACCTTGGATTTAAACTTTGGACTTGACTCGAAGAGGTGAGCCTCATTGACCCATTACTAAATGCAAGAGTAGAGGAGTCTATTTGGACTCGAGATATTTTTTGCATGCAATGAAAAGATAAAGAAATTAATATACGTTCAAGACATAATAGTTACATATTTCAAAGTAAAAGAAAATATCAAGAATCAATTTTTGAATTACAATGTTACCCACTTGCATACGTATAACAAGAGGGAGAGTGAATAGATAAAATGCAAAGAAAAGACATCCACTTGCATGCCTCGTGACTTATGTTCATATTAAGAATGAATAAAGGTAAAAGGAAGAAGGTCATATTCAATGAATTAATGTGAGAAACAAACAATGTAAGCTTACAAAAGTAAAGGGATGAGGCAACAAGAAAAATACTCATGACTTCTAAAATTGAACAAACATAGACACTAATCCATTTAACAAAAGAAAATAAATGCTATCTTTACAAGAAAGAGAATCTTTAAATTTCAATTAAGGCGACATTACCGAAAATTCATACATCTAAATTAAAACCAACATTTTAGGAAAAAACATGTAACAACCTATGGTTTATATTTCTATGACATCGTTGATTCTCTTTTGATATTATGAATAAAAAGGAGACATGAATCAAGTCTTTACACACATAAAGAGCGCATATAATAATCCGGAGTAAGAAAATAAGAATAAAAGTTTAGCATCTCTAAAAGTGAAATATCGTTCAACAATCATACTATACATGAGTCAAAAATATCCAAATAATTCTATTTATCCACAAAAGTCCGAACTTTCTCATCATTTTGACAAGACAACATGCGAACAAAAGAGGAATAAACATCTTGGATGGAAAATAAAGCTAGCACTTCATCTCTTATATGAGGATTTTGAGATCCATTAAAATAATTAGCAAGAAAATGACAAATTCTTGACTTAACTAATTTCTAATTTTATTAAGGTGAAACAAACAATAATAACTGTTTTTCCAACATAAAAGAAACAACTTTACATGCTAAAACAAACATATCCACGAACAACGAATTTAAACAAGGTATGAGTTCGTATTTTGAGCAAAGATCAAAACATTATACATAACAATCAAAGAATAAAGTCAAAAGGCCAAGCAATCAATATTAACTATTCTTTTCAACATAAAGGAATAACTTTACATGCTAAAAACAAACATATCTACCAACAATGAGTTTAAACAAGACATGGGTATGTTTTTCAAGCAAAGATCTAAACTTTATCTAAAATAATCAAAGAACAAGGTCAAAAGGAAAAACAATCAATATTAACTATTCTTTTCAACATAAAATAAATAACTTTACATGCTAAAAACAAACATATCTACCAACAATGAGTTTAAACAAGACATAAGTATATTTTTCAAGCAAAGATCTAAACTTTATCAAAAATAATCAAAGAATAAGATGAAAAGGCGAAACAATTAATATTAACTATTCTTTTCAACATAAAGAAAATAAATTTACATGTTAAAAACAAACATATCCACCAAAAATGAGTTTAAACAAAGAATAAGTACATCCTTAAGCAAAGATTGAATCTTTATTTATAATAATCAAAGAATAAAATCAAAAAGGCATGTAAAATTATTGCTAGCTCATTTTTATACTGTGAACATGAAAATAACCATAATATTGATACCACAATATACTATGACCTTCAAGGTCATCTACAATAAATAATCCCAGCAAATAAAATTATAACTACGAACTACAAAGAATAAAAAGATGAAGAAGAAAACGATAATAAAACTAAAAAAAAAGAAAAGAAAAGGTGTGTTTACCTTTTTGGGGAAGCAAAACGAGACTACTAGCTTCATCGGAATCAACCACCACCGAAAAACGTCGCCGGCAACTCAAATATTTTGATTAGCCGACCAACTCTATGAAACAAAAATTTTTACTAAATAAAAATAATTATTTTGCTCAAAGGGATTTTTTTCACCTTTCTAGCCTCTTTTTTTTAACTTTTCAACCCCCTTTTTTCTACCAAAGTAGTGGTAGTATTTATAGGAGAGAATGAGGGTTTTCTTCCTTTTTTCCAACAATGCGGAAGAAAAGTATTTATATTAAAGGATGAGAATTTATTTATTTTCATCCACCAATGTGGGCGAAAAAATATTTTGGGGTATTTTTGAAATTTTAAAATTGAAGATAAGGTGAGGTAGAAGATAATGTGAGGGGAAATGGTACCATGTAGTATAATTTTTGAATTTCAAAACTGGAAAAGGACAAAGTTGGAGGGAAATAGTACAATGTAGTACAATTTGAAATTATTTTTTGGTGGGAATTGAGTAGAAGTTAGGAGAGTTTTTTCGGAATTTTGGGGTTATTTAAAATATAACCCCAATTGGAATTTAAAATTTAGCCGAATTTATTTAATTTTGACCAAATTAAAAATCAATTGGCGGATTGCATTGCAATTATGGTCAATTTTATTTCAATTATGAAAAAATCTAATAGATTGGCTAAATAAAATTGAAATTTGATACGAATTAATACTTCTTATAATCCCGAGCTTCTTGATTTAATAAAATCAAATGTATATTTATTTAAATAAATTATTTTGATAATAAATTATATTTAAATCAAGATTTTAATCATTATATTTATTTTCAAAATAATTCTTAATTAAAATTCAATATTCCATAGAATAAATATTTAAGTAATCAAGTTATATGATCTCGTATAACTGAACACAATAATATATAATCGCTACTTAAAATGACAAAATCACGTACAAAAAATATTTTGAAAAAATTTTATTCGGATGATATAAATATTTTGATTTTATTAAAAACTGAAGAAACTCAGGATTAAATTTAGTCGTGGAGGGAAAAAATTAGGTTTCAACAATTTTTCCTTCCCTTTGGGTAGGGTGGATTCAAGTAACCTTGGAAAAAGGGAGGTTGACGTTCCTAATTTTTGTTCAACCACAGATTCGAATCTGAAAGAGATTGGCTTTCGCATGAGTTTCATGGATTTATGACTGGACCCTGATATCAGGTCTCCTATATATCTCAAGTTACATGAAAATTCAGGCCACTTGTAGTTCATAAATCTTGATTTAAAGCATGATTTTTAAAAAATTCACCAACTATCTCGGTTTTAGAGTTTTTTATGGAATCAAAAAGTTGGAGAATATAGGAATTGGGGGGATGTTGGAATGCAGTGGAGTTTTCTACATAGAGACCAGCCTACATATCCCTGAAACCCAGGGAATCAGACTGCTTGTAGTTTGACTCAATCGGTAGAAAAGATAGTCTTTTATTTCAGACGATCTTTGGCTCAGGATGAGTGACAAGTTGATCGAGTTACAGAAAAGAGGCTTGTAACCTCTTAACCATGAATGTGGTATCCTTCACACCTATAGAAAAAACTTACAAGGACATAATTTCCAAAACTCTAAGTATGTTGTCACCCAAATTTGAAAGAAAGAGAAGTTACCCTTGGCATGAGTTTAGAAATATCCCAGAGGTGAAGCTGAAACCAGAATATTCCAAAATACCCACATGTCTTCTAATAGGGGTGTGGTTGGATGGTGGTGGCGATCATCCTTTAGCTCGTGTCTAAAGAGTTTGACGTTCCTCTCTAGACTATGTCCCATTTTGCTGCTAAGAAAGAGTTCCACGTTGTGCTGCATCCTATATGGAGTCAACCGCACCTGTGGTTTTAATTTGAGAATTTCATCCTCTTGGATTCTCTCGGCAATGTCTCAAACAAAAATCGTTAGTGCTAAACATAATTCACAAAAGAGGTATAAAGTCTTTACCATATCTCCACGTGAGTTGTTGCCTGAAAAACGAAGTCATCCTTTCATGTACCTATTTGGAAGGAAATAACTTGCAATAGAAGATACAACAACTCTCTTGGTTGTTTCATAATTAGCTCATTTATCAGTTTAATATGTCTTTAAAGTGGGGTGGCCCTTTTGAACATCGACAATACTTTATGTAGAACGGTCCATGCAACCGTGTAATCTTATGCTAATGCGGCAACCTTTTGGTCACCTATAATTCTTGTCGTATGTAGCATTATAACATTTCCAATTATTGACAATGCTTCTTTCCATGTGACCCTCGAGTAAGTCTTGCGCATTATTTGCATCGATATGACTTATAGATTTCCCTTAAATTGTCAATCTTTGGAAAATCTCACGCATTATTTGATGTTGGATACGAGGTAACTTATAGATATCCTTTGAATTTATAGGTTCTAGGTGATCCCTCACATTATCCAAACTTGGATAAGAGATGGCTTATAGATATCCCTCCAATCGCTAGCTCCCGGGTGTTCCTACTCATCATCCGACATTGGATACAATATGACTTATAGATATCTCTCAAATTGCTAGTCTTTGGGTAATCCTACACATAATCGATCTTGGATATGACTCAGATTATAAAGAACCCTTGGACTTATCAATTTGATAATCTCGCATATTCTCCGGTAAGGATTTAGTTGCGACTTATGGATAAATTTTAGACTACTAATTTTTAGGTAACCTTGCAAACTATCAGATTAGCATGTCGTTGTGGAATACGGATGTCCTATAGGCTATCAACTGATAGGTAATCTTTCACGCTATCCTATTTTAAATAATATGACTTACAGATGACCCTCAGATTGTCAACTTCTAGGAAATCTCATTTATCACTCGTCTTTATATAGAGACTTAAAAACGTCCCTTCAAATCGCGTGCTCTTGATGTATTCAGATGTTGATTCATAAAATGATGAGATATCCTCAACACCAGCATTTGTGTCTTTCATGTCAACAAATTTTAAATATTATGATATTATCGACGCTAGTATTTGTGTCTCACATATCAATAGATACTAGATATTGATGATATCCTTGATGCCAACATTTGTGTCTTACGTGAAAACAGATATTAGATGCTGATGATATCCTTGAGGCCAGCGTTTGTGTCTTACGTGTCAACAGATTTTGCATACTGATGATATCCTCGACGCCAGTATTTGTGTCTCACGTGTTAACAGATATTGCATGTTGGTGATATCCTCGATGCCAGTGTTTGTGTCTCGCATGTCAATAGATATGAAATGCTGATAATATCCTTGATGCTAGCATTTGTGTCTCGTGTGTCAACAGATATTGAATACTGATGATATCCTCAATGCCAGCTTTTGTTTCTTGCGTGTCAACAGATATTGAATGCTAATGATATCCTCGATGCTAGCATTTGTATCTCGCATGTCAACAGATGTTAAATATTGATAATCCATTATGTAATGGCCCTCTTGGCAATGAAAATAATTTCACCTAAGTTCATTTTTCTGCATTTTTGCTTTCCACATGTACCTGCACTCAATGCAGACAGTTAGTAGACACAATGCCGCTCTTACTAGCGACCACAGTCAAATTTGCAGAAGTTTAAATGTCATATACTCGGCATCATAATCTGAATGGTTTAATCCGCTACTCATCTTTTTTCATAGAAGTATTTAAATAGTAGACTCACCAGATATAAATAAATTGGTAAAATCCTTTTTTAGGGTCACTCAAATACCGTTCTTTTCCCTTTAATGAATTTTAAGGAAGAATTTCCACTCTTCTTCCTATTGATTGACCTTTTTTATTGTTGTATTTACTGTGCTGACTCCTTTGAATGCACCTGTGCTTGAAGTAAATATTTAATAGACATAAAGTCGCTTATGCTAGCAACTGCTTTTATATAAAGAATTCTAAATACAATATTCATAAAGAAGATAAGGTTCCTTTGTTTGTTCTTCATAGATAATTTAAAAAGACCTCGATAGATGAATATTAAATCCGTCTTTGGGGCTAATCGAAAATACCGTTCTTGAGCATTATGTACTTTGGTGTGACTCGCAACCCGCTTGGAGATTATTTTTTTTGAAAAAGATTTTCATTTTTGTGTATTGATACCTGCATCCACAGAAAAATGATTAGTTTTTTTAATCAAACTACTCCATGTTGACCTTCTTCGATCTTGGTTTGCTCCTCTCCATCTTTTGTGTACTCCATTATGTTGGGACTTCCACCTCGGCTCCCCATCCCAATAGATTATTAGGCAATTACTAAGTAGGAAGATTTGCATGGATTTTCAAAAGTAATCTTAATTTTTCTAAAAACAAGTTTCAAAACTTTTGTAAAAGATTTAGGAAATCTCTGTCAATCATGTCATGTAAAAGCTTAATGAACGTCTTTCTCTTGGTTCTGACTATGTCTGACGTTTGACGAAGGACTGCTAGGGATTCAGCATTGTTGAGGCTCTCTATCAGAAGTTTTATCATAGCTGGAAATTTAATCTATCTAGACTTTATCACAGTTGGTGATTTTCAAAACATGACTTTGACCTCGGGTGCTGGGGGATTTGAAATATATTCCAATATATTAGTGGAAATTTTGAGGGCCTCCTCAAAATTTCTGCCCCAGTTTGAAGTTGTTTAAGATGATCTCAGCTCGAGGGGATCCGAATCCTTATTAGTCCTCGTTCTCTTCGTTTTTGGAAGATGATCTTCCTCTTGTGAATTTTTTAGATTCCTTCTCAAAAATTCTGCCCAGTTTCCATTTCCTGGGGTTATGTGGTTGAAATGTTGGTGCGTCGACGTATCCCGTTGAAGCAGGAATCAGGTTAAACATAGTTCAGGAAAACATTAGGGATACATATAAAATTATAATGGGTTGACCAAAGCTGACATAGGATGCCTACTTATCTCATTCTTGAGAATTCAGGTCATCACGTAGTTCATACATAAATGGAAGGGATAAATTATCCTAAGGGTTTGACCGAAGTCGACTTAGGCCACCTACATATCCCTTTCTTGGGAATTTAGGTCAAACATAGTTCGTACATAAAGGGAAAAGGATTTTAGGGAATTACGCATCATAAAACAAATACTATCATAAAGGCGATTACAAATAAACCAAAGAAACAAAACTAAAACATCATTCAAATAGTATCTCTTTACCACATCAAAATTGTGTGTGCTTCTGCTAAGTGATCACTAACACTTGTCTCTTTGATTTTATCACAATCGCCCAAGTTGACTATTCCAATTTTGTCCAAGTTGGGCTTCTCTCAGTTTTCAAATTCCTCTATATCTCCCACTAACTTCTCCTCATCACCTTCTTCTATTCATCATCATTCCCCTCTCTTTGTTCCTCTAACCCTTGATATGATATGATATTGGCAGGTTTTAAATTACCCCTTTTGAAACAAACCAAGTTTGATGATAACAAGATAATAAAAGGCAATAATATAATCTTATTTCAAAAATAAATTCTTAAATGAAGGGAGTCCTTTTCATTGAAATTTAAAAAATAAATATGAACTATGGCTCATGACTCGCACAAATGTGGGCCCATGCCTTTTTTAAAAGCAGTAAAACATGAAAAGAAAATTTGAGACATAAAAGGATGGATCACGGGGCCTCTTCCGTACCACCATCAATTTTTTAAAACTACTAGTAATTTCCCTTTCATCTATCACGACGGGCGATGAGTTATGAATGGAGTGGAGGTCCAGTTTTGCAACGCCTTTCCTAGTGCAACCTTTTTCACCCCAAAAAAATTTGGGAAATCCTCAGTATGACATTGCATCCCGCGAACAGATATTCCATCCCATCCTCAAGACCATCATTTTTTGACATTTTGAGCACAAGAAATGACTAGTACAGGAGTGGCAACAGTTTGGACAGACTCATCTTTAACTTATCTTCAATCTCATCTTTTTTTCTTAGAATGTACCCTATCCCATGCTTAGATGTTTTTTTTGGGACCGTAATGGAAATAATAATTCCTTTCATATTCTTACTTAAGACATTCAAGGCAGCCACGACTTTCTCTATCTTTTCCATTCCTACTGTCTTTTTGGGATTTATCGAATCCACTTTAGTAATAGTCTTGCTAGATACCCATTCGCCTGCTATTTCGATCATGCTAACAGTGGTTCCCTCTTAATTAGGGAATGGATTACTGGTGATATTTGGTGATGGCGCCTGAAGAGTGATGATCTTCTGATCAATCAAGTCTTTGATCCTATGCTTCAGGTTAACGCAATCCTCAGTGTTGTATCCCGTTTCTCCCAAATAATAGGCATAATTTTGATTGGTATGATAAAATCGAGAACTAGGATTGCTAAGTTTTGGTTGGATAGGCTGCAAATGACCAGCGTCCTTCAATCTCCCGAAGAGTTGGGTACGACTCTCAGGCAATGGCGTGAAGTTTCGGGGAGGCCTTTTTTTATGTTTGGACCTATGGTTTATAATGATTTTGAGTAGAAGGGGGAGGTACTTGATGATAATTTAGAGGTGTTTGGATGTTTTTTTAGTTATTTGGGAGGGCATATTGACCATGAGGCTGATAATTTGGTTGTGGAACTTGATATTAGGGTAAAATATTTGGTTGTGGAGCTTGGTATTAGGAATTGATATTTGGAAGTAGAGCTTTGGTATTGGGGTTGTATATTTAGAAGTCAAGCTTGGTATTGGGATTGAATATTTATAAATGGAGATTGGTACTGGGGTTGGGTGTAGAATACATGCTGAAAACATAGTGACGGAGGTGAGGAAAGAATATTCCTAGGCTTGAATTTCTTATTCAATTTATCAACAAAATTAGTAGAGATCGCAGTCACATCCTCTCTTTTCTTCTTTGAGAATGCAGAAGATTCAGATGATGTTAGGGTTTTGGCAATTTTTCCTGTTTGGATGCCTCCCTCTAACAACTCCCCAATTTTTACCAAATCTACGAAAGTTTTTCGGACCGCGGATACCATCCTGGTATAAAATTCTCCCTCCTGAGCGCGAGAGAAAACTGATACCATTTCTTTCTCAGACATGAGAGGTTGTACTTTAGCAGTTTCTTTTCCACACAGAAGGCATAGTCTCGGAAACACTCATCATTTTTATGTTTGATCCGGTCTAGTGAGTATCGGTCTAGGACTATCTCAATGTAATATATGAATCTATCGAGAAAACCTTTAGCCAATGCCCTCTAACTAGACCATCTTTGAGTTCTTGAGACGTAAACCAATCTAAGGCTTCGGCACTTAAGCTCCAGCTGAACAAGCGCATCAATAATGCCTCATTTTTTCCTACCCCCACCATTTGATCATAATACCTTCTCAGATGGGCCATTGGATTTCCAGTACCATCGAACACTTAAAATTTAGGGACCTTGTATCCTTCTGGTAGGTCTACTCCAGGGTGAACACATAAATCATTGTAACCTGGACCATCATCGTGACCCGCCTCATGATATTCCTTGATCCTCATAATCTCTTCATTCAAAGACAATAACTTCATTTCATACTCAATCCTCCACTTTTTTTCCTTCTTCTCGTAATGGTCTATCTCCAAAGTGGGACAGGAATTGTAGATGTCAGGGGACATGATGACATAAGAAGGATTTGGAAGGGTATCTCAATTTTGAGGATGAGAGGAGGTTAGGTGGTAGGTGAAGAGAATATTTTGAAAATTAGAAATTTTTTGTGGAATTTGAGAGTAGTTTGGTGGGATCTAAAAAGGATTTTTCGGATTTAGAAATGAATTTTATGGATTTGGTAGATTTGGTAGATTAGGGGATGTATTTTATAGATTTGGGAGCGAATTTGTGGATTTGGAAGCGAATTTTGTGGATTTGGAAGTGGGTTTAAGAATTTGGGAATGAATTTTGTGGATTTGGAGAGGGGTTTTATGGGGTTAAGGATGGATTTCGTAAATGGTAAGCATCTGGGTTATTTTCTCGATTGGTGTTTTGGACAAGTTGAGGAGCGGAGACGGATATTATGTTATTTGGATGGTCATCGAGAATAGGCATACTGAGGGGAGGGATCTGGAGTAGAGTCCCATGTCCTCCTGGAATGGGAGCATTGACAGTGATGGCCAGGTTAGCCAAATCTCAAGTACAACTAATCTCCTCCTGAAGCATTTCCAATTTTCTCGCAAGTTCAGCAATCATCTCGCTTTGCTCCGCTATTACATTGTCCCTGATGGTCAATGCATTTTCTTTATCACTTCCAGTCATGTTTCAATGATGATTAGGGGATGGGATCTTATGCGCTTTTGATCGGGTAAAGTAAGGATATCTGCCAGCTTATTTCAATACGGAATAGTTTTCTATTATCTGTAAAGTAAAATAACTCAAAGGCAGATGTGTTAGTTTCCCTATGTGATAAGTAATGCAAGATACCTAACAAGAAGTAACCACATAGATTTGTTGGTTCCATAGACAAACTGATCCACGGGAGCATAGTGGATAAATTTGTATTTGACTCAAACAAACAAACATAAACACATAAGGCAGTTATATCACCTAAACATTAGAATAGCGTGTATCCTAACTGGGGTGACCCTTTTGAGCCAAGAGTTTGGGCCTAATGGATTTTGAAGAAAATATATGCCTTTTTAAAGCCAGTCCATTATCCCCCCAAAACCTTCATAAGTATACATAAATGGCATAAATGCCTACAAAAGTTGCACAAAAGGGATACAATCTTTAGGGAAAGGGAAAATAACATGAGAAAAAGAATAATGTCCCACGCAGGGGATAGAAAGTGCTAGTTCATGAATGCTCTTCTATCGTCCTTCTCCCTCTTAGCTTTGACCACTTTTTGTCATTGGCGACATCCATTAATGATTAAGCGATTTCCGTATAGTTGTAGCTTAGAAGCAGCCGTCCAAATCAATCAATTTCTTGCTTGACTTGCTTCAATTCCCCTCTCAATTGGTGTATGATTTAAGCATCCTTACACGAAAGTAAGGCAAACCTTTTTCCCAACCCCCAAAGGATAATGGATTGGATTAAACAGACATATATTCTTCTTCAACACATAGAATTGATTCATCTGTAATTGACTTGAGGTCAATAGACGCAGGGAAAGTTTTTTAATGGGCCCAATACCCTCTCGGGTATTGGGTCATCCTAGGCTTAGTCCTAAAATAGGGCTTTGGTTTAGCTCTATCCTAGGTGTCTAGGGTGGGTTTGTACATAGGCTCCCAAGAAGACAACTTGAGTTTGGAAACACGATCAGCCTCCGACCGCCTAACGTGATGGTAAACTGTCGTATATCCAATATTTGATTTGGAGTTGAACAATAGGGGCCGAGACATCCACGAAATCCAAAAATAATTTTATAATCAATGCTGGACCATGACATGAAATGCAATAATTAAATTCCGCAAAATCGAAACACATAAATATGTAAGCAATTTAAATAGTTAGTCAAAAGATGAAATCAAACATTTGGTTAAAAGCTAATTAAATATCCTTAGCAGAGTCACCATTTCTATCTTGCAGAAATTTTGACTTTTTTCGAGTCACCTATTAATTTATTTGAAAAGTAATTAAGAAAACCTTTGAAAGTTACTTAAATGATCCAAAACAACAAAACAAATCATTTAAGTTTGAAGATTCTTAGTAAGCGGTTCGTATTAATACTCTTGGAAGGTTGTTAAGGCACCAAGAGTATCCGCTAACTTGCGATTATCCGGACTGTTTGAAAATATCTTTTGACTAACTTCAAATGGTTGATTGTTGAAAAAATGATTGATTTTAGGAAAAGACTTGAGTAAAAAAGATTTGGACTACTTAGTAGGGATTTTAACTATGTCTAAACAAACTAATAGCAAAGCATGTAGAAGGGAGGGGAGAAAGTAATAGACTTAGGCCATTGGACCCAAATCAATAAACCTTGTCCTAATCTAATTGGGCCTTTGGCCCACTTGCACCTGTCGTAATCTAAATGTTGGGCCTTTGCCTGTAACTTGTCCTAAACTATTTTTTAGGCCCGTTGGCCCAAAATTTGCTTCACCTGTATTAAATTTACAACTTTGGCTTTGAGGCCCAAATGAATGAATAAATAAATGACTAAATGCATCAATAAAAAGAAGACAATAATAAAAAATTGAGACTTTTCAAGTTTCTTAGTTATCTCATCAATGAGTTTTGACCCATTTTCCTTCTTTGTCTATCTTCTAGCACCCGTACGCCATGTAGTAGACCTAGGGTTAAAACTTCGGACTTAACTCGAAGAGGTGACCCTCATTAACCCATTACGAAATGCAAAAGGAGAGGAGTCCCTTTGGAGTCGAGATATTTTTTGCATGCAAAGAAAAGATAAAGAAAGTAACATTCGTTCAATGCATAATAGTTACATATTTCAAAGCAAAAGAAAATATCAAGAATCAATTTTTGAATTACAATGTTACCACACTTGCATACATATAACAAGAGTGAGAGTCAATAGATAAAATGCAAAGAAAAGACATCCACTTGCATTCCTCGTGACTTATGTTCATATTAAGAATGAATAAAGGTAAAGGGAAGAAGGTCATATTCAATGAATTAATGTGAGAAACAAACAATGTAAGCTTACGAAAGTAAAGGGATGAGGCAACAAGAAAAATACTCATGACTTCTAAAATTGAACAAACATAGACAGTAATCCATATAACAAAACAAAATAAAGGTTAACTTTTCAAGAAAAAGAATTTTTAAATTTCTATTAAGGTGACATTAACGAAAATTCATACATCTAAATTACAACCAACATTTTATGGAAAAATATGTAACGACCTATGTTTTATATTTATAAGACATCATTGATTCTCTTTTGATATTATGAATAAAATAGAGACATGAATCAAATCTTTACACACACAAAGAGCGCATATAACAATTCGGAGTAAGAAAATAAGAATAAAAGTTTAGCATCTCTAAAAGTGAAATATCGCTCAACAATCATACTATACATGAGCAAAAAATATCCAAATAATTCTATAGCCACAATAGTCCGAACTTTCTCATCATTTTGACAAGACAACATGCAAACAAAAGAGGAATAAACATCTTAGATAGAAAATAAAGCTAGCACTTCATCTCTTATATGAGGATTTTGAGAACCATTAAAATAATTAGCAAGCAAATGACAAATTCTTGACTTAACTAATTACTAATTTTATTAAGGCAAAACAAACAATAATTACTGTTTTTCCAACATAAAAGAAACAACTTCACATGCTAAACAAACATATCCGCCAACAATGAATTTAAACAAGGTATGAGTTTGTATTTTAAACAAAGATCAAAACTTTATACATAACAATCAAAGAATAAAGTCAAAAGGCAAAACAATCAATATTAACTATTTTTTTCAACATAAAGGAAATAACTTTACATGCTAAAAACAGACATATCTACCAACAATGAGTTTAAACAAGACATGGGTATGTTTTACAAGAAAACATCTAAACTTTATCCAAAATAATCAAAGAATAAGGTCAAAAGGCAAAACAATCTATATTAACTATTCTTTTCAACATAAAGAAAATAACTTTACATGCTAAAAACAAACATATCTACTAACAATGAGTTTAAACAAGACATGAGTATGTTTTTCAAGAAAAGATCTAAACTTTATCCAAAATAATCAAAGAATAAGGTGAAAAGGCGAAACAATCAATATTAACTATTCTTTTCAACATAAAGAAAATAACTTTACATGCTAAAAACAAACATATCCACCAACAATGAGTTTAAACAACGTATAAGTATATCTTTTAAGCAAAGATTGAACCTTTATTTATAATACTCAAAGAATAAAATCAAAAAGGCAAGTAGAATTATTGCTAGCTCATTTTTATATCGTGAACATGAAAATAACCATAATATCGATACCACAATGTCCTATGGCCTCTAAGGTCATCTACAACAAACAATCCCAGCAAACAAAATTATAACTACGAACTACGAAGAATAAAAAGATGAAGAAAACGATAATAAAACTAAAAAAAAAAAAAAAGGTGTGTTTACTTTTTGGGGGGCAGCAAAATGAGATTACGAGCTTCGTCAGAATCAATCACCACCAAAAAACGTCACCGGCAACTCAAAATTTTTTATTAGCCGACCAACTCTATGAAACAAAAAAATTTACTAAATAAAAATAACTATTTTGCTCAAAAGAATTTTTTCACCTTTCTAGCCTCTTTTTTTTTTTTTTACTTTTCAACCCTCTTTTTTCTATCAAACGAGTGGTAGTATTTATAGGAGAGAATGGGGATTTTCTTCCTTTTTACCACCAAAATGGGAGAAAAGTATTTATAGGAAAGGATGAAGATTTATTTCTTGTCATCCACTAAGGTGGGAGAAAAAATATTTTGGGTTGTTTTTGAAATTTTAAAACTGAAGATAAGGTGAGGTGGAAGATATTGTGGGGGAGAATTTTACCATGTAGTACAATTTTTTAATTTCAAAACTGAAAAAGGGTAAAGTTGGAGGGAAATAGTACAATATAGTACAATTTGAAATTATCTTTTGTTGGGAATTGGGTAGAAGTTATGAGAGTTTTTGAAAATTTTAAGGTTATTTAAAATATAAACCCAATTGGAATTTAAAATTTAGCCAAATTTATTTAATTTTGACCAAATTAAAAATCAATTGGCGGATTGCATTGCAATTATGGTCAATTTTATTTTAATTATGGACAAATCTAATAGATTGGCTAAATTAAATTGAATTATGATACTAATTAATACTTCTTTTAATCCCGAGCTTCTTGATTTAATAAAATCAAATGCATATTTATACAAATAAATTATTTTGATAATAAATTATATTAAAATAAAGATTTTAATCATTATATTTTGTTTTAAATAATTCTTAATTAAAATCCAATATTCCATAGAATAAATATTTCAGTAATCAAGTTATATAATCTCGTATAACTAAACACGATAATATATAATCGCTACTTAAAATGACAAAATCACGTACAAAAAATATTTTAAATTTTTTTTATTCGGATGAAAAAAATATTTCAATTTTATTAAAAACCAAAGAAACTCAGGATTAAATTTTATCGTGGAGGGCAAAAATTAGGTGCCAACACGGCTAACACTAGAACTAAGAGCAGTAACAGAAGTAGATGCAATGCCCCTAGGTGTAGGAGCAGAAGATGAAGCCACATGAATCTTATTTGCCCCCGTAGCAACCTTATTAACCGGACAATCCCTGAGCCGATAGCCTGTCTGGCAATACTTGAATCATTTGTCCCTTACTTCATTGATAAAACCCCGATGAAAACGACCATGGAACCGACAAAGAGGGCATAAAGAAATTGACTGACCTCCGTTTGCCTAAGATTGGGCACCCTGCTCCCATTGTCACCACCTTGATGACGTCTATCGCCAGACTGGTAAGGAGCACTAGCATAATAGAAGAAACCAGAAATCCCCTACTTCTTTTTCTGCCATTTTCCACCATCCCAACCACCCTGAGACTAAGCACCTCGCTGGTCAGAAAACCTGTTCCTCTTACCCTGTCTATCACCAAACTCCGCCTGTTTTATCTTTTCATCCTTCACTTGCTGCATATGAACGGTCAACCTAGAGATGTCCATATCTTTAATAAGCAAGGCAGTCTTGCTCTCCAACCTAGAAGTGAACTTCCTCATTCTTGCATGTATGTCAGCTACTACGTAAGAAGTATACCTTGAAAATTGGTGAAACTTTAAGGCATATTCATTGACAAACATCCTCCCTTGCTTGAGGTTCACAAACTCCTCCATCTTTGTTTTCCTTAACTCTTGGGGAAAGAACCAATCTAAGAAGTCCTTAAAAAAGGTATCCCATAAGAATGATTCTTCTCATCACCCCTATCCATGCCCCACTTTTCATACCACTGATATGTCTCATCTTTGAGTTGATAAGCTGCAAAGTTTACCACCTCCACATTGGTAGCCTGCATCACCCAAGATATATTTTCTATATCATCCAATAAGCCCTATGGATCCTCTTCTACCTTCACTCCAGAAAGAGTTAGAGGACCCATCTTCATAAATTAGCCAACCTTTGTGGCCTCAGCAGACAATGCACCATTCGCACCCCGCTTAGCCTGAGCAGTGACCATTAAAGCAATAATATAAACAGACTGACGAAATTCCACATTAGTCACCTCACCTTGAGGAGGATTAGTAGAAATTGTTAGAACTCCAGAACTATGAGGGAAAGGACCGTGAGATCGTAGATGAACCCCAGAAGTAGGATGCACCATTTCAGTATTATCCCTAGATGGGATAGAAGAATTTTCTTATGTTCTAGATCTATGAGGCATAGTCTAAAAGATGAACAAACAAGGATTAGATAAGATTCTAGTACTGAGACTCCAAGCTTGAAAATTGAATACGAAGAAAGTAAAACATTCCTAAATGCCTTGTAGCCTCTCCTTAAAGAGTGTGGCTCGCTATACACCCCTAAAAGAGACACTAGTCAACATGGCTTTGTGAACTTCCAATTGACCATGAACCTAGGATCTGATACCAACTTGACATGACCCACCTCGGGGCATTATCGTAATGGGCGTCCCATGTCCAACTGGGACTGGAGACCACCCTAGTTACCCAACCCCACCTCCAACCGTCTGCCCTGAGTTAAATGAAATTTGAGCATATTACAATATAGTGTAACATCTCACATAAAGACTCTAGGATAGGATCACAACCGTGACCGACCCAACCGAGTCTAACCATACCACATCAACTGCCCAACAGTACCAAACCATACCAAAGGCCATACACCAGGCCATAACCAACAAGATTCCAAAATATTATATAATTAATCGTAAAATAAAATATGATAGAACAACCAACATTATCGTCCAATGATGTCAGCCCACCAACTTATTCCAATACCAAGGCCGACACCAATACCGATCCTGCCCATTCCAACCCAAAAATGTACCATAAAGCCTCTAGCCAAAAGAGTAATAAAATCCAGTTGGGAAATGCCCCCAACCATGGCAAAAACCAATATCCAAAATAAAATCAAAGTGTCTAGAAATATCCATCACATAGAATGGAGCCTTCTGAAAGAATGAAAGCTCACCACTTCAGCCCAAATGTTGATCCCCGAGTCTATCACTATATAGGAAGAGTAGAATGGTCAATTCCTACATAGTGTGGGTATACAACCACCAATAGATGGGTAAGCAGGTGAACGCTAGCATGGTAATGCCATTTATAAAGCAAAGTAAAAGTATCCATATGCACACAACCATACACATATATATACACAACCATGCTTGGAAAGGGGACTGGATTTAGCATGCCATTAAAACCTTTACCTGGGTTGTGTAGCTTTGCCATCCTAAACCACCCACGGGCTATATGGGTTCAGCTCTCCCTGCTAAAAGGGCCCTAGTGCGTGAAGCCGCACGACTACAAAATAAAAACCTGAGATGACTACTATAACCCCAAAATAAAGTGTGACATCCTGCACACGGTCACCAAGACCAATCTCATATCGACAAATATTAGTTTCCAGTTTTGGTCCCCCTGGGCCATTTACCTTTCACGGATTTACTACACATCCCGCCATTATTTCCTAATTAAAACCATTACCAAGAGACTAACCAAACTATTTACCATTTATTAACCAAGGCCATTTAGTAGTGGTATTATCATACCGAATATACTTGCAAGTACTATCCATAGCCAACCACATATAGGTTTAAGGGGACTTCCAAGTGCCCTTCCATTTTCCATATTAAACCATTTGGGGGACTCTATGTACCCCAACAAGAATAACCAATTAGCCATTTACTTTTCCAAGCCATTTAAACCATGAATAATTCTTTTACCAAGTTTTAAAACAAGCAAGAGTTTCATTAAAAGTACTCAATGCAATAAAAACATTATTATAGGCATTTTGTCAAACACATTGGGGGCATAATATTACAAAAACCAATTCCAATTACCATTAAACCATTACCAGGCAATCCAATTATCCAAAAACATAATTAATGCACATAAAGCATAATTAAAACCATGGAAAACCATATCCAACTATTTAATATCAAAACCCCCAAATCATATTTGAAAACCAAAATCATACAATTAATGAAGTCATGAAAACATTAATAAAACCATTATTCTAGTTATAATGAACAATGAGGGAAGAGAACATGCCTTAAACCAAGATGATGATAGAAGCAAATCACCAAGACAAGCCCCAAATTAATCCTCTAATTGAAACCCTAGCTTTCTTTGTCTAAAAGCTTTTGGGAGAATAATAGAGTGTTTAGACAAGTTTCTAAGTGTTAATGAATGGAATAATAGGGTAATAACCTATCAAGCATGTTACAAGTCGTTGGACCATATTAGGATAAGTAGGGAAATGTCTGAAATACCCCCACCTAAGTTACACAAAATCCCATCCTAGGGGTACGACTGACCCTCACAAGTCATACCCTCCAATACGATTGGTACCCTCCACTCGTATACTAGCCTCAACCTTTAGAATTCAACACTATCCAGCATACAACACATCTAACCAAATCATATTTGAAGCATACGATCCATACCCTTTATCCGTACCTCTCATAGATTAAACCCAAGTAAGATTTAGACACTTTCTACCATACGAGTCTTGGCTACAAATTGTACCCGGCTTATGGCTCGTAGTGAGACACTCTTACTCAGATCCAACCTAAGTAACCAAGTCTAAGATTAAGTTAAGGAACCAAACAATCTATACCCACCAATATGACTCATACCCCTAAGTCGTATCCATTCCAGTAACCAAAATCCATCCCACCAGTCAATATTGGTCAGCATACGACTGGACCTTACCACCCATAACACAGCATACGACTTATACCCATAAGTCATATTGGTTCTAGAGACCAGAATTTTGGGAAATTTTTGATGGGTCAAAACCCAGGGTGTTATATGGGTCATTAATTTCACACAAGTAATGAAGAAGGGTATCACAAAAATGGAATTCATCCAAAGTAGTTTAAAGAAAAGATTCTCTCATTGACCCACAAGCAGTGAAACCTTAGTCAAGAGTGGAAAAACACAATGGTGAACTTTCTTGGATCTTTTCATTGCTCCCCTTGTTTAAAGGACTTAAATCTTAGTTGGAAATGCCCTCATGCACAATATGGGTCTATAAAGTGGATTGTAAATCCCCAAGAAAGACTTTCCATTATAGGGAAGGATAATAATATCCTCTATCAAACCTTGTTTGTCTTCTAGACTAAGCACCAAGTTGCGTGTATAAAAATCACCATATCTCAATAGGACATCGGGGTCAAATGGGAAAAGTAGACAAGAACATGGGTCAAGGCAATACTCATTCTCCCCAAAGGTGCCATTTTTACATTTAGGTTTACCCTCTACATCAGTACTGACAATTTTAGAAGTAAAAAGAGGGTAGAGAAAGGTATCACTCAAGTTAACTTCAACTAAGTTCATGTGTATACTCACTATTAGATTCAAGATCACCACCATGAGTATTCTCAACAATAGGGGTAGATAAAGTAGAAGAATAAGTGATTTCCAAATAATTAACACATTCTCTATCAAGAAAGAAATCCTCAAGTAGACACATACCACTACTAATATCAAAGGGATTATGACTAAAGTTATCACAAGACTCAAGAAATTCATCCCCATATTTATCAAAAAAGGTAGAGGTGTCATTTAAAGGATCACAACCAAAACCATCTATATAATAACAATCACTAATCGGGTTTCTCAAATATTCAAGAAAGTCAAAGTTATCACCATCCAATTGATCAATCAAGCAATTCAAAGTTGTCATCACCCAATTGATCAATCTTTTTTACAAGTTAGAGATCACTATCAAGAATTGGATATTTAGCATAATATTCACCCAATCCTATATTATCAATGGATATCAAAAAAGGGGATAACGTGTGAATCTTAAGCATACCATCATTCCTTTTAAACACATCACATTGCACATCACTAGGTGTCATGGAAGGAGTGACCTCACTATTTTCACATAAGACGTCTTTATTTGAGAGAGGGTCACTAATCAAAGGCAAGAAATTAAAGTATTCAAGTTCATTCTCAAAAAGATACATGTCATTCTTCACAACTTCTTCATTCATATGAACACTATGATAAAAACTAATAATACGATTTTTTTCACCTAATATGCTCAAAGAATCATTTCCATTCATATGATAAACTCTATCAACACCATCAATAACTTGAGACTCATCAAGCATATCACACACATACTCAAGTACTGGACTACATTCACTAGTAAGTTTATTATTACACACACCTTCACTAGTTGTTGGTAACTCATACGCTAACTTAGTCTCACCTTGGTTTTCATAAGGGTCAACTAGTGTGTGATTACTCTCATCACTTGTCAATGGGAACTCATTCAATTCACAAGTTCTAGCACTAAGTGAACACAAATCGATCTCACTAGAAGAATTAATTCAATCATATATAGGATTAACTAGTGTTTGTATACTTAAACCAAGAACTTGATCATCATGAAACTTAGCAATACCAAGAGTATCATAAAGGAAAGGCATGCAAATCCTCTTTAGGAAAACCACCAATTACACTCACTTGGGTACTAGCCACATCATGGCATTCTAAGTTTAGAGAAGTGTAAGAGATAGAATTTTTACCTTGTAGCTCATATGAAGTATGGTCTTTACTTTGGTCTTCAACATGGGAGCTCATTTGCTCCTTTAGGAAGCTCTCATCACAAGAGAGTTTGTCAAGTCAACTCCCTTGAGTCATCTCATCATCACTCTTCCCAAATTTAGAATTCTTAGACAAGAACTCTGTTAGATCATCAAGCATGTTTTTGTAAGGAACTTATCATGGATCCTTGTTTGGAAGTATATATTCTTGAACCTGCACAAGAAAATGAGTCATACTAGATAAAATGCTAGTATCATGGTTAGTGGATAACAAGGTGTTTGTGTTGACAAGTTCCATAATTAAGTGTTCCTTGTCCATACCTTTCAAGCAACCACTTGGCACATCAATCTTAGTCAACTTTTCTTATATTTGAGCCATGTCTTTCTTTACTTGTTCAAGGGATATCTCCCTTTCCCTCTTCTCAACTTCCTCCTTCTTCATTACTTCTTGAAATCCTCTCATAATCTCATAATCCCTACTCACTTGGTCAGATGTCATAGGCTCAATAAAATGTTTTTGTCCTCCAAATAAGAGTACATATATGTTGGACTTATCTCAATATTGAAACGACCTTGTATATTCACATGGTTTACCAAGCAACATATGACAAGATCTAAAGAGAATTCCATTACATAGTACTTTATCTTGATACTTGCCTACTCTAAAGTTGATGATTGCTTATTTGGTCACTTCTATTGTTTCATTCTCAGTGTACCATTAGAGTTTGTAAGGTTTATCCATTTATGTAGGAAGTTCCATTAGATCAACAAGTGTACAAGATACGACATTAATGATTTTCTCCCTATCAATGACCAGGGAACACATATTTTCCATCATCTTAAAAATTGTATGACGTAGATTTTTGTCTTAGTTAAGTTCCCCTTTCAAAGGTTCCCACATTATGTGCCTCAATTATTATGAGAGACACCAATCTAAATCCAATTGCTCATCATCCCCTTCTAGGACCATCAAGTTAGGTTTATGGGTTGGTGCATCTTGAATCTTATCCATAGAGTCTAAGGACTTTTCCATGCTTGTAATTTTCCCTTTTATGGAGGTTAGATGGACTTCTATCTTTCCATACATTCGGTTCATGCCCTCAATCTTTCCAATATAACTTTCAATTTGTCTCTTCTCATGGGATTTTGAGTATCTTATTCCATAGTCATTGTACCTATCAATTAAGCATTAAACAAAGACAGCAACAATGTTAGCGTTAGAAAAACAAAATCTCAAAATCACTCATGTTTACACACTTTTGATTGCCTCACAATTGGATAGGCTAATGTTGAAAATTATTTATACTTCGAAGTTCGTAAGATTTCAATTGCAACTTATGGATGGAACAGATTTTTGTTTGAAAGACTCAAAGAAAATATGTACGGACTTGAGCCAAGAAGTTACCATAAATTAAAAACTAGAAAAGCTCAGTGGAAATAGTACGAAGAAAGAAATGGACTCAAGTTGTAATCATAACTAAGTAGGTTGATTTTACTTGTTAACTAGTGTTTAGAATCAAAGAAAAGAGAACTAAGAGTCAAGAAAAAAACTAGAAATCTAAAGATGAGCTTACAATACTTGTTCCAACTTGTTTAATCAATTGGTGATTCGTTTAGCGTATGGGATTAGGCTAGGAAGTTGTCTCAAAACTTTGAGGAAAAGTTGTAATTCTACCTCAAGGTAGCGACTGGTGCGACTAGTTATTGCCCTTGAAACTGGTTGTCGCACCCTTCCAAAATAGAGGCTTCACTTGTGCTTAGCAGTGGGTGGCTTGACTGAGCGTCCCAAGCTTTATTGGTCGTCAAGTTGTCCATCAGCTCAAAATAGTGAGTTGTTCTGACCCTTAACTTGCAAAGTATGGTGGGATGGGCCGCCACTTGCTTGGTGATCCATCCATGGACCTGTCACTTGATTCCAGAATGCAGTTTACCCTTTTTCTTATGAATTCTTATGTAATTATTTGCCTAAGAGGTGGATAATCACCAATGCACTTGTCTCAACAAATCAGGTTATGGTCTGGAAACTTTGTCATGTGAAAGAGTTGTGTGGAGGATCTTTAAGTTGTTGGAGAATTACCAAAGAAGTTATCAAGTGTGTGGTCCAAATTCTAGAGTTGTGGAAGCTTATTTAGACGAAATTTAAATGCCTTGTAGGTTTCTCAAAGGAATTCTTCAAGATGAAGAAGCTTTTGAACTTCTTGTGGTCCCCTTGTACTTTTATTTTATTCTTTCCTCTATTGGAATATTCCCTTTTGTACCAACCTTATCCTTTCTTCTTTAGGAATTTTGGAATATTCTAGGCATAAACAAGTACAACACATTTTTATTTAACTCCTTTTGAATCAAACACACCCTTTTTGAATGTTCTTCTTCAACAGGATATGAAGATTATAAAGAACATAAGAACATTAAAAAATTGACACTCAAGCAAACGACCTTAGAATTCAATGAAATTCGAAACCCAAGATCACTTAGAACTCCTGAACACATTTCAAATATTTTCAAGCTCAAAATCTCACCCACGAAATTCATATTTGAGAACCCACTTCAATTTTCTTCAACTCAAGCTCCAACAATGGTATATTACTCAAATCTCTTCGGAATAAGCTCGACTATTAGATTCTAACTCTATTAGTACTAGGAAAAAATAATCTAGTACTAGAAACTCAAAAGGACGTAAAAATCAAAAACTCAAAATTGGAATAACTCTAAAAACGTGAACAATAACTCTTTTTTGTGATTTTCAAGATAACAAACGCAAGACTGGAATTATGGGAACGATCCTAAGCCCTGCTCTAATACCAAATGATATGATTCTTACCATTAGAACAAGAATTGAAATATGGAAAAAGAAAGATAGATGATAGATTAATAAGGATAGAAAGATAGACACAAAGAAGATGAATGAATTAAGAATTAAAGGGTATATCAAACTCAAAACCCCTTAATTTAATGATCTACAAGCACGGTTTTTTACTTTGGTCGCAAGGGAATCGAAATGCCCTTACAACCACCATTCTAAATAAATATCAATAAAATCTTTTCCAAGCTATCAAACACTCTCAGTGGAGTTTTCATATCTTCATTAAAATAAGCCAACAAATGAAATAAGACCTATGTTAATCTATTTATAGTCTAGGGCCAAGTTATTACAAAGGGGCCCAAAAGTAACCCATGGGAAAAATAAAAGAGATAGCCACAAGTGAGGTATTATGTCCAAAGGGGATGGTTGGAGAGACTAACTGTCATTCCCTTGGCTGGCCGTTGCCCTGGACGTCCCTATGAGGAAGTGAACTCCTTTTCACTTTGCTTTCTTTAGCGGCTTATAAGACAGTTGGTCAAGCTCTTGGTGGACCTTTTCTTAAGTCATCTCCTCTAGGAAGTAGGGTCTTTGATTCTCCACGCGTATCCCAAGCTCCAAGCTATATTCCAAACAAGAAATTACTCTAATGTATGCTCAAAAAGGTTCTTCCACTCTTGTTTTGTGCCCTCAAGTTGATCATGGCTTGTCTCTTCATGAGTTAGCCTTGAATGACATGCTCAAGAGTGTTGACGTTGGTCAAAATCATATTAATTACATCCTTATATCACGTATATATATATATTCATGAGATATTGGTACCACTGAGATATTCTAATTTTTATAAGAAAATAAGGCACTTTATAAGATACCTATACAGAGGTATGTGCCACTAAGATTGATTTAATACATGAGATTGAGCTTATAAAAAGTATATGGACTACAAACTTTTCATGGATCCTACCTGTGAGCGATAAGGCACGGTGGTTGTATACAGAAAGTTATATGATAACATTCAAAACATTCATCATCAGTAAATTACATTGCATCATTTCCATTGCATTGACATTTCTTGGTATGGTTCGATATTTTATTAGTATTTACATTTTTATACTATTATAGTCATAGCATCTTATTTGTGATATTATATTTGAGCATTTATTTCACTTTGTTACATTATCTTATTTCAACTTATATTGGTTGAGAGGTTGAGGTACTATGAGATATGAGGTATGGCAATAGCTTGATCGGAGAGATAGTTGGGTAGCACCTTTTGGTAGCATGAGATACACCCTTATATATATATGCACACTCTCCCTATCTCTATTCCATATTAATTGTTGGTTGTAATTGATTTAGCCTAATATATTACATTTGGTGAGTTATGTTCATAAATGAGTTCTCTTACTGTCGAAAATCAAAGGAATAATGTTGACTCATCTGGATTAATGTCCCAACCCAATATTTGATATATATGTTGATCCTATGTTGGGTTACCCTAATAGGATAAAGTACTATAATTTGGAAGGTTATAGGCTGTTCGGAATATCTTGGGTAGTTGGAGTGATGATTCTCACCATCACTTTTGATTAGGGTTGCTTATCGACGATGATTGCTGAGTGCACATGATTTTGTGCTCACCCTTACTTTTTTTCTATTTTCTTTTTTTCTGCACCTTGTGTAGGTATTGGTTAGAGGAATAGATCATAGATTGCATTACTTTCAGTATTTCCATTATGGAGATCGACGTAGTGGCTTATGGACTTTAAGCTTTCCCGAAGCTCTCTTTATTTATATTGTGTCTACTTTCGCATTTAAGATACCTTTGACTATTCGATATATTTTTAGATTAGTGATTTTACTGGTAAAAAAATAGACCTAGAATGTATCTTGGATAATTATGTCTTCTTTATATATATAGTTGGGGTTTATTCTTGCTCATTTCATTTCTATATTACTTAAAATTGCATTCTTTGGGATGGGTTAGGCTTACTTGTTCAAAGGGTTTGAAAAGTGCCATCACGTACCTATTTTGGATCATGGCACAAACCAACTATGCTACTAATTCAAATTTGACATTTCGAATATAATGGAATTGTTCAAATCGTCAACCAATACTCAAAACAACAAATTTCAATCGAAGTCAACTATATGTCTTTTAAAGCCTCTAAAAATCACAAACATGCCCATATTATTTTGATCGCATTGAAAATCGTGTCAACTATCTCCACACTCTAAAATAAATATGTAGCAACTATGAAAAAGGAAAAAATAGTTAAAACACATAAAAATTAAGTTTTTACAAATCAAATCTTTACAACTGATGCAAAGCAAGTTTGTCTACGAGAGGTAATTAGCCTCCATAAATTGAGCATTTTCTTATAGTGCTCTTAGGTTGAATGGAAGCCATTACAGATTTCACATCAATCAAATCATGGGAGAATCAAACTTCTTTTGTCTCTTCTTTTTTACAAATAATTTTAACTAAATTGGTATTTCTTAATATTTGATCTTAAAATATGTTTTTTTCAAAAATGTTGTACATTATCAAGGAAGCATAAGATATTGTCTATTAGAACAAATTATGATTGGATAAAAATAAAAAAAAATGAGGAAAAAAGGAAAATGAAACACCTATTTTTAGTATATGAACTAAGTAAAATTTCTTTTGATTCTAGAGAAATGGCACAATGACATTCATTTTTTGAATTAGTAGTCATTATCTAATTCGCCCCAAAAAGTTATGACTGGATGAATAAAATAGCTCTATCCTTAATAAGGGTTTCATATTCAAATCTCTAAATGAAAAAAAAATATTTGTTTCCTCTTAAATGGGTCATGCATAACACAAATCCAATTAGTCATGATATGAATATTGAATATTAAATGAGAAAATTATTGCGGCAGTCAAGTATCGATCTCATAGGGACTTGTGCTTAGCAACAATTTAATACTAGTGTTTCAGACAAGATCAACAAGTTTTAATTGTAACCAAGATAGTTTGTTTGTAATAATAACTGAGTAACAAGAGTAACAACAGTATGAAGTTTGGATTGTAAAAAATATAAGGAGAGCTTCCAAGTTTGAGGTATTTACTTTACATTCATGCATAACCATGATTTCTAGTCAGTGTTGGTGTTTATCATATTATTGATCTATCGGGTTGATGTTATAACTTAGGAATGGTCATCCTCTAAGTTATATACCCAAAACTAATCTCACAACTACATTGTTGAGTGGGGATGTGAGTTTTTAACTTGGATGTGTTAAACTATTTTCCCATTTCATGAACCAAGTGGGGCGTTTAGGTATATCGCTATCCTAAACACAAATCCTCCTTTAACAATTAGATTATAATGATTAGAGATATGGTCCACACTCTTCACATTATTCATTATTTTCCTTAACTCCTATGGTCAATTTGTTTTGGGACTTTGATTTAGCCTAAAGTTCATGACACTTTAGAATAGGAAAACAAGAATGGAAGAACAATCACGTACTTGATAAACATATAAAGCAACTATAAACCATAATTATACAATCATTTTTGTAGACTCAAACCTATAAGAAGGTTTTATATTCTCATATTATTACAAATAATTATCATAGATGAGTTCACAAAGTAAAACTACAAGAAAGTAAAGGTTAAGAACAAAGAACCCTAGTTTGAGCCCCTTGGTGCCTCTTCTTCTCTCCAATTCGTGTATTGCTCCAAATATGGAATGAAATTGTAACTAAGTTATCCTTTTATAGTATTATAGGTCGTCCATAGGTATATCAATATGAAATATATGCATTGACAACACTGCCCCTCACTTAAGAAGCTGAAAAAATTATTTGGTTGTTTTTCACCCTTGAGCGTGGCACGCTTTTATCACGGATGTCCAAGGGTGTATCACACACTTAAAATGGATGCACACTGTTTTGACATGTTTAATTTGTGTCTTAGGGAATTGAAATCATCTCATAGGCTTTACGGCATGGCATACCCTTGTTCTCAGAAATGCCATTTTTCGTAGTCGTTAACTCCTTTCATTTGAATTTGAGTTCTACACTTCATGGCTGCCTTTACCACTTCATTTTGGAATTTTTTAGATTTCCAACATTTATTTTAACATCATACATGGTCTCTATAACATCAAATAAGACTAATTAGAGCGCACAATACAATAGTGTCCATTGAAATACACTAGAACAACACATAGTTCAAGCTAGTAACACTAATTTTCTCGTCTAAACTCTATGAAACCAATTTGACTTTTAATTTATTTTGAACACACCTTAAGCCTCATAATCATGTAATTTAACACTTATTTACTCAATTAAACCATTAACACTCCATTATGATCACAAGAAGTCCTCAAAACTAGACTAAAAACATGTAGATAATGACATTTAGGTACATAAATACACCTAAGATCACCACCCCACACTTAAAGACTTTTTCGTCCTCAAACAACTCTTTACATTAAGCATCATACAAGGAAGATTCCAACATTACTACTACAAGAAATGCATACAAGCTATCACTATAATGACTACATAAATAGCAAGTTCCATACCTAGCATATCATAATATAATTGAAAGCTCATGAAAACTACTTCAAACCATTCTAACCTCAAGAATTGACTCCACCAAGCTGGAAAACTCATGCATAATAATCAAAGAGATAATATAAGCCACCTAACTAACATAAAATATGGACCCTCACCACAAAAGAGTTACCCATATTCACTCACAGATATGCAATTGATCATAAGAATAGGTATAACAATCAAATTACCTCACTCTTATAAAAAATTCACATGACACATAATATGAGCCATAGGTTTTCCCTTAGTGTAGTACTCTACTAATATTAGAATATAAAGGCTCAACATCAAATATAACTTAAGGGGTTATAATATATGCTAAGGGGTAGGTAGGAACTATTCTGGCAATTAATAGTAATTATCCTCCCTAAGAACTTTAATACATCATATTATACATTGAACTCCTCTCTAAATAACCAATTTCTCACTACTTCTATCCTCTCACTCTCTTTTGTTTAGCCCCATCTCTTTAAGCTAGTTCACATATATTTGGTAGGGAGTACCTTCTTAAACACTTGATTTATCTTTCATTAATTTCTTTCTTTTTATTACATTCCTCCCTACGATAATACATAAACTTTTTCACACTACTAGCTATGATCTTGGGGCTTCACTTTCACCAATTTTCTTCTTAAATTATTACACTCCTTAATTATATTAAATGTTTAACTAAAGTTCTTAGTAGATTTAGATCAAATTAAGGTCAATCAAAGAAGGGGAGAATAAGCTATATTTGAGTCTACCAAAGAATAGGCTAAAGGTTCAATGGGATTAACTAACATCATGCAACAAGGGTAGAAAAAGAGGGTATGAACATGGTTATGAAATAAATGCCTATATGATCTCCTAAACCCACACTCTTATTTCACTTTGCACATTATCAAGCAAGTTCTAGATATTAATATGCAACAAGGAATACAAAAAATGACCTCACTCACACATTGCACATGCTCAAATCAAGTAGGATCACAATAGACTCTAAAACAAGCAATAGTAAAAAATTATATTGATCTAACATCGCACAAGAGTAATAAAAATGAGCCTAGGTTTCTCAAAAGTAGTCATTCAACTAATGCAACTGTAATACCCCGCATGTTTCTAAGCTAGGAGACGAACCATTTTTTTCCTACATATAAAATCTCCTATCCTGTGATTCATACTTGAGTACATGACTTACAATGAGTATACTATAGATAAGATAGCTTATGATGCATTAAGAATGTTCATATGAGTCACTTAAGGTAATACAAGCTAAGAGTTTTTGAATCCATCAAGTTTTAGTGTTCGATTTCATAAAGGTCATATTTGAACGAGTATAACTCGATGTTAATGTGGTATTTCTGCATATTTAGACCCACCCAATTGTACATAATCGAATTATCTTTCCAACGATACCAATTTTTCCTTAATCCAATACCCGAGCGAAAAGTTATGCCCATTTTCGTGAGGACAGTAAGGATAGGCAATTGGTTAGGCGCCGCCCAACAAAACTTAGGCAATTGGTTAGGCGCCGCCCAACCAAACTTAGGCAATTGGTTAGGCGCCGCCCAACCAAACTTAGTTGATTGGTTAGGCGCCACCTAAGTCAGTTTCAAGTGCCAAAAACACTCTGTTTTGAGTTATTTTAAGGGTAATTAAGTCTTTTAACACTCCTTACACGTTCCTAAACTTAACCCTACGAAATATATAGCTTCTAAACACATTACAACCCTATTAACATCTCAAAGCTCATCATCCAAGATCACCATAAGGGAAAAACAACTAAGGTTGTACAATCAAGCTTGAAGATCAAATTTCAAGGAAATTCCTCCGTCAATCATCAAGAACCTCCCTTCAAGGTATGCGAAGTGTTCATATATGGATTCAATTCGTTCATAGAGCTCAAGAATCATGCTTTTAAATGTTATTTTGTAAAATTTTTGTGGTGATATGAATATGTACATGTTGATGATGGATGTTTAAGTTTCAAGATGATATCTAAGGATGTTTTCATGAAATATATGTGGTTGTTGGTTGAAAATCATGAACTTTGGGTGGTTTAATATAATACAAGTATAAAATCCACCTATGCCTTAAAGAATGCATGCAAGGTGTTTGATAAAATGCCTAGGATGCTAGAAATTCCTATTTACATGATTCCATGATATTCAAATGACAAGTCCATGTTAGCTATACACTTCAATATGAATTTCCATGCTAATTATGCATTCTTATGGTAGTGGCATGAAGCATGTATGATGATGAAGAGATGAATTATGTATGCAAATTATATCCATGCTTTCCCTACCATGTTTGAGATGTTGAATAAATACATGAAGTTTAATATCCCCAAATCATTACAATACGAGCTAAATGTTACATGTTGTCGTTTCCTTATGCTTGAATGGTTTCCATGCCATTGTAATGAATAGTATATGTTGTCGGAATGCCCATGATATTAGAATATGAGATTTATGACTTGATTATAAGCATTCCTATTCATGATAGATATTATGATGACCATGTACTTCATGAAATCCCCCACTCATGTATAATGGATTGTTATTGATGGTCGTGTACTTAAGAAATTCAAGTTGTGTCAGTTTCCTTCCATCGAGTCCTGGGGGTACTTGTACCCAAAAAATATAGTTGTGTGCCTAGATCCATGTCATGTTTTCACGATACTCTCAGTTAAGCCATGATCTATAGAATTCAGTCAGTCATGTGACTCAGGAAAACTCAGAAATCTCAGTAATCTCAGTAGTCCAGTAATCTCAGTGCTCAGTAACCTCAGAAACCTCAGTATTCACAGTCAATCTCAGTAACTTCATTACTCTCAACCATTCCTCAGAACTCAGTACATTCTGTCAATCATCGGAATCCAATAAACTTAGTTTAGCTCCGCTAAACAATACCACTAGTATCAGTCCAGTTAATCAGTATCAGTTCAGCTAATCAGTTCAGTTTAATTATTCAGTTCAGCTTAGTTATTCAGTTCAGTGTCCTTCAGATGGGAGTAAAAGTTAGCTCCGAGTGAACCCAAGGATGGGAACTCACCTGCCAGTTCAGGGTGTGATTCTTAGCAGTCATCCTTGTGTTCCAGAACTACGTAGCCAACGTAGGTTGAGACATCTTAACCTATAAGATTAGGGTTGATGAGGTGGCTCAACCTGTCTGTTTAGGGTTCCCACCATTCTCATTTGAGTACCTGCCAGTATAGTGTTCTCACAGCTATCCTTACCAGTGGCGCGGTATTGACACCCCTTCAGTCGGGGCAGAGATTAGACCCCAGCTTAGCTATTATAGCATATTTGGGGCATATCGGTTAGATAACTACTTTCCACAGTTTCAATTATAGATTTCAGGACTGTCAGCTATAGCTACCCAGTCTCAGTAAAGAACTCAGATAGTTCTTCAGATTTCAGTATATCAGGACTGTCAGATACAGTCAACTTAAAAATAGAATGGAACTCAGATTGTTTCCTTCAGACTTATGAACTGTCAGATACAATCACTTATGCTATCAATAACAACAGTTATCAGAACTCATGCTATTAGTACTCAGCTTCAGAACTGTCAGATATAATTAATCAAACCAGTTCTTCATAATTTGAACTGTCAGAAACAATTATTCATTTATCAGTAATGCAATATCAGTCTCTTAGTATTTAGTAATACAGTATCAGATCCATCACTTATTAGTGATTTACATATCAATATCAGTAAACTCAGTCTTTCAGAATCTCATTATCAGTACACTCATGTTATTAGTATTCAGACTCAGTAGTCAGTATGTCCACGAGTTCAGTTACAGTTACGTATGCATGTATGTACTCTCACATTTATATCAATCGGTATTGTTCATGCATATAACCCTTTCCATTTAGCCTAACTCACTCGTATACTCAGTACATTCAGACGTACTGACGCATTTGTGCTATGGTGCTTTTCCTTATGTTATACCATAGGTTCAGAGGCATGATCTCCAAATCAATAGTAGATTCCAAGATCAACAGTCAGAGTTAGACGTGAGTCCTCATCCTTCGAGGATATAATGATTTCATTTCTATTTGAGGTTTCAGTTTATTTCAGTAGTTTGAGTTAGTTGGGGACATGTCCCATCAACTCCTTATTCAGTTTAGTTAGAGGCTTTCGGACTAGATGTCAGATTAGATGTTCAGACTTCAGTATTTATGTTTCTTTTTGGTATTGTTATACCATGTTTTTCAGATATGTATCAGTATTGAACCTTATGGCCTTACAGTTCATGTTTCCGCATATTTTATGAGTTATTATGTAGTTTATAGGTACAAATATTAGTCATGGGTTAGCTTGTGGTCCTTCGGGGTCATGAGCACCGTGTAGCATTTTGGTTCAGAAAATTGGGGCATTACAAACTTGGTATCAGATCATAAGGTTCAACAGTGTTCTAGGAAGTCTGAAAGATGCATCAAGTAGAGTCTTGTAAATGGGCGTGTTGTACACCACACTTATGTGCAGGAGGCTATGAGATGTTTTAGGAACAGTTTTCCTTCTTTCATATCTCAAGATCATGCTATAGCAAGTTTCTCTAAGGAACCCATGTAGATTCATATCATGCACCCCTCATGTTCACTTTACCTTACTTTTAAGGTAACAGAAACAGTGAAGTTCAAAGTCCTAAAGATAGGTCTTTCTCAGACAGTCCCTACAATCAGTCATGGGATTATCCATAGACTCAAACAGTATCCCATTAGTTCAGTCATGTTCCAAAGTTGTACAGATTTCATTTATGATCATGAGAACTCCTTTGTAAACTCAAATCCAATTTTTCATATGCCGTTAGATCCCTTCTCATAATCCTATGACAGTATAGACCTAGAATTTTAAGCATGGACCCAAGAGTTTAGCAGTAAATGAGTTGGGATAGTATTATCTAGTCTGATTAGATTATGTAGTCATGGGGATAGTTGTACCAACATGAATTAGTAGGTTTGAACAGTGCTAGCAGGCGATCAAGAATTTAAGTCTATTGACTTGAAATTAAGCATGAAGGTGTGAATGTGATATTAGCAGTATATGAGGAAACAGAATCAGATGATGTGTTTAGTAAGACAAACAGGTGTTGAACAGAATGTAGGTATATGATGGTAGATCAAATACCTAAGCCAGGCCCTCAGATTTCAGTAGTAGAGCCAGTATGTATAGAAAGCAATAAGGGAAGACAATTCCAGACCCATTCTCATCTCAGTTCAGAGTTTTTCACTTCAGCTATCATGAAACCAACTCAAGCATTGTATACCAACTCTATGGTCACGAACCATGCTCATGTATCTCTTTTTCCATAATCATGTATGAATTTAATTTCCAGCATAAGGAGTCTTTTTTACTCCGCAGTATGAGTCATGTTCCATAAGCACAATCTACTTTCACGCACTTTCTATGGGATCATATGCGCCTTCAGTTCCCAGTATAAGGGGTTTAGTTCCAGCTCCCTCAGTATTACGAATTATGTCCCACGAGTACAGAAACTCTAGACTTAGGTCATGAAGCTCATGACTCATGTACGCATATCATGCTTTACAGTATACTTAGCTTCCATGACTCATGCTATGCCCCTACAGATCAGATACATTTAGACTACATTATGTATATCCTCAGTTCAGACCTTATTGGTAAATCCAAACTATTGATATTTTATTTCTCAAGTTTTAGTCATGTGTCAAGTTTAGTTTGTATCTATTCATGTTTCAAGTCCTCCAGATTTACTCCTCCAGTTAGCTCTCCTTATGGAACAATGTAGTGATGAGCATTTGTTTATATAAGAGAAGATTGTTGCATGCTTACTTTGCACGAGGGTGTAGTTGTGAAGATAGGCTTAAATGTCATGATAAATTTACAAGTAAACGTCTAGCAAGGGGTTGTATTTAGAAGTTGGGAAAGTACAAAGTGTAAGTGTACATTTAGATCCTTGACTTATGTCAGTCCCCAGCATGTAGCCATCAAAAACTCAGTTGCCAACTCAATTATAGTTTCAGTATCCAGCACTCAGTGATCAGTGTTCAGTCCTTGAATTTAGTACTTCTGTACTAGTTATAGGCTTAGTTATAATGTCATTTTCAGTTCAGTAACCAGATTTGAAACTCAGTTCAGTTCCAGACATGCTTGACCATAGCATTCAGGTTGTCAGTACTCAGTTATCAGTGTTGCAGTACCCTAATTTATTGAATACCTCAGAGCCATGTCGTACGCTTGGTCTCGCATTCACAAATAATATAGACTTCATGAATCCATGCTCAGATACCTCATTCTACTCAGTTAGTCCTTATCTCCTATGCATAAAACTCAAAAATCTCAGCCCAGCTATTCAGATTAAGTACAGTTTAGCTTTGCAGATCCAGTATTCAGCTATTAGTTATTCAGTTAATCAGATAAGTTAGTATATTTATGCACTCATTTTCAGCTCAATTCATGTATCATGTCTCAGTTTCAGATCCTAGCTATTCAGTCATGACTCAGTTCCTAGGTGCCTTGCGCATCGCCTCAATTCACCTCAGTAGTTCAGACAAGTCAGTATTCTTTGAGGGACATAGTGTCCCAAGGGGGAGATACATCATACCTCTAAACTTTCATGACATAAACATGTTGCTCTCTTTTCTTTTGATGAATCCAGTTTAGAGAAGGGGTACTCATAAGTTAACCCTCAAACTCCAACTTCAGTCGTATGCCATGTTTTTAAGATTTAGTTCAGATCATGATATTTCATATATCTACCACGTCCCGGACTCAGTTATGTTCTCATGTTTCTGATCATGCATATGGAGTAATTAATCTCAAACTTATCGGTATTTTTAGTTCAAGGTAACAGTTTTCCTTAAACTTACTCGTTCTCATATTCATATTTCAGTACCAAACTTAGTATTCAGTTCCATGCTCAGTTTTCAATTCAAACTTGATACCTTTACCATTTCATGTTCATGAGTAAGTTTAGTCATGAATTCACGCATCAGATATGTGTGATCAGCTCATCAGTACTTTCAGTCATGCATTCACGTATCATGTCAGTCATATAATCATGCATTAGATATTAATGGATTCATCCTTTCAGTTGTGCATCAGATATGCATTCTTATTTTGAGAAAACTCACTTTATTAGAATCCTCAGTCTTATATTCATGAATCAGCTTCCCATACATCAGATATGCATGTTCAGTATATTGTGCTCAGCTTTCAGTCATGTCAGTCATGAACCCATGTTTCAGTAGTGTATTTCTTGTACGTACTTCATCTTATCATCTCTCCCACCTCAGTTAATTTCCATTTGAGGATGAATGTTCCCAAGGGGGAGATATTGTAATACCCCGCATGTTTCTAAGCTAGGAGATAAACTATTTTTTTCCTACATATGAAATCTCCTATCCTGTGATTCATACTTGAGTACATGACATACAATGAGTATCCTAGAGATAAGATATCGTATGATGCATTAAGCATGTTCATATGAGTCACTTAAGGTAATACAAGCTAAGAGTTTTTGAATCCATCAAGTTTTAGTGTTCGATTTCGTAAGGGTCATATTTAAATGAGTATAACTCGATCTTAATGTGGTAATTCTGCATATTTAGACCCACCAAATTGTAGAGAATCAAATTAGATTTCCAACGATACCAATTTTGCCTTAATCCAATACCCGAGCAAAAGGTTATGCCTATTTTTGTGAGAGACAGTAAGGATAGGTGATTGGTTAGGCGCCGCCCAACCAAACTTAGGAGATTGGTTAGGCGCCGCCTAAGTCAGTTCCAAGTGCCAAAAACACTCTGTTTTGAGTTATTTTAAGGGTAATTAAGTCTTTTAACACTCCTTACACGTACCTAAACTTAACCCTAATAAATATATAGCTTCTAAACACATTACAACCCTATTAACATCTCAAAGCTCATCATCCAAGAGCACCATAGGAGAAAAATAGCTAGGGTTGTACAATCAAGCTTGAAGATTAAATTTCAAGGAAATTCCTCCGTCAATCATCAAGAACCTCCCTTCCAAGGTATGTGTAGTGTTCATCTATGGATTCAATTCGTTCATAGAGCTCAAGAATCATGCTTTTAAATGTTGTTTTGTAAACTTGTTGTGGTGATATGAATATGTACATGTTGATGATGGATGTTTAAGTTTCAAGATGATATCTAAGGATGTTTTCATGAAATATATGTGGTTGTTGGTTGAAAATCATGAACTTTGGGTGGTTTAATATAATGTAAATATAAAATCCGCCTATGCCTTAAAGAATGCATGCAAGGTGTTTGATAAAATGCCTAGGATGCTAGAATTCCTATTTACATGATTCCATGATATTCACATGACAAGTCCATGTTAGCTATACACTTCAATATGAATTTCCATGCTAATTATGAATTCTTAAAGTAGTGGCATGAAACATGTATGATGATGAAGACATGAATTATATATGCGAATTATATCCATGCTTTCCCTACCATGTTTGAGATGTTGAATAAATACATAAAGTTTAATATCCTCAAATCAGTACAATACGAACTAAATGTTATAAGTTGTCGTTCCCTTATGCTTGAATGGTTTCCATGCCATTGCTATGAATAGTATATGTTGTCGGAATGCCCATGATATTAGAATATGAGATTTATGACTTGATTATAAACATTCCTATTCATGATAGATATTATGATGACCATGTACTTCATGAAATCCCCCACTCATGTATTATGGATTGTTATTGATGGTCGTGTACTCAAGAAATTCAAGTTGTGTCAGTTTTCTTCCATCAAGTCCTGGGGGTACTTGTACCCGAAAAATATAGTTGTGTGCCTAGAGACATGTCATGTTTTCACGATACTCTCAGTTAAGCCATGATCTATAGAATTCAGTCAGTCATGTGACTCAGGAAAACTCAGAAATCTCAAAAATCTCAGTAATCTCAGTAATCTCAGTGCTCAGTAACCTCAGCAACCTCAGTATTCATAGTCAATCTCAGTAACTTCATTACTCTCAACCAGTCCTCAGAACTCAGTACATTCCGTCAGTCATCGAAATCCAGTAAACTTAGTTTAGCTCCGCTAAATAATACCACTAGTATCAGTCCAGTTAATCAGTATCAGTTCAGCTAATCAGTTCAGTTCAGTTATTCAGTTCAGCTTAGTTATTCAGTTCAGTGTTCTTCAGATGGGAGTAGAAGTTAGCACCGAGTGAACCCAAGGATGGAAACTCACCTGCCAGTTTAGGGTGTGATTCTTAGCAGTCATCCTTGTGTTCCAGAACTACGTAGCCAGCGTAGGTTGAGATATCTTAACTTGTCAGATTAGGGTTGATGAGATGGCTTAACCTGTCAGTTTAGGGTTCCCACCGTTCTTATTTGAGTACCTGCCAGTATAGGGTTCTCTTAGCTGTCCTTACCAGTGGCGCGGTATTGATACACCTCCAGTCGGGGCAAAGATTGGACCCCAACTTAGTTATTATAGCGTATTTGGGGTATTCGGTTAGATAACTACTTCCCACAGTTTCAGTTATAGCTTTCAGGACTGTCAGCTATAGCTACCCAGTCTCAGTAAAGAACTCAGATAGTTCTTCAGATTTTAGTATATCAGGACTGTTAGATACAGTCAACTTAAAAATAGAATGGAACTCAGATAGTTTTCTTCAGATTTATGGACTGTCAGATACAGTCACTTATGCTATCAATCACAACAGTTATCAGAACTCATGTTATCAGTACTCAGCTTCAGGACTGTCAGATACAGTTAATCAGACCAGTTCTTTATAATTTGAACTGTCCGAAACAATCATTCATTTATCAGTAATGCAATATCAGTCTCTTGGTATTCAGTAATACAGTATCAGATCCATCACTTATTAGTGATTTACATATCAATATCAGTAAACTCAGTCTTTCAGAATCTCATTATCAGTACACTCATGTTGTCAGTATTCAGACTCAGTAGTCAGTATCTCCACGAGTTTAGTTACAGTTACGTATGCATATATGTACTCTCACATTCATATCAGTCAGTATTGTTCATGCATATAACCCTTTGTATTTAGCCTACCTCACTCGTATACTCAGTATATTCATATGTACTAACGCATTTGCGCTATGGTGCTTTCTCTTATGTTACACCATAGGTTCAGAGGCATGATCTTCAAATCAGCAGTAGATTCCAGGATCAGCAGTCAGAGTTAGACGTGAGTCCTCATCCTTCAAGGATATGATGATTTTATTTCTATTTTAGTTTTTAGTTTATTTCAGTAGTTAGAGTTAGTTGGGGACATGTCCCATCAACTCCTTATTTAGTTCAGTTAGAGGCTTTCAGACTAGATGTCAGATTAGATGTTCATACTTCAGTATTTATGTTTCTTTTTGGTATTATTATACCATGTTTTTCAGTTATGTATTAGTATTGAACCTTATGGCCTTACAGTTTATGTTTCCGCATATTTTATGAGTTATTATGCAGTTTATAGGTAAAGATATCAGTCATGGGTTAGCTTGTGGTCCTTCGGGGTCATGAGCACCGTGTAGCGTTTCGGTTCAAAAAATCGAGGCGTTACAGCTACATGTCTTTTACATTCCAAACCACTTGCACCATGTTATCAAACATAGAAAATAGCAAGAACATCTCACTTATTTATAATACTTTGAAATTTATTCCTAAAAATGAAAAAGTGATACTGGGTTTAAAGGGAGCCCCCTCAAAAAAGAATCAAAGAGAAAAATCAAGTGGTGGGTAAAGTACGCTCCTATAATATTGATATCAACAAAAACTAAACAAATAAAGAGAAAATATTTTGGTAATTTTTCCAGATTTAATCAAAATCTAGAAAAACAAATAAAAATAGAAATCCTATAGCAGTTCTTCACCCTAAACAATTGGAAGATTCTCCACCCCACTTAAAATCACATTGTGTCTCCAAAGTATAAATTAAAAGAAAGGATAGAAATACTCCCTAAGGCTTCTAGGCCTAGCTAGTTACATCTTAATCATCAACAAGGTTCAATGAACCTTACAGCCAGTCCTTGCCATATTTCCTAGCTTGGGTCTCTGGTACTCAGACTTTCCATCAACCTGTGACTCAAAACAAAAATAAAAACAAAAATGATACTATAGAAAAAAATATATAAAATACCTACCTTAACTTGGGTTGCCTCCCAAGCAACGCCTGATTTAGTGTCGCAACATAATCCACATCACTACTTTTCAACCGTATTTCTTCAACCTCGTTCTCCTACTTGGAGGTTATCTTCTCTCTCTTTTCTGACCTCTTGAGTGCTTACTCTAAAGGTCTTTATCTTTTTTAAACACTAGCCTTATTAGGCTCTTTCTTAAATTTTCCATCTACATGCTTAATGGGAAGTTAGGTCCACTCTATGAGATAGTCTAAAGAGACCAATAGAGGTTTGCGCTCATACACCCTATACTTATCCACTTTCATTGTCGTGATTATGTGTAAGTCCTTATAGTGTGAGGGTGGTTTGAGTGTTTTGTATATCTTGACCACTTCGTCATCATTTAGTCTCATTATCATAGTGCCTTCTCTTGCATTAATAAGTATTCCTTCCATCACTAAGAATGGCCATTCAAGTATAATTGGTACCTTATCATCTGCATTATAATTAAGAACAATGAAATCAGTAGGAATAATGAACTTACCAACCTTAATAAAGACGTCTTGGATGATTTCATTGGGTTGTACTCTTGTTCTATCCTCCATTTGGAATTCTACAGAGCTCGGCCTCAATTTTTCCAACCCAGGAGTATTAAACATAGATAAGGGCATGAAATTTATGCTTGCCCCCAAGTCACTCAAAGCATGAACCACTTCACTTTCACCAATTTATATGGAAGGGTGGAACTCCCTAGGTCCTTAAGTTTTTTTGGCATCTTACTTAGGACAACTGGACTGCACTTCTCAGTAAGTTCCACCATCTCAATCCTAACTTGGTCTTATTGGTCACCACATTCTTCAAGTACTTAGAGTACTTAGGCATACCCTGCAAAACATCTAGTAAAGAAAGATTAAGTTGAAGTTCTCTGAATGTGTCATAGAAATTCTTAAACATGTATCCTTCTTATTCTTTTTAAACATCTAAGGAAATGGTGGTGGTATCTCTTGTATACGCTCAGCTGCCTTTGTTTTTGAGTACTTAAACTTTCCCAAATTTTCAGCATCATTGGTTGTAACTTGCGTATTCTCTGCCTGTTGTGGGAATAGCTCAACTTGTACCTCCTATTTTTTCTTTGGAGGTCTATTAATAAGATATATATCACTCCTCAAGGTGATTTACAATAGATACATTAGATTCTCTGTGTCACTTGGCAAACCCCCTTGAGGTCTTGTATTCTGTCCCTGAGCTAACTGCCCTAACTGTCTCTAGATTTTTTTGAGCAAGTTACAAATTTTTAATCTCTTGAGACATTTGTTCTTGATTGGACAGGAACTTTTTTAATGTTTCTTTAATATTATTGTTCTGCATATTTTGTTGCTACTGAAATTGCTGAGTCTGAGCTTGATTATTGCCCGATGAATTATTTAGGTGACCCTACCAATTGCGGTTCTAGTCATTACCATAGTTTCGATTACCTTTCTATGCATTATCCACAAAGTTAATCAATTTTGGATTTGCTCCACATGAGTCTGAAAAGTGACCACTAATACCACAAATCTCATACTAAGACGGGGCCTGAGGTTGGTTCATACCCAACTTGTTGAACTATGTTATCATTTGGTTTTAAAGAGATGCCAATTGAGTGGACAAAACTGTGACACCATCCACTTCAATCATCCTGACAGGCTTCTTTACTACATTTCTAGACATATAACTCTGCCATTTGGGATTACTTTGTGCATTTTGGTTTAGCAAAGTATATAGATCATCATTATATGTTTTCTCCAAATCTTAACCACCTGCAGCTGAATCTAATAAAATTTTAGTCGTGTGATCAAGATATTCAACAAAAGGGTGAGCCAATAATTCATTTGTCTATTGATGGTGCGGGCAATCCCTAAGTAGGGATTTGAACCTCTCCTAAGCATGATATAAGTTCTAGTCTGTCTTCTGCTTAAAACTAAGAATCTCACTATGTAACTTTGCAGTCTTGACAGACAGGAAGAATCGGATGATAAACTTCTTTGCCAAGTCATCCCATGTAATGATGGAGTTTGAAGGTTCTGCCTTCAACTATTTCTTCGCTTTACCCAAAAGTGAGAAGGAGAAGAGAGTGAGCCTCACATAGGCAGTGGAGACTTCAGTGGAAATAAAGGTGTCACTGATCTCTAAAAAATTCTACATAAAATCTCATTATCCAGGAAGGTCCTGAGCTGAAAAATAAAGTCCTATTATCCAGGAGAGTCCTGAGCAAAAAGTAAAATTCCATTATTCATGAGGGTCCCTGAAAATAAAATTCCATTATCCAGGAGGGTCCTGAGCAGAAAATAAAATCTCATTATCCAGGAGGGTTCTGAGCTAAAAAATAAAGTTCCATTATCCAAGAGAGTCGTGAGAAGAAAGTAAATTCTCATTATCCAGGAGGTTCCTAAGCTGAAATAACGTTCCATTATCCAATAGGGTCCTGAGCAAAAAATAAAATCCTATTATCCAGGAGGGTCCTGAGCTGAAAAATAAAGTCCCATTATCCTGGGGGGTCCTGAGCTGGAAATAAAGTCTCATTATCAAGGAGGGTCCTGAGCAGAAAGTAAAGTCCCATTATCTAGGAGGGTCCTGAGCTGAAAATAAAATCACATTATCCAGGAGCGTCTTGATCAGAAAATAAAATCGCATTATCTAGGAGGGTCCTAAGTAAATCATAATATTTTGAAAAGTGTAGTGAAGAGGGTGAATCAAGGCCTTCAATAGTTTCAGTAATAGCATCTCTCAAGGATGAAAATTTACTATGATGATTATCTAGCGTCTTGGTTGTAACATTGCCTCTTGTATTGGAAGAAGTGCGAAATTGCACCCTTTGATATCCAATATTTGAAGCCTTTGATGTGAAGGCAACATTCCATCTTTGTTTAAAACAAAGAAAAATTGTGAGTTTAAAAATGTGGTGGTTGGTTTGTGGCATTTGGCTATTGAGGCGATCGTTCTTGCATTTGTCATGCTCATCTCCATTGTAAATTGTTGATAGATATTGTTGACTTATTGTACTATTGATTCCAAATTCTAGCTACCAAAAGTATTTAACTCAAATCGTATTTTTCTTGTGTGCTGCCCTTGGATTTAACTTCCACTATATTCCCATGAGTCTAAAAACTGGCAGATGACAAGCATTCTTGAGTATCGTACTTTATTTTGAATCTTTATGCATCGGTCATTTGTCTTGCTTTGTGCAATTGAAGGAGTTGTAGCAAGTTTTAAAGTTTTTCTCACTTGTGTTGACATAAATTTTACTCAAAAATACGAGAAAAATGATTATAATAATTTTTCATTTGACAACAAAGACACAAAAATAAAAAATAAAAATATAGAAAGAAAAGAGACAATAGACATCTTTTTTGAAAAAAATTATGGAAATAAAAACTTATATAGGTGTGGTAGCCGATTCCAGTTATTATGACATGCACTTTGAATTAAGAAACCTTATCTTCTTCATACTAACCATTTGTCAACTTTGCCAATTATTATTGAGTTAATGAACCTAAAACGGAGTTGCTTCCTTAAACTCATTGCACTCAAAGACCTCATTCGACTAGTGGCACCTTAAAGGATTTTCACCAGCGAGTCTCTCTTATTTTTATTTTTTCTCAACTTACTATTGCCGGTATCGTGTCTGTGAGGTTTTCATCAATAAGACTCTGTTATTTTTTTTTATCTCTACTCTCCATTTTCTTATGGTGCCCTTGAGGGTTTTCACCAATAAGAGTCTCTCTTTTTTATTTCTCTCACATTTTTTGTGCCGGTGAAGGAAAGTGGTGCCAAAATGTAAAGCATCATATACCCATAACATATTTAGACTTGACATTTTTAAAGATTGATTTGAAGGCTTATTTCGTTGTAACTTGGCTTTTGGATAGGATTAGAAAGAAAAGGCGGCACGAGGCTCAAAATATACATAACATAGAGTGAAACTTACAACTTTTGAAATAGACTCATAAAGAAAATAACTTTTGCCCCATTTTCTTTTAAACTGGGTAACTTAAATTTTATACTTGACTGGACCGAACCTCAGAGTAGGGTTGCCTACGTATATTGTTGTAGACAAGTCATTCTTTTGCTTGATTTTGATTTATTTTTTTACTCTAACTTTGACCCTTTTTTATTTTTTTCTTTCCTTCTTTGACTTTTCTCTTTCTGAAATTTTTTGGCTCTATTTCTATTTCTTGTCACTTTTCTTTTTGCTTTTTTTTTTTACTTTTTAGACTGTATTTTGATTTCAAAAGAGGGACACAAAAAAAAAAGCTAAAACTCAAAATGGGTAACAAAGGATGACATAATACTTGGATAGCATAATAAAATGCCTTCGTCATATCAATCCTTAAAAATGTAAATACATAACATGCAATCTGAGAGTCGAACATGATAATCATACACATCTTTTTCACATTAATCCTAACTGAGCACGTGCACATGTGTCACTTATTTTATGTTTGTAAAACATATAGGTCCACTTGTGTTGTACTTTCCTCACAATGAATGACCTATGCCCTTTTGGAGCTAACTTCTTTTTGCTTTCCTTGACAATGGAGATTATATATCCTCTATTGATCCCATTCAAAATACTTGAGATGAATCTTCTCATTGAAGATCAAGTCATTTTTTATTCGCAAAAAGATTGCCTTAACATATTCAAGTGAGGTTGTAACTAGGACCTCAAACATCTCAACATTTTACTTGTTTTCTTATATATTTTTATTTTCAATTCTAACTTCTTGGTTATATGTTTTCAGGCTTAGATTGGGTTTTATGATCTACCTAAAAATTCAGAATGCATATCATATCACCAGAATCAACATAAAATATATTGTGTAAAGAAAATAAATAAATAAATAAATAAATAATGTATGTTAAAAATAAAAGGTAAATGGGCACTACATTTTGTTGAAAAGGAAGAAAAAGGGATAAAAGAGTTTGAATATAAACGACAAAGAAATAAGACAAGATAGACTCCGAACTACAACCCATATAAACATCCATGATACTATGTTCCACCCCAAAATCCATTATATTCCAATCCATCCCCTCAGTATCCTATTTATAATGCACAACCATATGCTCGAGCCCTTTCTTACCCGCAATGGCGTGCACCAACCCTTCAGAATCATCCTCCACCTCCACGAACATACCAAATCTCCTTTAGACTCAATTTTCAATTCAAGCCAAACAATGAAAAGAGACAAAAGACAAGAGATAGTTTCACACTAATTGGGGAATCATATAATAGTTTGTTTCAAAAATTGAAACAGTTGGGCATAATCACTCCTCTCCTTGGGTACATTCCTGACCCACATTTAAGAAATTTTGATCCTAATATACAATGTGCATATTATTCTGATTTTCAAGGTCATAATACTAAAAATTATTATGTATTAAAAGGACAAATAGAAAGGATGATTCAAGATAAATTGATTATGGTGCAGAACATTGATAGTGGTGAAATCTCTAGTCATACTGATATGCAAATCAATGACTAATATGTCAAGAACAACAATTGAGAAGTCACTCTTATCCTTACGGAGTCTGTCTTGGGCAAGCACAACAAATGAGAAGCCAGACTACATATGGCTTGAATGAATAGGATGCAGACCTGTTGAACTTTATCGCGGTCCTGACACAAAAGTAACCACATCCTCCTTTCTTTTCTTTTAGGCAAAACTTCCCGAGCGATTTTGAATTATCTGTATTATTTCTTTCAAAGAAGCTTGACATATGATTTTTTCAGACTTAATTTCACTTTCTACCATCTCTCCAACCTTAATTACCTCAGCAAATGTATTTCCAATAGTAGAAAGCAAATGATAAAAGTAGTCAAGTTCCTATGTCTGGAGAAAAATATCAATCATTTCAGTCTCCTCTATTGATGACATAACTCTAGCAGATCCCTCCTTCCATCTAATAGCATATTCTCAAAAAAATTTAGTGGTTTTTTTCTCATGTTGACAAGTGTGGTACGATCCGGCACTATATTGATATTATATTAAAATTACTTGATAAAATCCTAAGCCATGTCATCCCAAATATGCCAACGAGAGATATCTTGATCAATGAACCATTCTAAAGACATCCCTGTTAAACTCTCTCCAAAGTAAGCCATCAACAGTTCTCTTTTTCCCCTGCACCTCTTAGTTGGTTACAAAACCTTTTCAAATGAGCCAAAAGATCGCCATGCCCCACGTACTTGTCAAACTTAGGTGTTTTGAACCCTAGAGGGAAATGGATATTGGAAAACATACATAAATCTTTGTATGAAACACTTTTTTGCCCTCCTAGTCCTTGCATATTTCTCATATTTTGCTCCAAACTTCTCACTTTTCAGAATATCTCTTATTGTTCTTCATTCTCAATATTCTTGTCAATCAAGATAGAAGAACTGTGCAGATGAGCGGGATAATATGAATTTGGGGGTTTGAAAGTCAATTCAGGAGAGAATTGATCATAACTTGGCTCACCGGCAGACTTCTGTATTATAAATTGAGGGTTTGCATTAGTTGGCACTCCAGAAATAAAAAGCAGATTATTTGTGAGAGATGGATATGAAGTGTGCATGGTAGAAGTCCCAGCAGCGCTAGACACATTAGTATATGGGCTGAATCAAGTTGGGTAAAATGAATCACCAGGTTGGGCTTGAGTAGAACTTAGATCATTCGTATTTGAAAGTCTAGGAATTTAGGAAGACGGGGCTTACCCATTCACTCAATCTTGATATATTTTTGTTATCTGTTATTTTAATAACCTATTCTCCTCCGTTGATGTGAATTCTTGTGAAATTAACTGATTTTGATCTTCTCCATTGTTAACTCTACGCATCTTTGTGGGTTATCTTGCCTTTTTCTTTGGACCTAGTATCGTATGGATTAGATGCTAGCTTAAACACAAACTAACCACCTTAATACTATTTTGTTTTTGTAATAATGAATGGGTCAAGGTTTAATATTTTCAAAAAAAAATCTTAAGAATATCACTGAACCCGATAAGGGTTGCCTACGTATCTCATTAAGGTAAGAATCAGGTGTGCGTAGTTCGTGAAGACCATAAAAATTAAATTTTTGTTTTCAAAAACTTTTATTTTTTGATGGAACGGTTATTAAAATTGAAGGAAAAAAATACTCTATTTATTTCATTAATCTGTCTAAAGTCGTTCTACAATCGAATGGGCCTTTCATGGTAAATATCAAAGAGCACATAGAATATGCATGTTGACCATTATAAGGAGGGACACCCGTCGTAGACAGACCCATCCCTTTTCCAAGTCCTACTAAGTCAAATGCACATGATGCAAATAAAGCAGAGCCTAATAGAGATAACCACATCTGAGTTTCAGTTCTACTATATTTAACCTAATGGAGATAGGTGTCTAGATTGGCTATAAAATGAGCGAACAACTCGAGTTGGGTAGGGACAACTTACCCAGTAGCAGTGCTTTCCGGCCTCACCATTGGTCCTGCACATCCTAAATCATGTGTGACTATAGAATCCTTCCCAGGAGCGTTTCCGCATCTCTGGATCTCAAGGGTCGGAAGCATATACCGCAACTCCAAAAATAAAGTATCTTAGAAGACTTAGATGGGTGCTCGAGAGAAGACAATTTATATTACAATTTAAATAATATCAAAGCAGTAAACAATTAGACAAATAACATATTTAGGCCAACAAATACAACATCTCAAAATAAATAAAGCCAAACAAGTCAATATAAAAGCTTGAATTCTAGTTATTTTCCAGCAGAGTCCCCAGAGATGTCACACCCTTTTTTCAGTGAGGGTTATAGGGTTTTTTCAATTAAAGTGGCGATTTTAAATATGGATTAGTTTATTTACAGAGTCGCCACTTGGAATTGAGTTATGGTGTTCCAAGTCACCTTTATTGAATCTCTAATCAAAAGGAAATTGCTCTTTATTGGTCTGCAAAAATAGAAGATCGGGTAAGGAATTCTGTTGACCGAGAGAAAGGTATATTCACCCTTCGAGTTCCGTGGTTCTAGCATAGTATCTTTGATGACTTATGTCTGAATTAAATTAGTCTTAGGATATAAAATACCTATTAGCCTAAAATTACTTATATCCCACTTTTATTTATTTTAAATTTATTAAAACTGTCTTATTATGTTAATGTGTGGACTACCAGTAGCAGTACTTTCCAGCCTTACCATAAGTTTTGATATATTTCTCGCGCCTTTGAAGAATTTATGGATAGCTCCCATTTTTTCAAAGACTAAATAAGCTCTAACATATTTAGAATCCACCTAATCCAATTAGATCGGCTTCAAATGGTATGATAATTTTATTATAGCGAGTAATCGGTCGAAGGACTTTCCAACTTCATCGTTAACTTTTACTTGTATGTTAAACCTTAATTTTCTTGAGGTTAAGAACCTAACTTATTCTTTTACAAGTTCGCTCCCTTACAAATGTGTTTTCCCTCTCTTTTCTTTCTTTATTGCGATGAGTTTTGAATAAATTGATGCAATCCGTTTGTCTCATCTTCACACTATTTGACACTACATATTAATCTAAGCCAAATTTCTTTTCTAAGATATTTCCATGATTTATGTTACTTGATAAACATGTTAAATGTATTTACAATATTTAAGCCAAACTTTTGCATATATAAAAAATACTACAAAAAACATTAAATACTAAAACCAGAAGAAAAAAGAAATTTTAATTAAGAAAGATTTATTGCTAATTTTTTTCACTTGATTAATCTAAAATCCAAAACACAATAGTCGAGTTTCATTTATAGTCTAAAGATGATACAGTAGCCTTATTCCATTTTTAACCTCCTATTTTTAATTAAACACCATTACTAGTACATTAATTAAATTAACAGTGATATAAATACACAAAATAGTATAAAAAAATAAGATAAATTAATAATATTCATAAATGATCCAACTAAATTAAAAAGATAAAGGATATTCATCAGTCCTATTTTTTTATCAATAATCATCTTAATCAACTCCCAAATTTCGAAATGAATAAATAAAATACACAACTCACAATAACATCGTGTAAATAGTTAACTCTACGTACTACATGATACATGAAAACGCTCACATAATTTTATTCATACCTTAATTCACAATAAAATTAATTAAAAAAATCCAAATAGGAGCCTACGTAATAATTCGACGAAAACTGAAACTAAGAACGTAACACTCAAACTCTATACCACAATCTTCAAAAATGCTTCTAGTTTGTTGTGTATATTATTATTTTTTATTTTTAAAAGAAGATATTATTTTTTTTATATTTGTGTCTGCGTTTCTTGCTTTTTAGTTTTTTCTACTTCTGTTTTTGCTCTCAGTTTTCTAACCTTCCTCTCTTTTTTTTTTTTAATCTTTCTCTCTTCTGCGTTCTCTGTATGATAATTTTATAGGAATGTTTAGTGTAATAAACATGTGTGCATGTGTGTGCATTTTTTTTTAAATTTTTGCATGCATGGAGATTCCTGTACACATCCATGAAAGATAAGAATACATACACATCTGGCAAAAAAATACCAACTTGACAAAAAAACATGCATGCATGCATATAAATTTTCAAACCACTACATAATACATGAAATCATATAAACAACGTTGTTCATGCTTTGATCCTCAATAAAACTTACAAAAGTAATGGTATTAGGTTGGATAAGAATCTGTATGATGAAATAAATTGAGTATAGAAGCAAGAATACTATTATCGGAAACTCAATGAAAACCCCAAATTTTTTTCTTTTGTGTTGTGTGGGTTTCTCCTTCTTCTTACTTTGTTTCACTTTCTCTCTTTCACTCTTTTTGTTCTTCTTATTTTCTTATCTTAGTTTTCTCAATTCTTCTCTCATTTTTGTTTTTAACCCTATGTTGTCTTCTCTCTCCGTTTTCTTCTTTTTCCTTTTTTCAATCTTACATTTGTTCCCCTTTTTCTGCGTGTGTATGTTGTTATATAATGTGGTGAGTGTTGGGAAGTTGAGGCAGTTTTCTGAAGATAAGGATGTGGGAGAGGTTGAGGGGATGTGAAAATGGGCAGTTTATTAGGATAAGATCCTTTTATTATTATTTTTTGATAAAATTTAGTAATGATAAAAATATTGTCTAATTGATTTCTATACTAAGAAAATATAATAAAAGCTTCAAACTAGTCTAAAATAAAATATATTTAAGAGAATAATAAAATTACTAGCTTATTTTATTAAAAATTTTTGCTCCTTAGGAAGAGTGATAGAGCACTATGTAAAAACTGTAAAGTCATACCTAGCGAGAATGTTTTGACTCAATATAGGTTGTTGGTGATGGACTTGGTAATCAATAAGGGCAGAAAGAAGAGGAGTGTGAAGACTCGGCAAAAGATTAAGTCGGGTAGTTTGACTTTGGCTAGTGCTATGGAGATGGGTGAGAAGTTGAAGAGTAGGGAAGGCTTGGGAGAGTTGAGGGGATGTAGATAGATTGTGGGAGACGGCTTCCAGTTACATTAGGGAGACCGCTATATAGGTGTTGGGTATCTCAAGAGGTCGATCTGGCAAGCATCGAAGGGACTAGTGGTGGAACGAAGAGGTTAAGAGGAAGGTGGGGTCTAAGAATGTGGCTTATGCTAAGTTGGTTGAGAGCAAGGCAGACGAATAAGAAAGAGTATAAGGTAGCTAGAAGATAGTCTAAGTTAGCAGTTACGATGGCTAAGACAACAATTTTTGAGAGCTTGTATGCGGCTTTAGAGGAGAAAGACGGGGATAAAAAATTGTATAGCTTTCCAAAGACAGGGAGCGGAGGGCTCATGACCTTGACCAAGTAAAGTGCATCAAGGGAGAGGATGGTACAGTGTTGGTTGAGGATGCCCTCATTAGGAAGAGGTGGTAGTCCTATTTTCATAAATTTTTAAATGATGAGGGGGACAACAGTTTCGTATTAGGGGACTTGGAGAAATCTAAAGAGTGTCGCGATTATGGTTATTATAGGTATATCAAGTTTTAGGAGGTCAAGGGGGCTATTCACAAGATGCATCAGGGTAGGACGACGGGGCCAAGCGAGATTCTAGCGGATTTTTGAAAGAGCACTGGCGGGGCAGGTTTAGAGTGGATGACAAGGTTATTTAACAGCATTTTTAGGGCGGCGAAGATGCCTGAAGCATGGAGGTGAAGTACGATGATTCCATTATATAAGAACAAGAGAAATATTCAGATTTGCAACAACTATAAAGGTATTAAGTTATTGAGTCATACTATGAAGGTTTGGGAAAGGGTGGTATAGTTGAGGCTAAGAAGGATTGCGACTTTCTCTGAGAATCAGTTCGGTTTCATGCTAGGTCGTTCGACTACTGTGGCCATTCACCTGGTGAGGAGATTAGTAGAGCAGTTTCGAGAGAAAGAGAGAAAAACTTGTACATGGTGTTTATGGATCTTGAGAAGGCATATGACAGAGTTCCTAAAGAGATTCTGTGAAGGTGCTTGGAGGCTAGAGGAGTGCCTGTGGCGTACACTAGGTAGATTTAGGACATGTATGATGGCGCGAAGACTCGGGTGAGGACGGTAGATGGTGATTTGGAGAACTTTCTAATTTTGATAGGGTTGCACCAGGGATCGACTCTTAGCCCCTTTTTATTTGCCTTGGTGATGGATGTTTTGACGCGACATATTCAAAAGGAAATGCCTTGGTGTATGTTATTTTCCGATGATGTAGTACTGATTGATAAGGCTAAGGGAGAAGTTAATTATAAGTTGGAGATTTGGAGACAGACCCTTGAGTCTAAAGGATTTCGATTAAGCAGGACCAAGACGGAGTACATGGAGTGTAAGTTTAGTGATTTGTTGTAGGAGGCTGACATGGTGGTGAATCTCGACTCTCAGACCATTAAGAAGAGGGAGAATTTCAAGTATCCGGAGTTTATGATTTAGGGCAATGGTGAGATTGAAGAGGATGTCACGCATCGTATTAGGGAAGGGTGGTTGAATTGGAGGCTCATTTCAGAAGTTTTATGTGATAAAAAAGTGCCTCCGAGGCTTAAAGGTAATTCTATAAAGTGACAGTCTAACCGACTATGTTGTATGGAGCGGAGTGTTGGCCAGTTAAGAACTCCCACATCCAAAAGTTGAAGGTGGCGTAGATGAGGATGTTAAGATGGATGTGTGGTCATACCAGGAAAGATAGGATGAGGAATGAGATTATTCGGGAGATGAAGGGAGTGGCTTCTGCGGAGGACAAGATGCGAGAAGTGAGGTTACGTTGGTTCGGCCACGTGATGAGGAGGGGCTTTGATTCTCTATTGCGGAGGTGTGAGACACTGGCTATGAATGGTTTTAGGTGGGGTAGAGGTAGGCTGCAGAAATATTAAAGGGAGGTGATTAAGTATGATATGCAGTGGTGGATCTACCCTTTGCCGAGGGGGTTCATCCGAACTCCCTTCAGCAAAAAATTATGCTATATATGCATGGTTAAATTTTTTTTTTTTATGTACATATATTAGATGTTGAACCCCCTTTGATTAGTTCGTATGTTTACTTATGAACCCCCTTCGTGAATATCTTGGCTCCGCCACTGATGATATGGAGCAGTTACAGTTTACGGAGGACATAACCTTTGATAGGATGGTGTGGAAGATGCGGATTAGGGTAGAGGGTTAGAGGGTGGGAGTGCGTCGATAACAATAGGGGAGCGTTCTTTATTTGTGTCTGAAGTTTCTTATTCGTGGTGTTGAGTGATGTCTTTGGTTTCGAATAGATAGTTTTTAGTATTATCTTGTGGCTAGCGGTGTTAGTTTATTTTGTATACTGTACTAGTTTATATGCATTTATGTTTTGTGTTTGTTATACTGTTACTGGTCCTAAGTCGAGGGTCTATCGGAAACAACCTCTCTACTTCACCTGAGTTAGTAGTATGGTTTGCGTACACTCTACCTCCTCAAACCCCACTATGTAGGAATACACTGGGTATGTTGTTGTTGTTGGTTTTATTAAAAATTTAAACCAAAAGAAAATATATTTTTTGAGAATATTTTTATTATTTAAAAATAAAAATAAAACATTTCCTAAAATTCAACTCTATCTTTAAAAGAAAATCTTTTTCACAATTTTCAAAGAAACCTACTAAAAATGAAATAAGAGTTAAAATCTTTAACTTAAAGATAATATTTTGACATAAATAAATATTTAATATCAAAAATAGATTAAATCTTGGAGAAGATAAAAAATCACGTGTTTATAAATATTAGATTTAAGTAAAAAAAAAATTAAAATCGAACACTTAGAGAAACGCTATGTAATTTCCTCCGAAATTATTCGGGAGAAGGTGAGAGTGGTGTCGGTGGAGGATAAAATGTGGAAAGTGAGGTTGAGATGGTTTGGCCATGTGATGAGGAGGGGCGCAGATGCCCCGGTTCGTAGGTGTGAGAGGTTGGACTTGGATTGTTTCAAGCGGGGTAGGGGTAGACCTAAGAAATACTGAAGGAAAGTAATTAGACGTGACATGGAGCAGTTACAGTTGACTTAAGACATGACCCTGGATAGGAAGGTATGGAGGAAAAACATTAGGATAGAGGGTTAAGGTGGGTGGATGAGTAGTAGTCAGTAGGTAGGAGGGCTTGAGTGTCTTTTGTTTGGCAGTGTTGCATATTTTTGTGGATGACGTATCTATGTTTTTTATCGTGTTTCATACTTTTGATGTTTTTTTTATGTGGGAATCTACTGTGTTTTTTTTGTTTTTTTGTTGTTGTTAGGTTTGTTTAGTTAGGTAATTTTACTGAATTGTGAGCCCATTTAAAAGAGTCGTTTGAACTTCTTTTTGTAAGCCCAACTACTATCCATTTTGTTTGTTTGTCGTGTTGCATTTTGGTGACCTTCCTGGAGATAATACAAAGTCAAATCACTTACATGTAATAAGATAGAGCTCCCTGTCCTCTACCACCAAAAATTTGACAGGTAATTTAATTTAAATTTCCACTAAATTCTTCTCCTTGTTATTATTCTCTCTCTATATATTATTGCTATTGTAACTGATGATTCATCGTCTTTGTTGGACCATATACAGAGCTGAACAGTTTATGAGTTGAATGGAAGTGGCTTCGAATTTCCAAACTTTGTCTTTTGGACCAAGAATCAGTCGACCCTACGCGAATTTCGTGAGTTTTTATGTTGTCGGAATAAATTTGTCATCTGATCCGGATAACTTAGATTTTTGAGTTGTTTGGGGTTGTTTATAAGGGTTTTTGTAGTGCTTAAGGATAAATGCTAGGGTGTTATTTTGAGAAGCTGTGTTATTTTGAAGTTTTAGGTTCCTTTCTTCGTAACACTGTTTAGTAATACTTTATGTGATTATCTTTTGCAAGATAATGGGTAATACACTCAGTTTATTGTCAAAAAAGAAATGATTTTTTTTTTATAATTGTGGTGTCCAGGCCAGGGCCACTTTCGTGTACCTCGACTAATTCCTGGGATATCTGCAACCTCTCACCTGCAACAAGTACCTTGTTAACTCTATCCACCAAGGCTAACCAGGCTAAGGCAGATGAAAAGAAATCAGCTAGTTTTTTGCCTCTGATGTGACTTCAACCTAAGACCTCATGGTTCTCACCCACTTCATTGACCACTAGGCCACACCCTTAGGTGCAAAAAGAAATGTTTTTTTTCTCATTGATTTTAATGATTGTTCAGGTCTTTGAGGGATCTTGCTTTCCTTTTTATCCATGGAGTTAGTTGTTTATACCCAAACTTATCTCTCATCTGGAAATAATATTTCTCTTTTCTATGAAATAAATTTTCCAAAAGTATTCACTTTGGATCTTCCACGTATTCAGCTCGTCTCTCAGGCTCATGGCACAACTCCTATTTGCACTAACATTGTTGATAAAACCTTGATAATGAAAAGGCAAACTTTGGCACCTAAGGTTGTGGCCTAGTGGTCACCAAAATGGGTGAGAACCATGACAAAAAACACTGGGTGATGTCTTCCCATTTATCATAGCCTTGGTGGATAGTGATACCTGGTACTTTTCATGGAATTAGTTGAGGTGCACACAAGTTGGCCCGGACACCACGGTTATCCAAAAAAAAAAAAAAAGAAAGGGGAACTTTGTGGCAATTGCAGAAAGCCTGTTAAGTGTTAATTTCCCAAATTTCTCATTGACCTTTTGATTGATCAAGTTCTTCTTTTTTCGGTCAATTGAATGTTTGATTGGTTAACACAGCTTTCATCCAAACAACAAAGGAGATGCTTTCAAATTAGTTCTCATTTCTGTCAGATTGCTGTTCCGTTTCCCTGCTTTTTCCTCCTCCTTTTCTGGTTTCCTATTCTTCTTGTTCTGAATCATTAAGAAGACACTGCCATGGATTCTTTTCTTCTAGCTCTCTTCGTTTTACTCATTTTTGTAAAAACATTGATCCATTGCTGGGTTTATAAGGACATGATTACAATGTCAAAATAAGAACATTGCTGAATTTGCGAGTATTTGAATGGATATTTCGGAGCTTGAGTTGTTAATGGTTGATGGTTACGCATAAAACCATGATAGGGGTAAATGCTAAGGTTGTTGATGTGTAATATTCAGAAAATTAATGAATTAGCGTTACAACAGGCTGGCATGATAGAGGTAGTGGTGGTGAAGGTATGAATGTGGTGCAAAGTTGCTATTTGTCAAAGGGAGACTATAGGTCCTAAAGTGAATTTTCGCCAGGGGATTTGGTCTAGTGGTAGGAGCACTAGCGCGGTCATTGGATTAGATTTAAATCACGGGTTAGAACTGTGCTGCAGATAAAAACTTGATATTTAAGTGGAGAAGGGTAGAGGAGCGGCCTGCCCATTATCAACTGAGTTCAAACCATGCACCACTCGTATTTGAAGGTTTTTTGATTATAAAAAAAAATCCTAAAGTGAATATCTTTCATCTTTCGATATGGTAATATTTCCAAAAGTGAAGGTTAAGGGCCCACAATAGAGCCATATAATCTTTTGGTCCTGCAGAAGTGTTTTTGTAGTTTTCGTTTGTTCTTTGCTTCCAGTAATCTTTAGTTTTGTTAATAAATATCTTTATGTCTGAGATGTCTTTCATGATTTCATCTACTTCTGCCTGTTAATGATGGTGTTTCACTTCCTGTTGCTCATCTGCGGTTGCCACTGTTGCTGTTTTTGCTGTCTTTCTTTCTACCCTTGGAATTTTTAATCACTTAAATCCTAAGCTTTTCTTTTACCATTCTGCTGATAATGAGCTCTTAAGCCCCTCAATTCATCAGCTATAGTAAATTTCAATCAGTTTAACCCAAATTTGTTCCCTGGCGCGCTGCACCAGAGTTAGTGAACATGACAATTTGGCATGCTAGAAAACTTTCTCATGCAGGTAGATTACAGTTAATGCAAACAGTCCTTTTTGGCATTCAATCTTACTGGTCCCAACTCTTTATCATCCCAGCAAAGATCCTTAAACTTAGTCTCCAACTGTAGACGCTACCTCTGGTCTGGTAACAATGCCATCACAAAAAACGCTTTAGTGGCCTGGGGCAGAATGTGTACCCCTAAGTCTATAGGGGCTCTGAATCTCATTAATACCCACCTATGGAACAAAGCTGCAATTGCAAAAACTAGTTGGGATCGAGCTCATAAACAAAACATATTATGGATTCGATGGATTCATACTTATTACATCACGACCAACTCAGTATCTACTGCTCCTACACCTAACCCAGGCTCTTGGATGATTAGAAAGATGATGACCACTAGAGGTATTTTGGAGCAAACTCGAACACTGACACAGAGGCCCACATCTATCAGAACTACCTACCTGAAACCATTATGTGATAATCCTAGAGTTCCCTGGAGTTTATGCTGTTTGGCAATAATGCAAGGCCAAAAGCCAGATTTATTCTTTGGCTTCAATTGCAGAACAGACTACAAACTACTGATAGGCTTAGTGGGGATTGAATGTTGATACAAAATGCAAGCTATGTCAAGTACAACTGGAATTAAGGGATCATTTGCTTGTTCACTGTGACTTCACTAAGCAACTATGGAGCAGGATCATGAATTGGTTGCAATGGCATTGGAGTGCAACAACAACCTGGGATACTCACCTAGCTTTGGCCATGCTTTGCTCTAAGGGCAAATCTCAGAATGCACAGCTTTTCAAAATGGTCTATGCAGAGCTTGTGTATGCAATTTGGATGGAGAGAAACGTCAGAACCTTTGAAAACAAGAGAAGAAGATGTGAAGAGCTAGCAAGAGATATTATCTATACCTGTAATGTACGAGCTCCCATTAGGATCAAGGCAAAAATCCCGAAGCAGAGCAGCTTATGTTTTAAATTTCCCTTAGTTCCCTAGCTGACTATTCTATGTTTCCTTTTTGGATAGAAAATTGTGTTGGTTTACATTGGTGACTAATACAATCGTGTTAGTTACCCGGAAAAAAAAGAGAACATGACAATTTGGTCTGGGAAAAAGGAGAAAGTTCAGCAGTTGCCTGTTACGATAGTATAAGGAATTGTAGTTGAAATTTCCAAAAAATGGAAGAAATGTCTACATTTGAGCGATTGTCAGTAGTCTAAATCTTCTTCCATTACTATTATTAGTTTTATCGTGGTGTTATACTATTAAGAGAAACTGTTACTGATTGCAGAATTTAATATGATTTTTTTGATAAGTAATGATATCATATAAATGGAGAAACAAACACTAAGATGGTGCGTTAAAAATTACAAAGTGTGCAAGTCGTCAATCATATCTAGCATGGAATCTACCTCATTTACAATGGGAATTTGGTATAAAATTTTACTTTGTCTTCAAATTTCATTGCAGGGGCACATTGAGTTCAGAGGATACATAGCTTCAGCTCTTTCAAATCTCAAAGGTGTTCAGATTGATCACCGCCTTCCTTCACCTTTTCAAATGCAATTCCATGCTGTTTCAACTGGCAGAATCAAAATCAGGTCTGGATATTTTCCTGGTCATTGTGCTTTTGATTCAAAAAGTGGAAATTTCAGTAAGTTCTCCTTGCTTAGCTTGAAGATTTTCAAAAAGTATGACTTATCTCTCAAACGAAAGTTGTTTACAACTTGGAGCCTGTTTGGATTGGCTTATTTTAAGTGCTTTTAAGCACTTTTATAGTGTTTGGAAAAACCAAAAAGTGCTTAGAAGCGCTTGATTTTAAGTCAAAATGATAAAAGTAAGCCACAAGCCATAAGTTAGGATTTCTAACTTATAGCTTGTCTTATAAGCCAAAACCAAAAGCTAATCCAAACAGGCTCTTAGTGATGAATGCAGTAAGGGGTTGTTTGGTTGGAGGGATTAGGGAAAATAACCAAACATAAAAGTTCACATAACATAATACAATGATTGGTTGGAAAAATTTGGAAAAATAATTTCTGAATAACTAAAATGCTCGGTTGGTTGTCCAAGAAAAGATAATCCCTGCATAACTTATGCAGCATTTGGTTGGCGCCTTGGTGGTATTAAGTAATACTCGCATGAATGTTAATGTGGGAATTTCTGTATTGTTTGATGAGTGTTGAATATGGAACAGTAGAAAAGTGGAGCAAGATGAAGGAAAGTATTAAAATAAAAAATGCCATTAAAGTAGGCAAACCCTACATAACATACCCTCTATTATCATCATCGGATAACACTCTTTAAGTTGTTATATGCCGTAGAATAATCCCTTCAATTATTACTCACTACATAAATAATCCTACATTATATCTCCTCATAATTAGCATGTGATCCAAACAACGCCAGAGTATGCAATATCTTATATAACCCTTTATATTCATTGGCCTGCTGATGGCTGTTGCGAAATTCTGACCTTGCACAAAGTTCCAATTCACATAACTTTCTGTTGCTTTCTTTAGCTTTACACGCTCTTATTAGGCTTATTGGGTAACTATATATCTATTCTTTTAATGAACTGGTTTTGTGAAAACTTTTGATTTTGAATGTTTTATATGAATCATTTTAATTTATCCATGTTTTGGTAGGGGGCATGTGGTAATGGTATGAATACACGTTTCTCCCTTTCTACTCTTCCAATCTGTGACTTAAGTCTTAACAGATGAGAGGAAAAATTCCGTTTGAAGTTGTGAATGCATAGTAGTTACAGAATTTGTTAGCTTATGGGTTTCACCATAAATAATCAGTGAAATTTCGTTTTATCTTTTGTCAAATGATGCTTTTAGTATCTTCCATGAATATGAACACTACATTAATGTGGAGGAATTTTGCAATTTAAGCATGGGAAACTTTGATATCATGCTCAGGGTGTTTCTATGAAAAAGAACATATCTTTCATATTATATCAATATCCAGATCACTTAGTTGAGATCGTGTAATCTTCTTGGTATTTCTTGACCTTTCTTGAGCTTTATATGTAGTTGAGAGATGGTACTTATGATAAAAATAAAAAAGGTCTTGCTTCCACTTGCTTCTGTTTTTTCTGTAGCATTTAGAGGTTATGAACTCTATCTAGACATTAGAGATTCTTTGTCGTGTAAGAAAGCAACCTGTTCTATTAGGAAAGCTATAAATCAGCTAAACATTCTGTTGTGAAATTGTAAGTACTTGAACATTTGCTTCTTTTTATTGTACTATTACCCCTTTATAGTTAGCTCAAGTGCACGTCTATCATTTTTTGTGGCTGGTGTCTTAGACAGGCCTTGACAGTTGTGTTACGTGTAGCATATCTCTCTTGAACCTGCTAAGTGTATTGCCTCTGTTTGCCTTTCTTTCATGTAATTTTTGGGTTACTTAGATTTCCTCTCTTCTGAGCTGTAAAATCATCTAATTATGTATTTATTCAGAACAGCACCTTTAAGGCAAGGCCCCCGTTCACATTCACTGAGACCATACCGGGTCATGAGTGAGGATTCAGAAGGAACTTTGAGCGGTGAAAACATCTTGCTAAATGAGGAAAGCTTGGCACAGGATCTAAAGATTGCTATAAAAGAGGAGAACTATGCCCGAGCAGCAAAAATTAGGGATAGCCTCCGGCTACTCCAGGAGGACAGTAAAGCCTCTGTACTAGCAGCGAATGCTCGCTTTTACAATTCTTTCAGAAATGGAGACCTAGCTGCAATGCAAACCCTCTGGTCAAATGGTGAGAATGTTTGCGTCGTGCACCCTGGTGTTAGTGGCATAACAGGGTATGATCTCGTAATGGGAAGCTGGGAATTCGTCTGGGCAGAATATGATTTTCCACTTGACATCGAGATCAGGGATGTTCAAGTTCATGTTAGAGGTGATATGGGGTATGTTACATGCATTGAGATGGTCAAAACTAAAGGCAGCAGCTGGGGAAAACAATTTGCTACAAATATTTTCGAGAAGGTTAATGCGCAATGGTGTATGTGTATTCATCACGCATCGTATATCGACTTGTAAAATGTGAACAATAAAGCTCTTGTAGAGTTAGTGGATATTGAGTGTTGAAAGAGTATGTTAGGCGCAGGAGTTTTGAAATCTCGGCACATAAATTTTTAAGTTTTTCTTCTACTATAGTTTTTTCGACCTATTATTAATGTATAATAATACTTTGCTAATGAGTAGAGGTAATGTGTGTATGATCATCTTGTATTGGATCTTAGAATTTGAGCAGTGTAGGATATCGGATCAGGTTTGGACTAACGCACTCTCACATTTTTCACTGGATGAACGTCATGAAAATGTAATAAGTTAAAAAATGAATACGAGTACATAAAAAAAATACTTTGGTTAAAAATCAAGTTATTTCGGGATTATAATCCGGGATTGTCCCGTGCTTGCGAACTTCTTTAGTAGAGGGAGGTAGCACTCCTCACGTTGTATCGAGACTTCACTTTTTCAAAACTAGTATATTTTCTAAAGAGTCAGCCATGTCCACAGTTCATTCTAATATTTTCTTCATTGATCACTCCAAATTCCTTCATTTCCATGAAAAAACATTTCTTTTCCAAGTACATTCACCCACTCCGCCAAATCGTCTAGATCTAGTTGATTATTTGTTCATCTTTACTGGTGCTGAGATTTAATCAAAATAGATAATTTCATAAGGATCATGTATAATGTCATTTCCTCCATCTGTGGCACTACACCGAGTAGATTGTTGTTGTCTAAGCATTGATGCAAAGAATTATCCGGCATTTGCGTTGGTGGGATAAACACAACCTATTTACCTTTGAGGTATATTAAGTAAGGATTGCATACACCTACCTTCAAACTCCACTTTATGAAATATAATGGATATGTTGTTGTTGTGTTGGTTGGACGTAGCAAGAACCACGTGGAACTAGTCAAGTTGCTTTCAAGTTGGCTTGAACACCATGATTATCTAAAAACAAAAATAGATCAATTCCACACTCTTTACAGAATAAATAATGTTATGATTATGATATAAACTTTATTTTATTTTACAACTAATACCCAAAAAATTAATCCCTTCAGCACATTGATTTTAATCATTAATATTGGTAATGCACCAAATGTAGCACTTTCTCCCACATCGGATCCTGAGTTACAAATATAGCTTTTATAAGGGAAGGCAAAAGTGGAGGGAGCAACTCAAGGGGTGTGGAGCTGATGTTGCCCGCGATTTGGTCAAAACCCTAAACCACTTCTGTTATCAGAAGATGTTGAATGGGGGTGGTTTCTCCGGTGTTTTCCCCAAGAACAAAAGAAACACCGATGCCTATGCGTGTGTCAATCTCAAAGTTGTTTAAATCTCCAGGCACGTTAGAAGGTAGTGCCACGGACATGGGCGATGTTTGGTGGTCACTTTGTTCCTCGCTTGCCAGCACCCTTACTTTTTCCATTTCTGTTTCATTGTATGATTTTCATCATTCGCTTGCTCCCTTGCCAGCACTCTTGTTTTTTTTATTTTCATTTGAATAGATTGTATCGTTTGAACAAAAGAAACACCGATGACTATGCGTGTGTGTCAATCTCAGAGTTGTTTATATATGATTTTCATCATTCGCTTGCTCCCTTGCCAGCACTCTCGTTTTTTTATTTTCGTTTGAATAGATTGTATCGTTTGAACAAAAGAAACACCGATGCCTATGCGTGTGTGTCAATCTCAGAGTTGTTTATATCTCCAGGCAGGTTAGAAGGTAGTGCCGCAGACATGGGCGATGTCTGGTGGTCACTTTGTTCCTCGCTTGCCAGCACCCCTACTTTTTTCATTTATGTATCATTGGATCGATTGTATGGTTTTCATTATTTGAATGGATGGATCATTTTTATCATTGTCATTTGAATGGATGGATAGGTTATATTATTTTTATGATCAATTTGTTTCGCTTGTTCCCTTGCCTATAGATTGTATCGTTTGAACAAAAGAAACACCGATGCCTATGCGTGTATGTCAATCTCAGAGTTGTTTATATCTCCAGGCAGGTTAGAAGGTAGTGCCACAGACATGCGCGATGTCTGGTGGTCACTTTGTTCCTTGCTTGCCAGCACCCCTACTTTTTTCATTTCTGTTTCATTGGATCGATTGTATGATTTTCATTATTTGAATGGATGGATCGTTTTTATCATTGTCATTTGAATGGATGGATAGGTTATATTATTTTTATGATCAATTTGTTTCGCTTGCTGCCTTGCCAGCACTCCCGCTTTTTTCATTTCTGTTTCATTTGATCATTTGAATGGATGGATCATTTTTATCATTATCATTTGAATGGATGGATAAGATATATTATTTTTATGATCAATTTGTTTCGCTTGCTGCCTTGCCAGCACTCCTGCTTTTTTCATTTTCATTTGGATAGATTGTATCGTTTTTCGTTATTACGATTTTCACTTAGCTGAGCCTTCATCTACATCTACTCTTTTTCATTCATGTTTTTCCGTCCCATTTCGTTTTACTATAATTAATTTAAGTAATCTTCAAAATTAAATTGGATGAGATTAATTTAATATTTAAAATTTAAATGTTCAAAAAAATGTTATAAGTTGTAATTATTTAAATATTAATATAATAAAAAATATATATATTAAGATGTTGATCAAAGTATATTTTTAATTCTCAAAAATATAAAATACGACAAATAATTAAAAGTGAAAAGGAAGTAGGAAATTCGAGCCTTCGATGGGCCGCTGTTACTAAATTTTAAAAGGAAAGCCAAGTGCGCTTTATGCCAACTTGAAAGTTGAGTTTTTCAGACTTGGAAAATTGATTAAATCTTTTTTCCTCCCAAATTTTAATAGTGAAAGGTATGTTCGAAAATAATTTTACCTTCCAATATTCTTTTCTCCCCAACGTAAATTCAAATACTATTACTACTTCTCAAATAGCTGTTTGGTCACATATTGTAGTCGTTTTTCAAATCTAACTTGAAGTTTGAGTTTTTCAAATTTGAAAAATTTGTTGAATCTTTTCACCTAACTTTATCTTTCAAATATTCTTTTGTTTTTGCCTAATATCACCCAATTTATGTCCAGATGCCTACTTAGTCACAAATAAAGTAAAAGATTGGCATTTCTCAATATTAATGCGGCATTGTTTGATTCATCTTTTGAGAATTTTACATCATGTAAATATAATTTATCATTAATAAGTGATTTAACAAGGTAAAAATATATGTTACCAATATATTAAAACAAGTAGTTGTCCTATTAGGAGGAAAACCCTACTAAAAACCCTTTACCGCCGATATCATATTTTGAATTTATCCGGAGTCGGCGATGGATAAGATGGCTGGTGGTCAGCAAAATTTGATAGTTGACCAGTCCTCAATAGAGCATAATAAGGAGAATTTTCCATCGCTACCATGTAAAACACATATCACACCTTCTTCATCTGATAATATTATATCAACATCTCCAAAAAAGATCTATGTGAATCTGCTAAAACACAATACTGGGTTAAATCATTCACCTGAAGGAGTAGAACAAATTACTATTAAAAAGCCAGAGTTTATTAATGAAATACCACGAGTACAATGGATAGAAGAAGAGGTAGACGGGATGAAAACCATTGAAGGGCTTCAATACATAGTCGTTGGAAAGTTTTCATATGGCTGGCCTGATTTAAATGAACTTAGATTACAACTCCCTAAACAACTACATGTTAAAGGAGCATGTAAGATTGGTTTATTGAGAAATCGTCGTATCTTAATGAGGTTCGATAGAGCTGAAGACTTTGTTACTGTAATGTCCAAGAGTGTTTATTATATGAATGCTAAGGGATGGATATTCGTATCAAATGCAGCCTTTTATATATGATGCTAAGTTCAAGACAAATGAGGAAACAACTCAGGCAATGACCTGGATTTTTTTTCCTAATCTTAAACCCACATATTCTGTTAAAGAGTCTCTCCTCTTTTTATTAGCTGTTGCAGTTGGGAAACTAATACATTTAATTTGGATATGGCTACCGTGAATAAGACAAGACCTAGCTGTGCTAGGGTTAGGGTCCAGGCAGATTTACTAGCTGATCTCCCTAATTATGTTGAAATAGAGATTATGAATTCAATAAATGGAAATTCGAGAGCAGAAAAAGTAAAGATCAATATGAATCTCTACCTAAGTATTGCAAAATACGTATGGTACAAGGACATAATAAACAGGAGTGTCGAGTTTTACATCCTGATGAGTTAATGCAGATGCATGAGGAAGATGGAAATAATGCAAAACAAGCTAAACATACTGAAGAGGAGGAGAGTGATAAAGAATAAAGACCTGCTAAACAGTATTACAATCATGAGAGCAGATGGAATGGAATCTCACCAGAAGAAGATTTACTAATAAAAGGTACCAAGGAGAAAAGGCTATAACCCCTGAGAAGATTAGTACTGCAAATCAATTCCAATCCCTTACAGAAGACACAGAAGAGCACATGCAGAATAAAAGGGATGATGTTACAGTAGATGATACTCATCATGATGAAGATAAAATGGGGGAGGAGAACAAGGGAATGGCAACCAAAGTTAGGTCACCAAATCTTTTCATCATCATCAAAGTAAAGCACTATCAACTATCAACAATCAATGGAAATCTGCAATAACAGAGGCAATGAAATCGGTGGAAAATCACAGTAATGAATCGCAGATGTATAAGCAAGCTAAAGAGGCAATAACATATGCCAATAAGCTAGAGGAGAATCGCAGTAAGTAATGAATCACAGATGCATAAGCAACCAAAAGAGAGTATGACCAAGGAGCCATTAATTCAGAAGGAACATTAGGGTACAGTGGAAAGGAGAATAAAATTGTGTTTTAATACACCCCCAACAGCAGCAACAACTTTCATAATGATAAATTAACAAATTCTAAGAGCATTGCGGAAAATGAGGTGAGCAATAAAGAGTCTGTTGATAAAAGCTTAGCTATTGTAGAAATGCCCTTGGCTATTGAGGAACTTGTGTGGAGTGGAGAATCTGAACATCCTAATGCAGTGTTACATGATATAATAACTCATAAAGTTGATGAAGAAACAGAAAAATCAGAAGGTCTTTTGGAAGGGGTAGGGAAGAGTTTGATGAATGAACATCAGAAAAATCAGGTATTAACTGAAGCAAATGTTTCACCAAGAGTTTTCACAGCTATTAAATAAGAAAAAAAATGCAGAAGGCAAAATGTTACAGAGAAATCATTGCCCAGCAGATCTCAACCTAAAAGAGGGTGTGGAAGTTTTTCTAATAAGCAATAATGAAGGCCTTAGTGTGGAATATTAGATCTATTAAGTCTCAAAAGGCTTTTCAGAGGGTTCAGATGCTGAATAAAGTGCATAAATTTGCTTTTATAGCTTTACTGGAACCTTTTCAGCATACCAGAAATATAAATAAATATAGGGGAAGGTTACAGATGCCTCTCATGTATCATAATTGTAATGGCAAAATTTGGTGTTTTGTGAATCATGGTTTCAATGCTAAGATAGTGTTTGATTCTGAACAACAACTCTCATTGTTGATTCAAAATTAATCTATGAATTTAGAATTTATTCTAACACTAGTGTATGCTAAATGTGAGAGAATTCAGATATTGAATTTATAGGACTCTATTTTCAATATAGCCAACAGAGTAGCAGGATCATGACTTGTGGGAGGTGACTTCAACACAATTTTGAATGCTTCAGATAAGATTGGTGGAGTACCTGTGGTGTCAACAGAAATAGAGTATTTTAAAAATTGTATCGAGGCTTGTGATCTATCACAAATTGTACATAAGGGATGTCCTTTTACAAGGTGGAATGGCAGAGCAGGAGCTGACTGTATCTTCGAGAAGTTGGATAGAATATTTTTTAATTCTAATTTTCAGATAGATTTAATATTTTGGAGGTAGAGAACTTATTCAAAGATGGTTCTGATCATGCTCCTCTTTTCTTAAAGTGTGATAAAGCTGAAAAAGGTATCCAAAAACCTTTCAAGTTCTTAAATTTTTGGAAAGACCATTCAGAATTTAAAGAGGTGATTAGAAGAAATTGGGATCAAGAATTTTTTGAAAATTCTTTTATTGATTTTAAAAGAAAGATTGGAAAAGTTAAAAAGGACCTAACCTTGTGGAGCAAATACACCTTTGGCCATACACACACCTATTCATAGAAAATAATTTTTCATACACAGACATATACACACTCAAAACCAGTGAAAGAAAACACTAAAAATTTCCTGATTTTTTTTCATTTTTTAGACAAGAGCATTACACACACTCTCGACGGAGAATGACACACACTGTTGCACATATGCAAAAATCAAAGAGAACTAAGAGAAATAGAGGGAGAGAAGAGGGAGCTTGAGGGAGAGAAACAATGAAGAGAGTTCCATTCCGGCGACCAAAGCTCGTGGAGCTCCGACAACAACCCAAAACTCAGCAAAGCAGCGACCAAACAGTCTGTCGTCTTCCTTACTATTCCGCCGAAGCAACCTTTCACCGTCGGCTAAACCCCAAAACGTCCCATCCTCCAAAATCCAACTAAAATCTACCAAAAACAGCCGCTAAAATCACCACAGAATTGACCCCATTCCATTTCTGATCAGAATCACCTTTCCATCGCTGGAAAACTAACGAAGCAGTAACGTTGTGCATGAAATCATGTGCGGGTCTCATTGCTTCATGATTTTTAGTTTGGGTTGGTGAAAACCAAAATGAAAAGGGCTATATCGAGGTGTGATTTATTTGTTGGTTGAGGTTTCGTTCGAGGTCTTGGACGCGGTTCTAATCGGAAGAATTATTTCAATTGAAAAAGTATTTAAGGTCCAATTCTCTCTTCTCTCCCTTTAATTTTTTATGTATTTGTGAATGATTTGTCTGTTTAGTATGCTTGAATCTTTGTTATGCGTATATGGTTGATGTTGGAATTTGGAAAATTGAATTCATAGTCGAAAAAATAGTTAATTGTTAGTGAGGATGAAATTTGGGGGAGGAATTGAGAACCGAATAAGGCGAATGTTGATTATTGTAATTCATTGATGGATGTCGTTGAAGTCAGTAGTATCTTGTTTTTAGGCCAAAAATTTAGTAGGCAAACGATAGGCTCGGGTAGACAAATTTAGAACTTATGAATTGTGGAGTGTTTGGAATATTTGTTGAATGATTTTGTTTACCGCATTTGAATCAGTTGTACTCATTTGACTGGGGAATTCCCTGAGATACATTGTACTCATTCACCGGGGAATGCCCTGAAGTATCATGTATGCAAAGGAGTCTTGTGATCAAGGTCCGATGCATCGGGTAAAGCATAGTTTAGGATAGTTATAATAGTTTAGGTTTTAATTTCAGAATTTTTATTGCGGTTTGTAATAAATTAGACTAAAGATTATTTTTCGCATTTTGTTTTGTGGTTGTGTGTTTTCTTATTTTATGTATTTTGTTGGTTTATACATTTCATCGTGTCATACTAGCCGATATACTTTACGAAGAGATCGTGGTTGAACCAAGGATCGAGGGGTGCCTAACACCTTTCCTTTGGTCAATAGAATTCCTTAGCCATAATCTCTGTTTGCAAACCAGTTTTAAAGAGTCAAAGAATTATTTTGAAAAAGAATTTCCAAAGCTAACTTGGCACACCAGATTTATGCCAAGTGGCGACTCAGAGTTTTGATTGTTAAAAGTCCTTCTCGAAACAAATTTTTATTTTTTGTCATTTAATAATAAAATCCTTTTGAAACTTAAAAATCAATCTTTTTTGGTAAAAAAAGGGTGTGACATCTCTGACAACTTTGCTGGAGATTTTCAAAATTCGAGCTTTATTTTGAGTTGTATCGGCTTAGTGTGACACTATAGGTGTATAGACGCCTTGTTTGTGTTATCGTTTGTGTTGTTATTTTACCATTGTTGAGTGCCTACGTGTTATGTGTTTACAATTTTTCTCTTATGTGTTACCGCTTTATATCTGTCATCATTTGCATAACCCGAGTCATATCTTTCGCAACAAGTCCCGTAGTACACACTGTGTACACGACCTCTAGTTAAGTCACCCTTATTTTAGGAGGGGGAACCATTGGCTGGTATGGAGTGGGTGGAAAACTATCGCAGCCACCATCAACCATACGCTCCCTCGAACAGCCTTGTTAGTGGACCTCAACGTAGGTCATCCTTTAGGTCATGCTTATCTGCATCATATTGAGACCTAGCGGTACCCACTTGGTCCTTTGTAGGAAACTTACCCTAAAGCCTCCGTATGTGCTAATTGTTGCATCTTTGAGGGTTACAGGATCATTCAATGAATTGATTTAGGGAAAGTTTGTGCTAGAATTTAAAAAAAGTGTGTAGGCAAGGAAAAGTTCAAAAAACAAAAGAAAAAAAAGAAAAGTGAGTAAAAAAAAAGAGTTTCGTAGTTTTTAGTGTCCTTTATGGCTTTTGTTTTTCACAATTTAAAAATAATTTTTACCTTTTGCACACATTTACTCAAAAAATAGAACATCAAAAAGATTTTCCCTTTGTTTCCTTTAGCAAGCATTCATAATTTGAAATTTTCAAAAAAAAATAAAAAAAAAAATCAATAAGAGCTTTTTATAAAAGAAAAATTCAAAAAAAGATGGTAGATGTTTTGTACATTTCATATAACGAAAATACCTAAAAAGATTTTTCTTTCATAGTTATTGGTGTCGGTTTTATGTGAAGTGTCTAACTAAAAATTCAAAAAGATTTTATTGACGTTCATCATCTGTCTTTGGTCGTATCTCTTAAGTTAGGGTCAATCTGTTAGTTAATCTCTAATTGTCCAATCTGGACGAACTACGCATACCTGATTCTCCTCTCTCGAGAGTGAGATACCTAGGAAATCCTTCGTGAGTTCGGTGATCTTATTTGAAAAATTCAAGAAAGATTTTCTCCACTCTTCATTTAGAGTAGGTGTTTCATATATGCCTTGAAAAGAAAAATTCAAAAAAGATTTTTCTTAATAGTCTTAGGTTTAATTTTGGGATGAAATTCATAATTGAAAATTCAAAAAAATTTGTTAGTATCTTTTAAAAAATAATGATAAAAGAAAGAAAAAAGAATTTCTCTCCATTTTAGATTAGTTGTATGCCCATGTTGCTTCATCTGAAAAATACAAACAAATAAAAATTCTCTGAGAATTTTAGGTTTCATTTTTGCATGAATTTCAAAATAAAAAAGACTATGTAAATATCTTTAAAAAAAAAAGAAAGAAGAATTCATTTGGTAATAGATTAGTTAATCTATGAATCTTTCCGTATGAAAAATACAAAAAGATTTCCTCATGATAAATCACAGTTTTAATTTTGCATTAGGGGATTTAAACCTGAAAAATTCAAAAAGATTTTTGTCAATTCTTTTTACAATTTGTTATTTTTCTTCTGGAGTTTCAAGAAAAAGAAAAAGAGTTTGATTGGCCATTTTTTGGCCAAACTGCATGAACTACACACACCTGATTCTCCTATCTCGAGAGTGAGATACGTAAGCGCCCTTTTTGAGTTTAGTGATCTTTTCAAAAGATAAAAAAAGAGAAAAAGATTTTGAGAAAGTGTTGAGCTCTATTGCATTTGTTATCTCTTGTTCAGTTGGTTTAAGTTGGTTGATTTGTGGCATTCTGACTGGTCCTCCACATCGCACCAAATCCAAGGAAGGGTTAGTTGTATCCAATAAGGATATAGAGAGTGATATCATGGATCAGACCAAGAGTAAGGAAAATGAGAATTTAAAGCAAGAGATTGTGAGACTAAGGCAACAAATGATAGAAATGTATTGAGCTTGGGCCAGTGGGCTGCCACCTCCTCTATTCCTCACTATTGACCCTGCAAATACTTTGAGTTTTCCATCACAATTGAAAAGTCAGTTTCCTACTGTTGTTGATGCATCACAATATGCCTCAGTATTCACTCCAGGCCAAAAGCATCCCAATGCTTTCATCACTCATTCTCTAGCTCTTCAGCGTAAATCTACCACATTGATAGAACCACCTATCCTCTATGCTTCTATTGCCCAACCCTCTATTGAGGCTATCACCTTGTCTTTCCGTCTAACGATTGTGCTTCCCCAATATGCTAAAGAGCAAGAAAAAATGTCTAGAAAAACAAAGTGTGCAGAAAAGGCTATGAAAAATTCTCTGGGACTTGTGAATTATGAAGATGTTGCATATAAGGACTGGGGCATGTCTTCAAGTGTTAACCTCCCTCCTAACTTTGAGGTATCATAATTTGAGGAGCATGATGGGTACGAGGATCTGTAAAACACTTGGGACGATATTGCAATTAATTGAGGGGGATTGAATGAAAGAATGAGAATGTAGCTATTGTTGTGTCGGGGCCACAATGGGGCTTAAGAGGTCAACTCAACAATACCGTCAACCTCGACCCCAAGCCTATACATCAGATCCATATAATCACTTGCAACAAGGTTTTTCTTTGCAAAATTCAAGATATTTCATTCCACTTCCTCAATATCCTTTGAACAATGCATAATGGTATACTCATCCATCTTCTTATCCATAATGGCGTGCACCGGTCCCTCAACATCGTCCTCAACCCCCATATAGTTACCAAGGAACTTCTAAGTCCAAGTTTCAACCGAGGTCGGAGTTTGCAAAAAAGACACGGAATATGTCTGATAGTGGTGAAAACTCTAGTTATAATGATGTGCAAATCAGTGGCTAAGATGTCAAGCTCAGCAATTGGAAATTCACTCCTCTCCTTACTTGGAAGGATTGTTGGTAGTTTGTTTTATTTTCATTTCTATTTTTCGAATTATATCAGGGTTGCAGTTCGAAATCTATCTTATTTTATTTCTTTGTCGTCTTTGTTCAAACTCTTCTATCTTTCATTTTAATAAAATGGAGTCTCCATTTTCCCTTTGTGTTTTAAATTTGTGTTGTCTGTTTATTTTTTTACATAGTACATTGTATGATTGGTTTGAGTGATATGACATGCTGGCGGAATTTTCAGTTAGATGTTAAAATCCAGTTTAAGCATGAACTTTTAATCAGGGGGCTAAAGTTAGAAAAAAAATGCATTTGAGAAAATAGGTAGAGTGCTGAGACATTTGGTGACCAAGTTAAAGTCTTCTTTAAAAATTAAGGCAATTATTTTGAGAATCATAAGAATAACTTAGTCATCAATTGAAAGACATATCTCAATTAGGTCAAACAGTGGATGTGTGATCCTATATCAAGAGAAACAGAAGGAAAATCAGCTCCACAAAAAAACATGAGTCATTTGATGTGAGAGATGTACAACAAAGGTGGAATTGTATACTGGACAAAGTGAAGAACTAGCACACATGCTCAGTTAAAGTTATTGTTGTTAAAGTGTCACAGATGATCTTCATCTTTCACTTTATATTGCATGATGTTTACTTGCATTGTCAAGGATTGATATGATGAAGACATTTCATTCTACTATCCAAACATTGTGTCATCCTTTGTTTACCCCATTTGAGCTTTAGTTCTATTTTTTTCATACCTCTCTTTTGGAATCAGGATAGAGTCGACAAAGCTCAAAAGAAAAGTGTCGAGCAAAAGAATAGAGTCAGAAAAGTCTCAAAAAAAGGAAAATAGAAAAAATGTGTCAAAAAGGAAGAAAAAAGATGAGTGCCAAAAAACTAGAGTTAGAAAAAGTTCCAAAGAGGAAAGAGTCAATAAAAAAATTAGATTCAAGCAAAACAAGTTATCAGAACTACGTGTGACCTGATTCTCCTCTCTCGGGGGTGAGATACGTAGGTTGCCTTACTCTGGGGTCGGTCCAACAAAATAAATAATTTAAAGTCACCCAGCCAAAAGAAACTGGGGCATGAGTTAATCCTCATTATTTGAGTCGATTCCAAAAGTTGTAAGTCCTACCCATTTCAAGTGTCATTTAGGCCTCATGTCATCCTTTTTCTCTAGCCTTATCCAAAAGTCAAGTTACAACCAAAGAAAGACCTTCAGATCAATTTTTGAGAATGTTAAGGCTAAGCATGCAATGGATATGATGACATATTTTAGGTACTACTTGTCTTCCTCAGCATAAGAAATCCAGAGAGAAATAAAAATGAGAGAGACTTATTGGTGAAAACCCTCATGGCCACCGTAAGACGATGGTAAGTTGAGAGAAATAAAAATTTGAGTCTTATTGGTGAAAACCCTCATGAGCACTGTAAGACGATATTAAGTTGAGATAAATGAAAATAAAAGTCTTATTATTGAAAACCCCCCACGGACACCATAAGACAATGGTGAGCTGAGAGAAAGAAAGAAACTCGTTGGAAAAAAAAACCCTTCAAGGTGTCACTAGCCGAATGAGGTCTATAAGTGCAATTGACTCAAGGAAGTAACTCAGTTTCAGGGTCATTAACTTAACAACAATTGGGGAAAAGTCTGGATGGAAAGATCAGGCAGCTTAATTCAAAATGCTTGTCATAATCCTTAGAGTTGACTGTCACTTTCAGATAAAATTTTCTTTTCTTTGTTTCAATGGGGACATTCATTGTCTATTATTTCTTTTTTATATTTTTATTTGTATTTTCATAAGTCAGTTCTTCAAATGAAAAGTCATTTTTCTTATGTCTTTGAGTCAAATTCATGTCAAAGAAAGTGAGAAAAGATTTCAAAACTGGCTACCAACTTCTTCAATTGCACAAAGCAAGACAAAAAGGCCAACACCTAAAAAGAAATGATTATGAGACGGAATAAGACATGCAAAAAGTTTTATCAACAGACAAGTCTGGGAGCTCAGGGAAATACCAAGGTTCAAAGGGTTTATCTGAGGAGCATGGCAAAGCAGAGATACTGTGTTTTGTTTCAGAATCACTCTTAGTAATTTGAGTTTGGGTCAATAATGCAGTAAGTCAATGACATATGCTAATGGTTGGAAGCAATATTAAATGTGACGGAGGCAAGAGCGATTGCCGTGAAAGCTAAAGTCACAAACTAGACACCGTGTTTTTAAACTCACAAGTTTTCTTTGTATGAAACAGGAACACATGCTACTTTCAAATCAAGGACTTCAGAGCCTAAAATATCAAAAGACACATTGCCCCACTTCTGCGAATGCAAAAGGCAGTATTACTACACAGGTTTGGTAATCAAAACAATGATAAAAACTCATAATATAATATCCCGAGGAGGCATACTTCCTTGTACGGGTAATTCGGGTTCATTTATTAGATGATACACTTCTTAAATTTAACCTTCACTCCTAGAAGCCACACTTTCTAGTCAAGTCCATCCATTTAATCTCTAGGAGACACACTTTCTTATCCAAGTAATTCAGGTTCATTTATTAGGTGATGCACTTTTTAAATTGAATCTTCACTCTTAGAAGTCACTTTCTAGTTGAATCTTTCCATTTAATCTTAAGGAGACATATTTCCTTTTCTGGATAATTTAAGTGGTATTTGTAAGGAGACACATTTCCTTGTTTAGGTCATTCAAGCGGCATATGTAAGGAGACACATTTTTTTGTTCGAATAATTTAAGTGACATTTGTAAGGAGACACATTTCCTTGGGTAATTCAAGTGACATTTTTAAGGAGACTCGTTTTCTTTTCTGAGTAATTTAAGTGGTATTTGTAAGGAGGCGCATTTTCTTATTTGGGTAATTCAAGTGGCATATGTAAGGAGAAGCATTTCCTTGTTCGGGTAATTCAAGCGGCATTTGTAAGGAGATGCATTTCCTTGGGTAATTTAAGTGGCATTTGTAAGGATTCACATTTCCTTTTTGGGGTAATTTATGTGGCATTTGTAAGGATATACATTTACTTGTCTGGGCAATTTAAGTGGCATTTGTAAGGAGATGTATTTTCTTGTTTGTGTAATTCAAGTGACATATGTAAGGAGACACATTTCCTTGTTCGGGTAATTCAAGCGGCATTTGTAAGGAAACACATTTCCTTGGGTAATTCAAGTGGCATTTGTAAGCAGACATATTTTCTTGTCTGGGTAATTTAAGTGGCATTTGTAAGGAAACACATTTCCTTGTTTGGGTAATTCAAGCGGTATTTGTAAGGAGACACATTTTCTTGTTTGAGTAATTCAAGTGGCATTTGTAAGGAGACACATTTCCTTGTCTGGGTAATTTAAGTGGCATTTGTAAAAAGACACATTTTCTTAACTAGGTAATTCAAGTGACATTTGTAAGGAGACACACTTTCTTGATTGGATAATTCAAGTGGCATTTGTGACGAGACGCACTTCCTTGATTGGGTAATTCAATTTTTTCTTGTTAGGTGATGCACTTCATAACTTAAGTTTTGGCTCCTAGAAAATTCACTTTCTAGTCGAGTCATTCCACTTGATCCTTAGGAGACACACTTTCTTGGTGGGTATCTAAGTTTCGCTTGTTAGGTAGTTCACTTCCTAATAAGCATTTACTCCTAGAAAATGTACTTTCTAGTTGAGTAGTTAATCCTTAGCAGACGCACTTTCTTGTCAGGGTAATTCAAGTTTCGCTTGTTAGGTGGTTCCCTTCCTGACTTAGCCTTTACTCCTAGAAAATACACTTTCTAGTCGAGTCATTTCATTTAACCCTTAGGAGACACACTTCCTTGTCAGGGTAGTTCAAGTTTTGGCTTTCTAGGTGACATACTTCCTAACTTAAACCTTTACTCCTAGAAGATGCACTTTCTGGTCGATTCCTTTCATGCAACCCCTAGGAGATGCACTTCTTTATCTGAGTAATTCAAGCTATATTTATTAGGTGAACTTTTTAAATTGAACCTTCTTTCCTAGAAACCACATTTTTTAGTCGAGTCATTGCACTTAACCCTTAGGGGACGCACTTCCTTGTCAATTTTTATTTATCAGGTGGCACACTTCCTAACTTAAACCTTTATCTCTAGAAGACACACTTTCTAGTTGAAATTCCTCACTTTAATTCTTAGAAGATGCACTTTCTAGTCTTGATCATTTAATTTTACTCTCAAGAGATGCATTTCTTGGTCAGAGTCTTGATTCATCATTGCAACATGAATGTAGTTATGATTGAATTTAACGTTCGCAAAAGTTTTCTGATGATAAACTGGGGAAAAAATTTAATTCATGTTACTGAAAGCATCATTTTGTACCCTTCTAGAAAATAGGACTTTACTTTTGTTCTTTGTTTGGGATAATTTTTGTTCTAGTTTTGATGTTGATTTCAGGAGCCTGCCTGAAGAACATGATAAATAAATGGAAAGTCAAGCAACAAGATGAAGAAATTGAAAGCCAAGAAACAAGGTGATGAAATTGCAAGTCGAGAGCTCGCCCAGAGAACATAGTAAGGAAATTGCAAGTCAGGAGCCCGCCTGGAGAATAGGATGATGAAATAGAAAGTCAAGAGTCAAGGAAAGTTGCATAGATAGGACTTTTATAATTTTATTAATGTTTTTAACTTATAATTTTTATTTTTGATGTAATGACAGAGCCACGGACCGGAACCTCGACAGGACCTCACTCGACTCTCGAACTCGATATATTCCTTCTCCTTCCAACCCTTTGAGATACCTGTGACTTGATTTCCTCATAACTTGGGTAGGTAGGATTTCAGAAATAAAGACTCGGTTGCGTCTGTCCTTCTTTTTCTTTCTTTTGGATAAAGGTCGGGGAAAAATTCTGTCTCGAGTTCTACTTTTTTGTTTGAAAACACTTTGTGTTTACATCCAAAGAGGGGCATGATGTAGACATGTAATTTTGTCCATTTCTAAAGCCGAATTTACCCATTTACCCCGCCTTACCATGTATCTTACCCCCATGTGATTATCACTTTATAAAAAGACAAAAATAGCAAAATTCTTAACAAATTAACTACCCATCCAATCAAAATCAACCACCTCACCTCCTTTCCCCACCTACTCCCTACCATCCTAACCCATTCATATTTTGATTCCTTTTTCATATCAGATAGAAATGTACACTCACTATTCATCCAAAAACACACAAACAACGACCATACACACACCCATTCATAGAAAATAAATTTTCACGCATAGACATATACACAATCAAAACCAATGAAAGAAAACGCCAAAAAACTCTCAATTTTTTTTATTTTTTAGAGAAGAATATTACACACACTCTCGATGGAAAATGACACACACACTGTTGCATATACGCAAAAATTGAAGAGGACTGAGAGAAATAGAGGGAGAGAAGAAGGATCTTGAGAGAAAGAAACAACGAAGAGAGTTTCACTCCAGAGATCAGAGCTCCGAAAATAACCCAAAACTCGGCAAATCAGCGATCAAACAGTCCGTCGTCATCGTTATTATTTTGGCGAAGCAACCCATCACCGTCGGCTAAACCCCCAAACATCCCATCCTCCAAAATCCAACTAAAATCTACCAAAAATAGTCGCTAAAATCACCGCGGAATTGACCCCATTCTATTTCCGGTCAGAATCACCCTTCTATCGCTGGAAGACTAACAAAGCAGTAACGTTGCGTATGAAATCGTGTACGGGTCTCATTGCTTCGTGATTTTTTGTTTCGGTTGGTGAAAACCAAAACGAAAAGGGCTACATCGAGGTGTGACTTGTTCGTTGGTTGAGGTTCCGTTCGAGGTCTTGGACGCGGTTCTAGTCGAAAGAATTATTCCAATTGAAAAAGTATTTTAGGTCCAATTTTCTCTTCTCTCCCTTTAATATTTTATGTGCTTTTGAATGATTTGTGTGTTTTGCATGCTTGAATCTTTGTTGTGCGTATATGGTTGATGTTGGTATTTGGATTTTTGGAAAATTAAAGTCATAGTCGAAAAATTAGTTAATTGTTAGTGAGGATGAATTTGGGAGGAGGAATTGAGAATCGAATAAGGCGAATGTTGATTATTTTGATTCATTTATGGATGTCGTTGAATTCGGTAGTATCATATTTTTAGGCCAAAAATTTAATAGACAAACGATAGGCTCGGGTAGACAAATTTAGAACTTATGAATTGTGAAATATTTGGAATATTTGTTGAATGGTTTTGTTTACTGCATTTGGATCAATTGTACTCATTTGGCCGGGGAATGCCCCGAGACACATTGTTCTCATTCACCGGGGAATGCTCTAAAGTATTATGTATGCAAAAGAGGATCGTGATCAAGGCCCGAGGCATTAGGTAAAGCATAGTGTAAGATAGTTAGAATAGTTTAGGTTTTAATTTCAACATTTTTATTTCGGTTTGTAATAAATTGGACTGAACACTGTTTTTCATATTTTGTTGTTTGGTTGTTTGCTTTCTTGTTTTATGTGTTTTGTTGGTTTATACATTTCATAGTGTCATACCAGCCAATATACTTTATGAAGCGACCATGGTTGAACTACGGGATCGAGGGGTGCCTAACACCTTACCTTCGGTCAACAAAATTCCTTAGCTGAAATCTCTGTTCGCAAACCAGTTTTAAAGAGTCAAAAAAATATTTTGAAAAAGAATTTTCAAAGGTGACTTGGCACACCAGATTTATGCCAAGTGGGGACTCTGAGTTTTGATTGTTAAAAGTCCTTTTCAAAATAAATTTTTAGTTTTTTGTCACTTAATAATAAAACCCTTTGAAGCTTAAAATCAATCTTTTTTTGGTAAAAAAGAGGTGTGACAATAATTCTCTTAAATTGATTAAATGGAATCCTCCTGGGATGGGTTGGCTTAAAGGGAATACTGATGGGGCTTCTAATGATAATTCTGGTCCTAGTTCTATTACATTTTCATCGGGAATAATAATGGAGATTTGGTGGTAGCTCAAGGATAAAGAATTATAGACACCACAAGCTTGGAGGCAGAAGCAAGGGCTATTATAGAGTGTCTGAAGTATTGTACAATGAATTTCATAAATCAGATCATAGTGGAAAGTGATTCCTTGATAATGGTGCAAGTTTTAAATACAATATGGGAAATTCCTTGAAATATATCAATGGTGGTTAAATCCATTAGAGGACTAATGGAAACAATGACAGTTAGAGTGGTACATTTCCTAGGAAAGGTAACACTCCAGCTGACTTTTTTGCTAATCTAGTTTTTAATTTGCAGGTAACTTTCAATTTACAAGTATGGAGCAACTATCAAGGAAAGGAAGATCAATAATAGAACTAGAGAAAACTGGTACTCCAAACATCAAACAAATATCTCATGAAGATGGAACACAATATCAATTTTAATCATAGAAATCATACACAAGAGTGGTCAGCAATCATAACAAACAATGATCACGACTGGAATGGCCACAATGAGATAGAAGAGATAATCAAGATCAAGTTCAATTACAAGGGTAAGAAGGAGGTAACTTGAAAAATAACTGATAATACTACACTTCAGAATGCATCCAGGTGGATTGAAATTGGGGAACACCATTAATGACCATAAGCAGAGTACATAAAAGGTGTGAATAGATGATGTAATATTTTTTTAGGATTAACTGTGGAGATGAATAAATCTACTGTTAAAAATGACTTCTTTTGAATACAACACCTACATCCAGTGAGATCTGAGGATATTGAAGGTTGGGGTATTCAAACAGTAGACTTTTCAGATTCAAACACAAAATTCCTAAGAATTATTAATAATCATCAACATCTTTGAGACTACAAAGTTCAAATCTTTAATTTTCTAAATTTAATCGATAGTTTAAGTGGTGGTATTAGCTTCCAGTTAAGCTCAATACATTGAACTATAGATTAGATTAAAGAGAATTAAGATATGACACTTAGCTTAGCTGAACAAGGCGGAGATGAAGCGGAGCTAAGCTAACTGATGAGGTAACGACGGTGACATTTATCGGAATTTGCATACAAGAGAATGAAGAAGAAGAGGTGGCTATGCCAATGAAGATGACTTTTAGTTTCCAAAAATGACCTTGGATATTTTTGTCTGACTTTTGTTTTCTTATCTGGATCGGGTAAGGCCACATTTTGTAATTTTTAATTTTGGAATGAAATGGGCTCTTGCCCGACTTTGATTAATATATATGTGTGTGTGTGTGTGTTGGCTTAGTATAAACATCTGATGTTTATAGTCACATAAAAATATAAATTTGTTCTAAACCACAATTTTCATAAACATATACATCTACTCCTTTTCGTTCATGTTTTTCTGTCCTATTTCGTTTTACTATAATTAATTTAAGAAATCTTCAAAATTAAATTGGATACGATTAATTCAACGTTCAAAAAATGTTATAAGTTGTAATTATTTTATATATATATATATATTAAAATGTTGATCAAAGTATATTTTTAATTATCAAAAAAATAAAATATGACAAGCAATTAAAAGTGAGAAGGAAGTAGGAAACCCGAATCTTCGGTAGGCTGCTGTTACTTAATTTTAAAAGGAAAGCCAAGTGCGTTTTATGCAAACTTGAAAGTTGAGTTTTTCAGATTTGGAAAATTGATTAATTTTTTCTTCCTCTCAAATTTTAATAGCGAAAGGTATGTTCAAACACAATTTTAGCTTCCAATATTCTTTTCTCCCCAACGTAAATTCAAATACTATTACTACTACTCAAATAGCTGTTTGGTCACATATTGTAGTCGTTTTTCAACTCTAACTTGAAGTTTGAGTTTTTCAAATTTGAAAAATCTGTTAGATCTTTTCACCTAATTTTATCTTTCAATTATTCTTTTGTTTTTTCCTAATATCACCCAATTTATGTCCAGATGCCTACTTAGCCACAAATAGAGTAAAAGATTGGCATTTCTCAATATTTATGCAGCACTGTTTGCTTCATCTTTTGAGAATTTACATCAAATAAATACAATTTATCATTAATAAGTGATTTAACAAGGTGAAAATTTATGTTATCATGAGTATGTAAAATAACTCTATATTTAAACACACACACACACATATATATATATATATATATATATATATTGACGTAATATAAACATATGATGTTTATAGTCACATAAAAGTATAAATTTATTTTAAACCACAATGTCCAATAGCTTTCTTTCTCTCTCTATTTTTTTTCGATACTGTTGATCATGACAGATTTCTTGTTCAATTCCATGAAAAAAGGGAATTGATTGAGATGTTGCACGGTAATACGCGGTATCTACAAAAGCGTAGGTAATAAGTAGGTAAGTTCCTTTTCCATGTTTTCTCCACTAATTTACATCTAAGAATAAAGTTGGCATGCATATAAATCAGTGAGAAAGCTCCAATTATGCGAATATCAGAAAAAAAATTCGCTAGCTAGATGTCATATTAATCTAAAGCATTTGTTCTCTTTCATTTTCATCTTGTGATTTATTCTAATTTTATACAAGTTATTTTTACAGTGCAAAATTCTATTTGCATTATAATGCAGGTTAATTTTTATATAAGGTTACAACAACAATAATGGAGTGTAATTTTACAAGTGGATCTAGAAAGAGTAGTGTGTATACTGACCTTATCCTACCTTGAGAAGGTAGAAAAATTATTTTTCATAGATCCTTGATTCGAGAAAATAACATGAATAAATAAACCAAAACAAATACTATATACACAAGATATGACAAAACATATAAGAAGGAATTGTAACTATAATAAAATAATAGGGAAAAGACATCATTTCCACCCCATATTATACAAGAAAAGTCTAAGCTACACCTAAATTATATAAGTGACCTTTTACACATCTTAACTATATAAAAGTGATATTATTAGCTCCCCGCGAACCCCATTCTAATGCGCGTGTGTTACACTTATTTTAAGCGCGTCCAGCCTATTAAATAACAAAAGTAAACGGCTAAAAACATTAAGGGAAAAGGCATCGTTTCCACCCCAAACTATAGTCGAATAGTCAAATCCACACCTAAACTATATAAGTGACCTATTACACACCTTAACTATAAAAAAGTGATACTTTTTACTGACGTGGCAGCGCGTGTAAAACACTACACCACATGCAAGTGGTGGTAGCCTGAAAGAGTGTAAATAGTTTCACTTTTTTATAGTTTAGGTGTGTAATAGGTCACTAGTATAGTTCAAGTGTGACTTCGACTTTTCGGGTATAGTTTGGGGTGGAAACGATGCATTTTTCCTAAAATAATGCGTTAAACATACAGTAATAGAAATCAAAGTAACGAGAATCTACAAGAGTAATACTATGACTACTAGTATGGGCTGGGGGATAAGCGAGACTACACTCAACTACCAACTAACCTTTTACCCTTACAATGTCCTCCATAATCTCCTATCTAAAGTCATATCCTCAGTAAGTTAGAGTTACGCCATGTTCGATTTAATCACCTCATGCTAGTACTTTTTTGGTCTACCTCTACCTCTCCTGAAACCATCCACAGTCAACTCTCTCACGACACTGGGACATCCGTGCATCTTCTCTTTTTACAATCGTACAAACTGATCTCGCCTCCATGCATAACCTGTCCTCTGCCTAGGGCCTAGGCCACTCTTACATTATCCCAGATATCCTCTTTTTTATTTAAGATTATTGAAACATATTTAATATGTAGAAATTTAGGTAGAATTATTTTATAAGTAAAAAATACATAATGATCTGTATTGTCCATTATTCAATTTACAAAACACGTCAAATTAAAGAAGATTCCATTTCTCAAACCCTTCCCTATAAATATATACCCCAAGCCGTAACACGCTGATCATCAGCAAACAACAACTAATTATATCACATATCATTTTCTCACAAAAAGATTTCCTTGTTTCTTTTTATCGAGCAAGACTGCAAAAATGTCTTTAATGCCTCTATTTAACGGTCGCAAAAACTATGCTCGCCGTGTACAAAATCCTTCACCAGCCACGACAGTTACGCATCAATCTCAAGCAAATCAGGATCGATCAAATAATTTTTATGATCGAGGTGAGCAAAATGTTTACTATCCATCAACAAAAATTTTTGCTCATCATCAATCCCAAGCAAATCCGGATCAACACAATCTTTATGATCCACCAACAACAAGAATCACTCATCAATCCCAAACAAGTCGAGGTCAACAAGATCCTAATAATTATCATCCCTCTCATGAATTTTATCTCGAAACCCCTCGATCTCTCATAGCACCAGCACTATCATTCTCACAAGAACCCCCATTTCTAGCTCAAATCGACTATAAAGCAACCCCAGAAGCACATGTGTTTAGAGCTAATTTGCATGGATACAAGAAAGAAGAAGTGAAGGTACAAGTGGAGGATGATAGAGTCCTAAAGATTAGTGGGGAGAAAAAAATAGTACAAAAAGACTATGACAATTGGCACCATTTTCAGAGAAAAATTGGGAAATTTTCAACTGCTTTTAACTTGCCTGAGGATGCTAGGGTTGATAAAGTGAAATCATCGATGGAGAATGGATTGCTTATTGTCACTGTTCCTAAAAAGGGTGTCAAGAAATCACACGTTAGAATAGTTCAAATATTCTGATATATATATCATGTCAAAAAATGTTACCGTTGAATTGTTGAATAGAGGCCACATCCGTATCTATATATTAATATAGTGGTGTGAAATAAGAATGAAAAAAATAAAGGGAAGCGTAAGGTCATTAGTTAATGGAGTCGATTAGGTATATGCTTGTGTAATATTATTAGTAGCTTACTCAGAAATAGTGTATTTTTCCCCCATAATGTTTCTTCTTTTGTCCAAAATTTAATTTGTTGTTTAGGCTGGCATAAACATGTCAAACCGGTCGGGTCACCAACCGGCCCACTTAATAATACCGGCCCGATTTGACCCGATCCGTTCAGCGCATGGGCTGAAGGGTATCGGATCCCGGACCGGTTAAATTTTTTGGTTGGGCCCGGTTAACCCGGACCGGATAAGTTTTTTTTTTTTTGATAGTTGGGACAAACTAGCCGTTGGCCCAACGGTTATATAGCCGTTTTTGGGTCCAATCGGTTAGTTTGGGCCCATTTATTATATTAAAAAAATTAAAAATTCATTTAAAATATTTTTTAATCCCAAAATAAATTCTATAAATACCCTACACCTTCAAATCATTTTTCACACAATTTTTCACTCTCTCAAATCTCAATTCTCAAATATTCAATATATTTAATTTCCTAAAGTGCTCACTTTAATTTTTTAATTTTACGATTACAAAGTACGAGTGGAAGTTTCTAAAGTACGAGTGCGATTACAATATTCAATATATATTGTAATGTATATATATATTGTAGTATATTTTATTTAAAGTAGTACATATACATTGAATAGAGCGTATATATGTGAATATATCTTCTATAGACGTGTATATTTAGCGTATACATGTGTATATGTTTTATAAATTAGTATATAACTATATATATATATATATATATATATATTGTAGTATATTTTATTTAAAATAGTACATATACATTGAATAGAGCGTATATATGTGAATATATCTTCTATAGACGTTTATATTTAACGTATACATGTATCTATGTTTTATAAATTAGTATATCTATATCTATAATCTATAATATATTAAAAATGTGAAGGGTCTTAGAAATAATGTTTGAACTTTTTGTTCTTCATTAAAAGTCTTTGCTTTAGACAAAATTGTTTTTTCACCTTTCTTTTACTATTTTAATAATATTAAATTACAAAAACAAAAAAAAAACTTTTCTCACAAAAATAGAAATCTTTTTTCACCATCTAAAAAAACTAATCACTCCTAATTACAAAAGGACACCTCATAAACCCCAAATAAAAAAAAACAATGAATAAAAATATCCAAAATAACCAAACAAATAAAACGAATAAAAATATCCAAATAAAGTTTTCCCAAAAAGAAACCTTTCCCAAATTTTAAAAAATAAGGAATAAAATTCATACTATATTAAAAGTGTGAATAGTCTTATAAATATTATTTAAACTTTTTATCCTTTATTAAAAGACTACTCAATATATAAAGTGGTCTTTTTATCTATTCTTAATATTAAATATAAAAATTAAATTTTAGGTGCAACATACAACAAATATTTTCCCAAAAAAATAGGACTATGTTGGAAACCTTTTTTCATATAAAAGGATTTAGTTTAACATACGTATTGTATTAAGAAAAATTATATGAAACTTTCCCACTTTAAAAAAAAATAAAGAAATTTTTCCTCTAAAATAGGAATAGAAATTGGTTGGATACCTTTTTCATATAAAAAAGATTTGATCTGAAGGTCCAAAAATTAAAAATTGGCATAACTAATATTGTATTAATATTTTTCTTGATATTAGTAACTACACAATTGATTATCTCTAAGTATTTTAGGTAAACAAAAAATTTAGAAAAAGGAAAACAACGATTAGCCATGTATGGTATTAAAAATTTTTATATGAAACTTTTCAACTAATTGAAAGAAAATAGAGAAGGTTCAAAGAAGTCCTAAAATATATAAATTTTTTTTTATAATATTTACCAATTCTAAATTAATTAGAATTTTATGTGATTTTTTTTATAATTCTATTTAAGTGATATTTTGGATCAAAACTTGAAATAATTTGTTCTTTGCTTTTTACTTTTCTTCTTATTTTAGTTCCTTAAGTCATCTTCTTGCTTTCATTATTATCTTTCTGTAGCTTTAAAGATTATATGAATTATAATGATACTGAATTCTTCTCTTTTGATGATTTATCATGTTTCTCTTTCAGTTCAAAATTTTGGATCGAAAAATTGGACAAAATAAACATGTTGCCGCTAAATGATGTAGCCAAAAATTCAAAGTATTACTTCTTTCTATTTTTCTTCTTTGAGGAATTGTGACTTAGTTTTGATTATGTTATTTAATAATAATTTGGTATACTATTCGTTAGTATTGTAGTTGAATCTTCAATTAAACTTATTTGTTGAATTCGAAATAAGCTTATTGTTAAGTGTTGAATCTTGATATGCAAAACTTTTATTCGAATGAAGAACCAAAAAATTAACTTGGTCATGTGCTTTAAGTTTCTCTCTCCTTCTAAGAGGTTTTATTAGGATCAAATTTGAATATTGTTCTCAAGAAAATAACGAGAAATTTAGTTGTAGTCGTCTGAAATTGAGAAGATATTAAGGAATCGTTTGGTTAGGGGGATTATTTTTCTAATTCATGTATTAAAATATGGGATAAATTAATACAGTGTTTAGTAGAAAATAAGGAGCAATGAATAACTAATACATGAATTAATTATACACCCTACATGGTATTATAGGGTGTATAACTAATACACCCAATTTTGTTGGAATTAGTAATCCATGGATAAATATGAATAAAGACACAAATGTCCTCAAATTCTTGTAAATATTTTCTAAATCTTTTTAATTTATTCAATGTGAATTATTTCTTTTCAGTTTTAAAGATGATAATATCCCTCCAAGTAATTTTAATCATAAAAAAACTACTCCATTTACTTAAAAAATACTTATTGGACAAAGTCCAAAAATAAATTGCATGGTTGCATAAAGCTTTACTTTTGTTAATTGAATATATCAGAAATAAAAATATTTTTTTTGCTTAGATTTAACACTTTACAAAATATAATTTTATGTTAACAACGGTTCAATTTTCTCATTCAAAAGTTACATGTACCCCCCTCCAACTTAATGTAACGCCCCGAAATCGGATCCTGAGACGTCACACGATGCTTGAGGTCACAAGTGACCCCAAGCTAACCCTTCATCTGGCATAACCCAAAGCAACTGAATAAAATACATAAAATAGAAGGAATAATGCGGAAACAATCCATAATTTAGTTGACCAACATGAAAGTAAATTTACACGTTCACAATTGTTCTCATATATATACAAATCTGAAACTGAATACACTGACTACTAGTGACTATCTATGAAGCCTCTACTAGCATTGACCAAAGATAGTCGGGTCATGACTCCCAACTACCCCTACTCAATACGACTGAATACAGAAAATACAATACACCTCAAATCTGAACAACTCAAGTCCCTGAATCAAAAGGACTAATCACCTTCCTATCGAGAGCTGCGACCCAGCTGAACATGATATGTGGGCTACAACTTGTACCTACATTTTGGTAAGAATGTAGCCCATGGAAATATGTGGGTCAGCACTTTGAAATGTACCGAGTATGTGGGGGTACATGCAACAATATAATTAGTATAATCAATTTCATGAAAACATGCATACGAACAATGATGACTCACCTGGCTTGAGTTATATCAAATCATACTTTTCGTAATTTCATAATAAATAGTTCATATGATAAAATCTCGTAATCCACATAAATCATTATAAATCATAAATTATGATAAATCATCCTAAATCATCATAAATTATCACATCGTCAAAAATCATCATAGGTAATTATAAATCATCATAAATGACCATAAAACATCATAAACATCTCAACTCTTTGACTCAAATCTCGGAGTGACTCGGTAATTCAAGAAACTTAATCTTATGGACACGGGAGTTTCCTATAACCGAAAACCCCACGTGAGCTACGTGGAATACCAACGTTTGAAACCCCCGTTGGCGGGAGCGCCATACTCTTTGCCAGGGAGTACGACCTTAAAACTGCATGAATCACAATCGGTCTCTCTGGCCAATAATATCATCATCAAACAACCCTACGGTGGCACATAGGTTTGGAGAAATACCAAATTTCCCTCTCGGTGCTAAGTACTACTCCCCGACAAGCTCAAAACGCGTTAGGAAATCCACCACAACATCACAAGGGTCTATCATAAAGACCAAATCAAATCTCCTTCTCATTTATCAAATCATATCAATTTGTGGATTCCTAACTCAACACATTTTAGCACAAAACATTTTAATCTTCCTCAACATCAACAAGGTATCAATGCATTGAACCATAACCGACTCGACATTTGGACAAGGATATGAAGACTCAATACGTAATATTTTCAATAATTTAACTCATCAAAACCATCCGGAAAATACCAAGACTCATTTCAACTTCGATATCAATATACCCAATAACTCAAGTCGTCATAAGGAAGCTCAAAATTTGACACATGGCTCGAAAATACTTGGAAATACCAATAATTCATTCTTGAACTTAAAACATGGATACATGTTCAAAATATATCAATTCTTGATAGAAACACCAAGAATCCCAATATTAAATCTCAATTCATAGAATTAAAATAGTCAAATACTCATGTGATTCTTAACTTACAATTCAAATCTTTATAAGTTCATAATCGAATTATTTAGACATAATTCAACTTACAGAACCATATGAATCCATTAAATAATCATAATTGGCAAGCTTGAACAATTTACATATATACATAATCAAAATCTCATGGTAGGATATCTTGGAAATAAATTCATTTGCCAAACTCATGATAATCCATAATAAAAATTAAAGATACGGGCACAAGAACGGAAGAATTATTCTTGTTCAAACCCCACATACCTTAAAATTAAAAATTGGAATGAATTCTTGCCTCAGAACACTATTCACGGAATTGATTGATGCATCTCGAAGAGCTTGGAACGGGGACTTCATTTATCGGATTAATTTGGAATTTCCATGGTGGAATTGGAAGATTTAGGAAGGGGAATTTAGAGGTTTAGGGTTTTTTTCTTGGAATTTTTTTAAAAATAACAGACTTTGATGCCCAAAATTAGTTTTTACGCTTATTTCCACGAAATGGGTCAAGGGTGAAATGAATGGATTGCCCCTAAGGAAATTGAAAAATGGCAGAAAAATCCTGCGTACCTTGGCTACGAAAAACTAAATAACTCCTCGTTCGGGTATTGGATTTTTGCGAAATTTATATCGTTGGAAATCTAACTCAAAGATCTTTAATTTTATATATGGTATGCCACCCAGTTCATCATATATAAGGAGTTATGATCCACCGAAGTTGACCCAAATCAAATCCGTCCCTCAGTTACTGATTTGACATGCTCACATAAATTGATCGTAACTTATTACTCTGATGTTGGAATGGGGTGAAACCAATTGCATTGGAAAGAAGACTCAAAGAGATTTTGTTTGATATATAGCATATCTCCCAGTTCCTTATATTCAGGAAGTGATGATCGTTTGAAGTTGGCCCTGAAATGCAGAAAATTTCTGGAGCATTCTAATCGCATGGTGCCACTGTTTTGGGCACCCAAACATGCCCTTATGCTACTCCAAAAATCCCGAAACTCACTCGGGATGTATTACGACCTTTTCCCATCGCAACACAACTTGAAAATCGAAAAACGAATGTCGTAAAGGTCGTTAAATAAATACCCGAAGATCAGAGGTCTAAATGAGAAAGTTTCAACACTTAGCAATTTTTTTTTCTTTTTTTGAGTGCTAAGCTTCTCTTGGCAAAATAAAAAGGCTTTAACGACTCGACACATTTGGGAGCGAAATATTTAACGGGAAAAACTCGGGGTATCACACTTAAGAACACAAGAAGTGCGGACAACAAACAAATGATGAACAAATAAAGAAAAGATGATCAAAAAAATTCTTGCAAGTGAATGATTAAATCTTAAAATTCCAAAGTAAGTTATTACTATTGTTATATTGTTGATTTTTTTTATTTTAAAAAAAGAATAATAAAGCTTTGTGAAGTAAATATACAAAGTTATTGTATGTCAAGGGTATTTTTGTAAACAAATAATATTCTTTTTAAAATATAACAATACATATTGTTTTCAATACATCAAACTAGACACTGCATAACTAACACAAAAGTGATGATCCATCAACAACTTGAAGCTTATCATGGTAAAATATATATGTGTTTACACTAAAGTATATGTTTGTGTTTACATTATTATATTAAAGTGTGAAAAATCTTTGAAAAGTGATTTTAACTTTTAAACTTCATTAAAAATCTCCACAATAAATAAAATTATTTAATTTTAAATAATCAATCGTTACACGTGCGAGGCACGTGCGATTAGACTAGCAACTATATATATATATATATATACATATATTGTAATGTATATATATTGTAGTATATTTTATTTAAAGTAGTACATATACATTGAATAGAGCATATATATGTGAATATATCTTCTATAGACGTGTATATTTAACGTAAACAAGTGTATATGTTTTATAAATTAGTATATAACTATATATATATATATATATTGTAATGTATATATATTGTAGTATATTTTATTTAAAGTAGTACATATACATTGAATAGAGCGTATATATGTGAATATATCTTCTATAGACGTGTATATTTAACGTAAACATGTGTATATGTTTTATAAATTGGTATATAACTATGTATATATATATATATATATATATATTGTAATGTATATATATTGTAGTATATTTAATTTAAATTAGTACATATACATTGAATAGAGCGTATATATGTGAATATATCTTTCTATAGACGTGTATATTTAACGTATATGTGTATATATTTTATAAATTAGTATATAACTATATATATATATATATATATATATATATATATATATATATATATATATTGTAATGTATATATATTGTAGTATATTTTATTTAAACTTTAAAGTAGTACATATACATCGAATGGTGCGTATATGTGTAATTGTGTATATATTTTTAAAATTCTAATGTAGTATATACTATATATATACTGTATATATATTGTTTAACGTATTTAAAATGTATATAGGTGGGTATATATAGTGTACATTGAAAAAAACTTTTTATTTTTATTTTTGACCGGATTTTTAATTGGGTTTGACCGGGTTTAGGTGGGTTTGACCGGGTTGGGTTAAGTGGGCCGGGTTAGGGCTATTTTTAAAAATTTTACTGTTGATTTCGGACCGAAACGGCCTACTTAACCCCAACCCGAACCCTGCCCGACCCACAACCCGAATAAATTTAATGGGTCGGTTCCCGGTTGACCCGACCCGACCAACTTAACAGCCTTAGGCTGGCATAACCACAGGAAATTGTGGTAAAAACTTACACGCACCCGGTGTATACACCAAACTAATGCTCTTTACCATGGTTATGTAATTTAATTAAGTAAAATACATATTGATTAATAATGGTTACGTAACATGAACTTTAAATTCAAACACATGGCATGCATGTATTGGCTTGGTGTACTTACACGCACCCGATGTATACAAAACAAATATTTCATCTTGAAATGAGTGTTATTAGTAGAAACAGGCTCAAAGGGTTAGCTTGGGGCTACTTGTAGCCTTAAGCACCGTGTGATGTCCCGGGAGGTGATTTCGGATCGTTACAGACCACTTTCTTATGCTCTTTATGTTAGTAACCATATACCTTCTCACTCCCCCTCTGTATATTTATTGTATTGGTTTGATATATTTGAAATGCATGAACATCAAGATTAGGGGACCTAACCCAAAAGAATTCAAGCATCCCTTCTCAAGAACAAGAAATTCTAGATATCTTCTTCAAGAACTCATTAATTCAAAGTTCCAATTTAATGATTTCTTTAAGAAATCAAGAAAATTAAGAAACTCGGGTATGTGGGAGTTCATTCATGGATCCCCTTTCACCCATGGAGCCCAATAACCCTTTTTGATTTTAAATTATGAGTTTTACATATTTCAAGTTGAATTATCTCAATGAATCTCTTGTTGATTTCAATTATGAGTTATAATTTCACTTGTTTTCAAGTAGAATAAATCATATCATGTTTGAGTATTGAAATTTCCATACCATGTTCAATTGATTTCAGGATGAATCCCTAAGTTATGAATTTAGCCATGTTATCCTATTGTCTTCCCATGTTTAAGATATTCCCATGTTCATGTTCATGATCAAGTGTTTGATGAAATGTCTATTCTTTTAAGTCTTTGAACCATGATTCAATTCCAAAGTTTTAAGCTTTAATATTATATTTTATACTCATTCAGTGCTAGTGGGTTATGAACATCCGATACCTATGTGATTTACATAAATTTAGATTTTAAAGTATTCAACCAGTTAATCCATAAATCTTATCAGTATACTCTGATATCCATAATCATGATGATCATTATCATTTTATGTGTTATTAATTACCCCAGAATCCATACGCACTGTTATTTTCAGAATACCATGACATGAGCTTATTAGTTATTAGTTGATAATGTACGCACTAGTTAGTATTCCAGTGCCATTCAGTTGGGAGTAGGATTTATCACCAAGCAAACCTAGGGATGGGGGCATTCCTGCCAGTTTAGGGTTTGATCCTTAGTAGCAATCCTTGAGTTTCAGAACTACGTAGCCAGCATAGATTTGAGATGTCTTCCTGCCATTTTACGGTTGACACATATACCATGAGACCACCTTCCAGTATAGAGTGACTCCTTAGTCCTTTGGGACATCAACCTTGTGGATCCACATCTTCAGCCAGTGTTAGTACTCGTAGCACGGTACTAACACCCTTCCAACTGGAGTTATAGGTTGGGCCTTTATTTGCTCAAATTGGGGCATATTGGTTACATGATACCTCCCATAGTCTTAGTACAGTATTCAGTATATATTCAGTTTAGGTCTAATTGACCAAAGGATACAGATTTATAGTTATTCAGTTATGCAAATTTCATTCTTTTAGTTTATTGATGATTTCAGAAATATGCTTATGCTTGGTCTTGCATTCTCAGATATTACAGTTTTTATGCATTCATGCTCAGTTATCTCATGTTGTTCAGTTAGTCCTTATCATATATACACAGTATCCCACAGTTTCAGTCCAGTTATTCAGACTAAGTACAGTTTAGTTTTACATGATCAATACTCATATATTTGCTACTCAAAATACCAATATTAGTTATCCCTTTTCTCATATTTCAGTTGTTCGATCACACAGACATTAGTAATTAGGTTAATCAGATCTACTTAATACATGTTATGTTGGTTTTATAAGTTTATTCATTTAGGCTCAGTATGTTTTCATATTCAAATCCATGAGTTAAGTCAGTTCCTACCATATAGTTTCAGACCCAATATTCATATATCATCCTCAGTATAACTTCTACAGCATATTCAGCCCCACAAAAGAATGGCTTACAACCTTTATGTTTCTACCGCCTCATAGCTTAAAGAATTGTTTTTAGCTCATGATTTATAAATTCTCTATGATTTACAGTTTTCATGTATAGTCATGTTTCAAATGTATATATCAGCAAATAACTTATATCCTCAGTTTTACAGCATGTTTAAAGTATTTCAATGATTTACTGCATGTCTCCATATACTCGGTACATTCCAACGTACTGACCACATATATGTGTTTGTGGCTACATCCTTCATAATGTAGGTACCATATGTATCTCTTATAATAGGGTTAGACAGTTTGCAGATTTCATCTAGAAAGTGAAAAGTTCTCCTATTTTTAAAACTCCAGACAGTTGTGGATCATGTACGATATTTTTTATTTTCCATATCTATTGATTAGTAATAGTTAGAGGCATGTCCCAACTATCTATAGTCAGTATAGTAGAGGCTTCATAGATGTCAGTCAGAGTCAGTCATGTAATGTGAGTTTCTTTCTTCAGTTTTATCATAACGTAAACTATATCAGTATTACCTTTAATCAGACTTTTCATGATTATGCTTCCGCTTAGAAAATTAAGTTTTGTTTTATATATTAAATCAGTTGCTTAATAGTATGCCAGTTCATGGGTTAGCTTGGGATTACTTGTGGTTCTAAGAACCGTGTTATGACTAGGGGTAGTCTTGGGTCGTGACAAACTTGGTATCAGAGCCCAGAGTTCAAGTTTCCTAGGGTGCAAGTTTCCTAGGGTGTCTATGAATCCATGTCTGTACTTTCTTCGAGAGGCTACATGGCATTAAAGAAATATTTCCATTCTTTCATGTCTCAGATCATGCAGTAGAAGTGTTCTCTAAGAAATTTATGCAAATCCTAATGTTAATCCATTCGTGTCAACTGTGTCTTATTCTCGAGGTAATAAAAATAGTGATGCTTAAATCCTTATAGATAGATTTATCTCAGACAGTCCCTACAGACAATTATGGGATTGCATGCAGGATCAAAAGTATCCCATCAGTTCTTTTAAGTTTCAAAGTTTGAAATACTTTATTCATTTCATGAAAATCATGCACTAAGACAAAGTCAGATATGCTTTCAGATCCCTCCTCAGAATCCTATGATAGTATGTGAGCTAGAGTTAGAAGCATGAACCCAGAAGTTAAGCAACAGTAAAGTGGGGATAGTGTTTATCTAGATTTAGCTGATTATGTATCCATGGGGCTAGTTGTATGAAAGGCGAACCAGTAGGCTTGAATTAGTGCATGCAAGAATTTAAGTTATTAATTTGATATTATGTATGTTGATTTAAAATTATATGTTGTTGATGTAGGGTATGTTGGTGTAATGGTAATTCTCATGGTTTAGGGAAAAATACAAGTTTAGAGATATGATATTGGTAGGCTTTGAAGAAAGTTAGTATGGTTCATTGAAGATTTGGGGATATCCATGTTAAGTGTTAGAATCTAAGTTTAAATCTTGGATGATACTCCTGAAAATTCTAAGTTAGTCAGTGTTTAAGTTGTTATATAATGATTGTTGGGGCTATAGAAAGCTAAGAATTGTATATTAGAAAAAAGTACTAGTGGTGGGCCCTACATTCTCAGGTGTAGTCTTTCAGGGTGAGTTTATCATTTATGTGTATTACCCCAGACTCTAGAGTAAAGTGGTGGAATATTAGTTTAGAGTTATTTAGAAAAGGTCCCGCATACTTAGAATGATGGTTTTAAGCTAAGGAGGAGATGATAGAACAAGTAACCAAGTCAGGCTCTCAAATTCTAGTAGTGATGTTAGTGTGTTGTAGAACATTAGTAAGGGAGGAATGTCCCCGACCCATTCTTATCTCAGTGCAAAGTGTTGTATTTCAATCATCACGACATCTACTCATGCTTCACATGTCAGCTCCATGATTATAGTTCATGTTCATGCACATCATAGAGAATCATATGCGCTTCCAATTCCTAGTATAAGTTGTTCTAGTTCACTTAGCAGTACGAATCATATTCCATGAATTTATGAATTCCAAACTCAGGTCATGCAACTCATGACTCATGTACCCATGCTTTACAGTTAGTTCAGGTCTAGGTACTCATGCTACACTCCTAATGATCATCAAAATTCATATTATGCCATTTATAACCTCAGTTTTGATCATTGTAATGAATCCATGTCATGGATACTCTATTCCTCAGGCCTTAGTTAAGTGTCCAAGTTATGCATGGTATTCTTTTATGACTTAGGTCTTCATATTCTAACCTTTCAATGACCTCCCTGTATGTCAAAATAGTGACGATGAATAGTTGTTTAGATGGGAGAGAGTAAGTGTTTCTTGTTTTTATAGTACAGACTAGTGTTATGGTGTTATGTGTAGTACCTTGTAATTTTGAGTTAGGCTTGAACATGGTGGGAGTATGTAGCTCAACTCAGGTCTTGGTTGGAGTAGTTATGTGTACCCATGCAAATACTTAAATTTAAGGAGCGAGGGTGAGTTTGAATTGGGTTGTTGCATTGCCTAAGGCCTAGTAATTCTATTCTAGCTTATATTTCATAGGCCTATGTTCCATGTCACAGAATTATAGCCATGTTGCGATTCCTTATTCAGATTATGCCCAAGATTCTTTTCTCCCTAAGGTTATTAGAGCTTCTTAGAAACAGAATTGAAGAAATACTCCAGTTGCCCATAAGCATTCAGTATAATTTAGTTTGTGCAGCCAACAATCCAGTCTAGCAGTCAGACAAACAAGTTCCTATGGTTTTTCATCTTCCCATCTAGTCATACTATTCGTAGTCTCATGAATAAGGCTACTCCAAGAGGTAATTTTTTTGCATCCAGGTAATTTGTGAATTCAGCTCAGTTCATGCATTATGCATCAATTTTAGATTCCATATATTCAGTCATGATTCAGTTTGTAAGTGTCATATGTATCATCTCAGTATTTTCTTAGTATTTTAGCCAATTCAGTGTCATTCGACGGTCAAATGACCCCAAGGGGGAGATATGGTAACACCCCGAGTTTTTATATCCTAAACCTCTCATCTTTTCTTCATGAAATTAGGTCCTACTGAGGGGTAATGGTTACTCATAAGTTGACTCTCTTATTCTATCTCATCTTTATAACAATTCTCATGTCATTACATATATTCACGGAGTCAGTTCAGTTCACATAGCAGGTTTCAGACTCAGTTATTTAATCATGACCCCATTTCATGCATGTTCAGAATATGATCTCAGTTACCTTAGTATTCTCAGTCTAACCAGTCTCATTTAAGAATGAATGTTCCAAAGGGCGTGATATTGTAATACCCCATATTTTTCCTGGTCTCTAGATAACTTACGACTCATCTCTCAAATTGTAAAGACTCTTATGAATCGCATGTAGCAAGTCGTACCCATGTCAGTGTGGGATGATTTGATTTTGATTCAAGTTACAAGTTGACCCTAGAAGTCATCAATTATGGTACTATTCATATAAAGATAAGTAGTATTGTCAGCAGTATAGGTTCCCTAAATTCTTTCTAGCTTACGAGTAGTGGCTACAAGTCGTATAGACATGTTATGAGTCGTAAGATCTGACTCGTACCTTGACCAGTAGACAATACAAGAATCTAGCCTCATGATTTGATAGCTTTATAAGTTACTTGGACATATATTAAGTCCTCAAATAGCTCCTAGCTCATGAACAAGTCAAAACCTCCCTTAGCAATTAAATTCTTAGGATGTACATAACAATAATCATCTTCAAAAAATCATAAATTTTTTTACTAAGAATATTTGAGTTCAATACCCGCCAACAGATAAATAATTGAATTATCTTTCCAACGATACCAATTTTGCCTTAATCCGACATCGGGGGTGAAAAGTTATGGCCAAAATACTGAAGCACTGTCAAGTTGTGTCACACACTATCCAGCATATGGGTTGCCAACTCTAACTCATACCCAGACCATGTGAGTTATATGGTAGACCCGTAAGGACTCCAAGATTGTTTGTAAAGTTTATTTTAAGGTCTTTTGTCTTTTACCCTCTTATAACTCCCAAGCCACGATATTTAACCCCCAAGGGGCATTACTTTACCTTTATTTCCATTGATTAATCAACATAAACTTCTCATTCCACTCTTCAAATTCGTTAATATGAAGAACATCAATATTAGGGTCCTCACCCAAAAGAATTCAAGCCTCCCTTCCCAAGAACAAGAAATTCAAGATATCTTCTTCATGAACTCATGAATATCAATATTAGGGTTCCTCACCTAAAAAAATTCAAGCCTCCCTTACCAAGAACAAAAAATTCAAGGCATCTTCTTCAAGAACATTAATATTAAGGATCCTAACCCAAAAGAATTCAAGCCTCCCTTCCCAAGAACAAGAAATTTAAGATATCTTCTTCAGTTTGTTCAATAGTTACAGTTTTACATGTGCTCACATCCAGTTACTTCATGATGTTCATTCAGTCAGGTATCATCTCATGCATATGAACCCATATTTATCAGCCTTACCTTACTTATCATACTGTTACATTTCACGTACTGATCGCATACTTTCTTTTGTGCTATGATGTCTCATATCATAGGTTCGGATGTTCAAGTTCCTGACTGTGCTTAGAAGCTCAGGATATCAACAGTCGTTATAGTGGTGATTCCTCATATTTCCAGGACAGAGTTTATTCATTTCAGCAGTTTAGAAGTTATTTCAGTCAGAGTTAGTTGATGGTTTGTCCCATCAACTCTATATTCAGACAGTTACAGGCTCTCGGACTAGCATAGTCAGTTATTCAGTTTTCAGATGTTATTATCAGTTATACTCATTTTTTATTTCAATATTTTGAGAACCTTATGGCATTTTCAGTTTTCTTCCACTTATATTCTAGTATTATATTCAGTGATCACAGCATGTACCAGTCATGGGTTAGCTTGTGGTCCTTCGAGGTCATAGGAATTTTGTGACGCCCAGGATGTATTCTCGAGGAGTTACAACATCTAACATTGGGGGATTCCTTTGGTATACTCACATGGGGGGGTATACCAATTTAAGAAAACTCCAATCCTTACGGCAAACTTGGATTAGGGGCTTGGCCGTCGAGTTAAGGGTAGATTCCATATAGCCCATGGGATTATAGACTTGTAGGGTGTATCATCTGTCTTAGAAGTAAAACAAAGAGTTGAGTCATGACTTACAAGAATGTTTTGAAACTCTTGAATTATGCCCATGTGTTTTGATAACTATTATGTTAAATTACTTTCTTAATGTTATCAACTATTTTACATGGAATAAATATTGTTTTGGGTTAGTTCTGCAAACCAATACACTCCAGGTACTGACCGTCCTCCATGACGGCTGCATTATCTCATAATGTAGGTTCTGAGGAACAGTCTTGTGGTCCATTACATCAGTGGAATCCTCGAATAAGATAAAGTTGGTGAGTCATCTATCTTTCTGAAGGCATGCAATTCATATGTTTATTTAATTTAGTTTATGGTCCAGCCGGGGGCCTTGTCCCAGGCTAGACAGTTAGTATTCAGTAGAGGCTTCGTAGATGAGATTAGGATTTTTGTATTATCACACCTTTGTTTACACGGTTTGGTTAAAAGTTTCCTTTGAATTTTATTATATCTTCCTTGCTTTGATTTTTGTATGAATTATGCTTATGATGGTATGCCAAGGGGTCTCTCGCCTTCGTAGTTTAGGATGCCTGTCTCATCCAGGGACTCGGCTTGGGTCTTGACAAAGATCCATGGTTTTAAGCTATATTCCATGTTAGAAATCATCTTTACATAGCCAAAACCAGCATCGATGTCCATAGTATCTTCTGGCATCCAGGTAGGTTAGGTCTAACTGAGTAGTTTAGACCATGATTAAAGAGTATAAGGATGATGCATATTGATGACAGATTGCAAGCTTAGTCCTTCGGACATGTTGTTTGGATGGTAAAACGTATAAAAAAACCACATTTAATTTGGTGGGAAATTATTATTTGTTACAATATTGAATTGTTCATGGAATTATGTCTTGCTTTGTATTATTCATCCTTTTTTTGTTACTAATGGTATAGAATCGGGATTTGATCTAACTTATTTAAATGTGTAATCGTTAAGTGTGATTAGTGTATGTGGATTCAAATAATCTACAGTGCCAGCCAATGGAATGACAGAATGGTAATGTGTCAAACTATTAGGATAAATGGTTTGTGTAGTCCATAACCCATAGGTTATTTTAGGTAGGTTGTAGGTAATGTTTTTTATGCAGTTGAAATCCAATTTGTGTTACATGCGCATGATAACCAATTCTTAGTATTACATGTTCAAAGAAAGTGAATGACTGTTTCATATTTTATGTGTTAATCACATGTAATGAACCTCTATGAAAACTCGTTAGATGTTACAAGTGTTGTTTGTGGTCATTATTAGTGTTATTGTTGTGATATCTATCATTATTGTGGAATGTACCAGTGTTTGGACATCTCCACGGGATCAGTGATATAAGGTTGACAGAAACTTGATGTCTAAAATTTGGTACCTGATTGAGGGCTTGTTTCCTACAGTTCATGACTAGTGGATGCATGTATAAGATCCTTAGCATGTGTGTATATGGTACAAATGAGTGTGGCGGTTCTTTGAACTAACTGGAGATTATGTGTTTCTTGATGGTATGAGTCCTTGAGTGAACTGGGGTTACTTGTTATCATTATATATGGGTTCGATGAGTAAACCATGTTATGTGTTTAATTGTTAAGGGTGCTTTCTTATGTAAATCAGAATGCACTTCTAATTGTTATTGCTATGTCATATTGGTCCCCTAAGTGGACTAGGTCATTGTTATTCTTATATATTAGTTCCTTAAGTGAACTAGACTATGTGATGATTGGTGTATTGGACCTTCTATGAAGGATATTTATGATTAAGGTATCCTCTAATTATTGTAAGGGGATCCTTGAGAGGTCTAGGTAAAGGTAAATAAAAGAAAATGGTTGTATCTATATCGTCTATCACTTAGAAGAATGAATGGGACAAGGGAAGGTATATTATGAATGAGTCATGATTGCTGATATGTTGTTCCTATTTGATCATGCTTAGCTGAGTGTTGGAGAAGGTTACTGGAGTACTGACTTGAGCTATTGTCTATGTGGACCCTCACTAGGTAGGTGGTCATGGTTGTATATCATGATATGATCTAGAGAAAAGACATAAAGACACCACTGAAGTTGTCTCGGATTTTCAAAAAGACACCTAAAATTTGCGGGCATTCTATTACCCCCTAAATAATTTTTGAAATGATATTAATACATTTTTTAAAAATTAATCCCAATTTCTGAAAAAAAAAAGGTGCTAAACATGCATCAATCAGTGGTTGACACGTGTTAATTTATTTATAAATATATTTTTTAAAAAATTTCACTTTTTGTTTTTTCTCTCTCTTACAACTTTTACTTTCTTTTATCTCTTTGACCCAATCCCCTCCCTCCACGTTGGCTAATACCCCCACCCTTTTTTTCTTCTTTTCATCAACTAATCTCCTCCTCCTTTGTTCCTCTCTTCCATTGTCCAAGCTTCCATAGTTGTAGTGGGTTTAGCAAATTAAAATTGGACCTAATTTTTTGAATTCATTTGGTTCGTTAAATTTTTGACTCACTTTAACATTGATTTTTCCACCATTATAATTAGCAATCTGATGAAATTTTGTCATTTTTTTAGGCGTCGAAAAATACCTTTTCGTCGGAAAAAATGGCGGGTAACATACCATCTCCTTTTTATCAGATTTATTTTAATATCCTTATTATTTTTATCAAAAAATAAACACCTACCACGATAAAATCCATCGTCATCCCATTAATGGAGAAGAAGAGGAAGGGGGGAAATAAGACACCATAAATGGAGAAGAAGGAAGAAACAAAAAGAAAAAAATAGAAATTAGAACATTCATGGAAAGTGCTTGCCATTTTAGGCTAATTCAGTTAAGAATAACTTGAGAAAAGAGGTCACTTTTTTTTCAAAGCTCCAATTTCTCTTTCAATGGAGATTTTGGAAAATTGGTTCCATTAAAGAGAAGAGAAGATGGGTGTTTAAAATAATTTACAAAAAAATAACATGTGGCATTTTTTAACTTGTGGTTGCAACAATTTTTCCTGCCTCGCGTGCATCGTGTTATGTGAATGCAAATATGGGCTAAAAATTAGTCAAAATGGTATATTTACAATGGTCTGCATTATTTTTGTGGGCTAATAGGCCTCCCGCAAACTTTAGGTGTCTTTTTGAAAATTTGGGACAACTTCAGTAGTCACTTTATGTCATTTCTTTATGATCTATGATCTAGTGATTATTGAGCTTCATGCCAGAAAAGATGGTGTCTCTATTTTGTTACACTTGTTTGTAGATGTAATGGGCTGAAAGATGCTAGGGTGTCAGTTATGACCGCATTCATGGAACCAGGCTTACGTTACTTAAGGGTATTAGTTATGATTGGTTAAGGGTAAAGAGATGTTGAGGGATAATATTGTAGCACTCATATAAAATTTAAGGGGAAAAGGGGTGGGGTGGGGGACCTTTGACTTGGCTAGTAATGGATACTTGGTGTTTAAGTTTGTTAATAGTCGAGCGACAATGATTAGTTAAATGAAAGTTCAGATTTAATGTCTCTCGAATTATATGTTTTCTTTTGGATTTTTATGTGGTTTGTATTTAATCTGATTCGGGTGAACCAATGATGTTTACCGCTACGTATGGATTTGTACTAATATTACTCTTGCTATACCCTTTTTCGAATTTGGTCTTGTTGCAGGATCAGTAGGTGTTTCATGATTGATACGGTAAAAGAACTCCAACAAATTCTATGATCATTTTCATGGTAGAGTTGTGATGTTTCTGCGGTAGAATTTGTGTCCTTGTTTGGATTTCATCATAGCAGCTCGTGTACCTATTAGACTAGTTCCTTGGGAATGTTTTTAATGTAACTAAAGTTTTATAAATTAATTGTAATAGTTGGAGTATTTGTAGTTTTTTATTGACTTCCGCATGTATTTCAAAACGAATAGTGAGGGTTCTCCCATCAAGTGTATTAGAGTATGTGCCTGCATGATCTGATCAGTTGGGTCATGATAATTTGATATCGGAGCCTAAGTTTCCGGTCTTTCCATACAAGAGCAGCCGAGTAAAGTCTTACAAATTGGTGTATTGACATCCACATCTAATCTTTGGGGAGCTATGAGGCATTATAGAAATTGTTCCACTTTTTTTCTTTTTGTGCAATCTGTATAACTGCTTGTATGGGGTTGTATCCAATTGATATATCTGGATTTCAATTGGTATCTTAACAAAATAAATAGTTGTCGTTTGATTCCAATTAAAATGATACAAATAAGAAAGTTGAAACTGGGAAGGTTTCAATTTGTATATGGCCGTGAAGGTTATGTAATTCATGAGCAATCCGCGAATGATTATCCATAAGTCAAATATGTGTAACACAAGAATTTATTAAAAGATGAAGCTTGGGATTGATATTAATGCGTATGATTGTTGCTTAAATGGCTGTAAATATATGAAATGTTATTGTTGCATTGCTATGAAATTCTTGGGTAGTAAAAGGGCATTACTTAGTTATATGTTGATGGTTAGGGAGTTATTTGTTATGTTGTTCTACCTTGACATTGTGTTTTTACATATTGGCATGGGATTGTCATTGGTAAAAATGACAAGGGAAAAGATGACCTATACTGCGGGAAACTCCTATTTCAGGACAGTTGGGAATTGGTTGAGGAGCATTGGATAAAATGGCTAATGTTGCATAATAGCAGGATTGGTTGTTATAAAAATTTCTTGTTGTAATTCATAACTAGTTTAAATATTGTGACGCTAAGTTTGTGTTCATGCATTGCTTGGTTCGGTGTTGGGAATTATGTTAATGTGATTTCATGTTTTAATGTTGAAATCAGGGAAGGGGGATGAGGGAAATTATAGATAAATGGGTAAAATTTGGGACTCTATTTTTGGGGAAGCCATAGCGCTGCTAACCCACTACAGTGATGTGCCATATCATAAATTTCTCTATTCACCAGTGTCTCTATAGAAACCTACAAGACGCTATAGCGTGACAAGCGGGGCAGAACCCCTACCCTATTTTTCTCAATTTTTTAGTTTTTTTTTATTTTGGGCTTATCTTGTTTGTTAGTTTGAGCTACAAGATGTCGCATAATTATAGAAAATGCATATAGAAAGGTAAAGCATGCATTTAATATATAAAATTATTAAACTAGCATTTATGTGGGTAAAATAAATGAAAATGAAGGGTCAAATAATGTCTAGTACATGTCTCAATTGGGAGCAACTCAAATCATGATAAATGTATAAAAGGAGAGGCAAGGGGTGGGGGTCGGGACTAACCTGTATTGAGGGCCCTAGTTGGATTCCCTATCACCATCGCAGTCTGTTGAGGTGAGGTTTTTTATCTCTTCATCACTAAGGAAGAGAAACTCCTGGATCTAAATAGGGAAGCTCTTAGTCGGGGACTGCGTACTTGAACATGACCTTTATAGTCTTCCACATCCATGCAATCATATGATCTCAAGAGTATCTCCTTCTCTTCTCCTCATCAAGCTCTCTACGAAGCAATACAAAGTCCTAGGCAAAAAGATGTGGGGATGCTGAGCTCCAAGAGGGGTTCTCCACATACCTCCTAACCACAACCAGATCCTTCTGAAGGTGGCTTCTAAAAATTTGAGGCTGAGGGAGCCATCACCAGTGGGCCCCAGCCAAACTTCTAGATCCTATTATAAAATACGGATACTTTATCATCCACTCTTCCCATAGAAAAGTTTCTATCATACAAAGAACCTTGTCCTTATATACTCCTGATATCTCTCCCGATATGCCTTGTCAGGGAATCTCTCATAGATGGGGGTAGGATCATTCTCTTGGTTTTCAACCATTGGGGGTGATTGATCTACAAAATCATAAGAAAAAAGCATGGAAGAACTCAAAATCATAAGAAAGAAGCATCTCCTACCATAGCGGGAGGTCTCCTGTTATGGCAATGTCTCTATAGTAGGAATTTCTCTGCTATAGCGGGATAAGGCCATTATAATAGTCTTCATTATACTCAGCAGTCAAGAGGTGCAATAATGGTGCCTCTTAACAAAAAACCCCATTTTTAGCATTTTAACGTCAGATCGGTGTTACCAAAATATACTAACCCAAGTTTATGCAAAAAATTATGGATTATAACTCCTAAAACATTCTAAAATCATCAAAACCAAACCAAGAACAACCCTTTACATTTCCTATAATTTCCAGCCTATTTCGGCCATGAGCTCTATAATTCTTATACCCAAAATGCTATAGAAGCATTGTAAACGTAAGGGATGCAACCATGCTTCAAAAATTCAACCTAATCAATACCCAATTTTGAAATTTCAAAAACAAGCCCAAAAAACCACTTTATTTTGACGAATTCAAACTGAAACTTGTAAGAATTCATGTAAAGAAGTAAAAAGAGTAAGGATATCGATAATTACCTTGATTCTAATAACGAGAGAAAAGTGAAGGGGAGGGGAGGGGGATGTTTGAGTAAAAGGAAGAGAAATGGGTAAGAAACCCATTCTCACCCCTTTAATCTATTTTTCCCCACTATAGAAGCCCTAACCACTATAGTGATGCCGCTATAGCAAAAATATTCCTACTATATCGGGATATTGATCCTCGAGGTGTAAATTTTTTTTTCCATCTATTATGTTTAAAATTCTTTTGTTCTAGTGAATTGTAAGAGATCCTAAATACCTTGGGCACTCGAAAAATATTATGCTCTATTAGTTTCTTGCAACTCACAAGGAAGGGGTGAATCCAACATCGAGAGGGTAGAGTTTAGTTACAATTTTAAGGATTTTATAGTACCACGGAAATAAAACTTTGGTATTATGCATAAGTCTATAAATATGTCATTGCAGTAAGGGTTTTAAGGTCTAATTTTAAGTCATGCCATTATGTCCTAATCGTGATCATTCGGGGATGAACAGTGTGTAAATTGATATCTATTGTAATGGCATGTTTCATCGTTATAAAAAGATACCTTATTATGGGCACAAATTATGGGAACTTTTGAAAAATACGATCTCAAATTAGTGTGCGATGATGCAACTTAAAATTCTAAAATTTGAAATTTTAGTCGGGCTAATGTCATCCCATTATAGTGGGAATTTTACCCCTATAGCATTGTCGGCCGCTATAGCTGCACAATGGGACTAGAAACCCAATGTGTACATTTTTATATCCTCTTTTCTCTATTTCAGTTCCAAAAAGGATGAGGTTCATTCAAAAACCCTTGTATGGTTACTTCATAACTTGAGAGCAATGGAGTGGAGGGATTTCTGCATTAATTAGATAGAACCTATGGTTTCCTACTACATACCACATCAAAAATCATTTTTATGGAGCCAAAACTCACATTCATTCTCCATAATAGCTGCTTAGTGTCCAAGTAAGCTAGGTTTAACTGAGTAGTTTAGACTAGGGGTAGAGAGTATAAGCATGACATAGATTGATGGAAGCTTGAATGCTTCGACCTTCGAGTACAGTGTTTGGATGGTAAAGCAGATAAAAAAATATTTGGTTAATTGGTTGTGAAATTATTTTTTCTTATAATTTTGAATTGTTCATGGAATTACGTCTTACATTGTAATACTCATCCTTGTTTGGATGCTAATGGTGTAGAATCGGGATTTGGTATGACTTAATTAAATGCATAATAGGCAAGTGAGGTTAGTTTTGGTTGATTCAAAAGAATCTACGGCGGTAAACATAGAAATAAGAGAGTGGTAATGTATCATATTGTTAAGATGAACGATTGGGGTGGCCCATAACCCACTGGTTATTTTGGGTAGGTTGTAGGTGATGGTTTTAAAGTAATTAAAACTCAATTTGTATTATGTGTACATGATAACCAATTATTAGTATTTTATGTACAGTGCATGTTCACAAAAAGTGAATGATTGTTTGATATCTTATATGTTAATCGCATGCAATAAACCTATACGAAAAATTATTGAATTTTACTAGTGTTTCTTGATGTTATTGTGCTTCTTATTGTTGTGATATCAATCATTATTATGGAATGTGTCAGTGTTTGAACATCTCCACAAGATTGGTGATTTAAGGTTGACAAACACTTAATGTCTGAGATTTGATACATGGACAAGGACTCATCCTCTACAGGTTATGAGAAATGAGCGCACACATAAGATTTTTAACATGTGTGTACAGGGTAAAGGAATGTGTGACGATTCCTTGAGTGAACCAGCAAATAGGTTTTCTTTTATGGTATGGGTTCCTTGAATAAACCAGGCTTACTTGTTATCATTAAATATTAGTTCCATGAGTAAATCAATTTATGTGTTTAATTTCTAAAGTTGGTTTAACTGAAACATGTGCTAATTATTATTGCTATGTTATGTTGGTCCCCTGAGTGGATCGGGTCACTGTTATTCTAGTATATTGGTTCCGTAAGTGAACTAGACTATATGATGACTGGTGTATTTCACCTTCTATGAATGATATTTATTATTATGATGTCTTTTAATTGTTGTAAGGGGATCCATGAGAGGTTCGGGTTGAGGTAAATAAAATAAGGTGTTATCTATTGTTAGGATATACTATTAACCATGTAGTTTGTGACATAATATTAAATTTCTATCCCATGTAAAGACAATTTATTATATTAATAAAATCCTTATTTGAATAGATCATTTTTTTAACATGTGTGACCTTTACTTATATAGTAGATAATTTTGTGTATGGAGTGTTTTAACTCATGCATGAAAGATTAAAATTGTCGGTTCTTATAAGTAATAAATTAATGTTCACAATCAAAGATGAGGTAAGACAAACATCTTGATGATTGTAGCACAAGATTAAATGTAATTTGATCTTAATTATGGGAGAGATAATATTCTTCTTGTGCTAGTAAATTTCGTATATATTGAACGGACCAATTAGTGATGCTTGTTTATGTTCTAAATTTTAATGGACAACTTATCTAGTCCATTGCATGCACTTACACTCTTAATCTTGAAATAATTATTATGATCTATGTCGTTTGCTTTATTGTTCTAATCTATTAAATGGTGAGACTCTTTTATGAGTCAATATATTCCTAATAGGTTGGATGATGACAAATTACTTAGTGAAATATTAATTAGTTGATAGAACTATGTCTCGGACTTGAGATAGAAGACACCCCTTTATGGTTGCTTATAAGTTTTCACGTGAAAATCCTGCAAGTGGATTTTCTATCCGTCATGTGCAAGAAGTTAAGAATTATAAATAAAGAATTAAATTAACCAATGAGTTAAATATTTCAGAGAATTTAATTTAATTAATTGGTGTCGGTAATTCTAACATGGGGGGTTAAATGAGATGTAATGGTAGATTTTGAAATTAAACCGAGGAGTGCAATTATACATTTGTGTAGAATAATTTATAATTTATTATGATGTGATAATTCTTTCATCATGGAATTAATATCATAATTGGAAGCCTCACTTAATAAATTTGTGGTTCCTACCATGGCGGATTAATTAATCATTTTGGAAAGAAAGGGAAAACTTTATAGAAGAAGCGATTTAATTTTAAATGTTGATCTTCTATTAATAAGGAGAAAGTAAATTTAAAAATCAGGTTTTATGACTGTATTAAGGCCAAAAACGTTTTACCATTAAACCTATAATAAGGGAAAAATATTTTTTGGCATAAAAGCAACAATAAAGGTAAAAATGTTTTTCCCCTTTATCTTCCCTTCTTCATTAGAAATTGGGAATAAATAGGGGATGATTTTTTATCCAAGTTCATCCTTCTTTCTGGAAAATAATCACCTGTCACTCAAGTGTTGATTGAAAAAGGTTAATTTAGTTTTGGTAGAAGATCGCAGTCCTGGAAAATAAAGTGTTGAACAAACTGTGTGAAAGTTTCAAGAGGTAAGTTTTCTGACTTTCATTTTGATTATGTTATCTAGATATTATGTAAGTTATATTGATTCTGTAAAATTATTGCTTCCGATGTGTATGTTCTAACATCTATATCGTCAATTACATAGATGGATGGGACAAGGAAAGGTATATTATGAATGAGTCATGATTGTTGACCTGTTGTTCCTATTTGAGTATGCTTGGCTGAGTGTTAGAGAATGGCAGTGGAGTGCTCACTTGAGTTTTTGTCTATGGGGATCCTCACTAGGTAGGTGGTCATAGTTGTATGTCATGATATGGTCAGTAGTCTAGCGGTTATTATATTTTGGGCCAGAAAGGTGAGTGTCTCTATCTTGTTACCCTTGTTTGTAGACGTAACGGGTCGAATTATTCTAAGGTGTCACGTATGAAAAAATTCTTGAAACCAGGCTTAAGTTACCTAAGGATCTTAGTTTGAATGGTTAAGGGTAAAAAGACATTGAGGGATGGGATTATAGTACTCGTAGATAATTTACGGGAGGAGCTTTGACTTGCCTAGTAATGGATATTTGGTGTTTAAGGTTGTTAGTATTCGAGAAACAATGGTCGATTAAATGAAAGTTTGGATTTAATGTCTCTCAAATTGTATGTTTTCTGGATAATTACGTGATGTTTATATGATTTCATTTAGATCAATCGATGATGCTTACTAGTACATGTGATTTTGCATTGATACTACTCTTGCTATACCATTTTTGAGGTATAGTCATGTAGAATGATTGGTAGGAGTTTCAAGATTGATACGGTAAAAGATCTCCAATAACTTCTATGATTGTTTTTATGGTAGAAGTTGTGTGCTTATTTGTATTTCCTCATAGCAACTCTTATACATGTTAGACTAGTTCCTTGGGAATTTTTTCAATGTAACTAATGTTTTGTAAATTGATTGTAATAGTTGGAGTATTTATTGATGTTTATTGACTTTTGTATATATTTCTAAATGGGTGCTGAGGATTCTCCTATTTAGGTGAAGAGTAGATTCCCACACGATCTGGTAAGTTGGATCGTGACACTCTATCTATCCTGAGTGACTTTTCATCCTTTAAGCTATGGATGCTATGGGTTACTCTCCAATAGTAACTACATTTTTAGATTTTTTTCCCATAACATTCCTTTAATTGACCAAGTATAAAGTTATTGGTTTACTTATTCTTTTAAGCTTGAAACCTGTCTTGTTTGACAAATAATATTTGCTTTTGAAACACCTAAAATGACAAAGTTATAAATGTCTCCCCATTTTGTATTAACTTAGACATTATTGTCTTTATGTGACTTATTTGTTGGTGAATTAAGTGTAGATTGTCTGAGTTTTGAGTTGGGTGTATAGAGAGTTCATTCCCATTTTTTTTAATCAATGAAGTTAATGTTCAGTGATAGTTATGTATTTCCAAAGTTACTGTTATGTTAGATAACACCGGAGCCTAAAAGGCAAGTTTTTTAATTCAAAATTTCAAAAGGGGCATATCAAAAATAGAAAAACACTAGAACAGTATTTACCTTGTCCACTAAAAAGTTCACATTAGCCACATGGTAAAGTGCATGGTAAAATTGTGATTTTACCTTACAAGGTAAATAGAGTCACTTACCTTATCTATTGACTCAAAAATTGACTGAAAAACTACAAGGTAAAATCATGATTTTACTTTACAACGTAAATGGAGTCACTTACCTTAACCTTTGACCGAAGAGGTGGAAATAAATTTCCCTAGAAAAGGAGTGTCTGCAAGATAGGACTTATTGCTGAAAGAGGGGGAATAAATTCTCTTTTGCTGGTTGATTGTATGTCGAGCATGAGTATGGATTCTCACCTTGTAAAGTAGGATCTCGTCTTCACCTTGAAAGGTAGGATCTCATGTTTGCCTTGTAACAGTTTCAAAATTCACGATGCGATATAAAGAGTAGGAGTGTAGGTTTCTTTCATTTGCATCAATTCAAATTTTTTTTGTCAAAGTTCATAAATCAAAATATTTATTGAACCTTATTCATTTTTTACTTTAAGATGTCTGATAATAAGGTAAAGAGTGTGAGTATAGGTTACTCAAAATATATATTCACTTTTCTATTTTGGGATGTCCAACAATACCTGCTCAGTTTATAAAATCAATGGATAATTTATCCATTTTTACCTATGATACCCTTGGTATTGCATTTTTCAAAGAAAAAAATTTATTATACTCAAAGAGTGATATAGTAAAATCACTCATCTATTTATTGTTTCTTAAGGCATATGTCAAGTCAAAAGTGAAAAAGTATTTATGGACGGAGGGAGTATTTAGTGAAGAATTTATTACAACTGTAGTGCAAGGTTGGGAGACTGTTTTACCTTACAAGGTAAAATGTGTCCCTTACCTTATTAATTTTCTTTTATAAACCACTCATTTCATTCATTTCTTATTTACATTATTTGTTTGTTCACCCGTTTCACTCTCTTCATTCACATTTTTAGGTGATTGTTCTTGTTTAAAGTCTTTTTCATCAAAAATTTTGCACTTTAAGATATATTTTAATCACCTTTTTATATAATTATTTCAATACCTAATGAATAAGTATGTAGTATTAACATTATTAATCATCTTTTCAGCTTGCTGGGTAACCTAAGTTCACACTCTAACCTTATTATCATCCATCTTAAAGTAAGAAATGAATAAGGATCAACAAATATTTTGAGTTACCGTGAATTTTGAAGTTGTTACAAGGCAAACATGAGATACTACCTTATAAGGTGAACATGGAATCCTACTTTACAAGGTGAGAATCCATACTCATACTCGACTTATAATCAACCAGCAAAAGGAAATTTATTCCCCCCTTTAGCGGTAAGTCCCATCTTACAAAGGCTCCTTTCCTAGGAGAATTTATTTCCCACTTTTTCAGTCAAAGTATAAGGTAAGTGACTCCATTTACCTTGTAAGGTAAAATTATGATTTTACTTTACACTTTTTCACTCAATTTTTCAGTCAATAGATGATAAGGTAAATGACTCTATTTACCTTGTAAGGTAAAATCACGATTTTACCTTGGACTTTACCATGTGACTAACGCCATGAACTTTTATCCATTTTAGTATTTTTCCAATTTGTTATGCCCTTTTGGAATTTTGAATGAAAAACTTGCCCTTTAGGCTTCGAACTCGAATATAGTTAACCCCACAATTAGTATACCAAAAATGGAGGAGATTTTGAGCTTAGACGTCTACTCTACAAAGAATAAACTTAATTTTATAAGTATAATGTTTCAGTATGTTCGTTCCTTAAGAAATACAAGTTTTCAAAATAAAAAATTTGAGCTTTTGCATTCATACTTTGAGGTGATCTGGTTCTGGTTGGATTAACCTTTTATAATTATTTGATAAATTTTTCAGCAATGAAATAAAGGAGATATCCCATTTCAAAATATCATATGACTGTCTCTTTTTAGGTTAAGTCTTTCAAAAACCACCTCTCTACATTTACCTGGCACGGATAAGCCTACATCAAACTTGTGAAATTAGTCTGATCATTGGGTATATTATTGTTGTTGTAATAATGCAAAAAGTTTAATGTAATTTAATTCTCTTTTAGCTTGAGGATGTGGTGAGCCTCATTGCATTACCTTTAGGAACAAACTATTTTAGCTTTTAAGATTGGTAAAATTGCAGTTTTAGTTTAAAGATTGTTTAAATAATGATCAGATGATCTGATATGTTTGAATTCTTGAAAAGTTTTGGTAATTAAGAAAACTATAGTCTATAAATTGTGTTTCTTTTATTTTTGGAACAGATTCATTCATTTTAGTTTTCTTATCAAATAAATTATATTTGTTTTCTTTGATCAGTCCCATTAAATTTAGTTCACTTGTCAAATAATTTCATTTGGATAGTTCCTAGAAATTGTGTATACTCTTGATGTGTGAAAAAGAAGAATAGAAAAAATAGCACTCTATTAGGAGTCTTATTACTCAACTTACATGAGAAAACTGAAGGAAAGGTGTCTTTTAAGTCTTGAATGAAGGATTGGTGACATTGACCAACTTAAAGGGTCAAACATCATTAGAAAACTTGATTAAGTTAATTGTGGACTTGATTAATATTTTTAAAACTTTTTAATCTTTTCAGAAATACAAATCAACCCAAACCACACCCATCTTCAATCCAAATCAACCAGTCTCCCTTATCTCTTTCGATAACTTCTCTCAACTCTCTCCCAACCAACAGTTCTGCAAATTTTCCTTTCAATCCTCGACGACTTCAAAATATGATGACAAATAGTTGGGCTTCGAGTTCCTTTTCGACTTCAATTTTCAATAGATGTGACATCCTTGCTCTTCGTCCATAAAATCTTTGAATTCTTAAACCTTCAATCGACGTGACAGCCTTGCTCTCCAGCCACAATAGCTTCGAATTTATCATCGTTTCTTTTCTTCTTTCACAAGTAAAAATTTATGGCCCTTTTAATTTTGAAGAAAACGAGGAACTTGAGCCAACTTCTCATATAAATTGGTTAACAATTTCAATATTTGTTGCTTTAATTTGAAATATGGTCTGAACAAAGCCCTAATTTCTGGTATTTCTTCTCTTCTCTTTTTGAAGTGAATTATGATTTTTTATTGTTTGTCGCATTTTTTTGAAGTTTGATTTTTGTTGTTTGTGTTTATAAAAATAAAACAACGATTTGGGTTGATTTGTTCTATTCTTATTCTTGGTAAAAATGGTGATATTGTTGTTTTTCTGTTGAACAAAATCGTGCTACTATTTTTTATTTTATCCAATAGATTATCCATATGGTGCAACATATTAGCCATTTGATGCAACAGATTTGTCAGATGATGCAACAGATCAACCATCTGAAGCACCAGATAAACCATTAGACTACAATTTTAATGCAATAGATTAATCATCTGATGGAACAGATTTAGCATATGATACAACAATTTATCTATCTGATGTACCAGATTAACCATATGTTACAACAAATTAAGCATTGGATAAAAAAACTGATGCAACTGATTAACCATCTGATGCGACGGAAGAACCATCGGATTAATGATCTGTTGCAACAGATGAAGCTCCTGTTAGATAAAATCCTATCAACTCTTCCAACAGGACATGTCCATGACATGATTTTTTCAACTGATCATTCATCTGTCGCGATAGACGACCCAATGTTGGAAGAAATCTAAACAATATTGACCATTGATAACTGTTCCAAAAAATCACTTATGTGTTGCAACAGATGTGTGACCTGTCATACAGACCATTCATCTTTCTCAACAAATGAATGATATATTTTGTATTATCGCAATAGATTACTCAGTCTTTGTTGTAGGTTAGTTAACTGTTCCGACAGATCACTCATATGTTGCAACAGATGTGTGATCTGTTGCACAGACCATTCATCATTCTTAACAGATGAATGATATGTTTTGTATTATCACAATAGATTACTCAGCCATTGTTACAGGTTATTTAACTATTCTAATAGATCACTCATATGTTGCAACAGATGATGTTGCAACAGATATGTGATCTGCTGCAAAAACCATTCATTTTTCTCAACACATGAGTGATATTTTTGTATTGTTGCAATAGATTACTCATCCGTTGCAACACATTATTTAACTATTCCAACAAATCACTCATGTTGAAATTAAGTGTAATTTATTGCATAGACCATTCATCTGTCTTAAAAGATGAGTGATACATTTTATATTGTTGCAACAGATTTTTCATCCGCTATAACAAGTTTGTTATATGCTGCAACATATATACTACTTAGTGCAACAGATAAGTGATCTGTTAGAATTGTTATTTTACTGTTTTGCTTGTTAGATTTACTATTATCCTTTTTTAACGATGTATTAATCAACTATAATATATTTTTGTATGTTCCTATTAATTTTAGATAATATGGTTCCCAAAAGAATAGAAGCCGAATCAAGTCCAAGTAAAGGAACAAGTGAAGCAGCTAGGCTACATCCACCAGTCTATGAGCTTGCTTTACAGACGTTATCTCAATCAGGAGCAGAATATGATGAACACGGGGAGGAGTAATATTTCAAAAGAGATTATCCAAATGCTAATAGCTCTTCTTCCGAAGAGTTGGTCAAAACCTTCATCATTGATTGTTATCCTGTGAGAATATAGTGCGATGGTGCCACAGATTTAACGGGTGATTTCGTTGTTAATTCAGCCATGGAAAAATCTTTTGACGCCTTCAAAAAAATACTTCGAGAACAAAAATTGGATGCTTATTTCAGGGACAGCTGCTTTTGGAAATATCTTGATATACCGGAGGATAACAATTCTCATTTCCAAATGAAAATAGTATATGAACTTCTCAAACGTAGGTTTATATATGAAAAGAAAGATAAGATGAGTGAGGTATGGATAAATTACTGTGGCATGCCTGTTTGTTTTGGTTGGAAGGAGTTTGCCATAGTTACTAGACTAAAATGTTATCCTCCTTCTCAAGTTATACCTATTCTAACCTAAAAAAAAGCACCCCGCACACCCAAAAAAGGCAAAGGCAAGTCGTATGATCATGAGGACCTGGTGTCCATTGTTAGTCCAAGCTTCAAAAATAAAAATTTGATAGAAGCGTTGAAAGGTAAAGAACTTTCAAAGAACCACAAACAGTCATTATGTTTGGTTTAGTTTGTACATAATATTCTTTGAGCGAGAGACGTTAACAACAACATAAGCATTGGTTTAATAAAGCTCTCTGAGGATCTTGAGGTGTTTAACAGCTATCCTTGGGGTTATGAACGCTTCAAAATGACTGTCCAATATTTGTTGACTCCGTTAACGCCAAAGACAGTCAACTTATATGGCTTTCCATGGGCTTTCATGGTAAATGTTTTATTTCTTTATTTTATTATGATATCATTCATTTTTTTTTACTCAATGATGGTTTTGATTTATTGGTGTTATTTTATAGGCTTGGGCATTTGAAGCCATTCCTCATTTGAGACAACAAGTGAACTACCAGGAAGAAGTTTTATAGCCAAGAACTTGAGTTGGTTGTCGGCCAAAACTAATAAAAATGCAAAATTTCTAGATATCTTCAACCCCCCGAAGGATGCAGTAAGTATAATTATAATTAAGTTTTTATTTTAATTAATGATATTTTTGAATGATCTAATCATCATTCTAATATATGTAATGATTTATGTTAGATTGTGCATCCGTCACTAGTTCCGACCAATCGAGAGTTGAAGATGCCATTTTTTCTTACTTTACGGTCTGTGCAAACTTTATCGGACCCTAAGGTTATCGACAGAATAAAAATGGAATTGTTTGGAGCAACAACCATTATAAGAAAAATAATTTTGGAGGGTGGGCTTGTTGTTGTTGATAGTCTTAGTGATGATGGAGCTGTTGGTGGTGGTAGTGGTGCTGATGTTGGTGCTAATGATGCTCCTCTTATAGTATTTAAAACAAAATATTATGAGTATGATCATACTGTTTATACAGATTTTACCTCTCCCAGTGAATGTTCTGCATGTCAAGACTGCAAGGCGAAACATGATGTAGCGATTAATGCTTATAATGCATTAACTACTTCTGTAAAGGAAATGACATCTAAGAAGGGTGTCATTCCATCAAAGAGGTTTTTATTTTCATCCACTCCATTAGAGATTAAGTCTAAGAGGAGAAGGAATGTGATTACCAAGGCATTATCAAGCATCAAAAATAGCGAAATTGTAACTCCTCTGTCTGTTTGTTGCACTGAGCAATGTACAATGTCCAAAGTAGAGCAGCATGAACTGGACAAGGTGAATATATATGTCTTCCAACTAACAAACAGACACATTTATGTTTCAACGGATAACACATCTGCTAAAAATTATCAAACAAATATATACATCTGTTGTAACAGTTGACTAACTTGTTGCACCAGATAAAGTACCTGTTGCAACATATGTCTCCTCTATTTTAGAAAATCGTACCTCATTTATTTGTACCAACAGATAACCTATCTGCTACAATAGATGAGTCATATGTTTCAACAGATGGTTCATCCGTTGGAAATTGTCATACAGGTTTTCAATTTAAAATATGAGGAAGACCTATTTGATTTGCTAGAACAAATGAGTTATCATTTTCCATTTTATTGTATCTCCATGATTAGCATTGACCAATTCTGTCTTTCCAGGTGGATGTAGAATTTACTGCTGAATAACATTATAATATGCTACTCTACTTTTTTATGAAAATACGGAGAACAGAAAGCACAGAAACCGTACGTAAGCGACAATAAAGTTCCATGACAAGCAAAGCCAAATTTCATAACACCGGATTAAGAATAACTTGTCCATATTGAGTAGATCTTTATAGCTTGAGTTGAGTCTGTCAAACAAATAACCTTACCCCTGATGATAGGCATATTTACACGCCTAAAGTCCTATAATTTACCCATATTTTAGCTAAGTTTTGAGGACAAAATATATAATTCATGCACTTTTAGTCCTTTTTCCTGTAAGTGAGCTAACAAACGTGATTAGCAAGTTTTCAGGTATAAATGATGAAGATTTATGCATTTTATGGATAACTTGACGCCCAAGGAAGCTTCACGAAAGAAGGAAAGGAGAGCTTGGACGCCTAGGGACTAAACGTGACGCATGGAAAACCTGTCCCGGGCAAAAACAGCAATTCTAAAGACTTTGGGGATCAGCAGTAACTTATTAGGATTAGGATAAGTACGCAGTATCCTAGTAGGATTAGGATAAGTACACAGTAGCCTAGTAGGAATAGGATAGGGGTGTTATAAATACCCTATTGTGCTGAACTTTTTATTCATTCACTCATTAATTCATTCAACCCTTACAATTCAACTCATTCATCCTATTTTCTATTCAATTCTATTTTCTTCGACATTTAGTACTATTCACGTTACTTTATGACAGAGAAAGCACGACCCTTGTGACCAACGTGAGATCATGATGATATTTATTGTGATCTCCGTTGCAATCATGAGTAGCTAAACTTCTCTGTTGGGGTTATGGAAGCCTTATGAGATACTATCTATTGCTATGAGTTTGTGAATTCGTGACACGTATGCTGCTTATATCATTATTCTCTTCATCTTAATGCAAATTCTTGTGGTTGCAAATGCATAGAATACGCCAGTATAGCATTAACTTGTTCGAAAAAAAGGTTATATGTCTAGAAAAGAGATAATGTCAAGGTAATAGGGCACCAACCCCTGTTAAAAAGCTAGTGCCGTAACTGGATTAACCTCTTGGAGAGTTCGTACCGTTAGACACGCTTTAAGATCGAAAGAGTTAAAGTGAAATAATCCTTGATGGTAGAAAGACGCCTGGATTTACCATAGAATACAACTCTCTATAAACACATGCATGTCTGAATTCCGCATAACCCATAGCCAATAGAGACGTATAACTCATAAGGTGGACATAACCCCAACTCTCAATTCTCATTGGTTAAACATCTTACTGAACATTCTTTCCTTTTTACTTTGCTATTTTCCGTTTTTACTCTACTATTTTGTTACATTATTGCACGCTACAAAATCCCCCCTTTTACGAGACTTGCACCAAAAGTCTAATAATCTTTGCTTACTTAGTGACCGGCTATTCTCTGTGGGATCGATACCCAACCCAGTTGGGTTATATATTTGACAACGATCTCTTACACTCTTACGAGAGTTGTAGTTTGAGCGTTATCAAAAATTGGCGCCGTTGCCGGGGAATACAGTTGTCAACTAAGTTTGTGATAGTTACTAGACCCTTTGGTCAAAGATTCTCGTACTTTACTTTTAGTTGTTGTTTTTGTTTTATTCAGGTTTGTTTGAGTGCATGCCAAACACTCGAAGTTCAGGTCAACCGTTATTACCTATCAATCCTGAACCACAACGTATTGGCAGAATTGAGGCACAATACGAAATCGAAAGGATGGCTGCTCAATAGGAACAGGCTAGACTAGCTGCTTTGGCCGCCGCTCAAGTGCATCAACAGAATATTGATAACCCTGGACGAGCAACAAATTCTGACGATGAGGATCTAGGTGATGACGAGTTACTAAACCCTAGGCGTGATGCTGAGATAGTAACACCTGCTAACAGAAGAGATCGTCAAGCTAGGTTTAGGCATGAACGCCGACCCATGCAACCAGTATTCGATGATGATGATGATGATCTTGATGGAGCCGGAGCCACATGAGCCATTATTCCTCCACCATTGGCACCCGGAGCCAAGTTCAGAATCACGAGCACTATGATTCAGTTATTGCAACTCAAGGGATTATTTGGTGGACTAGCAGGAGATGATCCGAATATGCATCTGATCAACTTTATTTCTACATGCAAGTCATTTGACAATCCTGGCGTTGGTCAGAATGCAATTCGATTACGCTTATTTCCATTGTCTCTATCCGGTGAGGCAACTCTATCGTTAAATGGGCTGACTCCTGATTCTATTACAAATTGGAGGCAATTGAAAGATGCTTTCCTAGAAAGATTCTTTCCGCCATCCAAAAGAGCACAGTTGAGAGATAAAACCAGCAACTTTCGTCAGCTTCCAACTGAAGCCCTTCATGAAACATGAGAGAGATTCAAGAAGAAGCTTATGAGGTGCCCAAACCATCATATGACTAATGTTCACCTAATAGAGATACTATACAGAGCCTTGAATTCAATAACTAAACCAGTGGTGGATAATGCGGCTGGAGGATCATTTATGGACCTCACTTTTGGTCAGGCAAGCAATATGCTAGATCGGATGACGAAGCAAAGTAGAGCTTGGCATACCAGGGATTCCGAGGTAGCAAGCTCCACTTTATCTATTGGCATGACTGCAGAACAAAGGAGAAGAGAAGAAGAACGTGATCAAGATATGGCGCACATGAAAACACAAGTGGATCTTCTTACAAAGCATCTATTATCAGGGAAGACCGAAAAATTTAAAGCCATTGTAGCACATGGAAGAGACAAATCTGATTCGGAAGAAGAAGCCAACTACTTGAATAATCAGGGGGGTTTCCGAGGCAATGCCCAAGGAAACCAAGGTCGGAACTACTATGTGAAATTTGGAAACAAGGACCAAGGTAGTTGCAAGAAAAAGAATGACAATAGTGGTTTATATGTTCCCCCAGGAAGACGTGACACCACTGCATCTGGGTCGGGAAATATGGAAGAGATGATGGCTAAACTGTTGAAAGGAGTGGAAGCAACCAGCGCGGGAGTAACGGAGGTAATAAATGATTTGTCCTCAATGAAGAAATTGGTTGACTCACATTCCACTTCAATAAAACAAATAGAGCAGCAATTGAGCCAACTTTCAACAGCACTCAATCAAAGAAAGGCAGGCACTCTACCTAGTGACACTGTGCAAAATCCAAGGAACGACGGATCATGCATGGCTATTACTACCAGGAGTGGTAAGGTGCTGGAAAATTCATCCCAAAGCAAGCAAGTGGCCGAAAATAAGGAAGATGATGACGCCATAGAAGCTGACCAAGACGTCCATGACGTCACCCCTAGTAGGTTGCAGCCTGAAATTACCGAAATACGGAAGCAAGAGGAGAAGAAAGCCGTGGATAAAACACTTCCATTTCCACCACCTCCTTTTCCTCAAAGATTGAAGAAGAAAGCTGACGATACCAGGTTCAATAAGTTTATGACTATGTTGAAGCAGCTAACTATTAATGTTCCTTTGGTCGAGGCGCTGGAACAAATGTTTGGGTATGCTAAATTCATGAAGGACCTATTGACAAAGAAGCGGGCAGTAAGCTATGATCCGGCAGATAATATTCATCATTGCAGTGCAATTACCACAAGGTACTTAGTACAGAAGAAGGCAGACCCTGGTGCTTTCACTATTCCTTGCACGATTGGATCTATGAATTTTGCTAAGGTATTGTGCGATTTGGGAGCTAGCATCAATTTGATGCCACTATCCGTCTACAGAAAGTTGGGGTTGGGCGACCCTACACCAACCAATATGCGGCTCGTGATGGCAGATAGTTCGGTAAAACGACCTGTGGGTATCTTGAATGATGTGTTGGTGAAGGTGTCTACCTTCATTTTTCCTGCAGACTTTGTGATTTTGGATTGCGAGGTGGATTCTGAAGTTCCCATAATCTTGGGACGTTCTTTCCTTGCAACAGGAAGTGTGCTTATTGACATGAGAGATAATGAGCTTTTATTTCAAATGAATGATGAAGTGATTCGTTTTGATTTGTGCAAACCGATGAAGCAGCCAAGAGATAAGGATGTGTTCTCTGTAGCTGATGTTCATTATGAAGATAAGAAAGCATTATCTGTAGAGAAACAGCTTACTGTTGACCCATTGTCTGCTGCGCTGCTGAATGTTGAGCATGAGGATGCTAAAGAATATGAAGAAACCGTTTGTGCTCTAACAGCAAATCAATCTTCACCAACAGCGGTGACTTCCATTGAAGAGCCACCAGTGCTAGAATCGAAAAAGCTCCCCAATTATCTAAGGTATGCATTCTTGGGAAGTGGAAATACACTTCCAGTGAGTGTTGCGGTTGCGGATGATCTAAGTGAACAGCACGTAGAGGCTCTCATCTCTGCTCTGAAGAGGCACAAGAGAGCTATGGGTTGGTCTACTGATGATATAATTGGTATCCCTCCTGGGATATGTATGCACAAGAGTCATATCGAAGAAGATTGCATGCCTACAAGTAAGCATCAGCATCGTCTGAATCCATTCAGAAAATGATGCCCCATCTATCTCGATGAAGTCTAAGTAATCGAGATAGCTATGTCGTGCCGCGACAATAAATCAAGCGCTTGGTGGGAGGCAACCCATCGTTTTTAATTGTTTTGTTTTCTTAAGATTTTGTCGAGCCACGACCAAAACTAAGGCGCTTGATAGGAGGCAACCCATCGTTCTAATTGTTTTTGTTGTTTTGAAGTAAATGTAGGTGCAAGAGGTGTAAAGGAGAAGATTGGTTTCAAATGTTGAGTTGGAATTATTGCATGTTGAAGGTGGTAAGTTAGGAATGAAGAAGAAAAAGGCTATGGGTTAGGCATTGCCTATGAAAATATAGGCAAAGAACAAGGCAAGGCCTATGTAAATCTAGGCCACGAACAAGGCATGGCCTATGCTATGGCATAAGCTCTCGGATTCTAGAGTGCCATAGCATAGGCGCCGCCTATGCTCAACAATGCCATAGCATAGGCACCGCCTATGGTCACTTTTGGTCTCCAAATCCGATTCTAAATGGGTCAAAACCCGACCCAAGTTTGTCCTATAAATAGAACCTTAGTATTAGAATAAAAATGCATTGCAAATTCAACCTAAGTGCCGCCTACCTCTCCAAAATCTCTCAAATTTTTTTCTTTTTGCTCTTTTACTTTGCAAGAACATCTTCCGAGGCCATCAACCAAGTAAGTACTTCTTTGTTCTTCTTTTATATTTCGTAAGTACTACACTACTACGCCTATAATGAATTGTTAAATCTTGAAGTAGTATTGGTGATTTGAATGTGGTTGAGTGGTTGTGATACATCTCGTTGAGTGAAAGAATACGTGTGGGTGTTCTTGATTTTGTTCCTACTTGTATTTGATTATTATACACTGTCATACTTTTGCGGAGTCGACATGGTGAAGTTAATTGCATAATCTTCAAAATTGAATGCTTGAATGTTTGAATGACTCGTTCATCGAGATAAAAATCATGATTGAATACAAGCATGAAATGTTGTGATTATTTCTATACCATAACTTGATACGATCTCTATGTAGTAGTCTTTTTCCAAAAGTGTATTAATCCAAACATGAAAGTATGATCAAGATTACATGAAATAGAGTTGGAAAGGATAGTTAAGACGACATGAAAGTATGACTGTGCTGATTATATTGTTGGAACATAAAACCTAAACGTATATCGATGAAGTCTGAGTAATCGACAACGTTCACTTAATTAAGTTGTGCCAACAAATTAAGTATGGGGTGGTGCCACTACTGTTTGTTTGTCGACTGTATCTACCGAGATGAAGCTAACATGACTATCATTTTAATCTCAGGTACAATGGCACCAAAAGCACGCCAAGGAAAAGACAAAGCAACCACCTCACAGAAAGGCCAGAAAAAGGGAAGAAAAGAGCAAGCTGAATCCTCCTCGCTACAAATACCTCAACGCACTTTTGGATCAAGTGGGGTACAATTTGAGGAAACTCTGAGGATGACGACTCTGATGATGATTCCGACGCAGGGGGTATGACCCCAGACATAGAAGAGGAGCCCGACTAATCAGGTTTTCCGTATTTATTTTCCACTGAGGGCAGTGTGTCCCATCTAAGTGTGGGGTGCTGGTATTCGTATGCTGTACTTCTTTGCCTACATTTATGGTCATATTTTGATTAGTCGTAGATTTTTTTTAGATTTTGATGCATGAAATTGTTCTGATAAGCGGCATGGTGTTATGACAAAAGTTTGTGCTAGAATCATTACTATTGAGACATTTAGGCTCTAAAAGTGACTCATTATGTGATAAGTGTGTGGTTTAATTCCTTCATCTATTGGGTCAAGAGTCTGTACTGCTCCCAATAAAGTCGACCATGTGCCTTGTGTGTGTGAGATAGTATATTCTGTGCTTGTGGATGATGCTAGAACTTGCCTGGTGTGTGTGAAGCGAAATAAAGAATGTGAGTTTAGGAGATGATTTAGGCATTTCTTTGGAAACCTATGATTGTTTACCTTCGTTTTACCTACCCATGGACATTATCCTAGTCAACCCCTTTGAGCCTTTAGCCATTTTCTTTGACAGCCTCATATGTAAGCCTAATCCATTTTTTTCAAGACCATAATTTGATCCAAATTCCTAAGAGCTTTAAATTGTAAAGTCATGTGACAAAATAAGAGGAAATTGGATGAGTGTGATGCTTTAGAATGTATTGGTGCTTGAATTTGTTATGAAAAAGAATTGCTATCATAGAGGTGTGTTATGAAAAGAAAAATGAAAAGAAAACTAAAAAGTTAGTTATGTTTAAAATTGAAAAACAAAAGAGGTGAGAAGGGGTGGTAGATTAAAAGAAAGTAGAAAGGTTGTTTGAAAGAAAGTGTTAATGGCATAATGTGATGTATTAAAGCGCTTAGGAACATAGTCACTATTTCTGGCCAAAATAGTCCTACCCGTCCCTTAGCCTACATTACAACCTGTAAAGACCTATTTGATCCTAAGCTTAGTATTCCGATATTAGTAGAGCATTACACTAAGGGCAAGCCTATGGTCATCAGTTGCAACATATGAATTCTTTGTGAGAGTGAGAGCAAGGATAATCTTATACCCATGTTCTGAAAAATGCAATACTTGTGAGTGATTATGGGTAATATCTTATGTGAGACACACATGGTTGATGAGTTTTGGGTAGTCTTGTATGATTCTTTGTGCCTTAACTTTTGAATACGAATTAGCCATCATCACGATTCTATGTTAGAGGTTAAATAGTTTCTAGTAGTGATCAGAAAACTACTCTTTATTAATAATTGTTGTGCCTGTCTTGATGAATATTTTGTGCTGTTAATGTGAAACCCTAAGTAGATGTTTAGATGGACATTATATTTTGTTCGAGGAAGAACAAAGCTTTAAGTGTGGGGTGTTGATGATAGGCATATTTACACGCCTAAAGTACTATAATTTACCCATATTTTAGCTAAGTTTTGAGGACAAAATATATAATTCATGCACTTTTAGTCCTTTTTCCTGTAAGTGAGCTAACAAACGTGATTAGCAAGTTTTAAGGTATAAATGATGAAGATTTCAGCATTTTATGGATAACTTGACGCCCAAGGAAGCTTCACGAAAGAAGGAAAGGAGAGCTTGGACGCCTAGGGACTAAAAGTGACGCATGGAAAACCTGTCCCGGGAAAAAACAGCAATTCTAAAGACTTTAGGGATCAGCAGTAACTTATTAGGATTAGGATAAGTACGCAGTGTCCTAGTAGGATTAGGATAAGTACACAGTAGCCTAGTAGGAATAGGATAGGGGTGTTATAAATACCCTATTATGCTAAACTTTTTATTCATTCACTCATTAATTCATTCAACCCTTACAATTCAACTCATTCATCCTATTTTCTATTCAATTCTATTTTCTTCGACATTTAGTACTATTCACGTTACTTTATGACAGAGAAAGCATGGCCCTTGTGACCAACGTGAGATCATGATGATGTTTATTGTGATCTCCGTTGCAATCATGAGTAGCTAAACTTCTCTGTTGGGGTTATGGAAGCCTTATGAGATACTATCTATTGCTATGAGTTTGTGAATTCGTGACACGTATGCTGCTTATATCATTATTCTCTTCATCTTAATGCAAATTCTTGTGGTTGCAAACGCATAGAATACGCCAGTATAGCATTAACTTGTTCGAAAGAAAAGTTATATGTCTGGAAAAGAGATAATGTCAAGGTAATAGGGCACCAACCCCTGTTAAAAAGCTAGTGCCGTAACTGGATTAACCTCTTGTAGAGTTCGTACCGTTAGACACGCTTTAAGCTCGAAAGAGTTAAAGTGAAATAATCCTTGATGGTCGAAAGACGCCTGGATTTATCATAGAATATAACTCTCTATAAGCACATGCATGTCTGAATTTCGCATAACCCATAGCCAATAGAGACGTATAACTCATAAGGTGGACATAACCCCAACTCTCAATTCTCATTGGTTAAACATCTTACTGAACATTCTTTCCTTTTTACTTTACTATTTTCCGTTTTTACTCTACTATTTTGTTACATTATTGCACGCTACAAAATCCCCCCTTTTACGAGACTTGTACCAAAAGTCTAATAATCTTTGCTTACTTAGTGACCGGCTATTCTCTGTGGGATCGATACCCAACCCAGTTGGGTTATATATTTGACAATGATCGCTTACACTCTTACAAGAGCTGTAGTTTGAGCGTTATCAACCCTTCCTTAGGAATTCTTGGCATCAATACTTAAATTGTTGATGTATTTGTTGAGATCTGTACCCATAACAATTTTTTTGCATTTCATTTATTCGCTGATTTAATTTCAGCTAATTTCTTAAGGCTTTGATTTATTTTATTTTATCTATGAATTTTATTTTTTCCTTAGATTGAACTAATTAATTGAAATGGAATACTAGATTCAAATATTGCAACTGATAATGTATTTGTTGCAACAGATGGAATATTTATTGCAATAGATGGAATATCTGTTGAAAAATATCGAACAGATTTGACATATGTTGCAACAGGTAGGTAATCTATTGGAATTTATCAAACAGGTCTTCCCATTGCTGAAACAGATAGACTTAGATAGAAACACTGGCATAATGCAACAGATGACCAACCTATTGCAATAGATAAATTATATGTCAGAACAGGTAGAATATCTATTACAACGGATGGAGAATCTATAGCATTATAAAAATTCAACTTTCATTGGACATAAAAAAAATTGTCACTACATGTAAAAAAGCAAAAGTGAATTGAAATAAAAAAGGTGGAACCCATTGACAGTGTTTATTTCAAACACCTAAAATAAAATAGGCATCAAGTAGACAGTGTTCATTTTAAACATGTAAAATAAAATAGGCACAAATGTGTCAGGTTGGCACTTTTTGCTGACTTGGCATCTGATTTTGCCCTCAACGATCATTTTTCCCCCATTGTCTTATATATTCATCTTCTTCCTAAAATTTAACCTTAAATTCCTGAATCTTCTTCTTCGTCGTTATCTTTTTTTTATCTATCCAAATTCTTTAAATTATTTGCATTTGGTCTTTATTTTCTTCATCTTTTTTTTATTTTTCCAACTGAGCTTGACAATGTCAAGCGCATCTTCCACTGTTTTTTGTGATAACGATTTTCTATATTGTAAGTGCGGTCATAAAGCTCTATTGAAGACTTTTTGGACTCAACAAAATCCAGGTCGTAGGTTTTTTACTTGTAAGATTTCAAAGGCAATATTTTTTTAATTTAATTAGTTGATTAATTATTGACTTGTAATTGTGTTCTTGTTTTTATAGAAATTGGGTGGATGCGATTACTTTTATTGGTATGAAGAACGCCATCCTTCACAAGCAAATCATGTAATCTGGGATTTGTTGATGAAAGTCAAGGCTTCTGAAGAGAAACAAAATCGAGGAAGAAGATACGACATTGTTGTCGTTATTGCTACTGGTTTGGTGGTGTTGGGCACATGGATTTTCAAGCCTAATTGCTGAAATTTTCATGGTGGTGTATTTGCTACTGGTTTAGTGTTATTAACCACATGGATATGTTGTAAAATTTAGGTCATCTGTTGGAAATTATCAAACAGGTTTTCCCGCTATTGCAACATATTAGACTTAGATTAGATAGATCGGCATAATGCAATAGATGACCAACCTATTGCAACAGATAAACTATTTTCCATAACAGATAGAATATATTTTGCAACAGATTGACAATCTATTGTATTATAAAAGACTCAACTTTCATTCACCAGAAAAAAATTATTGCCACTAAATGTACATGTAATTTAAAGTAAAGTCAAGTGTGACTTGAAATAAAAAATTGTTATTTCACAGGCTCTTCTATAGACACAGGCTCTAAGCGTCCAGTTAGTACCCCATAAGCCCAGATCTCTTGCAGGTTTTCCACAGCGTTGTCACACAGAAAAGTTGTTGGCTCGACCATTTCTGTGTCGTTCATTAAATATTCGATATGTGCAAGAGCGTGCGAGTCGCTCGCATAACTAGTACTATTTTTTGGAAGTGTCATGACCTTATTTGGACCTTCGAAATCCCATGATTTCTTCATCAACACTTCCTTTGGCAAATGATTCATCAGTTTACTCTCCCTCAAAAAGATGGGCAACAGCTCCATCAGTGGCTCACGAGGAGAAAAAGATCGACATTATCGATGGCAGGTTTGTTGCAGTCATAAACTTGATATTTCCCTCCTCGAGTAGTATCTCGACAGCTCGATAATTTATGCCGTTCATGCTAATTACTGCAAGAATCCTCTTTGCCTCGGTCCAGCTCTTGCCGTGTGGATTTGGCCTCTCCCATCTAACATATTTTATCATTTCTTCTTCCTCCAAGTCCAACATACAAACTAAGAAATCAAGTCCCGCGCCACACACTTCAGAATTGAGTTGATCGTACTTATCCTTGAGCTTCCTACAGAAGTTGAGGTCCATTATCCTATCAGAAGCATCATAAGCTTTCAAGTACGTTAATTGCCTTTTCTTCGTGAGGCAAAGAATTTTGTCAACATGTTGTGATATAAGAAGATAATTTTTAAATAGGTTAGTAATTGTAAAGATGGTCCATCTATTTCATAGGGTTATCTGAATCAATAATCCAATGCAACTTATGCAACAGATGGATAGTAAGTTGTAACAGAACCACTACTAGTTACACCAGAATACCTAGCTGTTGCAACGGATTTCACATCTTTTGCTTAGCTTCTTCTTCATGGGGTAAATTAGATTAGAAGTCTAGGTTAGTAAAAGTAAACTTCCCTTATCCTCATAACACATACGCATATCAATCATAGTATGGAAGTCTTAGGCGGGAAAAGGAGGCCTGGGGTAATCTGGTGAGCCTGGCTTGGCATTCTTGGCTTGTCGCAGATCTCTCTTCTCTTTGGCGCCATGTTCTGCATATATGTCCACCTTCTTGAATGGCCCCTAAACTTTAACATCTTTTTTAGAGGAAGGACTTACAATTATTTTTTATTTTCGACAGGAGAGTATGTCGGTTATTGCTCTTTTCTTCCTCCTAACCAACACTGTAGGATTGTATCGCTCCCTCAACTTCTTGGATAGTATGACACCCCTCTTGGATTTGAATTTCTCAACAGCTTTAGAGATAGCCTCTACTTTTTCAAAGAGTTTATCTTGGCTGTCCTTGCACTCTTCACATTCGCAACGAGAACACGAGGATGAAGAGGGTGAGAGGAACCTGTGTAAGGGTAAAAAGTGGTGTTTTCAAATATATTTATTTTTTCTTGAGCATCAATATGCTCATTATCACGAGTGGTAGCAACATCAGCATGCCTTCCACAAACACCAACAACTCCACCAGAAGAAGCACCCGGATCTACCTTAGTAGGTTGGTCATGAAGAGCCTCAACAATAGGCTGACCTTGCCTAACTTCTCTTCTTATGGCTATTGCTCCAGCCAATTCCTTCCTTATTAACTCCACCGTTGGGTCTGCTATAGTATCAACATGACCTAGAATAATATAAGAAGTCATCAACAACTCTTCCTCAGTAGGCACGATCCATGAATGCACAACCTAGAAAAAAAGACAAATACATTTAAATCATATAATACAATAATTTTCACAGTTGGGTTAACATTTTAATAGTCAACTTCTGTAACAGATTAACAATATATTGCATCATATTACCTATTTGTTGCATAGTTTGCAGTAGATGGTTAAAATCTATTTTAGTCGGGTTCAGAGAACCAAAGCAACACATGATAATCTGATGCAAAATATCAATCATCTATCGCAACAGATTACCAATCTGTTGCACCAGTTATACAAGACGGGTAATCTGTTGGGTTATATATTATGCAACAGATGATCTGTATGTGTATTAACAATATGTTACATCAGATTACACATCTATTGCATAATTTGCAGTAGCTAGTTAATCATTAAGTAGTCGAGTTCAGAGAACCAAAGCAACGGATGGGTAATCTGATGCAAAATATCAATCATCTGTCGCAATGGATTATCCATCTGTTGCACCAGTTGGCACATGACGGGTAATTTATCGCAACAGATGTCCCATATGGTGCATTAGATATAACATCTTTTGCACTAGATATAACATCTGTTCAATATCTTTCATTGAGTAAAATTATTTTACTTGAAGAAGATGTGTTGCATCATCCAGAGGGTTAAAGAGATCAGCCTCCTTGACTTTGGTGTTGCTCTTTGCAGCCAACTACCTAAATATCGTTGGATGAGAAACCTTATTTGGGTAATCCATTACCTGCTTTTAGAGGGAAGGAATGGCTTTAAATACCCAAGCCTAAAAATGTAAATAGGAAGGAAGCAAACAAAGTCATAATAACTAACTATATTCAATATAACTTCATGGATGAGTTAAAATAGTGATTAATTTTACCATGAAAGCCCAAGAAAAGCCGTATAATGTGGTCGTCCCTGAGGATAACTTTGTCAGTAAATATTGGACAGTCAAGTAGAAGTTGTCATATCCCAGGGATAATTATTGAATTTATCAAAATCCTTAGCACGCGTCAATAAATCATCTTCTATGACCTTGTTGGCGTATCTTGCCAATATAATCGAATGTACAAACCAAACTAAGGACAATTGCTCCTTATACTGCTTTGGTATGGTTTTATCCAAGAGATCTGTCAATAAATTCGATGCTTTGTAGCCACGTCGAGCAATGTCAAACAACCCATCTATTTTTTCCTTGCATTTTCTTGCCTTAGATATTTTGCGGTGTGTTCCCTTGGCGATAGGTGGTTCTTTTGGATGATGGCATCTCAAGCCCGTCACTATGGAAAACTCTTGCAAGCCAAAACAAACCGGCATGCCACAGTAGTTGACCCAGATTTCATCCATTCTTTTGTTGCCCCCCTCTTCGGATCTTCATCATCTCCCACATACTTGATCCTGCGCTTGAGAAGACCATATACTATCCTCATTGGGAAACGGGCAGGGGCATCCTCAGCCAGCACAATAAAGAATCCAAAAAAGCACTTCTTAAAAAGTTCGTCTATGTTTTCGTCCTTCATAATTTTCCTAGAATAAATAAATTTACTCCCCATCTAACATTTAAGTATAATTTCACCAGTTAGTTTTTCTTCTGCATTTTTTTCATTTATCGACATCGTAACTTGAAACTTGTCAATACTAAAAGTTTTGACAGGATCATGCTGGGATGTTGATATTAATTCACGCCCCATTGGTGATCCATTATCATCATGTTGATGATCATCCTCATTCTCTATCTCTTTTTCTTTCTTTTTCTCTTTCTCTTTCTTTTTCTCTTTCACTTTCTCACTCTTTAATTCCTCCTCTTTCTCACTTTCAGTTTTTTCATCACCATCTACAGGCCCCTGTCCACCTCCCTCAACATTGTTTTCATATATCTCCTCAGCTTCACTTTGTTTCCCTGACTAAGATTGTTCAGAAAGCTCCTCTGATTTATGCATAAAATTTAAAAAATACATTACAAACATGTAATATCCCAAAGTTTTCTAGCAAATTTCATCCCAAGGATTCCAAGTATTAGCTTCTAAAGTGAATAATAATTATTCCATGATTAATTTTAAAGATTTTCACTTTTTGTCATGTGGAAAATTCAATAAGCTTTCCATTGATATATAATTCGCTTAAATTCGATAACCGGGTAAGAAGTTATGACTATTTAAAGTTCCCGACATAAAACAGCACCATATTAGTCAGTGGCGCACCGCGCCACAAGAGGAAATGGCATTTGGCAATTTCCAGTAGGTGTCTGCGATTATGACGCATCACGCCAGCACTTAAATTTAGAATTGTCCTTTTTTTAAGTATCTCAGCATGACTTCCCCCGGGTCGCGCCAAAGTTCTAGGTCACGGAGGAAGGGGCAACGTGATGGATCCGCGTCATGCCATCCCTCAATTTCCCAATTGTAAATTTCCAGTGACATGACACGATAACGTCGCGTCGAGCCAGGGGCCCAGTTTGGGAAAATTTTACTGAAATTAAATGACGCATCCAGGGTTAAAAGGGTCAATTTTCTACCCCTATTTAAACCTAATAACACATGATTTAGCTATTCTTCACCCAAAATATACTATTTCCTCTCAAGTTTCTCTCAAGAACAAGCTAGGGTTTCTATTGGAGATTTAAATTCAAGAAGGTTTCACAATCAATCTTCACGAAATCACGAACTAAGGTATGCATAGTGTTCATTCATGGACTCCTTTCATCCATAAAGCCCAAGAATCCCTTTTCTAAATTCAAGTTATGGATTTTTCTTATAAATTTCATGATTAGGCTACTTTTGTTCATGTTGATAATGAGTAATTGAATTATATTCCATGAATGAGTGTTAAATTCCATATGGGTTGATTTGTAATGGTATAGATTCATGAAACCCCAGGACTAAACCCTTGAATGATTAAATTGGAATTGAATCATAACAGTTAATTGTTGTATGATGTTGTTCACACATTCTATGCCTACTATGTGTTTGGTTGAATACCTAGATGAATGGAAAGTGTCTAATTAGCATGATATCATGAAATACCCATGCGCGTACAAGCTTAAGCCTATCACATGTTTGATGAAATGCTTCAGGAAATGTATTATGATGATTATTACGTATTCAAATAAGTCATGCTTTATCAGTTTCCTTCTATTGAGTCCTGGGGGTTCTTGTACCCGAAATATTAGTTGTGTACCTAGAGCCATGTCATGTTTTCATGATACTCTCAGTAAAGCTATGAATTATTAAACTTTAGATAGTCTTATGACTCAGGAAAAATATCCATGATCTCATGACTCAGTCAGTTGTCATGTATCAACAGTATTCCATTAGTCAACGGAACTTAGTAATTCAGCTCATGTTCTGTTTAGTAAATCATATTCAGTGTCCATTCAGATGGGAGTAGGAATTATCACCGAGTGAACCCAAGGATGGGGACACACACTATCAGATGAGGGTGTGATCCTTAGAAGTCATCCTTACATTCTAGAACTATGTAGCCAGCATAGGTTGAGACATCAACACTATTCAATGATGGTTGATGAGATGGATAAGCACTGTCAGATAAGGACCCACCATTCTTTTTTGGGGACACTTGCAAATAAGGGTCACCCACAGTTTGTCCTTACCAGTGGAGTGGTATTAACACCTTTCCAATTGGGGTTACAGATTGGACCCCAACTCAGCCATAATGGCGTATCAGGGGCATGTCGATTAAATACTACCTTCCATAGTTTTAGTACCAGTCTCAGCAAAAGAACTCAGATAGTTCTTTAGATTCAAGACTGTCAGATACAGTCGACTCATATACACTAAGGAACTCAGATAGTTCAACCAGATTCAGGACTGTCAGATACAGTCATCCATGTTATTAGTTACATTTAGATACAACTATTTATGCTATCAGTTTTATCAGTTATTAGTATGTCATGTCATCAGTATTCAGATTCAGTAATCACGATATCACAGTGTCAGTTACAGTTACGTATATATGTATGCATTCTCGCATTCATGTTAGACAGTTAGCTAACATTATTCATGCAAGTAAAACCTTGCATTAGCCTACCTCACATGTATACTCAGTACATTCTATTGTACTGACGCATTTGTACTATGGTTCTTTCTTTTTATGTTACACCATAGGTTCATAGACACGAGTTCCAGATCAACAGTAGATTCCAGTCTCAGTAGTCAGAATAGAAGTGAGTCCTTATCCTTTGAGGACATGATTATTTCTCCATAATTTCATTGATTAGTTATTAGTTGGAGTTAGTTGGGGACATATCCCATCAACTCTTTACTCAGATTATTCAGATAGTAGAGGCTTTCAGACTAGATACAGACTATTATGTTTCAGACTTCAGTGTTTTATAGTTTTGTTTTAGGTATTTCCTTACCCCACAGATGTTATCTCATCCATGTTATGTTCAGTATTGAACCTTATGGCCTTTCAGTGTATGTTTCTGCATTATTCAGTATTTTATGCGGTATACAGGTACAGATATCAGTTATGGGTTAGCTTGTGGTCCTTTGGGGTCATGACCATAGTGTAGCATTCCGGTTCAGCAAATCGGTGTGTTACAAACTTGGTATCAGAGCCTAAGGTTCAATATAGTCCTAGGAAGTCTGAGAGCCGCAACTAGTAGAGTCTTGTACATAGGTGTGTTGCGCACCATATTTATGTGCAAGAGGTTATGAGATGTTTAGGAATAGTTTCCCTTATATCAGTATTCATGTCATAATAGTGAGCATAATCACAAGTCAATCTCTCAGTCTAATCCGTTTATTCTCTTTATTTCAGAATATGCCTCCTAAGAAAAGAAATCAGTCAGCCCCTCAGCCCGAAGAACCTTTGGGCGATAATGTTTCTCATGCGGAGTTCAGGACCACATTTACCACCCTTGCTTAGTTAGTAGCTACCCATAATAAGCGATCAACTATCGTTCTAACCAACCCAGTGGCCAACTCAGCTACAGCTAGGATTCGAGACTTCACCCGAATAATCCTCCGTCCTTCCATGGGTCTAAAGTAGATGACGACCCTCAGGAATTCATTGATCAAATTTAGAAAGTGACAGACATCATGGGGGTGACTACTGTTGAGAGTGCTGAGTTAGCCGCATACCAGTTGCAGGATGTGGCTCATACTTGGTTCAAACTGTGGAAGTCAGAAAGGTCAGATGATGCAGGTCCTATAAAGTAGGAGGAGTTTGTCACTGCATTCTTAGATAGATTCTTTCCCCAAGAGTTTAGAGAGGCTAAGGTGTTAGAATTCATCAAACTCAGGCAGGGCAATATAACAGTGAAAGAGTATTCTCTAAAGTTTACTCAATTGTCCAAATATGCCCCTCATGGCTTCAGGGGTAAATGATAAAGTGGTTATCGAGTGCAGATCCGCCATGCTAAATAGTGACATGACTTTAGCCAGACTTAAGACCCATGATCAGTAGATAGAGGAGCAGAAGATTAAGTAGAGGGAAAAGCAGAATAAGAAAGCTAGGACAGGTAGCTTCAATTTTAGTCAGCCTAAATCAGAAGGAGGAAATCTTTCTCAGTTTCATCCTAAGTCATCATTTCCAGCTCCTTCTTCATCCAGTGCTCTAGCTCCTAAGTTCAGAGATAGAGTGCCAGGCTCTAAGTCTCAGGGTAGTGTCAGCAATGCCCGAACTAATCCCCTTTGTCAAACTTATGGTAAGAACCACAACAATGCTTGAAGAGTTGGCAATGATGTCTATTTTGGTTGTGGAAATCCAGGACACAGAGTCAGAGACTACCCTCAGTCAGGTTATCAGAGTCATCTCTGCTCTTCAGCTCAGTCCGATCGCCCAAATCAGCAGGGTGCCACCACCAGTGCTACTAGCAGGCAACGCCCAAATAGAACATATGCTCTTCAGACCCGACAAGATCAGGAAAATTCTCCTGATGTAGTTACTAGTACGTTACAGATCTTTCATGTGCTTGTTTACGCTTTGCTAGATCCAAGAGCTTCTTTGTCTTTTTTTACTCCCTATATAGCAGGTGATTTTGGAATCAGTCCTAAAATCCTAGTAGAGCCCTTCTCAGTCTCTACCCTAGTGGGCAAAACCATCATAGCCCAGTGAGTATACAGGAACTTCCCGGTTATGATATTTCAAAAAGTCACTTCAGCAGACTTAGTCGAATTAGAGATGACTAATTTTGATGTCATTCTCAACATGGATTGGATTTATTCCTGCTATGCCACAGTCGGTTGCAGAAGTAGAATAGTCCAGTTTCAGTTTCCAAATGAACCCATCCTTGAGTAGAAGGGTAGTGTATCCGGTTTCGGGGGTCATATTGTTTCCTACCTTCGGGCACGGAAAATGATATCTAAAGGAAGTGTCTATCATTTTGTTCGAGTTAAAGACACTAGTTTAAAAACTCCCATCCTTGAATTAGTCCCAGTAGTAAATGAATATTCAGATGCCTTTCTCGAAGATCTTCCAGAAATTCCTCCCGAAAGGGAAATAGACTTCGACATTAGTCTTCTTCCAAATACTCAGCCTATCTCTATTCTGCCATGCATAATGGAACCAACAAAACTCATAGAACTAAAAGAATAATTGAAGGATCTCTTAGATAAGGGATTCATCAGGCCCAGCGTTTCCCCGTGGGGCGCTCCAGTATTATTCGTGCGCAAGAAAGACGGTTCTCTCAGAATGTGCATTGATTACCATCAACTCAATAAGGTCACAGTCAAGAACAAGTATCCTCTTCTGAGAATCGATGACTTGTTTGACCAACTTCAGGGTGCCTGCTATTTCTCTAAGATAGACCTCAGATTCAACTATCATCAGCTCAGAGTTAGAGAAAGTAACATTCTAAAAATAGCTTTTCGTACTCAGTATGGTCACTTTGAATTCTTAGTCATGTCATTTGGTCTTACCAATGCCCCAACAGCTTTCATGGACTTGATGAACTGCGTGTTCAAGCAATACTTGGACATGTTCATCATAGTCTTCATAGATGATATTCTAGTCTATTCCCGCACTGAGTACGATCATGCAGACTATCTCAGAATAGTACTTCAGACTCTCAGAGATCATCATCTATTCACCAAATTTAGTAAGTGTGAATTTTGGCTAAGGTCAGTAGCATTTCTTGGTCACATCATTTCAGGTGATGGCATTAGAGTTGATCCTCAAAAGATCAAAGCAGTAAAAAATTGGCTAAGACCTGTCTCTCCATCATATATCAGGAGTTTCTTAGATTTGGTTGGCTATTATAGACGGTTTGTTAAAGGATTTTCATCTATTGCATCCCCTATGTCCAGATTGACTTAGAAGAAAGTCATGTTTCAGTGTTTAGACCCTTGTGAGAAGAGTTTTTAGGAGTTAAAGACTCGACTTACCTCAACCCCAGTCGTAGCTCTTCCAGATGGTTCATATGGGTTTGTGGTGTATTATGATGCATCCATGGTAGGTTAGGGTTGTGTCCTCATGTAGCATGGTTAGGTCATAGCCTACGCCTCCAGACAGCTTAAACCCCATGAGAGTAATTATCCTACTCATGATCTTGAGTTAGAAGCCGTAGTATTTTCCTTGAAGATTTGGAGGCATTATATCTATGAATTTTATGTAGATGTCTTCATAGATCACAAGAGTCTTCAGTATGTCTTTTCTCAAAAATATCTCAATCTTCGTCAGAGAAGGTGGTTAGAGCTCTTGAAAGACTTTGACATAAATGTCCTCTATCATCCGGGCAAGGCCAACGTAGTGTCCGACGCTCTCAGTAGGCTATCCATGGGTAGTATTTCTCATGTAAAGGATAGTAAGAAGAAGTTAGCTCAAGAAGTCCATCATCTTGCCAGACTAGGCATTCGCTTAGTCGATTCTACAGAGGGTAGTGTATGTGTTCAGAGTAGTTCAGAATCATCTCTAGTCTCCGAGGTGAAAGAAAAGCAAGATAGAGATCCCAGCCTTGTCAAGTAGAAAGAGTTTGTTTAGGATCAGAAAGTAGAGGTTTTCTCCCAAGAGGGAGATGGTTTTTTGTGTTGTCAGGGTCGTATCTATGTTCCAGGTGTAGACAACTTAAGGCAGCGAATTCTTGCAGAAGCGCATGGTGCGTGCTACTCTATTCATCTAGGGGCCACAAAGATGTACCGCGACTTGCGGGAAATCTATTGTGGAGTGGGAAGAAAAGAAATATTGCAGAATTTATGGATAAATGCTCTAGATGTTAGTAAGTTAAGATAGAGCATCATAAGCCTAATGGGTCCATGAAGGAGTTCAGTATTCCTACTTGGAAGTGGGAAGTTGTGAACATGGACTTCGTGACAGGTTTTCCTCGAACTCGTCATCAGCATGATTCAGTCTGGGTCATTGTAGACAGAATGACCAAATTAGCTTATTTCCTTCCAGTTCATACCTCTTATTCAGCCGAGGATTATGCCAAACTCTATATCAAGGAGTTGGTCAGATTGCACGGTGTTCCGTTGTCCATTATCTCAGATAGAGGTACCCAGTTCACCTCTTATTTCTGGAAGCGTTCCAAAAGGGTCTCGATACCCAAGTTCATATCAGTACAACCTTCCATCCTCAGACAGATGGTCAAGCAGAAAGGACCTTTCAGACTTTAGAAGATATGCCAAGGGCATGTGCAATTGACTTCAAGGGAAGTTGGGATGACCACTTGCCTTTGATTGAGTTTGCATACAACAACAACCATCATTCCAGTATTCAGATGGCTCTATTCACAGCTCTCTATGGTAGGATATGTATATCTCCAATTGGTTGGTTTGAAGTTAGTGAGGCCTCAGTCATAGGTCCTGACTTAGTATTAGAAACCTTAAGAAAAGTCCAGTTAATCAGATAAAGACTCCAGGCTGCTCAGAGCCGACAGAAGTCTTATGTAGATGTTCATACGAAAGATCTTGAGTTTGAGGTTGGTGATCATGTCTATCTCAAGATCTCTCCCATGAAGGGAGTGAAAAGATTCGGTAAAAAGGGAAAACTCAGTCCCCAATATGTCGGTCCCTTCAAGATTCTCAGTCATTTTTGCAAGGTTGCTTATGAGCTCGAATTGCCCTCAGATCTAGTCTCAGTTCATCCAGTCTTTCATGTCTATTTTTTTAAGAAGTACATAGGTGACCCCTCAGTCGTAGCCCCTATTCAGAGCATTGATGTTCAGAATAGTCTCTCTTATGAAGAGATTCCAGTCGAAATCTTAGACTATCAGACTCGTAGATTAAGGAACAAAAAAGTCTCTCTAGTTAAAGTTCTTTGGCAAAATCAGTCCTTTGAGGGAGATACTTGGGAAGCAGAAGCAGAAATGCGTACCAAGTATCCTCACCTCTTCTTCGCCAACTCAGATCAAGCTCAAGGTAACAGTTTTCCTTAAGATTACTCAGTTTCATGGTTTGTGCTCATCAGGAACTTGATATTTAATTTCATGTTCATGTTCCCAGTATAAACTTGGTATCAAGTACCATTGCATATTCAGTCATGCATTCATGTATCAACTCAGTTATATAATTATGCATCAGAAATGCATTCTCATTGTGAGAAACTTAGTTCCACGGAACATTCAGTCATGCATTCATGAATCAGTTACAATGTTATGTTTATCTTGTCAGTCATGCGATCATGTTCCAGTTATTCATGTTCATTTCATGTTCAACTTATTGTTTTCCCTCTCAGTCAGTCTCATTCGAGGACGAATGTTCTCTAGGGGGAGATATTGTAATACCACAAAGTTTTCTAGCAAATTTCATCCCAAGGATGCCAAGTATTATCTTATAAAGTGAAGGATAATTATTCCATGAGGAATTTTCAAGATTTTCACTTTTTGTCATGAGGAAAATTCAATAAGCTTTCTATCGATATATGATTCGCTTAAATCCGATAACCGGGTAAGAAGTTATGACTATTTCAAGTTCCCATCATAAAACAGCGCCATATTAGTCAGTGGCACGCCGCGCCACAAGAGGAAATGGCATTTGGTAATTTCCAGTAGGTGTCCTCAATTATAGCACGTCGCGCCAACACTCAAATTTAGAATTGTCCTTTTTTTTAGTATCTCAGCGCGAATTCCCCAGCATCGCGCCAAAGATCCAGGTAACGAAGGAAGGGGCAACGCGATGGATCCGTGTCGCGCCATCCTTCAATTTCCCAATTTTCAATTTCCAGTGACATGGCGCGATAACTATGCATCGCGCCAGAGGCCCAGTTCGATAAAATTTTACTGAAATTAAATGACGCGTCCAGGGTTAAAAGGGTTAATTTCCAACCCCTATTTAAACCCAATAACACGTGATTTAGCTATTCTTCTCCCAAAATATACAATTTCCTCTCAAGAACAAGATAGGGTTTCTATTGGAGATTTAAATTCAAGAAGGTTTCACCATCAATCTTCATGAAATCACGAGCTAAGGTATGCATAGTGTTCATTCATGGACTCCTTTCGTCCATGAAGCCCAAGAATCCCTTGTCAAAATTCAAGTTATGGATTTTTCTTATGAATTTCATGATTGTGCTATTTTTGTTCATATTGATAATGATTAATTGAATTATATTCCATGAATGAGTGTTAAATTCCATATGGGTTGATTTGTAATGGTATAGATTCATGAAACTCTAGGACTAAACCCTTGAATGAATTGAATCACGACAGTTAATTGTTGTATGATGTTGTTTTCACATTCTATGCCTACTATGTGTTTGGTTGAATGTCTAGATGAAGGGAAAGTGTCTAATTAGCATGATATCATGAAATCTCCATGTACGTACAAGATTATACCTATCACATGTTTGATGAAATGCTTCAGTAAATGTATTATGATGATTATTATGTATTCAAGTAAGTCATGCTTTGTCCATTTCCTTCCATCGAGTCCTGGGGGTACTTGTACACGAAACATTAGCTTTGTACCTAGAGCCATGTCATGTTTTTACGATACTCTCAGTCAAGCTATGAATTCTTAGACTTCAGAAGTTTTATGACTCAGGAAAAATCTCCATGATTTCATGACTCAGTCAGTTGTCAGATATCAGCAGTATTTCATCAGTCAACGGAACTTAGTAATTCAGCTCATGTTCAGTTCAGTAAATCATGTTCAGTGTCCATTCATATGGGAGTAGAAATTAGCACCGAGTGAACCCAAAGATGGGGACACACACTACCAGATGAGTGTGTGATCCTTAGAAGTCATCCTTGCATTCTAAAACTATATAGCCAGCATAGGTTGAGACATCAATACTATCTAATGAGGGTTGATGAAGTGGATAAGCAGTGTCAGATAAGGTCCCCACCATTCTCTTTTGGTGACACTATCAGATAAGGGTCGCTCACAGCTTGTCTTTATCAGTGGCGCAGTATTGACAACCTTCCAATTAGGGTTACAGATTGGACCCCAACTCAGCCATAATGGCGTATCAGTGGCATGTCGATTAAATAATACCTCCCACAGTTTCAGTACCAGTCTCAGTAAAAGAACTCAGATAGTTCTTCATATTCAATACTGTTAGATACAGTCGACTCAGATACAGTAAGTAACTCATATTGTTCCATCAGATTCAGGACTGTCAGATATAGTCACCCATGTTATAAGTTATATTCAGATACAGCTATTTATGCTATCATTTTTATCAGTTATTAGTATGTCATGTCATCTGTATTCAGATTCATTAATCATGGTATTAGAGTGTCAGTTACAGTTATGTATTTATGTATGCATTCTCGCATTCATGTTAGACTGTTATCTAGAATTATTCATGCATGTTAACCCTTGCATTAGCCTACCTCACATGTATACTCGGTACATTCTATTGTACTAATGCATTTGCGCTATGGTGCTTTCTTTTTATGTTACACCATAGGTTCAGAGACACGAGTTAGAGATCAACAGTAGATTCCAGTCTCAGCAGTCAGAATAGAAGTGAGTCCTCATCCTTCGAGGACATGATTATTTCTCCACTATTTCATTGATTAGTTATTAGTTGGAGTTAGTTGGGGACATGTCCCATCAACTCTTTACTCAGATTATTCAGACAATAGAGGATTTCAGACTAGATGCAGACTATTATGTTTCAGACTTCAGTGTTGTACAGTTTTGTTTTGGGTATTGCATTACCCCACAGATGTTATCTCATCCATGTTATGTTAAGTATTGAACCTTATGGACTTTCAGTGCATGTTTCCACATTATTCAGTATTTTATGCAGTATACAGGTACAAATATCAGTCATGGGTTAGCTTATGGTCCTTTAGGGTCATGAGTACCGTGTAGCATTCCGGTTCAGCAAATCGGGGTGTTACAAAACACCACCAATAATGACACACCAATAGAACCACCACCACAAACACCACCAATCAATGCCACAAACACCACGAATACCGACACCACCAATAGCCACCACAAACGCCATAAACCAATGCCACCATAAACACCACCAACCAATGCCACCACCAGTGCCACCACGATGACGACTACCACCACCACAAATACAATAAACACCATCCAAGAATACCACAACAGTCAACGAAATAATGCGATAGAAATTAGGGTTTTCTCGAGTTCTACCTATGATTTTACCATCAAAAATCAAAATTGTAAACCCATTCTCGATGATAATACAACTAAAAGTTTTCTTTTTCATCATTAACTTTAAGCCCTTATTTTTTAAAAAAATAACAAATATAGAACTCTTTTCAAACTCTATTACCTATGAAGACAGAGAAAACGGCTAATACAAGTAAGAATAAATTCGAAAATAACACCTATGTGGTCGAAAATTAAGAAGAAAATCAATTTATTATGAATGGTAGAGCAATTTGTTAAATAGTTGTAGTTGTTTCTGTACTGTATAATTGAGTGAGAAAGAGAAAAAATCAAGAACTAGAGATTTAAAATGATGAAACATTTTTCTCGCAAATGGATATGGGTTGATTTGTATTTTGAAAAATAATGACAAGTTTTGAAAATGTTAATTTGGTCCGAATTAATATTAATTATTTTTAAAAATTATAAAAGATTGCGTAATTTTAACCCTCTCATCATGCAATTATCAAAAGACTCAATTGAAGTTTTAGTTGACCCTATGAACTCACCCACCCCTGGTCCTAGATTAATTAATTTAGGTATATGAACTCAATTGAAATTGTATAAAAATAAATGTTCAACTTGTTGCATCAGATACTCATCTATTGCAAATTATCAAACAGATTAAGTAATTTGTTGCGACAGATTACCCATCTATTGTAAATTATCAAGTGGATTGTCATATGTCGCAACAGATTACCCATCTATTGTAAATTATCAAATAGGGGATGACATCTCTTGTAGTTGACCCTATGAGAACTCACCCCTGGTCAAGATTAATCAATTAAGGTGTTGGTCTAACATATAATGTGGTAAGAATTGGTTCATCTCAGAGTGATCGATCAACGACTCTGGTCGGGAGGAACACAATACCGTCTCATCATTCAATTGCCAAAAGACTCAATTAAAGTTATAGTTGACCCTATGAGAACTCACCCCTGGTCCTAAATTAATCAATTAGGGTATTGGTCTAACATATGAGGTGGTAAGAATTGGTTCAGCTCAGAGTGATCGATCGATGACTCTGGTTAGGATGAATGCAATATCATCTCATCATTCAATTTCCAAAAGACTCAATTGAAGTTGTAGCTGACCCTATGAAAACTCACCCATGGTCCTACATTAATCAATTTAAGGTATTGTTCTAACATATGAGGTAGTAAGAATTGGTTCAGCTCAGAGTAATCGATCGATGACTATGGTCGGGAGGAATGCAATACCGTCTCATCATTTAATTTCCAAAAAACTCAATTGAAGTTATAGTTGATCCTATGAGAACTCACACCTGGTCCTAAATAAATCAATTAGGGTATTGGTCTAACATAAGAGGTGGTAAGAATTGGTTCAGCTCAGAGTGATCGATCGATGACTCTGGTCGGGAAGAACGCAATACTGTATCATCATTCAATTACCAAAAGACTCAATTAAAGTTATAGTTTACCCTATAAGAACTCACCCCTGGTCCTAGATTAATCAATTTAAGGTATTGGTCTAACATATGAGGTAGTAAGAATCGTTTCATCTCCGAGTGATCGATCGATGACTTTGGTCAGAGAAACGCAATACCGTCTCATTATTCAATTGCCAAAAGAATCAATTAAAGTTATAGTTGACCCTATAAGAACTCACCCCTGGTCCTAGATTAATCAATTTAACGTATTGTTCTAACATATAAGGTAGTAAGAATCAATTCATCTTAGAGTGATCGATTGAGGACTCTGGTCGGGAGGAACGCAATAACGTCTCATTAATCAACTTCTAAAAGACTTAATTGAAGTTGTAGTTGACCCTATGAGAACTCAACCCTGGTCCTAGATTAATCAATTATGGTATTGGTCTAACATATGAGGTGGTAAGAATCGGTTTAGCTTAGAGTGATCGATCGATGACTCTAGTCAAGAGAAACACAATACTGTCTCATCATTCAATTGCCAAAAGACTCAGTTGAAGTTGTAGTTGACCCTCTGATAACTCACCCCTGGTCCTATATTAATCAATTTAAGGTATTGGTCTAATATATGAGGTAGTAAGAATCAATTTATATCAGAGTCATCGATCGATGACTCTGGTCGGGAGAAATGCAATACCGTCTCATCATTCAATTGTCAAAAGACTCAATTGAAGTTGTAGTTGACCCTATGAGAACTCACCCCTGGTCCTAGATTAATTAATTAGGGTATTGGTCTAACATATGAGGTGGTAAGAATCGGTTCAGCTCAGAGTGATCGATCAATGACTCTGGTCGGGAGGGACACAATACCGTCTCATCATTCAATTTCCAAAAGACTCAATAGAAGTATTAGTTGAACCTATGAGAACCCACCACTGGTACTAGATTAATCAACTTAAGGTAATTGTCTAACATATGAGGTAGTAAGAATTGATTCAGCTCAGAGTGATCGATCGACGACTTTGGTCGAGAGGAACGTAATACCGTCTCATTATTCAATTTCCAAAATACTCAATTGAAGTTGTAGTTGACCCTATGATAACTCACCCCTAGTCCTAGATTAATCAATTAGGGGTCGTTTGGTAGAGTGTATAAGAACAATGCAAAATATAATGTATTAGTAATGCTTGCATTAGTAATACTTGTATTATTTATGCTTGTATTAGTTATGCGTGTATTATTTCTTATACATTGATTGGTTTGATGTATAATAAATAATACATCTTACATAATTTCTATAAAAGAAATTTTTGTTTACAAAAATACCCTTCTTTGATTTTGTACACTTTCTTGAAACAAAGTTCTTTTGTTATTTCAAACATAATTAATATTGTTGAACTATTATAGAGATATAGGATTAATTGTAAGACCTTCGTATTTGGGCAAAATCTTACGCCAGCGGATTAACATAGTCAAAACAAAAATAAAATACAAGACGTAAAATTAAGAAATAGTCTCAATTTTTTTTAAAAAAAAATTAAAGACTCTCAAAGCAAAGCAAAAATATGTTATAGTTATTTAAATTAACCATTCATTGTTGTAAATTCATATAGTGGGAAAAAAATTGCGAAATGTTTTGAAAAAATACACTAGTGCAAATTAAAATGGCGGGAAAAGGAATGGTGAAATATTTTGAGAGGGAAATTTGTGGGTATTAAGGTCATTTAATAAGTTAATGCATGTGTTTAAAGTCTTTGTATTACTAATATATAGGAAATAGAGTGTATTTACTAGTACACACTTCAATACATAATAGAGTGTATAACTAATGCTAGCATTAGTTATATATAGGCAAAAAGTCGTACCAAACAAGGTACTAGCAATACACATTAACTAATGCATGCATTATATTTTACAATACACTCTACCAAACGACCCCTAAAGGTATCAGTCTAACATGTGAAATCAATTGAAATTGTATAAAAGCAAATGTTCAACCTGTTGCAATATATGTATTTTCTGTTGGAATTAATCAAACAGATTAAGTCATCTGTTGCAACATATTACACATCTGTTGCGATGGATGGCCGAGCTTTGGAAATTTTCAAACAGAAATTGTTATCTGTTGCACTGAGATGTTTTAAGACCTTTTTTTATTTAAAAAGAAATTTAGGTATTTCCTGTCCGAGATAAAAAAAAGTTAAAATAGTTATTCTAAGGCGGTAAAAAATATTACTTGGATAACTCAAAAATCTCCTGAACGAGTAATCTTATCTGGTCTTTTCAATGTCACCGTCTCCTCGTACCCCTCAAAAGTCAAAAGTTATTAATGACTATTTAAAACCCATATCTAGAAGAGTACTCTCTCGTTCAGCCATAACATAAGTAAGACTCAAGGCAACTAAACTCATCTATCACTCTTTCTTTTTTATTCTCAATTTTCTTTCTTTTCTTTTTGCCTCTTTTTTCTCTCTTCTTTCGGATGGGGATCCTTTTAGATCTGAATCGATCAATATCTTTTCTCGACTGAACTGGATGTTCTGATTCCTTTGCTTTTTTCACATTACAGGTATGGTTCACTATTGCTCTTTCCATCTCATCTTCTTCTTTGTATGTCATTTAAATTAGATATTTACATTTGTTGCTATTAATGATTTACCCATTACCAGTTTCCTATTTATTGAGAAAATTGAAGGAAAGGTGACTTTTAAGTATTGAATGAACAAAATACTATTTTTATATCTGTTGCAAAATGCCTCATCGATTGAACAGATGGGTAATTTATTGCATCAGATTGGTCATCTATCGATTCACTCAATTTTGTATTACCCTTTTGTACAGACGGAGAAACTATTTGAAGAAATCAATCCCGTAGCAAGGCTGGTTTGATTTATTTCAATAGATGACCCATCTGTTGCAACATGTCATCCATCTATTGCAACAGATGCCTCATCGGTTGAGCAGATGGGCAATCTATTGCATTAGATTGGTCATTTGTTAATTTTCTCAATTTTGTGTTACCCTTTTGTAATGTTCTTTTTCTTCTTCTCTTGTTTGACATCAAATGTATTTCTCTTGTTTGTAGATAAAAGGAAGTGAAACTGGATCCATTTTTAACCAACCAGCATTAAAGGCTAGAGTAAAGATGGGTTTAGAGAAATAAACTGCTTGCAGATGGAACCACTTCATATGTGGGAGGTATGTATTACTGATCAACTTATCGTGAAAACACATATCCAGTACAATGATTTTGTGAATGTTTGTTCTTTACCTATTAGGCGTTAATTCTTCAAACAAGAAATGGCATTTTATAGTTAAGTTTGATAGGTTCAAACTGGTAAGGCTGAGGGACCAAGTAGGTGGTGTCAATACCCTGTTATAATTTAATGACCATTTATGCTCATGGTTTTGTATTAAGTTTGGGGAAGGGTTCTAGTTTTTGGCGGCAATGTAAATATCCAATAGTGATTGGACCAATTTTAATGGCTCAATGGACTTCTTGAAAGGACTCTGAAGCCTCCCACTGCAGGAAACACCGATGGAACTAATAGAAATTCCCCTGGTCTAAATTTATAGGGATGGATTACTGGAGGAGACTATTATACAATAATAGATGCTTGGGAGAATAAATGTACGGGAAGGGGGAGGTTAAGAAGGCCATATATCATCTCAGACCTTATTTAAGAGGAAACACAGGGTAGGAAGGAAAGTGTAGCGAAATTGGGTGATGAAATTGACATGAAAAATGAAAAAACTGGATGAGCTGGAAATGTGAAAGCGTATCCAAAAATGAAAATCCATCAGTCATTGAAGTAAAAGAAGAATGGTCAACCGGACTGGGGCTGGACACTTTTCTATAGAATGCAACTAGTAAGTATGGCCTCAATGAAGACTCTTACAAAGAGAAGGACCAGAACTCTGAGGAAGAAGTTTTGTGAGCCATAAATAGAAGGCATGGGATGCAAGTTTAACTTGAGAAATTGCCACCTTGGCTTGATCACGTGCTTTTAATTTAGGTTTATGCTGAACAGAGCCATAAAGGTCTGTGCTCGCGAAACTTCTTCCATAGAGTTCTGGTCCTGCGCTTTGTGAGAGTCTTCATTGGGCCATGCTCACTAGTTACATTCTCTAGCAAAGTGTCCAGCTCCAGTCCTGTTGACCATTCTTTTTTTTTCAACGAATGGTGGATTTTTATATTTGGATACACTTCCATATTTGAAGCTCATACAGTTTTTCAATTTCTCATGTCAATTTCATTGGACAAATTTGCTAGAATTTCCCTGCTCGCTCCCCTACATTTTCTCTTAAACAAGAATTGAGATGATATATGGTCTTCTCCACCTCTCTCTTCCTGCACAGGTATTCTCCCAAACACCTATTGATGTATAATAGTCTCCTCCAGCAATCCATCTATGTAAATTTGGAATAGGGGAATTTCTATTGGTTCCATCATTGTTTGCTACAGTGCGAGGCTTTGGAGGCCTTTCAAGAAGTCCATTGTGCTATGAAAACTGGTCCAATCACTATTGGATATTTATAATGCCGCCAAAAACTTGAACCCTTCCCCAATTTTGACACAAAAACATGAGCATAGACCATCATTAAATTGTAACAGGGTATCGACACCACCATCTTGGAACCCTTCGAACTTATCAGTTCATACCTATCAAACTAAATTGTACAATGTAGGATCTTGATTGAAGGATCAGAGTCTAATTGGTAAAAAAATGCATTCACAAAATCATTGCACTTTATGTTTATCTGTCGCAATAGACTGATCAATAATACATAACTCTCATGTATGAAAGTGGATCCATTGCACACACCTTATTCTTTCCACCACATCAAAGACACTACAGTGTTGTTTATTCATCTGCACGCATGTGATGACTATTAAAAAAGAGGTGTGAAGAGCCATGACTTTTTTATCTTAACACATTCAAAATAGCTGATGAATCAAAATCTCCATCTGTTGTAACTGATGAATCAGCTGTTGGAAGAAATCAAAACATCTCTTCCAACATATGGTCCATCTGTCGCAATAGATAATCCATATGTTGCAACAGATTGTAAATCTATTGCGACAGACCAGACATTATTTATTCATCTGGACGTATGTGATGACTATTAAAAAGGAGGTAGAGTCGTGACTTTTTATCTAGCACATTTAAAACAGCTGATGAATCGAATTCTCCATCTATTGCAACTGATGAATCAGCGAAACTTTATTTATTTCTTGTATTTTTTTATTTTCGTGTGATATCTTCAATAACTTATCTTCAAAAAGCATATTCCTTTATCGTTGAGGTAAGTTTTTTTCTAAAATAAATCTACCAGTTTGTAGTATACATTGTATTACATTTGGACTCTTTTCTTTATATTTGTCAATTCATGCGTGTTCTCGATATGGATGATCCTATTTGAGACATTGCTATTCTGTGCGACACAGTACGGAAACATCAGAGGTAGGTTAATGACCTGCAGAGGGAGTTGGTCTCCGTGAGAGTGACGATGTTCAGAGAGATACAGAGGCTGATGAGGACCCTGCTGCGAGTTGATTGGCCGGCTGTCATTAATGATGATGATGATAATAATAATAATTAGAATATATTTTTTCTTTTAGCGTATGTATTTTAATTTTTCTATATCGGATCTATACCTAATGTATTTTATTTTTCGTTTAATGAAAACTTTATTTTTAGTTGACTTTGGCTTTTTAATTGTTATTCAATTTTCATTTTTTCCATTTCTTCTTATAAATATCTTGGATGTTAACATGCCGATGGTTGGAGGTAAGGAGCAATTTTGAATCCAGTAGCAATAGAAATTTTGGCTTTTGAGTTCTTTTAATAGATGGATCATGTGTTGGAACAGATTGGTCATTGGTTGGGTTTTTGTCAACAGATTATCCATTTGTTGTGACAGATTTATCATCTGTTGGAGGAAAATATTCCAATTTTATGGAACTATATTGTGTTCTTCCAGTTAGATGGGTAATCTGTTGCCACAGATGGGTAATCTGTTGAAAATACTTGTGGTCTGCTGTATTGTTTAATAGTTTATGTTTTGCCTCTTATTATTGATGCAAAAGTTATTAAAAAGATATTTTATATATAATAAATGATAACATTATGTTCACACCAATGAGTTAAATATACAAAAGTCTACAACAAATAATTATACAAGTTTCTGGAATTACAATGATCATAGTGGATTAAGATTCGGGCATGTAGTTCTTTTGTGGCCAGCGCTCTTACATACGGAGCACTTGTTTCTTTATGATGACAATGATTCTCCGACTCCACCTCCTCTTATGTGGCTTTCTTCCTGGTTTGATAGTGCTTAGGTCAATATATGGAGGAGGTATTAATCTCTTCATAAGCTCTGCAGGAACAACCCAAGATTCTTCAGGAGGCACCTGAGTAATATGCCCACTATATGTCATTTCATATTTTTCTACCGAATAATATTGAGAGGAGTGCTCGTAAACTTCAGCTCCATATTTATGAACGTATTGAGCTCGAAGCGCTGTCATAGCATGTGGACAGGGTATTTTGTCCAAGTCAAAAACTCTACACGTATAAGATCTTGTTTGAAGATCGACCGTGGCAACATCACCATGACCGGTGATACTGAATTTGTAATCAGCTATTTTATGAGGTAATAACCTACTCCCCAAACTGACATTCATTGATATTATTTTTTTTATTTCGAGAACAAATCGGGTTCTTTTTTTTGGGCACTTGAACTGCACATGCCTTTCGTTAAAAAATTCACCATACTTCTAGCTTATTTTTTTCAAACATAGCCTTGATGGGAAATTCTCTTTCATCACCAAACAATGAATTCATCGATTCATCTATGTTTGATGTCATAATATTGTACCTATACAAAATAATCACTTAGTACGACATCATACTAAACTTGTAACTCAAACAAGATATTAAAATTGATAAGAATGTACCTATTTGCCAGACAGAATGCTCGGGTCCATCTCTCGGAACCAACATGTATGAGAAATTCTGCTACCTTGGGATTCACATCCATTATTTGATTGAAATGGTCTAAAAACTCCTCTCTACTATATGCTTTAGCTGCTCTATGAAAAAGGGTCATGACCCTTTCATTGTGATAGTTGGTCCGAATGTTCTCTCCAAGATGCCTGATGTAACAACCAAAGTAAGTTGAAGTGAAGAAATGTGAACCTATCTTTTGAATACTTGGATGCCTATCTGATACAAAACATAACTCTTCGGTATCTTCAACGTAGCTTCGCATTTCTTCAAAAAAAATCCATAAGAGGCATCATATTCCTTGTTCTCTACACAAAAAGCGACAGAAAAGATGTGATTATCCCCATCCTACGCCACCGCCGCTAGCAGAACTCCATTATACATGCTCCTCAAGAAGGTACCGTCGATGGCTATGCTTTTTCTCAAATGTCGAAAACCTTGAATCCAAGCACCATAGGATACAAAAAAGTACTTGAACCTTCCATTTTCATCAAGATGCAATGCCGTCTTACTTTCGAGATTTGTAGACTCAATCATGTAATAGTAGGCATCCAGGACTGCATACCCATGCTCGTATGTTCCCCTAACCAAGTCCTTAGCAATCCCCATGGTCATATATATCTTCCAATAACTGACCAGGACACCCAAATCCATAAGGAGTTGATTAGCTATAACCTTTATTGAAAGGCCTTTGCCATCGAGGAAACTACTCTTGAAATATTCACCGAGGACCTTTGTGGTAGCATGAGGATTTTGGCCCGAGATATGCTTCGAACCACATGTGTAATACTTTTCATGTTTATGAATAACGAATCTGTCAGAACTTGCATACTTCGCCACTCTCAACTACCACTTGCAGTTTGAATTAGCACATTTGAAGCAAAATACACTGCACGAATTAATCACCTTCTTTATTCTAAAATCTTTTTTCAAGTAAGAAATAAACAAAGTGGTAGATAGTTCATTCTTGTCCTTGAATGACATTCCAATAAAAAATCCGGTCTCGTCGTCTTGAAGATTTCCAGACTGTGTCGATTGAGAAGAATTGTACATCGTATTGGTCACATTAACGAGGGTATGTGTTTGATCATCATCTGGACTATTCATGTCTAGATCATCCAACCTATCATCAAAGATGTCTTGTTTTTGTTCTTCTTCTATATTTTGGTTCTTATTTTATCTCATCTTTTCAACCACGTACACCCTTAACACCATCCTGGATAAATCTCTAAATAAGCACGCAACCGAACCTGATCAGTTATTTGAAAGACAGTAACCTCTGATTTTCAAAGGAGCTGTACATGTAGATGATGGCGATTTCTTTCGATTGACAATTTAGTCCACAATAACTGATGATTAATTTCACAAAATATCATACGAAACATCACTTTGGACTGTCATAGCTATCGTCTCTAGAATTTCACCCTCGTTCCAACGCCATATATATCGATTGCTCTTCTCCATCCATTGACCATGACAATCCACCCCTATTGTTATTGATCTCTCCATTAGTGGTACCTAAATAAAGTCATTTGTTAAAAAAAAATTAATAGTTATTTCATAGTGCTGTAAATAAATCCTAACAGATGTGTAATCAGTCGCAACAGATTACTTACCTGTTAGGATTCATGTTACATTCCTGAAGTTGATTTCAACATATGAGTCATCTATTGTAACAGGTGAATCATATGTTATAACAGACTATATATCTATTGGGATTAATGTTACACTACTAAGGCACCTTTGAAGATGATTCCAACAGATGAGTGATATGTTCCAATAGATAATTAACTTGTTGTGATAGATGAATTACCTGTTGTAACAGACTACGGTCTAGTGGAATTAAGGTCACATTCTATCACAACAGGTTACTAATATGTTGCAATAATATTTATCTTCTGTTGGAATCGAGTTTGCGTTCTGTTGCAACAGGTTAATAATCTGTTGTAACAGATATTACCCTGTTGCAACAGACAATATATATATTGGAATCGAGTTCAGGTTTTGTAGCAATAGGTTAATAATCTGTTGCAACAAATATTTATCATGTTGCACCAGATAACTAATATGTTTAAACAGATAAATAATTTGTTGCAATAGATAACCCATATGTTTGATTCATGTTACGGCCTATAGAACTATAAACATGAATCCAACATATCAGCCTTCTGTTGAAATAGATGTCCAACATATCAGTCTTCCGTTGAAATAGATGTCTCATCTGTCGCAACGGATGATTTATCTGTTTAAACAGATGGATCTTATGTTGGATTCATGATTGGGTTCTATCCATTGTTGGAAAAACATCATAATAGCAATTACCCAGATCAAAAATTGAACTAAAAATCATAATTTCACTTACCAAAGTCTCCTATGAAGTAATGCCAAAGTGGAAAGTGATGTACGGAATAAAATTTGACCTAAGAAATTGGTCAAATAGCAACAGTAGCGGTAACAACAACAACAACAACGGTAATGGTCAACAAGAAGAAGATGATGATGATAATGAAGTAGAAGATGACGATAATGAAGCAGAAGATGATGAATAAAGGAGTACCAACAATGAACAACAAAAATCGCTAAGAGAGAGAAAATAATAATGGATGAGAAGAGAGAGAAAAATGCCTTTTTTCCCTCCGTTTCTCGTTTTATTAGGTAAACATTTGGATCAAATTGTAAATTTAATAACTTGTGGGCTAATCTCAAACTTACCAAACATTCTTAATCCATAATAAAGTAATTGTCACCTCCACTCAATTATTAATACTTGTGTCACCTACACCTCATTTTAAAACTCTTTTGTCACGTACAGCCCAAACCCCCCAAGTAAGTAATAGTTTTCATTCTAATTTTGTTTTTTTAACTTTGATAAAAATAAACGTATTTAATTACAAAAATAAAAAATAAAATCACCTTTTATTGAGAATTTTAGTCAAGCATTTAGCTTTTTAGATGTTGATTTATGTTATTAATTTTATATTATTATTTTATTAAAATGAGGGATCATATTATTTGATGTGTTTCTCTATGATCTATTTATTTAATTTGGTGTTGAGAAAAAATTTGGATGAAGATAAGAAAATTAAGCAATTAGCAATTCAATAACTTTTGTTTTAATGAAGAATTCAACGACATACACAATGTATTTAAAAATTATAAACATAAGTGGAGAGGGGGGGGGGGGGGGTGACACAATTAATCAATATTAATAATTTGAAATCTTTAAATTATAAATAACATAATAAATAAAAATATGAAACATAAATTTTCTTAGTAATTACATGATTACTTTTTTTGTATGATTTAGTTAGAGGCTTGAGATTAGGATAGGTGAGAGGAGGCACGGAGGGAGCGGGGGGGGGGGGGGGGGTTAGAAATCTTTTTTAAAAAAATAAATTAAAGGGAGTGGGGTGGGTATGTAGGTGGAGGTGGGTGGAGAGTAGAAAATAATTATTTTATTTTCACATTTTATTAAGAAATAATATAATAGTTGATTTTTTTTAAGTTACTATGATTTAAATATAAAATAATTAAAACTATTATCCATGTAATGCGTGGATATATATATTGGTAACAATTATATAGAAAAGGAAGAAGACTATTTGGAAGAGGTGTCTTTTCCTAAAAAAATTTAGGTTAAAACTTGAATTTTGAAATTAAACTTGTAACAAAAATAAAACTGAAAAACTAAATAGTTGTTAATTATTTGAAGGTGCGAGTATATTTTGTAGGAAAAGTATATTTAGATCATGTTGGGACAAGAAGATACAGGTACTATTTAGATCATTTGCGAAGGTTCAGGATTTCGGACTGTTATGATCTCAATAATAGTCAACCAAATGTAGTTGTTTGGATTAAGTCAGGAATAGAAAGCAAATATAAATGTGCGAGATTGAGAATAAAAGGCCGAGATTACTCTAGTTTAAATGCGGCGCAAGGGTCGTGATGATGTCACGTGGTAAGGTGGTTATATATACATATCATAGGAGAGAGAATGGTGAAATGGAAATCTGGTAAATCAATTTCTCCCTCTTGTTCTTCTTTTCTCTCCCAATTCACTTCTCTCATCATCTAAAATCTAACTTTCTCTTTTCTTCGGTCTCCTTCTAAATTCTTTCCTCATCTAATTCCGTAGGTTATCATGGTTATGGTGAAGCATTTAGTTAGTTTTCATTAATTGTAGTTTCCATTTCCTTATAATTGAGTTTCATTGTCCATTTTTTCATTTATGAGGAAACCAAAAAATTCCCAAAATATTCTTGTGTGCTTAATTATTGTGATTTACTTTAAATCCCTATTGAGATCGTAACAAGTGGTAATAGAGAAGCGAACCTGTCTTGATTGTGGGTAGTAATTCGAAGAAGATGTTTGTGGAATTATCGACTTTGTCGGAATTGGTTGAACGAAACAATGCCAATACGAGTGCCCCTATGAATGGAATTTTAGGAATAGTTGTGAATTTAAAACAATTTCAAAGGTGGTGTGAGGGTTACATATACAGTGTTGACTGCCAATGTAATTCTTGTGTCTATGAGTATTTACGTAGTGTTGACTGCCAATGCTATTTTTGTATTAAAGTCTATTCGGGGGAATTGAATAAAGGGGGAAACCAAGATGGGGTGGATTCTTGCAACCATGCTATTGAAAATAACAGTGAGATCAATTTAGGATACAATGAGGACCAGGTGTTTGATGGATGTCCTCAGTGGGTAGAGTATGAAATTCTAGTTGAACTTCAATCTATCCACAATACAAACACCACAGAGATCGAGATTGTGGACTTACGTCTGTATTCACGAGTTAGTGTTCTTGATGTTGAGGTTACAATATCAAAATTGATGGGTCTCAATAATCTTCCATGCAAGGGATGTAAGCTTGACACAGAGTTTGGTGAAAATCTATTCGATATAAAGCTGGAACGGCATAGTTTGACAGCATGTTGTGGCCCTCTTACAACTACTGGTTTGCTTCCACATGCTTTGGGTTTCTACAATTGTAATTAGGTTGATACGGGGCAATTTTTTTAGGCATTCCTCGATTGGATAAAGTCAGGTGTGCATTCATTCAGTCGAGTTTTGCTTTTCAGTTATTCCAATGTCATTCTATTTCTGTATGTTGTAGATACTGAAGCAAAGCTACCAACAGTTGCTATGAAATCAGCAGAATGGTGTCTTGATTCCTTGTTCATGGAAAAAGAAGTTGATGAAGATTCTTTAGGTAGTGAACAATTATTCTATGTTGCATATGTGAGTAGGCTGCTTTATCAATTTGATTTCACGAATTGGCTCTTATTAGCCAAACCTCCAATTTCGAAAGTAAAGATGTCTATAGTTGACATTCTAGATAATTCCAAGTTTCTGTCTAAAAATGAAGTGTTTGAAATTCCAACCAATTGGGGTGACCTCTTGCTCATGGATGGAAATAGATTGCTACATATTATTAAATTATTAAAACTTGGATATACCTTTTCAATTGGTTTGATATTACACAGGTTCTATGGACTTTCTTTGATGGGGTAGAGTTGGGTATGTCTTCCTTTCTACATCTGTTTATTGCTTATTCAAAAGGCCTTCAAATTCTATATGTTATAGATGCTTCAAATGTGTACATACTCACAAAGGATATGCACTAGTAATCTTCACAGCCGGGATTGTAAACCATGGAATATCAAAGTTGATGGATAATGTGATGAATTTATGGAAAGAATTGTTTGCCATATCTGTCGATCAGGAGGAAAACTTTTATCCCGTTGTATCAAATAATAGTGGAGTGTATGAAACTGGAGGTTATACTACCTGGTTTGTCATGATGTTCAATGTTCCTAATTGTCTTAACTTCTATGGTAGACTTGAAACCGACCAAGTTATATGGCTCGAAGGAACTTTACGAGCATTATTAGTGAAATGCTCAACCAACAGTTGAATCAAAATAGATATTTTCAGTCTAGGAACATTTGAAAAAGTAGAATTTACAAGGAATTTGGTTACAGCAATCCGAGTAGCAGTTGGATTACATCTTTTGTTGTCAAACATCACATGTTCTACTAGTCTAAGGGGTGGAGCTGCAAAAGTCAGCAAATTGGTAATTGATTTAGAACTCACTTTTGATTTAGGTGGTGTATTGGTTGGCCTGGAGAACAAGAGAAAATTTATAAAGAAGTTTTGTTGCTTGAGTGATTTTAGATAAACTTAAATGTTTCTGCACCAAGTGATTATAGAGTTGAACAGAGATGCACATTCATGTCAACAAAAGACTACCTTTCCTACTGAGATAGCCATTACAAAAGGGAGAAAAGCTTTTAGCTGGGATGCATATATTCGATCCCCTGAGCCACAAGATATGTTAAGAGATAATCAACTTATGTGTGTTCATCTTGGAGAACACTATTTGTAATTTCTTTTTTATCCTGGTGGCTTCAGTTTTGCATTTTGAAATTGCTTTAAAATTTTCATGTATTGATTTTGATCCTTCAGGACAAGGATCATTTAAAGGAGGAGGGTATGTTATGATCTCAATAATAGTTGATCAAATTTAGTTGTTTGGATTAAGTCAGGAATAGAAAGCAAATAAAAACGTGCGAGATTGAGAATAAAGGGTTGAGATTACTCTAGTTTAAATGCGGCGTAAGATTCATGATGATGTCACGTGGCAAGGTGGTTATATATACATCTCAGAGGAGAGAGAATGGAAAAATTGAAATTTGGTGAATCAATGTCTCCCTCGTGTTCTTCTTTTCTCTCCCAATTCACTTATCTCGTTATCTAAAATCTAACTTTCTCTTTTCTTCGATCTCCTTCTAAATTCTTTCCTCATCTAATTCTGTAGGTTATCATGGCTATAGTGAATCATTTAGTTAGTTTCCATTTCCTTGTAATCGGGTTTCATTGTCCATTTTTCATTTATGAGGAAACCCGAAAATTTCCAAAATATTCTTTTGTGTTTAATCGTTGTGATTTACTTTAGATCCCTATTGAGATCATAACATGGAAAAACTTTCCTATCCCTCACCATATGACTATATCATCCAACAGAGGAAAATATTTTGGAAAAAAGCATAAAGTCTCCCGCAAACTTGTACCTATAATTTATTTTAATATTCTAACTTTATGAACATTAACTATCCCCTTAACCAACTATCAAGTTAATTAAATTGCATCTTAATGGTTGACGTGGCAAAATTAAGATATCTAAGCACGTAAATAGCAAAAATTAAAGAGAAAAATCAAGCAAGCCCCACTTTCTCTTCTTTCCAAAACCTCTTTCCTAGTTCATTTTCCTCAAATTGTTTTATCCCTTTCTCTGTCCCTCTTTATTCAAATCGTTGGTCGTACGACTCTGATCGAAAAACGTGGATGATAATCCAATAAAGCTTATCCAGGAAGGACCTCACCTCAACCCCTTTCTTTTTCTTTCGTCATTATCAAAAACTCAGCGAGCAACCACCAGGAAACCACCAGATTTCCTTGTAACTATTCACCACGCCGGCTGTCGTGCATAAAACACCGGCTAAATTTTATTTTTTTTGCTTTCTTTCCTTTTTTTTCTTTCTTCTTATGTGTTTTCATAATTTTTGGCTTTAAGGACAACTTTCAAGAACGATTTGTAAACCTTCAAATCTATCGTATTTTGAGCCTAACTCCGACAATTGCCATTGAAGCAGTCGTCTGTTGTTCTTCACTAATTTAAAGAGAAAGTATAAATGTTAAGACTTAGCTTTTAAAGGGACTTGCGAATAGATTTATGAAAATAGTAAGTTGAAAAGTCAAAAAAATAAAAATTTACCATTATTATTTTTTGTCAAAGATAAATTTCAGCTTTGTTTGTACTCAGATAATGAAGAAGATGGAATATTGAAGAAGATGTGTAAATAGTAAAAATAAGAGGAAAAAAATGACATGAAAAAAGGAAAAAGAAATGGATAGTTAATCCTTCACTTTCTGACGTGTTGTTGACATGTCGTTGAGGTGGTGCTTATATGACGTGAGTGTATATCACCTTCCAATAATGAGATTGACATTGCATATATAAGGTGATATATAATTCACATAAACGTTATTTAGGGAGAAATTAAATGCTCGTAAAATTACAGTGATAAAGTGAGTTTTGGAGACAAATTTAAGGGGGACTTTATGCATTTTTCCAAATTCTTTTTAGAAGAATGAGTGAGTTTTTGATTTTTCTTTTTGTGTGTTTTGTTTGTACTTTAAAAAATAATTATTTTAAAATAATTTGTATATAATTTAAATAAATACTATGGAAGGTACAGATCAGAATGAAAATGAGGTTTGTTGACTGATAAAGAGGGCACAATTAATATAGAATATCACTCGTGGAACTTGTTTTTCTTTTTTTTTTCTGGGAAAGTCATCTTCCTCACTTTTAAAAAAAATTATTTTCTAGCAAAAATATGATTTTCAAAAACCAAACATGAAAAAGTTTAAATATTTTCTTCCCAGACCAGACAAACAGTAGTGTAAGATTTATTTATATTTTCAGTTCCTATAAGTTAAATTTGAGTTAGACTAGTAGTGACTTTGAAATTAATCTGGAATTTTAATTTATAGGACAAGAATAATTTTATATCTATTCCTTGGACAAATAGAAGTGATTGACAACTTAGGTAGGTAGCCTCTTTTACATGTACATATTCTCCATTTACCATATTTGAGAATAAAGTTTGTTCATGCATATATTAAAAAATAAATCAATGAGAAAGCTCCAAGTGTGCGAATGTAAGAAAAAGATTATTAGCTAAGCTACAAGTCATAATCCAAAGAATTTATTCTCTTTCACTTGTACCCTTAATTGTGATTTGTACTTTGTATATAGTATATTATAAACGGAGAAGGGATAAATATATCTTTAAACTATGATAAATGATATACTTATATATTCTTAGTCATATTTTGGGTACATATATGTCTCTACCGTTAATTAAATGGTACGTATATGCCCCTCCCCTCACACTAACGATAGAGGCATATGTGTACCTCAAAATATGAAGGAGAGTATATACGTACCATTTATCATAGTTCGAGGTATATTTGTGTTCTTTTTTTTTTTAATTTTTTATCCCACATAATTAACTCAAATTCACTACCCAACCCAATAAATCCATCAAACCCGATCCTGATCCAATGAACCCATTGAACCCAATTTCAAATCAACTCGACCCGACCTCTATTTTTTTGTTCCAAATTTGATACTCCCATTGTTTTTCTTTTAAACATGAATCACATCAAATTGTAGTGATTGATCAATGCTACTAGTTGGTGTTTACTGGTTAAAGAGAGTGGAGATTAAGTCTGAGGTGGCCAGAGTTAAGGGTGCGACGATGGTCCGTCAGTGGGGTGTTTCTAGTTCGACGAAGACGGTAATGTGGTGTCACTAAAAAAAATAGGTCAAATTGCGGGGGTTTACAACCCCCGCAAAATGTAATTGTGGGGGTTCCCGAAATTTCAAAAACCAAACATGAAAAAGTTTAAATATTTTCTTCCCAGACCAGACAAACAGTAGTGTAAGATTTATTTATATTTTCAGTTCCTATAAGTTAAATTTGAGTTAGACTAGTAGTGACTTTGAAATTAATCTGGAATTTTAATTTATAGGACAAGAATAATTTTATATCTATTCCTTGGACAAATAGAAGTGATTGACAACTTAGGTAGGTAGCCTCTTTTACATGTACATATTCTCCATTTACCATATTTGAGAATAAAGTTTGTTCATGCATATATTAAAAGATAAATCAATGAGAAAGCTCTAAGTGTGCGAATGTCAAAAGAAGATTATTAGCTAAGCTACAAGTCACAATCCAAAGAATTTATTCTCTTTCACTTGTACCCTTAATTGTGATTTGTACGTTGTATATAGTATATTATAAACGGAAAAGTGATAAATATATTTTTAAACTATGATAAATGATATACGTATATATTCTTCATCATATTTTGGGTACATATATGTCTCTACCGTTAATTAAATGGTACGTATATGCCCCTTCCCTCACACTAACGATAAAGCCATATGTGTACCTCAAAATATGAAGGAGGGTATATACGTACCATTTATCATAGTTCGAGGTATATTTGTGTTCTTTTTTTTTTAATTCTTTATCCCACATAATTAACTCAAATTCACTACCCAACCCAATAAATCGATCAAACCCGATCCTGATCCAATGAACCCATTGAACCCAATTTCAAATCAACTCGGCCCGACCTCTATTTTTTTGTTCCAAATTTGATACTCCCATTGTTTTTCTTTTAAACGTGAATCACATCAAATTGTAGTGATTGATCGATGCTACTAGTTGGTGTTTACTGGTTGAAGAGAGTGGACGACGACGACGACAACGACAACGACAACGACAACAACAACAACAACAACAACAACAACAACAACCACCACCACAACAACAACAACGACAACAACAACAACAACAAGTCGTCGACAACGACAACAACAACAACGACAACGACAACGACGACAACGACAACGACAACGACAACGACAACGACAAAGACGACGACCACGACCACGACGACGACGACGACAACGACGACAACGACAACGACAACGACAACGACAACAACAACAACAACAGCGACAACGACAACGACAACAACAACAACAATGACAACGACAACAACAACAACAACAACAACAACAACAACAACAACAACAACAACAACGACAACAACAACAACAACAACAACAACAACAACGACAACAAGTCGTCGACAACGACAACAACAACAACAACGCCGTTTAATAGTAAATTAAAAATAGCAAATATCTACGAACAACGCCGTTTTTATAAAGTTAATTTTTATTTATTTTTAACAAAAGTGGCATTGTCCGTCGCTTTTTGTAAAAATACAAAAAAAATAAAAATAACTAAAAAATGCGATGGATAGAGGGGTTTTTTAACCCCCGCAAATATATTCAATGAATATCAGGGGTTAAAACCCCCGCAAATATATTCGACGGATATCGGGGATTAAAAATTCCCGCAAATTAATAAATTTTAGCTGCAGTTTTTTAACCCCCGCAATTCATAATATTTTACGGGGGTCAAAATAACCCCCGCAAAAAAAACCTCGCAATTAACCTTGTTTTTTGTAATGTGTTGACCGATGATGTGTAGTGTTTTTTCAATGAAATTTCGTTGAAAATGAAATGTGAGGGGTTCAATTTATTTGGTGTTGTTTATGGTCTTATGGATTAATGTTTTTTTCTTTTGAAATGGCTAGTAGTAAGTGTTATTGCATTGTTTGTGTATATCGTTATAGGGATAAGAAAAATGCGTCTATTAGATAGGCGTTTCTTGGACATTAATTGAGACCAGATCGGATAGTAGGTTTATTGGGTCGGGTAAAGGGTTTGAGTTAATAATTTAAAATGAAAAATTAAAATAAAAAAGAGACAAATATACCCTCGAACTATGATAAATGGTATGTATATATCCCTCATCATACTTTGGGGTATACATATGCCCCTACCGTTAGTGTGAGGGACATATATGTACCATCTTATTAACAGTAGGGGAATATGTGTACCCAAAGTATGATGAAGGGTATATACGTACCATTTATCATAATTTGAGGATATATTTATAAAATTATATTTTATCTGTCCCAATTCATGCAATACTTTTTTTTTTCAATTTATTCTAAAAAGAGAGTTACATTTCCATAAATATAACTTAAATTAATTTTTTTTTTATTCTTAATGAAATAATTTATAATCACACAAATATCTAAGTTACAATATAGTCCACGGGTTTCAAAAATCTTTTATTTTTCTTAAAATTTTGTCAAACCAACCGATATCACATAAATTAGAAAGTAGGGAATAATGTTTAATATTATCAGTATAATTTAATTTACTTTTAGTAACATATATTATTTATCATATTTATAAAATTATTATATTATATATTACTGACGTATTTAATTACCTTATAAATAATTTGATTAAGTGAATATTCTTACATTAATATGATTGCAAGGTCAGTAGTTTCAATCATTTTAGCATTCTCAAATACATGTCGATAGAAGATTCCATTCTTGAAACTCTCCCCTATAAATACATACTCACGATATAACACTTCAATCGATCAACAAGCAACTTCCTGTATAAGATTTACTTAATTTATTTCCTTTTCTTTTTTTTTCGAAATAACACAACAAAAATGCCTTTAATAGCTCTATTTAACGGTCGCAAAATCCATGCACCCCATGTACAAAATCCACCACCATCACCAGCAACAACAATTACGCATCAATTCCAAACAAATCAGAATCAACTCGATCCTCATGTTTTACAAACAACAAGAATTGGGCATCAATCTCAAACTAATCAGGGTCGACAAGATCCTTACGACCCCTCTTGTGAATTTTACCTTCAAACCCCTAGATCTCTCATAGCACCAGCACTATCATTCCCACATGAACCACCATATACAACTCAAATTGAGTATAAAGCAACTCCAGAGGCACATGTTTTTAGAGCTAATTTGCATGGTTACAAGAAAGAAGAAGTGATGGTACAAGTGGAAGATAATAAAGTCCTAAAGATTAGTGGGGAGAAACAAATAGTACAAAAGGATTATGATAATTGGCATCATTTCCAGAGAAGAAATGGCAATTTTTTTACTGCTTTGAACTTGCCTGAGGATGCTAGGGCTGATAAAGTGAAATCATCAATGGAAAATGGAGTGCTTATTGTTACTGTTCCAAAGAAGGGAGCCAAGAAATCTAGAACATTTTTCTTTAAATAATGTGTCTGATTTATTTTTTATAGTACATCATTATATTTCCTGTTAAAAATAATGAGTTCACATAAGTCGTTGTATAGAGGATACTTCAGCATCAAGTGACAAGATGTGAAGGAGGGGGGAAAAAGAGGTAGTAGCTAAAGAAACTACTCACAAATAAAGGGTACTTTATTATTATTATTATTATTATTATTATTATTATTATTATTATTGTTATTAGATATATTTTAAATTCTTTTTATTTTTATTTAATTAGTATGACGATGATATAAATGTGCTTAAATGGAATAAATTATTTGGGACAAAGAGTTAATTATTGTTATAGTTATTGATTGTAAAGTTCAAAGCAATTTTTCTGGTACTTGGAAATCGTGTCAACTTTAAATTATCGCAACTCACTCCAGTTTTCATAGAGCAAGGACTATCATGCATATTACTATTGTTATACTATATAAAAGAATTAGCCAATTAAATAAAAAAATATTAATATAGTTAATGGAAATCTTACAGTAATTTGAAGAAAAACATAAGACGAATGAAACAATGTGCCACAAAAGTTAAGAGGTAGTGGAAGAAACAAATATTTTATTAATAAAAACTCCAAATTAAAGAACAAGAATCATTTGTTTTTGTACTTCTGGACCAGTTAAATTTTTACTTTTCAAAATAAAATAAAGAATTAAAGTAGCTGACTTACTTGGATGGTCATGACTATTGGGTCGTCGATTTAAAATAATATTTATTTTAATTGTTATGTGAATTTTATTACGTTGTAATTTCATTATTAGATAAATGCAAAAAATCTCATTTTGTCTTACGATCTATTTGGTGAGGCTTCAAAAAGGCTAATGAATTGAAAGAAAAAAAAGTCAAAAGTTTATGAAGCGAAATAAGGCGCTAAAGAGACAACTAGAAAGACAATGAATAAATTATGATCACTTAGCTTTGTGTTCATTACACAAAAGTTAACTTTCTTTTTTTTATTACATAAAAATCATTTTACTTTGCTTTGATCATCGTAAAAGTCACTATAACCGAATTTTATAATAATCTCATCGAAAAATGATATGACAATCTTAATTAATTCTTAATTTTAATTTAAGAAAATAATATATTGTCCATATCTTGACCCATTTAAATGTGTCCAACCCAATTTTCCCAATGAATTATATAAGGAAAGATACTAAATTCTTACTACTTCATAAAAAAATTTGGTTTATATGTGTCCAACCCAATTTTCCCAATGAATTATGAAGGAAAGATACCAATTCATACAAAAATTTGGTTGATATTTTTATGAAACTAAAATTTATAAAAAGAAAAAAAAAATAGAACAAGATAACAAGAGTAACTGAAATAAAAAAAAAATATTTCATAATTTTGCATTTTAATATCTCTCAAAATGCTGACTGTTAAGCAATTTCAGCAAAAATAATAATGCTTAACAAGCCAACAGTTAGAATGTATGTATTACATACGTGAAAAATATAAAATGATATCCTATGCCATTAAAACTGTATATTAATTTAATATGAAAACACAAAAATCCTCCATGATTTTCTACTTTCTAGAGACCTTAGATTTCTTCTTAATCACATTAGTAACATAGTCACTCATAATTTTTTCCTTCAAGCATTTGCCTCTCTTAAAAACACCAATAATAGTTAAATTAAAAACTTCAGCACATATATTAGCGTCTGAAACTTCAGTAGACATCATAACTTCAAAAATTTCAGCAGACATACAAACTCCAAATTCAACGATAAAATCAACAAATGTAGATACAACAACCATCTAAAGGACCAAATATCATTTAACCTGACATAAAATTTAATTAAAACTAATCATAAGAAAAATTAACATACCTCAGTATACTGATTTGACAAGTTAAAATTCAATTGTTCATTTTCATTTATACCAAAATTACCCCACCCCCCACCCCACCCCCCCGGTGATAGAATTTGAGTGTCCCTGGAACCAGCATTTTCTTCTTGAGTTGGAGTTCTGATTCTTTCATTCTGAGATCATATTTGAGCATTTTTGGGACAAACATAGGATGTTCTCTAGCATTATGTCCATTTATTTTGCAAATTGAACAAGTCACGACAATGTTGTCCTTTTAAAACAACTTTGTAGCTGTTCGACTTTTTTTTTTGCTTGTTCTTTTTGTTTCATCTCTTCAACTTCCTTTTGTCTAGTTTTATTAGGTTTTTTCCTCTTTTTCTTAACTACCCGAGGTGAAATTACTATACCATCAGTTTGAAATTTTTGGCTAATGAGACTCTGGATTAGTGGGGTTGATAACGTGAGAATATACCTTCTTAAAGGTTGCAACGTGATAATAGTCCACTACTAAATCCTCCAGATTTTAATTGTTCCCCAAGATACTTGCTAAGCCATATGCACATCCTAAACTTGTCAAATCTCATCTCCTATATGTACAGGTCTTGGAAACTAAATCAACAATGAATGGCCCTCCAGGACCTTCAACTGAAACTCTCACACTTAATAGCATGTCACATTTTGTATGAGTCCTAAACAATGATTTAGTTCATGTACTGAAGGGTCTTTCCAGATGACTTAATCATTCTCTAGTAGCCTTGTCCTCATTTTCTAACTTCAACATGTATTTTTGAATGTCACTTCATTACATTTCAAATCATGTCCTTCAATGCCTTATTTTTGTGTATTGTTTTGAAGTTTTGGTACATATATGTCTAAGATAATTTCTATGCTCAGTATTAAGAAATAAGTCCCTTATAGCTTCTATCGAATCCTTCAAACAAAAATAGTAATAATCAGTTATATATAAAAACTCAAAACACTCAATAACATTAGGATAGATAAATAATGAAAACTCTGACCTTTTGTCTGTCTAGCATAAAGCAATGTGATGAATGTTATTGATCTCCAAATCAACGCCTAGATTAGCGAAAAATCAACTCCAAGTTTTCTTACTTTCAGCTTCGGCTATAACTGCATAAGTTATTGAAAATATGCAATCATTTGGGTCTACAACAACAGAGCTCAGCAAGTTTCAACCGTAATTTTCTTTCAGCTAGCAACCATCTAAACTAATTAATGGTCTGCTTCTAGACTTGAAAGAATTTTTAAGGACACTAAGACATATATAGAAGCCTATAAACTTTATGTCTCTAGATAGTGAAAGTTAAGCCAGGATTAGATTCCAACAGCTCACCTCTATAAGATAAAAGCATTTTATATTAAGCACCTTTTTTTCTATATATCTATTTCAAAGCTAAATATTTGACCCTCCAAGCTTTAGTCGTACTTATGGTATAGCTATACTCATAAAGTAACCTCTTTATGTTGCCATCCATGCTGCATGCAGGATCAACTCTAAAAGTACTTAAATATCGTTTAGCATGCCACTCAGAAGTCATATGAAAATTCTCAAATACATACCTACCAATGTATTCCTTATTAATAGATTTTATTTGACCTATCGTATCTACATCACTCACATGACTTGCATACACCCATCCCATCTTTTTTACAAGCACATATCACTTGATCCAGGTCATTTATAGGAAAATGAAGTTGGCACTTATTATCAATACCTCAGTTTCTATAAACTTTTTCCAACTGCTCAAAATCTCTAAATTTCATTCCAAGTTTCAATAATCTTGAATTGTCTTTATCTTTGTCTTCATCATACCCTACATGCGTCACTTTTCTCTTCTCTTTCCATCTTCTATATTAGACTTGACATCAACATTATTTAGTTCCTCAAATGAGGCAAAATCACTCATAAACATCATTAACTTTAGGTATCAAAATACCAGAAAAGGATGGATTGCTTGTTGTTTTCTTAAGTCTTTTCATTGTTTATAGTACAAGGTTCAACAATAGCATTATTAAAATCATTATCAGACTCCGACAAATGACAATCTTCATTAATAAAATCATTAACAGACTCATCTGTGTCATCATTTACATATCATCACTCAGAATATGTTTAAATGTCTACATGTAAACCAAATTCACAAAACACAATTAAAAAAAATAGAAGTACACCCCCCCCCCCCCCCAAAAAAAAAAAAAAAAAAAAGCTAAAGCATTATACATAAAAAGAAAAATCATATTGTAAGAAGCTAGAATCAACCACAAAAAATTTAACTAGTGCCTGTGAAAATTGTTTCAACAAAGAAAAAGAAAATAAGAAAAATCTTAAGCCTCCATTCGTGAAAGACACCCTTCAATTAACTCAAAAAAGGTCAATTTTAATTTTAAATGGCATAAATTCTAAATTCATTAAAAAGCCGATGACAACAAAATAGTCATGTTATAATAATCCATTACTAAGAATATCATTGAGTAACACATATAAATATTTTTTTTTTAAAAAAATATACCGCATGTTATTGTTTTTGTTGTTGCTGCTTCGTGGTGGTCCCTAGAAGCAACAAACGACACCGGTGAGGACGTATAGCTCGAATATCTATTTAAATTATTTATGAGAGGAATATTTGTGCCTAAATTGAGAAAGTAACAGAAGTAACGAAGTGAGAGAATGTGAGAAATGAAAAGTACGTGAGGTTCTTCTTTTATTCAATATACTAGTCACCAATAGCCCGTGCAAGGCACGGGCCCAACGAATATTTAAAAAAAAAATTATTTTAATTATTAAAATTTATAATATATTTTAAAAATATATAACAATTTTTTAATAGACATTTTAAGTTGTTAACTATTATAATTTATAATACTTTGTGTGTAATTTTTCAATAATATATATCGCTCTCGTTGTTTAAATCTTTGTGCATTTATAGTCAATTATATTTTTTAAATAATTTAAATTTTACATTATTGTAATGTATAATACTTTTTATTCTATTCCAATTTAAGTGTCATGATGCTTAGATGAACATTATAATTAATTATGAGTGATATAGTAAAGTTACGTGTCTTAATGACTCACAACAACAAATTAGAAGTGATATAGAAAAATTACTATAGAAAATACCTGCAAAATTTTTTTGATTAACTTATCATTTTATTTCTATTTTACCCTTTTTATCAAATATTATTAATTGATACAATGCTTAAATGGTCATAATAATTAATTAGAAATGACATAGTAAAATTATGATTGAAATAGTGAAGCAGACACGTCTAATTAGAAGTGATATAACAAAATTACTATACAAAAATATTTGCGGGAAAAAATTAAATGGGATCATATAAATCGTTAAGTAAATTTAACATTAAATATTATTAATTTTTTAATATACTTAAATGACTTTATAATAATTATTTAATAATTAATTAGAGATGATATAATAAAATTACGGAGGAAGCAGCTGATGAAGAGGCAGGAGAAACAGGTATGTTGACGGAGAGGTGCCTACTTCTCCCACCCCATTCCCTCTTATCAGATATATAAATAATTACGATTGAAACAGTGAAGCAGACACGTCTAATTAGAAATGATATAAAAAAATTACTATACAAAAATATTTGCGAGAAAAAAATTAAATGGGCTCATATAAAACGTTAAGTAAATTTAACATTAAATATTATTAATTTTTTAATATACTTAGATGACTTTATAATAATTATTTAATAATTAATTAAAGATAATATAATAAAATTACGGAGGAATCAGCTGATGAAGAGGCAGGAGAAGCAGGTATGTTGACGGAGAGGTGCCTGTTTCTCCCACCCCATTCCCTCTTATTAGATATAATATTGGGTCGGATTTTATATGGGCTGGATGTACATAATATAATTTTAATATATTAATTTTATTAATTAAGCAAATGAATAAATTAAGGTTACCACATCATTTTTCAGATGAGATTAATACAAAATTAGATCAAAGTAATATTTGTAATGATCGAAGCAAAGTAAAATGACTTTGTGTAATGAAAAAAAGAAAAATGACTTTTATATAATGAACCCAAAGCTAAGTGACCACGGATGAAATTTACTCCATGTTTTCTCCTCTTCATGTTGCATCTCTTTGATTTGAAGGCAGATTTGATCGAGAAAGTTTGCTACCTTGTGTAATTATTCGAGTAGATGCATAATTTTGCATAAGTTTGCTACCTTGTGTAATGCTTATACAATGTAATTTTTTTTCAATTTTAAAAGTGCACTAATTTTGCAAAGAAAGAGAATTAATAGTACACCATATAGAGAATTAAGGACACGTTTGAGTATAAGCCCGAAATAAGCCATTACTAGAAAACATCATTTTTCCGATAACTAATGTAGTCGGAATATGGTCGGAAAATAAGGTAGTTTCAACTGTTTCATGATAGTCGAAATATAGCTTGTCGGAAAAATATTTTCGAATACTTTAGTCGGAAATTTCCGACTACTATAGTCGAAAATGTAGTCGGTAATTTAATAAATATTTATTTAATAATTATAAATATTCTGATTACTCTAGTCAAAAATTTAATAAATAATAATAAATTGTTCGACTGCGATAGTCAAAAATTTAATAAATAATTATTTAATAATTATAATTATTTCGACTACTATAGTTGAAAATTTAATAAATAATTATAATTATTTTGAATACTGTAGTCAAAAAATTAATAAATAATTATAATTATTCCGACTACTGTAGTCGCAAATTTAATAAACAATTATTTAATAATTATAACCATTCCAATTACTGTAGTAAAAAATTTAATAAATAACTATTTAATAATTATAATTATTCCGACTACTGTAGTAGAAAAATTAATAAATAATTATTTAATAATTATAATCATTCCAACTACTGTACTCGGAACATTAATATATATTATTTAATAATTATTGTTCCGACTACTTTAGTTAGAATTTTAATAAAAATATTCACTCAATAATTATATAATTAAATCTTGCATTAGCTTACACTGCTCTCAAATTATAAATAATATAACTAATGTATTTTTTACAATAGGATCAAACACGATAAAAATTTATAAATACAACTACTTTAAAACATCCAAAACAACCATCAAATCACATAGTTTAAACATCTGAATGTCACAACCAAACATAAGAACAATAACTACAATCTAATTATCATCAGATTCACTATCTTCCTCATCATGAAATACTTGAGGCATGTGCTTCTTAACCAACTCCTCAAATTTAGCAAACTTGACATCGTTAGCTGCACATTGTTGCGTCAATTTCACAATTTGCTTTTTCATCGCTTTCATTTCTTCCATAGTTTGTAAAGTAGAAGAGGAACTGGGAAACAATGAAGGACTACTCGAGGATTGGAGAACCCCTGTCCCGTAGGTTCTATCTTTCTTTGGACCACCTACCACAACTGTCCACATATTAGTCATATCTGCAGGTGATAGTTGGATCATGGTACCATCCTCTGAAGTAGATTGGGTTTGACGCCAATCTTCTATGCTTTTTTAAAATTCTTCCTGAAAGAAAAATTATTTGTCAATATCTAAACAAACAAAGTTGGGAAATAATAAAAAAATGTATGTAAAAGTTATTATCTTACATATGCATCCTTAGCACGCATTTCGATCCAATCTCCCCTTGTACCGTCCTTTTTCTTCCTATGCATCTCTTCGTAGACCTCAAGAAAAGTGGACTCTTTTCCCCTATTTTCATATTCCTGTAAAATTTTAGAAAAAAAGATAATGCAAGTATGAACTAACTGATTTCTCAAACAACCAGATGTGAATTGAAATCCAAATCCAAAAGTGGTAGAAACTGACACAATTATAACATGCATCTCTGTACATATTGTTATGTTCTTTTTGTAAGTCTAACAGTATATGTAGAAGGTAACCACTTGTAAGACAATGGAAAATGCAGAATGATTAAGTAATGGAAATGTTTTTCTAAAAATACTTTTGAGTAAGTCCAGCTGTATAGAGTTCATTTTTTGAAAAGTCTTTATTCACAATCAGACAAATTGAATTGGTGGCAATTGATAGCTTCACACAAACGACTGCCTTATACTAAGAGTGTTACTATAAATACTTTGCTCATTGCTTCCAATTAAGTCATTACCTCTCTAACTAAATCACTAATTCTCTTCTTCTTACTTTCTGACTAACTACTCTTCCAAAGAGTGATCTATAGCCACCTTTGAGGAGTTGGTGGTGCAATTTTCTTGCTAACAATGAGACTTCTTGGTGGCGGCCCCGGCCGGGGTCATCATTTGCCACATATCTTAGTGGCATGGCAGCCATTTTGGCTGTTGCTAATATTATTTTTGCTGACCCTTAATTAAGGGACAAAACCATCAATTCCCCCAATCAAACAGCAGTTAGCTTTTTACTTTTCTCCTCTTTATGCCTTTCCTACTTGGAAATTTTCTACACAGGGGTAGATATAGAAGAAATGCTCCAATGCTACTCTCTGCTAAACAGCCCAGTTTATGTTAACATAGTTGACAGGTCTTTCATGGACATGTACACTGAGTTTTCATTTCGAAAACCATCAGGCAGTGTCAATAGTAAAGTTAGCCAAAATCAAGTCTTTCCTTTCACAATAAACAATTGAAGTATATATCTCACACAATCTCATTTAACATTGATGTAAACACATCTAACATCCCAAAATATCTTAAATGGAGTATGTTTCACTCAACATTAAAGGTAAAGCTGAGTATTGGTACGACTGCTATGTTTCGTAACAAGGAGGATATGAGTGTTCATGAATACCAAGAAAAGTTTGAGGATGCCTTGTCTACTGTGGTTTCTGCCTATCCAAATTTACAGAAGACGTTCTATGTGACCAGCTTTATTAGAGGATTGAAGAAGGATATTAAGTCTATCATGGGTATTGAAACCCCTACCACCGTTACTGATGCCTTTCAACTAGATAAGCAACATGAAAAATACCTTACACGCCAGGAACTACGCTATATGGATTAACATGAAAAGTTTTCAATAGTCAATTTTCAGGCTTGGTAGGTTGAATAATAGAAGCTAATTATCTGTTTATTTACTATATTTTGTAGTAGGTAATACTTATGCCTTTTAAAGTTGGTCTAAAATCAAATAGAGTATGACTAGTCTATTAAATAGTAGAGGTACATGTGAGGTTGAACATCTTTTTGCACTTTCAGCATGGCCCTACTGCTATTTCTTTTCTTTCTTAAAAGCTAGTACTAGTAATAAAGCAAAATCAAGAAAGTTAGCCCAAAGTATTAGAAAAGAAAGCTATGCACAACAACAAATGTGTTATTAGAAAAGCAAAAAACTCCCGGGACCTCCTTCTAAAGGGCTTAAAAAAATTTCCCAATTGGAAAAAGAGGTTGATGATGATGACCAGAAGCCAAGAAACTACCAACAATAAGTCTATTGGCATCTCAGATGATCACATTATCCCTACTTCTATATGTCCAACCTGGAAACTCTATGAGAACCCCTTCAACAATAGAACCCCACTCTTCAAGAAGAAACCAGACACACTGCTCTCTAAATTCATCACAACAATAAGAAAATTCATCGCCTCAATCTCCCGATATCAGCTAGAAAAATTGCAGCATCTTTTTGGGATCCCACCTTTATCAGGCCCTTTATGGACTCTCATGCGATCTTCTGTTTTAGAAGATTAAGTTGAACTCTATAGAGAAAGATTCTAAACTAAGTACCCACGGACATATATTTGGCAAGATCAATCTAGACACCAATCAACCATAGACAGTGCAACAAAAGCATATATATTTGGTAAGAGATTAGTACTGATTGGAACATTGAACTGAACTGAACAAATCTGAAATTTAAACTAATATTATCAGTCTTCGTCGGTGGGTAGTAACACTCATTGAACCTTCAGTGTGCAACGAGCCATCCGTTTGAGACGCTCTATTTTCCTTTGCCTGTTCCCTCATCATCCTATATTCAGGAGTATCCCATTTTTTCAAGAACTGGACCCACACATCAGAATTCAGCCAACCAGGTTTTTCCAAGTTCCTCTGGGCCTCATACAAGTGTTCTTTGATCCATCGAGCTTCTTTCAACTTAAAAATGCATTGTATTTCATTTTCATGACAAGAATTACATGCACACTTTGTCTGTAAAATAGTTTAATATAAAGTCATGAAATGAGTTGACGGATACAAAGGTAAATTCATCATTGATAACATACTGAAATGGTAAATTCTTTGATTTTAATTATACCATAAATTGTTTCCACATATGAATTTTGATGTCGAGTCGAATCTCATTCCAACTACCCCACGACTCCGTGTAAAATAGTTTAATTGCTTCTATAACCTTATGTCCGGCGCTATATGCGGGAATGAACCTGCAATAAAATTATATTAAATTATCTTAGCTTTTGAAAATTTTAAAAATTACAGAAAAACATAAGGTTTACTTACCCATTACCATCAGGGATGATAATTAGCCTCCCGTTGCCGTCATATTCTACTACCTCTTTAAATTTCAGAATCTAGGAAGCAGCTGCTATAGCATTAGACGTTGTAGCACTATTAATGGATAGCGATGTTGATGTGTTAGGAACTCCAATTCTCAATCCATAAAGGCTAGGTGTGGATGATGTTGATGGTACATATGAAGAGCTACCATGCAGACTATTATGGGGAGAAGAGGGTTGGAACTGGTGGGGAAGTGGGGGCATGAAAAATGCATTTGGTAGTGAAATAGTTGCCCTTGGAGGAGGAAGAGTATTTGTAGTAGCTGGTTGAAGAGTTGTGGTAACAGATGATGGTGGTGTTGTTGTCTATTGACCTGCGGGATGATTATCAGGTCCTTTCTCACCTTTCTTACGCCGTCCATTACCATGACCTTTTGATGCCATTGATTTTCTTTATTAACCACCTGGATTAAAAAGAACCACCAAATTAAACAAAACAGACAACACACAGATTAAATGGTTGCAACTTTTGCTCTGTACTGGATCTAAGACAGTGAATCCCTTAGAATAATTATATAAGTCTATACATAATATAAATATATGAACAAATTAACGAGTATTCGCCCTCTTGTCTAGACTATAAATGTTGCCTAATTGTGTTATTATACCATTTACTTTTCTATCGAAAGGTCATTTAGATATAGAGGTTTCATTCTCAATTTAGGACATAAGAGTTGTTCCTGTAAGAAAATAGTGATACTAAAAGGCAATTCAACATTAAGCAACCTCTTCTTCATCTTTACCCCCAACAGAAGAAGAAACTAGAAAAATGTAGAGAACTTTGTTTTTTTTTTTACAAATGGATTTCCAGCTACTGGCAATTATAACCTTCTCAGCACAAACATCTTTGATAAACATCATCTCAATTTCTAACTTATTTTACTTCTTCCAATGTTCACAACTAGAAAAGATTGGAAAGATATAATTTCGTGATCAAAGGGCATTGAGAATTTAGATCACATTAGTACATATCGAAAATATTTACTTGACTGAACTTCCAATGGCACGATATTGCAGAATCTGACAACCTATGTTCTAAGAGGAATAGTAAAATACTTGACACATTCAACCTACACAACCTTCCTTCTTTAATCGAGTTTAGGGCCAAAGTTTGTGCATATGCAAATGTGTAAACAACAATGACGAGGGAACTTCTAATGTAATCAGTTTCTCTAGATCAAACTTACCTCCTTGAGAATGACACCTAGCATAGAAGCAATCAGATCTTTACGATAAAAGGGGTTGCTAAGATAGTAGATATCCTCCACCTTCACTGCTAAGTTTGCGAGGGGTTTTAAACGGATAGAATAAAAAAAGATCAGATCTTCATGCCTAGTTTATAAATAAATTCAAGGATCACATCTTTCAATTGACTAAAGTTCCAGTTATTTGAAGATTATGTAGGCCACAAAGTGGATACTTTCAATTTCTCTGTCAACCAAATCCAAGATTATAATAAGTAAATAACTATTACTAGTAAATAGTAATTGCCATATACTTTTTAGAGATTGAAAGTTGATATTTCAAAAAAATTTCAAACTTTGCTCATACAAAAATGTGTTGAGATCAAGAGTTTGAAGTTCGAAATTATGTATCAACTGCTAGATACAAGAAAGTCCCAATATTTTCAAACGTAGGAAATTTGTTCACATAAACAGATAAGTTGGTTAAAGCAATTCCAGCCACCCAGACAACTAGTAAAATAAATTTGGACAGAAGTATCCAAAGTTTTCAAGGCCTTCCACCACAATAATCTACATACAAATCTTAGCTCCCATTAATAACATACACACATCAAGATTGTGCTTATCATGATTACAATAGTACAGAGAACTGAGTATTACTTTACTATACAAAGAGGTACATGATTGAACAAATTAATATAAGATGATCAAAGTATGGAAGGTAGAAAGGCACCAGTAAGAGTTCTATGAAAGCTAGAAAGGCACCAGTAAGAGTTCTGCTAGTTCACATTCAATAAAACGCGATATGTAACAAACTTGACTAGAAGGAATAGGTGTAGAAAAGATAGAGAGATACTAAGGTACGATGCTGCTACCATAGTAGGCTATTTCATAATAGGTGTAAAAACCTACTATACCCGAGCCCCATCTTTCGGAAACTTGCTATATCTACTAACAGTTTATCTTAACCAACTATAGCTCACATAATGACACCAAAAATCCAAAACTATTTGGGTTGGACCATATAAATCTACATTATCACGAATGCTCTTTGCACCATAATGCTTCAATACTCCTTACTAAAGGATTATCTAACGCTAGGGATTGTCTAGTATATAGTGTTTTATATCTCTAATATGCTAAGAGTCCTCTTGTAAGCACAAATCTTTTAGTTCGTATCACCTATACAGTTTCAACCTCCATTTGTTCTGCTCGGACTCCTATATATTCTACACCTACAAGTAAACATGATTAGCTTACATAGAAGACCATACATTTTAGGTAGATTTACTTCTTTTTCGTATACTGCTTGCATACGACAGCTGATCATATCTACTAATGTAACCTTACTCAAACAGCAAGACTAAATCAGCTCTTATAATTTCAGTATTCGATATTTGAATCCAAGGTTAATACCATTCAAATGATCCTGGTTTAACTGAGAAACTGCCATTGCAGAAACCACATAACATGCTAAGATTGAATGAAACGAAAGACAACACTCAAGAAATTATAAATAGGAAAGACTTAGCCACCGGATAAATTCCAGACTACACCAAAGACTTCACAAATAAACAACTTGCTTTATGCAGAGGAACTAAAGAAGTAGGATTTAAGAAAATGCAACAAGACAAGAAAATTATGCATAGTACCAATAGTTTAACCACTGCTATTTAATCAAACAACCAGAAATGTTCTTATTAGCACTACAAATGTTAACAAAGAAAAGACACTATATTGTCAAGAAAAATAGCAAAAAGCAGCAGCTAAAACACAATTCAAGACCTTGTTACTACACATTACTACTATTAATAACAACTCAATCCTCGTCGCTTGTTTCATAGTCATTCATCAATTCTTTCTCATTACTTATTTCATATTCATTCATCGATTCTTCCTCATCACATGTTTCATTTTCATCAAGTAACTCTTCCTCGCTTATTTCATTTTCATCAGTTAGATCTTCCTCATCATTTGTCCTGGATGTTCCTTCTCCATAATCATGAACATCCAATATAAGTTCAGAAGGATGAAATTCTTCATATAGGCCTTCATTATGTTGCAACTCACCTGCTAATTCATCATCCACCTTTTCTTCAACTCTTGAAATATCATTCTGATACGCTACATCCAATGCATCCTCTACTTCAACTCTACCCACGGGATTTGTTTTTATAACTACCTGCCATGTAGATTTATTCTTACATAAAGGATAAGGAGATTAATACACTTTTTAAACATTTTGTGCAATGACAAATGGATCATAGATTCCATACTCTCTTGTAAGCTTAATTTCAACTATTTTGTACTAAGGGTGCACCTTTGTTCCTAACCTAGGCGTAGGATCATACCACTTACACCAAAAGAGAACCAATTTTTTCTTTGGCCAACCAACATGATAATCGAGTTCTAAAATCTCATGAAGCACACCATAATAATCAACACCGTCACACCTTTTACCCAAACCCCACTATTGTTGGTTTTCTTGCCCTGAGAAAACTCTTCTGTATGAAATCTGTACCCATTGACAGAGTACTTAGAAAACTTTCTGACTTTAGCATCAGGTCCCCAAGCTATATCACGTAAAAATTGGCTATTGGGGTCATAATTAAGTGGATTATGAACCTATAAAAAGTTCAAAAAAAAGTTAGAATTTAAATATACATAAGATTGAACAAAAGTGTAAATCGGGTTAAATGTTTAAGTTACACTTACATATTCTCTAAGCCACACTGAAAACATAGGATAAATAGTAGCATCCCCATGTAAAGACACGAAGTAGCTGTCCGACAAAGTTATGACTTTCGTTAGTTAAAGTTTAGATAGACCTTGAATAATTGTCCTTAATATAAATATACTCACTTATAAAAAGGTAGAACCTCGGGAGAATTTAATAATACTTGTGTTGTAGCTGACTTAAGCTCCACCTCATTCAAATATCGAAGTGGACCACCTTTCGAACTTCCTTTACCTGGTTGATTGAATATTAAAAATGGTGGTGCTGAAGGATCTGTATTGTCTCCATCATCATGCCTATTAGGTCAGTTTCTCAAACATGGTACATCATGTTCAAAATAATATGAACAAAAATAAGAGGTCTCTTTAGCCAAATAAGCCTCAGATATTGATCCCTCGATTGGGGATCTGAGGTTTATGGTCCACTTATATTTGCCAATAGTCTTGCATAGTATGATCTTTTAGATGAAATAATGTTCAATTAAAACACATGAAGGTAAATGTTAAAAGTCAATACCTCTCAAAGGGATATATCCATCTACACTTAACAGGCCCTCCAAGGCGTGTCTCTCGCATAAGGTGAATTGAAAGATGCTCCGTAACATAAAAAAAATAGGAGGAAATTTTTTTGCCAACTTGCTTAAGGTTAAGAGAATGTTGATATCCATCAAAGAAAGGTTCTCCTCCCTTAATGTGTTAGAACATAAATCTTTGAAAATTAAGCTTATCTCTATTATGGGCTTCCAAATTCTATCGGGCAATGCACAAAATGCAATAGGCATCCATGACTCCATGAAAATATGATAGTAATGACTCTTCATAGAGTTCAAATTTCCTTCCTTCATGTCAACACACCTAGACAAATTTGACGCATATCCATCTGGCATTCTAAAAAATTTAACCCAATCACAAATCACTCTTTTATCCTCCAAAGTGAATATGTAACTGGCCTTGGGCTTATGAATCTTATTGTTTAAGTATGTCAGGTACAACTCACTGCCGATAATACTCCTTTAAGTTCATCCTAGCCTTCAAGTTATATTTTGTTTTGTTACTTACATCCATCATAGTATTAAACAAGTTATCAAAGAAGTTTTTCTCGATATGTATGGGATCCAGATTATGAGGCAGAAGATTATCCTTCCAGTAATCTAACTCCCAAAATATGCTTTATTTAGTCCAGTTATGTGTAACACCATAACCAGGTATCCTGGATAGTAGAGACTTTGTTACCTTAGGCAGATTCTTCACTCTATTCCAAATTTTTTCTCGCGATAAAATTGGCGGTGGCTCCTCAAAATCAGTCTTATTCTTCATAAAATCACTAGCACTTCTCCTAAAATCATGTTGAATTGGCAAGAATCGACGGTGACAGTTAAACCATGAGTTTTTACCCCTATGTTTCAAAGTGAATGTTGTTGTGTCTTCCATACAACAAGGGCAAGCTAACTTGCCCGCAGTCGACTACCCAGACATCATTCCATAAGCAGGAAAGTCATTTATAGTCCACATAAAAGTAGCACGCAATGTAAAGTTTTGTTTCATTGATACATTATATGCTTCCACACCTGCATGCCACAATAAGTTCAACTCATCAATCAATGGCTGTAGATATACATCAATCAAAACTTTTGGATTGCGAGGACCTGGAATAATGCAAGTTAGAAATATCTATTAACCCGTCATACACAATTCAGGCAGAGGATTATAATGAGTCACAAATACTGGCCAACATAACTATGGTATATCTGAGACAGAAAATGGAGTGAATCCATCAGTAGATAATCCCAACCTAATGTTTCTTGGTTCACTAGCAAAATTTGGATACACACTATCAAAATGCTTCCATGCTTCTCATATGACGGATGACATAAAATACCAGGTGGTCTTTTATTTTCATAGTTCTATCTCATATGAGGGGAAGAGCTCATTGATGCATACAACCTCTTTAACCTTGGTATAAGGGGTAAGTAATGCATCAAATTCACAGGAACCTTCTTCCCTTTGGCATGTGTGACTTCCTTATAACAAGGTTGATTACAAAATTTGCAATGTTCTAAATTTGCATCTTACTTATAGAAGAACAAGCAATCTTTCTCGCAACAGTGAATCCTCTCTGATGAAAATCCGAACTTAGAAACCAACTTCTTTGTTGTGTTGAAATCTTTGGGTAAGTCAAGTTTATTTGGGTTAAGTTCATTCATAAGTCCAATGATAGAATTCATGCCCTCTTGAGAAATAGAATAACCTAACTTAATACTCAGTAACCGAATGACAATAGATAACTTAGAATGCACTGATCCTTTATATAACGGATGACTAGCTTCCTTTAACTATTTATAAAAGTGCTTAGCCTCGTCATTTGGTTCATTTTAAGCCCCTGAGTGTGTCCCACAAGCATCCCTGAACATTTCACTATATCGTGAACTTTTAACATTATTCTCTCTTATTGGACTTTCAACATAATTCTGAAAAGCAAAATTATTAGCAACACTACTCTTTCCATGAGCTGTCCACATAGTATAATTCAACATAAAAACTTTCTTATAAAGATGTAATGTAACAACATCTGGACTCAATAACTTGCAACACTTGCAATTCCAATAAGGATACCTAATTGTCCCTTCAGTAAGAAAATCATTAAGTGTCATTGTTTTAGCAATAAATCCAGCTACCCTATCTTTATATTCCTTATTCAACCCCGCACGGTTAGGATAAAGTCTATTATACATCCATGTACAATCTTCATTTTCCATCTACACAAGAACGACAACAATAATAATAGAGAAAAGAAACAAAAACAAGAGAAACAAAATAATAACAGGTTTGCTTAGAGATGCTACTACACAGTGGACACAAAACACTAACAGGTTTGTTTAGAGATGCTACTACGCAGTGGACACAAGAAGAAAACTAAGAGATTCAATACAAAATAGTAAAGCATCCAACAACGAACCTTTTGTTTGTGTCTCTACAATAATATCGTTACATCTGGTTCAATAATTTAGCTTAGCATAATATGATGACAACCAGTCTATTCTCATAATAACACTCAATTCAACATAACTAAAATATAATACATGAGTATCATAGAAAACTACCACTGCATTCACTGGATTATGTTTCAGAGGTTATTTCAAATGAAAACTTGGTGCTAACACACAACTTTCAGACACATATCAGTTGTATCATCACACCCAGACTAGTTACAACAACAACAACCACATACCTATAATTCACATGTAAGTTGTATCGACGCATGGTCACTCGTGATTAAACAGTCTTGCTAAAGCCCAAGTTACCCGTTTTCATATCTAATATTGCACATTCTAGTGAGGTGCCTACTTGTTATTCATAAGCTGCTAAGGATGACTATTACCATCATCCGATGGATGAGGAATTATTAGATGTAACAAAATAAAAGCAACCTACGAATACACCTATGTCCAAAATTTATTAATATTTCAAAATATGCCCAAACAGAAGAAAAACACTCATCTAGTCTCTGCCTAATGTTTATGCCTAATATTGTCTAAAGGTCAAAATAAATTTTAACACCACTTTCTTGAAATCAACCTATTTATTCAACAGAAAGAATAAAAATAATCAAGTCACAAGAATTGATAGGCATATGCACAGAACTTAGGTGTGATTTCTGAAGTAATATGCTCATTCCTGGAAACATATCGAGAAACTTTATTTTCTTTTTTTCTGCTTATATTCAAACCCTTTTAAGCTTGTTAGGCATTATATAAGCAGTAAAACTAAAGACAACCAGAAAGGCATGGATGAAACATATAAACTTTCGAGTACATTTCTAGACCTGTTGATAAGAAAGAGAGTAATGGAATGCAAAGCCAAATAGGGAACAAGTCACGAAATAGATAACTAGCAGTAGAAGCTCACAAACCTGTTGATAAAAAAGGGGATGAATGACTGCACCACTGAATTCTAAGAAGCAGTAAGGAGTAATGGAATGAAAATCCTGGACCTGAAGGAAACACAAACAGATGAGTCATATAGAAAGCTCGATATTAATGTCAATAGTATTCTTTCTGTCACGGCTACTGATAAAGATACAGGAAAGAAGCAGGAAATCACTATAACTGGTGCGAGCACTTTGCCCAAAGATGAGTTACACTCATCTGAAATGTTATTTCCCTTGCCGAATAGAGAACATTCTTTTGATATCATGGTTTTACCAACTTATAGCTACCATATTTTCAAGATATTAGTGTGATTAAATGTCTAACAAGATACAAATTGCATTCCCTGTTCTTTTCTCGCAACGTGATCAAGTATTGTACAATAGTTTAAGTGGATTCTTAAGTTGGATGTTAAGATCTGTGTGAATATTAATTGCTAGACAGATTCACAGCTAATTTCAGTATAATTTACTTAAGCCGGATTCTAAATCTTAATTAATGGTATATATTTGCAATACAAAGACACAATTCAAGTGTTAATATCTGATTAACAATATAGAACTTGGATATTAATATAACCATAACTGCAAAAAATATGAAGCAATAGGAATTAACAGAAAGCACACCATTATTTGAATTTAGGGAAACGACGAACAAAAGGGCGAAACTTGTCATTTTTTCTTTAATCCACCCCACCAATATATATATATATATATATAAATATATATATATATATATTCTCAATTCTCACTCACCTATAATTATAATAACATCATGACTAACATGAAAAGAATAAAGTCGACCCACCGAGAAGTCTTCATAAACTAGTATATGAATTATGCTTCATAATTTGTACTTGAATATAGAAAGGGCGGTGACTAACATCTGTAATCTCTACCCAAGCAAACCAAAATTCATGAGTCCAAGGCACATCCTCTAAAATATGGAAGATTTACCCCAGAATTCTTTCATCGACTATAGAGATCGAACCATGCTAAGACAACCGGATACACTTCTATTGCTGAGTAGACCTTGAAAGTCCAATGAAAACTTAAAATAAAGATTAGAAGTATTAGGAACTAATATAGACCATCCCTCGAAGATTCGTCAAAGTTAGTCTCTCTAACCTAAAGAAAAACTGAACCAATAGACAGTGTGTTGGCCTAATAATCTTATTGATAATATTTTCACAGAAATAAAGCCTCAAAATAGAGACTAGCTAATGTCTTAAACCTGAGCTGAACCACTCGACTCTGATTTCCCAAATTGATCTAACTGGCAAATAAGCATTCTCTCACAAAATTTATCACAAATCTCAGTCCATTGGAGAAAAAATTCCTTGAGACTGTCATAACCCAAAACAAACTCACCTCCAAACTAATCATATACTCGATGGTTCCCAAATGAGTTACACCATAGGTTAAACATATGATTAAAAAAATCCCTAACATAACTATGAAGACTATAAAAAATCCTATTGATATCCATATTTCAAGTAACATAGAAATGTGATGTGTGTGTACGTGAGAGAGAGGGGGAGAGAAAGAGGGAGAGAGATCATATCGCTGCTGTTTTTTTTTGTGTGTGTGTGTGTCCGGCGCTGGTGTTTCGATGAAGGAAGGCAACCATTGTTGCTTCAATGGAGTAAGCCCTAATTTAGTTTAGAGAGGAAAAGAGAGGCAGTGAAGTGAAAGAGCGGAGGACCACTACAGTTTAATGTATATATTTTATATAATAGTTATTTATTTAATAATTAAATATAATCTTTCAACCACCACTGTCGGGTAAAAGTTGAATATATTTAATTATTCAATATGTCCGACTATAGTAGTCGGATCTATTTAATATATTTATAGAGAAGCTTTTTGGTAATGTATTTAGTAATATATTTATTTTATTATTAAATATTTCGACTAAAGTAGTCAGAAATCTAATTAATAATATATTTAATTAATTATTAATTTTCTGTATAAGAATATAATTATATATTAAGTCATATATTTATTTAGTTATTAGTATTTCCAGCTATAATAGTTGGAAATATATATTTAATAATTTATTTTACTTATTTTTTAAAGAAAAAAATTACATAAACTAGCAATCTTAAGACATTAATTACAAGTAATAGCAATAGTTTCTCAAAATTACAACTACTAGCAAAAGTAGCAATATGTTACATTTTTTATTAACTGGCGCGTGTCTTCCACCCATATATTTTCACTTTACTATTTTCACGCCACTTTACCTTATGATAAACCTACTTTCACGCCACTCAAAATAATTTCAATTCCCTCCAATATCACTCTTCGGCTATTTTTTTTTCAAAATCCGTGATTTTCTCTCATCAAATCTTGATAAACCTTCTTTCCACCTATTAAGGTAAGTTGATTTTACAGTTAATGCATGTTATATTTTTCATATAATTCTGTATTTTATATTTGGTTTATTTTTGGGTTTAATTTTTGTGTGTTGAATTTTTTTTGTTTTTCGCTATAATGGAAAAATATGCAAATTGTTCTAGTTCAGTTAGAGATATACAATCTATGAATTTTGATGAAATACCATATTTTAGCCTTGGTTTAACCCAAGATGAAAATATTAACTTGGTTTCTTCTAATATTTAGTCAAATGGGGGTGTTATCGTATAAGAGTTGTGATTGAAGCAGCGAAACGATCCGCAAAAGTCTGTTAAAATAATGAAACAAAAAGCAATAAGGGAATCTTTATCCCCCAAATCAACAAAAAATCAAAAATCGATGAAAAAGAGGAAGCCAGATGAAAAATCTCAATCGAAAAAAAATGCAAGTCCTGTTTCTTCTGATTATGAATCTTCATCTGAAGAAGAGAAAGTTGAGGAGCTATTGTTGAATTTGTAAAATTTTGTAGTATATGGAAAATATGTTAATATATGTATTTTTTATATACACTTGATAAGTTATGTACTTATTTTGACTTTCTGTCAAGATATGAAATTTGTACTTTATAATGTGAAGATATATATAAGTTATGTTAAAGATATGCAATTGAAAAAATTCAAGAAATTTATTACTTATAAGTTTTAGATTTGTATTTATTATGTATAAGATATTTAAGATATGTATTTTTGTATTTAAGAATTGTGTAACATATTGTATTTGATAATGATAAGTTTTGTATTTTTATATGTATTCATAAGATAATTTGTATTTGTATATGTATTTTTCATTTGTTGTTAATTTGTATTTTCGACCATATATGTATATATAGAATATATGTGTATTTTATATTTTAGGGATCACATCAAATGTATTTACTACTGGGTAGATATGTATTTTGTATTTTCTTATTGGTAAAATTTATATTTTATGATCACTAGTTTTTTATTTTTTTTGATATGATCACAATGTATGTATTTTGATGTTAGTTATCTTAAATTTGTTCTAGTGATGTATTCATATAATACATATGCTACTTTTTTGTTTTAATGTTGTAATCCAACTTTGAAGATGTATTTCTGTAAATACATATGTGGCCTTTTTAGACATATAATTGTATTTTTGTATTTTATAGGTGTTGCACGATCAAATATACATGGCAAAAGTATTGCCCAAATTTTCACCACATATCGGTTGTCATACGGTCAACGGCATTGAAGATTATATTAAGTCAATGTTAACGAAGAATCAATACAAGATGTTTTGTAATGATAGTATTTTTGATGTTTTCATGAATAAAAAGAATTGTTTGGTGAAAGCGCAATTAGGGAGATGCATTATGTCACTTGAGACTAAGGAAAGTTCAACAAGTGATATAGCCATCATGCAAAGGGCACAACTCTACATTTTAGTCTTAGAGAATTTGTTGTCGTTACTGGTTTGAATTGTCTTTCAAATATTCATGATTTTGTGTTTGATGAAGACTTTCCAAATAAAATTATTGATTATTATTTTGATGGTGCCAGATATATTCAGAAAAGGAAATTATTTGCCTGTTACTGGTAAAATATGAGGGAATGAGAATGATGAAGATGCGTTGAAGTTTGCTAATTTGTATTTTATTCACGCATTTTTGCTGTCGTCTGTTGATACTATCATTATTCCATGCCTCCATTTTGATCTGGTAGAGAGTGGTCGTTACAGGGACTATCCTTGGGGATCAGTTGCACATGAAGAATTAGCTAAAAGCTTGAATAAAAAGTTGAAACCCACAGGAAAGTTTTTATGCTCCATGGAATGCCACTTGCCATTCAGATTTGGTTGTATGAGTGTTGTTCTGAGGTCCCTCATACTGTTGCTTTCAAGGTGGACTCTCAAATTCCACGTCTTTTAAATTGGAAGACAAATTCTATTTGCCCACGATGTGAATCACTTATGGAAAGTTTGCTTAATGATGCAAATGACAAGGTCAGTTTCTTGAAATCTTCTGTTTTCTGTGATGTTTGATTATGTTGTAAATACATTTACTATTTTCATATATGTTAATTTACAAAGTAAAATTGATCACTGATTTGCATTATGGTTGAGGTCAATTGGCTATAATGTCTGTTGTAGGTTGTTTTTAAGAATATTGAACCAACACGAAAGGAGATTTCAACCTTTCAGATACCTAAGAAGGTTGTATCTAGAGGTAGAAGTCATAAACAAGATTATGTTGATTCAGATGATGATTTTCAGGATCCTCCACGTCAACACAATCTTTCAATCAACAAAAATAAATATCAAGGCGATTCTTCAAATTCACCTGTCAAGAAAAAGTTGAAGAAACAACCAAAAGTTGTAGATCTGCATATACCAAAAAGGACTCCTCCAAGTCATGCTATGAAGATATCTTCTGTAAAGACACTAATTTTTAAGGCGATTCAAGCAAAACAAATAATACTTTCAAACTGAAAGACATTCCGATTCAGTCGCCTAATATGTCTTTTTTCGATCGCGAAGACGAAGATGCTTTTGTTTATAAGAAAGTGTTTGAAAAGTTTCGTGATGAGGTAATTTATGCTTATGACTTTGGTATATTTATTTCTTTCACATCTTATTGTAATTCTTTGAAATTAGGTTCGTCAAGAGTTTAATGACATTCAAAATTTAGTATCAACAAGGTGTGATCAGATAATGAATGCAATAAATGAGATTAAGGTACAAAATTTCTAATTTTATAAAGAATAATTTTTAAATATATTTGATATGTTATATACATATACAACATATGTATTTATGTTTGAATAAATACATATTTAGTATGTATTTATGTTTGTATAAATACATATTTAGTATGTATTTATGTTTGAATAAATATATATGTATTTATATATTTATTAGATGTATATCTATATAATCACATATACATATACAGAGTCTTTCCTACTTGTTGGTTTGATTTTTTTTAATGTTATGTATTTATATTTATATTTTTTCAACGCGAAGAAATAAGAAAAAGATACAGATTGTGACAAGGCTCAAATGGAGGAAGGTGATAAAAATAAATCACCACATCAATCAACTCCAACAATTATGGATGGCTTTTATAAGAATCCTGAAGGCATATTGGTAAGTAAACTTGTGTTCATTTGATGTGTTAAATATATTAGATCTGTTAAATAAAATTAAAATATATTTATTATGTAGTTGAACAAATACATATGTAGCACCAAACATATTTACTGTTTTAATATGCACTCACATATACATATGTAGTATCAACCTAATCAAATGTTATTTTAATTTTAATTTTTATATGTATTTAATATTTTTAACGCAAATAAACAGGATAATGATTATGAAATTGTCAAACCACAATTGAATGAAGATGATAAGGATACTTCACCCCATGATGTACCGTGACTTACAAGAAGTCTATTGGTGGAGTGGTATAAAGAAGGATATACCTAATTTTGTGGCAAAGTATGTAACCTATCAACAGGTTAAGGTCAAGCACCAAAGACCTGGTGATATGATACAAGAGTTTAGTATCCCAACTTGGAAGTGGGAAGAGGTGAATATGGATTTTGTGACTGTTTTACCTTTTCCCCAGCACCATCATGATTCCATATGGGTGGTTATTGATAGGCTGACTAAGTCAGCGTATTTTTTACCTGTGCATACATCCTATTCAGCTGAGGACTATGCTAGATTATATATTCGGGAGTTATTCAGGATGCATGGAGTTCCCTTGTCTATCATTTCGGATAGGGGTACTCAGTTCACTTCTCAGTTTTGGAAGGCATTTAAGAAGGGTCTTGGCACCCAAGTTCTTTTGAGTTCCGCATTTCATCCGCAGACTGGTGGTCAAGCCGAGAGGACTATCCAGACATTGGAGGATATGTTGAGAGCGTGTGCTCTCGATTTCAAAGGTAGTTGGGATGAGAACTTGCCACAGATTGAGTTTGCATATAACAATAGTTATCATGCTAGAATTTAGATGGCACCATTTGAGGCCTTGTATGGTAGAAGGTGTAGATCTCCCATAGGTTGGTTTGAGGTGGGTGAAGCTACCCTAGCTGGTCCTGACACAGTGTTTGAGGCAATGGAAAAGGTGAGATTGATTAGAGAAAGGTTGAAGAAAGCTCAGAGTCGCCAAAAATCATATGTTGTTATGAGGCGTAGAGACTTGGAGTTCGAAGTAGATGATTTGGTGTACCTGAAAATTTCACCCATGAAAGGGGTGAAGAGGTTTGGGAAAAAAGGAGAAGCTTCGTCCCCGTTATGTTAGTCCCTATAGAATCCTAAATCGTGTTAGGAGAGTAGCTTACGAAGTTGAGTTTCCTGCAGAGTTGTCAGTTGTTCATCCTGTTTTTCATTTGTCCATGCTTAGGAAGCACATTGGTGATTCTGTCGTCATAAATCCTTCGGAAAGCCCTGATATTCGAGACAACCTTTCATTTGATGAGGTTTCTGTTGATGTTCTAGATCATCAAGTCCGGAGACTAAGGAACCAAAAGTTTCCTTGGTCAAAGTGTTGTGGCGGAACTAGTTTGTCGAGGGCGCTACTTGGGAAGCTGAGGCTGATATACGAACCAAGTACCCGCACCTCTTTTCCACAAATCCTGATCAAGCCGAAGGTATCTTTCTCTATGAATTTAGTTCCTTTTTTTATCAAGTTGCAGCTTTATAGCTAGTCCTTTTATGAGTTTAAGCATTCTTTGAAGTATCCGAAAGCTTAGCATAAAGTAAAGCCAATTTATCCAAATGTTTCAGATGTGTATCCTTCATTTTCTCCATGATTTTTTATTCATCTAGCAACATTCGAGGATGAATGTTCCCAAGGGGGAGATAATGTAAGGCACCGTAAAGCATTGTTATCGTTAGAGCCTCGAAGCAAGTTAAGAAAAGCTTAACACTTAGAAATTTTACTAAGTGTTTCAACACTTAGTTTATTTTGACCCCTCTATCTTCGTTGATTTATTTCGCTACCTTATCGACCTTCGTTTCATAAAATTTTTATTGCATTGCGATGGGGCATGTCTATAGGACATCTCGGGTGAGTTTCGGAATTTTTGGACATCGTTTAGGGCGCGTTTGGTTTTCAAAATAGTAGCACCATACGATTCGCGTACGTCGCATGGTGCATCGCATCCTTGAACCATGCGATAGAGCATACGACACATGCTCTGCTGCGCGTACCTGGGAATTTCAGCAAATTCAGTCCGTCTCATTAAGGCTAGAAATGGTATTTTCCAACCCCTTTACCTCATAAACACGAAATCAAGAGCCCCAAATACCATTTTATTGGTATTTTTATCAACTACTCTCAAGAACTCTTATTAGGGTTTCAATCTAAAAACTAAAATACCCAAAGATTCAACCGTGAAAATTCGATAATTCTTCCATATTTGAATCCCCCGTTAAGAGGGCTACAAGAGGCACCCAATAATTCGTGGATATCATTTCAAAATTCTAGAAGTCATCCAAAATCTCCAAGTTTAAGACATGTGGTTATGAACAAGAACACCCTTTCGTTCTTGTGCCCAAAAGTTTTAAATTTTCTTAAAGATTCCGTATTTTCAAGATTTGAATTATACTCGAATTGCTATACCTCAAGTTTATGGAATTATTATTTTGTTTAAGTTTTGGATTTCATGAATGTCTTGTGTAATTATGGTTCAAGCTTTGGATTCATGTTATAAATTTTATATTTCCCTAATGGTATCATGTTTTCAAGAATTCCTAAGATTATTGTCAAGAAGTGCATTGTGTTGTGAAATGATAACCCTTTGAAGATGAACTAGTTATGCTCTTTTTAGTATTTCAAGAAGTGTACTTGAATTTCCATGATATTGAGTTTAAAATATTATTCATGTTAAACCTATCAAGAGTTCAAGTAAAAGAAAGTGAATTTTATCCTAAGTTAAGAAAGAAATCCACATTCTTGAGTTTAAAGAAAAGAGGATGCATTTTGGCTCTCACTTCATATTGTCTAATTATTTTTAGGTAGATTTTCTTAAGTTTTGAGCTAAGTAAGGGAGTAGTATTTAGCACCGAGTTGGGCTTGATTCTGAGGTCTCATACCTCAGAACTACGTGCCCCCGTAGGTTCTTGATAGACCCCAAGTGGGTTAAGATAGTGATCACTAAAAGTTAAGGTTCTATCCGATGGAAAGGATAGAACAGCTCTCCCCAACGTGGGTAAGACATTGGATTCCATGTAGCTCACATGGTTTATGTCGGTTAGAAGAAACTCCCAAGTTCCCTAAGTCTCAAAGTCTCCCAAGTTTTGAAAGAATTCTAAGTTATAAAGTTGTAAAGTTTTGAAGTCCCTAATTGTTCTATTCTCTCTAAGATCAAAGGTTTGAATTTTGAGAAGTATAAGTGTTTTTCTTTTGAAAGCATAATGACTCACGAGTTTATGTCACATTTCTATTTCTCTTTTACATAGTAGGATTTTATTCAAGCTATGTGAGTTATGTATTACAGTATGTAGGTTTTTGGATAAAAGCTTATAATATTGATTATTTTAACTACACATGCCCCCCGTATATGCTCAGTACATCCCCAAAGTATTGACCCACATATTTGTCTGTGTGCTATACCTTCTCGTAATGTAGGTTCAGGTGCTCAGTCTCATCCTCATCAGTGATTTTTTTTAGCACTCTTATCTACATATCAGCAGTGGTAAGTTCCCATGTTTCGGGGACCGTTTGTTCTCAGACATTCATTTTATTTAGTAGTCGTTTATTTCTTATCAGTTGATTATGAGTCAGTTGGGAGTCCTGTCCCAATGGCTCTCTAGTTTGAAGTAGTAGAGGTTTGTCAGATTAGTCGGTAGAATTGTCAGTATTTGAGATTTCTTTCAGTATTTCCGACATTAGGACAAAGTATTTCATTCATGTTGCTTATTGTTTAATGCAATAGTGTTAGAATTCATGCATTCTATCTCCAAGTAAATGAAGTTATGAAGTAGCAGGCTCAAAGGGTTAGCTTGGGGCTACTCGTAGACTTAAGCACCGTGTGATGCCTCGGGACCTGGTTTCGGTGCATTACATAAGTATAGCACAATTGACTGTAATTTTATGAACATTGTAAGAACTGTGTTAGCCGTGTATTCAATTGATGATCCAATGCTTAATGCTGGTGGAAAGGATACCATTTGAATGAGTACATGTGTGAATTTTGCATGCATGCTGTCGTGCCATGGCATACAGTTGATCATATACTCATTCCTATCAACATAAAGTCCAAACATCATTGGGTTCTGGCTGTACTTACTTTCAACAATAGATGCATATACGTATATGATTCAATGTCATCTGCTGGTCATGATTCTGTTGTGCTTGATAAAGTTGAGAAGTTAGCTGAGGTTATACCTTTATCTATTTTTGGCATGCAAATTCTATGAGAAGAAGGGTATTGATATTAACAATAATCCAAATTATAAATTAAATGATAAAAATAATCTTTTTGATGTTTAAATTATGAAAGATTTGCCTCAATAACCAAGTGACAGCTTGTAAGTTTTGAATATACATATTACTTATATATATATATATATATATATATATATATATATATTCTCATGTTATACAAATACTTATTAATTCCACTATATGCAGGGATTGTGGGTTATATATGATTACATATGCTGAGTGCCTTACATCTGGTGGTAATGTTCCGAAAGTTGACTATGATCCAGATCTTCTTTGCACGAGATACACTTCAATGTTGTGGCATTATGGTAAAAAGAAACAAGAAGAGAAGGCACAAAGTGATGATGAAACACCAAGTAGGCCTCATAGGAAAATTCAGATAACAAAAGTTAGCGAAGTAGATGATATTTGACTTTTATTTTGACATGAATGTTTTGGACAACAATTAACATTTTGTGAACGATCTTTTTGTTGACTATATTTTAGGTTTCATATGTTGCTTCAATGATCAATGACAATATTTTCTTATGTTTAATTGATGTGATATTTAGTTTTTGTGATGTTTATATTACAATATTTAGTTTAGGTTACTTTTATGCATATGTACATATATATACATATATAATAAAGCATATGTATTTTAAGATTAATGAAAATATATATATGTATTTAACGCATATGTATTTATGTATTTATGCTTCACACATATGTATATATGTATTTACACAGATATCCATTTGTATATATGTATTTCTGCATAATATAAAATACTTTATGTATTTTATTAATATATATTTGTATACACGTAAAAATGCATCTGTATTTTTATGCTTAATGGAAATGTGCGTGTGTGTGTATATATATATATATATATACATACATAGTATATTTGTATATATACGTTTATAGATATGCTTTATTATATATCTATATATATTTATATATGTATAAAAAATATAATATAAATACATACATTACATTTATATATATGCATTATGCATATATATATGTATATGCTGATCTTAAAAAAAAGAACATAAAATACTCAAAAATACTTTGTATTTATCACAATATATATGTACAAAATTGAAAATACAAATACATATATTTTGTATTCATGTCAACATATATGTATTTGTATATATGTATTTATGAATAATATATTTCATGTATTTTTATAATATAAAATATTTTATGTATTTATGAATATATATATATATATATATATATATGTATATACATAAAAACGCAAATGTATTTTAGCATAACGGAAATGTATATATATATTTATGCATAATATTTTATATATATTACTAATTCATATGTATTTATCCTTCTATATATTCTCTTCTTTTTTCTTTTTTAGATTAACATTTTAGTATGTGTAGCTATAAAAATGTATAAATCAATGATGTTATATGTAATAGTTTTACAATATATTCTTATTGAATTCAGTTTAAAAAATAAAAAGTTTCCAACATATTAAGTATAACAACTTCAATAACATCAAACATTTTTAAAAAATTAAAAATCATATATATTTTCCTCAAGAAAAAAAAATCTGCAATTGTTTATTAAATAAATACATCAACCAACTTATCATTTGTTGTATTTTCTACATGAACGCCTATTATGTCCTTTACATCCGCATGAACTACAATAATTTTTATTTTTCTTTCCAAACATATCTCGTTCGGACTTTTCACGATCCTTCTTTGGAGGTCCTTTCAGGGGGTCGCTTGTATTTTGGGGGCAGAACTACCTCATCCAATTTTTTTTTTGAAATTATCCAGTCCTTTTTATGTGGTAGAGGATAAACTAGAAGATCATATATTCTCAAGACTGTTTTTGGCTTGTATAGATCAGAGCAATATAGTCCCTTCTTAAATTTTTTGCTATCAACAATTGCACAAGCATGAATACACGGTATCTCATCTAACTGAAATGCATTGCAAGAACATTTTTTTTCTTAAGACAAACAATAAAATATTTCTTCTTGTCGTGAACTGTATAGATATACTCTGATGCAAGTATAACCTGAAATTATTAAACAAAATTAATTAGTAAAATAAAAATCATTAGCAAAGTTATATCAGAAACAATTTTGCAAATGTATTTTACCATCTCAGCATATGTATTTTTCTGCCATGCATATGTATTCTTATTACAGAATATAATTTCTTTAATTTCTTACGTGTATATGAACATATAATCCAAAAAATAAATTAAAAAATTAATATATACATACATACATACACACACACACACACACATATATATACAAGAATTGCACAAACATGCACACACGGTATCTCATCCAACTGAAATGCATTGCAAGAACATTTTTTTTCTTAAGACAAACAATAAAATATTTCTTCTTATCATGAACTGTATAGATATACTCTGATGCAGGTATAACCTGAAATTATTAAACAAAATTAATTAGTAAAATAAAAATCATTTGCAAAATTATATCAGAAACAATTTTGCAAATGTATTTTACCATCTCAACATATGTATTTTTCTACCATGCATATGTATTCTTATTACAGAATATAATTTCTTTAATTTCTTACGTGTATATGAAAATATAATCCAAAAAACAAATTAAAAAATTAATATATACATACATATATATATATATATATATATATATATATATTTATATTTAGCATAAATACATAAATTTCATCATACCTTCATACGTGTACACTCCGCTTCATTCTATTGTAGAATTTCTTAAAATTTATCAATAAGATCTGTAAAAGTATACAATGCCTGCTGTCTGTTTTCACAGTTTCATATACCAAATATGAATCTAACTTCCTCTAGAAAATCATATATTGGTAGTTCTCTAACTGATACCAGTGCAACATTAATTGATTCGGCAATGTTTGATGTCAAAATTCATCCTTTATGAACTGATGCATATGACGTAGCCCACTTATCGTATCCTACCAATTTTAAGTAATTCTTCAATCTAACATCAATTTTCCTCACCTTCTCCATTAAATTGTGGAATTCAGTCTTTGAATATGATTTTGCCATTGTATAGAAGACATTCGATAATACATCATGTGATTTTCTAATTTTTTTTTCCACATTTTCTCATAAATGTCACATACATGCATAATGTGGTACATCATTATACACCTCACTTACAACTTTTATTATGCTTGCATTACGATCAGAAACTACACACATATTCTTCTTTCACCATATGCTTCTTTCAGATTTTCAAAGAATCAAGTCCAAGAAGCATCATTTTCGAAATCAAGAACATCATAGACCAAAGAAAATATATGTCCTACATGTTCAAAAAATACATATAAGCATACATAATTTTTTACACATCAAATAATGCACATTTATATTATTACTACATACAGCTGGAAAGCTATTAAACTTCCAGAGGACAACTAAAACTAATTCATATGTATATTTTAAATACATTTTGCTGGCAACACAAATAACTGAATCTCATTACATAAACATTATATATATGTATATTATAAATAGATACATCTGTTAACATATTTGAAGTCAAATACATTATTAATTAAATAACTTACCAGCTCCATCCATGGTACATGCAGCTACGAAAGTTTCAGTATACAGTCCTCTTAGATAACTTGCATCAACAACTATGACAGGTTTGCACTGCTCGAACCCTTGAATGAAGGTAGCTAGTGCTATAAATATATATAAAAACTCATTATCTTTATTTTTTTCATTCTTATATGTGAATCGGGATAACTAGTGTTTAACACATGCATGTATGTAGGTAGTTTCCCGTATGATGCTACTGGTTTCCCTTTTAAGTTTTCAATTACTTGTTTCTTGGCTCGCCAACACATAATATATGTTAAATTCATACCCATGTCTTCCTTTATATCATTTCTGATTTCAGATGGACTGTATTTTCGTTTGTGGCATTTAAACTTTTGTTTGATTATACCACTAATCAACTTACTAGTAGCATGAAATTTAGGATAAATATTATCTTTGATAGGACAAGTATGTTCTGGTAAAAATTCTCTGACACTAAACATTTCAGATTCACCGATACCAGATGCACGAAATAAAAAAGCACAATTACCGAATCTTCACAATAATATATAACTGCAAACAAAAATAAATACATATGCTCAAATACAATTAACCATCTGAAAAAAAAAACTAAATGCATAATACACTTATCAGGTTTTACTCGATCTTACAGATAGTGTTCAAAACTTCTCCCGAATTGCATAGTCCTTCATAACCGATTTTAATACACTTTTTGAGACATAAACTTGTTCAAACTCAATATGTTTGTGATGTGGGTCGGAGATAATAACTCTAGTTGTATCCATTTCCAATATATCCAAACATTCTTCTGAAGGAGTAACTATTAATGCTCTGTGAGTACTTGTATTTATCACGTTACTCACACTGACAGACATCTTTAGACTTTTCGAATTACACAATGATGAACTTACTAATGTGCTGAAATTATTTCTGTCAGAACACTTACATACAAAGAAAAAAAATACTCAAATCCTTCAAATCCTTTTTCTGCATAATATAGACCTTCAAACCTATGTCATTACGTATATGTATCTTCACTGCACTATCTGTTAATTGATGATATTCAATTTCAATGCATTTGCACGTCAAATCAACATCAATATGAGAAGCAAGTATCATGTACAGTTGGTCCAACATAGCGTTTATGCTCAACAATATCGCATCACTGATGTACTCTTCATATTGTTGCTCATAATTCCATCTACCTGATGTTTACCAAGAACAACAATGCTTTCCATCTTTAATCTGTAGAAAACTACAAAATAGTAAAAATAATTTAAATATCTAATACGTATTATACACAACAACAAATTCACTAATACAAAACTCCAAAGCGAATTCAAACAAAAAAAAAATTAATCGAAATGTGCTCATCCAAAAATAAAATTCAGATTAACGTTTTAAAATTACTTCTCAACTTGCAAACTTTAGAACAATAACTACATATTTGATATTGTAAAAAAAAACGCTTCAACAATTTGTTAAGAAAATTGATAATATTGACATACTATATCAAATTTTTGAATCCCGCAAAAATTACACATATTTGGTACAAGTTCTTCAGTAAATTTCGCAATATAATTATACTGAAACCACAAAATGTATAAAGTTTATTGATCAATACCTGTAATTGCAAAGTTGTATTTTTAAATGTGCTTCAAAATGCTAGTTGATCAGAAAAAAAATAACGTTTAAGAAAATATTTTTGAGTTTGAATCTGTATTTTGGGATTTGATTTTAGTTTCTGATTATGAAAAATGTTTTTTGAATTTGAATTAATTGCTGTAATTTAACGTTGATGTAAAAAAAGAGTTTTAAAAGGTAAGAAAATCTATCAATTAATTGTGCCATAAAGTAGGGAACCGTTTTTTCCCAATTTAAACTGAAACTGATTTGCGTTATATTAGGAACATAAGATTCTATTGTATATATATTTAACTAGCAACAGTTTACTCAAATACAAAATACATATTGCTATTTTTTGTAATTTCGAAACTGTTGCTAGAAAAGTTACAAGGCTATATAGTTGCTATTTTTGAAATTTTTCCTTTAAAATTTAGTTTAAGATTACATTTAATAAAATATTTATAAATTATATATAAATAATTATAATATATATATATATATATATATATATATATATATATATATATATATATATATATATATATAAAATTTATTGGTTCGGTTTGGTTATTTTCACAGTTTTTTTAAGTAAAATCATAATCAAACCAAATAGCATTGATTTTTTTAAATTTAAAACCAAACCTAACTAAACCAAATCAAACGTCGGTTTTTTTAATCGGTTTGGTTCGATTTACGGTTCGATTTGGTTTTTAACCAAACCCATGAACACCCCTAGTTAAAGGTATAAAGTAAGTTGTGCAGACAAGTTCGGAGGTGAAATGATGTATTCTCTAAATTAAATCATCTACTTGATAAGTAAATGACACAAAAACAAATACAAGGTTTATTTAAATCTTTCCTAAAATTGAACAAATCATTAATTTTTAATAAATACTATATCTAAATACAAAATTAATAATATCATCTCCTCATCATTCCATTTGGAATTATTCTTAAATCTCATTTAAAATTGAATCAGTTTGAAAAATAATTCTTGTGTAACAAAAGTCCCAGTGAAAGAACAATCAACAGAAGATATATGGTTCAAAACAAAGATAAAAATGAATGAAAACGTAAACAAAGACTAAGCAAAAGAATAAAGTGGCAGCTCGGTGCACTAAGCTCCCGCTATAACCAGCATCCGGAGAAGGGACAAATTTAATCACTCTCTCAAAGACCAGCCTTAAATGGAACCCCGGTTGCCGGAAGCCATTTGTCTCCCTGAGTGAAAGGCTTAACTGTAAACTTGCTTACTATTTTGCTTGTAAGTTTCAATTTCAAGCCTTTCCAATTAACTCTGTTGTTGGTTTTAGCTCCCGGTCCAAAGTTGTTATACTCAGCATAAAAAATGGTACTTGGAGCTGTGGTTCCAACCCATGGCATCCATCCATTTGGATGAATGAAGCTTCCCAAGTTTGATTGCATGAAAACAGTTGTTGAGTAATTTTTCCATGGCCTTCCTAAGAAAGTGTTAATGCCGGTAAGGTTTCCCCACGGCATAACGGTACAGTTCTGGATAGAAATTCCAGTATTTTGGTTTGGATCAACTTTGCCTTGAGCTGTGATGGTGTTCTGTTGGCCAGTCATTGGCCTTCTTGGAAGAATGTTACAGTTCTGGATGACAACGGCTGAGTTTCCGAAGATGAAATCTACTGTCCCATAGATATCGCATTCCCTGTAGAATTGTCTATTGGAATGAGCGTAAAGTGTGTCTTGGAATGCATCCATTTTGCAGCGGTAGAACACTGATTCATCTGCTGTTGACATCAACGCAACTGCCTGATGCTTCGCTGCACCAGCTGTGTTTAGGAATCCAATATCGCGAGCCACAAATCCCTTACCAAACACGGCTGCAAAAACATACTCCATTAGAATGCTTAGTTAAGACCAATCCCTTATTCAAGACTGCACACTTAGTTCATTTTATGTTGCGGTATTAGGAAGGTGTCATTAATTCTTTTTAGAGAGTACTGAACAAAAAAAGAAACTTACCGAAAGTGGCAGATTGGAATGTTGGGGTTCCATCAATGAAGTTACGGTTACCAGAAACGATGGTAGCATCTTTTCCATCTCCAATAATCATAATGTTCCATTTAGTCTTCTCAACTCTCACATTCTCTCTGTAAACACCCTTTTTCACATAGATCACAAATCTCTTCTTGCTCTTCTCTGGTGCAGCTTTTAGTGCAGCCTTAATGGTTTTGTACTTTCCTGAACCATCTTTAGCCACCACTGCATTCACCTTTATCTTTGATGCTGATTTCTGCAGCAATTTCCTGTCATTTGATGACAACCAGCTCGGGTACTCATCATCGCCAATTCCCATCAAACGCCTCATCTTTCCGATAGCACCTAAGCTGGTAATGGAACTTTCTAACGAGCTTATAAGTGCTAAGCTGTTGCTGGTGTACTCGGTGGAGTTCTTCAAATTCTGGACGGCAGCTTTGCTTAAATTGACATTTTCAAAACTATCAATGCAGGTCTGCTGATAAGTCCCTGCAGAACTCAACCATGTCTTTAAATCATCAAAGGCATCAAGTAACGAGCTTTCAGCAACTGACAATGTGTCATTCAGGTGATCAAAGGCAAGGGATAAAAGCTCGTGGCAACTCTGGAGAGCTTTGGTAGCTGCAGGATCATTAATGTTCTTGAATGTCTCACTCTTGAAGAACTTGTTGGAGGCACCAGAAAGCTCGTTGAGGGCGACTAGAACGGACATCTTGTAGATGTCTTGAGGTTTTAGGGCATTACCTTTTGCAGCATACGGGGAAAGGCTGGAGATACAGGAGTCTGGATACAGGGTTAGATTGCATACCGCTTTAATGGTTGACGCAATTGACGACACGTTATCATTTTGTTGGGAAGATTTGTTATTGTTGTGAGAAACACCACCAACCACTGCGCCCACAATGATGGACACAAGAACAATGGAAGATATTGCAATAATTGCAATTCTCTTCCTCGTCTTTCGACGAGCCTTGAGCCTCTCGTTCTGTACTTCGTCCAGCTTTCCCCATGGATTAAGAGTGGCCATGGTAATATATAACACAAATTTAGAATTGTCACTTTGATGAATGACTTTTGATGCTTTGTTAATTGCTTGTTTGTGAAGTAGTACAAATCTGGCTCTTATATATACAACCACAAGAGCAATTATGCCATTTGAAAAAATGAATAAACGCGGGAAGTACGTGCCAGGCATCACCAAATGAAGTGGAAGTTATTCTCATTTTGGCTATAGACGTGCTTCTCATGTCTTCCTTTCTTAAGTTCCCCCTAACCACTAAGTCACAATTAACTCTCTAGTATTATTATTATTATTATTATTATAAGAGTGAGAAATTTGTATTTTGCATTTTGAAGACGTGTGATGTGGCCTTCTCCCAGATGCTTCTTGAAAATGTCCACGCTTGGGGGATTTCCAAGAGTCACTGTGTGTGAAATAAATCGTTGTGGTTCGGTACTTCCTCGGATCTCATGTATAGCGGGAACTTTAGTGCACCGGGCTGTCTTTTTTTACTATGCACGTGCAGCTAACAGAAGCATCTCTCCTGCTGGTTTTTGGCTAGTTTAGAATCATAAGCTGGCAATTGGCATAATTTCCAGCAATATATCAGCCTAGCGCGGATGCAATTAAGTCGCATCACGTACAAGACTAGACATCGTGAGCATGGATAATATAAGATAGGGAATCCAACATTGGATGGAATACAATAAAATCATATACTTAAAAATACAAAGGACCCTAATGCCCCCGGATATAGGACTCAACAACCTCGTTACGATACAAAGACGGTACACTGACGAGGAAATATACTTTATACTATAGAATTATTATAGTTTATTTCCAACTTCTTTAGAATATCTACTGTTTTCCATTCGAGAGCCAATCTAGTTTATTATTAAAATGAACAAACAAAGGGTTCGCACCTTTGCTTGGATATATAAGCTTGTTAAAAATAATATTAAGTATAGCTCATGTCGATTCTTTCTACAACACAAGCTACTTGAAGGCCTCCATTCCTGTGTAATTACCCATTTGGTCGTTGTGAGCAGTGGAACTCCTTTTCCCTAAAAAGTTCTTCTCGTCAAATATTAATGGAAATTTGAACTATTTCTTTTTGGTTATTTAATTGACGGATAATTTTAAATAATTTGTTTAGTTTGTTATTAATGAAAATATAATTTTGTTAAAATTAGAAGTGGATCATACCCATTACTCCCTTATACTTTGTTTGGATTGTCGTTATGTATTGTTTCATAATGTATTATATTGTACAATATTATGTTAATGAATTCACCGTTTGATAGATTGTATTGTTTTTCGTCGTTATACAATCTTACACATTAATAATTTGAAGATAAACCTACTAAAAAGGTAGGATGAGGGATAGGGAAACTATAAAAAGTTAGGATAAAGGATAAAATAGAATTATTAAATAATAGTTAAAGGTAAAATGAAAAAAAAAAGATATAAAGGTAACGACGTGATACTTGATTACATAAATGAGGATTTTCACAGTTACCTAACTATGGCATCAAACTATACCATACTATATATTTTAAGTAACAATTAAAACAAACACAATATTGATAGTAACAATACAATTCAATACCATGGACAATAACCATCCAAACTGTGTTACAGTCCATGTAGCTAGGGTTTAAAATGGGAATAGCTACTCATTCTCTGAACTACCGAAGAAAAAAAAAGAGAGAACATAGAGGAGAGAAATTGGAAATTGAAGACGAGCGTCCCAGTAAGTCGAGAAAATTAAAGGAAAGGTGTCATTTAAGTCTTGAATGAAGGATTGATGAAATTGACCAACTTAAAGGGTCAAACATAAATAGGAAACTTGATTAAATTAATTGTGGACTTGATTAATATTTTCAAAACTTTCTAATCTTTTCAAAAATACAAATCAACTCACTTTCAAAAATACAAATCAACCCACACCTCTCTCCTCTCCAAATCATCAACCATCTCTCTCCTCTCTCTCTCTCCCCCACCCAACAGTTTTGCAAAATTTCTCCCTTCAATCCCCGACGACTTCGGCCTCCAACGAAAAATAGTTTGGCGAGTTCCTTTTCGACTTTCAACCGTCAATCGACGTGACAACAATGTTCTTTGGCGACAACAACTTCGAGTTCTTTGCCGTCCCATTTCTTCTTTCATAAGTAAAAAATTATGTTCGAGTTCTTCGTCGTCCCATTTCTTCTTTCATAAGTAAAAGATTATGTCTTTTTAGTTATGAAGAAAAAAGGAACTTGAGCCAACTTCTCTTCTAGTATTGGTTAACAATTTCAATATTTCTTTCTTAAATTTGAAATGGGGACTGAAGAAAATCCTAATTTCAGGCATTTCTTCTCTACTCTTTCTGGTGTGAAATATAATTTTTTTATTGTTATTATAGTTCTTGTTATTGTAGTTCTTGGTCACCGTTGATGTTCTTAGTGTGTGTGTTGTGTTGGTGTTGCTAGGTTGATTTGTTAGTTTTCTTGCTAAAAATGGTGTATCTGATATTAAACAGTGATAACGCTGTTGTTCTATTAGACAAAATCCTGGTACTATTTTTTTCTGAAATAGATGAACCATCTAATGCAACAGATGAACCATCTGATGCAATAGATTAAACATCTAATGCAATAGATGGTTCATCTGTTGCAAAAGATCAAAATATCTGATGCAATAGATTAAACATCTAATGCAACAGATGCAAATCTGATGTAACATATGCAAATCTAATGCAATAGATGAAAATCTAATGCAATAGATGAACAATCTAACAGATCATTCATCTGTTGTGACAGACGGCTCTTCTGTTTGGAAGAAATCTAAACAATATTAATTCAATAGATAACTCATTTGGCAACAGATGAATGATTTGTTTCAACAGGTGAGTGATCTATTTTTATTATTTCCAACGAATTACTCATCCGCTGTAACAGGTTAGTTATAGGTTGCAACAGATAACCTACCTAGTGCAACAAATGAGTGATTTATTTTTATTATTTCCAACGGATTACTCATCCGCTGCAATAGATTGGTTATAGGTTGCAACAGATAACCTACCTGGTGCAACAGATGAATGATCTGTTGTTATTATTTCCAATAAATTACTCATTCACTGCAACATGTTGGTTATAAGTTGCAACATATAACCTACCTCATGCAATAGATAACCTACCTGGTGCAACAGATAAGTGATATATTTTTATTATTTCCAACAAATAACTCATCCCTTGCAACAGGTTGGTATATGCTTCAACAGATATCATACCTAGTGCTACAGATGTGTGGTCTATTTTTATTATTTCCAACGAATTACTCATCCCTTACAACAGGTTGATTATATACTACTACAGACGGTGCAACAGATGTGTGGTCTGTTTTTATTATTTCCAATAGATTACTCACCCAGCCCAATAGGTTGGTTATATGCTGCAACAGATAACCAACCTGGTGCAATAGATGAGTGATCTATTTTTATTGTTTCCAATAGATTACTCATCCGTTGCAATAGGTTGGTTATATGATGCAACAGACATCCTACCTGGTGAAACAAATGTGTGGCCTATTTTTATTATTTCCAACAAATTGCTTATCCACTGCAACAACTTGGTTATATGTTGCAACAAATATCCTACCTGGTGCAACAAATATGTGGCCTGCTTTATTGTTACCAACAGATTGCTCATCTGCTACAAAAGGTTGGTTATATGATGCAACAGATATCCTACCTGGTGCAACAAATGTGTGGTCTATTGGAACTGTTATTTTACTGTTGTACATGTTTGATTTACAGTTATCCCTTTTTAATAATGCATTAATCAATTATAATCTATTTTATGTTCCTGTTAATTTTAGATAATATGGCTCCAAAAAGAAAAGAAACTAAATCAAGTCCAAGTAAAGGAACAAGTGAAACAGGTAGGCTACATCCACCACTCTATGAGCTTGCTTTACAAGTGTTACTTAATCAGGAGAAGAAGATGATGAACATGGGGAGGAGGAATATTTAAAAAGTTAAGATCCAAATTCTAATAGACCTTTCACCGAAGAGTTGGTCAAAACCTTCAGCATTGATCATTATCATGTGAGAATGCAGTGCGATGGAGCCACATATTTAACGGGTGATTTCATGGTTAAGTCAGTCATGGAAAAATCTTTCGATGCCTTCATAAAAATACTTCAAGAATAAAAATTGGATGCTTATTAAAGAAAAAGTTGCTTTGGGTGATATCTTGATTTGTTAGAGGACAACAATGCTCATTTCCAAATGAAAATGGTATATGATCTTCTCAAGTGTAGGATTATACATGAAAATAAAGATAAGATGGATGAGGTATGGATAAATTACTGTGGCATGCCTGTTTGTTTTGGTTAGAGAGAGTTTGCCATAGTTACTAGATTAAAATGTTATCCTTCTTATCCTTCTCAAGTTATACCTATTCTAACCCCAAAAAAGTACCCCGCACACCCCAAAAAGGCAAAGGCAAGTTAAGTGATCGTGATGACTTGGTGTCTCTTATTGGTCCAAGCTTTAAAAACATAAATTTGATAGAAGTGTTGAAAGGTAAAATACTTTCAAGGAAGCACAAGCAATCAATGTGCTTGGTTTTGTTTGTACATAATATTCTTTTGGCGAGAGACGTTAACAACAAGATACCACTTGATTTGATAAAGTTCTACGAGGATCTTGAGGCATTTAATAACTATCCTTGGGGTTATGAAAGCTTCAAAATGACTGTCAAATATTTTTTGACTCCGTTAACGCCAAAGACAGTCAACTTATATGGCTTTCCATGGGCTTTCATGGTAAATATTTCTTTTATTAGGACATGATTTATTTTTTTATTCAATAATGATTTTAATTTATTTGTGTTATTTTATAGGCTTGGGCATTTGAAGCCATTCCTTATTTGAGACAACAAGTGAACTACCAGGAAGAAGTTTCCTGTTCAAAAATTCTGAGACGATTGTCGGTCAAAACTGATAAAAATATAAAATTTCTTGATCTCTTCAACCCTCCGAAGGAAGTAGTAAGTCTAATTCTAATTAATTTTTTATTTTAATTAATGATTTTTTAAAAATGATTTCATCATAATTCTAATATATGTACTGATTTATTTTAGATTGTCCATCTGTGGCTTGTTTCAACCAATCGAGAGTTGAAGATGCCATTTTTTCTTACTTTATGATTTGTGCAAACTTTATCGGACCCTAAGATCATTGATAGAATAAAGAAGAAATTGTTTGGAGCAACATCCATCATAAGAAAAATAATTTTAGAGAGTGGATTTGTTGTTGATCATGATGGAAGTGGTAATGGTGCTGCTGTTGGGGATAATGATGCTCCTCTTACAATTTTTGAAACAACAAACCATTATGATTATGATTAAACTGGTTATACAGATTTTTCCACTTCTAGCGAATGTTCTGCATGCAAATGTCAAGACTGCAAGACGAAATATGATAGAGTGATTAATGCTATAAATGCATTAACTACTTCTGTAAAGAAAATGACATCTAGGAGGGATGTTATTCCATCAAAGAGTCCATACACTCTACTAGAGATCAAGGTGGCTAAGAGGTGAAAGAAAGAAATTTCCAAGGCATCATTAGGCATTGAAAAAAGTAAAATTGCAACTCCTTTATCTTTGTCTTACACCTTTGATCAATGTAAAAGGGCCACAAGAGAGTAGTATGAGCTAAAGAAGGTGAATGTATATTATCTTTTCCAACAAATAAACAAACACATATCTGATTCAACAAATTATGCATCTACTGAAAATTATCAAACAAATATATACACCTGTTGCAACTGTCGTTTAACCTATTGCATCAGATGTGTTATCTGTTGCGACATATGTCCGTCTATTTCAGCAAATCAAACAGGTCTTAGTATTTTTTTAATTTATACCAATAGATGAGTCATATATTGCAACAGATGGATCATCTGTTCGAAATTAACATACAACTCTATTTTAGTTGTTTGAGTTTGTCAACACAGATGATCCATCTGATGCAATAAATAGATAATATGTTGTATATCTATGATTGGCAATCTATGATTGGCATTGTCAATTCTGGCTTTTCACGTGGATGTCAGAGTAGAAGCTACCGCTGAACAGTATAATACATGAGTTGATAATCCATACATTGCTTCTATGGAAGAAGAAAAAGTGGAGCCTGTCAGTTTGGGAGAACAGAAAAATTATCAGTTTGAAGGATTCAACATCTCAGACTAGGCTCCAAAAAAACTAACAAAATTGATCAACGACTATTCAGAATGGATTGCCGATGGGCTGTTAAAGCATCACGCCGACAGGTACATAAATTATTTTTAAAGATATTAATTTATACAGTCCTTGTTGTAAAACATGACATTAACACATATAAATCATGTAGAAAACAAAATGACGAACACTACAAAGTGAACGAATCAAGTCTTGGTTTTGATATGTTCGACTTTATTATTGCACATCCCAAAATGAAGGATTGATTCTATTTGATGCACAGCCCCAAACTTGTTGGAATGATGAGGTTTAAATGACATACATATTACTATTAATTAATACTTTATTTAATTGCATCTGTGTATTAATTTTATTGTCACGTAATATGAAATGTTTGATAATATGTGCAACACATCAATGTCATTTTTTACTACCTCCGAAGGAAGGCCAAGTTGCAAACATAACGACAACCAATTATTTGAACAATTTTTTCATCAATAATGCCTATGATAGGTTTTGTCAACAACATCCGGAAGTTTTCCGAAATAAGGAATGCTTAATCAACATCATCAAAGGTTTTAGTATTCCAGCTGGATTAACTTAGCATTTAGTCGACGAAGTGTACATCCCAATTAATTATGGTGATGAATTCCATTAGGTGTTGGCTGTCATCGTTCTAAAAGAGAGGCTCATCCGAGTTTATAATTCAATTCGCGAAGGAGAAATTTTGGGCCATCGTCTGAGATACAAAAGCTGGATACAATATTTCCTACTTACCTTGATATGAGTGGCTTTTTGGATCAAAAGGTTTGTACTGATTGGTCGACGATTGAAGTATACCGGAATAAAATGGATAATCCATTTGATGTAGAATATGTTGAAGGAATTTCTCAACAACCCATTGGTAGCCTGTAAGTATCATGATTTAGTTTCATTTTATAAATTTCACAACTCTTATATGAACTGCCAGATATGGATTATCTATTTTTTTAAATGCAGGGATTGTGGTCTTTTTGTTGCTTCTTACGCCGAGTATTTGAGTGATGGATTACAAGTACCAAATGATGGATTCGATGACGGATTACTCCACAAAAGATATGCTTCTTTTTTATGGAAATAAGGAGAAGCGAAAGCTCAGAAATCATACGCAAGTGACATTAAAGATCCACGATGACCATAGCTGAATTCCATAGCACCGGACGAAGAACAACTTGTCCATATTGAGTAGATCTTTATATCTTGATTCTGTCAAAGTAATAACCTCTCCTTGGTAATTGTAGGCACCAAAGGTTAAATTGTTGATTTATTTGTAGAGTAGATCATTTGTACCATAATATTTTTTTAAAATTTCATTTATTTGTTGAGTTGTTTCATGTAATTTTCGAAGGCTTCAATTTATTTTATATTGTCTATGAATATAATTTAATCCTTAGTTTTGAAATTCTTAATTGAAATAGAATACTAGATTCAAATATTGCAACATATAATACATATGTTGCAGCAGAAGATATATTTGTTGGAAATTATCAAACAAATTTAGACATATGTTGCAACATGTAGGTCATTTTTTGGAAATTTTCAAACAGGTTTTCCTACTTTTTTTATTTGTTCCAATAGATTACCTATCAGTTGCAACAAATAGACTATATGTTGCAACAAATTGTATATCTGTTGTGACAGATAAACTGAGAAATATCTGCATAATGCAATAAATGACCAACCTATTGCAACAGGTAATCAATCAGTCACAACAGATATACTATCTGTTACAACAGATAGATAATCTGTTGCATTATAAAAATTCAAATTTCTTCAAACATAAAAAATTGTTATGGTGTTTGTCTTCGTACATCTTCTTCTTTATATACAAGCTCCAAGCATTTAGTTAGTACCCAATAATCCCAGAACTCTTGCACTTTTTCCACAATGGCATTGCACAGACCGAATATTTCTGTGTCGGTCAGCAAATATTTGATGTATGCAAGAGCGTACGGCCCGTACGCGGTACCAATTTTATTTTTTGAAGGTGCATGCCCTTATTTTGACCTTCAAAATCTCATGCTTTCTTCATTAAGACTTCCACTGGAAAATGATCCATTAGTTTACTTTGCCTCAACAAGATGGGGAAAAACTCCAATAGTGGCTGCATGTGGGTAAAAAAACATCGTCGTCGAACACAGGTATGTTGCAGTCATAAACCTTAATCTTTCCCTCTTCGAGAAGTATCTCAACAACGAGAAAATATTGTACTTCCACATTCATGACTGTAAATATGTGGATATGGCCTCTTCCTTATAACATAGTTAATCATATCTTCATCTTATTCATATGTAGAAACTAACGTATCAAATCCCGTGCCACCGAGATTTGACGCTAGCTTACGGATCCTATTGTACCTATTCTTGAAATTATTGTAAAGTTGAGGTCCATTATCCTATCGGCAGCATCATAAGCATCCGAGTACGCTAATTGCCTACCCCTCCTAAGGCAGAGAATTTCATCAACATACTGTGATATAAGAAGAATTTTTTTAAATAGGTTAGTAATTATAAAGAAGAAAAACATAGTGGAAAGATGCAAAGGATGGTCCATCTGTTGTAGAGAGTTCTCTGAATCTGTTCATAGATTACCCAGCTAACACAACTTATGCAACAAATATTTAATCTATTGCAACAAAACAATCACCAGTTGTACCAGAATACCCAGTTGTTGCAACAGATGGCACATCTATTGAATAGCTTTTTCTTCATGAAGTAGATTAGAAGGCTATGTTAGGAAAAATAAACTTACCCTATCCACGTACTACTTATGCATAGTTGTCATACTCCTGAAGTCTTGGGTGTCAAACATATGCATGGTGTATTCTTCTGCTGGTTTCTTCTTCTTGGGATACTTGGCATTTTGCAGTTTCGTCCTCTCTTCGTTGCCAAGTGCCGCGTATATGTCCACCTTCTTCAGTACCCCCTGAACTTCAACAACTTTTGGATAGGGAGGATTTGCATTTTTTTTTGTTTTCAGACTGGAGAGTATTTGGCTAATTTTTCTTTTATTCCTCCTAACCGCCACTGTAGGAGTGTATGACTCCCTCACCTTCTTTGATGGTATAATTCCCCTCTTGAATTTTAATTCCTCAACAGCTTCAGCGATATCCTGTAGTTCTTCAAGGAGTTTATCTTGTCTTTTATTGCACACTTTGAATTTGGAATAAGAACATAAGGGTAAAGAAGGGTGAGAGAGACCACTGTAAGGGCGGGAATGACCGGTGTAAGGGTAAGAGGGACCTGTGTAAGGGGTGATTTCAAACGTATTTATTTTTTCTTGAGCATCAACATGTTCATCATCACGACTGACAACAGCATCAGGATGGCTACCACCAACACCAACAACTCCAACACCAACACCCCAGAAGAAACACTTGGATCTGTTGTAGTAGGTTGACCTTGCCTAACTACTCTTCTTATGATTGTTGCTCTAGCCAATTCCTTCTTTATTAAATTCATCGCTTGGTCTTCTATTGTATCAATAAGACCTAGAGTAATAAAAAATTATATCCCTAACTCCTGATCAGTAGGCACGATCCTAGGATGCACAACCTATAAGAAAAAGAAAAATACATTTAAATCATATAATAATATTTTGCAGTCAGTTGGGTTAAATATTAACACAATTAACTTATAAAATAGATGATCTATCTGTCGTAACAGCTGATCTGTATGTCGCAATAGATTAATAATATGTTGCATCAAATTACCTATCTGTTGCATAATTTACAGTAAATGGGTAATCTGTTGATCGAGTTCATAGAACCAGAGCAATAGATGGTTAATATATTGTGAAATATGGATTGTCTATCGCAATAGGTTACCCATCTGTTGCACCAGTTACAGTAGATGGGTAATTTATTGCAACAGACGACCCATCTGTCGTAATAGATGGAACATCTGTTTCAATATCTTTCTACGAGTCAAATTATTTTACTCTAAAGAAGATGTACTGCATCATTCGGAGGGTTAACGAGATCAGCCTCCTTAATTCTTATGTTACTCTTTGCAGCCAACCACCTAAGGATCCTTGGGTGAAAAACCTCATCCGCGTAATCCTTGACCTGCTTTCATAGGGGATGAATGGCTTTAAATGCCCAAGACTAAAATATGTAAACAGGAAGCAACAAAAAAAAGTCATAATAATTATTCAATATAAAATAATGGATGAGTAAACAAATACTGATTAAATTTACCATGAAAGCCCAAGGAAATCCGTATAATGTGATCGTCTTTGGGGATAGATTTGTCAGTAAATATTTGACAGTCAAGTTATAGCTATAATATCCCCAGGGATAATCATTGAATTTCTCAAAATACTTAGCAAGCGCCAACAAATCATCTTCTATGACTTTCTTGACATCTCTTGCCAATATAACAAAATGTGCAAACCAAACCAAGAACAATTGCTCCTTATACTGATTTGCTATGGTTTTATCCTTGAGATCTTCTATCAAATCTGCCGTTTTGTATCTACGTCCAGCAATGTCCAACAACCTATCTATTTTTTTCTTGCATTTGTTGGTTTTGGTGGATGATTTCATGGACAATGTCTTCCTCCTATTTGATAGTGGTGGTGGTTTTGCCATCCTACTTTCCTTGGACCTTTTACAGGGTGTTTCCTTGGTGAGAGGCATTTTTGGACGATCACATCTCAAACCTGTCACTATGGAAAAATCTTTCAAGCCAAAATAAACCGATATGCCACAGTAGTTGATCCAGATTTCATCCATCTTTTTGCCCCCTCCTTCAAATCTTTATCATCCCCTACGTACTTGATCCTGCACTTGAGAAGACCATATACCATGATCATTTGGAAATGGGCAGTATGGTTTTCAGACAACTTAAGAAAGCGTCTAAAGCATCTCTTCTTCAAAAGTTTGTCTATGTTTTCATTCTTCATAATATTCCTAAATTCATCAAAAGGTTTCCCCAACTGACATTTAAGTACAAGATCACCAGTTAGTTCTGCAGGGTCATCTATCGGCATCACAACTTGAAACATGTCAATATTAATAGTTTTGGTCGCCTCGTGCTGGGATTTCGATCTTAATTCACGCCCCATTGGTGATGCATTATCATCATGTTGATCATCGTCCCCTTTCTCACTTTCTACGTCTTTATCTTCTTATTTATCATCATGTTGATCAACATCTTCTTTCTCACTTTCTACTTCTTCCTCTTCTTGTTCATCTTTTTCTTCTTCCTCCTCACTTTTATTTTCTTTACTAACCTCTATATACCCTTATCCACCTCCATTTTCATAACTTTCCTCAGCTTCATTTTTTTCTAACTGAGATTGTTCAAGAAGTTCCTCCGAATCCATTTGTACTCTAGCCTTTTTTGTTGGGTGGTTGGAAGTTGATCCACTTTCAGTTCTGTTCTTTTGGGAGACATATTTTAACTACAAATAATTGAAAAACAAAAAATACATTACATTTGATGTCTGCATAAATTTTTTTAAAAAGGTAAGACAAATTTTAATAAATTATTATACGCAACATTACCAAAAATACTCCAACGGATAACCCATCAGTTAGAATAGATGGGGAATCTGTTTGAAGACCTATTTAATATCTCTCAACATATGGACTACCAAGACCACCAACGCCAACACCAATTCCACCAAGACCACCATCAATACCACCAAGACCACCAACAATGCCACCAAGACCACCAATACCACTATCAAGAGCACCAAGACCAATACCAAGACCACTACCACCACCACCAATGCCACCAATACCCACGTCAAGGCCATCAAGACTGCCACCACCACCACCAATACCACTAATTCCACCAATACCAATACCAACGCCAAGACCACCGACACCACCACCAAGACCACCAATACCGACACCACCAATAACAACCACCAAAAATACCACAAATACCGTCCAATAATATCACGACAGTCAACAAAATACTGAAACAAAAACTAGGATTTTCTTGGGTTCTTTCTACATATTTTAGCATCAAAACTCAAAATTCTTAACCCATTCTCGAAGGTAATACAACTAAAAGTCTTCCATTTCATTATTAACTAAAAAGCCCTAATTTTTAGAATAAAGAACAAATGTAGAACTCTTCACGAGCTTTGTTATCTGTAAAGACAAAGAAAATGATGGATACAAGCGAGAATGAAGTCAAAAATAACAACTAAGTGGTCGGAAATGGGAAGAAAATCAATTTATTTTGAAGGGTTGAGCAATATGTTGAGTAGTTATTATTTGTATTGTAGAGAGAGAAAGAAAAGAGCGAGAACTCCAAATTTGAAATGATGAAATGTTTTTCCCACAAAAGGATGATTTGTATTGGGTTGATTTGTATTTCTGAAAAGGAATGACAAGTTTTGAAATTGTTAATTTGGTCCAAATTGATCTTAATTATTTTTTTAAATCAATTGCAAAGAAATCTGTTGCAACAGACGACTGAGATGTTGGAAATTTTTGAATAAATATTGAGATCTATTGCAACAGATTACCTATCTGATTTAATTATCAAATATACATTTGCATCTATTGCGACAGATGACTGAGCTGTTGGAAATTTTCAAATAGATATTGATATCTGTTTCAACAGATGACATATCTATTTGAAAATCTTTTTTTTTTTAATTTTAAAGTAATCTTCTGTCCGAAAGAATAAATATAAAATACTACTAAGACAGTAAAAAATATTTCTTGGATAACTCCATTTTGCAAAATAGACTCTTCGAAATTTTTTCCAGGTTTTTTGACACAAGTCTTGAAATATTAAGTATTTAGACGCTAGGTTAACATCATCACTTCTAATATACAATCATAGTTCACAAGTTTTAAATATTACACTTTAGTCCCCCTCTTCATCCATTTAATATTTTCCACCATTTTTCATATTTTTCTATTTTAATTTAAAAAATTATCCAAGAAACCACCAATAGGAGCTCCCATTTTTCACCAATATTTTTTGATTCTGGCGACCTTCACTATTTTACTAGCTTGAAAAGATTACCACATTCACTCGATACCTCATCATTAGATATATTTCAGTATTTTATAAGTCGTACACATACATTTCTCTATCCCAGTGCTAGGAGGGCATCGATTATATCCAAAATTCATTCATTCCTATTTTTGTACGGAGGTTTTCATACCAGTGATCGACCAACAAATTCTGTAAGGTGAAATACGTTTATAAGTGATGGAAGTGTATGCATTTTCTATTTTTGTAAGTCATGGTAGTGTATGCATTTTGACAACCCTGCTGTGGTCTGAATAATGCCAGTCTTATCGATTTTGCTCTGTGTCTTTTATCGACCTTTTAAGTTATTGAATATATCGTATGTCAAGTCTATTGGTATTATTCTTTATATACCACATAGTTTATTATTGATTTTATTTCAAGTCTATTCAAAAATCTAATTATTCAAATGAATAGATGAACAGTTGAGCATTTATGACACATTAAAAAAGCGGTTGCACATCCACTCATACCCTGTATCGATTGGGTATACGCTATCTCCTCAAATTCCACTAACGCACGCATCTACCTACAACTGATCAGGAGAACCAAAGGCTTCTATTTTGGTCTATATAAACAACCATCAACAATACACAATATTCATCTTCTTCAACCCCAAAAAATTGATAAATACGATCAGATGTCTAGCATTCCACTCAGACCATGGAGAAGAGTTTGTTTCCAGCGTAGCCACAATATTTTCCTCCTCCAAAATGACCTAGATCGTCCCTTCTACAGGTCTGGGTCAGGATAGGGAGCACCTCCACCATGAAATTCAATGTATCACCTAATTTTTATGGGTGATCGTGGAGAGGCTGAACATGCAGCCCGAGGAGTTCATCACCCCACCACCATCCCCTTAGTTTAGGTTTTAATTTCTGCTGTAGTTGTAGTTGTAAGTTCATTGCAAAGAAGCTTTCATGGCTAGGAAATTTGTTAGATGAAAACTTATTTCTTTTTCCTGTTTTGCTCGTATTTTGCTGTAAATATGGTGTTAAACCATTGCTGCAATGAACTTATAAAATAAAGTGTTTTTGGTATGAAATTTTGTTGCAATGCCCTTCTGTTTGTCTCTACATTAATTATACAATTTTTTTCTTGGTTGAAATTTTGCAATTTTCCCTGTTAGAAGATGAATGAAATAGTTGTCAGACGTCAAAATTAATGGTCTATCATATATATATGAATTCATATATGCTAATGGATAATGAATTTGGTCTATCAATGATTATGTGGATTTCAAGGTTGATATAGTATATGATTGACCGAGATCAATAACTACGCAATCGATGGATTCCATTATGTGGGTTCATGAAATATAAATAATTAAATAAATAAAATTTTGTCAATTGTAAATCATAGAATGCAAGATTTTTCACTAATATACCATACTGCTGGACCTCTTGCATAGACCTTAAATATAACTGATGCCTTCTCATGCGTTGAGTAGATTCTAAGCCGTATAGATCCACACTCGGTCAATGCTAAGGTATATACGGTTGGTGCAACCGTAAAAAAAAACATTAGTACATAGTCAAAGATATAAATAATTAAATAAGTAAAATGATTTGAGGGTCATATATTGTGTCCATCGTAAATCATAGACTTAAAGCTTTGTCAATAATATACCGCATTGATTTATTGCTCTTAGTAGCATATTTGAAAAAAAGAATAATTAATTAATAAAATAATAAATAATTAGATTTGATACAATTAAAGAAGCTTGAGCAAGCCATGTGATCGTATAAGAGTCTATGTAAATTGGAGAAGTTGATCAAAGATGTGTGCGGATGGGTAGTGGATGAACAAATGAATTCCTCACAACATACTTGTGTTTTGGTAAACATTGCCCTAAGGATGTTGGTTGTTCAACCATAAGTCATCACCTCACACATCTTTGATCACCACTTTCAATTTACATGGACTCTCATACGACCACATGACTTGTTTAGGCTCATTTAATTGCATAAAATCCCATTATATATTATTTTATTAATTAAATAATTCTTTTCAAAATATGTGCTAGTTATGGTCTGTGAATATCTATCCTCGTCTAGTGCATTTATTAATGAAGTAGTCCGTAGTTTATGCTAGACTATGCTTAGTTATTTACTCGACCTGATATAGTCTAGAATGGATTGGGAACTACTTCCACAATTAAATAACTAGACGATGATATTTATTTATATATCATGACTAGCACATATTTTGAAAAGGATTATTTAATTAATAAAATAATATATAATTGGATTTTATGCAATTAAATGAGCCGAAACAAGTCATGTGATCGTATGAGAGTCCACATAAATTGAAACTGGTGATCAAAGAAGTGTGAGATGATGACTTGTGGTTGAATAAATGATGAGTTGTTGTTGAACAAATGAATTTCCCACAACATACTTGTGCTTTGGGTAAATATTACCCTGAGTATGTTGGTTGTACAACGACTACCCATCCTCACACATCTTTGGTCACCTTCTACAATTTACCTGGACTCTCATACGATCACATGACTTGTTTAAGCTCATTTGATTGCATAAAATTCAATTATTTATTATTTTATTAATTAGTGATTCCTTTTTTCCTAATATGATACTAAGGGAAATAAACCAATACGGTATATTATTTACAAGACTTTGAGTCTATGATTTACACTGGACACAATCAATGCAACATAAAACAGTAAACTTGTTTGTCGTCATTGTAAATATATGATTTATTCATTCGATTATGCGTTCACTCTATAAATTTTAGAGAACAACTTCTATAATATTTGTCATCAACCTCTATAAATTAGAACAATAGCTGAACTGGTAATGCAATGCAATCAACTGTTTAATCTAACAAGATAATAGAATAGCTGAACATAATTTCATCAGTAAATGTCATCATTAACATGCCAAATGTATGTAATTTAATTATCCATGAAAAAATTATTAAAAATAATAAATTATTAAAAAAATTATTTGTTCCAAACCACCGAACTAAATGTTATCAACATTGAGTTCCTTAACAATGCCCATCACATCCACTTCATTGTCTTCATGTCTTTTCTCCTCTTCTTCTACTTCTTTCTTCTCATTTTCTTTCTTTTCTTCTTGTAATTTCCTCTCTTCTTCAATATTTTCGTCCTCTTGTTAAACCACTCCTTCTTCATCAACTGCTTTCTTGTTTTTCTTTTCTTCTTCTTCTTATGATTTGTTTTCACCATCTTCTTATGTTTTCTCCTCATTTTTTTGCTTCTTCTTCAGCTGTCCTATCCTCATTTTTTTTTCTTTTTCTTCTTATTTCACATTTTCAAATAGTAGGATATCTTGTAAAAAAGGAAAAAGTAAGTCCGCATCCTTATAAAGGATTTCCTACGTATCCTCTTAGAACAAGAATTAGGTCAAACATAGTTTGGAATTTTGAGACTTAGAGAGATCGAATAGCAGGTGAAAATGGATTATGGATGGATAATCAAGGTGGGTTGTCAAATACAAATGAAAGAACACATTTAAAAAAAATAATTTCAATAGATGCACATAAGTAATTAGGATGCATATTTCTTTGTAAAGATATATACGATCAAGCTCTAGGGAATAAGAGCGATTTCTTCACAAGATCTTCTCAAGAGGACAACTTGAGAGTGGGAAAGCTTATGACTGTCGACACACCGCTGATCGACCGATCCACAAGGCATTTCCCGAAGGATGCTTTAGGAAAGAACGTCCGTTCAACCACACAACCGTTCTTAGAAAAACAAATAAAGGAGGTTCCAAGTAGAGAAAAATATGAGTGGAATGACATTTTATGAAAAGCAGTAACACATAGCACATAGAAAAAAATACAATAACATATTCAAAAAAGTTAATTTTATATGCTGGAAAATAGTTATTGCTGAAACATATTTTAAAGGGTAGAAAGATGAGGTTCAATTGCTAAAAATTATTTTAGCGGACTGAACAATAATGTTTAATTGTTGGAAATTGATTTTCAGGACGAAAATTGTCTTGGAGGAATGAAAAAGTGTTTAATTTCTAAAAATGTTAGTTAAACATTCTAAATGTTAAGACCAGATGCTGAAAAATAAATTAAATGTATCATAAGCAAATTTTACATGTTCGAAGTGATGCTAATTTGTAAAGTAAATTATTAATCCAAATCATGCTTTCTAGGTGACAAACATGTAACGAAATTAATAAATCCTAAATTACGTTTGCCTAAGTGGTTCACATAGCACGTAAAACACATAAACCCCGCCTCCAAAGTAGTCCAAAATTTATTATTACATCAGTAGAGGTTTACAAAAGTTATTACAACACAATGAATAATAAATAAGTAAACGAAAAAAATGAGCAATCCCTCCCCGATTCCTGGGTGATACTTCAAGTCCCAAAATTGTCTATAAGGGTAGCTGCTATGCATAAACAAAATAGCGAAACCAAAGAATACACCAAAGATAGACACAAGACACAAGAACAATGAAACAAGAGTATAACAAACATCAAATAGTCCCTATAGGCATATTTTTTTAGCATATTCACATAAAATATAAAGGACACTGCACCGACAAAGACTTAACAGTTGATGATAACAAATAATAAGAAAACCAAACAATGCAAAATACAAGCACAAATTGCCACATGAAGATCAAGACCAATGCTCCAAAAGTAAGTGCAACTCAAAAAAGTAATAAAGTAAAACTTTGTTTTGCTTAAGGCTTTCGTATGAGAGAGTGTATAAATTTCAAATTGACCACAAAGAATGGGAAGGAGTTGTTTATATAGTGGCAACCAGAAAGAGTTAAAGGAAAAAATATGTCAGCATCAATTAGCAGTAAAAAGGGAAACACAATATTCTAAAATATCAGTAAACCCAATCAGTTAAAAGGAGAAAAATGTGTGGAATTACCATAAATATTCCACACAAATATTTCAAATATATAATAAAAGGTAAGAGAGCTCACACAAAAATTTCTACCGTAAATATGCAGCTATGAGACAATTATTTTAAAATGGGGAAAATTAATCAATACACATTCCCAATCACATATAGATCACACATTTATCATAAATAGTTCAATACCAAAATTAAATTAAGGCAGACATATTGGATTTCCATGAATAAGTCGGTAAGATGGCTGAATTTAAAAAAGGGCAAAAATATTAATTGGAACAACCAAATCATAATGCACCATATTTTGACAAGTAAAACAAATCTGTCCGGCCTAAATTAAGGACAAGAAATATATTTAAAATCATTTAATGAGATATTTTTTCTTAAGATGTAAAGCAAAATCGAATTTATAATGAAATTGTTACCAAATACCAAAGGAGAATAAGTAAAATTCATTATGCCTTTTGACCCATATACACACACATGAAAACTTCCCTAAGTATATCATAGCATCAAATGTTCATGTAATGCTTATAGAAGAATCAAGAATTATATTAAATAGAGATAATGAACAAGGATGCAATTTTATGAATGAATCAAGCCAATATAATCAAATAGAGTAATTCTACAAATGTACATGTAAAAGTTGGCATATAAGTCTAAGCAATTAGTTTTTTAAAGAAAGATTATGAAATCAGGGCTTTTCATGCATATTGATCTAGATATTACAGTAAACATATCGAAATTCAAAGTCTAATCTCATGAATTTTAAATCTAAGAATTTTATTTTGAATAATTTGTAAACCCGGTGATAATCAAAGAACGGTTCATAGAAGACCTCGCTGATTATCAACTTCAGCGAGGACATAATGAGTGAGAGGAGAGGGAGGCACCGAGAGGAGAACGGCTCTTCGATTGGCAGCCGGAGGAGAGAAATCGGCATTGGGTGACTGTTTCAGCTATTTTGCCGGTGACGACAGTGCTAGCATATTTTTCACCATCCAAAGAGGTGGAGAAGCGTCTGGAGATGGCTGGCATCTTGTTAGAATGACGTTGGGCTGGAATTGGGGAGGCTGGTGATGGCAGCGTTGGGTGGACGAGGACTTTTGGTTGGCTGTTGGTGGTTCGCCAACCATGGTAACCGACTAGGATGATGGGGATGGTGGCTGGAGTTGTTGCACCGGCTGGTGCTTGCTTATCCGAATGAAGGCGATGACAGTGTTTCTTAGAGAAATAAGAGAGGTGGTACAGAGAAAGGTGAGAGTTACGGCTATTTCAGAGAATTAGAGTTAGGGGTTTGCTTAAAAGAAAAGAAAAGGCTTTGTTGATCTTACTCATTAGATCAACTTTGATCAACAACAGAGATTAAAATATTTTTAAAAATAGGCCAGAAATTGAGGTTTTATTTGGGCCCAAAACTGAAGTCAATTTTAGGCAAAAATTGATATCAATTGATCAAAATTTGGCTAGAAATAAAACATAAAAAAGGGAAATTAGGTGAAAATGACTGTTGTTTTAATAACTGTATACAATAATAGTAATAGTAAAATAATAAAGTAATCATTCTCAAATTAATTTTGGATAAATCATGTGAATAAATTTATGATACATGATTTATTACTTTAAAATTGACAACAATAATAATTTGAAACTCCTACGGTTCCCACTAAATCTGCCCTGTCACTTGGGCTTCTTTTCACGGCCCTCACGATGCATGTCCTCTATCACTCTAGCATGGTATGAAACTCAACAAAAGCCCTACCCGCAACAAATAGACTTTAAGTAGCCATCGAAATAGGGAGTCTCAATCTTCTTATAAAGCAACAAACTCTCTCATAATCATTATCCAAAATAGAAGTCGTATGCCTAGCTAACCCATGGAAATAGGCCTCATACTCGGTATCTATCATAGAAACCTACTCCAATCCAGTGAACTAATCCCTCAATTGATCTCTAAGCTTGTGCGACATATACTTATCCAAGAACATCTATAAGAACTAAGTCATGACAGGGGAGAAAATCCAACTGGCCTAGAACTCTTAAAACCTCTCCACCAGTGTCGAGCAGACAAATACAATTGAAATATGGTGTAATCCACACCATGAGTCTTAACAAGGCCTAATACATGGAGCCTATCCTCGCAAGCAATAAGAAACTCAAATGCATCCTCTCTGGGAGCACCAGAAAATCTAAGTGGAGCTAACCTTAAAAATCTACCCAACATCTTCTGCTCCTCAAAAGACATAGTAGGCTGGGTCACTAATGGATGAGCGACCATCGATTGAACAACCACCGGTATAAGAGGAACCTCAACTCTAGGAGTTGTAGCTATAGGCTACACTCTTGCCCCGGTAGTATACACACTATAAAAAATACCCAATATCTGAACCAAGGCATCTCTAAGAAAATAAGAGGGAATAAAACCTAGTGGAGCCTGGGCTGGTCCTTGGCCCACCACCGGCTGTGGCAGAGAAATCTTTGGCTCATGTGCAGGAATAGGGTTTGGGAGTAGTGGCCCATCCTGGTCCCTAACTAGTAATACATCAAGAAGTTAAACTCGAATAAGAGTAGGATTCCTGGGCTCAGTCTCCGGACCCTCCTCATGCATAGTTGTAGAATGTGTACAAGGCATCTGCGAGAGAGAAAAGTTAAGAAAATATCCTACAAACAAACTCAAAATCTTAGCACAATACGAGTGAAAGAAAGAAAAGACTCCTAAGAATGTTCCATAGCCTCCTGAAGATAGGAAATTGATGTCAACTTTCAAATCCCAGTACTCTATTAGACACTTGCTCTTGTTCTGACAATATTGGTGAAACCTAAGCTCTGATACAAATTTATCACGACCCGATCATTGAGTCATGATGGCAACTACTAAAACCCACCATTAGGTAAGCCAACACCATAACTCGAAGCTAAGGCAATGGGTTATTTCAGTAGCAATGCCTAATTGGGCCTAAATACACGAATAGAATTATAATGAATAATGTTCTACTAAAGGAGACAATCACAATACAAATACCAATACCTCGACCTGGAAATATCAGTACAAGAGCATCTAAGTTTGATAATAGAAAAAAACAAGTCATAAGTCTAAGATAGTCAATACATACTTTTTGAATAAAAAAGACTAAACAAGGATAGAGGGAAATGGGTGACTTGAAACTCAAAGAGCTCACCCTATATCTGAAAGATCAGCACTACACGAAGTCAAGTAAGTAACGGAAGCTAGTACTTAGGTCTGCACCAAAAAGGTACAGAAGTGTAGTATAAGTGATAACGCTCAACTTACATGTTAATTTAGTGCAAGGCGGTCATTGTCAATATATTTACCCAACTTTAGAGTTGGGGTAGAATCCACAGGGAACAATGTGAGTGGCGATTAAACTAGTTTGAAACTAAAGCTACAAGTTAAATTCAAACAACTGGCACAAAAAGACTAAATGGTTTTTTTTTAATTATTGAACACAAGTTATTAACAATTTATTTCGCCTTAGAACTCAAATCTTAAACTGCAATCTTTCAAATTAATAATATAAAGAAACTAGGGTTATGATCACTATTAGTAATCCTCCATTGAATAATAGTTGTAGTAGTAGATTCTCGTGACTTATGGGAAACACCAAATTATAACTTTCGACAGTCCATCTAAGTGTTTCTCAACCTACCTAGATTTTGAACTCCCTAATTCTCTCAAACTTAGGAAAGCATTCTATTAATACTGATTTTATCTCGAGTTGATCAATCTTGTTACAACATTAATTATTAGATGAGAACTTAACCTTCCCAAATCTTTGTTAATAATTCGCTACCTTTAGCTTATTTCTCAGTTCGAGCAAATCAACATAAGGCGGGATCTATTATTTAGAACCAATAAATAACAATCATAACAAAGGAATTATCAAGATGTCCCCACAATCACTCAAACCGTAGCCAACTATTAAATCCATGGAGGAATAATCTTAGATCCCACAACCCTAGTTGTGTGTTTTAGTTCCACATAAAAGAGAAAGAACTGAATTCATAATTCAAAGTGATTAAACTTACAAAAGATGTAGAAAGAAATTGATTCTCTTCCCAAATTCAAGAAGAATATCCCACAACTAAATCAAAGAATTTAAAATTGATTTCTAAGTTAAGAGCCCCAAAGAGAGGTGAAATCCTCTTTAGAATAAGTTCCAGATGCCTAAGATTATGAATGAAAACCCTAACATATGCTTTAAATATGTCAGCTTAATTATGGAAACAAAATCATAGATCACAGTCTTTTCTCGAACAGGTGACGACGTGTGTGATGGCTTATCAGGAGTCTGACGGCTTATCAGGAATGTCATCATATCTTCTTTACTTTTGACAATCTCTTCCTTAAGTTGACGATGAGGTGTGACGGCTTATCAAACATGTGATGACTTATCAAAAATATCATCACATATTCACTTCAAACTCCATTCCCTGCCTAAGGCTAACGACAAGCCTGGCGGCTTATCATACTTCTAACGGCCTATCACAGATGTCGTCACGCATTCCAGGTGAAGTCTATTCTCTGTCTAAGCCTAATGATTACTCTGATAGATTATCATAAGGCTGACGACTTATCAGACAAGTCGTCAGCTATACTTCCTTCTCCATTCACTCAAAAATCAACTCTTTTACTTCTATTATTGCTGGTTCTCTTGCATCTTGACTTTTACTTTCTTATTCTCTGCCTATGTGTGACGACATGGTCTGAAAGCTTATCAAAGATCTGATAGCTTATCAGACCAAGTCATCAGATAAAATCTTCAAAACTTAGTTTCTTGCTTCTTTTACAAAAAATCATCCTTCTTGGCGTATATTTCATAGATTCTCATACATCTTGACTTTCCTACAAAATTACATGAAATATCATCAAAAACAACATTAGTTACATAAGAACTTACAATTATTCTGAGTTAAAAGTCTCGAATGTGCTAACAGAAAGCTAGCACATCAACACCCTCAACTTAAAGCAATTGCTGATCCTCAAGAAACTACATGACACCATACTACGTTGCTTAACCAAGAGAAACATAAGATACCTCTGACATTTGATTATCAAGTTTAGCTCGAAACACATTACCCTCTCCATTTTCAATCACTTTAAACCCAATTATGTATATCGATGAAGATCAATAATGTGACCTAAGGGAATCGAGATATGACATCAAATTAGCAACAATAACCATGCATATATACAAGTTACACTACCTAAACATGTAAGTAGCTAACAATGCAACCAATATTCCCTTACAACAAAGAAGTCCCTCTTTACTCATATATGTAATCAAGTATGTTAATGAGGGGATGGTCAAGAGACACTCACTCTCAGAAAGAAGTTCCAATCAATGTAAGACAAATACCATAAGCTTGCCCTTATTTTCATTACTAAGGCTTTCAGACAGTTGAGTTAGGATCACTATAGGTCTTTTCTTCGGCTTTGTAATGCAGGCTTGGGGATGGTATGATACACAAAGATATATAAGGTGACTAAGCCTCCTTGGCACTACACTAATTTTTGGGGTCTCACTTATTAACCTTTTCCTAATCTTCTCCTTTCTTGATCACAACATTCTCCGGATGGGTGTGATCTTTTCGTCAATCTTTTTTTTTTTCACAACTTTTCTTTTCTCATTTTTTTCTTCCACATCCAGCCTTGCATATTATTTTTTTTTTATTACCTTTCTTCATACTCACTTTACATCATGCACCCCTATGATAACAACGCTCAACATAGGTTATTTGCCTAAGTCAAAGTGCACAATGTCCATGAAGGACCAAGGCCAAAATAGGTTCATTATGATACAAATGGGAAGGTGATAGGTATAATAAAAAGAATAGGCATTTAGGCTCAAAATCAGGATCAAGGGATATTATTCACACATGGAAGGTCATTTAGACTAAAAGTGGACTAATATCAACAACGACCTATGATCCTTTCCTAACTGCTATCCTACAACCAAGGCAAGACTAACTGGGCAAGTTCTGGATTTAACACACAATGGGAACTAGGTAGTGTCTCACACACACATGGCACAAAGGTACATCACAAGCTACAACCCATTCGGTTCATGTAATTGTTAGTAGTGATTTTCATGTCCCTAGTACTAATGCCATAAAAAGATTCACAATAGTCACATATAGATGCACATCACACAGTTACCAAATCGATAATTGGAGAGGTATTTATCATTCCAAGAAAAATCAACAAAAAATATGTCAACTATCATAGATACTTATTCCCCCCCAGTTAACCACAACACATCACAAAATAAACACAATATGCCTAAACATGCCGGCTCTACTAGAAACATGACTCCGGGGAAAAAAGGCACGAAAACAAAAACCCTAGGAGGACATCAACGCCAACAAGTAGCCCCACCCTCAACTTAAAATCATGCAATGTCCCTAATGCGTCAAACCAAAACAAGAGAGTTAGAAATATACCCGTGGCACCATGGGTGCAAAGATCTGATGTCAATCACATAATACGAATACAAACAACAAAATACTTTGGTTTTTCTCTCAAGAAGTGCCTAATTTAGTGTCGCGGCATGACCCAACTCAGCTTTTTCCTCCACCTTAAGGATATGAATTTCACCCCCAACTTAGAATCCATCTTCTTGCCTCGCTCATAGGGGTGGTACAAAAATTAAGAAGTCGAGTAATGGATTGAGTGTGGTAAACCACTCGACCTTAAAGTGAGGTGTGTTTTTATGTTGCTTATCAAGTGTAAAATAAAGAATATAGGATTTTTGTTTGTCACACTCTTCTACTATTTTAGATGATTCCACAGACAAGATATCATCTAAACATAATGTGGAAAAATGCTTTGAGTGAGGCCCAACTAATTCTATTTCAAAATTTACACTATTTTCTACACACTCACTTTTATTCACCTTCTCAATGTCAGTCTCAAGATCAAGATGATAATCGAGTGGTTGCGATTCTTGAGTTTTCTCCTCAAATTGGCTAAAGTCTTCCTCATATTCTTCTTTTTTTAGACACTGTAAACATGGTGGGAGTGGAAACTCCTTTAGCTCTGCCCACAACTGTTCTTGATTCTTTAAAATTCATTTAATCAATTTGTTCTCTTGAGTCATGACAGCACACATATCTTCAGTATGATCACTTTGACCACAAGCCAAACACCAAGTTACAGTAAGTAGGACAGTATCCACATCATATTGTGAAGGTCCCGTCCATGCACTTCCAGGTAAATCTGGACAGCAAACCTCCAAATATGGTCCCCCACAATAATAACAAGAATCATCATCACTCAAAAAACTATTTATCTAGACTGACATCTCAAGAAAGGTGTGACAAAAATAAAAATAAAAGAAAATAAAAAATAAACTAAAAAAATATTTACAAGTTTGAAATCAAGCAAGCAAACTAAAATTCCAAACCAACTCAATACGCTAAATCATTCCCCAACAACGACGCCATTTTTTATAACGCTCAACTTACACGTCAATTTAGTGTAAGGCGGTCATCATCAATATATTTACCCAACTTTGGAGTTGGGGTCAAATCCACTGGAAATAATGTGAGTGACGATTAAACTAGTTTGAAACTAAAGCACAAGTTAAATTTAAACAACTGGCACGAAAAGACAAAAAAGAGGTTCTTAATAATTGAACAAAAGTTATTAACACTTCAATTCGCCTTAGAACTCAAATCTTAAACTGCAATCTTTCAAATCAATGATATAGAGAAACTAGGGTTGTGATCACTATTAGTAATCCTCCATTGAATAATAGTTGTAGTATTGTATTCTCGTGACTTATGGGAAACACCTAATTATCAGTTTTGACAGTCGATCTAAGTGTTTCTTAACCTACCTAGATGTCGAACTCCCTAATTCTCTTGAACTTAGGAATGCATTCTATTCATACTGATTTTATCTCGAGTTGATGAATCTTGTTACAACATTAATCATTAGATGAGAACTTAACCTTCCTAAATCCTTGTTAATAATTCGCTACCTTTAGTTTATTTCTCAGTTCGAGCAAATCAACATAAGGCGGGATCTATTGTTTTCAACTAATAAATAACAATCATAACAAAGAAATTATCAAGATGTCCTCACAATCACTCAAACCCTAGACAACTATTAAATCCATGGAGGAATAATTATAGATCCCACAACCCTAGTTGTGGGTTTTAGTTCAACATGAAAAAAAAAGCGATAACAATAACTGAATTCATAATTTAAAGTGATTAAACTTACAAAAGATGTACTCAAAAATTAATTCTCTTTTCAAATTCAAGAAGAATATCCCACAACAAAATCAAAGAATTGAAAATTGAATTCTAAGTTAAGAGCCCCAAAGAGAGGTGAACTCCTCTTTAGAATAAGTTCCAGATGCCCAGGATTAAGACTGAAAACCCTAACATATTTTTTAAATTCTATAGCTTAATTATGGAAACAACATCATAGATCATAGTCTTTTCTCGGACAGCCGACGACGTGTGTGATGGCTTATCAGGAGTCTGACGGCTTATCAGGAATGTTGTCAGATCCTCTTTACTTTTGACAATCTCTGCCTTAAGTTGATGATAAGGTGTGATGGTTTATCATACACGTGATGACTTCTCAGAAATGTCGTCACGTCTTCACTTCAAACTTATTCCCTGCCTAAGGCTAACGACGAGCCTGACGGCTTATCACACTTCTGACGGCCTATCACAAATGTCGTCATGCATTCCAGCTAAAGTACATTCTCTGTCTGATCCTAGCAATGACTCTGATAGCTTTTCACAAGGCTGATAACTTATCAAACAAGTCGTCAGCTATACTACTTTCTTCATTCGCTCAAAAATCAACTCTTTTACTTCCATTATTGCTGGTTCTCTTGCATCTTGACTTTTACTTTCTTGTTATCTGCCTATGTTTGGTGACATGGTCTGATAGCTTATCACAGATCTAATAGCTTATCAGACCAAGTCGTCAGATAAGATCTTCAAAACTTAATTTCTTGAATCTTTCACCAAAAATCATCCTTCTTGATGTAGCTTTCATAGATTCTCATGCATCTTGAATTTCCTACAAAATTACATGAAATATCATCAAAAACCACATTAGTTACTTAAGAACTTACAATTATTCTGAGTTAAAAGTCTCGAATGTGCTAACAGAAAGCTAGCACATCAATGAGTACCAAAACAACGGGTACTCAGTAGGCATCATCGGCTGACTGGGCTAAATTATTATATAAAAATGATGTTGGGCCTCATTTTTCTTAAGAAAAGCGAGAGTTGTTGTGAAAACTCTTTTTTAGATCATTTAAAGAATGTAAAGAGTCACCACCTAACGAATTAAGGTGCGTTAGACACTATTCTAGGCTAATTACGAACCTATTTTGTTATTTATTTTAGTTCTCCATAAATTTGAGCAAGGGTTTAAATTACCTTGAAATGAGGGTGTTAAGAATCTTTCGAGGTCCACAAATGTGGTTCATAACCAAATTCATATTTATGTGGTAAACAAAGGTCGATTGTTTTTATTAACTTAATATAGCTAAGTAATAAGGTAATGAATAAACAAACACGTAATTTAATTATTTTAACTATCAATTACCTTAGTGATTAAATCAATTAGAATTTAAATAAGACAAGCGAGGAGAGACAAGAGACATAATTTATGAAAAACTATTTATATTAAACTAAAGAGCCTATACTACCCTAAGCAAATAGACGTATAAAAATAAGAAAAGAGAATAATAAATTCGCAAAGTTGGACAATAAATTATTTTGGTTTATTTGGATTAGTACCCAAATCACTAATCATTACCCAACCCATTAGCCAGTATTCGAGTTATTATCGCGTGACAATATCATATGTCGTATTGTCAATATTGGGTTACCATCATTTATGAATGTCTACCTTCTCTCACCTAGGTTGGTTGTCAAACCTAAAATCATTCTAAAAGAAAGGATAAAAATAACGCCTCTAAAATGCCTATCGTCCCAACCTATCATCCAAGAGGCATTAGACTTTTCTATTTTGGAATTAGTGTTTAGACAAATAAAACTAGGTTTACTAGTTTGATTAAGCATGTAAGCACATTGGACAACAAGTAGTACGGAATAGTATCAACTAGGCCTCTTGATTAAATTAAGAATTAATTAAGGTAATTACCATGCTAAGATAAGTAATTAATTATTTATTAAACCTATGGGCATGATATCTAAGTGTTAATATGTCAACAAGCGAGAACAAGCAAGTTAGCTAAAACAGGGGTTGGGACATGAGTTAATGTCATTAAAAATTGATGGAACAAACATTAACAGTTAAGAAGTTGTCTTTGTTGTTAGAAGTTACTTCTAAAAGAAGAAAGCCCATTTATTGTTGCAATAAAAAAATAACTACGATATTATTATTAAAAGGAAAGACCAATTCTTTGTTGTTCACATAAAATAAACAAATTGCTATGAAATAGGACTTATATTTGTCTGACTTGTTTGATTGCAGAGAAGATGATTGTAGAAAATAGTTAAGACCAGAAAATGATTCCAATTGTTAAAATGTCAAACAGATTGTGGAAAATCACTGTTTAAACAAAAAATGGTGAAAGAGCTATTTGAGATTAGCATATAAATGCCGAGAATGTGACTAGTAAAAATGGTGGAGCTGATTTTATATATTGTCAAAAGAGATTTTTGAAAAGCCAATATTATTACTTATTGTTGTTGAGAATTGTTTTAAGCTGAAATTTATTTGTAAACTGAAACAAATTTTATCATTTGCTAAAGATTATCCAAAGGAAAAAGCTAATCTACTATGACATTAAAACACCAAATAAGACCCGTTGACATTAGCTTACTCCAAAAGATAATCGTTAAATCTCTAACATATGGCTTCTAAGTGACCACATAAATTAATTATTGATCCTATATTATATTTGCCTAAATGATTTACAAAAAGAAGTTAAAGCACATATACCCCGCCCCCTATCAATCCAAAATTTATTATTACATCAGTAGAGGTTAACAAAAGTTATCACAACACAATGAATAATAAATAAATAAATGAAAAGGAATGATCAATCCCTCCCCAATTCTCAAGCGCTCTTCAAATCCCAAAATTATCTATAAGGGTACCTGTTATGCATAAATTAAATAGCGGAGCCAAATAACTGTAACGACCCAAAATCACCTCTCGGGATGTCACACAGAGCTTAAGGCTAAAAGTAGCCCCAAGCTAACCCTTTAAGCTTGTCACTACTTATAATAACTCATTTCAAGATGAAATAAACAAAACACTGGCACTGTCATATCAAATGAAAGGAAATACGAAGATGATACTACATCCAAAAGAGTACAATGCTGAAAATCTCAACACAACAACAATTTGATAACTAGTCTGACAAAACCTTTACTACTCCATGAACTAGAGAGCCGTTGGGACAGGTCCCCAACTGACTCAAATTGAACTGAAAGTAATAACATAACCACTCAAATACTCAAATTTCTGAAGATAGGTCCTCGAACAATGAGGACTCACCAGTGTAGAAATATAGATAGAGGTACTTGGAGATCACTGACGAGGGTGGAACTAAGCACCTGAACCTACATTATAAGGCAATGTAGCACATAGACGTATATGTGGATCATCACTTGGGAATGTATAGAGTATATGGGGTGTATGAATTTACATAAAACAATATCAATACTCTTTCATCAAATCATGTATGCAACTAGAAATAACTCACATGGCTTGATTAAGTAAAAACTGTAAAGCTCATTAATCATGTAGAATGAGGCATGTAACATAATTCCCTTGAGTCAAGGGAAAATACATTAGTTTAGGGAACAAATATGCAACTTTACTATTAGGAAAAATAACTTATCTTAAAGCTTTAGGGAGGTTCTCTTAACCTGACATAAACCATGCGAGCTACATGGAGTCCAACGTCTTGTCCTCCTAAGGAAGAAACCTCACGTTGGGGAGAGGCGTCATACTCTTGCCAGGGAGTATAACCTCAACTCAGTATCACTTATCTCGGCCTCGGGCCTAATCATCTCGACCTCAGGCCTAAAATCTCAAACCTACAGTGGCACGTAGTTCTAGGTAAGAAACCGTAGTAACTTACCCAACTCGGTGTTAAATACTCCTCCCTTTAGTTTATCTCACTCATCTCATAGAAATCCCCTTTAAAAATAATCTCATGGTTCATAAAGAACCCAATAATCAAATCTGTAATCTCATGTAGTGTAGTGGATTTCAAAACTCTACGACCATTAGGTCAAAATATTTCTCAAGAATCTTAGAATACTCAAATCATAGGTGCTTATAGCACAAGAGTTCATAAAATTTCAAGTCTCAAGTAGGGCTTAATGATCATAATTCATCTCAAGTTAAAACTCATCAAGATGTATATTAGATAGCATATAGATTCATAAATCATATAAAAATCTGGAATTTACAACAATTTATCTCAAAATCTCAACCTACTCATATTCTTCAATTTCTAAAGCATTGCAACTATTATTTTCTCAAGGAATAAAATCATAGGGTATAAACCCATCTTCAATTTCTCAAGAAAACATGTAAAAATTATGCCATTAGACTCTCAATTCATGGGAAACATCAAAAGCTTGCAACCAATAACAATGGGTGAAAAACCCTAATTCAATTTCATGTAAAATCTCATAAATTGCCGAGAATTGTAGTTGAAATAAGCCTTTGGGCACAAGGATGAAAGGATTACCCTTGTTCAAAATCCTACATACCTTAGATTATGAAATTAGATGAACAATCTTTCTTTAAACTCTTCTTCTTACTCTTAAGAGAGGGTTCTTGCATTTTTTGAACTTGGGGAACTCAAATCTCAACTCAATTAGTAGAATCTATGGTGAGTTCTTGGATTTCTTGGAGAATTGTTTTAGATTTGATCTAGAGAGAAACCCTAGATTTCTTATGTTAGAGAAGATGAATAAAGCCATTGGCTTCATTTGGAATATATCTGGTTGATAAAAGAGTGGGAAAAGACCAAAAATCCCTTTTTTAAACGAGTTAAAATTTTTGATTGGGACATGTGACGGCGGAGTGCGATGGTCCGTCAGAGGCCCGACGTCCCATCGGCCCTGACTGTCACACCTAGCTAGAACTGGGACTTTTTACCTCATCCCGATGGTGGGGTGCGATAGTTCGTCAGAGTCCCGATGTCCCATCATCCGTCTCTGTCGCACTTGGCCAGTGAATCGATTCTCTGCCTCCCTATGACGGTAGGGTACGATGATCCGCCGCTTGTCCGACGGTCCGTCGGACCTCTTCATCGTACCTTGTCTACTCCACTACTTTCTGGAAAAAACTATATCTTTTACCCTGACATCTGATTTTAACAAAAAGGGTATCGTTGGAAAGATAACTCAATTTCCCACACTATAGGAAGTCATTCTCAGGAAAATTCAACAAGAGTAAATCACTAATCACTTGGGAAGTCTCTTCTCAATATTTTATGGTCGGAATTGCACTTCACTTAACAACTCTAAGGCTCAAACCACAAGGGAACTCTGAGGGGTCTTACAATATCCCCCCTTGGAAATATTCATCCTCGAATGTCTCTATTTAGACTAGGAATACAGGAAAAAAAGAGTACACAAAGCTGAAGCGATTTGCTAAAATGGCTCAAAATCTTTCTAAACTCTTGAATGCTTCGAAAATTGCAAAAACTCATGTAAGAATAGATGCATAGCTGAACTTTAGATTAGAAGGGCTAAATTAAGGAAGAATAATACCTTCAGATTGATCTGAACTCGCAGAAAAGAAGTGCGGGTACTTGGCTTGCATGTCTGCTTCTGCCTCCCAAGTAGCACCCTCAACTGACTGGTTCCGCCACAAAACTTTGACCAAGAGAACCTCTTTGTTCCTCAATCTATAGATATGAAAATCTATAATCTCAATGGGAATCTCATCGAATGAAAGACGGTTCTAAATATTAGCACTCTCTGAAGGATCTATTATAACAGAATCACCAATATTCTTTTTAAGCATGGAGACATGGAAAATAGGTTGAACAGTTGACAAATCTGTGTGCAACTCAACCTCATAGGCTTCTTTACCAACACGACTCAAAACTCTATACGGGTCAACATAATGGGGACTAAGCTTCCCCTTTTTACCAAACCTCCTCACCCCTTTCATGGGTGAAATCTTCAAGTATACCAAATCACCCACCTCAAACTCAAGATCTCTTCGCCTCACATCGGCATAAACTTATGATGACTCTGAGCGGTGTTTAACCTTTCTTAAATCAACTTAACTTTCTCCATAGCTTCAAACACTGCATCAGGCCCAATCACGATATCTTCACCCACTTCAAACCAACCTATGGGTGATCTACACCTCCTACCATATAAGGCCTTAAATGGTGCCATCCCGATGCTAGCATGTTAACTATTGTTATAGGCAAACTCTATCAGTGGCAAATGCTCATCCCAACTACCTCTGAAATCAAGAGCACACGCCCTCAACATATATTCTAGAGTTTGAATAGTCCTCTCAGCCTGACCATATGTCTGCGGATGAAAAGCAGAGCTCAAATGAATCTGGATACCAAGACCTTGCTGAAATTCCCTCCAAAATTGAGAAGTGAATTGAGTACCCCTATCCGAAATGATAGACAAGGGAACTCCGTGCAACCTGACTAATTATCGGATATACAATCTAGCATAATACTCAGCTGTATAAGATGTATGCACGGGCAAGAAATGCACGGACTTAGTCAGCCTGTCTACACCAACCCAAATAGAATCATGATTACGATGCGAATGAGGTAACTCTTAGTTAGCCTCTCTACAACAATCCAAATAGAATCATGATGACGACGCGAAATAGGTAACCCGATCACGAATTCCATATTCACTACCTCCCACTTCCAAGTGGGTATACCAAACTTTTGCATCACACCACCAAGCCTTTAGTGCTCCATCTTAACCCGTTGGCACATTGGACACTTTGCTACAAACTCAGCTATATCCTTCCTCATACCATTCCACCAATAGATTTCCTTTAAGTCATGGTACATCTTGGTAGTGCCGGGATGAATAGAATATAGTGTGCCATTCGCTTCAGCTATAATCCTCTGCCTCAGATCTTTAACACACTGAACACACAATCTACCCTACAATCTCAACATGCTATCTCCCCCTTAGGAGAAAACCTCAACCTTTTTGTCCTTAACTAACTCCTTCAGTCTGTCTAAGCTAGGATCTTTATCTTGCTTCTCTTTCAATTCTGAAATTAAAGAGGATTTGGAACTACTCTGCACCAAAGTACTTCCCATAGCTGAATCAAGAAACCTAACACCCAATCTATCCAGACGATGCACATCATGAGCTAACTCTTTCTTACCTTCCTCTACATGAGCAACACTACCTATAGACAACCTATTGAGGGCATCTTCCACTACGTTGGCCTTGCCTGGGTGATACAACACACTCATATCATAGTATTTTAACAACTCTAACCACATCTTCTGCCTAAGATTCAACTCCCTATGAGTAAACACATACCAATACTGCATGATCTTATGATCAGTAAACACATCAACATGAACACCATAAAGATAGTATCTCCAGATTTTCAAAGCAAAGACCACATCAGCTAATTCAAGATCATGGGTTGGGTAGTTCTTTTCATACGGCTTCAACTGTCTAGAGGCATAACCTATAACCTTAACTTATTGCACCAATACATAACAAAAACCAATTCTAGAGGCATCAAAATACACCACAAAACCATCTGTACCATCAGGCAAAGTCAACACAGGGGCTGAAGTAAGTCGAGTCTTTAACTCCTGAAAACTCTTCTCACAAGAATCTGACCACTAGAACTTAACATTATTTTGGGTCAATCGGGTCATAGGAGATGCAATAGAAGAGAAACCCTCATCAAAATAACAATAATAGATAGCTAGACCTAGTAAAATCCTAATATTAGACTGAGAGATAGGTCTAGGCCAGTTTCTTACGGCTTCTATCTCCTGTGGATTGACTCTAATACCTTCAGCTAAAATAATATGACCCAGAAAGGCTATAGACCTTAGCCAAAATTCACACTTGTTGAAATTGGCGAACAACTGGTGTTCTTTGAGAATTTGCAAGACATTTCTAAGGTGATTCGCATGGTCATTCTCAGAACAGGTGGACACAAGGATATCATCTATGAAAACAATAACAAACATATCAAGATATTGCTTGAACGCTCGATTCATGGGTCCATGAAGGCTACTGGGACATTGGTTAGCCTAAAAGACATGAGTAAAAACTCAAAGTGACCATAGTGGGTTCAGAAGGCCGACTTTAGAATATCACTTTCCCTCACTTTAAGCTGGTGATAGCAGAATCTAAGGTCTATCTTGGAGAAGTAACTTGCACCTTGCAACTGATCAAACAGGTCATTGATTCTCAGAAGAGGATACTTATTTTTGACTGTGACCTTGTTATGTTGACGATAGTCAATGCACATATGCAAAGAACTATCTTTCTTTCACAAGAATAAAATAGGTGCGCCTAAAAGAGAAATACTGGGCCTTATAAAACCTTTGTCTAAAAAATCTTTGAGTTGCTCCTTTAATTCCTTAAGCTCTGCAGGTGCCATACGGTATGGCAAAATAGAAATAGCTGAGTGTTGGGAAGAAGGTCAATCCCAAATCCTGTCTCTCTATTAGGAGGTACCCCTGGGAGATCTTCCAGAAAACCATCAGGAAACTCATTAACAATATTGACTGACTGAATAGTTGGAGCCTCAGACTTAGTGTCTTTGACTCTAACTAAGTGATAAATGCACATTTGGATATTAGCTTTTTGTCTTTGAGATAGGAGATAAAATGACTCTTGGGAGATATTGAACTCCCAGACCACTCAAAAACTGGTTCATCAGGAAACTAAAACTTGACCACACGGGTACGACAGTCTATAGATACATAACAAGAATGAAGCCAATCCATACCTAGAATAAGGTCAAAATCCACCATGTCTAACTCTATCAAATCAGCAAGTATGACTCTATAAAGAACAGTAATAGGACAATATCTATACACTTGTTTAGCAACAACTAACTCCCCTACTGGTGTAGAAACTAGGAAAGGCTCAGGAATCCTTTTGGTATTCATTTTGAAATTCATAGCTACAAGTGGGGTCACATAAGAGAGACTTGACCCGGGGTTCAACAATACATAAACATCAAAGAAAAAGACACAGAGCATACCAGTAGCAATATCGGGAGAATCCTCCTGATCTTGACGGAATGGTAAGGCATAGAATCTGTTCTAGCGCTGACCGCCAGCAGTACAAGATGAAGCATCCTGAGCAGGGACAGATGGGGTACAGGAGCTAGTGCAGTAGTAGTCTGTGCCTGAGGTCGGGCATCTTTGTTCCCCTGTCTATCATGCGGACAATCTCTAAGTCTGTGGCCCAGCTTGCCACAACCAAAACAACCCCTCAAATCTGCAAAAAAATCACCGGGATGATCCCTACAACACTTAGCACAAGGAGGATAACGGGGCCTATTACTAACACTATTCTGCAACCTAGACATAAAAGACTTGTTTCCTTGCTCCTACCTACCTCTAGGCATGGGATCACTAGTTGATGAAGGCGCTGGAATAGACGGACATCTCTGAAACTGAGGGCGGGTCCCTCCATGGAACCTAGGCAGACTATACTTATGCTGCTCAGATCTAGCCCTCTTGTTACCCCTTACTCTATATCTCTCTCTAATCTTATCTACCTCTATCTGCTAGGCATACGTCATCAACCTAGACAGATCCATATCACTATGAAGCATCGAAGTCCTACACTCTTTTAGCACCAAACCAGAAACACCTGTCATGAACTTTCTAATACTAGCTCGGGTGTCAAAAATCAAATCAGGAGCATACTTGGCCAACTGGTTGAACTTCAAGCAGTACTCCTTAACAGTTATGGAGCACTGCCTCAAGTTTATGAACTCCTTAATCTGTGCTACCCTCATCTCAAGTGGAAAGAACTTGTCCAAGAATACATCTTGGAACACCTACCAAGTCATAGGAGCAACATCCTTGCCTCTACAATTCCTTTACGATACAACCCAGTCATAAGAAATGTCTTTCAACCTGTAAGATGCTAAGTCAACACTTTCTTCCTCAAAAATTTACATCACCTGTGTGATCTTTCTCACCTTCTCAATGTACAACTATGGTTCCTTACTTTCCTTAGACCCATAAAACTCTGGCGGATTCATTCGCATGAAATCATGAATCCTAGCCGCAGCTACATCACCTCCCTATTGATTTACAACTGTGGCCTGGTTATTGGCCTGAACATTAGTTGTGACTGCTTACGCTAACGCCTTAAAGGACACTCGAAACTCATCATGAGACACCGTCTTATTCAAAGGATCAACAGGTGGGGGTTGCTCATTATCATTTTTGCGGGCATTCTCTCTTCAGAGAGGCATTTTCTAAAATAGGAAAGCATGAATTATTAGATAAGAGGGACAACTGTAGGCACGATGGAATCTGAAATAAAGAAACAATTTTTTTTCCTAGAACATCTTGTAGCCTCTTGCTCATAGATGTGGTGCGCTACACACCGATGATCAAGACTCTACTCAAAGTAGCTTGTCAGACTCCCTAGGACTCCTTAAAACCTTAGGCTTTAATATCAAGTTTGTAATAACCCAAAATCACCTCCTGGGATGTCACACGATGCTTAAGGCTACAAGTAGCCCCAAGCTAACCCTTTGACCCTGTCACTACTTATAATAACTCATTTTAAGATGAAATAAACAAAGCACTGTCACTGGCATATCAATTGAAAGGAAATACGAAGATGATACTCGGTCCTAAAGATCACAATGCAGAAAATCTCAACACAACAACAATCCGATAACTAGTCTGACAAAGCCTCTACTACTCTATGAACTAGAGAGCTATTGGGACAGGTCCCCAACTGACTCAGACTTAACTGAAATTAATAACATAACCACTCAAATACTAAAATGTCTAAAGATAGGTGCTCGAACCATGAGGACTCACTAATGGAGAAATGTAGACAAAGTTACTCAGAAATCACTGACAAGTCTGGGACTGAGCACCTGAACCTACATTATAAGATTATATAGAACATAGACGTCTATGTGGATCAACACTTGGGAATGTACGAAGTATATGGGGGTGTATGCATTTACATAAAACAATATCAATACTCTTTAATAAAATTATGCATGCATTTAGGAATTACTCACATGGCTTGATTAAGTAAAAAATGTAAAGCTCATAAATTATGTAGAATGAGGCATGTAACACAATTCTTATGAGTCATTATACTTTAGCTTTAAAATCTGTACTCTTCTCTTATTCTCATTACTCATAGGCTGAAGGAACTTTAAACAATACTATCAACTCATGCATATATCTTATGGAGAGTAAAACTTTACTATTAGGAAAAATAACTTATCTCAAAGCTTTAGGTAGGTTCTCTTAACCTGACATAAACCATGCGAGCTACATGGATTCCAATGTCTTATCCTTCTAAGGAAGAAACCTCACATTAGGGAGAGGCATCATACTCTTGTCAGGGAGTATAACCTTAACTCAGTGATCACTTATCTCGGCCTCGAGCCCAATCATCTCGGCCTCAGGCCCAAAATATCAAACCAATGTGGCACGTAGTTTTAGGGTAAGAAACCATAGTAACTTACCCAACTCGGTGCTAAATACTACTCCCTTTAGTTTATCTCGCTCATCTCATGGAAATCCACTTTAAAAATAATCTCATAGTTCATAAAGAACCCAACCATCAAATCTGTAATCTCATGCAGTGTAGTGGATTTCAAAACTCTACGACCATTAGGTCAAAACTTTTCTCAATAATCTTAGAATACTCAAATAATGGTTGCTTATAACACAAGAGTTCATAAAATTACAAGTCTCAAGTAGGGCTTAATGACCCATAATTCAATCTCAAGTTAAAACTCATCAAGATGTACATTAGATAGTATATAGATTCATAAATCATATAGAAATCTGGAATTTACAGCAATTTATCTCAAAATCTCAACATACTTATATAATTCAATTTCTAAAGCATTGCAACTATTAACTTCTCAAGGAATAAAATCATAGGGTATAAACCCAGCTTCAATTTCTCAAGAAACATTTAAAAATTATGTCATTACACTCTCAATTCATGGGAAACATCAAAAGCTTCCAACCAATAACAATGGGTGAAAAACCCTAATTCAATTTTATGTAAAATCTCATAAATTGCAGATAATTGTAGTTGAAATAAGCCTTTGGGCACAAGGATGAAAGGATTACCCTTGTTCAAAACCCGACATACCTTCGATTATGAAATTGGATGAACAAGATTGCGTTAAACTCTTCTTCTTACTTTTGAGAGAGGTTTCTTGCAACCCTTTAACTTGGGGAACTCAAATCTCAACTCAATTTGTAGAATCTATGCTGAGTTCTTGGATTTCTTGGAGAAGGGTTTTAGATTTGATCTAGAGAGAGATACCTTAGCTTTCTTAGTTTAGATATGGTGAATGAAGCCATTGGCTTCAATTAGAATATATCTGATTGATAAATGAGTGGGAAAAGACCAAAAAGTCTTTTTAAAAATAAGTTAAGATTTCAGATTGGGACATGCGACAACGGGGTGCGATGGTTCGTTAAAGGTCCGACGTCCCGTCGTCCCTGATCGTTGCATCTGTCCAAAACTGGGACTTTCTGCCTCGTTGCAATTGTGGGGTGTGATGGTTCGTCGGAGGCCCAACATCCCATCGGCCCTGTCCGTCCCACTTGGTTAGTGAATCGATTCTCTGCCTCCCTGCGACGATGGGGTGCAATGATCCGTTGGACCTCTCCGTCGCACTTGGGCGTCTCCACTGCTTTCTGGAAAAGGATATATCTTTCTACTCTGACATCAAATTTTGACAAAAAGGGTATCGTTGGAAAGATAACTCAATTTTCCACACTATAGGAAGTCATTCTCAGGAAAATTCAACAAGAGTAAATCACTAATCACTTGGGAAGTCTCTTCTTAATATTTTAGGGTCAGAATTACACTTCATTTGACACGCTCTAAGGGTCAAACCACAAGGGAACTTTGCAGGATTTTACAAGAACACACCAAAGATGGACACAAGACACAAGAACAATGAAATAAGAGTATAACAAACACCGAATAGTCCCTATAGACATGTTTTCTAGCATCATCACATAAAGTATATAGGAAACTGTATCGACAAAGACTTACCAGTTGATAATAACAAATAATAAGAAAACCAAGCAACATAAAATATGAGCACGAATTGACACATGAAGATCAACACCAATGCTTCAAAAGTAAGTGCGACTCAGAAAAGTAATAAAGTAAAACTTGTTTTTCTTTAGGCTTTCTGTATGAGAGAGTGTATAGATTTCTAGTTGTCCACAAAGTATGGGAAGGGGTTGTTTCTATAGTGGAAACCAGAAAGAGTTAGAAGAAAAAAAATGTCAGAATCAATTAGCAGCAAAATAGAAAACACATTATTCTAAAAAATCAGTAAACCTAATCAATTAATAGGAGGAAAATGTGTGGAATTACCATAAATATACCACACAAATTTGTCAAATATATAATTAAAAGTAAGAGAGCCAACATGGAAATTTCTACTATAAATATGCAGCCATAAGACAATTATTTTAAAATTGGGCAAAATAATCAATACATATTCCCAATCACATACAGGTCACACATTTACCACAAATATTTCAATAAGAAAATTCAACCAAGGCAGAAATATTGAGTTTCAATGAATAAACTAGTAAGATGGCTAAATTTAAAAAAAGGGAAAAATAATAAATGGAATGGCCTAATCATAATGCACCATATTTAGACAAGTAAAAGAAATCTGTCCGACTTAAATTAAGGATAAGAAACAGTTTTAAAATCAATTAACAAAATGTTTTCTCCTAAGACGTAAAGCAAAATCAAATTTCAAATGAAATCATGATCAACTAGCAAAGGAGAATAAGTAAAATTTATTATGCCTTTTGACACATCTACAAACACATGAAAAATTTCCTAAGTATATCATAGCATCAAAGGTTCATGCAATGCTTATAGAAGAATCCAGAATTATATTAAATAGAGAGAATGAACAAGGATGCAATTTTATGAATGAATCAAGCCATGTACAATCAACTAGAGTAATTCCACAAAAGGTTATGTAAAAGTTAGCATCCAGATCTAAGCAATTAGGGTTTTATAGAAAGATTATGAAAATTGGGGATTTTCATGCATATTGATCTAGATTCATAAACAAGCATGCAACTCTATAGTAAACATACTGAAATTCAATGTCTAATCACACGAATTACAAATATAAGAATTTTGTTTTGAAGAATTCACAAACAAGACAAATAAGATGCATAATTTAAGGTATTAGACAATCAAACCCGGTGATAATCAAAGAGAATTTCATCTAAAATCTCATTGGTTATCAACTCCAATAAGGACACGATGAGTGAGAGGAAAAGAAGGCACCAGAGAAGGAAAAGGCTCATCGATTGGCCGCTGGAGGAGAGAAATGGGTGTTTGACATGACTATTTTTTCTATTTGCCGATGATGGTAATTCTGGCATATTTTTCAATGGAAAAAAGATGGGGAAGCATCTAGAGACGAATGGCAGCTTGCCAAAATAGCATTTGATTAGAGACGGCTGGCAGCTTGCCAGAATGGCATTGGGCTGGAAATTGGGGAGGATGGTGATGACGACATTGGATGGACGAGGACTTTTAGTTGGATATCAACGGTTCACCAGCCATGGTAGCTGGATAGGATGATGGGGATTATGGCTAGAGTTATTACAACAACTGTTGCTTGCTTTTCTAGTGAAAGGCAGCAGTGACAGTATTGCTTAGAGAGATGAGGGAGACAGTGTAGAGAGAGGTGAGAGATGCTAATATTTTAGGGGATTAGGGTTAGGGGTGTGTTTAAAAGGAAAGAAAAGGCTTCATTGATCTCAGCCGTTAGATCAACTTTGATTAACGGCTGAGATTAAAATGCTTTTAAAAATAGGTCAGAAATTGAGGTTTGATTTGGGGCCAAAATTGAAGTCAATTTTAGGCTAAAATTGATATCAATTGATCAGAATTTGGCTAGAAATTAAACATTAAAAGGGGAAATGGGGGAAAATGATTGTTGTTTTAACAAATATATTCAATAATAGTAATAGTAAAATAATAAAGTAATCACTCTCAAACAAACGATGGATAAATCGTGCGAGTAAAATTATGACACATGACATATAACTTTAAAATTGATGACAATAATAATTTGAAATAAATTAGAAACACGTAAGTTACGAACACAAAATTTAAAATTACTATAATAATAATAATAAGGCCACATATTTGTTAATTATGGTAAAGAACATTAAATAAAATATCAACAAATTACGTTTAAATATTGTATTTAAATTAATAATTGTGAAAAGGATATTTAAATAGTAATAAAAATAATTTGCATGTTTCCAAATTATGCATAGAAATGTTAATTAATAATTTTGATAAAACAGAAGTCTAAGAAGAATGTCGGAAGGTCAAAATTTGGTGTCAACAGCTGTCCCTTCGTTGCTTGAGAATAATGAAATAATTATCGAGCAATGAAAGTTGATGTAATGGCTAATTTCGTCCGCCCGAAAGAATAGTTTGTTGAAATTAAAACAACAGGAGGTGGTTTAAAAATAGTGCAGCTGAGACTTTGATTTTAAGTCGCCTACAAATCTCTAGTTTTATAAGAATCAGGCCGTGTGTAGTTTTAATTTAGGAATGATCAATATTCCTAAAAAATATGAATGATAACGAATAAGGGCATCAATAACAGAATAGTGGGTTGATGAGATGGGAGTGGATAGAGTTTGAAACAACAATGTTAGGAGAGGTGTGAAAATACTGAGGTAGGAGAGTTTCAAGTTGAGTTTATACGTATGATATTTCAAAAACAGGAGAAAAAATTATTCCTATTGGTTACTCCTTCTCTATTACCTGTGTACTTTACAATATACTAGATAACAAGGTTTAGTGCATGTAAACGATACGAAATTGATAAACATAAAATAAATGTGGTAGTAAAGAAAGCATAGATGTTGTATTATTAGATCGATTATTGGGCCTCTCGATGCAATGTTGGAGTAGTTGTTGGGCTCCTCGATATGATATTGGATAAACTGTTGTGCCTCTCAATATGATGTTGGATTGGCTATTGCGTCTCTTGATATAATATTGTATCAAACTTTATGCCTCTCGATATGATGCTAGATCAACTATTGGGATTCTTGATGCAATATTAGATCAGCTATTGGGCTTCTAGATATGATGTTGGAGCAGTTGTTGGGCTCCTCGATATAAAGTTGGATCAAATATTGGTCTTTTTGATATAATGTTGGATTGGTTATTGGGCCTCTTAATGCCATATTAGATCGGTTGTTGGGACTCCCGTGTTGGAGTGATTCTTGTTATCTGTACCTATTGATCCTACACTCAAAGAAAAATTATGAGTTTTTTAAAAGGGGGAGGTTGATTTGTGCCTTTTCTTCGACTGAAGTGTCTTTTTCTTAGTGTCGTTGTTTGATGATGAGCCTCGTGAGGGTCTTCACTTGGTTAGACAGAAATAAATAATTTTGAAATCATGTTTGCAAATAGTTGTCCTATGAAAATTATAAGTAAAATTTGTAAAAGTAAAAAAACGTTATTGAATCATTGACTGTGATATGTTTCGAGACAATACAACATCTCATAAGAGCTTGTTATATCCTCAAGAAATTTTTGAGGACCACTCAAAAATTCCTTCCCTAGTAGAGTTACCTTGTTACGAGGCTTACAAAGCCTATTCGTAAGAAGTTTTGAGGTCATCTCAATAATTCTTCTCCGGTTCATAAATTATGCCGTGTCATGCCTATACAGAATTTTTGAGGTCCTCTAAAAAATTCTTCCCTAGTTATAATTCTCATAGAGGGAGAAAAGGGAATTTTATTATAATGTGACCGAACTCCATAGGAGCGCCTACGTGTCCCTCTTAAATGGGAATCAGGTCAAACATAGTTCCAATTAAAGAACGAATGAGATTTCTAAAGAAAATTGACCATTGCATAGCATGAGTTTGCAGGGTCAAAGTATGAGTGATTTTGAAAGGTGAAATAGGTTTTGAGATATTAGGATAAAGAAAATCATATTTCAGAATTGGGAAGAGAACAATTCTCAAATGACTTTTATTTTATCTGTCACTAGATAAAAATTGTTAGTACAGATAGAAGATAAAATAATGCGGTGACAACAAACCTAATGTAACAATAATAAGGAGAGGAGATAATAAAGCATATTTGTTATGAGAGAGCAATTCTTTGCTCATATAGATTTGAAGTGGTCGTACTTAATCCACACCATATCCAGTAAAGAAATAACATTGAATGACGTTGAAGAAGTTGTTCTTAGAATGTTTAGTATCAGAAGATAATATTCATCTTTGATTAGTGCTTAACAAATCAACATCCAGATGAAAATACTTAGCCTCAAGCAGTTTCTTGATAGAGTCGTGCTCAAATCCATCAAATTTCTAAAAGCAATGCTTAGCTTCAGATAGTTTCTAGAGAAAAGGTAGTGCTTAACCCAATTAACTTTTTAAGGACAATGCTTAGCCTCATAGAGTTTCTCGAGAGAGAGTAGTTCTTAACCCACTTAACTTTCCAAGGACAATGCTTATCCCAAGTCATTTTCTTGGGAGAGGGTAGTTCTTACACCAATTAACTTTCCAAGGACAATTCTTAGTCTTAGAGATTTATTGATAGTGTCGTGCTTAACTCCTTCAAATTTTCAAAAACATGCTTAGCTTTGGGAAATTTCTAGAGAGAGAGGGTAGTGCTTAACCCTATTAACTTTCCTAGAAAAATGCTTAGTCTCAGTCAGTTTTGATAGAGAGGGTAGTTCTTAACCCAATTAGCTTTCCAAGGACAATGCTTAGCCTCATAGAGTTCTTGATAGTGTCGTGATTAACTCCCTCAAATTTTCAAAACAATACTAGCTTTGGAAAAATTCTCGAGAGAGGATAGTACTTAACCTAATTAAATTTCTAAGAAAAATGCTTAGCCTTAGAGAGTTGCTCGAGAGAGGGTAGTTTGAGAGGGTAGTGCTTAACCCAATTAACTTTCCCAGGACAATGCTTAACCTTAGTTAGTTTCTCAAGAGAGGGTAGTGCTTAACCTGCTCAAAATATAGAATGACAATGCTTAACCTTATATATCTTCTGATGGTATATGGTATACTCAAGATTTGTACTTGTCACTCTATTCTTGCAATCAAAGAAAATTGATAGTTTAGTAAAAAAGGGGAAAGATTAATCCGTTTCTCTGCCAGTCCTATGTTGTAAGGCCTAAATTTATTGTCTTTATATCGCTTTCTCGAGATGCAGTTCTTGATAAAATTTTTGAGGATTCCTCAAAAATTTCTGCCCCAGTTTCATGGTCTTAGTCTTAATCTTGCTTGCCTTGAACTTGTAGTAGTGCATCTTTATAGAATTTTTGAGATCCTCTCAAAAATTCTCCCCCAGTTACATATCTTGTCAATCTTAAACTTGTAGAAATGCTTCTCCGTAGAATTTTTGAGATCCTTTCAAAAATTCTTCTCAGTTGTATGCTTCAAGAAAAATATAAAAAATTCATATGATAAGACCAAATTCCATAGGAGCTCTTACGTATCCCTCTTAAATGGAATCAGGTCAAACGTAGTTCAAATTACATATGAGAAATTCATATTGCTCCAAGCATATGTAAATATTATAGTAACTCAAGTGCTTGAGAGCCTGGATGTGATGCCCCTTCATTAATGTCATATAGATGTCAATCATGCTTAATCGGCATCAAGATATGTCTCCATCACATTTATCACCTTGGTATCAATTAGTGCTTGAATTTTGTCCTTTAAAGAATGGCATTCTTCTATGGTATGGCATGTCATTTCTGAATGATAAGCATAAACTTTGAAATGATCAGGCCCTTTTGTACATGTATTCATTACAATTTCAGTAATTGGAGTTATATAGCCATCAACCCTTAATCTCTCATAAAGTTGGTCTATAGTCTAAGCCAAAAGTGTATACGTTCTTGATAGATTTTTTTAAAACTTATCTCGAGGTCTGACAAATTGATTGAATCATTGATTTGTGGGTGGATTTTGAAAAGATAATGGTTGTTGGTATGTAGTTTGAGGATTTTTAAAATATGTAGGTTGTGTAAGATAATTGGCAGGATTATAAGATAACATGTGGTAATTGTATGCCGTCGTAGGTAATGGATATGAAGGTGCTTGATATATGGATGTTTGGTATTTAAGTGGAGGAAGTGGTTTTTGGTAAATTGGAGGGGTCTTAGGATATTGCGTAGTAAAGATAATATTTATTTCCTTCATGTCATTTTTCTCATCAGCTTATGAAGTCTTAATCGCTTGTAACGCTTATCATGCCATTTTAATGCCATTTTCAATTCTCTCACCCAATTTGATGATTTTAATAAGCTTTCGATTGTCTATAAGAATCATCCTTTCATAATATTATGGCTCTTGGTCATGCATGAAAAATTCCTTCATTTGATTTTTCTCTAAAGGAGGATGCACTTTTAAAGCTTCATGTATCCATCTCATTACATATTCTCGGAATGATTTTGTAGGTTTCTTTTTTAAATTCTGAATGTAGAACCAATCAGGCACATTCTCAACATTAAACCCAAATCTTTTTATGAAATTAGAGGCCATTTTGATCCAGTTTGACCATTTTCTTACATCTTGTGTGATATACCATGATAAAGCCTCTCGAGTGAGACTCCTCATGAATAACTTCATAAAAATCTACTCATTTTTACTAACTCATACAAGTTTGTCGTAGTATAGTTTTAAATGGGCTTTTAGATCTCCAGTATCATTACACAATTCAAATTTAGGAGGTTTGTACCCCTCGGCAATTCAACATCAGGGTGTATTCACATGTCCTCGTCACTTTGTCCTTTCAACCCCTTACTACATTCAAGTTGTTTCAACCTTTCAACCATTGATTACATAAGGGCGTCTTTTTCTGGAGGTTTGGATTCATGTTAGTGGTGGTTGAATGGGGTCATTTTTTCATAACTTGGACCTAAAGTAAGGCTGCTTGTATCATGGAAATGAGGCATATTTATAGTAAATGGTGGCAGCATATTGTGGACATATGATATTGTTTGAGAATTTAGTGGAGCTGGATATGTATGGCATTGTGGTAGAAAATAATATAGATATGGGTTATATTTAGAAAACGTATATATGTGACTTGAATTATTTGGGATTTGTGAAATAGAAAGTGATCGTAATGGATGGCTTGTGAATGTGTCATGAGATTTGGTAGAGGTGTTAGCCTCAGCTTGTGTCTCGCGAGGAGTATTCAAAGTAAGGGATGGATTAGACAAGTTACGAACTTTTTACCATTCCCTTTGTAATTGAAGGATTCTTTATTCCATTCGTAATATTACCTCATTATGCTCATCATTAGTATCATTGTTATCACCCATTTTCCTATCTTGGTGACTAAGATTTAAGACAAGAAGACTGATCCTTTTCAATTGATACGATGGACGATAGAATGCACGAATCAATCCTTGGGTGTGGGAAAAAAATGAAAATAATAAATCTTTTTTTAAAAAAATCAAGTTATTAATATAGTTAAACAATAAACATGTTAATTTACAAGCATAAAACGTTCAATAACGTATGAAGCCTTATTAAGTCAGAGGCGGGCCTAGTATGACAAATATAGGTGTCTTATGATATTATATTCCAAGTCTAACACAATAGGGTTTTGGAATTAGAATTTCCTAGCCTCATTTTCTCAATTTTGGTTTGGATTACTTTATCATGATCACAAGAAGCATAGCATGAATATTTGTTGTTGGTAGGGGGTAAGGCGAGAATAAGGAGATACAATCTAAAGAGTATTTCGCCTTGGTAGAGAAGAAAAATGATGAAATTTTCTGAATATTGAGCATATTTGTCATATCGTGGATTTTCAATCGAGTCGATGTGCAAATGATAGACAACCTAAAAAAATATTTTGAACAAAACAAGAGCCAGTGTACCGAATAATAAAATATATAACATGACATTATAAGCCACCTAATCAAAGAGGACTTTAAGACGAATGTATGAGTTAGAACTTAAGCTTGAGAAATGAGTTGATGTACACAGATGGAAGATAGATGATAAACAAGACCCAGGTAATAAGTTCATACTTGGAGCTAATGGGGTGAATAAGTAAATAATGATAAGATGTTTAAAAGATGCACATAGAGTGTTTAAAGAAGTTTTGTCTTGAATAAACGGGAGGATTATATATTTGACAAGGTTTGAAAAATATTGAAGAATTAAATCAACTAAGGCATTTAGTTTGAAACATTTGAGAATTTGAAAGATTGTCAAAACAAAAGTCATTCAAGTAATCTAATGAAAGGTCCTGATTCTCGCCGTTATAACATTATGAAAGGTGAAAGAAAGGGTGAATATGATATGGTAGAAAAACTATTTAAATAATAAAGATTGTTTCACATTTTCAAATAGTAGAATATTTTGTAAAAAAAGGAAAAAGAAAGACCGCATCCTTATAAAGGATTGTCTACATATCTTGTTAGAACAAGAATCAGGTCAAACGTAGTTCAAAATTTTGAAACTTAGAGAAATCAAATAGCAGGTGAAAACGTATTATGGATGGATAATCAAGGTGGGTTGTCAAATACAAATGAAAGAACACATTTAAAAAAAAAACAATTTCAATAGATGCACATAAGTAATCAGGATGCATATTTCTTTGTAAAGAAATAAACGATCAAGATCTAGGGAATAAGAGCGGTTTCTTGACAAGATCTTCTCAAGTGGACAACTTGAGAGTGGGAAAGCTTGTGATTATTGACACCACTGTTCGACCGATCCAGAAGGCGTTTCCTGAAGGATGCTTTAGGAAAGAACGTCCTTTCAACCACGCAACCGTTCTTAAAAAAAATAATAATGGAGGTTCCAAGTGGAGGAAAATATGAGCGGAATGATATTTTATGAAAAGCGGTAACACATAGCACATAGAAAAAATACGATAACATATTCAACAAAGTTAATTTTATATGCTGAAAAATAGTTAGAGCTGGAACTTATTTTAAAGGGTAGAAAGATGATGTTTAATTGCTAAAAATTATTTTAGCGGACTGAACAATAATGTTTAATTGCTGGAAATTGATTTTCAGGCCGAAAATTGTCTTGGAGGAATGAAAAAGTGTTTAATTTCAAAAAATGTTAGTTAAACATTCTAAATGTTAAGACCAAATGCTGAAAAATAAATTAAATGTGTCATAAGCCAATTTTACATGTTCGAAGTGATGTTAATTTGTAAAGTAAATTATTAATCCTAATCATGCTTTCTAGGCGACAAACAAGTAATTAAATTAATGAATCCTAAATTACGTTTGCCTAACTGGTTCACATAGCACATAAAACACATAAACCCCGCGCCCAAAGTAGTCCCAAATTTCTTATTACATCAGTAGAGGTTTACAAAAGTTATTACAACACAATGAATAATAAATAAGTAAAATGAAAAAAAAAGAGCAATCCCTCCCCAATTCCCAGGTGATACTTCAAATCTGAAAATTGTCTATAAGAGTAGCTGCTATGAATAAACAAAATTGTAGAACCAAAGAACACACCAAAGATGGACACAAGACATAAGACACAACAACAATGAAACAAGAGTATAACAAACACCGAATAGTCCCTATAGGCATATTGTCTAGCATCATCCCATAAAGTATAAAGGACACTGCATCAACAAACACTTAATAGTCGATGATAACAAATAATAAGAAAACCAAGAAACACAGAATACAAGCACGAATTGCCACATGAAGATCAAGACCAATGCTTCGAAAGTAAGTGCAACTCAGAAAAGTAATAAAGTAAAACTTTGTTTTGCTTAAGGCTTTCATATGGGAGCGTGTATAGATTGCCAGTTGTCCACAAAGAATGGGAAGGGGTTCTTTGTATAGTGGAAACCAGAAAGAGTTAAAGGAAAAAATATGTCAGCATCAATTAGCAGCAAAAAAGGAAACACAATATTCTAAAAAATCAGTAAACCCAATCAATTAAAGGGACAAAAACGTGTGGAATTACCATAAATATACCATAAAAATCTTTCAAATACATAATAAAAGGTAAGAGATCTCACACGGAAATTTCTACCATAAATATGTAGCTATGAGACAATTATTTTAAAATGGGGCATATTAATCAATACATATTCCCAATCACATATAGGTTACACATTTATCATAAATAGTTCAATACCAAAATTCAACTAAGGCAGACATATTGGGTTTCCATGAATAAGGCGATAAGATGGCTGAGTTTTAAAAAAGGCAAAAATATTAATGGGAACGACCAAATCATAATGTACAATATTTTGACAAGTAAAACAAATCTTCCCGGCCTAAATTAAGGACAAAAAACATATTTAAAATCAATGAACGAGACATTTTCTCATAAGATGTAAAGCAAAATCGAATTTAAAATGAAATTGTTACCAAATACCAAAGGAGAATAATTAAAATTCATTATGACTTTTGACACATATACACACACATGAAAACTTCCCTAAGTATATCATAGCATCAAATGTTCATGCAATGATTATAGAAGAATCAAGAATTATATTAAACAGAGAGAATGAACAAGGATGCAATTTTATGAATGAATCAAGCCAAGTACAATCAAATAGAGTAATTCTACAAATGTACATGTAAAAGTTAGCATATAAGTCTAAGTAATTAGGGTTTTACAGAAAGATTATTAAATCGAGGTTTTTCATTCATATTGATCTAGATGCATAAACAAATATGTAATTGCAGTAAACATATTGAAATTCAAAGTCTAATCTCACGAATTTCAAATCTAAGAATTTTATTTTGAATAATTTGTAAACAAGACAAACAAGACACATAATTTAAGGTACTAGACAATCAGAGCCAATGATAATCAAAGAAAAGTTCATAGAAGACCTCACCGATTATCAACTTTAGTGAGGAGATGACAAGTGAGATGAGAGGGAGCCACCAGAGAGGGGAAGGCTCACCGATTGACAGCTGGAGGAGAGAAATCAGTGTCGGGTGACTGTTTTAGCTATTTTTTCGGTGACGGCAGTGCTGACATGTTTTTCACCAGCCAAAAAAAAGGATCAGCGTCTGGAGATAGCTGGCAGCTTGTTAGAACGGTGTTGGGATGGAATTGGGGGGGCTGGTGATGGCAGCGTTGGGTGGACGAGGACTTTTGGTTGGCTGTTGGTGGTTCGCCAACCATGGTAGCTGGGTAGGATGATGGGGATGGTGGCTGGAGTTTTTGCAGCGGCTGCTGCTTTCTTCTTTGAAGAAAGGCAGAGACGACAGTATCTCTTAGAGAGATAAGAGAGGAAGTGTAGAGAAAGGTGAGAGTTGCGGCTATTTCAGAGAATTAGAGTTAGGCGTTTGCTTAAAAGGAAAGAAAAGGCTTCATTGATCTCAGTCATTGGATCAACTTTGATCAACAGCTAAGATTAAAATACTTTTAAAAATAGGCCAGAAATTGAGGTTTAACTTGGGGCCAAAACTGAAGTCAATTTTAGGCTAAATTTGATATCAATTGATCAAAATTTGTCTAGAAATTAAACGTAAAAAAAATGAAAATTGGGTGAAAATGATTGTTGTTTTAACAACTGTATACAATAATAATAATAATAATAATAATAAAATAATAAAGTAATCACTCTCAAATTAATTATGGATAAATCTTGTGAATTAAATTACGATACATGATATATTACTTTAAAATTGAGGACAATAATAATTTGAAATAAATTAGAAACTCATAAATTACAAACAACAAATTTAAAATTACTATAATAATAATAATTAGGACACACGTTTGTAAATTACGGTTATGAACATTAAATAAAACATTAATAAATTACGACTAAATATTGTATTTAAATTAATAATTGTAAAAATGATATTCAAACGGTAATAAAAATAATTTGTATGTTTCCAAATTATGCATAGAAAAATTAATTGATAAATTTGATAAAATAATAGTCTAAGAAGAGTGTCAGGAGGTTAAAATTGTGTGTCAATAGATGATATAAAGCAAGATAATATCTCTAAGCCAAGGTACAAAATCAAACCTGAATCTTCCTCGTCATCACTGTATAAAATAAATAATCAACTAGAACAATAATACGACACCTTATATCAATATACACCAATACTATCATGTATAATCATTAATCGATCCAGAAGCATAAAGAGACACTAATATAATTACAACCGCATAAATACCAAGTTAACGCACAAACATCAATTAGAGCATAAAGGAACTCACCACGGTGCCCTATACCACCAGAGAGTACACCCAAAAGAACACAAAGTAAAGAATCCATCACGGCGTCCCATAACATCGGAGAGTGCATCAAAAGATCAAATCATCAACTTATATACATATATGTACCCAACTTCTCATTATAAAAGGTTTCCCATATTTCACACTAATAGTCATTTGTCAACATTCATAATCCTAATCAACTACCAATATTGAATAACATTTAGCAAAGTACTTATAACCATAAGCATATCACCATTTATAAATCTATCTCATCGATATAGTCAATCTATGCACTACTATTAACTAACCAATACTCATTATTAAACTACTAATTCGCTAGTCATCAAGGACCTCTAGTTATTATCCTAAATGATTCTTTACACAATCTTTATTCACGGGAGAGTAACTAACCATTATTCCCTAATTAACCAACATCCAACATCTAGTCATGGTTCACTATTTGACCAGAGGCGCATTTAAACAAAACCCATTTCTAATCATCATAATAGAACTAATCATCATCTAGAAAAGTCAACTAATTATCATTATACTCTTATCTATCTAACCATTAACATCATTTAGTATCTAGAATCATTAATATACAAATCCTCAATTATTAGCAAATCAACATCATAACTAAGTCATCAATATTATTAATCATCACCCATGCTAACCTATTATCATCATTAGCCACGTAACTACCATAATTGCTAATTACCACATTTCAACCAAAAATGGTTCACTAACTATAATTCTAGACTTCAAGCAATCAAATAAGATAGTCACTTAGTCGTCAACTAGTCACCACATAACTCCCTTAAATGAACATCATACCTCAATTAATCCATTTATTCAATGCTATCTAAACTCACTAGGTGAACCCACAAATTCCATGCTATATTCCGTTAACCAACTTTTCCTAATTCATTATTCGGCATATACTACTTCTATTCACTATTCAACTCTAGAAAGAATTACACCGCTTAACAAGTGATTAGTATCAAAGAATTATATCCAACATCTTAATATTAACATCATATCTTCAAATCAAATATGGAAGTAATCATTTAGAATCATAATCACACATAAACATATATATATATACCCACACACATATGTTTTCCATACATAACATCAATATATCCTCCAGACTTACCGGGCATCATCATATCATCAATATGTCCTCCGGACTTACCAAGCATCATCATATCATGAATATATCCTCCAGACTTGTTGGGCATCATTATATCATTAATATATTATTCGTACTTACCAAACATCATCATAACACTAATATATCCTCCAGAATTATCGGGGATCTTTATAGCATCAATATATCCTCTGGAATTACTGGCAATCGTGATAATATCAATATATATGAAATCTAAATAATAGTAAATACAAGCCCCGCGAGGGATAGAGTGAAGCAAAGGTAAGAAAAGAGATATCATTATACCTCATCATTCATTGTCCACAAAAGGTATTAATAGATGCATGAACAAGTATATCTATATGGTATGAACACTTACTACTTTACCGGAATTAACATAATCATTAGCATTTTCAAGTACAATCCTTAATTATATATTCTAGAGCCCTTCTTTATTAGAATGATTCACATTATTAGCATAAGAGGATTTTAAGCACAAACATTAGTTTAATCACTAAGACTAAACATAATATGAGTAATAACATACTCCAAGGCTCACATGGTAATATAGTCTATGAAGTAAATGGTAGCATAGTCATTTGTTTAATCTATAATACAATTAGTTACTATCCAAGCATGATCAATATTCTAGCAACCAATCCTGCATATCATTACCAATACTATATCATGAATAAGCCCTTTATTGGGTTTAACCATTATATTACCTAAGTCATAATCTAAGCATTTAAAAAGTATATAGGTCGATAATGAAGCTACATATTCCAAAATTAAGGTGGGTAAAGTTCTACTTCTAGTAACCTATAAGACCCTGCAAATTTTCCTTGTAGTTTGAGCCATAGAGCGTGTCGAATGAAGCGTAATTTCGCCCTAAAAGATTAAGAAGATACTTCCCAAGTGTTTAGTGTTTTCATCTTGTTGAATTCTCCTAAAAATGACTTTCTATAGTGTAGGGAATTTAATTAGATTTTCAAAGATACCAATTTTGTCCAAATCCGACATCAGGGTAAGAAGTTAGGAGTGTTTTACTGAGAAGTTATCAGAACCGTGCAGGTTCGATGGACGATCTGACGGACCATCGAGGCCTCAATGGACCATTGTTTGGACCATCGAACTAATTCAAAAACTCCCTTTTCTAGCCCAAGTGCAATGGACAGGATGACGGACCATCGAGTATGCGACGGACAACCGTTGTGACCGTCGAGATGAGGCAGTGTGACCTCATCTTGTCCATTATGCGATGAACGATCCAACAAACCATTGAACTATCGACAAACCATCAATCTAACCATCACATTGAGGTAGAGTGACCCTTTTCTGGCCATCGTGTGATAGACGACCCGACGGACCATCGGACTCATGACAGACCGTTGCTTAGACCGTCGCAGACCCCGTTCAACAATTTTTAACCCAATTTAAAAAGGGATTTTCAGTATTTTGTACTCTTTTAAGCCCCCATATATATTCTAGATGAAAAATATGACTTCATTATTCATCTCTAACCTAAGAAGCTAGGGTTTCATCTCTAAATCAAATAAAAAAATTCTTCTCCAAGGAATCTAAGAGCTCACCATAGATTGTGCAAGAGAGTTGAGAATTGAGTTTCCCAAGTTCAAAGGCTTTAAGAACACGCTCCCAATAGTAAGAAGAGGATGTTTAGAGAAATATTGTCCATCCAATCTCATAATCTAAGGTATGTGGGATTTGAACAAGGGTAACCCTTTCACCATTGTTCCCAAAAAGCTTATTTAAATCATGATTTTCCAGAAATCTATGATGTTTTACATAAACTTGAATTGGGGTTTTTCACCCATTATTATTGAATGCATTATTTTGATTTTGTCCATGAATTCAGGATTAAATGGCATGATTTATACATGTTTTCTTAAGAAATTAAAACTGGTTCTATACCCTATGATTTTAATCCTTGAGAAGCTAACATTTGCAATGTTTGAGATATTGAAGTATATGAGTATATTAATATTTTGAGATATATTTCTGTAACTTCTATATTTCTAGATGAGTATGAATTTATATGCTATCTATTATGCTTTTGATGAGTTTTAACTTGTGATTGAATTATGGGCTAGTAAGCCCTACTTGAGACTTGCAATTTTATAAACTCTTGTGCGATAAGCACCCATGATGTGTGTGTTTTTAGACTATTGAGAAATGATTTGACCTAATGGCCATAGAGATTTGAAATCCACTTCCCTACTTGAGATTTCACATTTGATTATTGGGTTCGTGGTGAACAATGAGATTATTCTAAAAGTGGATTTTTATGAGATGAGTGCATATAATCTAAAGGGAGTATTATTTAGCACTGAGTGGGTAAGCTACTATGGTTTCTTACCCCAAAACTACGTGCCACCATAGATTGGGCCTGAGGCTGAATTTATGATTGGGCCTAAGGCTGAGTTGATATTGGGCCTGTGGCCGAGTTTTGTTTAGTGATCACTAGACCTAGGTTATACTCCCTGGCAAAGAATATGACGCTCCTCCCCAACGTGGGGTCTCTTCCTTAGAAGGATAAACATTGGACTCCACGTAGCTTGCATGGTTTATGTCGGTTAAGAGAACCTCCCTTGACATTTAAACTTTGAGATCAGATACTTCCTTGGAAATTAAAGTATTTTCCCTTCCTATGAGCTATTTTTCTAATGGTAAATTTGAAAGGTTGTTCCCTAATTAAAGTATTTCCTTGGTATGAGTTATTTCCCTAAATGAAAGTATTCTTATTTGATATGGCATTTTCCATGAAGCTTTGAGATAAGTTATTTCTCTAAATTAGAGTATCTTTCCATTGAGATTGAATGATTTCCCTAAAGTTTGAAATAAGATATTTTCCTAATGTGAATGAAATGCCTTCAAGTATGTTTCCAAGTTATATAATTCTGAATCCAAAGTATTTGAGTTCAAAAGAGTTATGAGTTCTTGTGAATTAATGAAGTTTTACTCTCTATAAGACATATGAATGAGTTGAAAGTATTGTTTAAACTTTCTTACTCTTTGAGAATTGAGAATAAGAGAAGATTTCTGATTTCAAGGTTAAAGAATGGTGACTCACGAGATTTGTGTTACATGCTCCATCCTAAATGACTTATGAGCTTTATATTTTATACTTGTTCAAGCCATGACAGTCATCCCATAATGTATGTATAATTTGATTGAAGAAGATTGATATTGTTTTATATACATGCATTCACCCCCGCATACTCAGTACATTCCAAGTGTTGATCCACATATATGTCTATGTGCTACATTGTCTTATAATATAGGTCCAGGTGCTTAATCCTAACCACGTCTATGATTTCTCGAGTACCTCTAGCTACATTCCTGCAGTGGTGAGTCCTCATGGTTCGAGGGACTATATTCAAACTTTTCAGTTCTTGAGAGACTGTGTTTTATTTTCAGTTCATTCTGAGTTAGTTGGGGCCTGATCCAACGACTCTCTAGATTATGGATTTGTAAAGGATTTGATAGACTAGTATTAGGCTTTGGTTATGTTGAGGGTTCAGTATTGTGGTTTTGTTGAGATTTTTTATTTTATGGTTATTTGGACCGAGTATTTTTACCCTCCGTATTTCCCTTCATGTGATATAGCTATGCTAGTGTTTGAATTATGCCATCTTGAAATGAGTGTTATTAGTAGAAACCGACTCAAAGGGTTAGATTGGGGCTACTTGTAGCCTCAAGCACCGTGTGGCATCCCGTGAGGTGATTTCGGGTCATTTCAAACTTGGTATCAGAGCCTAAGGTTTCTAAGGAGTCCTAGGGAGTCTGACAAGCCACGTTGAGTAGAGTCTTGATCTTTGGTTTGTAGTGTGCCACATCTATGAGCAAGAGTCTATGAGATGTTTTAGGAAAAAGTTGTTTCTTTCTTTAAGATTCTACCGTGCCTACAGTTGTCCCTCTCATCTAATGATTTGTGCTTTTTTATTTTCAGAAATGCCTCTTCGAAGAGTGAATGTCCGTGGAAACAATGATGAGCAACCCCCCCTATTGATCCTCTGAATAAGATGGTGTCCCATGCTGAGTTTAGGGCGGCCTTTCTGGTGTTAGCCCAAGTGGTCACCGCAAATGTTCGGGCTAATAACCAGGACCCAGTTGCTAATCAGTAGGGAGGTGATGGATCCGTAGCTAGGATTCATGAATTTATGCGGATGAACCCGCCTGAGTTCTATGGGTCGAAGACAGATGAGGACCTACAGTTGTACTTGGAGGAGGTGATAAAGATCACATACGTGATGTATATTTTAGAAGAAGAAAGTGTTGACTTGGTATCTTATAGATTGAAGGACATTGCTTATGATTGGATTGTTTAATGAAGGAAGGGTAGAGGTGTGAATGCCACTCCTATTATTTGGAAAGTGTTTTAAGATACATTATTGGACAATTTCTTTCCGGTTGAGATGAAGTAGGCAAATATTGAGGAGTTCATGAACTTGAGGTAGGGCTCCATGACTGTTAAGAAGTACTGGTTGAAGTTCAATCAGTTGGCCAAGTACGCTCTTGACTTGATTTCTGACACCCAGGCTAGTATGAGTAAGTTTGTGATCGCTATTTCTGGATTGGAGCTAAAAGAGTGTAGGAAAACGATGTTGAATAGAGATATGGATCTTGCTAGGTTGATGATGGATGCCCAAAATATAGAGGTGGATAAGATTAGATAAAGAGAAATAATGAGGGATAACAAGAGGGTTAAATCTGAGCAGCAAGAGTTTAGCCGACCTACGTTCCATAGAGGGAACCGCCCTCAGTTTCAGATACTTCTGTCTGTTCTAGTGCCTTCATAAGCTAGTTCTCCCCCACCTAGAGGTAGGCCAGAGCTAGGGAGTAGGAATTTCATTTCTGGGTCGCAGAACAATGTTGGCAACAGGCCCCGTTATCCTCCTTATGCTAAATATGGTAAGAATTATCTTGGGGAGTGTTTTGGAGATCTGAGGGGTTGTTTTGGTTATGGAAAGTAGGGCCACAGACTTAGATATTATCCCCATGCTAGACAGTGGAATAGAGATGCTCGACCTCAGGCACAGGCTGCTAGTGCACCAGCTCCGGTACCCCGTTCCGCCCTTGCTCAGGGCTCTTCTTCTAGCACAGCTGGTGGTCAGTACCAGAACAAATTCTATGTCTTTCCATCCAATCAGGAGATGGATGACTCTTCTGATGTTGTTACTGGTATGCTCCATGTCTTTTGTCTTGATGTTTATGTGTTGTTGGACCCCAGGTCAAATCTCTCTTATGTGACCCCACTTGTGCCTGTGAACTTCAAAATAAGTCCTGAAAAGATTCTTGAGCCTTTCCTAGTTTCTACACCAGTAGGGGAATCTGTTGTTGTTAAACAAATGTACAGAGGTTTCCCTGTTACTTTGCTTTATAGAGTCATACTTGCGGATTTGATAGTGTTAGACATGGTGGATTTTGACCTTATTATGGTTATGGATTGGCTTCATTCTTGTTATGCATCTATAGATTGTCATACCTGTATGGTCAAGTTTCAGTTCCCTGATGAGCCAGTGTTTAAGTTGTTTGGGAGTTTGGTATCGCCCAAGAGTTATTTTGTCTCCTATATCAATGCCAGAAATCTAATATCCAAAGGTTACATTTATCACCTAGTTAGGGTCAAAGACACTAAGTCCGAGACTCCAACTCTTCAGTCAATCGATATTGTTAATGAGTTTCCAGATGTTTTTCTGGAAGATCTCCCAGGGGTACCTCCCGATAGAGAGATAGAGTTCAAAATTGATCTTTTTCCCGAAACTCATCCTATTTCTATTCTTCCATACCGTATGGTACCTGCAGAGCTTAAGGATTTGAAGGAGAAACTCAAAGATCTTTTAGACAAAGGTTTTATTAGGCCCAATATTTCTCCTTGGGGTGCACCTGTTTTATTTATGCGAAAGAAGAACGGTTCTTTGTGTATGTGCATTGACTATCGTCAACTCAACAAGGTCATAGTAAAAAATAAGTATCCTCTTTCTAGAATTGATGACCTATTTGACCAGTTGCAAGGTGCAAGTTATTTCTCCAATATAGACCTTAGATCCGGATATCATCAACTTAAAGTGAGGGAATGTGATATTCCAAAGACAGCCTTCTGAACCCGCTATGGTCACTTTGAGTTTCTAGTTGTCTTTCAGGATAACCAATGCCCCATATGCCATCATAGACCTTATTAATCGAGTGTTCAAGCAATACCTTGATGCGTTTATCATTGTCTTCATAGATGGAATCCTTGTGTACTCCCGTGATGAGAATGGCCATGTGAATCACCTTAGAATTGTCTTGCAAACTCTTAGAGACCACCAGTTGTTTGCTAAATTCAGTAAGTGTGAATTTTGGCTAAGGTCTGTAGCCTTTCTGGTCATGTTGTTTCAGCAGAAGGTATTAGAGTTGATCACCAAAAGACAGAAGCTATTAGAAATTAGCCTAGACCTATCTCTCCATTTGACATTAGAATTTTCTTGGGTCTAGATAGATATTACCATCATTTTGTTGAGGGTTTCTCTTTCAGTGCATCTTCTCTGACCCGGTTGACCCAAAAGAAAGTTAAATTCCAGTGGTTCGATTCCTTTGAGAAGAGTTTAAAGGAGTTGAAGACTTGACTCACTTCAGCTCCTGTGTTGACCTTGCCTGATGGTATTGATGGTTTTGTGGTGTATTGTCATGACTCTAGTGTTGGTTTGGGTTGTGTGTAGATACAAATAGGTAAGGTTATATCCTATTCCTCCAGACAGTTAAAGTCGCATGAAAAGAACTACCCGACCCATAATTTTGAGTTAGATGTTGTGGTCTTTACTTTGAAAATTTGGAAACACTATCTTTATGGTGTCCATGTTTATGTGTTTACTGATAACAAAAGCCTATAGTATGTGTTTACCTAGAAGGATTTCAACCTTAGGTAGAGAAGGGGGTTGGAGTTGTTGAAAAACTATGACATAAGTGTGTTGTATCACCTGGGAAAGGCCAATGTAGTGGTGGATGCGCTTAGCAGATTGTCCATGGGTAGTGTTGCTCATATAGAGGAAGGTAAGAAAGAGTTAGTTCGTGATGTGCATTGTTTGGCTAGATTGGGTTTTAGGTTGCTTGATTCGACGGAGGGGAGTACATTGGTGCAGAGTGGTTCCGAATCCTCTTTAGTTTCGAAAGTGAAGGAGAAGCAAGATAGGGATCCTTGTTTGGTCAAACTGAAGAAGTCAGTTAAAGACCAAAAGGTAGAGGTTTTCTCCTAAGGGGAGATGATGTATTGAGATTGTATGGTAGGTTGTGTATCCCGTGTGTTGATGATTTGAGACTGAGGATTATGGATGAAGTTCATGGCGCGTGGTATTCTATTCATCCTAGCACTACCAAGATGTACCGCGACTTGCGAGAAATCTATTGGTGGAATGGTATAAGAGGAATATAGCCAGGTTTGTAGAAAAGTGTGCAACATGCCAACAGGTTAAGGTAGAGCACCAAAGACCTGGTACTGTGATACAAGAGTTTGGTATACCCACTTGGAAGTGGGAGGTGGCGAATATGGACTTTATGACCAGGTTGCCTCTTTCGCGTCGTCGTCATGATTCGATTTGGGTTGTTGTGGATAGGCTGACTAAGTCCACACATTTCTTGCCCATGCATACATCTTATACGACTGGGGATTATGCTAGATTGTATATCCAGGAGTTGGTCAGGATGCATAGAGTTCCCTTGTCTATTATTTCAGATAGGGGTAATCAGTTTACTTCTCAGTTTTGGAGGGAGTTTCAGCAGGGTTTTGGTACCTAAGTTCTTTTGAGTTTTGATTTCCACCCACAGACAGATGGTTAGGTTGAGAGGACCATTCAAACGTTAGAAGATATGTTGAGGGCGTGTGGTCTTGATTTCAAAGGTAGTTGGGATGAGAATTTGCTATTGATAGAGTTTGCCTATAACAATAGTTTCCTTGCTAGCATTGAGATGGAACCATTTGAGGCCTTGTATGGTATGAGGTATAGGTCACCCATAGGTTGGTTTGAGATGGGTAAAGCTACTGTGTTTGGTCCTGATGCAGTGTTTAAAGTTATGGAGAAATTTAAGTTGATTAGAGAGAGGTTGATGACGGCTCAATGTCGTCAAAAGTCATATGCTGATGTGAGGAGAAGAGATCTTGAGTTTAAGGTGGGTGATTTGGTGTACTTGAAGATTTCCCCCATTAAAGGGGTGAAAATGTTTGGTAAGAAAGAAAAGCTGAGTCCTCATTATGTTGGCCCGTACAGAGTCATGAGCCGTGTTGCTAGAGTGGTTTAGGAGGTTGAGCTGCCCCCGGAGTTGTCTGTCGTTCATCTTGTTTTTCATGACTCCATGCTTAAGAAGCATATTGGTGATTCTATTGTGATTGATCCTTCAGAGAATGTTGATATTTAAGATTGTCTATCTTTTATGAGGTTCCCGTTGAGATCCTAGATTTTCAGATTCGTAGACTAAGGAACAAAGAGGTTCCCTTGATCAGAGTTTTGTGGCGGAACCAGTCTATGGAGGGTGCTACTTGGGAGGCAGAAGCAGACATGTGATCCAAGCACCCACACCTCTTTTCCACGAGTTTAGATCAAGCCAAAGGTATTATTCTTTCCCTAATTCAGCCTTTTTCTAAATCTTAAGTTCAGCTATGCATCTATCCTTGTATGAGTTCTTGTAATATTCAGAGTATTCATGAGTTTAGAAAGATCTTGAACCATTTAGTAATTGTTTCATCTATGTGTGCTCTATTTTTCCTATATCCCTAGCCTAACTAGCGACATTCAAGGATGAATGTTCCTAAGGGGGAGATATTGTAAGACCCCACAAAGTTCCCTTGTAGTTTGAGCCTTAGAGCGTGTCGAATAAAGCGTAATTCCATCCCTACAAGATTGAGAAGATACTTCCCAAGTGTTTAGTGTTTTCATCTTGTTGAATTCTCCTGAAAATGACTTTCTATAGTGTAGGGAATTGAATTAGCTTTTCAACGATACCAATTTCGTCCAAATCCGGCATCGGGGTAAGAAGTTAGGACTGTTTTACTGAGAAGTTGTCGGAACCGCCCAGGTTTGACGGATGATCTGATGGACCATCGAGTCCTCGAAGGACTGTCGCTTGGACCGTTGAACCAAGGCAAAAACTCACTTTTCTGGCCCAAGTGAGATGGACAAGATGACGGACCATCGGGTATGCGACGAACCGTCGCTGTGACCATCGTGCTGTGGCAGTGTGACCTCATCTTAGCCATTGTGCGACGAATGATCCAATGGACTGTTGTACTCTCGATGGATCGTCATCCAACCATTGCATTGAGGTAGTGTGACCCTTTTCTAGCCATCGTACTACGGACGACCCGACGGACCGTCGGACTCGCGATGGACCATCGCAGACCCCGTTCAACAATTTTTAATCCATTTTAAAAAGGGCTTTCCGATCTTTTCCACTCTTTTAAGGCCTCATATATATTCTAGATGAAGCAGCTGGCTTCATTATTCATCTTTAACCTAAGAAGCTAGGGTTTCCTCTCTAAATTAAATCTAAAAATTCTTCTCCAAGGAATCTAAGAGCTCACCATAGATTGTGCAAGAGGGTTGAGAATTGAGTTTTCCATGTTTAAAGGCTTCAAGAACCCACTCCCAAGAGTAATAAGAAGAGGTTTAGAGAAAGCTTATCCATCCAATCTCATAATCTAAGGTATGTGGGGTTTGAACAAGGGTAACCCTTTCACCGTTGTGCCTAAAAGGCTTATTTAAATCATGATTTTCCTGAAATCTATGAGGTTTTACATAAACTTGAATTGGGGTTTTTCACCCATTTTTATTGAATGCATTATTTTGATATTTCCCATGAATTCAGAGTCAAATGACATGATTTCAACATGTTTTCTTGGGAAATTTCAGCTGGGTCTATACCCCATGATTTTAATCCTTGAGAAGCTAATATTTGCAATGTTTGAGATATTGAAGTATATGAGTATATTGAGTTTTAGAGATATATTTCTTTACCTTCTAGATTTCTACATGAGTATGAATCTATATGATATTTATTATGCTTTTGATGAGTTTTAACTTGCAATTGAATTATGGGCTAGTAAGACCTACTTGAGACTTGTAATTTTATGAATTCTGGTGCTATATGCACCCATGATTTGAGTATTTTGAGACTATTGAGAAAGGATTTGACCTAATAGACATAGAGCTTTGAAATCCACTTCCCTACTTGAGATTTCACATTTGATTATTGGGTTAGTGGTGAACCATGAGATTATTCTAAAAGTTGATTTTTATGAGATGAGCGCAGATAATCTAAAGGGAGTAGTGTTTATCACCGAGTGGGTAAGTTACTACAGTTTCTTACCCCAAAACTACGTGCCATCATAGGTTAGGCCTGAGGCCGAGTTTATGATTGGGCCTAAGGCCGAGTTGATATTAGGCCCGAGGTCGAGTTTTGTTTAGTGATCACTAGACCTAGGCTATACTACCTGGCAAAGAGTATGACTCTCCTCCCCAACGTGGGGTCTCTTCCTTAGGAGGACAAAATGTTGGACTCCATGTAGCTTGCATGGTTTATGTCGGTTAAAAGAACCTCCCTTGAAATTTAATCTTTGAGATCAGCTACTTCCTTGTAAATTAAAGTATTTTCCCTTCCTATGAGCTATTTTCCTATTGGTAAAGTTGCAAGGTTGTTCCCTAATTAAAGTATTTCCTTGATATGAGTTATTTCCCTAAATGAAAGTATTCTCATTTGATATGGCATTTTCCATGAAGCTTTGAGATAAGTTATTTCTCTAAATTAGAGTATCTTTCCATTGACATTGAATGATTTCCCTAAATCTTGAAATGAGATATTTACCTAAAGTGAATGAAATGCCTTCAAGTATGTTTCCAAGTTATATAATTCCGAATCCAAAGTATTTGAGTTCAAAAGAGTTATGAATTATTGTGCATTAAAGAAGTTTTACTCTCCATGAGACATATGCATGAGTTGAAAGTATTGTTTAAACTTCCTTGCATTCATGATTTGATTGAAGAAGATTGATACTTGTTTATATATATGCATTCACCCCCGCATACTCAGTACATTCCAAGTGTTGATCCACATATATGTCTATGTGATACATTGTCTTATAATATAGGTTCAGGTGCTCAATCCCAACCATATCTGTGATTTCTTGAGTACCTCTTTCTACATTCCCACAGTGGTGAGTCCTCATGGTTCGAGGGCCTATATTTAGAATTTTCAGTGCTTGAGAGACTGTGCTTTATTTTTAGTTCATTCTGAGTCAATTGGGGGCCTGTCCCAACGGCTCTCCAGATTATGGATTTGTAGAGGTTTTGACAGACTAGTATCAGGCTTTGGTTGTGTTGAGGGTTCAGTATTGTAGTCTTATTGAGATTTTTGTTTTATGGTTGTTTGGACCGAGTATCTCCCCCCCCCCCCCCGTATTTCCTTTCACGTGATATATCTATGCTAGTGTTTTAATTATGACATCTTGAAATAAGTGTTATTAGTAGAAACCGACTCAAAGGGTTAGCTAGGGGCTACTTGTAGCCTCAAGGACCTGTGGCATCCCGAGAAGCGATTTTGGGTCGTTACCTAACCCAAATTCCTCCTCAAGTTCAACTTCTATCCAGAAACCAAGATAAGCCATCTAAGTCATGTCTTAGAGGTTTATCATTCCACAATATTTCTATGGTACAATTCTTCCTCAGGTAATACTCTTTATTCATCCAAAGATACTAGGGTAATTTCCACAACTACGCATAACTAAGGTTAACTTACTACTTAGTATGAGTGAGAAGGTCACTCCCATCTAACTAGAGCATTATCATGCTATTCATAAGATAACAAGTCCAACTAACCAAAATTCTAGTCTATAAGTAGAGTATCACACTCTATGAGTTCAATAGCCTAAGTGGCTCAACTAATTCCAAACATTACCATCTACCATTTCAATACCTAAAACCTGCCATATTTTATTAATATATCAAAGTCATACTACAATAAAGTTCAATCTAACAAGGAGTAAGCCTAACCTACCTCGAATCCAAATATAGCTCACGAACCGGTAACCTTCGCTTTTGTTTTCGTCTAACCTTCTTCAAATCAAAAACACAATCAATGCATTATTATGAGAATATCAATACCCTAATTGCACCATTGTGCTTTGGGGCCCAAACTACATAAAAACCACCCCAAGTTGGTGCCACTTATGGAAAAGGAGTTTTCGAGACCAACCCATTGTTCAAATACCATTAAGGAGCTATATCCCTCAAGAAATTGGTGCAAATTAATCATATTTTGGATAAAATTAAGCCTAAATCCATTTGGGATTTTGGGTCAAATAATCAATAATTCAACACTAAAAATGAAGTATTCATACCTTAGATTCGATGCTAATAATGATTATGCAAGTTATTCAGTCCTAACTAACACCCAAGACTCAATTTGGTGACTACACACTCTATTAGGGTTTATGAAACCCAAGGCAAGAGATAGATTGTCAATTCTAAACCAAAAATAGCATTTAAATACCCCTTCCCAAGCCCTCATTCACGCAATTGCGGACATGCAGGCTGCGATTGCGGCATCACAATCATAATACAACCTCCGCAATCATGGTACCTTTTATGCACCAGATGAAAGCTGAAACTTGGAATTCTGTCATCAGTAATCCAATATTAGCAAATGAAATATGCAACCATGCTTATTTTGACATTTCGAATGCGTTGAAAAAGTTAGATTTTCTATTCGAGGTTGTTTCAACCAAATGTGTGGCCCATACCAGAATTTCCAAGTTATCAAATTTTTGACCAATAGGTCTAAATGAGTTTGAGTGCAGTAGGACCCACACCAAAGGTCTACCCAACCTAAAATCAATATTTCGAAAATATTGGTGCAGTCATAATTTGCATCCGATATTGTTTTACTGAGGTTTTTGCTCAGTGGCCATTTGGATCCATTAAAGACTTCTAATCAGGGAAATGGTTCTAAAAGTCAAACAAACTATCCGGTAACCAAACTATCAGTTCCATCAAGTCATATATGACTTGGGGAAGCTATGAAAAAGCTCTCACAACAAAATAAGCAGAATCATGAGAAATGACTTAAAGGGTCACTATATTATGCATACTTGTGTCATCTTGAACTTTCCCCATTAGTTTATTGAATCTAATCTTAATTACTTATGGTTAGAGAAATGATCTTAGACCTTCTTTGTAATCATGTAAAACTACTTTATCCTAAAAGAGACTACTTGTGCTAGCCTTCAAACAATTTCTTTGGCAAACTCATTACAATCCTTGAACTATTTGAACTTTTTGTCTCTTTGAACCCTACCCTCCTTGAACTTAAAAAGGGAACTTGAGGCTAAAATCCTAAGTTGGGGTGGTAAATTTTGAAAGAGGTGATCCTGGATCACAATTTTATATGTGAGTGCCTAAAAGCTTAGTAATGAAGACAAGTGAATATGAAAAGGAAAGGAGTCAACAAAAGAAGTAAAAAGCATGAGATTACACAAAGGAAAGAAATAAAAAGAAAATGCTTTCCAAATATAGGTAAACCAATCTGGTAAAGAAAGGTACATGTGTGAATTATGAATGAATAATGTGGCCCAAAACCCAAAGTTTGATTTAATAGTGTTTTATGTGGAGTTAAAGGAGGTTTTAGATACTTTTATCCCAAATATTTATCCTACCCTTCCTCGAACCTATATTACAATCTTAAAAAATCCCTTCGAGATCTTCAACCAAGTTTGTTTGAGTTAGTAGCAATTAAAAATAATGGCAAACATATGGTATGGCACTAGTGTGTGTATTGATAAATTCTTTGTATGAGTGAGTGGTTGTATATTTGTCTCTTATTGCATAATAAAAATTATGGTGTGATGGGATTTTCTTTCGTGAGGAGGCATGTAAGCTAACCTAGCTTGGTGACATTATCATGATCTGAATTGAGAAAAAGGAGTGTAGTTGATCCACTCTTGATAGAGAATCACTTCTACAGAGTTAGTGGTTTTTACTTGATTGTTCTTTAAAGTGTTATGCATATTTGAAAGAGCAATTGATTTTGAGGGGGGTTCTATGAAGTGCTCTTCCCATGCATGTAGATAAATTAATAATGAAGAATCAAGTCCAGAATCATGATGATCATTTGGCAAGTGGGATTACAAATTGATAGCCCATTGGGTAAGAAGTAATGTTGCTTGAGGGAAAGCAAAGTTGTAAGTTGGGGGTGTTGGTGAGTGGCAAATTTTCCAATCATCTATATCCTAATTCATGCACACTATGATGAAATTATTGTATATATAAGGCTAAATCTTTATTAAAATACACTAAATCCCATGGTTTAAATGGTTACAGGTAATCGAATGAGAAGGAGTCGAAGCAAAGCTAAAAAGGAAAGGAAAATACCAAAGTGCTTGTATAAGTTGAAAATTCGGACAAGGGATCGACCCTCAGGTACCGCGATCATAGCCTAAGGGTCACGATCATGATCCAAAGCCAAGTCAAACTTCAAAAATAGTGAGTTGACTACCGCAATTGCTGGAGTCGAGAACATGATCAAGATAGGGCGATCGCGATGGAGGAGGATAGCTTTAAGGGCAGAAGTGGAAAATCATGGAGCTAGTTCCTAAAATCCAAATTGGCCAAAACCCTTTCATAAATGGATTATCTCAAGAAAATTTTGGGGGAGTTCTTATGAGAGAAAAAGAATTGTATGACTAATTCCAAGTGAGATTTTTGTTGAGGATTCAAATTAAAGTTTGAGTATAATCTTCATTTACTTTTCAATGGGGGATTTGAATGCAAATTTGGGTAACTCTCTTCTCTTTAAATCCATGAGCAGCTAAATTCCTATCTTGGGGTTATGCATGAATATGGTGTTAATATTGTATGGTTGTTTATTGTTAGTCCAAATTGATAGTTAGTAATGTTGGGTTTTGCTATTACTCTATGCTTGAATTGAGAATTATGGGTGAAAATCCCAATTGGCTCTGATCCCACACCATCCTTGAAAAAGGGATGCGGGCAATGAGTAATTCTAAACAACTAATTGATTTTAGCTTCTTCCTTAACATTATCTTAGAAATAAGAATGTTATGTGAAATTTCTATGTTCTTAAGAATTATTATTGAAGTAGGGGTGCTAAGTTAAGGTATTAGGCCGATAAACTTGGCACACCTATGAGGTATTCGAAAGAATCCATGGGTGAAATTTTGTTTTGTTGAAAGGCTAACATTAAGACCCTCAACCTTGACTTCCAAGTCTCTTAAACTAAGAATTGGACTAACTCTTTATTACCCGTACATAAATTACCCCTAGAATGGCATAACCTTGAGACCTATCTTAGTTGGTCTTATTAATCAATTGTTTGCTCTCATATTAGTGTTAGAGTGTGATTTTGTCTAATATAAGGATAAATCAAACCCCCTAATTAATTTGATGTTTTATTTTAAGTTTTCATTACGGGTTAACTCCTAGTTAACTCACACGAAAGGTGTTGAAAACTAGCTTGCATCCCTTGTGGATACGACCCCGACTCTTGTTGGATTTATACTGACAGTGAACACCTTCCATCAAAATGATGGTGTAAGTTGAGCGTTATCAATCCTCGGTCAGGAACACCCATAGATTTATCAAAATGTAATACCTGAAAATCACTCAGATATCATTAAGAATGCCAGCAATCAGCCAATCTATCTGAGTAAGGATATCAAAACTATTTCTAAAAGGGGATAATAAGCTATAACTGATCTGTAACCATATCCTAGCATCAACCATGAAATCATTCCCCTTTATGAACTAAGCTATAACTGATCTGTAACCATATCCTAGCATCAACCATGAAATCATTCCCCTTTATGCTCTTTATTACTTTAGCCTAGCTCATCGTCTTATATGTAAGACATAATTTTAAAGTGATACAACTTTTTAAACTCTTTATCTTGTCTTGTATGGGCTCAAGAAAAGGGTTTGGGAGGCTATAGATGTATTTTTTTTGTTTCGATCAAAATTGCACTACCTTTCCCCATATCATGAGATGGGGTTGTTGATGTTGGTATGTTTGAAATTTTCATAGAATTCTCACACCCATTTGTAATCCCAAAAGTAGATAACATCATAACTCATACATAAAATTAATAATTAGTCGGAAACCAAAAAAATTACTTACATAATGACCTAACACCATGAGTTGTGGTTAGTACAAATATCGTTAGATCATTCATTCAAGAACCAACCTAAAAGTTCTAAAAGGTGGCATTTTTACCTTGCGAAAATGGCCATTGATGATGACCTATTAAGAGATAGAATGGGTCATCCTACCATTTATCTTGATCAACCCAAGTTAAGTCCTGAAATGTAATTTTTCACCTTAGTAACCACAAGAGAAAACCACGACCCACAGAGAAATTCTACTAGTCGTGATATGTGGTTGATATCATAGGGTTTCTTAGCCCAGGAATGAATTCATAACATAGGATAACTCGTGGTGATAAATGATGAGTCATTCTATGTGGTTGTTAGGATAGATTTAAGATCCCAGCAAAAGGCCGTAATGACCACGAGTTGAACTAGTGACGCATTGGTCCATAGGATGAGTCATCCTGTGGTTCTTTCATTATGTTTAATAATATTTAAAAATAATTTCCTAGGGTTATTTTTTCACTTAACTTATCTACTAAATTATAATACATCATTTTAAGGCTTATTGGGAAGGGGTTAAAGGGAATTAAAAATGCTTCTTTCAATTTTTACTTCTCCCAACATCTCAAAATAGAGAAACTAGGGTTCCTCACCAGAAGCTCAAAAGATTCAAATTCTTAGAAAGACCTCATATTATAGGCATGTAGGATTTCATCAATGGGTATACTTTCTCCTATTGATTTTAGAATAAATCTCGAATTTCTGAACCTTCTCGTAAATCAAAATTTAGGGTTTTCATTTAGATTATGATTTCCCTATTACTTCAGTTCCGTTATGATTCATATAGTACAATTATATATTTTTACATTATTTGATATATTGAAAGACTTAATAATTTATGAATTAATATTCAGTTTGATATCTTAGTAGTTTTGCATGAATTAGCCTTATCTTCAGAATACTTGATGTGTTATGAACACACGATCCCAATATTTGTTAATTTTAGAATGAACAAAATTACTAATTTTAGTTTATAGATTTATAATGTATTTTCAGTTATACGGACCTTCAGGATAATTTTAGAAAAAGTATATTCAGATTTAATTTTAGAATGTCAGTTTTTATGAGAAATTAGTATAAACTAGTATCGGAGTAGTACTTAGCACCGATTTGAATTGGGTTTAGTGCACCTAAGACCTAGAACTATGTATCATTATAGGTTGTTTATCCCTCCCAGTTGGGCATTAGTTTAGTGATCACTCCATAAAATACATTGGTATGATGACCTAAGTCGTCATTACGTTTGGAAACACCCCAAAAATATTTTACAATAAATTATATGCTCAAAATAGACAAGAAAAATATTTAAATCAAGGATAAAATAGGAGACTAAGGAAATTGGTCCAAGAGGACAAATTATGGACTATGCTAGACTATTGGCAACCATTTCCCCGGTTTGATAACTGTTATAGCAGTAAAAGAAAGTAGCCCAATCGAAGTATTTTAAAAACCCAGCTGAGGACTTTTAAAAACCCTTTTTATTTTTATTTCCCTAGGTTTCCACCTTCCTTAAAAAACATTTATAAAAAACTTATACCTTAACCATAAGATTTCAAGGCCCAAACTTATTAGAGCCTTTTTCAGACACATCCAGAGGGAACCCAGTACGGGAATACGTCTAAGATAAATCACTCCTTTCAATAGAGAAAAATTTCTCATAATATAGAAGCTATGGTTTATTTTTATATCAATCAGACTTGGGCTAGATACACTTAATGTTAATATTAATGTTAGGAGCATTATACATTAGGATTTAGAGAATAGAGTTGGATGGATGGACAAGTTTAAAATCTGGATTGGCTTGAATATGAAAAATTAAGGTATCTTATGTTAATGTTTATAAGTGATGAATAATATTATGAAGTTAGGTTGTGTAGTTTAATATTTCATAGGGTTCGAGTATAAATAAAGGTAGAACGAGATCGTGCGAAATGGTAAAAAGAAGGAATAAAGGTGACTTAAATAAAATATAAATTCTTAAATATCCAAAGTGAAATAGAGAAAATTATATAATTAATGTCTTATTGGTCATGCTTGATGCCTTCCAGAGCATAGAAGATAATAGAGTGAGTAAAGGTATTGCCGTTAGCCATTTTGTAGTATTGACATTGCTTTTATATTATTGTTATTATTGTTTTTTAAAGTTTAGAAAGTTCATGTGAAAATCTCGAGGGTGGGGTATGATTAGAGGGTAAGCACGTAATAATGTGAACTTGGGTAATGACAAACTATAGGGGTGTTTGGTAAGTTATGATTGGGATATGTATATATGTATGTAAAAATTAAGGTTAGTAATCAAGTAAGTGTAACACCCCGAGATTCCATCCTGAGACGTCACACAGTGCTTATGACCCCGAAGGACCACAAGCTAACCCTTTACTGATATCTGTACCTGTACGCTATATAATATCTGAAATAAATGCGGAAACTAGCCACAAGGTTCAACACATCTATGAATACTCATAATACAGAAAACTGAATACTAATACATCAGTCTGAAAAGCCTCTAAACTGTCTGAACTGTGGAGTTGATGGGACAGGTCCCCAACTAACTCCGTCATTTGAAAATAAACAAAGTTTGAAGCAATAATAGTAAAATAAGAATCGTCTTTGAAACATGAGCACTCACTGCTATTGTTGCTGACCGGGACTGAACTACTGAGGATACTCTGGATCCTGTGCCTCAGAACCAATGGTGTCAAATAAAACACCATAGCGCAAACGCGTCAGTACAGGAATGTACCGAGTATGTAGATGAGGTAGGCTAATGCATGCACAATATCTAAACTGAATAATCATGAAGATGTTGTATGAGAACACATACATGATTGCACAGACCATGAACACAATTATCTCAACTCTAGATACTAAAATTCGGACACCACTTTAATACAAACTGAACTCACTACTGACACTGAGATACTGAATTCACTGACTCATCTGATACTGATAACTGAGAGTTTGGATGTACTTGCGTCAAGGACTAAATTCTGATCTTACTTTTTTCGATTGATAGAATTAGAGATCAACTTTTCTAACAGATTATTCTAGAAGTGATTATCAATGATAAGAAGTATGATCATGTCTGAATCTGACAATAAGAATACTCAATAGAATCTGAGATGGAGATTAAGCCTATCTGACGGGAGATCTCTGGATCTGATAACAAGAATACTCAATTGAATCTGGGACTGAGATCAAGCCTATCTTATGGGATATCTCTAGATATGATAATAAGTATCTGTATATGAGACCAAGCCTATCTGATGGGATGGTCCATGAATCAATGGAACTATCTGAGTTCCTCATTGAGATAGACAACTGTACCACACAGTCCTGATTTTTGAAAATTGATACTAAAACTGCAATTGTGGGAAGTAGTTACTTAACCGACATGCCCCAACCTACCACAGGTGGGGTCTAACCTGTAACCCCAACTGGAGGGGTGTCAATATCGTGCCACGGGTAAAGACCTCTCTGGTCAAGCCTCTCTGATGGGTAACCCTCATAGGAAGTAGGCCTGAGGAAATATAATAGTTAATCATCTCTGACGGTGACATCCTCTACTGACGGGGACTACTGCATCCTGCACTGGATACATAGTTCTGGAGATCAGGGATTGCTCCTAACGACTCGTCCTCTCTAACGGGGAGCCTCCATCGTTTCCCTCTCTCGATGCTAGTTTCTACTCCCAACTAAAAGACTCTGAACTGAAATCTTAACTGAACTAAATCTGATACTGATCATGTTTCTCAAAAGATTTGACTAAGTTATGCTGAAACCACTTAGTTCCGTATCTGACGAAAAAGGTATCGAATCATGGTATCTGACTGACGATACAGAGCTTAAATAGATTACTCGAATTGGTTTTGAGATTAGAATTGAATCACTTGAATACTATTAGATCTGAGCTAATTATAGGACTGAGGCTAGATTACTAACGATATAGATATTGCAGAGATAACCAAGAATACTGAACTTTATTAAGTTCAGCACTTGTCTGAGGATACAGAGTTCTATTATTCACTGAGTTTTTAGAATCATGGATCAACTGGAATTATCAAGAAACTGACATAGGCTCTAGACAATATGTCTATTGTCGTGTATAAATATCCACAGGACTCGATAGCATAAAAGTAAAGCATAATCATTCATTCATCATCATAATCATTCGTTCATCATCAAAATCATTCGTTCATTATCACAATCATTCATTCATCATCATAATCATTCGTTCATCATCAAAATCATTCGTTCATTATCACAATCATTCATTCATTCATCATTACAATCATTAAAGAATAACCTCAAGTATTTAAGGATCACAAATATCTATTTATCATCATATTCTCCAAGGGGTCACTTTAGGCATCTCAGAATCATAATCATATAATACCATAGGTGAAACATGCTACTAGATCGTACTCCATTTAACAAGATTTTACCTCAGGTATTTCATACCCATATCAGTCTTGACATGTGCTTGGATATCACATGGCTTGGAGAAACTTCATACTATCATGTCATAACTTACTTGCTAACCACTTGGCATGTATTAAAAGCTTAGCATATATCAAAGAGCACATAATTGGGGAATTTACAACCATCATATCTCGACTTGCTTACTAGGGTCTTTCAACAACCACTAGACATGACCGGTTTTATACCTACTTGGGAATTTTATACTATCTTGGAACATTTCACTCACTAAGGCAATTTATCAAACACTAGGCATGCATGAACTAGCTCACAATTTGGGGCTTCCTATTCAATGTACTATAATGGCCCGTATGCTTCTCCTAATCTCTTTATAAAACCTATGGGGGACATGCTTCGCTTATTCAACCATTTCTACACCCATTTGACATGAACTCATCACATAGAAAGCAACATAAGGAAGATTCATCACAAATATCATATGGATTCCAACTACTAGGGTCAAAGCTCATGAATCTTGTAAACACACATGAATCAAAACTCAAAAACATATTGAACATCAATTTCAACTCTTACAAATCATTAAAAACTTATAAACATAAAAATCTTTGAGTTTTGAAAAGGGTACTTGAGATTCTTGGATGAAAGGTCATCACGCTTGTGACAACTTATCACGAATGTTGTCACTCAGTTTTCCAGCCTGACATGCTGGAGTAAAATGGACATAACTCTTTGCTCCAATATTTGTTTTTGATGAAATTCATATCGTTCGAAAGATAATTCAAAGATATTTAATTTGATATATAGTAGGTCCTCTAATTAGATTAATACAAGGAGTTATGGTCGATTGAAGTAGACCCTAGTTTTGACGCTCACTAAAACTTGAACGATAGGAAAGCTTTCAACTCATCCTTGAGTTAGGGGACCTCTATGATGTTAATTTATGATAAAATAGATTCCAATACAATTCAAAGTATTTCATACTTAGGATGATATTTCTGAAATATTTAGACTCGGATTTTTTTTTTACCAAATACGCTCTAAGGCTCAGACTGTAAGAGGATTTTGTGGGACATTACATTATCTCCCTCTTGAGAACATTCATCCTTGAATGTCACTTGATAGACTTAAAACACGGATAAATAGAACCTACTCAAGAAATTGAAACATTTCAAGGCATGTTTACGCAACTGGAATAACTTACATACTGAGTTCTCATACTGGGCATGTTTCATATCTAGTGCATGTAATACTCGACTGATGATACTCATAGATGAATTCTCATAATACACATGCATATCTGATGCATGGACTCATAATTGGGATGATCTCATGAATACACAGCTGAACATACGCTGACAAACTGAACTCTTTCTACTGAATGTGCATACCTACTGCATGAATGTCCGGCTAAGCTGACTTTTGAAAGCACGACTTGACAATGCAATAACGACTGATGCTAACTTCATAAAGAAAATTTGATCATGCATCGAGATAAATATATTGACATGCAACATCATAATACTATGGGGTATCTCCTCCTTGGGACTCTATGTCCCTCTAAACACACTTCGCTAAAATACTGGGCCGGTGCGCGGGGCACCTATAGATTGAGTCATGATTGACCGATCAAGATCTGAAACTCATGCATGAATTATGATAACATATAAGCTCAAAATGGGGTCAAAGGATATATTAATGCATGCCATAAAGATAAAGGGCTCATAACATACACGGGTCTATTTTAGGAAATCCTTCCCGATCAAGGCGAGCTTGAAATGCATGAAGTCTACCCCTATACATTCTTGCATTCTATGGCCTGGATCACCACACCCAAAGCATACATCACTACCAGCTCTAGACATACCTTGGTGTCGCCTTCCACACTTTCCACAATGCAGATGGGTACGAACACCACTAGCACTACTCTGGGCTTTGGAGCTTGGCGCTCCCTCAGATCTGACACCCCTAAACATAGGTGCGGGTACACTAGATGAAAATGGAGATGGGACTAAAAATCTCTAACTATGCTGGGAACGATTGCCACCCTGGGACCCTACCTGAGACAAACCATGACTACATATCCTGACTCTCTTACTCACTCTCTCTCTTTCCTTCATCATATCTACCTCAATATTCTGTGTATGCATCATCAGTCTAGAAAGGTCCATATCTCTATGAAGCATAGCAGTCCTGCACTCTTTCAATACTAACCCAGATACACTAGTCACAAACTAACTTATACTCGCTTTAGGGTCAGCTATCAAGTCAGGAGCATACTTAGCTAATTTGTTAAACTTAAGACAATACTCTTTCACAGTCATGGTACCTTGCCTTAGGTTTATGAACTCTTCTACCTTAGCCTCTCTTTTATATAGTGGGAAAAATCTAACTAGAAAGATACTCTAAAACTCTAGCCAAATTACGCGAGATGCATTCTCCCCTCTACTCTTCTCCCACAGCACTACCCAATCATGTGCAATATTTTTCAGCCTATAAGATGCTAACTCAACACTTTCCTCCTCAGAAACATGCATAATCTGGGTGATCTTCTTCACCTCCTCAAGATAAAGCTGCGGGTCCTCACCTACTATTGACCCAAAGAATTCTGGCGGGTTCATATTCATGAAACTTCTGATTCTGGCTGTGGCTGAGTCCCTATCTTGCTGAGGTAGGGCTACAAACTGATGATTGCCCAGAACATTAGTCATAGCTTGGGCTAGCGCTTGGAAAGCTGCCCAAAACTCTGTATGTGACACACTCTCATTCTCATGATCTACTGGCTGAGGGGGATGATCATCGATCCCACAGAAAAAATCTCTGCGAGGAGGCATCTATGTAATTGGAAGAAAGAAGTGGATTAGATTGAGGATCAACTTGATCTCATGCTCACTCACATGAAATGATCACTGAAAAAAGAGGAACTTCTCCTAAGAACATCCTATAGCCTCTTTTACATAAATGTGGCGCGCTACATACCCATGCACAAGACTCTACTAGATGCGGCTTTTCAGATTCCCTAGGACATTTTTGAACCTTAGGCTCTGATACCAAGTTTGTAACGCCCCTTGATTCCATCCCGAGATGTTACATGGTGCTTATGACCCCGAAAGACCACAAGCTAACGCTTTACTGATATCTTTACCTGTACACTGCATAATATCTGAAATAAATACGAAAACTAGCCATAAGGTTCAACACATCTATGAATACTTATTATAAAAAAATAAATACTAATACATCCGTCTGAAAAGCCTCTAAGCTATGCGAACTGTGGAGTTGATGGGACAGGTCCCCAACTAACTCTGTCAATTGAAAATAAACAAAGTCTGAAGAAATAATAGTAAACTGAGATTCATCCTCGAAAAAAGAGGACTCACTGCTACTGCTGCTAACTGGGACTAAACTACTGAGGATACTCAGGATCCTTTGCCTCTGAACCAATGGTGTCAAATAAAACACCATAGTACAAATGCGTCAGTACAGGAATGTACCGAGTATGTAAATGAGGTAGGATAATGCAAGGGGTCATGCATGCACAATATCTAAACTAAATAATCAATAAGATGCTGCATGATAACACATACATGATTGCACAGACCATGAACACAATCATCACAACTCTAGTTACTGAAACTCGGAACCACTTTACTGCAGACTAAACTCACTACTGACACTGAGATACTAAATTTACTAACTCATCTAATACTGATAACTGAGAGTCTGGATGTGCTTACATCAAGGAATGAATTCTCAGCTTACTACTTTCGACAGACAGGATTAGAGATCAACTTTTCTAAAATATTATTTCGAAAGTGATTATCAATGATAAGAAGTATGATCATGTCCGAATTTGACAACAAGAATACTTAACAGAATATGAGATGGAGATCAAGCCTATCTGACGGGAGATCTTTGGATCTGATCATAAGAATACTCAACTGAATCTGAGACTAAGATCAAGCCTATCTGACAGGAGATCACTAGATATGATAATAAGTATCTGTGTATGAAACCAAACCTATCTGATTGGATGGTCCATGAATCAATAGAACTATCTAAGTTCCTCACTGAGATAGACGACTGTACCACACAGTCCTAATTTTTAAAGATTGATACTGAAACTATAACTGTGGGAAGTAGTTACTTAACTGATATGCCCCAACCTACCATAGGTGGGGTCCAACCTATAACCCCAGTTGGAAGGGTGTCAATACTGTTCCACGGGTAAAGACCTCTCTGGTTAAGCCTCTCTGATGGGTGACCCTCGCAAGAAGTCGGCCTGAGGTAATATAATAGTCAAACCTCTCTAACGGTGACATATTCTAATGATGGGGAATCCTACATCCTGCGTTGGCTACGCAGTTCTGGAGTTCAAGGATTTCTCCTAACGACTCATCCTCTTTGATAGGGAGCCGCAATCCCTTCCCTCATTCGGTGCTAGTTTCAACTTCCAACTAAAAGAGTCTGAACTAAAATATTAACTAAACATAACTAAACTGAATCTGATACTGATCATGTTTCCCAAAAGATCTGACTGAGTTACGATAAAATTACTTAGTTCCATATCTAACGAAAAAGGTATTGAATCATGGTATCTAACTGACGATATAGAGCTTAAATAGATTTCTAGAATCGCTTCTGAGATTATAATTAAATCACTTGAATACTATTAGATCTGAGCTGATTACAGGACTGAGGCTAGATTACTAGCGATACAGAGATTACAAAGATAACTGAGATTACTGAGATTTCTTAAGTTCTGCACTTGTTTGAGGATACAGATTTCTATAGTTCATGAGTTTTGAGAATCATGGATTGATTGGAATTATAGAGAAACTGACAGGGGCTCTAGACAACAACTCTATTATCGGGTATAAATACCCCAGGACTCGATAGCATAAAAGTAAAGCATAATCATTAATTGATCATCACAATCATTTATTCATCATCACAATCATTTGTTTATCATCACAATCATTCATTCATTATCACAATTATTCGTTCATTCATCATCACAATCATTAAAGCATCACCTCAAGCATTTAAGGATCACAAACATCTATTCTTCATCACAATCGCCAAGAGGTAACTTTAGGCATATCAGAATCATAATCATATAATAATGTAGGGGAAACATGCTACTAGATCATACTTGTAATGCCCCACAAAATCCTTTTCCAGTCTGAGCCTTAGAGCGTATTTGGTAAAGAAAAAATCCGAGTCAAAATATTTTAGAAATATCCTCCCACGTATGAAATACTTTGAATCGTATGGGAATCTATTTTAGAATGAATTAAGATCATAGAGGTCCCCTAACTTATGGACGAGTTGAAAGCTTTCCTATCATTCAAGTTTTAGTGACCGTCAAGATTTGGGTCAAATTTAATCGACCATAACTCATTTCATATATATAATTAGAGGACGTACTATATATCAAATGAAATATCTTTGAATTATCTTTCCAACGACACCAATTTTGTCAAAATCTGATATCAGAGTAAAGAGTTATGCCCATTTTACTCCAGCATGTCTGGCTGGGAAACTGGTGACGACATTCGTGAGAAGCTATCATGCCCGTGATGGCCTATCACCAATGTCGTTAGACCTGAGAAGATTTTTGACCCCAGTGAAGACATTTTGTTATAAGCTATCAAGCCCGTGATGGCCTATCACCAATGTCGTCAGACCTTGGCAGAAACTCAATATTTCACCTTTTTTTATGACATTCGTGGCGGCCTATCACCAACTTGGCGGCCTGTCACAGATGTCGTCAAGAATATTTTTCTAGAAATTTAAGGGCATTTTTGTAAGGGTATTTTTTTCATTTCCCACCTTTTTTGAGCCTCTATAAATATGAGGAACCCTCATTCAAACCCTAATTTCTCCATTTCTCTTCCAATTCTATAAAGAGAGAATATCTAGGGTTTCAATTCAAGAACCTTAATCTTTCAAAAATCATCCAACTAATTTCCTCATAGTGTGGGCTTCGAGAATCATTTATTACAGGTGCGGATAGAGTCTCAAGCATTAGAATTCATTCAACTTCAAAGGTTAAGGCATGTAGATGTTGATTTTTGGGTTCCTTTCATCCAAAAAGCTCAAGAATCTTTTTTAAAACTAAAAGATTTTTATGTTTATGAGTTTTTAATGATTTGTATGAGTTGGAAATTTATGTTTAATGTGTTGTTGAGTTTTGATTTATGTTTGCCTATAAAAATTATGAGCTTTGATCCTACTATGTGGAATTTATGTGAGGTTTGTGATAAACCCTCTTGAAGTTATTTTCTATGTGATGTGTTCATGACTTTTGGGTGTATAAATGGTTAAATAAGTGAAGCATGTACCCCATAGGTTTGATAAAGAGCTTAGGTGAAACATACGGGCTACTATAGTAAGTTGAATGAGGAAGCCCCAAATTGTGAGCTAGTCCATGCATGCCTAGTGTTGGATAAAGTGCCTTAGTGAGTAAAATGTCCCAAGATAGTATGAAATCCCCATGTAGGTGTAAAATAGGTCATGTCTAGTGGTTGTTGAAGAACCCTATCAAACAAGTCGAGACATGATGGTTATAACTTCCCCGATTAAGTGCTCTTTGATATATGCTAAGCTTTTAATACATGTCAAGTGGTTAGCAAGTAAGTTGTGACATGTTAGTATGAATTTCCCCAGGCCATGTGATATCCAAACAGGTGTCAAGACTTAAATAGGTATGAAATAGCCGAGGTAAGATCTTGTTGAATGGAGTACAATCTAGTAGCATGTTTCTCCTACGTTATTATATGATATGATTCCTAATTACTTGAAGATACTTTAATGATTGTGATAATGCATGAATGATTGTAATGAATGAATGATTGCGATGAAAGAATGATTGTGATGATGAATGAATAATTATTCTTTACTTTTATGCTATCGAGTCCTGGGGGTATTTATACCCGACAATAGAGCTGTTGTCTAGAGCCCGTGTCAATTTATCAATAATTCCAATTGATCCATGATTTTCAGAACTCTATGAACTATAGAACTCTGTATCCTCAGACAAGTCAGAACTTAAGAAAGATCAGTAATCTCAGTTATCTCTATAATCTCTGTATCGCTAGTAATCTAGCCTCAGTCCTGTAATTAGCTCAGATCTAATAGTATTTAAGTCTTATCTCAGGAGAGATACGAGTAATCTATTCAAGCTCTGTATCGTCAGTTAGATACCATGATTCAATACCTTTTCCATCAGATATGGAACAAAGTAATCTCAGCATAACTCAGTTAGATCTTTTAAGAAACATGATCAGTAACAGACTCAGTTTAGTTGTGTTCAGTTGAGAATTCAGTTCAGAGTTTTTCAGTTAGGAGTAGAAGATATCACCAAGCGAGGGAAGGGATGGCGGCTCTCCCGTCAGAGAGGCCGAGTCGTTAGGAGCAATCCATAAAATCCAGAACTGCATAGCCAGCACAGGATCCAGGAGTCTCCCATCAGTAGAGGCTATCACCGTCAGAGAGGTTTGACTATCATATTACCTCAGGCCGACTTCCTGTGAGGGTAATCCCGTCAGAGAGGCTTGACCGGAGAGGTATTTACCCATGGCACGGTATTGACACCCTTCCAGCTGGGGTCACAGGTTGGACCCCACCTGTTGTAGGTTAGGAAATATCGGTTAAGTAACTACTTTCCACAGTTGCAGTTTTAGTATCTATCTTCAGAAATCAGGTCTGTTAGATACAGTCATCCATATCTATAAAGAACTCAGATAGTTCCATTGATTCATGGACCATCGCGTCGGATAGGCTTGATCTCTATCTCAGACTCTATTGAGTATTCTTGTTGTCAGATTCGAACATGATCATACTTCTTATCATTGATAATCGCTTCTGAAATAATCTGTTATCAAAGTTGATCTCTAATACTGTTAGTCGAAAGTAGTAGGCTCAGAGTTCAGTACTTGATGTAAGATAATCCAGATCCTCAGTTATTAGTATGAGATACGTCAGTGATTCAGTATCTCAGAGTCAGTAGTGAGTTCAGTCTGCAGTAAAGTGGTATCCGAGTTTTAGTATCTAGAGTTGCGATGATGGTGTTCATGTTTCTGTGTATTCATGTATGTGTTCTCATGCGGCATTTTCATGATTATTCAGTTTAGATATTGTGCATGCATGGGCCCTTGCATTAGCCTACCCTATCTACATAATCAGTATATTCCTCTAATGACGTATTTGCGCTATGGTAGTTTATTTGACACTATAGGTTCTGAGGCACAAAATCCAGAGTATCTTCAACAGTTTAGTCCCAGTCAGCAGCAGTAGCAGTGAGTCCTTTTCTTTTGAGGATGAATCTTAGTTTACTATTACTGTTTTAGAATTTGTTTATTTTCAGTTAACGGATTTAGTTGGGGACACGTCCCATCAAATCCACAGTTCAGATAGTTTAGAGGCCTTTCAGATGGACCTATTAGTATTAAGTTTTCTGAATTATGAGTATTCATAGATGTATTAAACCTTATGGCTAGTTTCCATCTTTATTTCTGATATTATGAAGTATACAAGTACAAATATCAGTAAAGGGTTAGCTTGTGGTCCTTCAGGGTCATAAGCACCATGTGACATCTCAGGATGGGATTTTGGGGCATTACAAGCTTGGTATTAGATCCTAAGGTTTAAGAGTGTCCTAGAGAGTCTGGAAAGCCGTATCTAGTAGAGTCTTGTGCATGGGTTTGTAGCACGCCACATTTATGTACCAGAGGATACATGATGTTCTTAGAAGCAGTTCCTCTTCTTGCTATGATAATTTTGTGCGAGTGAGCATGAAATCATGTTGATCCTCAGTCTAATCCACTTCTTTCTTCCAATTACAGAGTATGCCTCCTCGCAGAGATTTTGTTCGTAGGGTCGATGATCATCCCCCTCAGCCAGTAGATCCTGAGAATGAGAGTGTGTCACATACAGAGTTTCGGGTAGCTTTTCAGGTGCTAGCCCAAGCTGTGACTAATGTTCATGGCAACTGTCAGGCTGCAGTCCCACCTCATCAAGATAGGAATTTTGCCACAGCTAGGATTAGAAGATTCATAAAAATAAACCCACCCGAATTCTTTGGGTCAGTAGTAGGTGAGGAACCGAAGTTGTTTCTAGAGGAGGTGAAGAAGATCACCCAGATTATTCATATTTCTGAGGAGGAGAGTGTTGAGTTAGCATCTTATAGGTTAAAAGATATTTCTCATGATTGGGTAGTGATATGGGAGAAAAGTAGAGGGAAGAATGCAGATCCCGTGACTTGGTTAGCATTATAGAGTGGCTTTCTAGATAGGTTTTTCCCGCTAGAGATGAGAGAGGCTAATTTAGAAGAGTTCATGAACCTAAGTCAAGGTTCCATGACCTTGAAAGAGTATTGTCTTAAGTTTAACCAATTAGCTAAGTATGCTCCCGACTTGGTAGCTGACCCTAGAGCGAGTATGAGATACCATTCTCAATAGAGATATGGATCTTTCTAGGAAAATAATGCATGCACAATAAGTTGAGGCAGATAAAATGAATGAGAGAGAGAGTGAATAAGAGATCCAAGATAGGTAGTCTTGGTTTCCCGTAGGCAGGGTATTAAGGTGGTAGTAGTTCTCACTATGGTCGGAGATTTTTAGTTCCAGCTCGATCTTCAGCTAGTGTACTCGCACCTGTGTTTGGGGGTGTCAGATCTGAGGGAGCGCCAAGCTCCAAAGCCCAAAGTAGTGCTAGTGGTGTTCGTACCCATCTGTGTTTTGAAGAGTATGGCTGGCGCAACCAAGGTGTGTGTAGATACGGTAGTGATATGTGTTTTAGTTGTGGTGATCCAGGCCATAGAATGCGATAATGTAGAGTGTTGACTTAAAAGGGTAGATTTCATGCGTTTCAGGCTTGCCTTGATCGGGAAGGATTCCCTAAAGTAGACCCGGGTATGTTATGGTACCTTCATATTTATGACATGCATTGATAGATCCTTTGCTCCCATTTTGATCTTATATGTTAGCATGAGTCATGCATGAGTTTCTGATCTTGATCGGTCAATTACGACCCAGTATGTAGGTGCCCCGCGCACCGCTCCAGTATTTCAGCAAGTGTGTTTAGAGGGACATAGAGTACCAAGGGGTAGATACCCCATAGTATTATGATATTGCATTCCATTAGATTCATCCTGATGCATGTTCAGATTTTCTTTATGAAGTTAGCATCAGTCATTGTCGCATTGTCAAGTCATACTTTCAAAAGTCAGCTTAGCCGGAAATTCATGCATTAGATATGCATATTTAGTAGAAAGAGTTTAGCTTGTCAGCGTGTATTCAGTCGTGTATTCATGATATCGTCCCATTTATTAGTCCATGCATCAGATATGCATGTGTATTATAAGAATTCAGCTATAAGTATAATCCGTCGAGTATTTCATGCATCAGATATGCATGCCCAGTGTGAGAACTCTATATGTCAGTTGCTGTAATTGCGTAGTCCTGATCTGAGATATTTCTATTTCTTGAGTATGTTCTATTGATCAGTATTATTAGTCTATCAAACGACATTCGAGGACGAATGTTCTCAAGGGGGAGATAATGTAATGCCCCGTAAAATCCTTTTCCAGTCTGAGCCTTATAGCGTATTTGGTAAAGCGAAAATCCGAGTCATAATTTTTCAGAAATATCCTCCCAAGTATGAAATACTTTGAATTGTGTGGGAATTTATCTGAGCATGAATTGAGATCATAGAGGTCCCCTAACTTATGGGCGAGTTGAAAGCTTTCCTATCGTTCAAGTTTTAGTGACCGTCAAGATTTGGGTCAACTTTAATCGACCACAACTCCTTTCATATATCTAATTAGAGGACCTACTATATATCAAATGAAATCTCTTTAAACTATCTTTCCAATGATATATATTTTATCAAAAACCTATATCGGAGCAAAGAGTTATGCCTATTTTACTCCAGCATGTCTGGCTGGAAAACTGGTGACGACATTCGTGATAAGCTATCACACCTGTGATGGCCTATCACCAATGTCGTCATACCTGGGCAGATTTTTTCCCCAGTGATGACATTTTGTGATAAGCTATTACTCCCGTGATGGCCTATCACCAATGTCGTAAGACCTAGGTAGAAACTCAATATTTCACCTTTTTTTTGACGACATTTGTGACCTCCTATCACTAACTTGACGGCCTGTCACAGATGTCGTCAAGAATATTTTCCAAAAATTTAAGAGCATTTTTTCAAGGTTATTTTGGTCATTTTCCACATTTTTTTAAGCCTCTATAAATATGAGGAACCCTCATTCAAACCCTAATTTCTCTATTTCTCTTCCAATTCTATAAAGTGAGAATATCTAGGGTTTCAATTCAAGAACCCTAATCTTCCAAAAATCAACAATAAATCTTTAAGATTTTTTCAAGAACTAAGTTCCTCATAGTGTGTGCTTCTATAATCATTTATTATAAGTGCGGAAAGGTTCTCAAGCATTATAATTCGTCCGACTTCAAAGGTTACGGTATGTAGATGTTGATTCTTGGGATCCTTTTATCCAAGAAGCTCAAGAACCCTTTTTAAAACTAAAAGATTTTTATGTTTATGAGTTAATGATTTGTATGAGTTGGAAATTGATGTTTAATGTTTTTTTGAGTTTTGATTTATGTTTGCCTGGAAAAATTATGAGCTTTGACCCTAGTATGTGGAATTCATGTGAGGTTTGTGATAGACCCTCTTGAAGTTATTTTCTATGTGATGTGTTCATGACTTTTGGGTGTATAAATGGTTAAATAAGCGAAGCATGTCCCCCATATGTTTGATAAAGAGCTTAGGTGAAACATAAGGGCCTCTATAGTACTTTGAATAAGGAAGCGCCAAATTGTGAGCTAGTTCATGCATTCCTAGTGTTGGATAAAATGCCTAGTGAAATGTGCCAAGATAGAATGAAATCCCCATGTAGGTGTAAAATCGGTCATGTCTAGTGGTTGTTGAAGAACCCTAGCGAACAAGTCAAGACATGATGGCTGTAACTTCCCCGATTAAGTGCTCTTTGATTTATGCTAAGATTTTAATACATGTCAAGTGGTTAGCAACTAAGTTGTGACATGATATTATGAAGTTACCTAGGCCATGTGATATCCGAACAGGTGTCAAGACTGAAATAGGTATGAAATAGCTGATGTAATACCTTGTTGAATGGAGTACAATCTAGTAGCATGTTTCCCCTACGTTATTATATGATATGATTCCTAATTACTTAAAGATGCTTTAATGATTATGATAATGCATGAATAATTGTGATGAATGAATGATTGTGATAATGTATGAATGATTTTGTAGAATGAATGATTGTGATGATGAATGAATAATTATGCTTTACTTTTATGCTATCAGTCCTGGGGGTATTTATACCCGATAATAGAGCTATTGTCTAGAGCCCGTGTCAATTTCTTGATAATTCAAGTCGAGCCATGATTCTCAGAACTCAGTGAACTATAGAACTCTGTATACTTAGACAAGTCAGAACTTAAGAAATCTGAGTAATCTCAGTTATCTCTGTAATCTCTGTATCGCTAGTAATCTAGCCCCAGTCCTGTAACCAGCTCAGATCTAATAGTATTCAAGTCTAATCTCAAAAGTGATTTGAGTAATCTATTCGAGCTCTATATCGTCAGTCAGTTACCATGATTCGATACCTTTTTTCGTTAGATACAAAACAAAGTAATCTCAGCGTAACTCAGTCAGATCTTTTAAGAAACATGATCAGTAACAGATTCAGTTCCATTGTGTTCAGTTGAGAATTCAATTTAGAGTCTTTGAGTTTTGGCACTTGAGTGATGGATGACTTGGTGGACCTTCAGTCCTTCTGAATGACCATCAGGTCGATTGTTACAGACCTCGATCAGAATTCTCTAGAAAAATTTTAAAGGGGCAGTTTGGTCTTTTCCACATCCTCCCCCAGCTCTATAAATACCCGGCTAAGGGACTTCAAGTTCAGTTTTTTCTGTTCTAACCAAAAAATTAGGGCTTCCAAAATCAAAATACTCTCTTCACCTTTCATAAAATTTAAGAGGGATCAATAAGGATCAAGAGAAATCAAGAACTCCTTTCAAGAGACTTCAAGAAAAAAAATTCCCAGGAATTTAGATGTTGATTCTTGGGTCCCTTTCATCCAAGAAGCTCAATTACCCCTTTTCAAATTTAAGGATTTTATTTTTTGTTATATTCTATGATTTGTATGAGTTGAAGTTGATGTTACTTGTGTTGTTGAGTTTGGATTCAAGATTGTTGCAAGATTTATGGTCCTTGACCCTAGTATGTGGAATTTATGTAATGCTGTGATGAGCCCTTTTGGAGTTGGTTTCTATGTGAGGTGTTCATAACATTAGGGTGTAGAGATGGTTGAATGAGCGAAGTATGCACCCCATTGGTTGGATGAAAGGCTGAGGTGAAGCATAGAGGGGCATTGTAGTATGTTAAAGGGGAAACCCAAAGTTGTGGGCTAGTCCATGCACACCTAGTGTTTGATAAAATGACTTAGTGAGCGGAATGAGCCATAATAATAATATGGAATCCCCGAGTAGGAGTAGAACTAGACATATCTAGTGGTTGTCAAAAGACCGTAGTGAGTAAGTTGAGATGAAATAGCGGTAAATCTCCCAAGTGAGTGCTCTTTGATTTATTTTAAGTTTTTATACATGCTAAGTGGTTAGCAAGAGAGTAATGACATGATAGTGTGAAGTTTTCCTAAAATCTCATGATATCTATATATATGTCAAGACCGATATAGGTGTGAAGTACTTGATGCAAGACTTCGTTGAATGGGGTATAATTTAATAACATATCTTCCTTAAGGTAGTTTGTGATGATGAATTGATATTGATGACCCCCTAAATGTTGGGAGCGATCCTTTGGTAATCATGATGGTGAATAGAGGTTTATATTTCCTAAATGATAGATGCGATGCCGTAAGGTTTGTTAGGGGGAAAGTATGTTATGATTCTGAAACGCTTACAGTGACCCCTTGGTAGTTGTGATGATGAGTAGATGTTTGTGAATCCTTGGAGGCTTGAGGTGATGTTCTAATAATTGTGAAATTGAATATATGACATGATTTCTGAGTTTCTTGTTAATATGCCTAAATGATGGTAATGATGCATGAATGCTTATGATGCTTGAATGAATGATGATGCTTTACTTCTATGTTATCGAGTCCTGGGGGTATTTATACCCAAAAATAGAGCTGTTGTCTAGAGACCGTGTCAGTTTCTCGATAATTCCAATCGAGCCATGATATTCAGAACTCAGTGAACTATAGAACTCTGTATCCTCAGACAAGTGTGAAGCTTAATAAAGATCAGTAATCTCAGTTATCTCTATAATCTCAGTATCGCTAGTAATCTAACCTTCGTCTTGTAATCAACTCAGATCTAATAGTATTCAAGTAATTCAATTCTAATCTCAGAAGCGATTTGAATAATGTATTCAAGCTCTGCATCATCTGTCAGATGCTATTCGATACCTTTCCATCAGGTACAGAACTAGGTAATCTCAGCGTAACTCAGTCAGATTTTTTGAGAAATATAATCAGTATCAGATTCAGCTTAGTCCAAGTTTAGTTAAAAATCAAATCAATGTCTTTCAGTTGGGAGTAGAAACTAGCACCGAGCGAGCTCAAGGATGGGGACTCAACTACTAGTGGAGGGTGTGATCTTTAGATGCGATCCTTGTGCTCCATAACTACGTAGCCAGCATAGGTTGAGACATCACACCTGCTAGATAAGGGTGGATGAGAGACATCATCTAGATAAGGGTGGATGAGAGACATCATACCTTCTAGATAAGGGTAGATGAGGTATGTCGGTTAAGTAACTACTTCCCACAGTCTCAGTTTCAGAATTTGTCTCAGACTTCAAGAAAGAGCTCAGTTCAGTGTACAGAATGCAAGGCTGTTAGATACAGGCCATCATGTATGATTATCTACAAATTCGAAGATCTTCTATTAGATAGACCGATCTCAAAATCAGTTATCGGATCTGAAAATTAGTTATCAAGTAGTATTACTATCCACAGATTCAGAGACTACCTGCTAGATAGGGTTGATATCAGTTGCAGTCAATCATTTTTATTATTAGAAGATTTGGAGACAACCTGTTAGCGAGGGTTTCTATCAGTTTTAGAAGCTTCAGATACTCGTAGTCTCAGTATGTCCAGAAATTTTAGAGTTTCAGTATATTCAATATCAGTTAGCAGAGTTATTCAAAGTATGCTCAGTGACAGTATGCGTAGTATGTTCAGTTATTACAGATTCTTTATGTATGCTAATCCAGCTCTTACATATTATTCAGTTAAGTTATGTTCATGCATAAGCCCTTGCATTTAGCCTTACCTCGTATACATACTCGGTATATTTTTCTACTGACGCATTTGCGCTATGGTGTTTTATTTGACACCATAGGTTCAGAGGCACATGATCCAGAGTATCCCCATCACTTCTGTCCCAGTCTGTTGCAGTAGCAGTGAGTCCTCTTCTTTCGAGGATGAATTTCAATCTACTATTATTGCATAAGATTTTGTTTATATTTTCAGTTGACGGGGTTAGTTAGGGACATGTCCCATCAACTTCACAGTTCAAACAGTTTAGAGGCTTTTTAGATGGATGTTAATGTATTAGTATTCAATATTCATTTTTGAGTATGTGCAGATGTATTGAACCTTATGGTAAGTTTCCGTATCTATTTATGATATTATACAGTGTACTTATACATATATCAGTAAAGGGTTAGCTTGTGGTCCTTTGGGTTCATAAGCACCGTGTGACATATGTGGATGGGATCTCAGGGTGTTACAAGTTTTGTATCATAGCCTAAGGTTCAAGAGTGTCCTAGGGAGTATGGAAAGCTGCATCTAGTAGAGTCTTGTGTATGGGTGTGTAGCGCGCCATATTTATGTACAAGAGGCTACAGGATGTTCTTAGGAGAAGTTTACCTTCTTTCAGTAATCATTTCGTGTGAGTGAGCATGTGCTCAGGTTGATCCTCAGTCTAATCCACCTCTTTCTTTCAATTACAGAGTATGCCTCCTCGAAGAAGTTTTGTTCGTGGGGTCGATGATCATCCCCCTCAACCACTAGGACCTGATAATGAGAGTATATCACATGCAGAGTTTCGAGCAGCTTTTCAGGCACTACCCCAAGCTGTGACTAATGTTCAGGGAAACCTTCAGGCTATAGTCCCACCTCAGCAAGATGGGAATTCTGCCGCAGCCAGGATTAGAAGCTTAGTGAGAATGAACCCGCCCGAATTCTTTGGTTCAGTAGTAGGTGAGGATCCGCAGTTGTTTCTTGAGGAGGCGAAGAAGATTACCCAATTATGCATATGTCAAAGAAGGAGAGTGTTGAGTTACCATCTTATATATTGAAAGATATTGCTCATGATTGGGTAGTGATGTGGGAGAAAAGTAGAGGGTAGAATGTAACTCCTGTGACTTGGTCAGAGTTTTAGAGTGCCTTTCTAGATAGATTTTTCCCTCTAGAGATAAGAGAGGATAAGGTAGAGGAGTTCATAAACCTAAGGCATGGTTCCATGATCGTGAAAATGTATTGTATTAAGTTTAACCAATTAGCTAAGCATGTTCCCGACTTCGTAGATGACCCTAGAGTGAGCATGAGTAAGTTTATGTCTGGGGTTTTGAGTTATCTGTTGAAAGAGTGTAGAGATGCTATGCTAAATAGAGATATGGATCTTTCTAGGCTAATGATACATGCGTAGAAAATTAAGGCAGACAAGATGAAAGAAAGAGAGAGTGTGAGTAAGAGAGCCAAGATAGGTAGTCGTGGTTTCTCACAGTCAGGGTCCCTAGGTGGTAGTGGTTCTTAGCATGGTTGGAAATTTTTAGTTCCATCTCAATCTTTGACTAGTGTACCCACACCTGTCTTTGGGGGTGTCAGGTCCGAGGGAGCGCCAAGCTCTAAGGCCTAGAGTAGTGCTAGTGGTGTTCGTACCTACCCATTATGTGAAGAATGCGGTAAGAATCATAAGGGTGTATGTAGATCCGGTAGCGATGTGTGCTTTGGATATGGTGATACCGGTCATAAAGTTCGAGCCTTTCCTAAGACAGGTCCCCGAAGTCAGCGTAGTCATCCTTCAGGCTCTCCTGAAATCTCGTGATATCTAGATATATGTCGAGACCGATATAGGTGTGAAGTACTTGATGCAAGACTTCGTTGAATGGGGTATAATTTAACAGCATGTCTTCCTTAAGGTAGTTTGTGACGATGAATTGATATTGATGACCCCCTAAATGTTAGGAGCGATCCTTTGGTAATCATGATGGTGAATAGAGGTTTATATTTCCTAAATGATAGATACGATGATGTAAGGTTTGTGAGGGGGAAAGTATGTTGTGATTCTGAAATGCTTAGAGTGACCCCTTGGTAGTTGTGACGATGAGTAGACTTTTATGAATCCTTGGAGGTTTGATGTGATGTTCTAATGATTGTGAAATTGAATATATGACATGATTTCTGAGTTTCTTGTGAATATGCCTGAATGATGGTAATGATGCATGAATGCTTGTGATGCTTGAATGAATGATGATTCTTTACTTCTATGTTATCGAGTCCTGGGGGTATTTACACCCGAAAATAGAGTTGTTGCCTAGAGCCCGTGTCAGTTTCTCGATAATTCCAACCGAGCCATGATTTTTAGAAGTCAGTGAACTATAGAACTCTGTATCCTCAGAAAAGTGCGAAGCTTAATAAAACTTAGTAATCTCAGTTATCTCTGTAATCTCTTTATCGCTAGTAATTTAGCCTCCGTCCTGTAATCAACTCAGATCTAATAGTATTCAAGTGATTCAATTTTAATCTCAGAAGCGATTTGAATAATCTATTCAAGCTCTGCATCATTAGTCAGATGCTATGATTTGATACCTTTTCGTCAGGTACAAAACTAAGTAATCTCAGCATAACTCATTCAGATCTCTTGAGAAATATAATTAGTATCAGATTCAGCTCAGTCTAAGTTCAGTTAAGAATCAAATCAATGTCTTTTAGTTGGGAGTAGAAACTAGCACCGAGCGAGCTCAAGGATGGGGACTCACCTACTAGTGGAGGGTGTGATCCTTGGATGCAATCCTTGTGCTCTAGAACTACATAGCCAGTGTTAGTTGAGACATCACACCTGCTAGATAAGGGTGGATGAGAGACATCATCTAGATAAGGGTGTATGAGAGACATCATACCTTCTAGATAAGGGTAGATAAGGTGGCTTGACCTATTAGATGAGGGCTCCACCGATGTTGTATGAGGACCTGATAGATGAGGGCCATATAAAGATAATGTCTTTACCCGTGGCACAGTATTAACACCCTCCCAACCGGGGTTAGAGGTTGGACACCTAAGAGATAGTAGGGGCATATCGGTTAAGTAACTACTTCCCATAGTCTCAGTTTTAGAATCAGTCTCAGACTTCAAGAAAGAACTCAGTTCAGTGTACAGAATGCAAGGCTGTTAGATACAGGCCATCATGTATGATTATCTGTTAATTCAAAGATCTACTGCTAGATAGGCTGATCTCAAAATTAGTTATTAGATCTCAAAATCAGTCATCAAGTAGTATTATTATCCATAGATTCAAAGACTACCTGCTAGATAGGGTTTATATCAGTTTCAGTCAATCATTCTTATTATTAGCAGATTCGGAGACAACCTGTTTGATAGGGTTGCTATCAGTTTCAGAAGCTTCAGATACTCGTAGTCTCAGCATGTCTAGAAATTTTAGAATTTCAGTATATTCAGTATCAGTTACCAGAGTTATTCCGAGTATGCTCAATGACAGTATGCACAGTATGTTCAGTAATTATAGATTCTTTATGTATGCTAGTACAACTCTTGAATATTAGTCAGTTAAGTTATGTTCATGCATAAGCCCTTGCATTTACCCTTACCTCATCTACATACTCATTATATTTTTTTACTGACGCATTTGCGCTATGGTGTTTTATTTGACACCATAGGTTTAGAGGCACAGGATCCAGAGTATTCCCATCAGTTCAGTCCCAGTCAGCAACAGTAGTAGTGAGTCCTCTTATTTTGAGGATGAATCTCAATTTACTATTATTGCATAAGATTTTGTTTATATTTTCAGTTCACGGGGTTAGTTGGGGACATGTCCCATCAACTCCACAGTTCAGACAGTTTAGAGGCTTTTCAGACGGATGTTTATGTATTAGTATTCAGTTTTCAGTTTTGAGTATGTGTAGATGTATTGAATCTTATGGCCAGTTTCCGCATTTATTTAAGATATTATGCAGTGTACAGGTACATATATTAGTAAAGGGTTAGCTTGTGGTCCTTCGGGTCCATAAGCACCATGTGACGTCTCGAGATGGAACCTCGGGATGTTATACGTATTCAACCATTTCTACACCCATTTGACATGAACACATCACATAGAAAGCAACATAAGGAAGATTTATCACAAATATCACATGGATTCCACCTACTAGGGTCAAATCTCATGAATCATGTAAACAAACATGAATCAAACTCAACAACATATTCAACATCAATTTCAACTTTTACAAATCATTAACTACTCATAAACATAAAAATCTTTGAGTTTTGAAAAGGGTACTTGAGCTTCTTGGATGAAAGGGGACCCAATAATCAACATCTACATACCTTAATCTTTGAAATTGGATGAATTCTAATGCTTGAGACTCTCTCCGCACTTGTAATAAATAATTCTTGAAGCCCACACTATGAGGAACTTGATTTTTGAAAAAATTCTAAAGAATTTATGGATGATTTTTGGAAGATTAGGGTTCTTGAATGAAACCCTAGTTATTTTCTCTTCTTAAGATAATTGAGAGAGAAGATGGAGAAATTAGGGTTTGAATGGGGTTTCTCATATTTATAGAGACCTTGAAAAGATGGGAAAATACCAAAATACCCTTGCAAAAATATTCTTAAATTGCTGGAAAAAATAGCTGATGACATTCGTGACAAGTCGTCAAGTTGGTGATAGGTCGTCACGAATTATCGTCACAAAAGGGTGAAATTTTGATTTTCTGGTTAAGGTTGACAACATTGGTGATAGGCCTTCACGGGTGTGACGGCTTGTCAAAAAATGTCATCACTGGGGGTATAAATCTTCCCAGGGATGACGACATTGGTGATAGGTCGTCACTCTCATGACAGCTTATCACGAATGTCGTCACTCAGTTTCCCAGCCTGACATGCAGGAGTAAAATGGGTATAAATCTTTGCTCCGATATCAGTTTTTTACTAAATTGATATCGTTAGAAAGATAATTCAAGGAGATTTCATTTGATATCTAGTAGGTCCTCTAATTTGATATATACAAGGAGTTATGGTCGATTAAATTTGACCCAAGTTTTGACGCTCACTAAAACATGAACGATAGATAAACTTTTAACTCATCCTTGAGTTAGGGGACCTCTATGATCTTAATTCATGATAAAATATATTCCCACACGATTCAAAGTATTTTATACTTGGGAAGATATTTCTGAAATATTTAGACTCAAATTTTTGCTTTACCAAATACGCTCTAAGGCTCAGACTAGAAGAGGATTTTGCAGGGCATTACAGTAAGTCAAACAATTATTATAGTACTTAGACTTTTTTGTACTTGTTCTTGGTTTGTGGACTTAACATCTATGATTTCCTCGTTACATGTTTTATGACTCAGTGACTGTGTTGCCTTTTATTTGGATTGTGCTGATATGTTTTGGATGATATAAGTCACGTATGTAAAATTATAATTATTGTGATATGGGTCAAGTACCATGTTGGTATAGATATTCTTGTTGTGATATGGGTTGGATACATCAGTGGTATGGATATGTTGAAGATGTTGAGAAGGGTAAGAGATGATGCATGTATCTTGCATGAGTGCATACATTCATATGTTTGAATGTGTTTCTATATTATATCTATGTTCTCATATATGCTCTTGGTTGTGGTAAATGATGAAAAAGAGTTTATGAATGTAAATTTGGTCCCTTGTGTAGACTTGGTTAGAGGCGAGACTTTATGGTCCCTTAAAAGGACCATTTATGGTATAATATGATGCGTAAAACTTATTATATTTATAGAATATGGTATTGTGATGTCTTTGATTGTGAGTATTGATAGGACTTGCTTGATTGTAGCTTAAAGAATTGTAGGTTCCATAAGGATTGGCCAGAATGTGAGGAAAAGGTTCCAATTGTAATAGGTAGTCAAATGACAAAGATTTACAAAATGTTAATTCAAAATACAAAGTTGTACAAAAATTTTAAATGATAGGTAGGTCATAAAGATGCTAAGATGATATTATAAGGATTTCTTAATTAGGGTTAGAACCAAAGGTTTATGTGATGTTATGATTATTCCATAATTTTTATTGATATTATTTGCTACTAAGCTTAGTCAACTGACGATTCTTACCAGTACACGTGGTTGTATTGATGCTACACTTACTATACCTCTACTCGAAGTATAGCCATGGTGCAGTTAACTTGGAGTTTCTATAGAAGTGATGTCGGTCACTTAGCAACAACTCCTACCATTTCTATATTTCATGTATGCTGCCTTATAAATTCCCTTTCTTCTTGTTTAGTACTTTTTTTAACCAATTTAGGCTAGGTTCTCGGGAGTCTCTTATAGTTATTTTCCATATTTTCTTTTCATATTTGATGTATTTAAACATTCTTTGGAAAGAATTAAATGTGTACTGTTATTTCAACTTTATTGGACTTTTTGATGGTTGGTATTAAATTAACTATATGTATATTATAGTAACTTCAACATTTAGTTGAATGGTAGGATATTCTGGGTTCTTCTATCGGGGGTAGGTGCAGGTAGGTTCACGACATGACTTGGCGGGTTGGGTCAAGACAAAGATAGTATCAGAGCCCAAGTTACCAGTCTCCTAGTACAAGAGCAACTATTGAGAAGAATCATATTGATTGGTGTGGTAAAATCCACATAAAATCTATAGGAAGCTACAAGGCATCTAGGAATCTATCTCACTTTTCTTCTTTTCTATCGTGACATCTCAATGTGGTACCCCCGAGTTGAGTCCAATTAGTATATTTTCAATTCCAATTGGTATCTCAATTGTCATAATTAGACTAGTTGGTCCAAAATGGTATCTCTTAACATGGAAAGTCCAAAACCAAATGTCAATTAATAAAGACTTGTAAGGGCATAGAAAGTGGGTTGTAATGCTTATTTGATATGTAGGTCCTTATGGTGATACAATTATATGTTAAAAATATTTTATATGTACCTTGTTTCCAATGGTGAAGTAAATTAATTTTCCTCATGGTGCTTAAAATCTTGAAACATGATTTATTGATAGTGTGTATGTGTGGTGGTGTGATGTGTAGCAAGTAGATCAGTGGATGTAAGGATTGGGTGTGGTCCAGAGAGTGTCTTTATTTTGGTGACTTGAGTTATATCTTATCTTTCCATGATTTGGAGTATCAATTGACTTTTATACAATCCTTTACGAACTACACAGGTGCCTCGCTATTGGCAGAATTATTTAGAGGATAGTGAATTAAGTAAGTATGGAGACTAATGAAAGTCCAACCCTAATTAATTTAACAGATGAAAAATGGATTTGGTTGTGGTTCAAAGACATCAATTTATATTATGTGCACACAATAAGTTATCACGCTATGAAAGCTTGCATAAAAGTAATATGACGTAGAAAGGAGCCTGAGACTGGTAAGAAAAAGTTGAGGTGGAGATGCTGGAGGCTACCGCTACAACGGTACCACTACAATGGCTCCAGGTAGTTTTCTGCCAGCCATTTTCCCCATCTTTTCAACTTTGAAAGGCAATTCTTTTGCTAAGATGATAAAATAACACAAATTCATCCAACATGCATTATAAGTAAAGATGTTTATTATTAAAAATCCGGGAAGGAAAAAACATCTTAAATGTGAAAGAAATAAAAGGATTAATTATTTTTTATATGCCCTAAATGGGGACAACCCAAATCCACGTACATAAAACATATAAAAAAGGGGGGAGGGGGCTATCTAGTAGCACTATCTTTGAAACTCGAGACATCTAAACTCTCATCATCCATTCCATCGAGGAAGAAGAAATCTCGATCATCCTTCCTGGACAGCTTCAACAACTTATTCTAGGGATAGGTGCACCTTACTATTAACTTGACCACTTTCTATATTCTCACAAGTATGTGGTTACAGGGGAGATTCTTCTTTTTTTCATCAGTAGACTTGATGTTGGGCGTATTTATACGTCTAAGCACCATAACTTACCCATGTTTTAGCTAAGTTTTGAGGATAAAATACATAATTCTTGCACTTTGTCTATTTTTAGTTAAGTGAACTGACCTATGTGATTAGTATGCTTTTCAGGTACTAATGAGGAAGATTACGACACTTTGGGGACCTGTGGATAGCAAAGGAAACTTCACATAAAAGGAAAGCAACTTTTGGACTGAATGTGATAAATGGGAAATTTTTCCCGGGCAAACTCAATATTTTTAAATAGTTAAGGATGCAGTGGCAATTTATTAGTGAAGGATGTTATTAAAAGCCTTATGGCTGAATTTTTAGGGATTGACATTCTGTATTTTTTTAAAAACAAGAGAAAACGGCTTAGCTTGAGGAGAGAGAGAGAAACATTTTTCTCTCTTATTTTCGCTATTCATCTTCTCCACCAAGATCGTTCTAAGTTTTGGTATGATGAATATTTCTATTGTGATTTCCGTTTTATTCATGAGTAGATAAGTTTATTTGTTAGGGTTATGGAAACCTTGTAGTATACTCTCTATTGCTATGGGTTTTTGAATTTATGATGTGTTAATCCACTTATATCATTACTCTCTTTGTTATGATTGAATTCTCGTGGTTGCAAACATAGGGAATGTGCCATTATAGCAATAACTTGTTCGATAGAAAAGTTACTGTTTGGAAAAGAGAGTATGACAAGAAAATAGGGTTTCCAACCTCTATTTTACACGTTAATTTCGAGAGAACTAAGGTGAATAAATCCTTGATGGTTGAGAAACACTTGGATTTAGAATTAGAATACATCTCTGTATAAGTGCATGCATGTATAAATCCTTATTACTCATAGTTAATAGAGAAGTAGAAGCTACAAGGTGGACATAACCCTAACTTGTCATTCTCTGTGATCAAATATTATTACACATATCATCTCATTGTTACACCGATAATATTATTGTGCACTTAAACTGAAACCCTCCTTTACTTTGGAACCTTCGATCAACAGTCTAATAATAATCACAATACTTAGTAATCATAGTATTCCCTGTGGGATTTGACACCCAACCCAGTTGGGTTCTATATTTGACAGCGACCGCTCGCACTTTCTAACGAGAGTTGTAATTTGGGCGTATCAAGACTCTACTCGAAGCTATTCATAAACTTGGGTTGGGTTTGATGGGTGCTCAAAAGAGCACTCAACCCCGGTCCCACCAACTAGATAGCTCTCACCCTTCCCTCTTACCTTTGTCTTCTTCTTACTCCCTTTTAAAATGGCCTTACCCACATATGTTATATGCCACCTCATAGTTGTTCATAATGTCTTCAATCTCCCAAGACACGTTCACCTGATCAAAAAGTGTGGTAACCAAAGAAGGTAGGAAAAGATCATATGCCAACCTCTCCTAAGCATAAAAGTACCGCCACTCATCTACAATCTGTGCCTTTATATTCACTTGAACTCTCACAAGGACATATGCCACGACCATGGCATAGTGAAAGTATTCATTTGTAACATTTTTCGAGGGAAATATCCTCTGGGAAAAACTTTGTAACAACACCCTGTCCTCAATTAAGAAATAAGTGCTCTTTGTCCCTTTGACACTGGATATTTCAACTCGACAATTTTTCCTTCTAGTGGAAAAACCTCGATCTCCCACTCCAATTTTGATGCCAAAATTCTCACCTCAAATATAGAATTGAGATGGGTTGAGACATCTAAAGTTTCATTAATAGTGGGCATATCTACCGGGATCCTTTTGCCTCGGACACAGGTAGTAGGGAGAGACACTGACTAGTCCACAGTTGGGAGGTTAGGATAAAACTCACAAATGACCTCTATGTTGTACTGAGGGACTGACTCAGTCAGCATATCCCACCTAAAAGCATTTAATAGGGTGTAAAAATCCAATAAATCTTCCTCCACGTCCCTCAATACCATTTCTCGCTCACAAAGGAAACTCCTAGAATGTATACCTCCTCATAACATTCTCGGCATTTGATGTTGGGATTTCTGTGATAAATAGGTTGTTGGGCCATTATGTTCTTGAAAGTACCATAAAATAGTTACAAACCTATTAGAATGAAAAGAAGGGAAAAAAAATTGGGGACACACTACCCAATACCTCTACAGCAGTACTGCAACAGCGGTACTTACTATCACTATAATGATAACGTTACTGCTATAATAGTTTATCATATTCAGCCCAAAAACCTCCTCTTCCATGATGTATTTTTATCTTTTCTCCATAATTTCAAAAATTTAGAACATATCAGGCTTGGGTAAATTTGGGTGAACCTTTTTACACAAAAATAAGGGGTAGAACACCCAAAATCAAAATCAAATTGAAGAAAATCATTGGAGAAAATGACTTTTCATCGATAACTCCTCCCTTAGCTAATACCCAGTATGAAATACTTTAGTCTTATATCTTGAATGCAATAGGAGTATTAAATATGTATGAAAGCTCAGCATGCCAACCAATATACTCAAGAACACCGTTACATATGAGTTCAAAAAGTTACACACAACTACCATACTAATTCTCTCCATTCTAACATAATTATATGATTCCTTGACAAAAAATACGTGAATTAAGTAGAAAAGATGAAGAAATTACCTTAAATTCATTGATGGGGGAATATTTTTGTAGAGAGAGTTGAGAGAATTTGAGAATTAGGGGTAAAAATAGAGGAAATAGAGTTTTTCCCTTACTTAACTACCACAAATTACTATTGTGGTTGGTTACTGATACAATAATAAAACTTTATAAAACCAACTTTGTCTTGATCCTTTGTACTTTTATATGACATATGATGATTAGTAAGTTATTGTAATAATCAATTGTATCCCCATTTTTGGGAAAAACATAAGGATAACTGTATGGGCTAGATTGGATGTATAATGAGCTAGAATATGTTATGTAATCCTCTTAGTGACTTATAACATTTGAATAACCATTGAGCATTTGTGCGAGTAATTTCCCTAAGGTTTTGTTGAGTTAAAATTATTTGAACACTCATGCAATTGTATATACCTCACCCTTATGGCCCTTTGGGGACAAACGGTGGGTAAATTACTATCTAATATAATAATCCAAACCATAGTGGGAACACCTCTAAAATAATTTACAATAAATAATAGGATTAAAATGGAACCAAAAAATTTTTAATCAGGGAGAAAATTGGGGCTTAAGGAAATTCAGCCTAGAGGCCTAATTATGGACTAGGCTGGATTTCCAATAGCCACTACCGCAGTTGGATAATCATTGTAGCGGTAAAAGGAGGTAGCTTAGCCGAGGGATTTTTGAAAACCCTCTTTATTTTAACTTTCCTAGGTCACCCTTTTCTTCCAAACATACTCTGAAAAAACCTATATCCCCAACCATGAGATTTCAAAGGCTAAGGTTTTTGAGAATAAGTTTGAGATATGCCTAGAGATAACCCAATATGGGAATATATTTAGCATGTACGGGACAACTCACTCCTCTCCATAACAACATGTTTCGCCTAAGAGGTAAGATAAGATTTATTTTTATAGAAACTAAACTTGTGCTAGATGAAATTGATGTTAATATTAATGTTTAACATATCATTCATTAGTCCATCGGGTATAGAATTGGATGGATGGACAAATTTAAAATCCAGGTAGGATTGAATGTATCAAATTATGGTATCTTATGTTAACATATTATTTTGGATATGTGATGAATATGATTACGGGGCAAACAAATGTAGTTTATTATTTGATAGGGTTTGAGTATAGAGGAAGGTTGGAAGAGATACTGTAAAATGGTAAAAAGGAGGAATTAAGGTGACTTGACTAAAACATAATACTTAAATGTCTAAATTGTGTTAGGAAAACTTGAATATTTCTAATGCCTTTTTTGTCATAATTGACGCCTTCCAGATCTTAGAAGAAGAGATAGTGAGAAAAAAGATATTATGGTTTGCTAGTTTTACTATTTTTTTGTATTATCATGATCAATGTTTTCCAGAGTTTAGAAGAGTCATGTGAAAATCTTGAGGTTGGGCTACGATTAGAGGGTAAGCACATAATAATGTGAACTTGGGTAATGACAGCCTCTAACGGTGTTTGGTAAGTTATGATTCGAATATATGTATGTAAGAATAAAGGTTAATGATCAAATGAGTTAGACGATTGTTGTAGTACTTACACTTTGTTGGTGTTGTGCTTGGTTTTTAGACTTGACATCTATGATTTCCTAATAGAATGTGTTGTGACTCATTAACTGCATTGTATTTCATTTGCACTATGCTGATGTGTTGAGATGATATTGGTCGAGTACAATACTGGTAGAAACATAATTATTGTGATATGAGTTGGGTACCACGCTAGTATGGATATGTTTGCTGTGATATAGGTTTTTACCACACCGGTATAGATATTCTTTTTTTGATATGGGTCAATTATAATGTCGATACAAATGTGTTGATGGTGTTGATATATTTAAGAGATGATGCACACATCTTGCATGTGTATATTCATTCATATGTTTCAATGTGATTCTATATAAAGTAAATTTTCTCATATGTGTTCCTAATTGTGGTAAATTATGGAAGAGAGTTTATGAATGTAAATTAGGTCATTTTTCGGATCATGTTAGAGGTTAGATTCTATAGTCCCCCAAAAGGATCAATTATGGTATAATATGATAGGTGTAACTTATGATATTTATGAAAGGTGGTATTGTGATTTCTTTGATTATAATTATTGATAGGACTTGCTTGCTTGTATTTTAAATAATTATAGGTACCATAAGGATGGACTTGAATATAAGAAAAGGGTACTGGTTGGAAGAGGTAGACAAACGACAAAGATTTACAAAATGTTAAGTCAAAGGAAAAAGATATACCAAAATTTTAAATGATAAGTAGGTCAAAGAAATGCTAAAATGATATGTCGAGGATTCCTTAATTGGGGTTAGAACAAAAAATTTAAGTGATGTTACGATTTATCTATATTTATTATTGATATCCTTTGTTTCTAACCCTGATCGGACAATGATTCTTACCAATACATGTGGTTGTAATAATGATATACTTACAATACCTCTACAAGGTGTAAAGCCATGGTGCAGGTCTGTTGGAGCTTATATAGCAGTGATGTTGATCACTCAACAACAACCCCTATTATTTCTATCATTTATGGATTCTACATAATGGATGTCACTACTTCTTATCTAGTTCTCTTGTACCGATTTAGGCTAGGTTCTGAGGAGTCTTTTATAGTTATTTTATACATTTACTTTCATATGTGATGTATTAAAATAGGCTTTGGAAAGAATTAAATAAGGAATATTTTTTCAACTTGATTAGATTTTTGGATGGTCGACATTAAAACTAACTACGTGTATATCATAGTAACTTGTGCATTTGATTAAATGGTGGATATTCAGGGTTCTCCAATATTAGGTTGGTGTAGGTAGGTGCTAGGTATGACTTGGAATGTTAGGTCATGACAATTGGGCTCTCTTAGTTTATGTTTATTGATAGACTCTCCGACAAATTTAGATTTAGAATATGAACAATACCCTTAATATAGTACTATTAATTTTCATATTTATAATTTCATATAAGTTTATATGCATCCATAATAGGGTCATTGTACTATAGTTCAACTTTTATGTAATACCCCGTATTTTCATGATGGAATTCTAACCATTGTTTCTATACGTCTAAGCTCTAATCCAAGTGATTCTCATGTGAATATAAGTTTCATGATCATTATCTTGGTCTATGGAGTAGTTTAGAGGTGAAAAATGTTCAAAGAAATGACCTAGAACAAAGTTAAGCTAACATCAATTGATTCGTCATACGTTTGACATTCAATTATATAAGGGTCTACTTAAAATGTATATATATATATTAATATACATGGAATTTTTCATCCCAAGACCTATCAAATAGTATATAATTGAATTAGCTTTCCAACGATACCAATTTTGCAAAAATCCGATAGCCGAGCGAAAAGTTATGGCCATTTTAATGGCTGAGGCAGTAGCACCATGAGATAAGCGTGCGACGCAAGCTCTATCACACACAAATAATTTTCAAGTTCTGTTTCCTCCTTTTTAAGGGAAAAAGTGGTATTTTCCAACCCCTATCCAGCTATAACATAGGATTAAACTCCCATAACACAAAAATAAGTTTACTTTCTCTCAAAATCACAAAGAACATTCATTAGGGTTTCAACCTAAAAATCTAAATATCTCAAGATTCAACCGTAGGTTTTCGATAATTTTTTAAGTTTAGGATTCCCCATTCCGAGGGATATGAGAAGCAACCATTAATCTCAAGAATAGCAATCCAAAGTTAAGAGTTCATCCAAAGCTTAAATTTCAAGGTATGTGGGGTTTGAACAAGAACACTCTTTCGTTCTTGAGCCCAAAACTTATTTTAGATTACAAATTACTGATTTTTTTATTAGTTTCCATGAAATTCAAGTTGGGGTTCATACCAATGGTTTTTAATTACAATCTTATAAGGTTCCCAATGATTTAGAAGTGTAATTGTATGACTAATTTCACATATTTATGCAAGTAATGTGATTTTTCAGATTTTTCCTAGTGAGTTTAAGCATTATATTGTGATTCTTGATTTCTATATTTTGATATTGTTGAAGTATTTTCAAGAAGTATATTGAGTATGATGTTTTTCTATGATATTACATGAGTATGTTTATATTTTCATGCTTATTACTGAAATTTTCAGATTTTGAGTTGATTCATCACTATTTACATTATCAAGCATGAATCTTTTGGTGTTTTAATACGAGTTTGATATATGGGTCATTAACCCCTATTTAAAGGTTGTTATTTTAAGAATGAGTTATTCAGAACTTTTAAAGAATTACAAGAAGTATGTTAATATTTCCATTATTATGAGATCTTTAAAGCTTTGATGATGAGTCTATTAAGATTTCAGGAAAGAGTTGGTTTTTGAACTCAAGTAAGAAAAGAAATCCACATTTGATTAATTTATGATAAAAGGGTAGCATATTGGATCCTGATGTAAATTGTTGAATTGTTTATTGTGGATTTTCTTTAAAGTTCTGAGCTAAGTCCGGGAGTAGTATTTAGCACCGAGCGGGAAGTTTGGTACTTCCCTAGAACTTTGTGCCCCCGTAGGATGTGAGCCTGAGGCTAATATAGTGATCACTAATGAATTAAAATTTAGGTCCTACTCCGATGGAAAGGATAGGAAAAATCTCCCCAACGTGGGTTGGACGTTGGACTCCATGTAGCTCACATGGTTTATGTCGGTTATGAGAAACTCCCAAAGTAGTCCCCCACTCTATATAAGATAAAGGTATATGTTTTTCGAAATCTATGATTCCAAGATTTCTAAGGTTCTCAAGTGTCATAAACTTTGAGTTTTCAAAGAAGTTCTTAGTTTTCATGAGATTATATTGTATGTTCGGAAAGATGTTGTTTTAAGACATTATCTATACTACAAGTTTGAGAATAAAGAAAGAATGCAGATTTAGAATAAAGTGAAATAAAACACGAGATTTATACTAAATATTTCATTATTCATGATTTATGAGATTCATATTTCAGATATTATTCAAGCTATGTGAGTCATTTATGTCAGCATGCATAATTTTATAAACTGTGATGATATTGAGATATTATTTTATATATGCATTGCACCCCCATATACTCAATACATCCTCAAAGTAATGATCCACATATACTTATATGTGCTACATTGTCTCATAATGTAGGTACAAGCTTTAGTATGCACATCAGACTCAGACAGTTGCAGATTTCAGCCAGCAGATGATATGTCCTCCTACTTCGGGGATTTAAGTTAGATGTCATTATATACTTTCTTTCTTTATTGTTATTATATATTGATTAGTGATAGTTGGGGTCGCATCCTAGATATCTATAGTCAGTATTAGTAGAGGCTTCATAGACAGTCAGTAGAGTTAATGTATTCAGTTTTAGTTTTTTTTTGTAAAAGTAGAGTTATAATCATGTGAATTCACTTTTGTATTGATCAAATTTAGAAATTTTGTATCTTCCTTTTACTCTGTTCAGATTTATCTATCTTATTCAGTTGCTTATGAGTTATGCCAGTAGAAGGGTTAGCTTAGGGTCACTTGTGACCCTAGGCACCGTGTATGTCTCGGGACCCAATTTTAGGGCGTTACAAACTTGGTATCAGATTCAAGTTTCAAGTGTCCTAGGGTATTTGTGAAGCCGTGTCTAGTACAGTCTTGCGGAATGGTACGGAGACGTATGTACTTTTCTTCGAGAGTCTACAAGTCATTTAGGAAATATTTCTATTCTTTTAAGTCTCAGATTGTGCTATTGAAAGGGTCTCTAAGAAACTGATACAGATTCTTATCTTGCTTTATTTGAGCCATTTTTATCTTATTCCCAATGTATCAGAAACAGTCAAGCTCAAATCCTTACTTCTAGAGCTTTTTCAAACCGTCTCCACAAATTGTTATGGGATTATAAAAGATCTAGAAAGTATCCCATCAGTGCTTTTGAGTTTCAACGATTAAAGTTCTTTATCATGTTTGTAAAAATCGTGCACTAAGACCAAGTCAGATGTGCTTTCATATTCCTCCTCAGAATCCATAATGATAATCTATACATCTTTATCTATGTATTGTTCTTGAGGTAACATGATCGGCAAGTTCTAATTTTCTCCCCTGATAATGCTCTCAGACTTGCTAGCAAGAAGTTTCAAAAGTTTCATAAAATAGCTTGAGAGGATCCTTCTAGTGTGTTATAATTCCCTCAAATTTAAAGTTATACCCTCATTCTTATGAGTCATTTAGTCAAGACAGAGCAAGATGTGTATTCTTAGATCATTGAATATTGTGTGTCAAGTTTCTATACCTTGTAATATGTAATCTTGTCGTCATGGTGTTTTTGAAACTCAAAGGCTAGTGAAGCCGTGTGGGGATCTTTCGATTCACTAGCATAGTTGCTTTGTTATTCATCTAATTTTCTTGTTCAACACATAAAATCAAAGTCTAGTGAAGCCGTGTGGGGCTCTTTCGATTCACTAGCATAGTTTCTTTGTTATTCAACTCATTTTCTTGTTCAAAACACAAAACCAAAGTCTAGTGAAGCCGTGTGAGGCCTATTTTGATTCACCAGCAACTTGTTGTTTATTTTGTTGTTCTTGTGTTAGTTAAAAATGTGGGTTTAGAAGTGTAGTGACAAGAAAGGTGGTAAGGGAAATTTATTGAATATGTATAGCTGAATTTTTGCTTATGATTGAATTAGAAATGAAGTGATATACCCTTGTTTGTCAGTTTAGTGAAAGTTAGAGAAGGAGATTATTAGTTACGGTGGATTGTTGTTTACTTGAGGTAAGAAAAAAGTTACTGTGCTAGAAAAGTATAGGTTTTGATGGAAGTACCTTGTGGATGACTGTTGTTAATTTAGGCTTTCCTGAGTTTGCAAGAGAAAGTTTAGTTGAAACTTATAAAGATATGAAGAAGTTTAGATGTATAACAAGGGTAAATAGTAATGAGGTGTAAAAGAAGGAGGTTCTAGAGAATCATAATAAGATTGACCATAGGATTGTGATTGATCATTATTGCTATGAGGTTTTAGTGGACTAGCATTTTCGAATATTTGGCAGGTAAGAATAGTTGTTCAGATTGTGGTTAATCATAACTAGAACAAGATACTAAGTTCGAATAGTAGATGATGACCAAGGTGGGGATAACGATTGCTTGTTTAGTGATGCTAGTTATATAGAGGTGACTCAATAGGCTTGAAACAGTGAATGCAAGAATTTAAGTTAATTGATTTGAGATTAAGTATGATGTTGTAGGCATGAGGTAAAGGCATGCCCAAGGTGATATAAGGTTTCATTATTTTATAAGTTTATTAAGTATTGTGTGTGGTTAGTAGTACCCTTGAGTTTTAAGTGGAAGAAGCATAGTATCTAGTACATGGTACTCTGGATAGCCAAGTTAAGGATGATATATGAAAGGGGGTTGTTCAAGAATGAAGTTAGTAAGTTTGAAATATAGCTTATGCGTGCGAGTGTAGCATTTAAGTGTAGACTGTTAGAGCAAAGATATTCTGACTCACTCCTAAGAATGTGAGATGGATCCATAAGTTTAGAAGATATCTTTAAATCTAAGTGGGAGATAGTATAAGACCCTTTAATATTCTAGCTCTTTTTAGTTCCTTGTTGCATGACAAAATAGTTCCCAAAACTTAGAAATTTTTAGCTAAGTGCCAAGACTTAGTCTTTTCCAAAGCCTTCAAACTTTGAGAATTTCGTTCATGACCTTACTGACCTCCGAAAGTTGATTTTCAAGTTGATTCATGATCAGGGGAGTCAATAGTATATCTTAGGTGAGTTTCAAAATTTTTGGAATCCGTTTAGGGCATGATTGAAATTCAAAACAGTGACATATGCGATTAGAGTGCGACGCACACTCCTGTCTACCCCTAGTAGCATGCAATAGAGCATGCGGAGAACGCTCTATTCCGGTGCTCCATAGTATGCGACGCACGCTCCATAGCATGCTCCCTTGTTTATCCAGCTCCTATTTCAGCTATCTAAGGGACAATGTTTATATACTTCATGTGTATTTAAGTTCATTCTCAACTTTTAGTAAGTTAGTAATAGTTTCACTCTATGATTCGAGTTATCCCTAAAAAAAAAATCTATGGACTCCAGTCTTATGATTGAATAGCTCATGATAAGTATGAACTCATTTTTCTGGGTATGACCAGTTTTAGAACTCATGATACTAGTGAAGTTTGCATTATATTATGTATGTCCTCAGCTTAGATTTCTGTAATGAATCCATGCCTTTGATATTTTATTCCTCAGGCCTAGGATAAGTGTTAAAGTTATGTATTGTAATATTTTATGCTTCAGGTTCTTATGTGTTAGCCATTCGGTGGCCACTTCCTATGTTAAGATAGTGGAAATGATATTGGATAAGCAATGGTTTAGATGAGAAAGAGTTTATGACCCTCATTAAGAAAGATTATTTATGGTTTTCTACCTAAGGCTAAAGTGTGGAGTAAGATTGAGGCTAAGTCTTTGATACATGTCATGATTAATTAAAATTTATGTGTATGTTCTTAAGAATAGTGCAAGAAAATTATTATTGATAAAGGTTTAGAGAATATGCGAAGTATGTCTTTATGCTCTTTTGCCTTGAAGTTCATACATGATTTTAATGATAGGTGTGAATGTCATGTTGGGTGTAAGAGGATGAGTGAAATATGCGCTAGTGAATCCATATCAGGAGTTTTGAATTAGTCATTGAAGTGGTAAGGCATGTTATGCTTAGGGTGTGAGCTCTAAGAAGATATAGAGTATTGAATCATGTGGTTTAGACTAGTATTGTGGTGTGGCATATTGTATTTTATGATTTTGAGTTAGTCTTGACCTTGGTGAGAGGACTTAGTTTAGTTTAGACCTTGCAAAAAGATTTATCAGTGCCCATGTGACAATTATAAGTTGAATCAAACGAGTGTGATATCTGAGGGGAATAGCATAGTCAAGGAAGAACTTGAGAAATGTTGCTAAACTTGAAAGTAAGAATTAGCATTTCTTAAGGCCTACAAATTCTACCCTAGCTTATGATTTATGGGTCTATGTTCCAGGCCATAGAGGGGTAGCAATGTTGTAATTTCTTATTCATATATTTTATTCAGATCATGCCCAAAGTTCTTTACTCCCCAATTGCATTAGAAATTTCATAGAAAGGAATTGAAGAAATACTTTATTTGGTTGTAAGCATCCAGTATGATCCAGTTTGTAAGTATCATGTGTATCATCTCAGTCTTTTCCTGATTTTTAAATCAAATTATTATCATTCGGGGACAAATAGTCCCAAGAAGGGGATGTTGTAATACCCCAAGTTTTCATGTCATAAACCTCTCATATTTTTCTCATGAGATCAGATCCTGTGCAAAGTAATGGTTACTCATAAGTTGACACTCTCGTTTCTATCTTAGCCATATAGCTATTTTCATGAGAATTCATGCACTTGCAGATCAGTTCAGTGACTCATTATGTTTGAGATTCAGTGATTCAGTTTATATCAGTTGTACATGATAGCTTAAAGACTGAGATTCCTTTGTGTTTCAGCTTAATTATCCACATTCGAGGACGAATGTTCCCAAGGGGGAGATAATGTAATACCTCGTATTTTCGTGCTGGAATTCTAACCGTCGTTTCTATGCATCTAAGATCTAATTCAAGTGATTCTCATATGAATATAAGTTTCATGATCATTATCCTAGTCTATGGAGTAGTTTAGATGTGAAAAATGTTCATAGCAATGACCTAGAACAAAGTTGAGCTAAGATCAATTGATTGATCCAAAGTTTGACATTCGATTCTACAAGGGTCTACTTCAAATGTATATATCTCTTAATATATATGAAATTTTTCATCCCAATACCTATCAAATTGTATATAATTGAATTATCTTTCCAACGATACTAATTTCGCAAAAATCTGATACCCGAGTGAAAAGTTATGGCTATTTTAGTGGCTGAGGCAGTAGAACCATGTGATAAGCGTGCGACGCACGCTAATAATTTTTAGGTTCTGTTTCCTCATTTTTAAGGGAAAAAGTGGTATTTTTCAACCCCTATCCAGCTATAACACGGGATTAAACTCCCATAACACAAAAATAAGTTTACTTTCTCTCAAAATCACCAAGAACATTCATTAGGTTTTCGACCTAAAAATCTGAATATCTCAAGATTCAACCGTAGGTTTTTGATAATTTTATAAGATTCGGATTCCCCATTTTGAGGGATATGAGAAGCACCCATTAATATCAAGAATAGCAATCCGAAGTTGAGAGTTCATCCAAAGCTTAAATTTCAAGGTATATGGGGTTTGAACAAGAACACCCTTTCATTCTTGTGGCCAAAACTTATTTTAGATTACAAATTACTGATTTTTTGATTATTTTCCATGAAATTAAAGTTGGGGTTTATACCAATGGTTGTTAATTACAAGATTATAAGGTTCCCAATGATTTAGAAGTGTAATTGTATGACTAATTTCACATATTTATGCAAGTAATGTGATTTTCCAGATTTTTCCAAGTGAGATTAAGCATTATATTGTGATTCTTGATTTCTATATATTGACATTGTTGAAGTATTTTCAAGAAGTATATTGAGTATGATGTTTTGCTATGATATTACATGAGTATGTTTATATTTTCATACTTATTGCTGAAATTTTCAGATTTTGAGTTGATTCATCACTATTTACATTATCAAGCATGAATTTTTTGGTGTTTTAATACGAGTTTGATATATGGGTCATTAACCCCTATTTAAAGGTTGTTATTTTAAGAATGAGTTATTGAGGACTTTTAAAGAATTACAAGAAGTATGATAATATTTCCATTATTATGAGATCTTTAAAACTTTGATGATGAGTCTATTAAGATTTCAGGAAAGAGTTGGTTTTTGAACCCAAGTAAAAAAAGAAATCCACATTTGATTGATTTATGATAAAAGGGTAGCATATTGGATCCCTATGCAAATTGTTGAATTGCTTATTGTGGATTTTCTTTAAAGTTTTGAGCTAAGTCCGGGAGTAGTATTTAGCACCAAGCGGGAAGTTTGGTACTTCCCTAGAATTGTGTGCCCCCGTAGGATGTGAGCCTAAGGCTGATATAGTGATCACTAATGAATTAAAATTTAGGTCCTAGTATGATGGCAAGGATAGGACAGCTCTCCCCAACATGGGTTGGACGTTGGACTCCATGTAGCTCACATGGTTTATGTCAGTTAATAGAAACTCCCAAAGTAGTCCCCCACTCTATCTAAGATAAAGGTATATGTTTTTCGAAAGCTATGATTCAAAGATTTCGAAGGTTTTCAAGTGAAAAACTTTAAGTTTTCAAAGAAGTTCTTTGTTTTCATGAGATTAAAGTGTATGTTCGGAAAGATGTTGTTTTAAGACATTATCTATACTACACGTTTGAGAACAAAGAAAGAATGCAGATTTAGAATTAAGTGAAATGACTCACGAGATTTATACTAAATGTTTCATTATTCATGATTTATGAGATTTATATTTCAGATATTATTCAAGCTATGTGAGTCATTTATGTCAACATGCATAATTTTATAAACTGTGACGTTATTGAGATATTATTTTATATATGCATTGCACCCCCATATACTCAGTACATCCTCAAAGTACTAATACACATATACGTCTATGTGCTACATTGTCTCATAATGTAGGTACAAGCTTTAGTATGCACATCAGACTCATACAGTTGCAGATTTCATCTAGCAGATGATATGTCCTCCTACTTCGGGGATTTAAGTTAGATGTCATTATATATTTTCTTTCTTTATTGTTCTTATATATTTATTAGTGATAGTTAGGGTCGCGTTCTAGCTATATATAGTCAGTATTAGTAGAGGCTTCATAGATAGTCAGTAGAGTTAATGTATTTAGTTTCAGTTTTATTTTATAAAAGCAGAGTTGTAATCATGTGAATTCACTTTTGTATTGATCAGATTCAGAAAAGATGTATCTTCCGCTTACTTTGTTCATATTTATCTATCTTATTTAGTTGCTTATGAGTTATTCCAGTAGAAGGGTAAGCTTGGGGTCACTTGTGACCCTAGGCACCGTGTGACATCTCGGGACCCGATTTTAGGGCATTAGATTTTACATTCAGTATCGCATACAGTACATCATATCAATATCTCCTAGCACGTTAAGTTTATTTTACAATTGCATTTCTCACAATTTCAGTACATTCAAAGTATTCATATTTTTTTATTGCACTATATCATCTTATGATATAGGTTTAGATACTCAGCCTCAACATCGCGTTTAGTATGTTTTAATGTCACTTCAACTGCTATCATTAGTGAGTGCTCATATTCCAAAGACAAGTTTTATAGTTAATATTTAAAATAATTTAGTTCTAAATGCTTAGAATTAGTTAGGGACATATCCCAATAGCTCGTCAGCTAATAGAGTCTTTCAGACATAGAGTTAGATATTCAGTTTGTTCATTTTTAGTATTTCCTTATAATCTTGTGTTTCCATTATCAGTTTTGTGTTTTACCCATACTTAACATTATTATGGACTTACATATATCTAAAATCTATTAGATTCAGCATGAGTTATTCAATAGTTTCTACTATTATTAATGTCATGCCATGCTATGGGTTAGCTTGGGGTCACTTGTGGCTCTAAGCACCACGTTACATCCACGTTGTAGGATTGAATCGCTACACCATTCATCATTGTCTATGCATAAGTTAGATATAATATATGTCCACCCTTGGGACTCCATTCTCCTATAGAAATTTGGGAGAGTTTTAGCCAATTGATCCTTCATTAGCCCTTTTTTTGGCTTCGGCTTTTTGTCAAGAAGATTATTTTAGTATCACATTTGGAAACTGTGGGACACTTATATATATCATACTACCGATGTCGAACTTAAACCATAATTTTATTTTAGGTAAAATGCCTATAGTTCGTGTTTTTATGCTTTATTTTCTACTTTACTCAATCGGCCTATGATACCTACTGAGTACACGCAGACCAAACTCATAACTAATGTTTCCTTTCGGTGCAGATCCAGGTATGAGTGCACCACAAAAATAATTAATTCACGAACTTGGAGCCCATTCGAGGTGGCAGTTGATCCATGCATCTGGAGTTGACTTTTACCTTTTTATTATCTAGATTATGTCTTACTTGTGTTTAGAGATAGTGTTTTGCTCCTGTTTGATATCTTATGTTTTTATGACCTCGAGTTGTACTAGTTAGTTCTTATACTATGACACTAGGGTTTGGGTTGTGGTTTGGTATATTTGATTATATTTCTTCTATTATCATGTTTTTGTGTCTTGGCTTTGATCTAGAAGCCTTGTCTTGGGTTTTGGTATCAATTTCCCATGTTATATCAGTTTGGGTGATAAGCTTACTTATAAAAGCTTGTCGTGACAAGTACCATCATGAACCTTGTTTTTTGGGTCATGACAAATTAGTATCAGAGTAGCTAGGTTCATTGGTCTAAAAAATGTAAGACTGAGGTGCCTAATAGAGTCTCGCAGATTGGTACATAGACGTCCATATTTATCTTTAAGAGGATATAAGATATCTATGGGAACTTTCTTTTATTTAATCATATACCATGCAGATCTTTCATACTATGTGTTCTAAGTCATATTTCACTCTTTTATACACAGATGATGAGGACTAGATCTAGTGAGGCTAGAGATTTAAATCCATTATCTGATGAGAGAGCCTATTCCAGTCTAGATAGAACGTTTCCAGTTATGGTTATCCTTGTTATGGAGGATGGAAACAAGGATCTTTCTTATCTAGAGATAGCACTATGGGATCTCCCCTTAGCCTCGAGGTGAGCATATTAGAGATATGGGTCCTACTCCAGTTCCATCGAGTTCTTCTACCCCAGTCTTAAAGAGGTTACTAGTTTGCTTGCTGACCTGGATGAAGGGATCTCCTTTGAGTGTACCTGGTGTTCCTCCATTTGAGTGTTGTACCCCTATCTATGATAGAGTTGACTTATGGTATTCCTCCAGGTATGAGTATGTCTCCTCCTATTATACCAACATTTACTTATGGTATTCCACTGACTTTGAGTGTAGTTCCTCCTTCAACACCTGTATCTGAGTATGGTGTTTTGATATCTAGAGTTAATTAATCTTCTATTATGCCTCCTCAAATGGGTTCTCATCCAGTCAGATATACTATGCCTTTTTTATTATAAGTATAAATGTCTTCTGAGGATCAAAAGAAGTTTTAGAGATTTACTCATTTGGGTCATCCTAAGTTCAATGGTGGTGTAGGCGAGGATGCTTCTGAGTTCTTGATGGATTGTTACGATAATTTTCATAACCTTGGTTTGCTCGAGTTGCATGGGTTGCTTATACTATTTACCAGTTGAGAAATACAACTAAAAATTCATCGAGAACACTTATTATTGACCGACCTATGGGTTCACCAGAGTTGACTTAGGATCAGTTTATAGGGTCTTTTTAGGATAGGTTTGTGCCATTAATTTGATGAATTAGATGAGAGATTAGTTTAATAGATTGGAGCCGGGCTCCATAACTATTGCAGAGTTTGAGGAATGATTTTATGCCTTGTCTAGATATTCTTATACCAGTATTGCTACCGAGTCTGAAAAGATTTAGAAGTTCATAAAAGGATTGGATATTTCTCTTTATATTGATACCACTCAGATGGTAGTGTATAGAGCCTCATTTCAGAGTATAGTGGATCATGCTAAGATGACTTAGTCAATTCTTTGAGCATTTTAGGAAGGTACCAAGAAGGTGTTCCATTTGGATGAGTTTAGAGGTCTCATCCATTAAAGATATTCTATAGGCTTTTGCGGGTATCATGGAAGATCGATACATGAAACATTGCATAGTTCAAGTAGTGGGGCTTTCAATCCAGCAACTTCAGATGGTCATCCTAGTTGAGTATTGCCCCTTTCTTTGAGATGGGTTGCATGGTTTGCTTTGTGTGTGATGAGACTAGCCATATGGCCAAGGATTATTCCCCATATATTTTCATAGCTACTCTTATATCGATCGTGAGAGGTAGAGGTTCTTCTAGTGGTGCGAGAGGTAGAGGTAGTGGTGCCTATAATGGTGTTCATAAGGCTACTCAACTAGGTGAGGGATACATCCACTGCTATGCTTTACCTTCCAAGCTATAGATAGAGGACTTTGATACCATCATCACAGGTATTATCCCTATATATTTTAGAACTATATCTGTGTTATTTAATTTGGGGTCTACTTTCTCCAATGTATCTGCATACTTTTCTTTAGGTTTTGATTCTACTTGTAAGCCTCTTGATGTGCCTATTCACGTATCCAACTCTTATGAGACTCTTTAGTGGTGGATTAGGTGTACTGATCTTCTATTATGACTTTTACTGGGTATGAGACCTAAGTAAATCTAATTGTATTAGATATGGTGGATTCTTAGGTATGAACTAGTTAACTCCTTAGCACGCTATCCTAAATTGTTATGCTAAGTTTATGAAATTAGCTTAATCGAGTGTGCCAAGGATAGCTTGGAAGGGTGTGCTTTATTTTGAATGCAAGAGAGTTGTATCTTTCCTTTAAGATCGTCATTTGGTTGAAAGGGGATGTCTATCTTATTTGGCCCATATTCATGATGCTAGGGTTTTTTCACCTTGTTCTTTGGATTCTGTCATGTTGTTGGTGACTTCATAGATGTTTTCCCAATGGATTAACTTGGTATGCCTCCAGATCGTGATACTGACTTTTACTATTGATGTTAAGCGAAGCACCAAGACCATTTTTATTCCTTATTATAGGATGGACCTAGTTGAGTTGATGGAATTAAAGGATCAATTGTAGGAGTGGTTGAATAAGGGATTTATCCAACCTAGTGTATCACCTTGGGGTGCGCCTTTCTTATTTGTGAAGAAAATGGATGGATTTATGTGTATGTGCATTGATTATCGATAGTTGAACAAGGTGATGGTTAAGATTAAGTATCATCTTCCTCATATTAATGATTTGTTCAATCATCTTTAGGGTATTCAGTGTTTTTAAAGATTAATTTGAGATTTGGGTATCACCAGTTGGGGAATAGATCTTTGGATATTTCAAAGATGGCTTTTCAGACTTGATATAGTCACTATGAGTTCTTGTTCATGTCCTTTGGATTGACCAATGCCCTAGTCATTTTCATAGAGTTGATGAACCGAGTAGATCGACCATATCTCCACTTCTTTTTCATTATTTTTTTAGATGATATCTTGGCTTATTATAAGAGTAAGGTCGATCATGAAGAGCAATTATGGATTGTTCTCCAGAGATTGAGGAATGATGAGTTATATGCTAAATTCTCTAAGCGTGAGTTTTGGTTGGATTATGTCTCTTTCTTGGGTCATGTATTTGACCAATAAAGGTATTATGGTCGATCTAGCCAAGATTGTAGTGGTTCACAATTGGGATAGACCTACTTTTCCTATTGAGATTCAGAGTTCCATTGGTTTAATAGGTTATATCGGTATTTTGTTTAGAGTTTTTCATGTATAGAATCTTCATTGACCAAGTTAATTCAAAAGAAAATTTCCTTTCAGTGGTCCGATACTTATGAGAAGAGATTTTAAAAGCTCAAGGGTTTGTTGACTTTAGCTCCTATCTTGGCTTTTCCCAAGAAAAGCATGGGTTTGGCTATCTTCTATAATGCTTTTGGTGTTAGGTTAGGTGTTGTGTTGATGCAAGAGAGTAAGATGATTGCTTATGCTTCTCGTCAGTTGAATCCCCATAAGAGGAATTACCCTATCCATGATTTGGAGTTGTGTACGGCTGTTTTTGCTTTAAAGTTTCGAAGACACTATTTGTATGGAGTTCATTGTGAGATTTCCTTGGGTCATCATAGTCTTCAGTATTTCATCACCTAGTGAGATTTTAATATGAAGAAGCGTCTTTGGCATGAGTTGATAAATGATTTTGAATTGACTATTCTCAATTATCTAGGAAATACTAGTATAGCTATAGGTGCCTTGAGTCGAATATCGACTAACATGGGTAGTTTGGTGCATCATTTTAACCAGGATAGGTCTTTGGACTTAGTGGTCCAATCTTTGGCTAAACAAATAGTTAGGCTTGATGTTTTTACACCTGAGTGTGTTTTAGAATTTGTGGAAGCTAGGTATGCTTTGATGGAGTAGATTCAAGCTCATCAGTTTGATGATGTTGGATTGAGAATGATTTTAGATAAGGTGCTGAGTGGCAAGGAAAAAAGGCCTCACTTGATCCATATTGTGCTTTGAGGATTAGTAGTCATATTTTTGTACTGAGAGTGGGTGATTGGATTAGACTGATTTTGGGGGAGGCTCATTGCTCCAGATATTCTATCCATCCAGGGGTGACTAGGATGTATCATGATTTGTGGCAGTATTACAGGTGGGTGGTATGATGAAGGATGTAACAAAGTTTATAGTTTGTTGCATATGTTGCCAGTAGGTGAAGGCCGAGTATTTGAGACCTAGTAGGTTTCTCCAGAGGATCCCCATTCTCGAATGAAAATGGGAATGGATCAATATGGACTTTGTGATTGAGTTTCCTTATACTTCTTATTGTTTTGATAGTGTTTGGGTAATCATTGATTGATTGACCAAATATTCCCATTTCATTCTGGTGTAGGTCTCCTTCAGTGCTGAGAGGTTGGCCCATATCTATATTTGTAAGATAGTTCATCTGCATGGGGTGTTAGTGTCTGCCATCTCAAATTGAGGTTCAATTTTCACATCTCACCTTTGGAAGACTTTTTACAAAAATTTAGGTATCCGAGTGGATCTTAGCATAATATTTTACCCCAGACTGACGGCCTATCAGAGCAGACTATGCAGATTTTGGAGAATATGTTCTTTGCTTGTACGTTAGATATTAATGCTAGTGGGAGTAGCATTTAGCCTTAGCAGAGATTGCATATAATAATAGTTATCATTGCAGTATTGAGATAGCTCTTTTGAGGATTTGTATAGAAGGCATTATCGCTCTCCAGTTGGTTGGTTTGTTGTTTTTAAGATATGATCTTGAGGTACGGACATACTTCGTGAGTCCATGGATTGAGTTTAGGTCATTCAAGATAGACCTCGAGCGACTCAAAGTAGGCAAAAGTGCTATGTGGATCGTAGGCTTTGAAACTTGAGATTCTTTGTTGGTTATTGTATTTTCCTTCGCTTGTCGCCCATGAAGTACGTGTTGAGGTTTTTGAAGAGGGTCAAGCTTAACCCTAGGTATATTGGACATTTTGAGATCTTTCAGACTATTGGTTATGTGGCTTATGAGTTGTCTTTTCCCCTAGATTTATCAGTTGTTAACCTAATTTTTCATGTTTCTATGCTTTAGCGTTACATTCTAGATGAGTCTCGTGTTATTCGGTGGGATTCAGTTTAGCTAGATGAGAGGTTGTCTTTTATTCAGGAACCCGTCCCCATTTTAGCTAGGGATGTTGGAGAGTTGCGTTCTAGAGATATTCCAGTAGTTAAGGTCTAGTTGAGTCATCGACCTGTAGATGAGGCTACTTAGGAGATCTAGTCTGATATGTGTAGTAGTTACCCAATATTTTCTATGGTTTAGGTATTTCCCTTACCTTTAGTTCGAGGATAAACTTGATTTTTAGTGGTGAATGATGTAATGACTTGATTTTTGGCTATTTTTTTTGAAAAAGTCATTTCTATGTGATTTGACAATTTTACACCTCCCCGTGGTTGCTTTGTGGTATTTTTGGGGTGTGGGGATGTTTGATATGGTTCCTAATGCATTTCAGTGTAAAATAAGTGAAATTATGGTGTTTGATGGCTTAAAAAGCCTTATAGTTGATTTCGGTCAATAATTAGTGATTTGTGCATTGGATGGCAAAACAGACTGCACTAGCAGGTCCAAAATGTCGATTTTAGATTGGTAACATGGTTGATTTGGTTTTACGGCTTTTATATCTCATTTTGATCCTTGGCTTGGAAAGTTGTGAAATTGGGTTTCGGGGATCAACTTTATGAAAACAAAGGTTTTTTCAAAAAACTGATATCGTTGTTGAGTTCGAAGCATCATTTTTGGTAGGGTAGCACGATTCATTTTCATTCTCGGGTTCGAATGGATCCCCAAGGTTTGTGGAGACTTGGAATTCTCCATGGCTCCAACTAGTGCACCGCTCAACTGGTGCACTCGCTTAAGCTACATTTTTGTTGATTAAGTGACCCAGTCATGTAGCAAAATATTATTTACGTGACTTCTGCATCACGTACGCAACCATCATATATGCGACAATGGGGTCGCTTATGAGATACCTGCACACATTAAAGGTATCGCGTACACGACTTAATGACCCTTATGATTAATTTTTATATTTTTGGTTATTTTCGCTGATAGGGCTTCTCCATAGATTCCCCAAGTAAATTATGACTTATTGGGATTGACGGTTCAGTTATCGGGTAGTTTATTTGGTTAGTAGAACCGATTCCTAGTTTTGAAGTCTTCTCTGGTTCCAAATTGCCACAGGAGAAAACCATAGTAAAATAATTTTAGATGAAAATTCAAACTGCACCAGCAGATCTAGAATATCAATTTTAGCCTAGGTAGACCTTTGATTCGGGTCCCAATACACCCGAATTCATTTCAACCTATTTGTCAGAAAGTTGAAAATTTAGAAATATAGATGAGAGACCCATATTTGGTCTAAACAACCCCTAATTGAAAATCTAAATTTTCCAACGCGCCCGGAACATCAAATTTGATAAGGTTGCATAGTTCATTTCAAATATCTAATTCTGAATTAGTCTTGAGCCATTGGATGAAACTTGGAAAAAATCCAGGTTTCAGCTGTCATCCGTGATGGCAAAAGGTAGCACGATCGTGATGTATGCCCTATGGTTGTTTCCATTTGTGCTATCGTGGCCCATAGAGGGCGATCGTTGCATCTCCTTGCCTATAAGTCTATAAATAAACCCCAATGTCATGAGTTTGGCCATTTTCCCTTCATCTTTGAGATCTTAAAACCCTACATGGGTATCATAACTCAAAATTGTGTATGGTGTGTGACTTGAGAGCTTGCTAAACATCTTTTATCGTGAATATCTTCGAATCTAAGGTAAGAATACTTCGAATTCATGGTTGAATTTCATAGTTTGGACCCAAAACTCCAATTTAGCTTAGGGCTTGATTTTATCCCCAAATTAGCTTTGTGTTTACCCTTTTCTTGAGGGTTATAATTCCTTATTCATATATGGACATTGGGTTGACCTCACAAATGTGATTTCCGTACATGGGACCCTCCTGGGGGTTTTGGTGTCATTTTTGGCCCCAAAGCACAATAGTGCAATATAGGTATCATTAGACTCGTGTTGATGAGTAGATTGCTCTTTTCATAGTGTGATCGCCTTTTGGGGATTATGAAGTGAAGATGGACGTTGGTGAATGATGTGAGGTTTTGTTGTTCGGCTTTGAGGTAGGCTTCTACCTTTGTTGTTCGGCTTTGAGGTAGGCTTCTACCTACTCTTCTTCTAAGATGATGTGTGTTATATATGGCATGTGAATATGAATGTTAGGCTTGATTATGAGTAGAATAACTTAGTCTTGATTATTTATGTTTGAGAATGTAGTTTGGATTCTAGTCTGGGGTTGGGGATAAAGAATAGTAGGGATAGGTGGGATAAGGGTGCTTCTAGGTTGAGTGTTGGGTCCTGGAATATAGGGATGCTTAAGGTAATTCTATAGAGATAGTAAAGATTCTTAGAAAGAGGAGGGTTAGTATAACGTGTGTCTAGGAAACTAAATGGGTAGGCACTATGGCAAGAGATATGAATGGATATAAGTTATGGTACTTGGGTAGCATGAGACATAGAAATGGGGTAGGTATCTTAGTAGATGAAGAACTTAGGGAGTAGGTGGTAGAGGTTAAAAGAGTCAGTAATAGGTTGATGCCGATTAAGTTAGTCGTGGGAGGGTCTACGATGAACGTTATTAGTGCTTATACTCTTCAAGTATATTTGAATGAGGAGGATAAGACGGGTTTTTAGGAGGTTATGGATGAGGTGGTGAGACGTATTCCAAGCACTGAGAAACTTTTCATAGGAGAAGACTTCAATGGGAATATTGGGTCTTTATCGAGAGGTTATAATGGTGTGCATGGCAGTTTCGATTTTGGGAAGAGGAGTAAAGGAGGAGCTTCTCTCTTGGATTTTTCTAGGGCTTTTTGATTCTTGATAGCGAATTTGAGTTTTCCAAAGAAGGAGGATCACCTTATTATATTTTATAGTTCAGTAGCCAAGACTTAGGTAGACTTTTTGTTTCTTAGGAAGAGTGATAGAGCTCTATGTAAAGACTGTAAAGTCATACATAACAAGAATTTTTTTACTCAGCATAGGTTGTTAATAATGGACTTGGTAATCAATAAAGGCAGAAAGAAGAAAAGTATGGAGGTTCGGCCTAGGATTAAGTAGGGTAGCTTGACTTTGGGTAGTGCTTTGGAGATGAAGGAGAAGTTGAATAGTAGGGGGCTTGGGAGAAAAGAAGGGATATAGATAGTATATGGGTAACGACTGCCAGTTTCATTAGGGAGACTGCTAGAGATATATTGGGTGTCTCGAGAGGATAATCTGGCAATCAACGAGGGGAATGGTGGTGGTACAAAGAGGTTAAGAGGAAGGTGTATTCTAAGATGCTGGCTTATACTAAGATGGTTGAGATCAAGGATGATGAGTAGAGGTGAATGAATAAAGACGAGTATAAGGTAGCTAGGAAAGAGGCTAAGCTTGCGGTTATGGCGGCTAAGATGAAAGCTTTCAAGAGCATGTATGCGGCTTTAGAGGAGAAAAATGGGGATAAAAAACTGTATAGGCTTGCCAAGGCTAGGGATCATAGGGATCATGACGTTGACCAAGTGAAGTGCATCAAGGGAGAGGATGGTACTTTGTTGGTTGAGGATGCCCTCATTAGGAAGAAGTGGCAATCCTATTTTCATAAACTTTTGAATGACAAGGGGGGAAAAGGTTTCGTGTTGGGTTACTTGGAGAAATTTGAGGAGTGTCATGATTATGGTTATTGTAGACAAATTGATTTTGAGGAGGTCAAGGGGATTATTTGTAGGATGCGTCGGGGTAGGGCGACGCGGCCAAATGAGAATCTAGTAGATTTTTGGAAGAGTATTGGCAGGGCAAGTTTGGATTGGTTGACAAGGTTGTTTAACATCATTTTTAGGGCAGCAAAAATGCCTGAAGCATGGAGATAGAGTGCAATGGTTCCATTATATAAGAACAAAGGATACATCCAGAGTTGCAACAACTGTAGAGACATTAAGTTATTGAGTCATACCATAAAGGTTTGGGAAAGGGTGGTAGAGTTGAGGCTGAGAAGAAGCGTGACTATCTCTGAGAATTATTTCATTTTCATGCCAGGTCGTTCACTACTGAGGCCATTCACCTTGTGAAGAAATTAGTGGAGTACTTTTGAGAGAGGAAGAAGGACTTGTACATGGTGTTTATTGATCTTGAGAAGGCTTATAATAGAGTTTCTAGGGAGATTCTGTGGAGGTGCTTGGAGGCTAGAGGGGTGCTCGTACCATATACTAGGGCAATTCAGGACATGTATGATGGCGCAAAGACTTGGGTGAGTAAGGTAGGTGAAAATTTGGAGCATATTTTAGTTTTGATAAGGTCGCATCAGGGATCGACTCTTAGCCCTTTTTTATTTGCCTTGGTGATGGATATTTTGATACAACATATTCAAAGGGAGGTGCCTTGGTGTACGTTATTTGCTGATGATATGGTACTGATTGACGAAACTTGGGGAGAAATTAATGATAAGTTAGAGATTTGGATACAGAACCTCGAGTCTAAAGGATTTCGGTTATGCATGACCAAGATAGAGTACTAGGAGTGTAAGTTTAGTGATGTGTCACAGGAGGCTGATGTAGTTGTCAAGTTGGATTCTCGAGCCATTTAGAAAAAGGAGAGTTTCAAGTATTTAGAGTCAATGATTCAGGGCAATAGTGAGATTGACGAGGATGTCACGCATCATATTAAGGCTGGGTGGTTGAAATAGAGTCTCTCTTTAGGAGTTTTATGTGATAAGAAGGTGCCCCCAGAGCTTAAAAGAAAGTTCTACAGAGTGGTAGTCCAGCTGGCTATGTTGTATGAAGTGTAGTGTTTTCCAATTAAGAACTCCCATATGCAAAAGTTGAAGGTGGCAGGGATAAAGATATTGCGATGGATGTGTGGCCATACCAGGAAAGATAGGCTAAGAAATAAGATTATTTAGGAGAAGGTGGGAGTGGCCTCAGTGGAAGACAAGATATGAGAAGTAAGGTTACATTGTTTCGGGCATGTGATGAGGAAGGGCTCTGATGCTCCAATGCGGAGGTATGAGAAATTGGCTATGGATGGTTTTAGGTGGGGCAGAGGTAGGCCAAAGAAATAATGGAGGGAGGTGATTAGGCATGATATGGATCAGTTATAGCTTACAGAGGACATGAACCTTGATAGGAAAGTGTGGAGAACATGGATTAAGTTATAAGGTTAGTGAGTGAGAGTGCATCGATAACTATATGGGAGCGTTCTTTATTTTTGTTTGAAGTTTCTTATTCGTGGTGTTGAGTAATGTCTATGATTTCAGATAGATAGTTTTTAGTATTATCTTATGGTTGTAGTATTATTTTGTAGACTGTACTAGTTTATATGCATTTTATGGTTTGTGTTTGTTATACTGCTATCAGTCCTAAGCCGAGGGTCTATCAAAAACAGCCTCTCTACTTCATTTGAGGTAGTGGTATGGTCTGCGTAATCTTTACACTCCCCATACCCTGCTATGGGGGAATACGTTGAGTGTGTTATTGTTGTTGTTGTTGGGAATTAGATAAGGGTTTGGGACCCGTAAGGTAAAGTGTTTATACCTTTTTTACAATCCTATTGCTTCCTACATAGATTGAACTAATTCGTAAAACGAATGTGATATGATCCTAGGTTTGAGATGTGGTTTAAACTTTGGAAGTATGATTAGTATGTTTCACCTTGTTCGGGCTATACTTGTGATCTTGAAATCATAGTTTAGGTAAAGTTGGCTTAAATGCCCTTGTTCCTAAATATAGTCCATATCTTAGACTTGGTTATGGCTTCCTTGACATCTAGAAGTTGAAATAGATACCTTAGCCTAGTTTTGGGTGTAGATTACGTAAGTATGGAAATTAAGGATTAGAAGTGGGATCGCCTGGCCCACTTTAGGCCAAGACTTATGTTAGCCTCTGTGGACTTAATTATGGATGTTAGGAATAGTTGGGACTAGTGAACCTTAGTATAAGGTTACATGGTGGTTTGACGAAGAGTGATGGTATTTTCCCTCGGATAATGACTAACGGCTCATAGCCATGATATTTGTTATAGAAATAATATTAGGCCTTTAGAGATGCTATTTTCTCTTAGATGTGATACTGGTCCTTTAGAGATGCTATTTTCTCATAGATGTGATATTGGGCCTTTAGTGATGTTATTCCTCTTAGATATGATAATTGGCCAATATAGATAATATTCCTCATAATTATGATTTATGGCCTAGTGAGATGTTATATATCCTAGATGAGAGGTGCCTTGCTTATTATATGCCTCCTAGATGTGAGGCGATTACAAAAATACTTTACGGCCTATAAATATGTTATGCCTCATAGTTAGGCTATGACTTATGATTATGAGATAGCTTACTAATATGAGTATTGATATGAGTTTTCGATACATATGTGGGCCTAAGGTTGTGATTCTGAAGTAATGATCATTCCGGACACATTATTGGGCCAAAGTCCATTTATGATATAAGTTGGAGGGAAGCGATTATCTCTGTAAAAGATATAGTTGTAGTTCATGAATATATATACATATGTATGGATGGATGCATATTTATTTACCAATATCTCTGACATGGGATGGAGGAAGATGTGTTCTAATACTTATGGTTTTATTGAGTTGGATATTAGTGATGGTATGCATAGATTCGGTACATTCATGATTGTTGCATCAATGATTGAAACAATTCCAATTAGATTATAATCGTATTATAGTTGTCACTAACTAAGGGTTGAAGCCTACTTTCCACCTTAAAATGAATTTCTTCTAGGTAATAACTTCCTAACTTAATGAGTAAACTATATGTTTAAAAAAGGGTAATAGTGACTTTATACAAATTTGACCATGATATATTTTGGTCCTTGATTTGACACTACTATTTACTCTGGTCTTAAGATATTTTGACCCTTTCAACACTTTTATAGAGACTTAGCCTTGAAGTTCACACCGGGTAACTAACTTACAGATTTACACTCTTTTAATGACGGCTTAAGTTTATGCACCTATTATATATATACTTACTAAGGATGTGATATTGACGATGAACGATGAATTATGGAAATATATTATACCTTGCTTATCTTTTCATATCTATTTACTTTAGCCCACGTGGGGCATGTCATTTACTTTAGCCCTTGTAGGGCTTGCACTTTACTTTAGCCTTTGTGGGGATTTCTCTCTATTATGTGACATTGGTTTGGATATTATGATGATGATATTTATACTCGAAAAGGCCGGAGGGTATTATGATGATGTGATGATTCTCGGCAATGCCGGAGGATATTTTGATAAAGTGATGATTCCCGATAAGGTCAGAGGATATTATGATGATAATATTGATACCTGAAAAAGGCTAGAGGATGTTTTGATGATTATATACATAACAAGGATGAAGGTTGATTCTGATAATGATAGTTATGATGATGATGATTATGGCATTGTGGTTTATGTTGCATTCATTCTTGCATGCGCATCGCTTATAACTAGTATGCACCAATGTCTATTAGTCAGTATGGGACGGTTGCGTAGATATGAGTAATGACTATGCCTTGTGTTGTTGTATGGTGATTGAACCTTCCAAGCGTATGGTGGTGGGGGTACACAAGGTAGGCTAGGTATTTGGTTGTTAGAAATAGCCTGTTACTCGCATTACCGTTGCTATTGTTATTATCATTCTTATTATCATTATTATGGATAGTTTATGAAAAATTGGTCATTGATTTGGCATCGATATTTGAGGTATGTTTTCGTCCTCTTCTATCTTAGGATTGCATTATTATGCATGTTTATCTCATGTTTTGACATATGGATTAGAAACCCTAAGTACGATAGTACTAGATCCTTATTAGATTGTAATAAGGCCTTAATAGTGAAGACTTGATGATTTAGGTTATTTTTTGAGTTGACTTTATATCTATATGTATATATATACACACACCTAGTTTTATGTATCTATGGAGCTACCATATGTCTCTTCATTCAATTATTCATATTGTGTATCATTTCTTGGCCTTTTATCTTTATATGTATATTCTTTCCTCTTCTACTTTGCATATTGGCCAGTGATGTACGGTATAGTATTGAGATTCAAGAATATGACTGGAATAGGATAGTTTATCCTTGTCACTTTCTTAGTCTATAAATGTTAGTCTCTTAGACATGAATATGATGGTTTATCCTTATTACCTTATTGGTTGTTTTATATGGATGTTGGATATTTGAGTGTAGTTTTTATTTAGTTTATATGTTATATATATCTACTTTATCATTGGATCCCAATTGGTATTCTCCTACTGAGTACTATTAGTTTGGTACTCATTCTACACTTCTGCAACCTGCAGATCATAGTATGACTTATCATCATTAATGTGTGTGTCGTGTGGAGCAGTCGTGGCCCAGAGACTTAGAGTGAGCTACTGAGATTAAGAGTATTACTCTCCCTTATGTAGTAGACTAGCCTATGTTGTATTCGAAGATAAGTTGTATTAGTGTAATTTATTTCATCTATTCCACTTTTGTACTCCCATATTATTAAAAGCTCTTGTACTGATACCACAATATTTTAGGACTTTATTATGTAATTGCTTTTTTATTTTATCTATTCCGCAACTTTTTATTTATATGTGTTTGGTAGCCCATTACTAGATATTTCAAACTAAGGGGATTGGCTTGCCTACCGATAGGTTATGATAGGCACTATCATTACTTGAGAAATTGGGTCATGACAAGTTAGTATCATATCCTAGGTTTCACTAGTGTATTAGTACAAGAGCTAAGTGTTAGTAGAGTCTTGCGGATTGGTGCGGAGATGTCAGTAACCTATTCTGGGAGGCTGTGACATTCTTCAGAAATTCACTTCTTGACTCCTTATAGTGTGTATGCATTTCTATGAACCTCAAACACATTCTTTGACTTTATTATATCCCTAATGAACAATGCAAGATGGGCGATATTATCAACAGATGCGAACAAGACTTCTACATAAATTTCCAAAGAGTTAGCACAATGCCAAATTAGAGAGTCAGAGATGTATGTCAAAGATCTTCATAATTAGCCAAAAGGATTGGGGACATCTTAGGCTCCTATTAAGCTCATGGCTACTTCATTCTTTGAGGATTAGTACTAGGGATTCGAGTCATGTTCCAGATCCTTCTCAGCCATGGATGGACTTTGATTTATCGAGTAATTCTCAGACTAGAGTTCCGTCTATTGGTACCAGTTTCTGAGTTAGAGATCAGATTTCCTGGTTAGGCCAGACATATTATATACTATATCCTTTTGAGTCAGACATTGGTGCATAGATGTGTTAGAGGATAAGTATTGTCACTCTATTTGGCATCAGAGCACTTGATGGCAGCTGAGTCTTCCTTGCCTCACGACATTGATTATGAGATGTCCATAGAGAGAACGTGTATTGAGACTTATGAAAGTGGCAGTAAGAGGCCCTGCCGTTAGTATAGTGTTGTTGGTATTTTATCCAAGAGTCAGGATCCTTTTGATAGAGTTCAACTTCACTTGCAGCGTATCGTCTCTACGTAGGTAGTATTTTAGACATTGAGTGGTTCTCAGATTAGCCATGATAGCATAGTGGACAAAGTTCCTATCAAAACTTTTAGAGTTTGGTATAAGTTTTCAAGCCACGATGACAATTCTGTATCATGAGGGAAAGTATCTTAGAGTATTCTAGGATCTTGTGTTGGTGGTGTCGTGATGAGACACTAGTTCTGAGAGTGCCCCATTTATGAGTTAGTTGATCAGGCGGAGTTATCATTCATTCTCTGTTGGCCTAGAGTTTCTGAGATAGGTTACGATTGTGGGAAGAATGGATATGTTGTTAGAGTTTGCTCTCAGCATCAATTGACCAGTTATTTGGACTCAATTTGCATCTTGCCATGATTGGTGCTTTAGGATTTTGCTACAACAATAGAGAGATCGGCTATTGGTTTAGAGAGTGTCCCTGATGTGGGATTTCTAGTTTTTCAGCCCATTTAGACTATCCTCATGATGATTGTGGCACCTTCAGTTAGAGATAGTGTCTTTGGCACCTTAGTTGATGATTCAGTTGGTCGGTCCGAGTTTGGACTCATTTAGATTTATTCTCTCTATGCATGTCAGGGATATGATTATGGATTTCACCGTGATAGGTTTTCTTTTATTTCCTACATTTATCTTTCATTATGTGTATTGGGGTTTTCATACCCATTGATGATTATATGCCTTGATGAGTTGATATTGGTTATTATATGCCTTATTGTTGAATCTACGATAATATTACTACTCTATAATTATTTTTTTTAGTAGTGGGTGGAGTGGATCTGCACTGATATTTTTCATTATGAGTATAGCATTTGGGTTTGAGTCCTATTTACCTTGGCACATTTGCCTTATTGTGTCCATAAGTGGTACATGATATTGATGTTCATTTTAGTACCGCCTATTCATTATATTGATATTGATTTTGTTGTTGCTATTGCTACCACTGCTTGAGGTTATTGATATTATTACTTAATGTAATTTATCCTCATTGTGTAGCTATATAGACTAGTGTTATCTAGTTAGAATTTCATTTTCTTTGTGATCTTATTTGGCGGCTTGAGTAGATATAGCCCAATTTGATAATTTCTTTACCCTAACACGGTGAGGTTAACTGTGCTCCTTTTTTTTTAGCTATGTTAGATTGATTTGGAAGTGTATTGGGATATCGAAGGCAGGTTGACCTTCTTTGGTTCTGATATGATTCTGAAGTCAGTGATTTAGTTGTATCACCCATTTTTGAGTTTGGGATCCTTAGACGTACCTTCTGGGTTGAATAGGCCTTTATTGTGGCTATCCCTATCTATATATCCCATTTTTAGTGCCTGACTAATTTTGGATATGTTCTTCATTTATGGCTATTTCATTGCCCAATAGTGGGTTTGGTATTGATGATGAGATATCTTGAGTTCATATCTTTGACTTGTTGAATCTGTTCCCATGTGATGGTTTGCCCTTGTTACTAGTGTGGAGATTAGATACTCCTTCTTTGTCGTGATATGTTCTGTCTTAAGTTGAGTTGTGGAGTTAGAGGCAGGTGGCCCTTTCCTGTGATCGCGTCTTGAGTTGGCAAATTGGAAGTTCTCCATCTTGAGTTGTTGGTTTTTTTGTGGTGGTTTTAACTTTGACCATGGTTTTGAGATTGGTTTTTTTCTTCTTCGATGATGTGATTCTTAGGTGGATTCTAGAAATCCCCATTTTAGGGTTTGTTTGTCCTATTGAGACTGGTGATTCTCCTCAATGATATGTGCCTATGGATACTTTTTGTCGAGGTAGAGTGTTGAATTGATTAGTTCTCGACTTAGGTTGCATTTCTCTGAGTTTCTAGAGATTTTACCTTTACTAGTGTGGTTTGCAGCCTTTGGGAGTTTTTGAATATGATTGGATAGTTCATCCCCTTCAGCGATTATGGAGTGGTTTATTTGCATTTCCAGTCGGTGATTTATCCTTTGGCATGATTTTTATTTTATGGCAATACTCTGTGCCCTCTAGCTAATATAGATTCGGTTGCTTGCGTTTTCAATCGATCGTTATCCCTGTGGTAATTTTTGCTCTTCAGACATGTCTCACTGGGCTTGGTATGATTTATCTCGGATATGCTAGACTTGGATAATAAATTTGATTTAAAATAGTTGTCATTGATATAGACTTATTCTCTTGGCTATTGATTGATGCCTTGGAATGGCAATTTAGAAGTTATGATTGATTTAGAGTATGAATGCCTAACTATTCATAGGTTTTGTTTGGGTAGTTGAGATCGCGAAACTCCTTAGTGTTGATATTTTAGCTTGGAGTTATAGATCTTGCGTGCGGCGTTCATTTTAGACTTTTTTCAGTTTGGATTTCATTTATAGGCTAGTTAAGCCTACTCTGTTATTGCCTATACGGTCTTCTCGACTTTGGATGGATTATAGTTGATAAGTGCTCAAATGATAGCTTTGTACCCAGCACTAGTTCTTTTAGCTATGACCTCGAGTTTTCAGTTTTATTTGGAAATTTTGGATGACATACTTAGTGGGAGTAATATACTTGAGAGGGATTCAGTATGGCTTCTTTCTAATTAATGGGACATCCTAACGCGGAATGTTTAGTAATGAATAGTTATGCCTTGTTCCCTTGAATTTTAGTTTGATTACTATTCGTACTAGTTATAGCAAGGGCATGGATTGCGTTCCTTGATTATCTCCATTTGTGTGCCCAAATAACACCTTATAGGCTTATTCTTATGTCTGTCATATCAACTTTCAGCGAATCAGCTTCAGTCTTTGAGTTCTGTGTGATAAGATTACGCAGACAAGACTCAGGTAATTTTCCTCCAAGTTCAAAGTAGATATCAAGTATGGTTTGCTAAGGGAAGTGTATATTCGGACTTGGAGCCAGTTGCATGACTCATGTCTTGGTTTGTTTTTGGATTAGATAAGCCTTTGTTGATTTGTGCGAGTATAGAGATGGTATCAGTTTGTTGTGGTTCAGATTTACATGCATCAGCCTTTTCGGTTTAGTTGGATGCTAGTTGGTGGTTGAAATTGAGTTTTGCCTAGTTAGAAGTGGAGTAAGAGATTCTAGTTAGAAAAGGGATACCTATGGAAAAATCCCTTAGAAGCATTTTCTCTTCATTGAGGTCATCTGGGAAGTCATGCTCGTAGCATGCGTCCTAGTACCTCATCTATTTGAGCTTTCAAGGTTCCTTCTACCCGTTGACTTTTGAGAATGAAAGTCCTTTTAGTAGTGGATATTGCAATGACCTTTATGGTTATTTTTCATATGTCCACTTATTTCTATCGTTAGGGCTTCTTCATAGATGCCTCGAGTCATTTATGACTTGCTGGGATTTAACAGTTCAGTTATTGGGTATTTTGTTTGATTAATAGAACCACTTCCCTATTTGGAAATCTTCGCTAGTTCCAAATGGCCATCGGGCAAAAATTTTAGTAAAACGATCTCAGATGCAAATTTCGACTAGCTAGCAGATCCAAAATATTGATTTTAGGATAGGTAGACCTTTGGTTGGCGTCCCAATACACCAGAACTCATTTTGGCTTATTGGTTGGAAAGTTGAAAATTTGGAAATATGGGTGTGGGACCCATATTTGGTCTAAACGACCTCGGATTGAAAATACGACTTTGCTAATGCGTCTGAAATGTCTAATTTGGTGGGGTTACATAGTTCATTTGCAAAAATTGAATTCCCAATGAGTACCTAGGCATTGGCCAAAACTTGGAAAATTCCAAGTTTCAGCTGTCATCTGTAATGGCGAGATATAACATGATCACGGTGTACGCCCTATAGAGATCGCATCCCATAGAGGGCCATTACTGAATCTCCTTAACTAGGGGTCTATAAATAGACCCCAACATTGCAAACTTGGCCATTTTCCCTTTATCTTTGAGAGTTTAAAACCTTAAATGGGTATGATAACTTAAGATTGAGTATGGTGGATGACTTGGGCACTTTTCAAACATCTTTTATCGTGAATATCTTCGAATATAAGGTAAGAATACTTTGAATTTATGGTTGAATTTCTTAGTTTTGACCCAGAACCCCCAATTTAGCTTAGGGCTTGATTTTAGTCCCAAATTAGCTTTGTTTTTACCTATTTCTTTAGGGTTTTGATTCCTTATTCATGTATGGATGATAGGTTAACCTCGAAAATGAGATTTCCATAAGTGGGATCAACTTGGGGGTTTTGGTATCGTTTTTCGACCCAAAGCACAATAGTGCAATATGGGTATTATTAGACTCTTTTTGATGAGTAGAGTACTATTTTGACAATATTATGACATTTTTGGGATTGTGAAGTGAAGATGGACTTTGGTGAATGATGTGATTTTTTGCGTGCGACTTTGTGGTAGGCTTCTACCTACTCTTTTTCGAAGGCGATATATGTTATATATGGCATATGATTATTAGGCTTGATTATGAGTAGAATAACTTAGTCTTTTTAGAATCCTATTGCCTCCTACCTAGATTGAACTAATTCCTAGAATGAATGTGATATGATGTTAGGTTTGTGCAACACCCCAAAAACTCAAACAAATATTAGAACCATGATTCAAGCTCATGCAAAATCAAATATAGTGCTCTGGGAGTTTGATGAGTGATTTGGATATATATTAAGGCCTCAAATAACTCCTAGCTTTTATACAAGTCAAAATATCCCTAATCGATTGATTTCTAAGGAAGAATATTGCTCTAGTCAACTTTTAATGAGCATAGATTTTGTATTACTAAGGGTTTTTTATCTCAAGACACTCCAATAAATAGATAATTAAATTATCTTTCCAACTCCACTGGTTTTGTCTTAATCTGATATCAGAGTAAAAAGTTATGCCCGTTTAACCAAAGGGGTGTTTGTCCGCCAAGGCACGACGGCCAGGGTGATGGACCGTCGTACCCGGTGATGGACCATCACACCAGTGACAGCCCATTGTGAAACCATCACCCTTAAGTAGAAAGACCAAAATTTGATCATTTTTAGACGGTTGGAGTGGCGATCCGTCACCCAAACTGTTGACCGGGACAGTTCTGCACTTTCATAACATTTTTAAGGGGGTATTTTTTGGTATTTTACCACTCTTTTAACAAAAAAATGATGGCATTTAAGATATAGTAAGTCTGGAATATAAGATTAAATCACCCTAAATTCTCCATTACATTTAAATTCAATCAACACATAGAGAGAAAATGGAGAAAAGAGTGATTCTCTATTCTCTAAAAGCAAGTTAAGATTCTTCAATCCCCAACTCCGATGTCCAAGAGTTTTTCAAGGCTTCGATCTCCAGGTATGTGGAATTTCATCAATGGGTTCCTTCCACCCTTTGAGTCCCGGGGATTTATTCAACTCCCTAAATTAATTTACCCTTTTTACTTAAGGTTCCATGGCAATTATGAGATTTTCTTGGAATTTCAGTCTATCCTTGTAGTTAAACCACCATGTGTACATGATTTTCTCACAAGTTTAGAATCTTTCATACTCAGAATCAAGAATCCCTCTCCATTTTGAAAAAAAATTGAATTTGGCTTAAATTATGAAATTCCTTATTGTCAAATTTTAATAAAATCATGTTTAGCAGTATTATTCAGTGCTGGAGGACTATGAACACCCGATACCTATATGTTTGCACATGTTTTAGATTCTTAACTTCCAAGTCACTCAGACCATGATTTTTTTATCATATTTAGATTATCATATCCATGTTGAGAAACTATAAGTTATGAGTTCAGTTAACTTTAATCAGTACCAGTGTCAGCTCAGTTGGGAGTAAGACTTATCACCGAGTGAATATAGGAGTGAGGACTTACCCACTAGTGTAGGAATGAGACCTTAGTAGCAGTCCCTAAGTTTCAGAACTACGTAGCCATCGTACATTATGACAGGTCACCCGACAATTTAGGACTGACACTCTCTCAGGGGTCACCCTTCAGTACACGATTGACACCCTAGTTCTTTGGGACATAAGTTTAGTGGATCAACACAACCAGGGTTAGTACTCATGGCAAGATATTGGCACTCTTCCAACAGGGATTACGAATTGGATCCTGATTAGCTCAGATTGGGGTATGTCAGTTAAATATTATCTCCTACAGTCTCTCTTAGTAATCAGATTATGCCAGTTTGGGTTTGCATGACTAAGTGTTCATCTTATCAGTTATTCGGTTATTCAGTTTTATGGATTATTTCAGAACATTCTTTACTTGGTCTTGCATTTGATTTATATGTTCTAGCATTCATGATCACTACCATTATATATATATATATATATCAGCTAGCCCTTATCTCGCATCCCAGTACATTCAAAGTACTAATCGTATACTCTCTTTGCATTATGTTGTCTTATAACATAGGTCCGAACACTCAATTTCTCGATCATACCTAGATAACTTATGTTTCATTCAACGGTAGTTGTGGTGAGTCCTCATACTTTGATCACAAGTTATCCATAGTTACTTTCAGTACTTTTAATTACAGTTAGTCGGAGTTAGTTGGGGGTTTGTCCCATCAACTCCTTATGTTAGAGGCTTTTGGATAGTCAAACATGATTTCAATTTTAACAGATGTTTCGGTGCATTAAGTATTACTTTGAGCATTATTTATTATTCAGATTATTTAGCTTAGCTTTCGAATATTATTTTGCAATTTTCCCTTCAGTGCTCATAACAAGTACTAGACCATGGGTTAGCTTGGGGTCATATATGACTCTAAGCACCATGTTACGATTAAAGGGTAGCCACTGGTGGTGATAAACTTACGTAACACCCCAACTTAGGATAGGTAGTCCCATATCGGCAAAACACATGAGAGATATTGGGTATATAAGTAAGCAAGCCTTACTCCCTAGTGATGTTTTTTAAAGTCGTACGGGCCTGGGACCAAAGAGGATAATATCACTAGTGGGTTGGGCCATTTCAAATGATATCAGAGCAACTCTTGTGTCGGCCTTGTCGATGTGGGTCAAAGTTCAAACTGGGTTTAGGAAAATCCCCATAAGGTGAGTCAAACCTTAGTCCTGAGTTTAGGCAAATCTTATTTAGTGGAGCAAACCTCAGTGAGGTTGTTGAGTCAATAAGAAGGGGTGTATGTAACACCCCAACTTAGGATAGGGAGTCCCACATTATCAAAACATAGGAGAGATGTTGGGTTTATAAGTAAGTAGTCCTTACTCTTTAGTGAAGCAATTTTAAGTCATGCGGGCTTGGGCCCAAAGAGGATAATATCACTAGTGGGTTGGGACGTTACAGTTTGAGATGTGGTTTTAGCATTGGAAGTATGATTAGTATGTTTCACCTTGTTTGGGCTATGGTTGTGATCCTGAAATCTTAGTTTAGGTGAAGTTGACTTAAATGCCCTTGTTCCTAGTCGTAGTCCCTATCTTAGTCCCTATCATAGATGTGAAATAAATACAAATATGTTTTACTATCTATAAATATGTTGTAACACCCCGATTCGCTGAACCGGAATGCTACACGATGCTCATGACCCCGAGGAACCACAAGCTAACCCATGACTGATATTTGTACCTGTATACTGCAAATCATGATATAATAATGCGGAATACATAAAAATGTAAGGCCATAAGGTTTAACTAAATAAAACCATATGGGTGAAAATACCCAAAACAACTCAATCTGAAAGGTAAGTCTGAACGTAAATCTGAACATAAATTTAAAAGCCTCTAAACAATCTGAATAAGGAGTTGAAGTAACATGTCTCCAAATAACTCCGTAAAACTGAACTGAAGAAATAAATAAATGTATCAAATCATATTGTCCTCGAATCAATGAGGACTCACTGTGTCTCTGCGACTGGAATACTACCGCTACTGCTAGGCTGGAGCTCGTGTCTCGGAACCTATGGTGTAACTTGAAAAGAAAGAAACATAGTGCAAATGCGTCAGTACAACTGGAGTACTGAGTATACGAGGAAGGTAGGCTGAACATAAAGGGTTTCATGCATGACCAACACTGATTGACTAATATGAACGTGGGAGTGCACACACACATATATAGAAATTGAGATCGTGAATACGTGATAGCATGACCTGTAAGCTAATATATGGTTTACTGATAACTGTCATGACTGATACTGCAACTGATAACATGGACGACTGTTTCTGACAGTCCTGTATATACTGAAATCTGATGAACACCCTGAGTTCTTTTACTGAGACTGATACTGAAACTATGGGAGGTAGTGTTTAACCGATATGCCCCATGTATCCCGTTATGGCTAGGCTGAGGTCCAACCTCTTCCCCGACTAGAGGGGTGTCAATACCGTGCCACGGGTAAGGACAGCCTGTGAGTGACCCTTATCTGGAAGGTACTCAATGAGAATGGTGGGAACCCTAAACTGATGGGTTAAGCCACCTCATCAACCCTAATCTGACGGGTTAAGACGTCTCAACCTACGCTGGCTACGTAGTTCTAGAATACAAGGATGACTACTAAGAATCATACCCTGAACTGGCGGGTGAGTTCCCATCATTGGGTTCACTCGGTGCTAACCTCTACTCCCATCTGGAGGGACTGGACATGAATAACTGACTATACATAACTTAATCTTACTGAATTTTGTTGACTGGTGGAATGTTACTGATATCTGACAACTGACTGAGATCATGAGGTTTTCCCGAGTCACATGACTGACTAAAGCCTATGGAATCATAGCTTGAGTTCGCATATCATGAAACATGATATGGATCTAGGCACATAGCTATAGTTTTTGAGTACGAATACCCCCAGGACTCGATAGAAGGAAACTGACACACATGACATGACTTGATCACAAGATTTGAGTCCACAATTCTTAATATCATAAGTAAGGATTTCATAATAAGAATGATTCTCAACAAACTATCACATGATCGAGAATGCACACAACATGTATATACTTGCATGGCTTCAATAACATGGTCGTTCCATATCAAAACAATATCATGAGCATCTCATATAACATCTTCAATTCAAGACAATAGCATGGGGATCACGTTGAACATAAACTTAGAGCATGGAATAGTCATTTAGGGCTTATTATGTCATAAAAGCATAATTTCTATTCCCTTAGGTATTTCCACAAACACCTTGCATGCACATCTTAGGCATAGGTGGATTCATCAAGATTTCAAACATTCAACCACCAATTTCACATGTTTATACGTTAAATACCACCATATCCTCACACAAAACATACAAAGATCCCATCTTAGGCATTATCAAACTCCAACCACATGAACATCAACCACCAACAATATAAACATCATAATACATAATTTAGAAGATGGTTCTTGAGCTTCATGGACGAAAGGAGTCCATGAATCAACTCATGCATACCTTAGAAGGAAGATTCTTGATGATTGACGGAGGAATTTCCTTGAAATCGAATCTTCAAGCTTAATTATGCAACCCTAGTTGTTTTTGTCTTTTAGTGCTCTTGGATGATGATCTTTGAGATGATAATAGGTTTGTAATATGTTTAGAAGCTATATATTTCGTAGGGTTAAGTTTAGGGACGTTTAAGGAGTGTTAAGAGACTTAATTACCCTTAAAATAACTTAAAACGGAGTGTTTTTGGCACCTGGAACTGACTTAGGCGGTGCCCAAGTAATTTCCCAAGCTAGTTTGGGTGGCGCCTAACCAATCGCCTATGTTTGGTTGGGCGGTGCCTACCAAATCGCCTACCCTTACCGTCTCTCATGAAAAAGGGCATAACTTTTCGCTAGGGTAATGGATTAAGGAGAAATTGGTATCGTTGGAAAGATAATTTGATTATATACAATTTTGTGGGTCTAAATCAGCCAAAATATCACATTAACATCGATTTATACTCGTTCAAATATGACCCTTACAAAATCAAACCCTAAAACTTGATGGATTCAAAAACTCTTAGCTTGCATCACTCTAAGCGACTCATATGAGCTTTCTTAAGACATCGCAAGCTATCTTATAACTATGATATTCATTGTAATTTATACACTAAAATTCTACTCATAAGATAGGAGGTTTCATACGTAGGAAAACTTATTCACTTCCTAGCTTAGAAACATGCGGGGTATTACATATGTTATGCCTCATAGTTAGGATGTAACTTATGAATACGAGATGGATTAATAATATGAGTATCGAAATGAGTTAAAGATAGGTATGTGGTCCTGAGGCTGTGATTTTAAAGTAATGATCATTCAGGACACATTATTGGTCCAAAGGCCGGGTTATGATATGAGTTAGATATCTGGGAAGTGATTATCCTTGTAAAGGATATGGTTATATTACATGAATATATATATATATATGAATGTGTATTTATATACCCATTTCTCCGATATGGGATGGAGGAAGATGCGGTATGATGCTTATGGTTTCATTGAGTTGGATACTGGTGATGGCATGCATAGATTTGGTACATTCATGGTTGTTGCATCGAAGACTGATACAATTTCAATAAGATTATAATCTTATTATTATTGTTACTAACTAAGGGATAAATCCCACTTTCCACCTTAAAATGGATTTCTTCATGGTAATAACAGCCTAACCTAATGAGTAAATTATATGTGTAAAAGCGGTTAATAGTGACGTTTTACAAATTTATCTGAGGTATATTTCGTTCCATGATTTACACTACTATTTACTCTAGTTGTGTGATATTCCAACCCTTTCTGCACTATTATAGAGATTTTTCCCGAAAGTTCACTTCGGGAAACAAACTTAAAGATTTACACTATTTGAGCCACGACTTGAGTTCGTGCACCTATTATATATAAACTTACTAAGTATGTGTTATTGATGATGAACGATAAATTATGGAAATATACTCTACCTTGCTTATCTTTTCAAATCTATTTACTTTAGCCCTCGTGGGGCTTGTTATTTACTTTAGCCCTTGTGAGGTTGTAACACCCCGAATCTGGTACCCAAAATGCTACATGGTGCTCATGACCCCGAAGGACCACAAGAAATCCATGACTGATAGCTATACCTGTATACTGCATAATATACTGTATAATACGGAAACGTAAACTAAAAGACCAAAAGGTTCAAAACTGAGACATAATAGCTGATAAAAATATAACATCTAGGTGGGGTATGAAATATCCAAAACAAAACTAAAATAACTATCTGAACATATTATAGTCTGAAAAGCCTCTAAAACATGAATATCTAAATAAGGATTTGATGAGATATGTCCCCAACTAACTCCAACTAATAAATTAATTAATGACATAAATAAGTAATGATCATGTCCTCAAAAGATGAGTACTCACTTCTAACGTTGACTGCTGAGACTGAAATGCTACTGATGCTCTGGAGCTCGTGTCTATGAACCTATGGTATAAAACACCATAGCGCGAATACGTCAATACGATTGGATGTACTTGTATGCATGTGAAGTAGGATAAATGCATAGGGTCATATGCATGAACAATACTAATAACAAACTAAATATCATAAGTGTGAGAATACATGCATGAGGTATAATAACCGATACTGATACCGTGATAACATGATTACTGAATCCGAATACTGATAACATGAGTGATTGTATCTGACAGTCCTGATTCTGATAGAACTATCTGAGTTTCATACTAAGCTGAGTTGACTGTATCTGATAGTCCTGAAATCTGAAGAACTGTTTGAGTTCTTGACTGATACTGATACTAAAACTGTGGGAAGTAGTTATCTAACCGACATGCCCTATATGACGTATTATAGCTGAACTGGGGTCCAATCTGTGCCCTGATTAGAAAGGTGTCGATACCGCACCACTGGTAAAGACAACATGTGAGTGACCCTCAACTAACAGGTTAGTTTAATGAGAATGGTGGGAACCCTCAACTAGCAGGTTAAGTCACCTTATCTACCCTCAACTAGCAGGCATGATGTCTTAACCTACATTGTCTAGGTAGTTCTAGAATGAAAGGATTGCTCCTAAGAATCACACCCTCTACTAGCAGGTGAGTTCCTATCCTTGGGTTCACTCGTTGCTAATTTCTACTCCCATCTGAATATACACTGAACATGGATTACTGAACTGAACTGGACTGAGTTAAATGAGTTTCGCTGACTGACAAAATATTACTGAGATTACTGAGTTTTCTCGAGTCATGAGACTGACTGAATTCTACTGAACATGGATTGACTAAGAGTATCTTGAAAACATGACATTGGCTATAGGCTTATAGTTAAATTTTTGGGTACAAGTACCCCCAAGACTCGATGGAAGGAAACTAACAAAGCCTGACTTTCTTAAATACATGACCAACATCAACAATCCATAATATAATAAGTGGAGATATTGCATGAGCATTTGATTATCATAGCTTGGTACGTGAATAAGATAGAATGTATACATAGCATAATTTCATAAGGCTAACTCATGAGCAATCCAATAACAATTTCAATACATAAGAATAACATGGAAGTCATTTTGAACATAAAGTTTAAAGTATACATTGTTATTTGGATCACAAATTAGCTATAGTGCATAATTCCTATTCTTCTAGGCATTTTATCAAACACCTTGCATGCACCCTTAGGGCATAGGCATAGTCATCAAATTGACACATTATAAACAACTCAATTTATGGGTTTCACTCACTTTCTAATGTAATTTCACGAAAAGAACATAAATATTCTAACTTGGAAATCATATAAAAAGATAAACATGGTTACAACCAACCCACAACATAAATATCATGATTTATAATTTTAAATAGGGTTCTTGAGCTTTATGGATTGAAGGGATCAATAAATCAACACTATGCATACCTTAGTTCTTGATTCTATGGAGATTTACGGAGAGACTCTTGAATTTTAGTATTGAATTGAATCCCCAATTGAAAACCTTAGTTTGTTCTTGAGAGAAAATTAAGAGAAACACTATATTTTGGGTGAAAAATAGTTGAATCACGTGTTATTGAGTTTAAATAAGGGTGGGAAATTCACCCTTTTAACCCTGGACACGTCTTTTAAATTTGTGAAAATTTCCCAACCTGGACCCTGACGCGACGCGGTGCTATCGCGTCGTGTCACTGGAATTTAACAACTTGGCAACTAGGTATGGCGCAACGTGGAGCCATCACGTTGCCACTTTCTTTTTGACCTAGAAGTTTGGCACGACGTTCCACTATCACGGACCCTTACTGGAATTTGACAAATGCCATTTTCTCTTGTGGCGCAGCGTGCCACTGACTAATATGGCGTTGTTTTATGATGAAAATTTTAAATAGTCATAACTTTTACCCGGTTATCGAATTCGGGCAAATCTCATATCGATGGAAAGCTTATTGAATTTCCCACACGACAAAAAGTGAAAATCTTAAAAAATTTCCCATGGAATAAACATAATTTAATTTAGAAGCTACTACTAGAATTCTTGGGAAAAATTAGCTTGGAAACTTCGGGTATTACAGATGCTTGCACTTTACTTTGGCCCTTGTGGGGCGTTCTCTCTATTACTTAACATTGGTTTGGATATTATGAAGATGATATTGATACTCGGCAAGATCGGAGGATATTATGATGATGTGACAATTCCTGATAAGGACGTAGGATATTATGATGATATGATGATTCCCGACAAGGCTGGAGGATATTTTGAGGATAATATTGATACTCAACAAGGTCAAAGGATGTTGTGATAATTATATACCCAGCAAGGTCGGATATTGATTATGATGATGACCGTTATGATAATAATGATTATGGTATTGTTGATTCTATTGCACTCATTCTTGCATGTGCATCGCCTATCACCAGTATACCCCTATGTTTATAAGCTGGTATGGTATGGTTGCATAGATATGGGTGATGACTATGCCTTGGGTTGTTGTATGTTGATTGAAGCTTTTGAGCCTGGGCGGTGGGGGTACGCATAGGCTCGACTAGGTATTTAGTTGTCCAAAATAGTCAGTTACTCGCGTTGTTATTGATATTATTATAATTATTATTATGGCTAGTTTATGACAGATTGCTCATTGATTCAGTATCGAGATTTGAGGTATATTTCCTGCCTCTTCTATCATACGATTTTATTACTATGCATGTTTATCTTATATTTAGACATATTAATTAGAAACCTTGAGTATGATAGTACTAGATCTTGATAGGATTATAATGAGGCCTTAAAGGTGAAGACATGATAATTTAGGTAATGATGTTAGTTGACTTCATATCTATATGTATATATAGATATAACAGACTATATATAGCTATGTAACTTCCGTATATCCGTTCCTTCAATTGTTCGTATTGTATACTCATTCCCTTGCGTTATATATTAATTTGTATCTTTCTTGCACTTGTAGTTTGCATATTGGTCAGTGATAAATGGAATAGTATTGAGATTCATGAATATGACTGGAATAGGACAGTTGATCCTTATTACTTCTTTAGTTTCAATATGTTAGTCTCTTGGACATGGATAGGATCGTTTATCCTTATTACCTTATTGGTTGTCCTATATGGATGTTGGGCATTTGAGTGTAATTTTCATTCTATTTATATGGTACATATATCTACTTTATCTTTGGAGTTCAGTTGGCAGTTGCCTACTGAGTACCACTTATTTGGTACTCATACTACACTTCTTCGGTCTGCAGATAATAGTATGGGTTATCGTTGTTGTTGTGTGCGTCGTGCGGAGCAACCATGTTCCGTAGACTTAGAGTGATCTCCTGACATTCAGAGTATTACTTATCTGTACCTTATGTATTAGACTAGTCTCTATGTTGTATTCGGAGATAAATTGTATCAGTGTAATTTATTTCATTTGTTCCACTTTTTCACTCTTATTATATTATTAGAAGCTCTTATACTGATACCACCAGGTCCTGGGACTTTATTATGTAATTGCGTATTTATTTCATCTATTCTGCAATTCTCTACTTTATATATATTTAGTAGTCCGTTACTAGCCATTCTGGACTACACGGATTGACTTGCCTACTAATGGGTTATGGAAGGCGCCCTCATGACTTGACAAATTGGCTCGTGATAGCGACACATAGTCACTTAAGCGATAGTCACTTAAGTTACCAAGTGATCGCGTATGTGATGCTTGTGCCATTTAAATAACATCTTTTCACCTTTTTCACCATTTTTAAGATTTGGAGCTTAGGATTTCGAGATTTCGAGAAAGTTTTTCCAGTTCTAAGCTTAGGTAATCTCCAAAACACTTATTGCAGCTATTTTTCTTCAACTTTAACATTTAAATCTTGTTTAAAAGAAAATTTAAAAGTGGAATTTGAGGATTTTGGCCTGAAAGGACTAAAAATTGTATTTCTTTGATTTGAACCGCAACTTCTAACAGTTTTCACTTAGATTTTCTTCTATGGGTACTTTAATCATGGGAAATATATTTTTGAACTAAACTTCTAATTTTACCTTTTTTAAAAAAAATATGTTTTGAGGGTCCTTTTTGACCCTGACTCAAACTTAGGCAATATGGGTATCGTTGGCTTTCTTTTGAAGCATAGATTTTGTATTTGTATGTTTTAGTTGATTTTGGGTCCGTTCATATGGGAAAAGCTTCAGATTAAAGGCTTTTTGGATAGATTTTTGGAATTTGAGGTAGGTTATATCTTAACTTTCTTAAGACTAGGTTGGGTAGTTAATAATAATATAAAATTATGCTATGGGTATGGAATTGTAACAAGGAAATGTGTTTAGGTGATTTATATGCCTGTGTGGGGGCCTATATAGATATTTTTTTGTTAGACACCATAAAATTTCAATGATTTTATTTTTGACCACCCCCCCCCCCCCGGTATGTGTATCGTTGATTTTTGGCTTGAAAAATATTTAGGTATGTGAAAAGGGTGTTTTGGAAAAGTTTCAGAATTTTTTAAAGGTGTTCAGGGCTATTTTGAAACTCCGAGGTAGTGTGCCTCACGATAGTGGCATGTCAAGCCACTAGAGTTCCACAATAGTAGCATGGCAGGGAGTCTAGCCTCTGCGAATTGGCATGCCATACTGCTGTCTTAAATTCACTCAGGTTTTTTTTTCACTTGGGGTGAGGGGATTTTGGTGTTTTCACATTTTCCATGACTTTTAAATATCAAATAACCCTTTTCCTTTAGTTTTCAAATATTAAATCATTCTCTTTCTCTCTTAACTAAAAATCCAAGAAAATTCAAGGGTTTTACAGAGAATTAATATTCTGGGCTCCAAACGTTGAATTGTTTTCAATTTCTTATGTATTTCAGGTATGTATCTCATTTCCTAACTTTAATTTTACATTATGTCACTTACTCATTATCTATATGGTTTGAATTAATGGGTTTGAAATTTGATTGAGGTGTTTTGATTGATATTACTTGAATTACTTTTCCCATGATTTAAATTGACAATATAAGCTTTAAAATTATGATTTTTGGACTGAATGGGTGCATTGTTATGGGAATTGGAGTGGGGAATATGGGTTTCCCCAAATTGAGGACTTTTTGACTTGGTAATGGCATTAACCTCAACCCACGTTGTAAATTTGTTTTTTGAACATGGATAATAGCATAATTCAACTTATTTATGAACCCATTGCATTGCACTAATGGATAATTGGTTAAAACAAATTTGAAAGGCCCTTTGTGGACATTATTTTTTATTTTAAATAGAACTTGGGAGTCAAATGCTACATGGATTGGCTTGGCATGATTATATGAGCTTGCAAGCATAATTGGTATGATGATACCAAGTGGTAAATGCCTTAATATAAAACTCCTACGTTAATGGTTGGGTTTATGTGCAAACTATTTTAATTTGAGCTTAACGGGAATTATGTAGCTCACTGTAAAGGTGTGGTCCCAAGGGGGACTAATACTGGAAACCACATTTTTCGGTGTGGAAGTCTAGATGACTGTGTGCTTGGTTAACACATTATATTTTGGAAAGGCTAGAGCCTTGGTGTCTTTACACTTTACTTCGGATTTCTTAATTCGTGCAGCTAATATGCATTGCGGACCTTTCAGCAGGGGGACTGAACCCATATAGCCCATGGGTGTCTTTAGTATGGAGAAAACTACACTGTTCAGGATAATGGTTTAAACTCTCATGTTTATGACCCTTGTCCTTATCCTAGCATCCTATATATGTATATATAATGGTTGTGAATATGGTTTTTCCTGGTTTATGGCATTGTCATTATTTTATCACTTTTCTTGAGTCACATGCCAGTGCTTATTCCACTGACCATCCCTTAATGCCTACATTATTTCATGATGTAGTGTTTGCGGGTTTCTCTATTACTCTTGTGCAACATTAGGTGGTTCGGTACATCTGTTGAGTGTTTGTGAAGTGGTGAGATTTCATCCTTTGGAAGGTTCGATCATTTTATCTATTTTCTTTATGTCTTAGTATTTTTCTTGGATTTTCTTTTCGGTCATGTCCTGACCTATTTGGCATTTTTGGTTTTAGAGACTTTTGTGGACAAGCGTAGGTTAGATGTTGGTTTTGTTTCATAGAGTTTACATTTGATTATCTATCCTTCTTATTAGTATTTGGTTAGATTTCACTGTATTATTTCATTATGTTCTAGATTCTAGGCTAAAAGGGTGGTCTACGGCTCATGGTGATCTTGAGATACTAGTCACGACTAGGCCCTATTTCGGATCGTGACATATTTGGTAGGTTGTGACGTTATTTATTTATGTGGGACCTTAAATGATGTTTTGGCCTGATATTGATATGTTATTGTTTGGTTACACTCTTTTTGGTTGAAAAAATCCTATATTTTGGGGTTTATGTTACCGACGTTGATTGTGATTGCATCATGTCACGATTGTTTGGTCCCTAAAACGGCCATATCAGTAATACCAAATAATCATGACATGATGCAATCAACATCTAAAATAATAATAATAATTATTATTATTATTATTATAATAATAATAATAAAAAAAAACACAATAATAATAGTAATAGTAGTAGTAGTAGTAGTAGTAGTAGTAGTAGTAGTAGTAATAATAATAATAATAGTAAAATAAAATCCTATCGCATACTTCACCCTAAACAGATATTGAAAGATATACCACCCCACACTTCAAATCATGCTTTTCCCACAACAATAAAAAAAGTAAAATGAGGGTTAAAGATACTCCCAGAGGCCCTTTAGGGCCAAACTAGAAGCATTTTTCTTCACTTTCATGAAGGTTCGTATGTACCCCACACTTACGCTCAAACCTAATCCTTAGCTTCAAATTTTTGGTGCTCAGACATCTCCTAAATCTACAAAAACAAAAACATACAAAAAATTGACATTGTAAGAATAAATAAAAAGAATAAAACAAGAAACTACACTTCTAATTGGGTTGTCTCCCAACAAGGCCTTTATTTAACATCATGACATGATACAATCAACTTCGCCAATTTTTCTGATATTTTTAGGATAGAAATTGTACCCTTAACATTGCATCAATTTTCTACTCCAGTCTAGTGGCGGTGGTATATATATATATATATATATACATAGAGAGAGAGAGAGAGAGAGAGATAAATATATAAACATACCAAATAATAGATTTCACATTTTGCACTTCTTAGACCTTAATTTAGGAATATAATTCTCTGCGTTTGGCATAATAAATTCAAGAATATAGACACATTGTTCCTCCTCCTTATACTCTTCTATAGGCTCAGATGGTTTGATTAGTATCTCATTATCTAAGAACAATGTGGAAAAATAATAGGAATGTAATGACCCTCTAGGTCATTTCATTAATTTTCAAGAATTTTAAACCTTTTGTTCCTCCACATAGAAGAAACATGTCATTTATGAGCTACCAAAATTATCAGTTTGATTTTTGGATAGTTCATTTTAGGCTTATTTCTCTATTTTGGATATTCCATTTTTAGGAATTGGTCTTCGAAAAATTATCATAGTAAACAATGTTGGATGAGAATTCTAACAACGTTGTTATCTCCAGAGCATTGATTTAGGTTAGGGGACCCTTGGTCTGATTCCCAAGGCTTCTGGACTTATTTTGAACTATTGTGTAGATTTGATAAAAATAGAACGAAGGGTGTGGGGTCCATATTTAATCAAAATAACCTTGTATGGAAATTTAAATGGTTCTAATGAGTTTCGAATGTTGAATTTGGTATAGTATCATAGTTCATCTACGCAAATGGGGTTCGAAATGAATCTCGAACAGCTGCTCAAAGTCCATTGAGACTTAGCTATTTTTTTTGTATTTAGCCTCTAGTATAGGACACCTTTACTTTTTGCATCAGCGAGGAGTAGGCTGCATTTGCAAAGGGTCAAGATGCTAACCTTCATGTTCATAAGCCTTCTACCACATTCGTGGTGAAGAATTAGCCCGGCCATCCATCTTCTTCTTTTTCATATTTTTGAAGGATTTATTGCATTTGCGATGGCCTTCCTAATTTGTTATCGTGTACACAATAAATTAATTTCCTGTTCTTTACGATCGTGACCCTAGGGCCTCACAGTTGCAAAGAGTAATTCCCTGACAGTATATAAGTACCTTTTTCCCATCATTTCATTTATTTTCAACCCCTTTTCAACCCTCAGAGGCCTGTGGAGCTTAGAATTTTATTTGGATTTCATCCCATTTAGTATAGGTACGTTAGCTAATCATTCCTTGGTCAATCCATTTACTTTTTTGCTTGGGATAAATTAGGCTCCATTTTATGCTCTGTTCATGCTCAATCTTTGAAATCACATTCTTTGTACTTCGAGGGACCTGTGATGGATTCAATTTTATAATTTTATTTGCGAACCCCATGGGCCTATTTTTTTATTAAATTTTAGGTTTAAAGTTTTATATTGAAATAAAAGCATCGTTTCAATCATTCTAATACATATATTAATTTTTAGTAGTGCGACATGTATTTGGGGTCAAGGAGCAAGGACAAGCAGTTCATACACTGTTTGAGGTTGTGGTTCGACATGGAGGTAGGCTTGGATCTAATTTTCTCTATGTGATTGTGTATTATATATACTATATGCTATGCAGGCATTATATGATAGGTTTATATTTGATAATATCATGACTTGACCTATCTAGGGGATTTAAAAAGAAATGTGACCCAAACCTTAGCCTAGGATACTCCTTACAATTGTAGGATTCTATTATGCCAAATTATGATTTTTTTGACCATATATTGACATGAAGCACACCTTGAGTATGATAATTACCATATTATTTAGTGAGTTGGATTGTATACCCTGGTTAGATACCTTTAGTAGCTTTAGGTCCTTGTTAACCTTAGCTTTTGAATTATAGTGTTGGCATACATTAATTTTAATATATTGTTGGGATCGAGGCTGTGTCTACGATACTTGTTGGATACTAGATTACTATTATATCCTTAGAAAGTATGTGATTACAGTTATGGATGCCTAGACACTTACGGTTGTATTATTTGAATGCTGGTAATTACATGCATACATTTAGACCCATTTGGGCTATTTAGTAGTAGGATTCTAGTTTAAACCTTAATTTTACTACTATTTTCTAAAAAAGTGATTTATTCCCACTTTTCTTAATTTTAAAATTGATTCTTTGAATATATAAGTCGTACTACTCTTATTATGGAATTACGACATTTAAAACTAAATGATCATTTATGAAATTAGACCGAGATTTATTCTGGTCATTTATTGATCCACTCATTTTACAACTACTTGTTCATTTCGGTCTAGGGAGATTTCAACCCTTTCTACATTATAATACCATTTTAGTCCCAAATTCAATCTCGAGAAATGGATTTATATATATTCATTTATTTAGTTCTGGTTCAAGTCTGACATTTATCATACTTGATATATATGTACTCAATAGGGTAATTTTTTATGATGAATTATGAAAGTACTAGTTTGAGACTAGGCAGTGTATAAGGATATTATAAATCCTCTATGGGTCTCTTCTTTTGATTCTGTACAGGAGAAGGATAGTCATCGTAGGTCCTTCCTTTGCAAGCTATTGAGATGGGGGAGGCGTATACACATGGTACATTATAGAACTTAATCGGATAGTACTTGGATCATCTTGCATCACCTATTTTTCATGACTTGCGTTCATTCGTATGCATCGCCTATTACCAGTATAATTGTTTAGTACTTATATCTATCAGTTTTATGGGGCTATAAATGTATAGGTTATGGTTTTTGTTTAATGAGTGTTTGGCAATACCTTTTGGGCTTTTAAGGTCTCGATTAGGTAATTGTTTGTCTGGACTAGCCGATTAGGATATCATTGCTGGGTATTATTATGTGATGCCTGACAGACTAGTTATGGAATGGTTTCTGAGGTTGTTAGTATGTTTCTGATCCATTACTCCTTTTATGGTAAAGATAAATATTGTTAAACTACTTAATGATTATTCACTTGGTTGGAGGCCCTTATTATGCTAGAGTTATTCCCCTGTCAATACTGTAATCCTTGTGAGATTTAGGCAATTAGGGCAACAAATCCAAGTTATCACTTTTATTTTTAGTTATCCTTATGATATATGATCGATTCCTTTTGTAATTATTATTTCTATGTATATATATTATTTCTTCATATCGTTACTATATATATCTTGTATATCTCTTCCTTCATAATTTTATTATACATTATATGTTCCTTCTTTCATTATACTATCGTATATTAGACGGATACTTATGGAATTATGTCTCGGCCTTAGTTATTGGTAGTACCTGATAGTTTACCAATGTTTTTCTATTAGCATTATTATGTTTCATTTCTTGAGTAGTTGCCCATAATTTACATTTCTACTTTACATTTTATTTATACTTGTATTATTTTTAGAGTGTAATTATTCTATGCCTATTGAGTACCACGTGTTGGTACTCATACTATACTTCTAAAACTTACAGATTATAGTATGAGTTCTTATCATTGATGTGTACATCGTGTACAGAAACCATGGATTGGAGACTTGGGGTAAGTACTGCAAATCGGTATGGAGACGTTTGTATCCTATCTTTAGGATGATATGGGGATTTCTTTGGAAATTCTTTTCTTTATTCCTCGTCATGTGTTCATATTTATATGAACCACTAAAACTTTTTGTGAAGCCACTTTTTCTCAGATGGATAGACCGAAGTTGTCGGTAGATGCAAATAATACTTTTATGAGTGTCGCTAGAGTTTCTACTTAGTGTCAGACTAGGGAATCAAAGACTTATATCGAGGATCTTTAACTTCGACTAGAGGGTTTGGTTCTAGCCCATATCCCAACAGAGTTTTTGACTACCTCAGCTTTTCAGGATTTAGTGTTAGGAATTCTGTATATTTTACATCATAGTTAGGGTGGTGTCTGGTACATCGAGTAGTTCTCAAGATAGAGATGGATTTATTGGTGTTAAGATAGGCTCCTTATCAATTTTAGAGTATGAGATTAGGTTTCTCTAGTGGGAATACATACTCTTATGTTATTTCTTATAGAGCTTAAGATGCTTATGGGTATATTAAGGGATTGACTTTACCTCTCCAATTAGAGTTGAAGCATTTGATAGAAATTAGGTCTACTTTTATTAAGGTTATTGGTCATGTGAGTTCTATAGAGAGTTCATGTGGTGTTAAAAGGCCATGTATGCAGTGTAACCTTAGTGCTATTCCATCCAGGGGTAGTGATCCTCCCATCAGAGGTCAACGTCACTTGTAGTGTATCAGATCCATATAGGTATCACCTCAGGCTATAGGTAGTTTTCAAATAGGTCATAATGGTTGCACTGGACAGTGTTTTTATCATATATTATGAGGTTCTCAACCTAGGTCTTTAGGTCATGTCAACCACTCTAGGTTAGAATGTGCAGTACATCTGAGAGTTCTAGGGGTATGTTTTTACTATGATGAGATTAGTCATCAATTTAGGGAGTTCCCCAGGCATGAGTTGGTCGGCTAATTGGTGTCAGCTCATGTTTCTTGCTAGGTTAGTGCTTTAGGGATTTTCTATGACTATAGATTTATAAGACATTGGTATAGAGAGTGCCCCTGATATGGGGTTATCAACCAGTCAACATAGTCAAATCAGCCTCAAATGAATGGGCCACCTTCACCTAGAGGTAGTGTACTTAGTGTTTCAGTTGGTAATACAAATGTTCAGTTTGGGTTTGGACATATTCAGATTAATACCCCTTAAATCAGTTAACGACCATGACTTCATATTCCAACATTATAGGTGAGCTTTGGGTTTTATCTATTAATTTCCATTTGAGTTGAATTGAGGTCTTCATACTCTTTGGTGTTTGCATGCCTTAATATTACTATATATATATTGTTGTATGCCTTCGTATAGATTTATGAATACTTGGCTACTCCTGTAGATAATATTTTTTAGTACTAGATTGAGTGGATTGGTATGGTAATATCCTAGGGGTATAGCCTTTGGGTTAAAGTCCCTATACATTGTCATCTTGACCTTTGTGTCTTATATGAGTGGTACTTGTTGTGTTTTTCTTTTTCTTGTGCCCCCTACATTTTATGTAACACCCCGCACTTTTGGGATAAAGTTGAACCATCTTTCCTGCATTTATAAAACTGAACCCAATGGTTGCTACTTAGATATGTGTAAATAATATTTCCTTAGTGTGAGAACATCCTTGGAGATGAATATACCCCACAAAAATCTCCTTGCTCAAAAGTTAAGTTGAGCACTTTCTTATTGATTGACTTTTAGCTGACGAATTTTTTTGGTTTAATTTCTAGAGATAATTTCTCCTAGTATATAAAGAGTTGTGTGTCCTACTGCATATCATATTAAATCCCTTCGAGTCTTCTTTCTAACGCCACCAACCATATGTCAATTCGAGTCCGAAGTCAAAAGTTATGAGTGTTTGAATGAGGCAAAGTCAAGGGTGTGCAATGGGCATACGTCACACACCAATTACCAAAGCATACTGCCTCAGCTATGCCTTGTCCATATGACACACACCCTAAGGTATGCAATGGCCATGCGACGCAAAGCCACTCCGGGGCATCAAAAAATGTTTCGTTTGATTTATATTAAGGGCATAAAGGTCTTTTATTATCCCATAACCATTCCTAACCCTCTTTGGACGAAATTAAGGCCTATTAAATGTTATATTTCCTCTATAAAATCCATAATCATTCCTCCATAAGAAAGAGAGGAGAAACTACTTAGGGTTTGAGGAATTCAAGCTTTGAGGGTCCAATTTCTCTACGTTCTCTTCAATTTCTCTTTGTCAAAAGGTATGTGGGACTGTACTAAATCTCATGATATTGATTTTATCATTTTTTTCAAACTTTAAGAATCTATATTTATGTATATGCAATGGGTTTTGAAATTATTGAAGAGCATGCATTGGGGACCCCATTTTATGATGAAATCTTGAATAAACTATAGGGTTTTCCCTAAACTAGAAATATATTTTTGTGTATGAATGCTATGAGTTTTGAGAATTCATATAAGATCATGATTTACGAAATTCCCTCACTTGTTATGAAATCCATTATTTTAATGTGGTGTGGTTGTTTATACGAACAGGTAAAAGCATGAGTTTAAATGTTTCATTATCAATTGTGGATTTGTCTTGCTTTGTGATCCTATGAGAGGGTGTTTTATTAATTTATAAGTGCCCTCAGCGAACCTAAATTCACAGTCTTGCCATAACGATTTAGGACGGCATGAGAAGGATCCAACCAATCTATACCCAAAATAGCATCAAAATCGACCATGTCTAACATAAGCAAGTCTACCAAAGTCTCACGCTCGACAAAAGTCACAACACAAGATCGGTACGCCCGATCCACCACTAAAGAATCACCTACTGGAGTAGATACATTAATAGGCATGGCAATAGGCTCCCTAATAGAATCAAAACCCGAATAAAACTATATAGACACATAGAATAAAGTCAATCCAGGATCAAATAATAAGATGCAAGTCTGAAACAAACGAAACGATACTTGCGATCACAACATCTGAAGCATCTGCCTCAAATTTGACTGATATAGTATAACACTATTTGTGACTACCAACTGGCTGAGTAGCCCCACAACCACCAACAAGAGATCTAGCATATCTACCTCTTGCATCTTTGGTAGAACACCTACTTCTCACAGCTGAAATAGGAATTGTGAGACATTAGGTAGAGAAAGGTGGGAGAGGGATACTGCTTCTATTCCCTACTATAGGTTTGATGGATTCTTATTCAAAGAAAGAAGGTTGTGTGTTCCCTCTAGCTCATGAAGAAAATTATTTATTAGAGAGGCTCATAATGGTGGTATGATGGGTCACTTTGAAAATGATAAGAACCTTAGGATCCTAGAGAAACAATTCTATTAGCCCAAGATGTGTTAAGATGTTGCTAGAATTTGTGGCCAATGCATGGATTGTAGAATGTAAAAATCCCACCTTATCCCTCAAGGATTATACACCCAATTACCCGCTACCCACTCCCCCAATGCCCATGGTTTGAAATCTCTATGGATTTTGTTTTGAGTTTTCCTAGGATGAGGAGGGGTAGAGATTGCATTTTTGTTGTGGTTGATAGGTTCTCAAAAATGTCCCTTATCATTCTATGTATTAAAATTGATGATGCTTCTAATGTGGCTTCTTTGTTTATTGAACATGTTTTCAAAAATACACAGAGTTCCTTGGACCATTGTTAGTGCTTGGGACTCTAAGTTCCTTAGTCACTTTTGGAGGTCGTTATGGGGTAGTCTTGGCATCAAATAGCTTTTCTCAACGTCTTTCCACCGAAAAATCGATAGGAAAATGGAGGTGGTAAATTGTCACGACCCAAACCAGTGTCGTGCCATGATGGGTATCTCAAGTCCACCTAGAATTAGAGACCACCCCTATTGCTTACCCAAACATAACAAAACACACCTAGCAGTGGCTGAAATCTGAACCCATAACAAGATAGAAAAGGTAATAAGCTCAAAGACATTTAAGGATGTCACACATCAATACCCAATCCATAATAATATCCACAAAGCCTCTACTAATAAAAAAATCAATATTGGTCAGGACATGCCCCCAACTCTGACAATGATAATATGAACTCTTTAATTCTAGTTTATGGTAGGATACCGATGGAATGATCAAGTCTTCCAGAGAATGTTAGCTCACTACTTTACGACAAATGACCGATGAACCGAGCTGATCCACCTATCACTGGGTAGTAAGAGTAGAAGTATCTCTGGTGCCTGCATCGCATGAGGATACAACATTCAAAGACTTTGTGGGTTGAGAACTATATTCTAACTCAGGGATAGGGGATAAACTAATGATAGGATCCATAATTCAAAAGTCATTCAAAGCCAATGCACACAATCATTTAGCGAAATAAACATGTCATGTATAGAAAAAGAACAAGGCTTAGCATGAAGTAAAACTTTATCCTGGATTATGTAGCTCAACCATTATAAACAGGCACCAACGGGCTATATAGGTTCAGTCTCCCTGTTGAAAGGGCCCCAGTGCATGTTAGATGAACGAACCAGAGGTATTAAGAAAGACTAGATAATTCCCGACCGCACGTCAATACAAGAAACAAATATATCAATAGTGTGAACTGTGCACACAGTCTCTAAGACTAAACCTCATGTCGGCAAACAAGAGTTTCCAGTATAAGTCATCCAAGACCCAAACCTTCATGGCTTAGCTACATAATCCCCATTAAGACTAATTTAAAATAAGTTTCACGTAACCCACTTATTAACCAAGGAATTAACTGTTAAGGCATACCATGGGTATCATCGTACCCCTACACTAACAAGCTTGTCTCTATTCCATAAAAATCATATTAACTTGGGGGAATGCCTCGACCCCCTTTGTTAATCAATTCAAACATAGACAACAAGGCCTTCAAAATTCATGTTCATTATTTAACCATTTACGCAATCCAATATCATTAGTGGGTAAGTCAAACCAAGTGACAATTCAACCATTCAAAGCAAATTACAGAAGTGGGTTGAGAGAACTCATATTCAAAACCAATTCCTAAGCTTAAAACATCAATTTGGGGGGGCGGGGGAACTTGACCAACATTTCGATTCCCACACCCATGCACCCCATCAGTTGAAAAACATTCAATTCAAAGCATAATTAATTCATAAAAATCATGGGAAAATAATTCAAGGACCAATCACTCCAAAACCCTCAACCATATCAAAACCTACATTCAAATCCATATAATTAAACTTTTTTAAAACATATTCTTTTCATAAAATAAGAATTAGGGAAGAGTAACATACCTTAAATACCAAGATTTATGGAGAGAAATCAACCTTTAAGACCTTAGATGACTAACTTTTTTGAAACCCTAAGTATCTTAACCTTAGAGAATTCAGAGTTTGAGAGAGTGATTTGGGTGCTAAAGTGTTTACAATAATCCCCAAGGGTGTTTTATGGTCGTGGGTATTAAGTGGGTTAAGAGGGAAATCTCCAAAATCCTTAATTAAAAAGCTTAAAATTTGTCACCAATGGCTACGGGTCGCTATACGACTCGAAAAGACTCACTACGACTCATCACCATGAGTTGTAGTATGGAAAGTAGCCAAGGGACCCATTTCTGATAACCCTACAACTCACACCCTACGACTCATTATGAGACCTTAAAACTTGTATGGTCTAAGTCACAGTAAAGACAAAATACATTGGGCATCGAACTAGTTTTGCTACAGATGGGGCTATACGACTTGTTTTGAGTCTTTACGACATGTATCCCCTAGTCATAGTCACAATATAAACTCCAGGCCAACATACTGACCAAGCTACGATTGGGTCCTTAAGACCCGTAATGACCCGTAATGACTCGTAGGGAGGGTCGTCATCTGAGTAGTAAGTCTAGAAACTAAAAAAGTTTTAGGGACCAAAATATGGGGTGTTTCATTTTCTCTCCTTAGGATCATTCAGCATCAAATGACGATACAAGTCATCCCTTAGAACGATTTAACATGGAATACAACCACACTAACCTTTAATAGAGACAGAAAACAAAGATGTTAAGGAATACACATACCTCAATCACGATTGTTCGAAGCGGGAAACAAGAATGGGTATTTGGACTTCATGTCTTTTTCGGATTCCCATGTAGCTTCCTCAAACTTTTGATTCCTCAATAGAACCTTCACTGAAGCCACCTCATTTGTCTGCAACCGACAGACTTTTCGATCCAAGATCTCAACTGAGATCTCCTCATATGATAAGTCCAAAACACAACACTCTCTAAAGGAACCACCAAGGAAGGATCACCCACGTACTTCTTCAACATTAACAAATAGAAGACCAGATGGGTAGAACCCAAACTTGAAGGCAATTCCAACTCATAAGCCATATTGATCACTCACCTCTAAATATGATATGGACCAATATAATAGGGACTGAGTTTCCTCTTCTTCACAAACCACATCACTCCCTTCATAGGAGACACATTAAAGAACACCAAATCATCTACATCAAACTCCAAACCCCTTTGCATTACATCTGCATAGTACTTTAGGTGACTTTAGGAGGTCTTAAGCCTATCCTGAATCATGTTCACCTTCTCCATAGCCTGATAAACCAAATCAGGACCAAACAACCTAGCCTCGCCAACCTCAAACCACCTAATAGGATAATGATATATCCTACCATATGAATCCTTAAATTAATCTATTCTAATACTAGAGTGATAGCTATTAATATAAGCAAACTCATTGAGAAGTAAATGATTAACACAACTATGACCAAAGTCGATCACACAAGCCCGAAGCTTATTCTCCAATGTGTGAATGGTTATCTCCACTTGTCCATATACTTAAGAGTGAAAAGCAGTGTTAAGTATCACCTTAGTTACCAAACATCTCTAAAAAACTGCCAGAAGTAGGACGAGAATGGCGTACCGCAATCAGGTATAATAGAAATGGGGGTACTATGCAACTTGATGATTTCCTGAATGAACAAACTTATGTAATCCTCTGCGAATAATTAGTTCTCACTAGTAAGAAATGAGAGGACTTAGTCATCTTATTCACAATGACCCAAATTGAATCAAACTGCTGGTGAGACCACAGAATACCAGTATTTAATTCCATATTAATTACTTCCCATTTCCACACAGGCAACTCAATCTCTTGAGATAATCCACCAAGCCTCAAGGCTTAACCTTCACTTGATGACACACCATACCCTTGGCCACAAAATTGGCCATATCCCTCTTTATGTTATTCCACCAATAAATCTCCTTCAAATCATGGTACATTTTTATAGAACCAGAATTAACAGTGTACCTCGATTCATAAGTCTCAGTCAAGATCCTTCCTCATAATCCATCAATGTAGAGAACACACAGTATGCCCTGGTACCTCAACATACCATCACCACTAATCTCAAAAGTCATTACCCTCTGGAGACCCACATCATCCTTGATCTACATCAACATATGGTCCAAGATATGTTTCTCTTTCAGCTCAGCAACAAAAGATAACTTTACCATCTCTTGCACAATCACACCTCCATCCTCAAAGTCCAAAAGATGTACCCTAAGATTATACAAATAGTGAATATCCTTTGCAAAACCTCATTTGTCCGCATCAACATGAGATAAGCTCCCCATGGAAAACCTGCTAAAAGAACAAACAATCACATTAGCTTTGCGTAGGTGATAATGGAGACTCATGTCATAGTCCTTGAGAAATTGATGCTATATACTTTTCCTGAGATTCAACTCCTTTTAGGTGAACATATATTGCAAAATCTTATGGTCTGAAAAGATGTCAACATAAACCACATACAGGTAATAGCACCAAATCTTCAAAGCAAAGAATACCACCAATAACTCGAAGTCATGAGTCGGATAGTTCTTCTCATGCACCTTCAGCTACCTAGAAGCATAGGATTTAACTCTACCATGCTGCATTAACACACAACCAAGTCCCACATGAAATTCATCACAATAAACCACGAAGCCATCAGTACCTTCGGGCAGGGTCAAAACTGGAGAAGAAGTCAACTTATCCTTAAACATCTATAAACTACTCTCGCAAGCGTCAGACCATAAAAACTTTACCTTATCCCGAGTCATTCTATCAACAGAGTAGTAATAAAAGAGAAATTATCTACAAACCTCCTATAATATCTGGCCAAGCCCAAGAAGCTTAGAATATCAGTTGGAGTCATGGTTCTAGGCCACTTCTTAACCACCAAAACTTTTTGTGGATCCACCATGATCCCCTCACTAGAAATAACATGACCTAGAAAAATAACAGTATTCAACCAAAACTCATACTTAGAAAATTTAGCATACAATTGTTGATCCTTAAAGGTGTGAAATATTATGCGGAGGTGATCGACATGATCCATATCACTCTTGGAATACACCAAAATATCATCAATAAACACAATTATGAATAAATCCAAGAGCTAATGAAATAACCAATTCATAAGATCTATAAATGTCGTCAGGGGATTAGCCATTTCAAAATACATGACCAAGAGCTCATAATGTCCATACCGAGTATGGAAAGCAGTCTTAGGGATATATACCTTCCTAATCTTCAGCGATGGTAATCCAACCGAAGATCAAACTTAGAAAAGTACTTAGCTCCCTGAAGCTGATCAAAGAGATCATCAATTCTAGGAAGAAGATACTTATTCTTTGTGGTCACCCTATTCGATTGGCGGTAATCTATACACATTCGAAGGGACCCATCCTTCTTACTCATGAAGAGTACCAAAGAACCCTATGGAGAAGCACTAGGGTGAATAAAACCCTTATCTGGAAGATCTTTCAACTTCTCCTTATGTTTTTAAACTCAACCGGAGCCATTTTATAAGGAGGGATAGAAATAAGGAGTGTTTGAAAAAATATCAATCCCAAAATCAATTTCCCTATTAGGATAAAAATTGGAAAGATCATCAGGAAACACCTCGGCAAAACTCACTGACCATAGGGAAAAATTGCAAAAGAGGACTATCTAAGTTAGAATCTTTAACCCGGACCAACTGATAGATACACCCCTTGGAAATAAACTTTTGGGCTCTAAGATATGAAATGAACCTTCCCTTTGGCACTAAGGAACTACCTTCCCACTAAATCATAGCCTTATTCGGGAATTTGGAAACTGACCTTTCGGGTTCTACAATCAAGAGACGTATAGCACGAGTACAACTAATCCATCACTTAAATCACATTGAAATCTAACATTTCCAACTATATCAGATCCACTAGTGTCTCCCTACCATAGATAAATACCACAAAACACTTATAGACTCTTCGAGCCCTAATAGAGTCACCCACCGGGGTGGACACAAAAAGAGGATCCAAAATACACTCAAGACTAAAACCAATATAGATAGCCATATAAGAGGTCACATAAGAAAGGTAGTCCCAGGATCAAGCAGACAAAATATATCACAAGAGAAGTTTTAACGCACCAGTAACTATATCAAGAGAAGCCTCTAAATCCTAATAGGTGGCAAGAGCATACAAATGATTTCGACCAGTGCCAGAGCCAGAAGTAGCACTCTTTGGTGTAGGAGCTGAAGAAGCAACAATCATGAACTTATCATCCTAGTAGAAACATCATTTGAAGGATAGTTCCTCTAAATATCGTCAGGCTAGCCACATTTGAAACACTTACTCCTCTCCTCATCACAAAAGCCATGGGGTAATTGTCTATAAAATATTCAAGAAGAATGGGATAGAGATGATTGGGCTCTACTGGTATGAGATAAGTTACCTTGTGCCTTAAACCTACTATTTATATAAAAATAATGATCATCGGATGGCTTAGGGTATGGAGCACTTGCCATGGAATGAACCCAAATTCCCCAATTCTTTTTAGACCATTATCTGGCATCTTTCTCAAATTCTGCTGACCTCCACTCTACTCAATGTATCAGGGTCTCTTACTTTGACTCTCCCCAATCTCAGCTTGTTTCTTCTTCTCATCGTCAACCTACTGCACATACACCATAAGCCTCAAATGTCCATGTCACTATTCAGCAAAACAATCTTGCACTCCAACACCAAGTCTCAAGACAAGCCCAAAAGTAGATCACAAGAAAGGAAAGTATTTCTAAATACCTCATAGCCTCTCCCTTATAAGTGTGGCGCACTAAATACCCATAAAAGAGACTCTACTTGACATGGCTTTGTGGACACCCAAAGACACTAAACCTAGGCTCTGATACAAACTTTTTTATGAACTGAACCAGGCCCTGACCGTGATGGGTATCTCAAGTCCACCAAGAACTGGAGACCACCACCATTGCCTGCCCAAATATAACACAACATACCTAGAAGTGGTTGAAATCCAAACCCATAACAAGATAGAAAAGGTAATAAGATCAAATACATTTAAGGATGTCACATATCAAAACCCAATCTATAGTAAATATCCACAAAGCATCTACTAATCTAAAAAATAATTAAGGTTAGGACATTTCCTTGATTTTGATAATGAAAATGACAATGATAATGTGAAATCTGTAATTCTAGTTGATGGAAGGAGACCGATGGAATGATCAAGTCTTTTGGAGAATGAAAGCTCACCACTTTACCATAAATAACTGATGAATTAAGACGATCCACCTATCACTATGCAGAAAAACTAGAAGTATCTCTAGTGTTTATATCATATAGAGATACATCATTCAAATATGGTTAGTGGGTTGAGAACTTCTATGTTTATCAGGGATAAGGGATAAAGTAATGCCAGGATCCATATTTCAAAAGTCATTCAAAGATAATATACATAATTATACAAACATATATATATATCCAAGACAATATAGCTCAACCATCATAAATAGGTATCTAGGGACTATATAGGTACATCTCTCCTAGCTGAAAGGGCCTTAGTGCGTGTTAACCACACAAACTAGAGGTATCAAGGTATACCAAAGAATGATCCGACCCTATGTCAATCCAAGATACAAATGTATATCAATAGTGAGAATTGTGCACATAGTCATCAAGACCAAACCTCATGTGGGAAAACAAGAGTTTCCAGTATAAGTCATTTAAGACTCACACCTTCATGGCTTAGCTAAATAACCACCATTAATACCAATTTAAAAAGAGTTTCACATAACTCATTTATTAACCAAGGAATCAACCGTTAAGGCACACCATGGGTATCATCATACCCTTACACTTACAAGCTTATCTATATACCATAACAATCATATTAACTTGGGGGAATGCCTCGATCCCCTTTATTCATTAATTCAAACATAGCCAGGCCTTCAAAATCCATGTTCATTGTTTAACCGTTTATGCAATATAATATCATTAGTGGATAAGTCAAATTAAGTGAAAATTTCATCATTCAAAGCCAATTACACAAGTGGGTTGAAGGAACTCAATTATTCAAAACCAATTCCAAGATTAAAATATTAATTTGGGGGGGGGGGGGGGAACCATGACCCCTGTTCCAATTCCCACACTCATGCACCAAATTTGATCAAAAGCATTCAATTTAAAGAATAATCAATTTATAAAAATCATGGGAAAACTATTCAAGGATCAATCATTCCAAAACCCTCAACTATATCAAAACCCACATGTAAATCCATATAATTAAACTTGTTTAAAATATATAATTTTCATAAAATAAGAATTGGGTAAGAGTAACATGCCTTAAATACCAAGATTTATGGAGAGAAATCAACCCTTAATTCCTTAGATGATCAACTTCTTGGAAACCCTAAATATCCTGACCTTGGATAATTTAGTGAGTTAGAGTGCTTTGGGTGCTAAAGTGTTGAAAATAATTCCTTAAGGATGTTTTATGGTAGAGGGTAATATGTGTGTAAATATGGAAATATCCAAAATACCCTTAATTAAAAAGCTAAAAAATTATTGCCAGTGATTATGGGTCACTATACAACTTGTAAGGACTCACTATGGCTTTTCACCATAAGTCATAGTATGGACAGTAGATTAGGGACCCCTTTCTGGTAACCCTATGACTCGTTATGAGACCCTATGACTCGTAGGGTCCAAGTCATAGTCAAGATAGAATAGTTTGGGAATCACGACAGTTTGGTTACAAATGGGACTATATGACTCATTTTGAGTCATTACGACTCATAACCCCTAGTCGTAGTCAGAATAAAAACTCCAGGACAACATACTGGCTAGTCTATTATTGTGTCCTTAAGACCTATACTGACCCATAATGACTCGTAGACATGGTCGTCGTCTGAGCAATAAGTCTAGAAATTCAAAAATTTTAAAGGACCAAAATCTGGGATGTCTCATAAATAGAACCTTAGTTTTATGTTACGCGCATTATTTAAATTAAAATTGACCTCTTGTGAGGATCACCTACCACTAGTCGAATTTGCTTATAATTGTGTTATCTATTCAACTATTTGTATGACTCTGTTTGAATGTGTTTATAGTTTTGACCCCATTACCCCTTTGGATCTCACTTCTTTACCTAGTGATGTTGTGATAAGCTTAGATGGAAATAATTGGTCGGAAACCATGAAGAAGATACATAAAAATGTGAGGATTCTCCTTGAGAAGAAGAATTAAAAGGTGGCTAAAAAAGAAGACAGGGAAAGGGCTTGTGCTTAAATCGAGTAACTGGGTATGGGTGCACCTTTGTAAGGATTGGTTCCCAACCCAAGTAAAATTCAAATTGATGCCATGAGGTGAGGGTATATTTCAAGTGCTTTAAAGAATAAACGATAATGCCTACAAGACTTACCTTCCTCTGGAATATCAAGTGCACAATACCTTTAATGTGTGTGATCTTTCACTTTTTTACATGATAGAAGATTATCACCCCTTGAATTTGAGGTCAAATTCTTCTTAAGATGGAAAGGATGTTACAATCCAGATTAGCTCCAAGCCATTTATTAGAAGTCAAGCCCAAGAGCTCTAAAGGATTCAAGGATTGTTCATGAAGCGGGAGGTACTTAAAGAAGTCTTCTTACCATATAGAGGGTGTCATGTGTTGATTATCGCACTCATATTGGGTCAAGGATCGATGGAGGAGCCAAGGGAATGCAAAATGGGGCTAGAAAGCCCCTTGGACGGGATATGCACTCAAAGAGCTTTACATTCTCCTTTAAATCTTCTCTAGCATTCCAAGATCGGGTAAAAACAGCCCAGGGATATTTGGGTTTGCCTTTGATCTGCTCTAGCATTTCAAGAGTGGGTCAAAATAGCCCTTAGTGGGCCTTTTTCTTCCAATTGGGTCACTTTTGGTCCCTAAATGTTCAACAATTAGCTTAAACTATAAATACTCAGGAGCTAGATTATTTTCTTAGTTTTTTCTTGATTATTGATTAATGCTTCTCTATTGAGTGAGAGTGTTGGTAAACTATTGTTGAACTTTCTCTTAGAAATGTTGGTTTAGAGGGTGATCATCTCCCTCCTGGTCACCGTATGAGTTAGATGTTTGAATTAGATTGTAATTGAGTGTAATTGAGTTTGATATACTCTTTTGTGCTTAGTTACTTCTTATTGTGTCTAATTTTTATACTTATCGATTATCTCTTTACTTGTTTTCTTAGTCATTTCTAGTTTCATAGATTTAATTTCTATCACAGAATATGCATCGACTATCATTAGTTGAAGAAAGTCACAATCAAGAATAAGTATCCCATTCCCAAGATTGGTGACCTGTTCTATTAGTTTCAGGGTTCCAAGTTCTTTTCTAAGATGGACCTTAGATTAGCCCATCATCAACTCTGAGTCATAGAATGTGACATTCCAAAGACAACCTTCAAAAATTGATATGGTCACTTTGAATTTGTTGTTATGTCCTTTGGAATAATGCATGCTCCTGTAGCATTTATGGATTTGATGAATAGGTTGTTCAAGCAGTAATTGTACATGTTCTTTATAGTCTTCATAAATGACATCCTCATTTATTTTCAAAGTGATGATGAACATGCAGACTATTTGAGGGTTGTCCTACAGAATCTCAAAGATCACCACCTATTCGCTAAGTTCAGTAAGAGTGAATTTCAAATGAAATAAGTAGCATTCCATGTTCATATCATTTCTGGTGAAGGTATTCTGGTTGATCCTAAAAAACCAAAGCAATGAGGAACTGGCCTAGACTCATCTCTCCATCAGATATTAGAAGTTTCCTGTGTTTAGCCGATTACTACAGATGGTTTGCTGAAGGATTTTCCTCTATTGATTCTCCCATTTACAGACTAACTCAGAATAAAGTCAAATTTCAGTGTTTTGATTTGTGTGAGAAAAGCTTTCAGGAGTTGAAGATTTGACTCCCCACTACTCCAGTTTTGACTCTGCTAAAGGGTTCTGATGGTTTTATGGTTTATTATGATGTTTCTAGAGTTGGACTTTGTTTTTTGTTGATGTAGTAGGGCAAGGTTATAGAATATACCTCTAAATAGCACAAGCCTCATGATAAGAACTACCCGACTCATAATCTTGAGTTGGCAGCAGTTGTCTTTGCCTTACAGATTTAAAGGCATTACCTCTATGGGATTCATATTGATGAGTTCACTAATCACAAAAGCCTGTAGTATGTGTTCATCCAAAAATATCTAAATCTTCATCAGAGGAGATGGCTAGAGTTGTTGAAAAATTATGATATAAGTACCTTGTACCATCTGGGTAAAGACAATATGGTGGTTGGCGCTCTTAGTAGGTTGTAAATGAGAAGTGTTACTCATATATAAGATGAGAAAAAAAAGTTAGTTTGAGAGGTTTACCATCTTTATAGATTGGGAGTTTGGTTGGTTGATTTAGCCAATATAAATATCTTGATTCAGAATGGTTCTAAATCTTCTTTAATAGTCGAGGTGAAACAAAAGCAAGATAGTGATCCTATTTAGTTTAGGTTGAAAGAAGTTATCCAGAGTCAGAAGATTGAGGTTTTCCCCTAAGGGATAGATGTTGTTCTTTGTAGTTAGGGAAGACTGTGTGTTCCAGATGTAGATGATTTGTGATAGTGTATTCTAACAGAATATCACAATTCTCGGTATTCTATTTACCAAGGAGCCATTAAGATGTATTGAAATTTACGGGAAGTCTATTGGTGGAATGACATGAAAAGGGATATTGCAGAATTTATTGCTAAAAGTCGTCAGAAATCCTATGCAAATGTGAAGAGAAGGGAAGTTTAGTTTGCTATTGATGATCTTGTCTACTTGAAGGTTTTTCCCATGAAAGGGCTGAATAGGTTTTGTCAGAAGGGAAAGCTCAGTCTATGCTAAGTTGGTCCTTATAAGATTGTAGATCGTTTTGGAAATATAACTTATGAGTTAAAGTTTCCTATAGACATAGCATCAGTGCATTTAGTTTTTCATATTTCCTTGTTAAAGAAATACATTGGTGATATCGCATCGGTTGTGCCCTTAAAGAGTGTAGGTGTGAAAGATAGTCTCTCTTACGAAGAGGTCCCAGTTGATATCCTTGATCGTCATATTCGTAAGAAGAGCAGTAAGGAGGTCGCTTTGGGAAATGTTTAATGGTGAAATTAATCAGCTGAGGGAGATACTTGTGAAGCATAGGACTATATGATGACCAAGTACTCTCATCTTCTCCTTTCGAACTCAGTTCCAGCTTGAGGTAATAGTTTCTCCTTAATTAATTATTTTTTTTATTTCATGCCACTCAACTATTGTCATGTCATATCCTACATTAATAAGTTCAGTGCAGTCTATGTTTTAATTACAGACACAGTCATCATGTAAGTACTTAGCTCATAGAAAGTCAATGTTGGGATTGCAACTCTTTCCCTAACATTTCAACTTAGTTTTAATTCGGGGATGAATGACCCCGAGGAAGAGATATTGTTGACTCCAAACATTCAAACTAAGATTAAAATCATGATTCAGGTACATGTAAACTCAAACATCATATTTTGGTGGTATGAAAAGTTATTTAAACATGTATTAAGGCCAAACATAGCTCCTAGATTATGGCCAAGTCAAAACCATCCTTACCGATTGATTTTTTTGAAGGATCTCTCTATAGTAAACTTTAAACACACACAACTCTTAGATTTTGGATTATTTTTAATATCAAGACCAATCAAATGATATATATTTGAGTTATATTTCTAAAGCATCTTATTTCACCTTAATAAGATATCGAAGTAAAATTTTATGGCTATTTTAGAGAAACAGTATCCAGCAATGGGAACCTACAGGTGTAGGTACTATTATGGTGTGATTAAACGACCGTACAATACTCTCATATGATCGAAACAACCCCAAACATCTGAAAGTTCACAATTATACCTTTTACCCATGAGAAGGAACCACGACCATGGTTAGAAACCACAATCTTAGGTATAATCATGACTTCTAAAGTTGATCCAGTTGGAACCTTGAACCTATGAATCAAGGTACGATTGTAGGTATGTACCAAGATTATACCAAGGCTTATCTAGTGGACTTAAGAAATCCCAAATCCAGATCCCAACCAGAAACACCACCCACGATCATAGGTGCATCCCACAAGTGTAGGAAGGTCTTGTACGCCCTTTCCAACATCTTTTTAGTTACGAATTTAAAAGAACACATCAGTAGTTTTCCACTCTTTTAACATCAAAACTATGTCATTTAAGCTCTTACAAGGCTGAATATTTATGGTCAACATTACCCTAAGCCCTCATTACTTACAAAATAATCACCACTCAGCTTTTAACACAGAGAAAGAGGTGATTTTCTTTTTCCAAGGTAGAATTAGGATTCATCAACTTCAATCCACAATTTCAAGAATTTATTCATGATTTTAATCTCCAGATATGTGTAGTTTCATCAGTGAGTTCCCTTTCACCTATTGAGTCCTAAAGTTAACTTAATTCTCAGTTTAATTCCTTTATCAGAGTTTAGGGTTCATGAATGTTGTGAATTCCTTGATATTCTAGTTCCTTGATATGATTGAGTTATAGACCCATGTTTTAACATGAATTTCAGTATCATTACATGGTCAAATCATAAACCTTACTTATATTGTGAAATCTATGATTGCTGGATTTGAGTTATTAAATTTCTTAAATTCACTAAGTTTATAAAATTGGCATAATAGTTGCATTCTTCAAAGATGGTGGACTATGGAAACCTGAACACCTAGGATTTCATGCATATACTTATGGATATTATATACTCCAGTTTACATATTTTGGATGCTTTCAGATAATGCATTTATTTTCAGTCTTTGGGTTATTATCATTACTGAGCATTTCAGTTATCTATGTCATTCAGCCGAAAGTAGTACTTAATACCCAACGAACACAAGGATGAAGACTCACTCATCAGTTAGGCTGAGATATTTAGAAGAATTTCCTAATTCTTAGAACTACAGAGCCAACGTAGGTTCTAAAGGGTCACCCATCAGACCAGGCTTGATACCTTAGTCCTTTTGAGTATCTGTTTAGTTGATCCACGTCAGTTAGTGTTCGTACCCTTAGTAAGGTAAAGAATAACTTCCAGTTGGGGTTATAGGTTGGACCACGATTAGCTCAAATTGTGATATGTTGATTATTAGTAGCTCCTGCAGTCTACAAACCGTGGTTCAAGTTAAGATACTTGCATGAACTTGTATTCAGATATTCTTTATCGTAGAGTACATGTTTATTATTTGGCCTTGCATCAGTTTAGCATGTCACATACATCATGTTCAGCCTATATCAGTTATTTCTTATCTCACATACTTAGTACATTCAAAGTACTGATCGCATACTTTCTTTTGCTCTATATTGTCTCATAATATAGGTTGTGACGCTCAACATCCAGATTACACTTAGTAAGATCTCCTACTACATCGGCAGGGATACTTTGGTGGAGTCATTATCATTCGAGGACTAGTATCAGTATTTCTTTTTATGTCATTTCAGTTTCAGACAGTTAGAGTTAGTTGGGGGCTTGTCCCAGCAACTCGTCTTATTAGAGGCTTTCAGACATACAATTAGGTGTTCAACTTTGTGGTTTTAAACTTAGATCTTGTTGTTGGTTTTGATTTTTATTTCATCATTCAGTTTAACTTCTGAACATGATTAATCAGTTTTATACAATATTCTTAGTGTCATGCTAGGCAATGGATTAGCTTGGGGTCACTTGTGACTTTAAACACCGTATTGCGACTAGGGGATAGTCTCCGATTGTGACACTGACTTTGTAGGAAATTAATCAAACTTAAGTGACTTTATCGATACAAAATAGACTTAAGTAACTTTAACAATAATTCGTTGTAGCTAAGTGACCATATAAGTTATTTTCTCGTAAAAGTACACACATTTCAATCACATAACCTGCGTTGCGAGTGCAGGGATGAAAAATACTTGTTCTTACTTTCTTCCACCCAACCCCTTTTGCAACTTCATTATATTCTTCGTTTCTTCCCCACCCCACTCCCAACTCTTTTCCATCTTCTACACGCCCAAAAACATCCTCTTGCACAAAAATACATTAGCCACAATGTTTTTTTTGCCAAGAAAAGAGTTTAGATTTCTGGTTGTGTTTTTTTTATTTTATAGAGCTAATGCAATTCATACAAAAATGGATGTCGGAAGGGATTTTTTACCCATGTACATCACATATTTTCCAACTCCGTTACAGTAATGTCACATAAGTTCGGTCAATATCTAGAGGTGTAATGTTGAATTTCATTAAGTATTTTAGTTGGCATCTTGTGAATATAAGGGTCAGTTGACAATCCAAGTAAAGTTAAAAGGTTTGCCAGGTCATTCCACCAAAACTAAAGAATAGGTGCTTTTACATGACATAAGAATAGAATAATGCACTACCGATGGAGGGATATTGGTTACGGTCAAAAGGACCAATTACAACATTTACAATGACATCAATTATATGATTTAAACAAAGCAACCAAAAACACAAAAATCAGCACAGCTAATAACAGCTAAACTTGGATAGAGAAAGAAAAAGAAGAGTTACCATTCGAGGTGAATGACTCGTGACAAAAAGCACTGCAATTCAAACTTGAAAAAAATGCACCAAAACTAATATAAATGCTGGTGAAGCACTTATATGCTTGATTTTGGTTTATGTTGATACAACAAAATAGTTCATAGGATAAAGTCCACGGGGAGCACTGGATTCAAGTTAAATCCAATTCTTTATCTGTAAAATAGAACATGCTGCAAAGACAGACTATTACAATCCAGCTATTTAATTTATCCCCTAGAGTTTACAGGCGACTGGTTCAACTTTAGTGTCTGGTGACTCTGTGTAGAACATTGTGATCAGCTTAGACCTGTAATTATCATTTACCGCTTTAATAACATTTTCAGCATTGGAGATTTCAGGTCTAGGCTGCAGAGAAAGATCCTTCATTGCTTCAGAGTAAGATATGGAAATTAGTGACTCCCGAGTCATTTCCTCAGAAATTTCTTTTCCAGATTCCATCATATCCATATGATGATTATCTTTTTCCTGTATTATATGATTGAATGAGAATATGAAGGAAATAAGTTCTAAAATATCAAAGATCTAATCACAACTAACTTCCAGCAAACAGGCTCACCAGCTTTCAGCACTCGGCATATGCTTACAATTATAGCTTAGATGACATGAATTAACATATTTAGGTTCTACATTACATTCAATCTTAATTTTTTATAGGTATGCCTAATAATGTCTATTTTACTAAAATAGATTCTTTTACTTTACTTCATTGTCCACAGATTAAAAACATGTGGGCCACTGTAACATAGTAAAAGCTTTGGTAAAAATATGAAGCTTCAGGCCCCAAACTTGTCTAAACATGAAGAGATAAACAGGGGAACAACAGTTCGGGACACAGGGATGAGTGTTTTTCACATACTGTCTAAAAAAAAAGAATACGAAATAAATAAGTTGATTGATATCTGCTTTCCATTAAATTAAAATTGTCCAGCACACATATTACCTTATCCCCATTGACCTAGCGTATATAAGATCAATTGAAGCATTATATGACCTACCTTCTTAGTTGTGCTGGAAGGATAAACAACTTCTACAGTACTAAATATATTAATAATTTGTGAAAAATCATGAATACAAGAGATAGACCAAAAGGAAGATAACTTAGACGACAATGCAACTTTCTACAAAGGATAACCAATCCCCTATGCTTATTGAGCACATGAGTACTCCAAAATTCTAAGAAATAAAAAGATCATTAATATGCTTAAAATCCTTTAGAAAGCCCCCATATTTCTTTCTTCCTGGATAGCCATATTAGGGCCAAGGTACAAATTATTAAGCAAGTGGGATCCTTGAGCATAAATTCTTAAAAAAAAAAAAATGACAGTAGCACGCTATTTAATAGCCAAATTATTCAGCATCCACAAGTACCCTTACGCTCGTTGACTAATATTGATCCGTCAATTGCAAGTGACTCCATAAACCAGTGATTGCATCCCAAGAATCATAATGCAACAGAGACATGATTGAGTCACTTTTAGGTTCTATCCAAAATAATAACATACTACTTTATTTAACACAATTGAACAATCTATATCACTAAACATTGAGATTAAGTTGCTCGAACTCGGGTGTGGGTGTCCAATAAATATGGAGATCTAGAGGTCGGACCTTCATGATCTAAATTTTAAGATTCAATCTAACAAATAGAAGGCAAACATAACACAAGATCTAATAACTGGTAATGATAATGCTAGCAAAATCATGAATACAAGAGATAGACCAAAAAGTAGATAATTTAGACGACAATGAAACTTTCTACAAAGGATAACCAATCCCCTATGCTTATTGAGCACATGAGTACTCCAAAATTCTAAGAAATAAAAAGACCATTAATATGCTTAAAATCCTTTAGAAAGCCCTCATATTTCTTTCTTCCTGGATAGCCATATTAGGGCCAAGGTACAAATTATTAAGCAAGTGAGATCCTTGAGCATAAATTCTTAAAAAAAATGGCAGTAGCATGCTATTTAATAGCAAAATTATTCAGCATCCACAAGTACCCTTACGCTCGTTGACTTATATTGATCTAGAGGTCGGACCTTCATGATCTAAATTTTAAGATTCAACTCAACAAATAGCAGGCAAGCATAACACAAGATCTAATAACTGGTAATTATAATGCTAGCAAAGATCGTAAGCTCTTAGAAGACATGGCTGGAGTCATATACGAACCCCATGTGCATGCATAAGACAACCAATTTGGGTTGTTGGAGTAAGAGTGAAAGAGTTGAATATGAGTGAAAAGGGGCAGGTGAAGTCTATTACAGTTTCAACAAAGGAAATGCAGCAAAATGGACAACCCCCTCAACTAAAAAATAAAAACACATTAGAAAGATGCCTCTGCAAATGGCCAGACCTTTCCCTATGATAGATCACTCTGAATGCCTAAAGAGTCAGCTAGATAAACACATCTGAAAGCTTAACAGAATAATAAACAAACTGTAACTCATTAAGGAGACGACAAATTATCCTCATAAAAATGGTCATAAGAGCCACTACTAAGATGCAATGTCAAACTAGTTTGGGCTTCAATGCGTCCTATATATTCATTTTACTCCGTTTGCACCTACCACTCTGAAACTAATACTACCTATATCATAATTTATGTGGCATAGTTGGAATTTCAAGATTCAAAATTCTAAACTTTCACCATGAATTCAGATAAAAACACAATAAAGGTACTATACATTTGAAAACTACGTAAAAGTTACTATAGATCATAATAATAAACAATTTTAATACATTTAAAAGGCATATAAAGAAATTTCAGTTAAAGAAAACTTGGCTTGACTCTATAAATTTAATTTACATACGTGGAAAAACCTTAGAACTCTACGTACTTATCATACCAATATCCTGTCTCATTAACATCCAGTTCCAATCCTTAAAAAAGGTTTGATTTGAATTATACAAGAACGCTACATTACAACACAATGCTAACTCATCAGTCCATGCCTTACATTTTATAAATTATCAGTGAAATTGCATAGAACCCCTTTGCATTTTAGCCATCAAGTATAGTACAGTGACAAGGGAACCCTTAAACCCCTACGTTGAACCCCACAAAACCAATCACAATTAGAGTTTCAAATATTCCAATCTGAAAATCCAACCCTTGGGCTCTCCTAGTTCAGTATGTCTAACAAAAACTTCATTTCAAACAATGACATAATTCTGCTATGCTTTCATAAATTAAGAGAAAATAGAAAAGGGGATTTTACCGATTCGAATTCTCGAGGTGCTTTTGAAAGCAATCATATCTTCCTTCCATCATATAAAGATTTTCAAAGATAACACAATCGAGCTGGAAACACGCAAGCAATACATTTCATAATTTGTCTTGGGAGCTAAGCTTTTGTCCTTATCCCTCAACTTGTTAATTACGAACTAGTTTGCTTAGTGTAAAATATTTTTAAATTTCATAATCTTAAATTAAAGTTATACTCCGTCCGTTTCAGAATAAGTAAATTGTTGAGGTATTTATTAATGTTTTAAAATAAGTGAATCATTGAATTTTTTATTCAAATTTACCCTTATGATTTGAAAAATAATTAACTTTTAAAAAGGTATTACAAAGTTCAGCTTTTTCTTTTTTTTGGGTAAAAATGGAAAGTTGTGTTAAATTTATGTCTTTAATGTTTTTTCATTAATCTGTGTGCCAAAATCCAATAATTCATTTGTTATGAAACGGAGGAAGTATTTATTACTAAAACTAGAGGTGTAAGGCTCGTGTCAGTACGGGCCAACGCGAAAAATATTTTTGAGTATTTAAAAATTAAGTAAAATTAAAATTTCATAAGAAGCGAAGTTTTAAAAAATTGGTACATGCATTTTTTTTTACATAATAATAAAATGTGATGCATCGTGCTCCCGGTTAACTGAAATATGTCTCCATTTTTGTAATTTTTGAACATAAAATTGATACCTATTACATAAGATATAAGGTGGAGAAGGTGAAAAACTTATATTCATCAAAAAATATAACATTGGAAAATGGGTTAAATTACAGTGACTTGAAATAATACGTACATACATAAAAACAGACGGATAATTACTTTCAATAGTAATGTCAAAAGTATCAAGTAAAAAGATGAGAAGGATAGCTAGATAGGCCACTGCTGCGGCTAAGCCAAAACAAAGAAATAGTAATGTCAAAAGTATCAAGTAAAAAGATGAGAAGGATAGCTAGATAGGCCACTGCTGCGGCTAAGCCAAAACAAAGAAGTTTTGGTGGGAGTATTATTGGATGTCATATCAAAAACCCTCACTTTAATTACCATTATAAAGAAGACACAAATAACCAAATTCTTTTGAAAAGATTTATGTAGGTGCAAAAATACATGTGTATAAAAACCAATATATTGTCAATGTTGACACAACATGAAACAGATTGTAAGCAAAGTGCTACTCAACGCAAAATAAAATCTTAAATTAGATAGTTGGGGCAATAGTCTGCCACCTCCTCGTATATTAAGGGCAACCACTGACTTGCTTATACCCAACCTTCACACACGATATTTGAATTTTTACATAGCAATTGATCATTTTTTATCTGGCCAAGCTTACTGTAATCTATAATTGGACAACTACAAAGTAATTCATTAATCAAGAGCTTTTAACAAGTACATTTTCTTTAATCATAGAAAAGATTTTGCCAAATAACTTTCTGTTTTTTCGAATTATGCAAAGGAGCAAATGAGTACCTGATAGTCTCATCCTATTCTTTGTGCTTTTTGTCAACCTTGATTCTCTTTTTCTCTAACATTTGCATCTATGACTTCTTTGCTCTTTAGAAAAGGAATGCCAAAGTCATTTCTTGCAAGAATGCTTTGGCAAAGTCTTACATAGTTACTGTGGTTATCAACTTCTTTCTCTATCTCCGATGCAAAAGTAGTAAACTACAACTGAAGAAGCCGTTGGTGGGTGTCAAATAATTGTACAAAATTTTTCGGGCCTGAAAGTATTGCATATATATCAAATGAACAGAAATGTAGATCAAACAATTACATTGGAATCGGTATCACCATAATAAGCTAACGTCAAAATAAAATAGATATTCCAAGCAAACCACTGCACATCATTTCACTTGGATCAAATTTAAGCAACTTCAAATGACCTTTGAAGCCAATTATGAAAATTAGAGCTAATTTTGGGAGTTAAGAAGGGTAATAGGTTAACTCTTTTGACAGGTAATGACCCTATAGCGCATGTGCTCCAACAAAAGATGTCTCATGAGTAAGACTAAATCTTGAAGAATCTGCACGTCCCAAGAAGAAACACAGTGACAGAGTTAAAACCAAATGGGATGAGCAAATGAACACAGAGAGCAAGCAACTGTACAAAGTTTTGGCTTTACAGCAAGAAAATGTATACCATTTGAAAACTCGTAACTATGGGTTGAAGTCTCTTGTTCCCAACTTTTCCAGCCACGAATCTAAAGAACAAAGTTCAAACATTTAGCAAAATAGATTATTATCAAGGACAACAACATCCCAAAATCTGAAAGGAGAGTATCATTTACTAAACAGGCAACCAAGCATGGGAGTATGATCAGTTTATCACTCTAGAGAAGTGTTAAATCCAAGTAACAAAATGAGCCTTGGTACTTGGTCAATCAAAGCTAGGAGTACAACGGAGCAGTTTTAGGAAAAACAGCTTGAATGATCCAAATGATAAACTACCATAAAATAATTTGAACTTGAACACTGCTATGCCATACCAAGACCAGTTAAACATGCAATTTATTTTCAAACACGTTTTATCGTGTAAACTAATAAAGATTAGAGAAATAATCTGATATGAAGCAGAGAGCATTATAGGAAAAACTATCTGATTACCCCAAGAAAAATTATTTTCACTCAAAACATTATTTATCTCACTTAAACTGGTTAAAATACTCTCTATCCTTGTCTATAAAATTGACAAAACATAAACAAAAGGTTGTTCCACCACATCTACATACTGAAAATAAGAAAAAAAATTTATTTCTTACCTTTTTTGTGAAATTATTGGTTCTGATCATTGTGAGGTAAGGGCAGAAAAATAGTAAGCAAGACAAAAATCTTACAAGCGCAGTAGTTTTTTACAAAAAGGGCTTAGGCTAGTGAATGATGGTGGGATGGAGAACCATATTTCATCAAACCAAATATAAAAATAGTCTATCTAAAGCATGATGTCACGCCTCAAATCCTATTGGGGCGGACTGGTACCCGTAACCGAGTAGGCCCGGGAGAACCAGCTCATAACCTTATACTTCCCATGCATACCTCTATGACAACTCGAAATTCGGACAACATCATGTCGCATATAAAAGGAAATAATCACCTGTATAAGCTCGAGCACACATATATATGTAAATACAATACTTGGCCGTTGGAGCCATCACGTCTATTAACAAAACACCACCTTGACTGTACATTAGGTCTACAAAGCCTCTAGACAATACACAGAGTTTAACTAAGGTCGGGACACACCCCGCCATATAACTAACTTCTATACAATACCAAAAGTGACTGGATATGACACGGAAAGCCCCGAAGCAAACTGGAAATAAGACTCAAAGATCTTTCTTTTCATAGGTAGTATCTCTCCCAATTCATTATATTAAGGGAGTTATGATCGTTCGAAGTTGACCCAAAAATTCGGCTGGCCTCAGTAGTTTGTGTGCAAGAAATTTTCCTGCACATTTACTAGTCCCAAATATCCCGGCCACCGTTTTATAGTTTCGAACGTGCTCGATTATATCCGAAACCTATCCGTTTTTGAAAATCTTTATATCGTTGGAAATCTTATTCAATAACCTTCACATGGAACCATCGACAGGCAAATTCCGGTATAAATAAAATAAAAAATTAATTCCATATAAATAAGACCAATACACGTACTTGAATACGCCAATACATGTACTTGAATACGGGGTGTTACACATGAGCAGTTTGATTTTCTGTTAATGTTACTCAGTAGAAAGTAGCATTATGCCAAAAGGATCTTCTTAGAGAACTATTATTTCAAAAGTTATATGTCTGGTGAATTAAGGCAATGAAATCAGAAACTCCGTTGCTAGATCTCGGATTCTGATGTCGGAGATACAGACACATTCAAAGGCACAAACAAATATTAATTTGAACTAAAACTAAATAATTGTAGGCATAGAATTTAAGCTCGGCCCTATATGACAGAAAATAAAGGAACAAAATCAACAATTTATAAGGAAAAGAGTGATGAAAATATATAATCATGTGTGAAATTTATTGACAAACAACAATCATATCGGAATCACGACGATTATGTGTAATACATTAAAAAAACACAGAACATCATCACCGAGAATCCTTTAATCCATGTTGTAATGTGATCAAGCTCAATATTGAGTAATTAGAGGCGGATATATGAAGGATAAAGCTCAATATATTCCACGCCACGTATAAACCTCAACCAAAACTCTTTGGGTGTGTGTACGCGCGCGTGCATGAGCTACTGGCGAAGTCCCAAGTTTTACTGAGATTTAAGAGTTAATTTTCCTCCTCCTAAGGTCAAGAGCCCTAGAGAGAGTAAAATCAAATTCATATACAAACACTACCAAAAAAATGTAACACAACCCACATCTCCAAGGAATCAGAATAGAGAAACCTGTAAATTAATAATAGGAGGAAAGAGAACAGACAAAACAATTACCTTGTAAAACTTATCAAAATTTAAGAATTTGACTCGTTAAAGCAATCCTCTTTAAACAAAGCAATTACCTTTATGAAGCAAATATGAAACTTCAGAGCACGTTAAATGACACACAATATCTATATTCAAATACCTGATTTAGAACTTCAAAATCGAGCTTGAGGAAAAAACAAAGTTTCTGGGATATACCATGAGTTAGAATCGAACTATACATTTTACAGACAAAAGCCGAGCAAACAGTCCAAAAATTAAACCAACAGAAAAAGCTTGAAAGCACACCTTAGGAAAAATATAATGATGTGGTTGCAACAATAAAAGATAGCTAAAGAGACCTTACATATAGCGAGAGATTTAGTGCATTGGGTTGCCCTTTTTATTGTGTCTCTCCTTTTTGCCATTGTCCAACGGCCTAACAAAATAAAATACATTGATCGAGATGTCAAGAACCTGGTGAGGGCAACAACTCTAAAGAGGAAGCAATAGAATTCTAGTCATTAAGAACTCATCCGTCACCATTTTCAAAGATTCTGAGCAATATAGCTAAAAATAAAAAAAATTATATTCCAAACATTCATAAGGTACCAAAATAAACACCAAATCAGCACAAGCCACTTTGATTCTTTTTGTCCAAGTCACTTTTTTTTGTCCAAATTACTTTTATTTTTATCTTACGTACTTCCTTTTTTTTACTTGAGTTTCGAAAATATCCCAATTACTTTACCTACCAAATAAAAGGCATGTTCAGGAAGACCATCTAATTCTATGGAAGGATCAATGTTTGGTTGCTAAATATAAAATTTATTTCTTATTGTATTCAGAAAAATATTATCAAAAAATCATGCCATTTATCTAAGAATTTAGTAGCAATTATTTTCTTTTCAAGCTCTCATATGTTGAATCAGTAACTGTAAAGTCATGGAGCATGAAGTAACAATCTACATATCATGGATAAAAATTATGACTAAGGGCATGAATAGAACATTAAAAACAAAAGACCCACATAATGAAATAGGAACAACAAAATCCTATGAACAAGGCAATTACAAATTTCAATGGAAAAAAAAGATAAAAAAAAACACTTGTATTTCTAAAACTGAAACAAACAATTCCTATAACGATCGGCAAAATAAAATTCCTAAAATAACCAAAACCTTAAACCAATCAAAAAAAATGTGATAAAGAAATAAAAATGGAAAAATTAAATTAATAAATAGTGAAAAGAACATATCTGAAAAAGATCGAAGAGCTGAAGTAGAGAGAATTAAACTTTTTTGTATTTACTCTGTGTGTTGTTTTATTAGGTATTCTTTTGTCAAAATTATATCAACCTATCTTCTGTTTTTAAATTTTTAGATTATAATTTTTAAATTCTCACAATTAACTGCAAAATATAGAAATCAACAACAGTGAGCAGGAAAAAGAAGAAGACGAATGGGTTGGTCTGCATTTGATGACATTTTAGTTATACTTCTTACTTTACACGTGTTTGTTCAAGTGAGTTTGCAATACACGTGTAGTTAAAGAGAATTGCAGAGGTTATCAATGTGGCGAGTGAAGTAATCAGAATACCCTTATTTATCAATTTAAAAGACAATAACCACACATGTCGAAACTTTCTTTTCTATAATATAGAAATATTTTTAATTTTATAAATTTAAATATGTGGCCTAAAAGATTAAATTAAAGTATTATTAAAAAATAAATATTTCATTAAATGAATTATAAAGAAAAGAAGTTAGATTTTTTTTTGAAGCAGAGATTTATATTTAAGCATTTGTCCTTATCCCTCAACTTGTTACTTGTGCTGATAAAAAAACTACTACTAATAATAAATACTCCACAAATAATCCCATTAACTACCATAGGTCAACTGAGACCCGTACTTACCCCCTTCCTCGCCATGAAGAGCCTACGAAGGAACCCATGCAAATTTCTTTGAAATGGATTAAATTCTCCTCACCAGAAAATAATCATCACTCTCAACCCATTGATATGACTCTTGAAGTCAAATCAAATTACTCCTCAACCAACCTCCCTTTAGTTAACCACACATGGTTGGAAATTCTTCCTGCGCCCCAACAATACTTCACTGGGAACTCAAAATGGAAAATTCCCACAATGTCTTACCCAACCAACAGCCACTGGAACCCCTCTACTTTGTGACCATTCAAATAGAGTTGGACCACCATCCACCTTTGTGGATGGAGAAAACCTTAGAGAGGAAGTGAATCCAACTCCGACTAGTAGTGGGCAACCAACTGATAGTCATTTTTCTCCAACATCCAGCTTACCTAGCCCAGATAGCACAAGAAATCATGGATCAAGCCGTGGAGGGGCTAGGGAAGCAGGTATGGCAGGAGACCCTACGAACAACCCAGCTACTCGAATACCAAAATCTGAGCACAATGGAGGAGTTAAGCTCACTCTTAACTCAGACCTTCAAGAGTATGCCTTTCTTTCCAACCATACTATACCTAAGGGGAAACCAAACTCCGAACCACACTCAATTTCTCCCATCTTCCCCCCAGCAGTTCCCGATGCCAGAGCTAGAAATAGGCGACCGAGGAGTAGGAAGGGCCTCACTCCTAGAATTATTACATAAAAAAAGAGATGGTATCCTCCTTAACAACTCTTGGCAATTCGAGCCAAGAGCTATTCTTACTAGAAACGACCCTTCACAAAAGTTTTGACGATCCCTACAACTTAGCTATTATAACTCACTCATCGGTGAAGACGAAGATCTTCTCACTGATAGAGAGGATTGCGACCGATCAAACACCAACAATAGTAATACTCAGTCTACAAGTAACGTCGGCTGGACCATCCTCCTCGATGAGGAAGGAGAAAAGATCGCTAATTCACCCAAAAAAATAACCTATGCTGAAATTCATAATATGGAACACGAGGTGGGAAAACAGTGCTAGTTTTCATTGGAAATATTAGGCTATGGTTAACATCCACAGGCCTGCTACACTTGTTTTACTGGAAATAAAAATTAAAGAGCACAAAGCCCTATGCGGTGCCCTAGATTTTGACCTTCATATTCAATCTAGTGTAGTCGGACTCTCCACTGGAATAGTAGTGATATGGAAGGAGGAGCTCCTTTATCTTGACAACTTCGCTGCCTCTGCCTAAGGTATTCATGTCATGATCAAGGTACTTCCTGGCAACTCCCCTTGGATTTTTTTGATAATTTATGTTAGTCCGGACTATCACACGTGCACTAATATGGGGGATAAGCTTTGTAACATATCTCAAAGCTACCACGGGGAATGGTTTATAGAGGGAGAGTTTAATAAAGTGCTCCAAACTAAAAAAAATAGGTAGATCCCCATCATTATCAATAGAGTGAATGCCTTTAGATAATGTGTTAATTACTGTAACATGATAGACCTAAGTTTTAGAGGTAATAAATTCACTTGGACTAATAAATAGAATAGAAATAGAGGACATCTCATATTCGAAAGATTTATACATGCCTAGAAAATAAACTTTGGATAACCCACTATCCAAAGGTCACAGTCACTCACCTACCAAGGACTAATTCTGACCACTCGCCCTTGCTCATTGATGTTACTGGTCATAAACGGAACCCCTCCCCTACTTTCTTTAGGTTTGAGCCCATGTGGTGCAGTCACAATCCTTCAAAACCTTGGTAGATCACAGTTTCAATAATACCTACAGTCTTATCCACCCAATTAATGAGTTTTAGAGGGAAGCCTGTAACTCCTTTAGTCTACATCCTGGACATCACATGGTGCTTACAATCTCAAAGGACCACAAGCTAACCCATGACTCATACCTGTTGTGAGCACTGAATAATAGTAATACTGAAAATATATTCAAAAGTTAGGCTAAAATTTCCATAAAGTTCATAAACTGAAAACAAATACTTAATACTGATAATAATACTGAAAAAACTAAATATCTGTCTGAAATAGTCTAGTTCGAAAGCCTCTAACTATCTGAATATGGAGTTGATGGGACAAGTCCCCAACTAACTCTGACTTCTGAATATACTAAACTACTAGAATGCTGAAATAAATAACTCTTTTCTCAAAATATGAGGACTCACCACTATAACTATTGCTGATAACCAGATATGGATAGGAGCCCGTGAGTCTAAACCTATGATATGAGACATCATAGCACAAAAAGAAAGAGTATGCATCAGTACTTTAAATGTACTAGTATGCTAAGTAAGGCAGGCTGATATACATGGGTTCATATGCATTAGATGATAACTGACCGAATAAACATCATGAAATAACTGAATAAGAGTGCAAGAAAAACTGCAACTACTGATCAAGTTGACTATGCAATACTATGCATAGAACCTCTATCTGAATTAGACTGAAACTGAAGTACTGAGTTCTGGTAAGTAAATACTAATAACTGAGGTTTAGACTGATACTAAAGTACTGAATTCTGATGGCTAAGTAACTGATAGCCATGGTTCTGTTGAACTATCTGAGTTCGTTACTGAATTCTTAGACTAAATACTGATTACTGAGTACTGAATACTAAAACAGTAACTGTAGGAGCGTTCATTTAACCAACATGCCCCAATATGGACTAATTGAAGTCTAACCTGTAACCCCAATTTAAAGGGTGTTAGTACCATGCCACGGGTACTAACACTAGTTGTGAGTCACCCTAACTGGAAGAAAGATATTTTGTCAACCCTTACTGGTAGAAAACTCATATGAGATATGTACACCTTTATCTGTCAGGAGGATATCTCAATCTACGCTGGCTATGTAGTTTTGTAACTCAGGGACTGCTACTAAGGTTCAAACCCTCTGCTTGTAGGAATTCCCCCATCCCTGGGTTCACTCGGTGCTGAATCCTACTCTCAACTGAATCGACAGTGAACTAATCACTAGACTGTACTAGGTTTGACTAAACTAACACTGATCGTATTGACTGACTGAACTGGACTGAGTTCACTGAGTTTTGTTAACTGATTAAGTACTATGGTTCTTGACCTTTTAACTACTTTAAATAAGTAAACATCTAGATTTCAAGAAATAAATACCCCCAGGACTCGATAGCATAATGAATAAAACATAGCAAATCTTGAAAGCATAGGAATAGTCAATTTTTTACAATTCATTCATTGAGTCATTTTGACAAACACTTGGAGGTCATGAACTTGTACATGATTGAGAACGTATGCTAAAATGTCATGATTTCACTAGCTAATTCACATGGACATTCTATCAAACACTTGGAGAGCATAATTAATGCACATGATAATGAATAACATATAAGCATCATTACTACAACTTAATCTTGCAAATTCAAAGGTTTCGACATGAAAGATTCATAATTCAACACACATGTTAACATAATTTCATGGAATCCCTAATAGATCTCAACTTAAAATCCATACAATAACTCAAACATGGGCATAATTCAATTCGTAACATGAAAATCATAATTAAAGTTTTTGAAAAGGTTTCTTGAACTCTAAGGGTGGAAGAAGACCCAAGGATGAACACCTAACATACCTGAGTGACGAAATTCGTGAAGATTATTAGGGATTTCTTGGAACTTGATCTTGAGCTTGATGAACTAGGATTTATTTCTTAAGAGGATTTTGTGAATGAGTGAGTTTATTTAGCCTATTGAAGGGATGAATTTTGTGTTATGGGGGTTTAATGTGGGAGGAAAATGACTTAATTACTCCCACAAACCCATAACTTAAAACACAAAACTAGCCCAGTGATTCGATAGGCGGCGTATCGCATCGATAGAGTCAATGCGATCACCGTCGTATTGCGTCGATAGGTGCAATGTGATAGCCAATGTGACGTGTTAAGATCACATTGGCTTGCGATTTTGGTCATCCAAACATGACTCAAACAAAGTTCAAAAATTTTGAAACTCATCCAATATGACCTATTGACATCCCTGATCATGAATCAATTTAAAAATTGAAAATCTAAGGCTGGAAAGTTCGTAAATGATGCTATTGAAATATCAAGGCCAAAAATGAGACTAAGTGTCAATACTTAGCTGAATTTTTTTGAGTCTGGGGATTCTTTTGGCATGCTATATAGGACCGAAATGACTAGGATTTTGTCTTACAATATCTCCCCCTTGGAAACATTCATCCTCGAATGAGACTGATTGAGCTGAGTGTAACTGAGGAACTGTACTTTCACTGACATGCATAACTGAAGGATGACTGAATTCTGGAGACACGACAAATGACTGAACTATTTCATGAATGCATGAATGATATGAGAATGTTATGCAACTGAACTAAGCATAAAAATGACGGGTTCTATGGAAAATTATTACCTTACGCTGAGAATACCAAGGAACCTGAGATAATTTAATGAACATGCGTGAATGGGAACATGAGATCATAACTTAGTCTGAGACATGATACAAGAACTGAATATCATGAACTGAACTAATTTTTGGAATACATGCAATGTCATGAGAATAGCCATATGGTTGAGATAGAAATGAGAGAGTCAACCCATGAGTAACCATTACCTCCTGCTGGATCTGGTTTCGTGAAGGAAAGATGGGAGGTTTTGTACATGAAAACTCTAGGTACTATGACATCTCCCCCTTAGGATAGTTTGTTCCCCGAGTGATACTGACTTGATTGAATTACTAAGGAAAGATTGACATGGTGCATGAGACACTTATAAACTGAATCATGATTGAATATCTAGAATATAAAACATGATGCATGAACTTAACTGTATTAATCAAAGAGGACTAATCCGGGGATATGCATGATATAAATATGAATTTTGCTGATCATTATATACGTAACATGAGTACTGGAACTAAACATACTAAAAAGAATGAATACATGAGTCATGAGTTGCATGACCTGAGTTGGAGTTCATAAGTTTCATGGAACATAATTCATACAACTGAGCAAATTGGGACTCATTATACTAAGAACTGGAAGCACACATGATCCTTTATGATGTTCAGTAATGTAAACTATGATCTTGGAGCTTACATATAAAACATGAGTAGGTATTGTGATGATGGAAGTACAAAACTCTGCACTGAGATAAGAATGGGTCGGTCACCTTCCTCCCCTACTGATGTTTTACAATAACTGGCATCACTACTAGAATCTTAGGGACTGACTTGGTTACTTGTTCTATCATCTCCCCCTTAGCTTAAAATCATTGTTCTAAGTCTGTGAACCACTTAAAAAACTCTAAACTTAACTTCCACCAATTTACTCTAGAATCTGGGGTAATAATACCCATAAATGATAAATTCCCCCAAAGGACTGCACCTGAAGTGTAAGATCCTTTGCTAATACTTCCTTCTGATATACAATCATAACTTTCTATAGCCTCAAATACATCATGTAACAACTTAAGAACTTACTAACTTAAAATTTTCAACTTCTCTTTTTGATAGCTCAACATTCAAAGATTCAAACTTAGGTCCTAACACCTAACATGGATATCCCCAATTCTACTATTGATAAAATCCTGGTTTTAAGATTTAAATTCTAGATCATATTCTATCATAGGATATTGAGAAGGAAGCCAAAATTACGTCTGACTCCTAAGCACTGAGGTACTACCCATTCATTCACTACTGGTTCATTGATATGCTGAAATTGAACTACTCTATTTCTAAAATCAACTGAAGTGATTTACTGGGATACTGTAACCGGTCAATTTCTGTATACTCGTTGGGCCATGATGGACTTACCTACTGGGGTAGGGACTGAGAAAGGCTCTATTAGGATTTTGACACTGATTCTAAAGTTGACAGTTATGTAAGGGTTTACAAAAGAAAGTGAAGCTCTGTGGTCTAGTAAAATATACACAAGAATATGAAAGGCCTGTAACGTACCCATAACTACATTAGGAGAACTTTTTTGATCATGTTGGGACAGAAGTGCATCAATCCTTCTGATGCTGGCCACTGGTTGCGCTGGAAGTGGCACCCCGTTGAGTCGGGCGATCGAATGGAACTAGAGGTTGACTATGCTGACTCCGCGGACTAGACTTAGGATATTCTCTGACCCTATGTCCTGACTCGCCATATCCAAAACACAAATCATTGCTCGCCCTACACATTCTCTTATGATTCTTACCACACTCTCTACAAAGTGGATGAGTATGACCACTTCTCACACTAACTTGGGTTTTGGAACCTGGCGCCCCATACTGACTATCACTCCTAAACTTTGGTACTAGAACACTAGCTGAAGACAAAACTGGGAATGAATACTTTTGACTGAACTGAGAATATTTACCACCCTCTGGCTGAGCAAAATTAAAACTACCTATCCTATCCCTCTTGTTCTCTCTCTCTACTTAGTTTTCCGCTGTTCTATCTGCTGAGCATGGATCATCAACCTAGGCAAGTCCATATCCTTAATCAATATTTTGGTCCTACACTCCTTGACCATACTATCAGACACACTAGATACAAACTTACTCATCTTAGATCTTCTATCAGCTACCACATAAAGAGCATATTTAGCTAACTGAGTAAACTTGAAGGAATACTCTTTCATACTCATATTTCCCTGTTTCAAGTTGATAAACTCTGATACCTTATCCTCTCTCAATTCCAACAGAAAAAACCTATCTAGAAAGTCAGTAGCAAACTCATCCCATTCTACAGGCCCTGCATTTGTACCCCTATCTATCTTTCACTGCTTAAACCATATATGAGCTACATCCTGCAACTGATAGGCAGCTAATTCAGCACTCTCACTAGTGGTTTACCCCATGAGGTATGTTACTTTCTAAACCATTTCAAGGAATTCCTATGGGTCCTCTTCATACTTAGACTCTGAAAATAAAGGAGGGTTCATTCGGGTAAAGTCTAGAATCCTGGCTGCGGCAGTATTGGCCACTGGGTTGTCCTGAACAACAGTTGGGCATTTACTGGGTTGCTATAGAATAAGCTAGAGTGGTAAAAGTTGCTCTAAATTCTGCGTGAGTAATGTGTTCATTCAGGGGATTTGCTTGAACGGACAGAGGTGCTGGCTGATTTATAGTTCTCCTTTCGTTAGTCTTTCTGGCAGGCATGTTCTATAATGAAAGGAAAATTTGGATTAGATAGAGAGTCTAGCTTGAGATCATGCTCACCCACATGATAGGAACACTGAAAGAAAGGAAAACTTTTCCTAAAAATGCCTCATAGCCTCTTGTCCATAAGTATGTTGCTCTACACACCCATGTACAAGACTTTACATAACATGGATTTCAAACTCCCTAGGGATCTTTAGAACCTTAGGATCTGATACCAAGTTCTTAATTCCCAGAGTCTACATCCTGGACATCACACGGTGCTTACAATCTCAAAGAACCACTAGTCAACCCATGACTGGTACCTGCTGTGAGCACTTAATAATAGTAATACTGAAAATATATAAGGAAGTTAGGCTAAAGATGCCATAAGGTTCATAAAGTGAAAACAAATACTGAATACCGATAATAATATAGAAAAACTAAATATTTGTCTGAAATGGTGTAGTCTAAAAGCCTCTAACTATCTGAATATGGAGTTGATGGGATAAGTCCCCAACTAACTCTGACTGCTAAACATACTGAAATACTGGAATGCTAAAATAAATAACTCTGTCCTCAAAATATGAGGACTCACCACTATAACTATTGCTGATAACCTGAGCTGCTAGGTATGGTCAGGTGTCCGTGCGTCTGAACCTATGATATGAGACATCATAACGCAAAAGAAAGAGTATACGTCAGTACTTTGAATGTACTGGTATGCTAAGTGAGGTAGGCTGATATACATGGTTTCATATGCATGAGATGATAACTGACTAAATGAACATCATAAAATAACTGAATAAGAGTGCATGCAAAACTATAAATACTGATCAAGCTTACTATGAAATACCATGCATATAACCTCTATCAGAATTAGACTGAAAATGAAGTACTTAGTTCTGGTAATTGAATACTGATAACTGAGGTTTAGACTGATACTGAAGTACTGAATTCTGATGGCTAAGTAATTGATAACTGATAGCCTTTGTTCTGTAGAACTATCAGAGTTCTTTACTGAATTTTGAGACCTAATACTTGTCACGACTCGAGTTGGGGCCCTAGCCATGATGGGCATCCTAAACCCTGAAGGACTGAGCGCTCTTCTCTATTTGGAAATCATACACACTTTCATATAATATTAAGGAATATGTGGAAATAAAAAACAATACGGAATCATGGTCAATATCATAATTCAATTGAACAATCTGGAATGGATACCATGAACCTCTAACAACGTCTAACATCAGTATATGAAATCTCTAACAACTGAAAAATGACATTTATATTAAATCTAGGACAAGGCCCCATCCGGACCATGAGTCAAAATGAAATAACAATAACAAGTTCTAATCCAGGACTTCCGAAGTAAGGAATTCTCACCAGCTGAAAACTTCTGACAAGTCAATCTACTGCTTAGCGGGACCCCAGGACTGTATCTTAGAATCCTGAAATATAGGGGGGTCAATACAGATGTACTGGTATGTAGAGCAATCCAAAATAATGTATTTATACATATATAACATAGGTGAGAGAAAGTCATTAAATGTTATGCATGAAATAGTTTAAAATTCATGGGCCATCACAAATGATCTTTAAACAATCTTGTCAATGCAATTCTATACTTTGTATTACTTCTTAGTTAGGTGGTACACCCTATATATTTGAAAGTTTCCCATGGGCAATATGGGATCCTCTATTAACTCGACGGCCAAGCCCCAACCCAATTTTGCCGCAAGGGTTAAAGTATCTGAATCTGATATGCCACAGGGCACTAGGCCAGTGTATAATCCCTCGTGGAGAAATAATAAACCCGTATCGGCAAAACACGATTTTGGGTAATGAATTGTATGACCCACGCCTACTTCAGGTAACCACCTACTCTCTTAGTGCCCATTTTGAACTTGTTCTAAACATGCATTTGTCTAAATTCAAAATCTAAAATCTGAAATGAAATCTGTATTCTGTTCTGAGTTTACCATGGCCTTAGCTGATTTGGTATTGTTATACCAAGACGTGCAAGTCATGTTTCTGAGCCATAATTATAATAAAAAAATCTCTTCACTCATAACATAAAGCTTGTACCACCATACTTCAAACAATTCAAAAGATTCATACTTTAAACATTTATCAGATCATGTAAAAATTATTCTTTTCAGCATTTCAACAAATATGTGGTGGTCATGAAACTTGTGACAAAACATGCAATCGTCTTAATAAACTTCTTTAACCTTTAACACCAAGTAAAACACCCCCTCTTTAATTTAAAACCATAATCAAGTCATAAACAATAATCAAGATATTTATTTCATGCTTCCAACAATGCATTTCAAGTAAATCATAACTTACAAAAACAAGAAAGCTTGTAAACAAGAGAGGGATTTCTAATAGTTCACGATCTCAATTCATCATTCAAACTCATCAAACACCTACATATATATACATACATATATATATATATACATATATATACATACATATATATATATATACATATATATATATACATATATATATATATATACATATATATATATATATATATATATATACATATATATATATATATACATATATATATATATATATATATATATACTTAGACATGATTGAAAATCAAATTCAGGGGAAAGGCCTCAAGACCAAAACAATAATATCATAAAAAAATTCGTAATGCAAAATTGTAACAGAAATTCCAAAACCCTTTCATGAATTCATGATTTCACAATGTTTAAATGTTGTTGAGACAATTTTATTATGCCCATGTAGTTTAGAAAAACCCCACGTACCTTAATTGCGAAGAATCACAAAGAAATTTCAAAAAGATTTGACCTTTAAGCTTGATTACCCAAACCCTAGTTGTTTTCTCCTCTTGGATTCTTGAAAGATGAATTAGGGATTTTAGAGAGGTGAAACGTTATTTGTTACCTAATATCGTTTAAGGATGTTTAGGGATGAAATTTGGTAGAGGGAATATGACTAAAGTGCCCCTAGAATCCCTAGGAATTGAAATAACGCATAAAAACTCTTTAGATTCGCGTCAGGCTTTGTGTCGGGGTGCAGTTGATGCGACGCGTCAAGATCGCATCGGCTTACTGCTTCACATGGAAAATGCTATAACTTTTCGTTCGGTTATCATATTTTGGCAGAATTGGCATAGTTGGAAAGCTAATTCAATTATCTACAATTTGGTGGGTTTTGAGTTGTAAAATTCTCTATGTGTCGAAAGTTATACTCGTTCAAAGTAGACCCTTGTAGAATCGAATATCAAACTTTGGATGAATGAATGACTCTTAGCTCAACTTTGCTCCAAGTGATTCTTATGAACACTTTTCACCTCATAATCACTTCATACCCTAGGATAAGGATCATGACACATGGATTAAAATATAAACAATGGAATTAGAGCATACACACGTAGGAATGATGGTTTGCTTTCTAGCTCGAAATGTGGTGTGTTACATTATCTCCCCCTTGGGATTATTCATCCCTGAATGATTGATAGGGCCTTGTTGAAGTTATAAAAGTGTAGAATAAAGAAAGAAACCTCGCATTGAACATTTTTGTCAATGACATAAGTAAAGGCCTCAAACTAGCTTCATGATAACTCCTAGTGAAATGTGTAAGCACGAAACATTTGGCAATGAGACTTTATATAGGGATGATCTTGCACATAAGTTCTATGAATTATAATCATACATCGTAAGGCATGAGTTAATTTAGTGATAGAAGGCCTGACTTACATTGGTATTAATCAAGAAATAAGGTTTTCACGGAGCATAGGATTAGAATCATTCTCTATATTACAAGGTACAACGAATAGATTTAAACTTAGGAACACTCACCGTCTACGTCCCAAACAATAAATAACATACTCGACACTTTCCAACTTACAATTCTCCATCATACATCTAACCACAAGAGTTTGAGTCTCACTGCAAATTGCTTTTATGTTGAAGCCTAACTCGGAGTAACAAAGTGATAACTTAAACTACAGTACCTGTACTCTACATCCCACTAAGAAAATTACCTCATCTTATCACTATCATCAAACATCCTCGGGGGTTTTAATTTAGAGAGTACTAACCATATAGCACATAGGTTTGTGTTTTCAGCAACCACAACATTCAAGCCTAATCATTACTATGCCCACTTCATGGATCTCCCCACAAAGACCAACAATTTCAATCACTATCACAAATATTTTTGCCACATTCCTCCTTCTTAGCTATTTCAATCAACAAAAGTTCATCTCTTTCTTTTCCCTTTCACCTATAACCTTAGCTCGAGAATCACATCAATTTTTTCACCTTTAAGAACATCTACTCTCCTATCTAACACATTACTATGCTTTCACCACAACCATTATACTAATATACGGAGGGTAATTGCGGAACCCAAGCATAACGTCATGACTAGAAGTAACACTATTAGACCAAAACCTATACTTATTTCACTACTCAAGGAGGGACATGAAATAAAGATACGATAAAATTGACACAAAGTTCTCCATATACCAAGTGTCTAGATCATAAGTAGAGAGTCGTTCGGAGGAAACACAATATAGTATAAATTCTTAGGATAGAGCACAGTGAGAAAATATTGGTGCACATATCAAGATAAAATAAGGGAAAGAGACTGAATTACCCTCCTGGACACGAAAGTCAGTAAGACAAAATGGACACCCGATGTGTTAAGCGACACACCGCATTGATTACTACCGACGCAATTCCTGGCGTGACGTGTCGACATCGCATTGGCCCACTATTTTGATCATCCAAACATGCCTCAAACATCGTCTACAAAATTTGAAACTTTCCTGAGATACCCTCTTTACACCCCTGATCATGAATCAACTCAAAAATATATGTCTCGGGGTTGGGAAGATCAATTTGAAAATTATGGAAGTTAATAGCTCAAAAATATGACTAAGTCTTTTAACAATTAAAAAAATCAGATTGTCAGCTCTCCATACATGCTACCAAGAGTGGTATTGAGTCGAGAATGCTACTGGGTGTTACATTACAACTAAGAAAAAGATTGCCGCTTGAAGTGATTGCTCCTTATTTAAGGAACTGATATTTGCCATGAGTTTACATAAACTTTATCACTTTGGCTAAACCCGACATAGGATGAATCAGTGACATGTAGAAACGTATTTTCTTAGGACCAAGCATGATGACAGACATAGATTTTCATGGATCATGAGCAACATAGCATATGTCGAGAATACATGAAAGACTGGATTACTAAGAGACATTATTGCTTCTAGTATGGAGGTTAGATAATGAACATAAGTCCATAGAGTACTCGAACCATAGGCATAGGCATGACTTAAACAAATGATGTAATACATTAGTAGGATACTCTCCTAAATGGAAGTGGGAGGAGTATGCTTGAGTAGGAATAGATTTATCATGACTCCTCCCCGCAACTTACCAGACTAAGAACATTCGGGAACTCACTTAATTCACCATCTCCTCTTTATATCAAAGTCATAATCCTAGACTTACCGACATATCCCCTTATCAAGTCTATAGCCACAACTTTCAACATAAAAGAGACATCACCACATACTTAAACTCTGGACTCTCACTGAAGAACTATACTCTGAAGGCCGCGCTTTTTGAAATGGATACTCTTAAATTTTACTAGCCTCTATAGCCATCACTCTACAACTTCAACTCTCATGAGCGTACGCATCCATACTTATCATCACAAAAGGGGTGTCAATATATACCTGAAAACAAACTCCCCTCAATAATTTTTAATACAAAGACTCTAAATTCTTTCTAGGACATTCCCCTTTAGGGACACTAATCGAAATTTCCTCTAACCTCTAAGGTCATCAATTTATGACTACAATTATCATGGGTATAGACACCCACACTTTTAAACACTTAATAATCTATCTTTAATTCCTTAGAATACTTTTATTACGCCTAAAATCACATAACTTGCAACTTAACAAAAATTTGTAAGACCATACCCAAGGCTCACATATTACCTACCTACATTTCCTTAATTTAACTTTAAATAATGATATACAACAACTCCCCAGACTTCTCCATACTGCAAGATTCGAGAATAATAGCTAGGTACACGTAATACTCGTACACCTGGCACCTTATCTCACAACATGCTACCTCAGGGTTCAACTTATTCCTATATACTCATGTTCTTATCCACTTAATAATTCAACCATAACTCATCAATTTTTTTGCACTAGTCCTCATGACTATATACGTATCACAATGATCCACTCCTTTTCCACAAGTTACCAACTTAAGCTATTTCACACCTCACATCAAGCTTACTAGTTCATTCCCACAAAACATAAATCACTAATCTTAAGATACTATCCCTTTTTACCACTCGAATCCACATCTAAAGTTCAAGCCTATTGTCTACTCTCAATTATATACCATCGGTAAAGCATGCCACATACTATACTAGTCCATCAACCCCAATACTCCACTTCACTTAGCTAGTACCTACAATCACAACCCTTTCATAACCTCACTATTACAACACAAAATACACTACATACCTTGTCACATAAAGTACTAGTTTACTACTACTAAAGAAAAGACCATCAAAGGGGTAAAGTCACATGATAGGATTAGTCAATCTTAATCTAATAATATAACCCATTTCAATCTTATCAACATATTCTAATTCCTCACATCATACTCACTTACCTAATCATAGATCACAATGATCTTCAAAATTCAATAAACACTAATGAGCCTCTACCAACAACTTATTAACTAATCTACCCCTTTCCTCTTACCACTTATAAATGATTTATACAACCACTATAACAATCCAGTTTGAGCTCCTTCTTTATTTTGAACAAATAATAATCATATCTAGTCACTTCCTTCACAGACTACCATATAATCTATAATTATTGCTACCATATTAGTCTATCACTATAAAATGGCAAACCATCCCTCAATCAATGGTTATACAACTAAAACTCTTTATTTACATAAAAGTTACCCTTACTCTGACTTCTAACCTTGTGACTTGATATCACCAACTACTTGGCCCATCTCACTACCAATAGGTCATGACACTATACCATATACTACTACTCGGGTAGAAATACATTTCCAATATTCTTCTAAACATAATTACCCTTATACATAACATTTGCAACAAGAATTTTGAAAGTGGATGGAATAGACTTTGTACCTCAGGCTGAAAAGCATGATTTAATCAGAATAAAGGAATTCATTAAATCAACACACCTTGAAGCACTAATGGACTCCTCTCAAGTACTTATGCTATCTCATAACTTTATGGATAACTCAATCAGAGAGAACCACATCATTGGAGGAGCTAGACTCTTATACTTGTATCGCCTCAAAAGTGAGGCATGGCCCATGAAATTAGAACAAGGAATGAGTTTGGATAACTTTCTTATGGACAACTCTATAGCACGAACTAGATTATGAAAAAATAAGAAACAACTCCTAAATGCCTGGTATCCTCCTGATTATAAGTGTGGTGTACAACACACCCATAAGAAAGATTCTATGAGACACAATTTTGCAGACACCCTGATACCATGAACCATACTCTGATACCAAGTTTGTCATGACCCGAGGTAGGGCCCTAGAAGGGATGGGCATCCCAAACTGTGAAGGCCCGAACACCCTTCTCTATTTGGCAATCATACACACTTTTATATAATATGAAGAAAAATGCAGAAATATAAAACAATACGGAATCATGGTCAATATCATAGTTCAATTGAACAATCTAGAATGGAAACCATAAACCTCTAACCACGTCTAACATCAGTCTGTGAAATCTCTAACAACTGAAAATGACATTTATATGAAATCTTGGACAAGGCCGCCAGTCGGACATGAATCAAAATAAAATAACAATAACAAGGTCTAATCTAGACCTTTTAAAGGAAGAGAGGCTCACTAGCTACAAACTTATGACAAGTCAATCTACTGCTTAACAGAACCCCAGGACTGTGTCTCAGAATCCTGAAATATAGGGGGTCAATACAGATGTACAGGTATGCAGAGCAATCCAAAATAATGAATTTATACATATATAACATAGGTGAGAGCAAATCATAAAACGTTATGCATAAAATAGTTTAAAAAACATGGGCCATTACAAATGATCTTAAAAAAATCTTATCAATGCAATTTTATACTTTATATTACTTCTAACCTAAGTGGTACAACCTACATATTTGAATGTTTACCACGGGCAATATGGGATCCTCCATTAACACGACAGCCAAACTCCCAACCCAAGTTTGCTGCAAGGTTTGAAGTATCTAAATATGATACGCCACAGGGCACTAGGCCAGCGTATAATCCCTCATGGGGAAATAATACACCCGTATCGGCAAAACACGATTCCAACCAATGAATCGTATGATCCACGCCTACTTCGGGTAACCACCTAACTCTCTTAGTGCCATTTTTAACCTATTCTAAATATGCATCTGTCTAAATTCAAAATCTAAAATATGAAATGAAATATGTATTATGTTCTGAGTTTACCATGGCCTTATCTGATTTCGTATCGTCATATCAATACTTGCAAGTCATGCTTCTGAGCCATAATTATCATAAAAAAAATTTCTTCTTTCAAAACATAAAGCTTTGACCACCATACTTCAAACAATTCAAAAGATTCATACTTCAAACATTTATTAGATTATGTAAAACTCATTCTTTTCTGCATTTCAACGAATATGTGGTGATAATGAAACTTGTGACAAAACATGCAATCTTCTTAATAAACATCTTTAACCTTTAACACCAAGTAAAACACCCCCTCTTTAATTTAAAATCATAATCAAGTCATAAATAATAATCAAGACATTTATATCATGCTTCGAACAATGTATTTCAAGTAAATCATAACTTACAAAAACAAGAAAGCTTATAAATAAGAGAGGGATTTCTAATAGTTCATTCTCTCAATTCATCATTCAAACTCATCAAACACCTACATATATATATATACTTATACATGATTGCAAATCAAATGTACGGGAAAGGCCTCAAGACAAAAGAAATAATGTCATTAAAAAATTTGTAATGAAAAATTGTAACAGAAATTCTAAAACCCCTTCATAAATTCATGATTTCACAACTTTTAAATGTTATTGAGATAATTTTCTTATGCCTATGTAGTTTAGGAAAACCCCATGTACCTTAATTACGAAGAATCACGAAGAAACTTCAAAAAGATTTAACTTTTAAGACTGATTGCCCAAATCCTAGTTGTTTTATCATCTTGGGTTCTTGAAATATGAATTAGGGATCTTAGAGAGTTGAAACATTATTTGTTACCTAATATCATTTAAGGATGTTTAGGGACAAAATTTAGGTGAAGGAATATGACAAAAGTTCCCCTAGACCCTTCAAGAATATAAATAATGCATAAAACCTCTTTAGATTTGCATCAAGTTTCGTGTTAGGGCGCAGTCGACGTGACACGTCAAGATCACATCGGCTTACTGCCTCACATGAAAAATGCCATAACTTTTCACTTAGTTATCAGATTTTGGCGAAATTGGCATCGTTGGAAAGCTAATTAAATTATCTATAAATTGGTGGGTCTTGCGATGCAAAATTCGATATGTATCTTAAGTTATACCCATTCAAAATATACCCTTGTAGAATCAAATATCAAACTTTGGATAAATGAGTGACTCTCAGCTCAACTTTGCTCCAAGTGATTTTTATGAACACTTTTTACTTCATAATCACTTCATACATATAACACCCTAATTTTCTGGACCGAAATTCTACATGGTGATCATGACTCCAAAGGACCACAAGCTAACCCATGACTGATATCTGTACCTATAAACTGCATAATATCTTATAAAATATGTGGAAACATAAACTATAAGGCCATAAGGCGCGAATGCGTCAGTACGACTTAATATACTGAGTATACGAGTGAGGTAGGCTAAATGCAAAGGGTTATAAGAATGAACAATACTGACTGATATGAATATGAGAGTACATACATGCATACTTAACTGTAACTGAACTCGTGGAGATACTGACTACTTAGTCTGAATACTGACAACATGAGTGTACTGATAATAAAATACTGAAAGACTGAATTTACAGATATTGATATGTAAATCACTAATAAGTGACGGATCTGATACTGTATTACTGATTACTAAGAGACTGGTATTGCAATACTGATAAATGAATGATTGTTTCTGACAACTCGAATTATGAAGAACTGGTCTGATTGACTGTATCTGACAGTCCTGAAGTTGAGTACTGATAGCATGAGTTCTGATTACTATTGTGATTGATAACATAAGTGACTGTATCTGACATTCAAAAAATCTTAAGAAAACTATCTGAGTTCCATTCTATTTTTGAGTTGACTGTATCTGACAGTCCTGGTATACTGAAATCTGAAGAACTATCTGAGTTCTTTACTGAGACTGGGTAACTGTAGCTGATAGTCCTAAAATATATAATTGAAATTGTGGGAAGTATTCATCTAATCGACATGCCCCTATAATGCCTATAGCAATGTTGGGGTCCAATCTCTACCCCGACTGGAGGGGTGTCAATACCGCGCCACTGGTAAGAACAGCTGTGAGGACCCTATACTGGGAGGCACTCAAATGAGAATGGTGGGAACACTAAAATTATAGGTTAATCCACCTCATTAACCCTAACCTGACAGGTTAAGATGTCTCAACCTACGCTGGCTACGTAGATCTGGAACACACGGATGACTGCTAAGAATTACACCCTGAACTGGCAGGTGAGTTCCAATCCTTGGGTTTACTCGGTGCTAACTTCTACTCCCATCTGAAGGACACTGAACTGAATAACTAAGCTGAACTGAATAACTGAACTGAATTGATTAGCTGAACTGATACTGATTAACTGGAATTATACTAGTGGTATTGTTTAATGGAGATAAACTAAGTTTACTAGATTCCGATGACTGACAGAATGTACTAATTTCTGAAGACTGGTTGAGAATACTGAAGTTACTAAGATTGATTGTGAATACTGAGGTTGCTGAGGTTACTGAACACTGAGATTACTGGACTACTGAGATTACTAAGATTTTTGAGTTTTCCTAAGTCACACGACTGACTGAATTCTATAGATCATGGTTTGACTGAGAGTATCGTGAAAACATGACATGGCTCTAGTAACACAACTATATTTTTTAGGTACAAGTACCCCCAGGACTCGATGGAAGGAAACTGACACACATGACATGACTTGATCACAAGATTTGAGTCCACAATTCACAATATCATAAGCAGGGGATAGTATACATCATGTATTTATTCAATATTTTAAACATGATAGGAAAAACATGGATATATTTTGTGTACATAATTTATATCTCTATTATCATACATGATTTATAGCACAACAATAACAACATATATTTTTCATGGAAATTCATATTGGAGTGTATGACTAACGTGAATTTGTTATTTAGATATCATGAAATCATGTAAATATGAAGTTCTAACATACTAGGCATTTTATCGAACACCTTGCATGAATTCTTTAAAGCATAGTTGGATTTCATACTTGCATTCTATCAATCCACCTAAAGATCATGTTTTTCAACTAACAACATAACTTTCATGAGATATACAGTCACGATACTATTATATAGAAAAACAAATAAACATCAACATGGGTATGATCATATCACCACAACCAACCAAGCTTTTGTATTTTAAAGATTGATTCTTGAAATCCACGGATGAAAGGAATCCATGGATGAACACTACGCATACATTGGAAGGGAGGTTCTTGATGATTGACGGAGGAATTTCCTTGAAATTTGATCTTCAAGCTTGATTGTGCAACCATAGTTGTTTTTCTCCTATGGTGCTCTTGGATAATGAACTTTGAGATGTTAATAGGGTTGTAATGTGTTTATAATCTATAAATTTAGTGAGGTTAAGTTTAGGGACATGTAAGGAGTGTTAAAAGACTTAACTACCCTCAAAATAACTCAAAAAATAAGTATTTTCATGGCTGAAATCATACATAGGCGCCGCATCTGATATCACCTATATTTACATAGGCGCCGCATATGATATCTCCTATATTTACCTAGGTGCCGCATTTGTTATTGCTTATATTTACATAGGCTCTGCATATGATATCGCCAATACTTTCCAGTGGCCATGTGCGATTGGTTAGGCGACGTATTCTACTTTGAAAGGCCATAACTCCTTGCTAGGGTGTCAGATTTTGATGAAATTGGTATCGTTGGAAAGCTAATTCGATTGTATAAAATTTGGTGGGTATAAATCTACCAAAATTTCACATATCAATAACGTTAGTCTTTTTCAAAGATGATCCTAGAAAAATCGAACACTAAGACTTGGTGGATTCAAAAACTCTTAGCTTGCATCACTCTAAGCGACTCATATGAGCATGCTTAAGACATCAAAAGCTATCCTATATCTAGGATATTCATTGTAAGTCATGCACTAAAATTCTACTCACAGGATAGGAGGTTTCATATGTAGAAAAACTTATTCACTTCCTAGCTTAGAAACATGAGGGGTATTACAATATCTCCCCCTTGGGAACATTCGTCCTCGAATAAGAATTTACTGAGAGGGGAAAAGTCCAACTGAACATGAAATGAACATGAATGAATGGAATATGATCTCATGACGACGTGACTGATGAACTAAATATATCATACTGAACATGCATATTTGATGCATGTATAACTGATTTATGAATGTTGGACTTAGTGTTCTGGTGAGCTTAGTTTCTCAAACAGGAATGCATATCTGATGCTTAACTGATAAGAAAGATCCATGCATATCTGATGCATGATTATATGACTGACATGATACGTGAATGCATGACTGAAAGTACTGATGAGCTGATCACGCATATCTGATGCGTGAATTCATGACTAAACTTACTCATGAACATGCAATGGTAAAAGTGACAAGTTTGAACTAAAAACTGAGCATGGAACTAAATTCCAAGTTTGGTACTGAAATATGAACATGAGAACGAGTAAGTTTAAGGAAAACTATTCCCTTGAACTGAAAATACCGATAAGTTTGAGATTAATTACTCCATATGTATGATTGGAAACATGAGAACATAACTGAGTCTGGGATGTGGTAGATAAACTGAATATCATGATTTGAACTGAATATTGAAAACATGGCATACGAATGAAGTTGGAGTTTGAGGGTTAACTTATGAGTACCCCTTCTCCAAACTGGATTCATCAAAAGAAAAGAGAGCAGCATGTTTATGTCATGAAAGTTTGGGGGTATGATGTATATCCCCCTTGGGACACTATGTCCCTCAAATAATACTGACTTGGATGAGATACTGAGGGGAATTGAGGCGATGCGCAAGACACCTAGGAATTGAGTCATGACTAAATAGCTAGGATCTAAAACCGAGACATGATACATGAACTGAGATGAACACGAGTGCATAAATATACTAACTTATCTTATTAACTGAATAACTGATAGCTGAATACTGGATCTGCAAAGCTAAACTGTACTTAGTCTGAATAGATGGGCTGAGATTTTTGAGTTTTATGCATAAGTGATAAGGGATAAATGAGTAGAATAAAGTATCTGAGCATAGATTCATGAAGTCTGTATTATTTGCGAATGCGAGATCAAGCGTACGACATGTCTCTGAGGTATTCTATAAACTGGGGTACTAAAATAATGATAACTAAGTACTGACAACCTGAATTCTATGGTCAAGCATGTCTGGAACTGAACTGAGTTTCAAATATGGTTACTGAACTGAAGATGACATTATAACTAGACCTATAGCTACTACAGAAGTACTGAATTCTGAGTCTAAGTAACTGGTAACTGAAGCCATGGTTCTGTAGGACTATCTAAGTCCTTTACTGAATATTGATTTCTGAACTATTGCTGTAACTGAGTTTTAGACTGATACTGAAGTACTAAATTCAAGGACTGAACACTGATAATTGAGTGCTGGATACTGAAACTATAATTGAGTTGGCAACTGAGTTTATGATGACTACATGCTGGGGACTGACATAAGTCAAGGATCTAAATGTACACTTACACTTTGTACTTTCCCAACTTCTAAATACAACCCCTTGCTAGATGTTTACTTGCACATTTATCATGACATTCAAGACTATCTTCATAACTACACCCTCGTGCAAAGTAAGCATGCAATAATCTTCTCTTATCTAAACAACTGCTCATCACTACACTGTTCCATAAGGAGAGCTAACTGGAGGAGTAAATCAGGAGGACCTGAAACATGAATAGATACAAACTAAACTTGACACATGACTGAAACTTGAGGAATAAAATATCAATAGTTTGGATTTATCAATAAGGTCTGAACTGAGGATATACATGACGTAGTCTAAATGTATATGATCTGTAGGGGCATAGCATGAGTCATGGAAGCTAAGTATACTGGAAAGCATGATATGCGTACATGAGTCATGAGCTTCATGACCTAAGTCTAGAGTTTCTGTACTCGTGGGACACGATTCATAATAATGAGGGAGCTGGAACTGAACCCCTTATACTGGGAACAAAAATCATACATGATTTATGGGAAAAAGAAATGTATGAGTCTGGTTCGTGACCATGGAGTTGACATGCAACTCCCGAGTGGATTTTTTTGTAATTGCTGAGGTGAAAAACTCTACACTGAGTTGAGAATGGGTTTGGAATTATTTTCCCTTATTGCTTTCTATACATACTGGATCTACTACTGGAGTCTGAGGGACTGACTTGGTCACTTGATCTATTATCATATACCTACATTCTGTTCAACACCTTCTTGTCTTACTAAACACATCATCTGATTTTGTTTCCTCATATACTGCTAATATCACATTCACACCTTCATGCTTAATTTCAAGTCAATAAACTTAAATTCTTGCTCGCCTTCTAGCATTTTTCAAACCTACTAATTCGTGTTGGTACAACTATCCCCATGAATACATAATCTAATCAGACTAGATAATACTATCCCAACTCATCTACTACTAAAATCTTGGGTCCACGCTTAAATTCTAGGTCTATACTATCATAGGATTCTTAGAAGGGATCTAACGGCATATGAAAAATTGGATTTGAGTTTACAAAGGAGTTCTCCTGATCATAAATAAAATCTGTACGACCTTGAAACAATAATGAACTAATGGGATACTGTTTGAGTCTGTGGCTAATCCCATAACTGACTGTAGGGATTGTCTGAGAAAGCTCTATCTTTAGGACTTTGAACTTCACTGTTTCTGTTACCTTAAAAGTAAGGTAAAGTAAACATGAGGGGTGTATGATATGAATCTACATGGGTTCCTTAGAGAAACTTGCTATAGCACAATCTTGAGACATGAAAGAAGGGAAACTATTCCTAAAACATCTCATAACCTCATGTACATAAGTGTGGTGCACAACACGCCCATGTACAAGACTCTACTTGATGCACCTTTCAGACATCCTAGGACACTGTTGAACCTTAGGCTATGATAAAAAGTTTTTAATGCCCCAATTTTCTGAACTGAAATGCTACACGATACTCATGACCCCAAAGGATCACAAGCTAATCCATGACTGATATCTGTACCTGTAAACTGCATAATATCTCATAAAATATGCGAAAACATGAACTGTAAGGCCATAAGTTTCAATACTGATACATATCTAAAAAAACATGGTATAACAATACCAAAAATAAACATAAACTAAAGTCTGAACATCTAATCTGACATCTAGTCCGAAAGCCTCTAACTGAACTGAATAAGGAGTTGAAGGAATATGTCTCCAACTAACTCCATGAACTGAAAAAATAATATAAAATACTGTAATAAAGTAATAATAATATTGTCCTCGAATGAAGAGGAGCACTGACTGCTGAAATCTGCAATGCTACTGTTGCGCTGAAACTAGTGCCTTTGTACGTATGACGTCAAATAAAACACCAGAGCATGAATGCGTCAGTACGACTGAATGTACTGACTATACGAGTGAGGTAGGCTAAATGCAAAGTTTTATATGCATGAACAATATTGACTGATATAAACGTGAGAGTACATACATGCATACGTAACTGTAACTAAACTCGTGGAGATACTGACTACTGAGTCTGAATACTGATAACATGAGTGTACTGATAATGAGATTATGAAAGACTAAGTTTACTGATATTGATATGTAAATCACTAATAAGTGATGGATCTGATACTGTATTACTGAATACTAAGAGTTGCAGTACTGATAAATGAATGATTTTTTCTAACAGTTTGAATTATGAAGAATTGGTCTGATTGACTGTATCTAACAGTCCTGAAGTTGAGTATTGATAGAATGAGTTTTGATAACTGTTGTGATTGATATCATAAGTTACTGTATCTGACAGTCCATAAATCTGAAGAAAACTATCTGAGTTCCACTCTATTTCTGAGTTGATTGTATCTGACAGTCCTGATATACTGAAATCTGAAGAACTATCTGAGTTCTTCACTGAGACTGGGTAACTGTAGCTGATAGTCCTGAAATCAGTAACTTAAACTGTGGGAAGTAGTCATCTAACCGACATGCCCCTATAACACATATAGAAAAGTTGGGGTCCAATCTTTTCCCCGACTGGAGGGGTGTCAATACCGCACCACTGGTAAGGACAGCTGTGAGGACCCTATACTGGTAGGTACTTAAATGAGAATGGTGGGAACCCTAAAATAATAGGTTAATTCACCTCATCAACCCTAACCTGACAAGTTAAGATATCTCAACCTACACTGGCTACGTAGTTCTGGAACACAAGGATGACTGCTAAGAATCACACCCTGAACTGGCAGGTGAGTTCCCATCCTTAGGTTTACTCGGTGCTAACTTCTAATCCTATCTGAAGGACACTAAACTGAATAACTAAGCTGACCTGAATAACTGAACTGAACTGATTAGCTGAACTGATACTGATTAACTGGACTGATACTAGTGGTATTGTTTAGCGGAGCTAAACTAAGTTTACTGGATTCCGATGACTGAAGGAATGTACTAAGTTCTGAGGACTGGTTGAGAGAACTAAAGTTACTGAGATTGAATGTGAATACTGAGGTTTCTGAGGTTACTGAGCACTAAGATTACTGAGATTACTGGACTACTGAGATTTCTGAGATTTCTGAGTTTTCCTGAGTCACATGAGTGACTGAATTCTATAGATCATGGCTTAACTGAGAGTATCATGAAAACATGACATGGCTCTAGGAACACAACGATATTTTTTGGGAACAAGTACCCCCAGGACTCGATGGAAGGAAACTGACACACATGATATGACTTGATCACAATATTTGAGTCCACAATTCTCAATATCATAAGCAGGGGATAGTATACTTCATGTATTTATTCAACATTTCAAACATGATAGGAAAAGCATAGATATATTTTGTGTACATAATTTATATCTCCATTATCATACATGCTTTATACCACAACAATAACAACACATAATTTGCATGGAAATTCATATTGGAGTGTATGACTAACATGAACTTGTTATGTAGATATCATGAAATCATGTAAATATGAAGTTCTAACATACTAGGCATTTTATCGAACACCTTGCATGCATTCTTTAAATCATAGGTGGATTTCATACTTGCATTTTATCAATCCACCTAAAGATCATGTTTTTCAACTAACAACATAACTTTCATGAGATATACAGTCACGATACTATTATATAGCAAAACAAACAAGCATCAACATGGGTATGATCATATCACCACAACCAACCAAGATTTTTTATTTTAAATATTTTTTATTGAACTCCACGGACGAAAGGAATTCGTGGATGAAAACTACGCATACCTTGGAAGGGAGGTTCTTGATGATTGACGGAGGAATTTTCTTGAAATTTGATCTTCAAGCTTGATTGTGCAACCCTAGTTGTTTTTCTCCTATGGTGCTCTTGGATAATGAACTTTGAAATGTTAATAGGGTTGTAATGTGTTTAGAATCTAATTTCGTCAGGTTAAGTTTAGGGACATGTTAGGAGTGTTAAAAGACTTAACTACCCTCAAAATAACTTAAAAAATAAGTGTTTTCGTGGCTGAAATCATACATAGGCACCGCATATGATATCGCCTATATTTACATAGGTGCCGCATATGATAACTCCTATATTTACATAGGCGCCACATATGATATCTCCTATACTTTCCAGTGGCCATGTGCGATTGGTTAGGCGACGCATTCTACTTTGAAAGGCCATAACTCCTTGATCGGGTGTCAGATTTTTATGAAATTGGTATCGTTGGAAAGCTAATTAGATTCTCTACAATTTGGTGGGTATAAATTTTCCAAAATGTCACATATCAATCATGTTATTCTTTTTCTAAGATGACCCTTGCAAAATCGACCACTAAGACTTGATGGATTCAAAAACTCTTAACTTGCATCACTCTAAGCGACTCATATGAGCATGCTTAAGACATCGCAAGCTATCCTATAGCTAGGATATTCATTGTAAGTCATTCACTAAAATGCTACTCACAGGATAGGAGGTTTCATATGTAGAAAAACTTATTCACTTCCTAGCTTAGAAACATACGGGGTATTACAATACTCTAGGATAAGGATCATGACACATGATTTATATATAAATGATGGAATTAGATTGTACACACGTAGGAATGACAGTTTGATTTCTAGTTTAAAATGCGGGGTATTACATCACAGAATACTGAGTACTGAATACTGAAAATGTAACTGTGGGAGTATTCATCTAACTGACATGCCCTAATATGGACTAACTGGGGTCCAACCTGTAACCCCAATTTAAAGGGTGTTAGTACCATGCCATGGGTACTAACACTGGTTGTGAGTCACCCTAAATGGCAGGAAGATATTTTTTCAACCCTTACTGGCAGGAAACTCATACGAGATATGTACACCCATATCTATCAGGATGATATCTCAACCTACACTGGCTACATAGTTCTATAACTCAGAGACTGCTACTATGGGTCAAACCCTCTGCTTGCAGGAATGCCCCCATCCCTGGGTTTGCTCGATGCTGAATCGTACTCCCAACTAAATCAACACTGAACTGATCACTAGACTGTACTATACTTGACTGAATTGACACTAATTTTCTTGACTGACTAAATTGGAATGAGTTCACTGAGTTCTATTAATCGACTGAGTACTATGGTTCTTTACCTTTACTGGGATGATTCTACAACTATTTCAACTAAGTAAACAACTAGATTTTGGGTAATAAATACCCTAGGACTCGATAGTATAAAGGATAAAATATAGCAAATCTTAAAAGCATAGCAATTGTCAATTTTTCACAATTAATCCATTGAGTCATTTTGACAAACACTTGGAGGTCATGGATTTGTACATGATTGAGAACGCATGCTAACATGTCATGATTTCACTATCTAATTTACATGGACATTCTATCAAACACTTGGGGATCATAATTAATGCACATGATAATGAACAACATATAAGCATCATGACTACAACTTAATCTTGCTAATTCAAGGGTTTCAACATGAAAGATTCATAATTCAACACACATGATAACATAATTTCATGGAACCCATAAAAGATCTCAACTTGAAATCCATACAACAACTCAAACATGGGCATAATTTAATTCGGAACATGGAAATCATAATTCAATTTTCTGAAAAGGTTTCTTGAACTCCAATGGTGGAAGAAGAGCAAAGGAAGAACATCTAACATACCCGAGTGACGGAATTCGTGAAGATTGTTGGGGATTTCTTAGAACTTGATCTTGAGCTTGGTGAACTAGGGTTTATTTCTTGAGAGGATTGTGTGAATGAGTTAGTTTATTTAGCGTATTGAGGGGATAAATTTCATGTTATGAGGGTTTAATGTAGGAGATAAATGACTTAATTACCCTCACTAACCTATAACTTAACACCTAAAACTAGCCCAGCGACGCGATAGGTGACACGCCACATCGATAGGGTCAACGTAACGCATCAAGGTCGCATTGGCTTACTGTTTTGGTCATCCAAACGCGACTCAAACAAAGTCTGAAAATTCTGAAACTCACCCAATATGACCTATTGACATACCTGATCATGAATCAATTTAAAAATCGATAATCTAAGGTCGAAAAGGTCATAAGTGATGCCCTTGAAATATCAAGGACAAAAATGAGACTAAGTGTCAACACTTGGTTGAATTTTTCAAATTCTGGGGCCTCTTTTTGCATGCTACATAGGACTGAAATTACTAGGATTTTGTGGGGTCTTACAAATCTATATCTTAGAATACTAACGTATTTGACAATATCTTTCAAAAACTCAAAAGGTTGTTGGCTAGACTGGATGGTATCCAAAAGTCTAGAAACTACCACAATTGTACTTTTCTTCACAACCTTGACAATAAAATACTAGAGGAATACAAACTTATCCTCCAATGTGAAGAAGATTTCTAGAAAACCAAACCTAGAATTCTTTGGCTCAGTCAGGAAGATACCAATACTAAATTTTTTCACACATCTACCCCGAACAGAAGAATAAAATCGAATCCTCACCCTTTATGATGACTCTGGAAACCATATTTAAGGGACTGAAGAGATCACCAATCATATCACTGATTTTTTCAAAACTCTATACACCTATGAGCATTACTTTTCTAAAAAAAGTAACTCCTTCGTAGGAGATACTTCTATTCTACCAAATGCCATTAATACAAACTGGCAAGTCCTTTAAGGGACACTAAAATCCTTAAAGCTCTGTAATCCTTCCACCCTATGAAATCCCCTAGGCTCGATGGCCTATACCCCATTTTTTTTCAAAAGTATTGGCCCACTATGGGGAGAAAAACAATGGAGTTTTTCCACAAAACCTTTAGGGATAAGAAATCCCAAAAGAAGCTAACACCACTTTTTTTTGCCTGATTACCAAATGGCTCAATACTACCTCAATAAGAAATTACAGACCTATAGGCCTTTGTAACTTCACCTAAAAACTCATTACTAAGATTATTGTGAAAAGGATCAAGCCCTTTCTTAACATCCTTATTGGCCCTTCCCAAGCTAGCATTTGAGCTAATGGAAGAGCGACTAACAATGCTATTATTGTTTAGGAGTACATCACCCACTTTAAAAGGATAAAAGGTAAGAAATTCAACATGATATTGAAAATAGATCTTCTGAAGGCCTTTGATAGACTGGAATGGTATTTTATTAGGGACACTCTCCTGTACTTTGACTTCCCACAGGACATCATCTCCATTCTTATTAATGGTAAACCATCTCCTTACTTAAAGCCCACCAGAGGAATTAGTTAGTGGGACCCCATCTCTTTCTACCTTTTTATCTTGTGTATGCAGAGACTTTCAAGAGGCATTAATAGAGCATTCCAACAGAAAAAGTGGAAACCCATCAGTATCACTACTGGAGGGCCAAAAATTTCCCAATTATTCTTTGTTGATGACCTAACATTATTTTCCTAGGCTAACCCCGACAATTGCAGATCCATTCTCTCCGTTATAGATGACTTTATCAATAATTCAGGCTAGAAAATCAACACCACCAAGTCTAAAGTCATCTTCTCCAAAAACTATAACATCAACTTGGATAATGAATGCTCTGACATTCGTCACATTAAGATAGGAGTTAATTTTGGTAAATACCTTGGATTTCCTATCCTTAATTAAAATCCCAAACCTTGTTGATTTCCAATACATCCTTGACAGCATGAATAATTGGCTGGATGGCTGGAAAATCCACATGCTTAATATGTCCGCAAGGACCGTGTTGGCAAAATCTATATTGAGCTGCATCCCGTCACATGTTATGCAATGCACTTAAATACCCCAGAAAACTTTAGAATCCATAAACAAAATCTAAAGAAACTTTATCTGGGGCAGTAATGCTGACAGATAAAGGATTCACTTAGTTAGTTGAGACACTATAACTAAGGAAAAACCCAATGGAGATTTGGGAATGCACAAAGAAGAAAATAAAAATAAAGACCTCCATGCTAGCCTTGCATGGAGACTTCTCAAAAACCCCAACTCTCTGTGGGTAAAAGTCCTTACGTACAAGTACAAAAAAATAAACCATAGAAATAGTGTCAATGGGTGGTTTTCCAGGATTTCTAAAAATGTCCAAGAGGGATGGACAAAATGATCTAAGGGGTTAGGGTGGTCCATCCATAAGGGCAATAAGGAAATCTTCTTCTTTGGTTCCTGGATCCCTCATACTAATCCCATTCGAAATCACGTCCAAGGCCCCCAAAAAAGGTAGACGAGGACCTCAAAGTCCAAGATGTAGAAACAAATGGTTCTTGGAATCTCTCTAATCTTTCCATCCAACTCCCCAAAAGCATTACCCAAATAATTTTTAGTTCTACCCTCCTCCTATAAACTCTAATGATGATCACCCATACTGGAAACTCACTTGTAATAGGATATTCACAACTGGTAGCATATATCAATCCATCATTCAGAGCCATGGTAATGCTCTTCTAAGTGAACATGTTGACTTTGCGAACATCTAGAAATCTAATGCCCCCAACAAACTTAAGACTTTTCTGTGGATCTTCACCTATGGGAGACTACCCAACAACTCCTATAATAGTAGGATTAGCCTTAACATTAATACTCAATACTCTTTTTGTAACTTTAGCCCTGAAACTATAAACCATATTTTTTTAAGGTGTACCAATGCTACTAACTCCTGGAGAGAACTACAGATCAAAACCACAACTCCATTTTTCAATTCTCTCTTGAATTGGTATTACACCAACTAGATACACACATGGAAACTCATGAGCAATAAGCCTTTCAACTCCTACAGCACCAGGGGCACGTTGATCTCAGTCCTCTAGGCAATTTAGAAAACAAAAAACAATAACCAATTTAATCACAGTTTTGAACGTGTACCTGCTGATCTACACATTATCTTAGCTATGGAATTGTACCTTCTTATTAATAAGGAGAATATACATAAGAATCAACCCATCCAGCTTTTCCTAAAATGGTAACTTCCACCAACCAATACTTTTAAACTAAACACAGATGGATCATGCATAAACACCATTAGGAGGGCTAGAATTTGAGGTGTAATTAGAGATCACGGAGGAAACTAGATCATAGGTTTCTATGAGGAAATTCCCCAAGAATCTCCTATGCAAGCCGAAATTCTTGCTCTTAGAAAAGGCCTTTCTATAACAAACCTTAACAATATTACACCCCTTGAAATAAACATCGATGTGATGAAAGTCATTCATTTATTGAATAGTAATGATAATCATTATCCAAATTTGATTCATGAATGAAGGTCATTGATAGAAGCTCTCTAGGATGCTCCGCTTATCCATATCTTTAGGGTGCAAAACAAGGCAGAAGATGCATTAGTAAGGCTAGGACTTAATGTAATATTTTTTTGAAACACCCATATTTTATCCCCCCCCTGCACTGTTGCAAATGTAGTCCAAGATGACTTGTTAGGTATAAATACTATAAGGAAGACAAGTTTAAACTATTTAAACCTAGTACGTTGGGATGTGGCAACAAATTAAGACAATATCGACACTTCTTGATTAACTACTAATTGAATCTCTGTTACCAAAAAAACTCACAAGTTGATAATTATTTTGATATAATTTAATCAGTCATCTTATTGTCAGATATCAATGTAGTATTAAATACCTAACAAACGCATGAAAGACCAACGTTTATGAGTTCAACTAAAATTTGATTCACTTTGACTCGACTTGGCTTGTATGATATTTTTGTATTTAGGTATTTCTGAATTAAATATAAAAATTGAACCAAGTTAGTTTTAAAATTATATAGTTGATTTGGTTTAGATCAGTATTGAGCAAGAAAAGATTCAATTAAATTAGCCTGTGAGTAAATATAGAATTTAATTAAAATATTACAGTACAACCATTTTTTCACTTTAAATAATGCTTGATTCTAATGTTCATGGTTTCTTATCAAGTGTTATTGAAATGCGTCAATCTTATTACTCTCCGTAATCATGAATCAAGATCTATTAAACTCTTACATTTTTTTCAATCTTACGATTGAATTCGTTGATAATTTTTGAACAAAAATAATAGCATATCTTTTTTTTATTTTTTGGTAAAGTAAGATTATATTATATATAAAAAAAGACATCTACAAGAAAGGAAGCAAGTTTCTGAGACATCATACATCCTATTACTACACCATCATTATCTATGCTCTGTGTAATTAATCTTTGTTTTTATTTATTTAAATTTTAAGCTTGAAAGATTATTATTAAATAAAAATATAATTATCATATTTCATGAAAAAATTTCTCCTATAAGAATGTTTAATAGAACATATATTCGTGAATTTATTTGATTTTTACAAAATTGACTTACAAAAATTTTATCAATAATTCTAGTAAAGAGACATGAATCTATATTTATGTGATGTGACAAAATAAATCAAATTAAAATTGCAAAAACCTACTTGATCAAACTGGAATAGTTTGTTTAGTTTTGGTTTTGATAAAAATTGAACCAAATCAATCTTTGAACATAACACTCCTAGTTGTTATACAACTAAATTTCAATCTAAGTACAATATTTTCTCTATTGAATACACTAACAAATTAGGTTCTATCCAAGTAGCTTGAATTTTATTTGTTTCTATTGGACATTTCTTACCCGCTTCTTCTCCATCTTAGAGCTAGTAAATCCAAAAACTAAAAGTGAGAAAGAAGAGTTAATTGCACCATGGAATTAGTTATTATTATATAATGTATATCGATAGATATAGGGTTCCTATAAAACATATTAAACATGCTAAAATTGATGAAAATAAACTGTCGGTATTTTTTGAAAGAAGTTTTTGCCCTTTTCTCATTATTAATCCATCTATTTATACAAGTAAAAAATAAAAAGGGATAGTTACACAAAAGTACAATTAGCAAACATACTTTACATTTAAGAAGCCAAAAATATACTTTACACTTTATAATCCAAAATCTGATTTGACCATTCATTGCAAACTAACTTTTGTTTCCAATTATATAGGGAACAACATTTTAATTCTTTCCCAACTCTCTCAAAAAATATTTCTAACAAATTTTTATTCAAGGCGAATTATACATAATACAACTCGAATACTTCATGTACATCAACAATTGGCGAAACATTCAATATTGTTTTTCATTTTTTTCTACAATTTGAAGATTCAATAGTTTTGTCAATAAGTTCTGTTTAGAGTAGGTATAGTTATAGAAGATAGGTTATGTATTGAGAAACGCAAATCTGAAATTTTGGATGATTTTCTATAGTTTTGAGGTATTTTTGAATGAATTTGATGCTTGAATTCGAGGAAAAAGACGAAGTCTGTTTTTTGTTACAACAGTGTATATATTTGTATACTGTATTGAATATTATTGTATATATAATACAATTTTTTTGTTTTGGTGGTTTCTTCTTCCAATACTTTTTATACGCACTTATACAATATATATACATTGTTTAAAAATTATATATACATATGTATATATTTGTATTATTATGTATATTATTGTATGATTGTATATATACACCTGATAGATGAGATCATGCAAAATTAATAAGAGGTGTGTAGTATACTTATATATAATATCATACAAATATTATCTAAAATTTTAACTTTGTCTTCTTCCTTTATTAAAAAAAAATTCACCTCACCAAGCTCCCCCATCTTTGGCAACTCATACTTTAAGAAACATATGAGTAGGAAAAAAGAAGGGCTTTTATAGTTTTCATAAGATAAGGTTCTCCTCTTTGATTATGCTTTCCATCCCCTTGTTCAGAAATTTGATGTCGATAAAAATGCCTTTTTTCCTGACTTTGTTGAGACTCACTTGAAGCTCTTTGAATTGGGATACCTGAAGCTTAAGATGGTGACCGAAAGCGTTGGGATTGGTGGAATATATTTTTTTATATTTTGTATTTGAAAGTTATTGGATATTGACTTCTTTTGCTGCTCTTTACATCATGCTTTAATTTATCAACTTTATTAGACAATGATATTGTCACTCTCTTAACTTAATAAGTTTCTATTATTACTCTCCCTACTTTGTAAGATGAAGATATGAGATGTAAGAGAGGGATTAGTTATCAAATGATATGAAATAAATTTTATTTTAAATCCAATTGGGTCATATTTCACAATGTAACATAGAGTGAACTATATTTTGTAATGTAGCATTACTAGTTACAATTTTTTTGTGATTTTTCCAAATAGAAATCTAATGAAAACCCTTTTTCTATTCAAATTTTCAGAAACTAAATATAAAGGCCGGTGAAGCATTTGTGTGCGTGATTTGATTTAGAGGTTGATAGAACAAACTAGTTCATAGGATAAATTCCACAGGGAGCACTAGATTCTAGTTAAATCTAATTTTTTATCTATAAAATAGAACATGTGGAAAAGACAATGTATTTGCAACATGATCTTATCCTATTTCTCTTCTTACTTATTTCTTTCCCTCTTATTTTTAGGAAATGTTTTTTTTTGTTTGAAAATTTGATTTATTTATAAATCCATTGAAAGTAATTTCAATAGTTATTGCGATGACGCAGACAACTATTGAAAATGTTGCGACAATTATCGACGTTGTTTGATTTTTAGGTAGAAGGTGGAAGGAAAAAAGTGAGATACCATCATGCTCACCTAGATTGTTGCAAAAAATATCCAAGTGATTTTTGTCTACCCATTCACAAAACACCATCATGTTTGCACAAAACAAAATTTGGCATTGACTAGTCAAGGCGAATTTTCTATATCACTTTAAGGAAGAACAAATGTAATGACCCTTCCCACTGTTATAGCATGGTTAGGGCCTAAGTACCTTGTTAGAAGTCCTTCTTAATGAGTTCAGTTACAAAATCTCAAGGTGGGGTGATTTAAGGTTAAAAGCTAGCATCGTGGATATTCTTGATAATTATGACTCATGTTGTTGTGTGTTTATGGTATCGTATTTCCTTAGGAGGTGATATAGTGATCCAGGCCTCTGTAGGAAAAATTGAGATTAGATATAAAATGTAGGTGTGGTTTTAGTCGGTTCCACATTGGGGTAGTTATGTGATATCCTAAGCTTATGATCTCTGTTATTAAATAAGGATAAGATTCAGTTACTCTCGAGTTACTTCTTGAGGACTTATGCAGTAGTGGGAACTCCCTGTTGTAGTGAGACCACTGTAGAAGTTGGAGATCTTCCATTGCGAGGAATAGGGAATTTGTAAAAAGTCACTATAGCGAGCCCTAATTTTCCACAGCGAGTCTGCTACAATGAGAATTGGGTCGCCAGAAAGAAATTCACAAGGTAAAATACATGTTTAAGTGTCATATTCTAGGGTTTATTTCACAACTTCCAAATTTTATTTCAAAGTGGAAATTTTCCCAAGATTAGGTAATTTTCTGTATTGAAGTAAGTAATTTGATTCCTTTTTTTACCTGGTAATATATTCCTATCATCGTTAGAAAGATTATTAATGATGAAATTGTAAGTTAAAACTCAAAGTTTATGAAAATTAAGGGTAATCCTATTGGTGGATGTAAAATCATCTAGAATTTCTTCTAGGGTGTGAATTAACAATTCCTATCATGATATTATTGTTCTTGAACATGTATTGGGATAGTTTAGGGCCTTGAGTTTCATAAAGGTTGGACATTTAACATAAAAACTAATTATAAGGGTATAATAGAAGGAGTAAATGATTAATTACTCTCAAAATATTATTTGAGATCTTGATCATTCTGCAGGAGTTGAGGAAAGGTAAGGCTACAATGGCTTAGCTTGAGTGATTTAATTCTTTGGTTGAGGTAGATTATGGTTTACATGAAATTAGATTTAATTTAGTTTCTTATGTATTTTTAAAGTAAATGTCATATTGATTAGTCTTTAGACATACCTATGGTTGATTAAATTGTTATTTTTATAATGATTGAATGAATAAGTTGTTGATTATTAAACTCGTTTGAATTCGAGATATAATTGTGAAATGTACTTGTAAAATTATATGCCCTTATGATATCATCCTGAAAGATAAAAAGGATAGATTATAAAATGAATATTGAATAAGGTAAGGACATATGCACACACATATATAGATATATAAATATATATACACACACATACATACACACATAAAAACATTCACACATCCCTTCTTATTGATAATGACTTGTGTCTTATGTGATCTTACGGAAAAACACTTTTATTACGGATCAGGTACCAATTGGTACATTATTATTTGATGGATCCAGTGTCATGCTAGTATAATACATGGACTATAGTCTATTCCCTACAGATCATGACTTGTTTTTCATGAATAAGACCTCTTAACATATGTGCATAGATTAGTATTTTGAGATCTGAGTTTGAATGATATATCATGTAATAATGGGAGAAAAAGAAATATGAATGTGACATTAATATGGACATAGATCCATGTTTGGATGTGATTGTTGAGATTATAAAGTTCATGATTATTATGATAATTGTTGGTGGGCTTATACATATTTGTTTTCTAACATTGTTTAATCTGATTTGGAATGATTTTTTGATAGAGGAAACTACTAAATATGTGTTGATGTCCTATTATGTATTTATTTGATTTGTGAAGTATACTTGTTACTGAATTGAGTTGATCGATGTTGCCTACCAATACATGGTGGTATATATTGATACTACCATATACTCATCTTTGTTGAGTGATAATTATGTTCCAAGGACTTAGATGTCTCCTCACCTTTAGTACGTCTAGCAGAACAATCTGAAGATGCGCTACTTGTAATTCAAGCTGCCACGCATCTTCTTAATTAATATTGTCTTTCTTTTGGATAATGGAGTTATTTCATTTTGGCTGTTTTATAAGATTTTCTTATGCAGGATTTGTTGGTGTCCTAAGTAAGATGATTTTCGAGGCTTGGCAAAGGTAATAGATAAGATTCTTCCATTTAATTTAGACTTATAATTATCTTTTGGTCTTAATATTATTCCATAATATTGGGTTGAGTAGTAATGCATAGTTCTCCCACTTGAGGGTTAGTGTGGGTGCCACTAATGGCTATTTCGGTCATGACAGAGTTGGTATTAGATCTCTAGGTATGTCAATCTTGTTGTATAAGGACATGTCTAGTAGAATCTTGTGGAATGATACAAAGACATCTGTACTTTTCTTTAAAAGACTACAATACAATAGGAAAACTTAATTACTTCTTTCGTTCATGATATTACTTTATTCTTATTGGTATCTGGTGATCCAAAATTATATATGACCTTTTTCACTCTTTAACTCATAGATGGTGAGAATTATGTAATAAAAGAAAGGGTAGAGTGACACAACCCGAAACAGGGCCTTGTCGCAATGGGCATCCTATGTCTAACCAGGACTAGATACCACCCCCTGTTACACAACCCAACTGACCAACGCATATCCTGAGTCGAATGAATTCTGATCATATAACAAGATAGTGTCATTGTATGATCCAAGACTCTAGGATAGGTCTATATCTGTGACCACCCAAATGAGTCAACCATACGATACCAACCTATAACCAATACTAAACCAAACTATAATCCAAAACCATGACCATATGAGTTCCATAATAATTATATATATAATCCCAAAATAAAGAGGATGGAATAGTGAGAAATTTATTCCAACGATATCATCCCCAATACCAATACCAATACCAAGGCTGACACCAGTACCAATCCTTCCCATACAAACCCATAGTAGCTCCACAAAAGCCTCTAACCAAAAGAATACCAATATCCAGTTGGGACATGGCCCCAATCATAGAAAAAACCAATATCCATAAATAAACCAAAGTATTAAATAACATCCATGAAATAGAGCCCTCCAAAAAAATGAAAGCTCACCAGTTCAATCCAATAACTGATCTTGAAGTCCGATCGCTAAGCAGGAGGAGTAGAACAACCGGTTCCTATATCACGTTGGAATATATCCGCCCGAAAATGGGTTAGTGGGTGAATGCTAGCATGAAATCAGGATAAAGCTAAAATAATTCCATCAAGTAAAACCAAGTAAACCATCCATATGCATACAAACTATATATATATATATAACCATGCCGGGAAAGAAAGCCGGGTTTAGCATGCATTTGAAACCATTATTCTGTGTATGTTTACCTTAACCATCCTTAACCACCCACGGGATATATGGGTCCAGCGTACCCCTCTGGAAAGGCCTCGATGCGTGTGACGCACGAACCTGAGATACCATAAGAGTAAGGGATTCCCAAGTGCCCTTCACCCTCTATGATATATATGTATAGTGTACTTAGAGGATTTCTATGTACCTCGTAGTGTAATATAAGGTTGCCATGACCTACCCCTTATGTCTTCAAACATGAGTTTCCAGTGTTTATCCGTTGGACTCCCACCTTCACGGTTAGATATCACACCCTGCCATTATTTCCTAATTAAAACCATTTCCAAACAACCAATCCATTATTCCATTTATTATTAACCAAGGCTATTAATTGTGGTATCGTCATACTAACTATAAATTGCAAATATTGTCCATAGCCAAACCTTAAGAGGTTAAGGAATTCTCGTGTACCTATTTACCAAGTTAACTTGGGGGAGTCCCATGTACCCTACAAGTGTTCCATTATGTTTGCTTGGGGGATTCCATTGTACCCCACAAAGATATTTATTAAACCAAACCATTACATTTAACCATTATAAACCATTTAAACCATTTAGGGTTCCATTATAAAGTTCAAACCATGCTATAGTTCCATTAAAAATCAAGCAATGTAATGAAACATTCTCATAGGCATTTTATCAAACATATTGGGGGCATAGTATTTCCAAAACCAAAGCCAATAACCAAATAACATTCCCATTAACCAATAATCCAAAACCACCATGAAAACATGTAAATACATAGTTAAAACATGGGAAACCCATAACCAAGCCTCTATAACCAAAACCCCCAAATTATATTTGAAAACCTAAAACCATGTAACAGTTATGACATGAAAACAATTTACAAAATATACCTTTAGTTGGAACTAACAATGAGGGAAGAGAAAATACCTTAATACAAGAAGGCGATGGAGAGAAATCACCAACACAAGCCCGAAATTAATCCTCAAGATGAAACCCTATCTTCCTTTGCCCAAGAACTTTAGAGAGGATAAAAGAGTGATTTCTAAGTGTTAATGAATAGAATAATAGCGCAAATAACCTTCCAAGTGAGTTAAATGTCATGGGGACTTATTAGGTTTAGTTGGGAAATATCCATATTGCCCTCACTTAAACTACATAAAATTCTTGTCAGGGGGTACGACTAACCATACTAGTCATACCCTTCAATACAAGTGGTACACACTACTCGTACCCTAGGCCCCACTTGGACCCAACATTGTTCAAGGTATGACTTACCCAAACCAAATCTTACCCAAAGCATATGACCAGTAACTTTGACTTGTACCCATGCCAGAATAGAATCATAAGAGGTTTGAACATTTTCCACCATATGAGTCTATGGTATGACTCATACCCTGGCTTATGGCTTATGGTGAGCCACTCATACTCATATCCAAGTTAGTCTACCAAGTCTAAGATTAAGTTAAGTAACCAAACAACCCATATCCCCGGATACGACTCATACCACCCAAGTCGTATCCATTCCAAAAACTAAATCCAACCTACCAACTAACACTGGTCATTATATGACTAACCCATACCACTCATACCCCAGCATACTAATAGTACACACAGATCGTATGTTGTACAGAACCCATAAATCTAGAAATTTTTTTAAGGGTCCCAGATCCAGGGTGTTTAAGTCTCCCCTACTAGGAACATTCATCCTCGAATGACTGAAAAGGTAGGTACAAGCACGATTTATACCCCTTGGATGCCTCTACTTTTATCTTTAACAAATATGCAAATAAATCCAGTAGAGTCATTTGCATTATCAAATATTAATCCAACCTTTAACCAAGTTAGAAAATAAAGATGTAATGATATTAATCTTTTCTTTAACAAAGTTTGAAAATAAAAGTATGTTGAAGAAAATATACCTTCTATACGAATCCTAGGAGCATAAAACAAATGTGGATATTTGGATTTCATGTCCTCCATCGCTTCCTATGTATCCTCATTCACCTTATGGTTCCACCATAGAACCATAACCGAGGCCACCTCCTTGGTCCGTAATTGACAAACCTGCCTATCCAAAATCTTAACCGGGACCTTCTCATAAGACAGAGAATCTGAAATACCCAAGCCCTCCATAGGAACCACCAAATAAGGATCACCAAGACACTTCCTCAATATAGATACATGAAATATAGGATAAATAGATCTCAAACCAGAAGGAAACCTTAATTCATAAGCCATATTACCAACCCTCCATAAAATCATATAATGACCAATAAACTGGGGATTGAGCTTCCTTTTTTAACCAACTGCATTACTCCCTTCAGGGGAGATACCCTTAGGAACACCTTATACCCAATATCAAACTCCAAGTCACTACTCCTTACATCTGCATAGGACTTTTGGTGACTTTTGATAGCCTTAATTCTATTCACCTTTTCCATAGCCTGATAAACCAAATTCAAACCAAAAATATCTGCCTCACCAAGCCCAAATCACCCAATAGGAGATCTAAACCTCCTACCATACAATTCCTCAAAAGGGGCTATGCCAATACTAGAATGATATTATTATTAGTAAACTCTTAGGAGTTGATCCTCTTCCTTCTACTATTTTTGATAGTCTTATTTTATATTATGAAACTATGGTGTATATTTGAAATTGTCTAGTACTCTCTTTTGGCATATTATCTCTTGTACTAACCTTACTAGGTCATAGGGAAAACTCATTTGATTTCCATTTCTACCTTTTTATTTCTGACTTTATCTTGTGTCCTCACTTTCTTTTTAATTTTAATTTTTTGTGGCTTTATGGAAAACATACTCACACTTTATTTATGCTTTTATTATAATTTCTCAGTCAACGTTTGATGCCTAGTGAGTACCCAATATTTTGGTATTCATACTATTTCTTTATGTCTTTTTCCCTAATATAGATCTAAGTACAAGTTATTACCATTGATGACATCCTCGAGTTGTGCTATTGTTCAGAGATTGGATGAGCTTTTAGATTTTGGAGCTGATCCTCGGCCTTCTACTATTTTTGATAGTATTAGTTGTATATTTTGAGACTATGGTGTATATTTGACATTTTCTAGTACTCTTTTTTGATATATTGGCTATTACACTAACCTTACCAGGTTGAGGGGAAAACTCATTTTATATATTTTGTCCTCTTCCCTATATTGTATGGTATGTTTATAGTTATATATCACTATCTTCATTTCTTACTATTTCCATTGTATGCCTACTTCCTTTATTTGATTACCTTCCACTGGTTAGCCTGTTACTTTTCATTTTGAGTTATGCTTTGGCTTACCTATTGATGGTTAAAGTAGGCTCCATTATTATTCGAGAAATTGGGTCATGGTAATTTTGTATCAGATTGACTAGGTTCACCAATATCATTGGTATAAGAGCAAATGCCTAGAGACTCATGGATTGGTATGATGACGTCTCTATCCTATCTTCGGGAGGCTACATGACATTCTTAATTGATTTTCTGGTGCTCTTTTTTCGTTTATCATCTTTTTGTTTCCTAGTGAACCTTAATGTTTAGAAACCATAAGATGATTATGAAAAAGGAGCACCTGGAAATTAGTAGCTGATTCTATAAACCTTTTTGATACTATTATCAATAGTAATAGATTCTCCACTTCTCATATTCAATAGGAGTTGCAATCCAAATTATCTAAAAAACTGGTAGAGCAGTATATATCACTATTATGAAGTGTACAGACTAATGAGTTCCATACCAACCCAATTTTGATGTTCACACTATGTTTGCAACCTTGTGTTGAACAACAATCCATGTGCTTATCCCTAAGAAGTTGAGAAGGAAACAATAAGGAATACACATATTTATAATTTATTTGAGGTTGTACAATACCCTTCCAATGTTTAATACTATTTTTGTGTTTATTTATTTATTTATTTATGTGATTTTAATGAAGAACATGTCATGACCTAATTTCTCGAGTAACAAAGGAAAAAAGGCAAAATGAACAAAATGAGCTCCCCCACGACCTGGTAAGGTTAGTACAAGAGCCACTAAACTAAAATAGAGTACTACATAGTGCCAAAATACAACATAGTTTAAGAATTTACAAAAAACTATCCAAAAAAAGCAAACGGAGGAGGATCAACTTCGTACTCTAAAAGCTTACCACTGCTTTGAATAACAATAAGGTCTGAGGCTAACATCGGCAGCGGTGACTCGTAGCCAGATATTCATAGAAAAAAGATGCATAAGTGTACTATGAGTACCAAAACAATTGATACTTAGTATGCATCATAGGTTGACTGAGCTAAACTATAGTAAAAGCATAAATAAAGTGAAAAAATGTAAAATAGAGTAAAAAAATAAATGAGCAGAAATAAAAATAGTAGATCATGATGAGAGAAATCACTATATAGGTAAAATAAGTGCTCAAATGCAGAAATAAAATCTCACTATAACCTAATAGGGCCCCATAAGCCTAGATGGCATAAATAAGAAAAAAGTAACCCAAGCAAGCTCCCATAAGCATGATGGGTATGGGCAAAGAGTAGTCACTAATATGAAGATGGAATAACACAATAGAAAATGTAAAATGATCCAATGTGTGAAAAGCATACCAGGAACTCCCTTTCAATCAATCCCAATCGAAAATAATATCTGTATAGAGCATAAATACCGACTCAAACCTAACTAGAGAGTAATATCATATTTTAGTATGCCAAACTGAAATCAATATTTATAATAATAATAAAACAAGTAGATGGAAGACTCAAACCAAAACTAATAATAAAGCTATTATATTTCAAAATCAAATTAGAACAGATAAATAAGGTAAAAAGTAATAATGATCTAAGAGTATATCTCCAATTAAGTACAACCAAGCATAATCTTTAAGGTCTGGTGGTTAAGTCTTTAAAGGTAATACAAGACCTAATCACTAAGAGAAAGAGTGTGATATATGGCAAAACACTGCCCTACCTGGGGTAATCAAGACAAAAAAGGTTCATATAAATAACTAAGTCATCAAAAACTCAAGAATTAGTCTAAGGTAAAGAATGGAGGTTATTTAGGTCAACTCGAGACTATTATAGGCATTTTATTTGAAAAAAGGTCGTGGGTCCCACTACTAGTCCAAAAAACCAACCCAAGGGAAGAACCTATGCAAACCTAGTCTAAGGATTTTCAATCCTATCCCAAGGCACTAAGTATATTCAGACTTGTTCTAACTAATAAACATGAACAAATACAAGATAAGGCGAGGCCAAATTCTACCAAAAGGGCACCTAATCGGCTTATAAGGCTCTAAATGCTAAAAATAATAATCGAGCAATAAATACCCACCCATTGCTAGCACAATACTACACTAGTACCATAATAAAGCATAATCTAGAAAAAAGGTAATCCTACCCTACCTTAACGCAATCAAAACCTTGTATAATCCTCTACTCCAAAGCTTTTCCCTTTCAAAAAGCCTCCAAATATTGCCACTCTATCAAAATAAGATTCTACACGTAAAGATGACTATATCGATACCCATATTGCGTATGTATGATCCAGATCATTAAATGGAGAAAAATCCCACATGGGGCCTACTTGCAAAATCACAAAATTGTAACCATCATAGTGTCCCCTAAGATAAAGGATCAAATTACCCCAAAATTAGGCATAATCCGAGCTAAAATTTATCCTGAAATAGTCCCATAGAGATAAACAGGAACTAAATTAGAGAATTAAACAAAAAACTAAGCAAAACTTATAAGAATAACAATGATAAAACGCTCACAATATGATTAAAATCTAAACCCATCTCAATCTATTGACTCCCATGATATTATAAGCTCCCATTCTCTTTAATAGTGTCCAACATGTATAATTTGTGTTGGAAAAATAAAGGGGATGATAAATATACTACTAGAGGTTTACTCATCTTTATCACGAGGTCCCCTAGTTGCAATCATGACATCCCACTAACAGGACCGTTGTGATTGCGGTGGCCAAGACACACGGTTGTGCTGAACAAGCTGGCCTGATCCCACTACCTCCTTCATTTTGGTCATGGTTCCCCAACCTCAAGATCAAGATGACCAAGATAATAGACCCTTATAATCATGGGGGTCTTTATTGTGATAGCGATGAAGGACCTTAACTTGCACCAGGTGCTGATGCTCCACCAATTTTTGCCAAGATAAAAATATTTCTAATAGGCCCTCGAAATCCATTTGGAATCCTGTGAATGCAAAAAAAGTATGCTACCCTAAAAAATTCAATGTTTTGGACTCAACGACACCATAAAAATTTCCATCTAATTTCAGTAGAAAATGGGTCCCATACCAAAGGGTTTGTTTTAGGAAAAATCCACCTAGTAGCCCAAAATAAGTTTGAAACCCTTATAATCATGGGGGTCTTTATTGTGATAGAGATGAAGGACCTTAACTTGCACCAGGTGCTGATGCTCCACCAATTTTTGCCAAGATAAAATTTTTTCTAATAGGCCCTTGAAATCCATTTGGAATCCTGTGAATGCAAAAAAAGTATGCTACCCTAAAAAATTCAATGTTTTGGACTCAACGACACCATAAAAATTTCCATCTAATTTCAGTAGAAAATGGGTCCCATACCAAAGGGTTTGTTTTAGGAAAAATCCACCTAGTAGCCCAAAATAAGTTTGAAATCCTTAAAACTTGGACCAAGGGTCCCCATAGCCTAAAATTGATATTCCAAAACTAATGAGACTATCAGAACTGGTACTCGAGGCTATTTACCTAAAGTTTAAGCCCCACACCTTTTCTTAACAATGAAAGCTCCAAAACAAAGAAATGGGTCTAAAAAACAAATAAATTACTCGATAACCAAATTGTCAATCCTAGCAAGTATTAAATTACTTGAGGCAGCTATAGGCAGCTATAGGAATGCTCTAAACATAGAAAGCATATAAACACTATTAATGACCTGGAGGGTCATCACAATATCCATTACTAAAATGAATTTTTTTTTTGAATATAAAGGGTTAAGAAGTACCAAAAGACTCAACCAGGTAGAGATATTAGGTCTATATCTCACACCCGGTCTCCCAGGTAACCTCCTCGACTGGATGGTATTACCACCGAACCTTAACCATGGACATATCACTAGAACACCACCATATATATCTTGGCTAGAAAAAATATTTTCTCCTCAATACAGGTCAACCTATTATACAATTGAACTGAGTCACAACTGAGTATGTTAGAATCATCCATAATATAATGCTGCAACATAGATATATGGAAAATCGGATAGATAGCTGAAAAAGCTTGAGGTAAATCCAACTTATAATCTACCTCCCCAACTATACAAAGGATCTCAAATGGTCTAATATAACTAGGGCTGAGCTTGCCTTTTTTCCCAAAACTCAACACGCCCTTTATGGGTGATATTAAAAAAAAGACTCGGTTACCAACTCTGAATCTTAACACATAAAGCTGTAGTTAACATAACTCTTCTACCTACTCTGAGGTATCTGTAGTCTATCCTGAATCACCTGAACCTTGTGAATAGACTCACAAAGCAAATAAGTACCCTAGGGACTAACTTATAAAGTCATAAACCAACCAACCAACCAACCAAAGATCGACATTGCATACAATATAATGCCTCGAATGGTGCTATCTGAACACTCAAATGGTAGTTGTTATTATAGACAAACTCTAGTTAGGATAAAAACTATTTCCACTTTACCTTTAAAGTCCATAATACATGCATAGGTCATATCCTTCATTACCTAAATAGTATGATTTAATTACCCATTAGTTTGGGGTTGAAAAGTGGTGGCAAGATCAACCTAGGTACCCAACTCCTCCTTAAATTATATCTAGAAGCTAGAAGTAAATTGAGAGCCTCCATATGAAATAATAGACATGGGAACTCTGTGAAGGTGAACCACCTATGAAACATATATACATGACAACATCTCGGTATTAAAGTAAGTCTTAATAGATATGAAATGGCAAACTTGGTAAATTGATCTATCATAACCTAGATTCTATAAAAACCACAAAAAGTGTGAGGCAAACCACTAACGAAATCCATCGTAATCTGCTCCAATTTTTAACTAAGAATGGGTGGCCTCTAAAGTAATCCACCATGTCTTAGATGCTCAGGCTTTACCTATTGACAATATAGAAACAAAGCTATAAAGACTACTATATCTCTCCTCATACCGTTCCACCAGTAATGCTACCTCAAATATTAATACATTTTAGTCTTCCTAAGATGACTAAAATATCTGGAGTTGTGAGACTATACAAGTGTAAACCAAATCAAATATCCTACCCTAGAAACACAAATATGACCTCCAAATCTCAAAGTCTCTTTGAATCAAAGGTATCCCTCTTGGAATACCCTCTTAACATTAGATCTCGACTGCCATAATGTCTGTTATCCTCAAACTACCAGTCATAAATTTTCCCACACAACGTAGAGCTATCCTCAATGTTAGCAAGAATTCTCATAGGGTCTAATATATCAAAATTAACCATTATATTTGATAAGGACTAAATTTCCATTGCCAACGGTCACTTAGAAACTAGAATGAAGGCTATACTACCCATACTCACCGCCTTCAAGCTCAAGGCGTTTGCTAAATATTTGCCTTACCCAAATGGTATAAAATAAAGATATCATAGTTCTATAACAACTCAATACACTTGAACCATCTCAAATTAATCTTTCTCTGTGTCATAATGTACTATAAACAATGGTGGTCAGTAAGGATATCATAGTAAACGCTATACAAGTAATGTTTCCAAATCTTAAGCGTGAAAACTACCGCTGCTAACTCCAAGTCATGAGTGCAGTAGTTTTGATTATGAAACTTTAGTTGTCTTAAGTATATACAATAACTCAGCCTCACCGCATTAGAACATACCCCAAATCAACACAAGAAGAATCACAATGAGTAATAAACCCCTCACCCTCAGCATAAAGGGTCATAATATAAGCTGAAGTAAGAAGGTTTTTGAACTTAAGAAATCTCAACTCATAGCTACCAATTAACTAGAATAGAACCTCCTTCCTAGAAAACCTAGTCACAAGTTTTGTAATAGTATCAAACCTCACAGCAAACTAACTCTATTATCCTGCCAACCAAATAAAATTATGAACCTTAATAGGAGACGTATCCCCAACCTAATTACAAAAGGCCTTAATCTTTTCCTAGTCCACTATGATCCTGTACTTAGTCACCACATGTCCCAAGAAAGATACAGACTTAAGAAAAATTCATACTTTGAGAATTTGGCATAAATCCTATGCTCTTTCAAAGTGTGGAGCATAGTCCTCAAATGCTGCTCATGATTCTCCCCACTCCTCATATAAACAAGGATATCGTCAATGAAAACTATCTTGAATAAGTGAAAATAAGTCCTAAAAATATGGTTCATCATGACCATGAATGTTGTTGGCGTATTGGTCAACCTAAAAAACATCACCAGGAACTCGTAATGGCCATAGAGAATCTTGAAGGCTGTTCTAGGGATGTTCTCTGCCTAAATTCTCAACTGATGTGAACTAGACCTCAAATAAATATTAGAAAACATAGACTTACCCTAAAGCTAATCATTGTCACCTTATTTATCTCTTTGTAATCAATATGCATACGTATAGAACTATCCTTCTTCTTCACTAATAGAATAAGAGTACCTTAAGGAGATACACTCGGCCTAATAAAAACCTTACCTAGATTATCTTGAAGTTGAATGTTTAGGTCTTTTAGCTCAGGAGAAGCATACAGTAAGGTATCATAAAAATAGGTCAGGTGACCATCTTAAGATCAATGGCAAAGTCAATGTAACTCTCAGGAGAAATTCTAGCTAAGTTATAAAAAAAGGCATAACAATATCACAATCTATAGGAAAAAGTTCAGTGAAGGACTCTCTAAGATAATATCGTAAACATAAGCAAGTAATGACTCACATATCCTCGATACCAATCTTATATCCTAAATATAAAAAATAATCCCTATACATGTATGTCTAAAAGAACCCTACCTTACAATTAAGGTTATGTCAGGCATGGATAAGGTAACGGTCTTAGAAAAGAAAACCAAGATCGCATGATAAAGGGATAACCAATTCAAGCCTAAAATCATATTAATATCCACCATATCTAGCATAATATGTTCAGCGTGAGTGTCATACTCTCAAACAGTTATAATAAATGAACTTTATACCCAATCCACTACTAAGAAATCGCCCAAGGGAGTGTCAACATATAAAGACACAAATAATGGCTCGCAAGACAACCCTAACTATGCTACATAATAAGCATAAACATATAAATATATGAACTTTGTATCAAATAAAGTAAAAGCAGTTGATCAAATACTATAAATAATACCCATGACACAATATTCGAATCTTCTATCTTCGGTATACCAAGAATAATATATAAGTAGCACCATCCACCTTAAAGCTAGGTACCTACCCAACCACATATTTGACCTATCTAAGAACCACCTCTAGAACCTTGGGGACCACACTTATGACCCTGTGCACCATCCATAACTAGAGGTGATACTGATGTAATCGGCTAGGTACTCTATGCTGAAGTTTCAATCATCCCATATAGAGGACACTTTATGGAAATATGGACTTTAGTACCATAATCAAAATAAGCACTGAGCACTCTTCTCTACCAGAAAGGTCCAACTGATTTAGAATAGCCACCTCATGCTGAAGACCCTGATTGTATACTACTCGATGACAGACCACCACTATAATTAGGTTGAACCCCATATAAAAGCTAAAGTTCTACTTACATGGGACTATGAAACTCACCCTGATGCATATAATACTAATGTTGGGGTACCTACCCTAAAAACCTCTGCCTTGGAAATATGGCTATTGTGGCTCCTATAGTAATTTCTCTCTAATATGGACTCTTATTGTGGCACCATAGTCCTCTCGATGCATTTCCTCCATAGTCTAGGCATGATTATAAATATCCTTTAAATATCTACCCACAAAAACTAGACTCTAAGTGGTCATACAAATAGAAAGTCTTATCCTTCTAAGAAAATATCAAATCTGCTCATACTCGATCTATAAAATCATTGTGGAATGACCACACACCTTAAAGAACCTTTCCTTATACTCACCAACTAACGTAGAACCCTACTTTAGTCTTGTAAATTAATCCCTGAAATGCTGGCATAAACTGTGAGGCATATACTTATCTAAGAAAGCCTTGAAAAATTGATTCCATGTCATAAAGAGATATCCAGCTGTCTTAGAATCCATATAATCCCTCCACAACTCTTTGTCTACCTGATCGAGCTAAGAAGTACTGTAGTCTACACCTTATGCCTCTACCAAGCACAAATTATAAAGCCTTACCTTGAAATTAGTTAAAAACTCGAACGAGTCCTCATATAGCCCCCTACTAAACTAGATGGAGAGAATCTTAAAAATTAGCCCAATATTTTTTGCTCCTCCATATTCATAACTGGATGGGCCATTCCTATCAATGGAACTACTAGTACTGGTGTGACCTCTACTCTTAGAGATAAAGTTGCAAGCTGTTCCCCTAAAGTTCCACCCATATGATATGGTGGCAGAACCACTGGTGCTATCTTTGGCTCATGAGAAATAAAAAGATCTTATAAAGTCTCCTGAACCTAATCTCAACCAAGGGCTGCAGATCTAGCCCATCCTCAACCTCTAGGTCAATGTCAACTACTAATAGCTGCCTTAACTATAGGCTTGAGGTCTCAAATCCTTACTTCCATGGCCCACTTCCTAGTTATCTATGTGTCACAACTCGGGGTTAGACCCTAGTCGTGACAACTGTGATTACAATTAAAAGTGATCACAAGCTAACCTATGAGCTGGTACCTACTATGAGAACTGAATAATTATGAACATGACACCTGTTTGGAAGATAAACTGAGAAGGACATATAAATCTAAACACTGAAATACCAAATCAATCATAAGTATGAAACATCTGATAAAAATTGAAAGTGATTGCTGACTCTCTAACTAACTGTCTAAATGTATGAAAGCCTTTAAACTAACAGAGAAAGTGATAGAATAGACCCCCATCTAACTCTGAATGACTGAATAAAATAAAATATTAAAATGAATGAATAAACATAATATGTCCACGGTGGATGAGGACTCACCACTATGACTGGTGGATTACACTGAGCTATCTAACTACGGTCAGGAAACTGTGCGTCCAAACCTATATATAACACATCATACAATAAAGAAGATTATGCGGCCAATACTTTGACTATACTGGTATATGACATGAGGTTAGGATGATATACATGGGGTACTGTGTATATGAAATACAGAAAAACTGAATAGCATGAGATAACTGAACATGAATGCATAAAAACTATAACATCGGAGAATGCAAGACCAAGCATAAATTTGTAAACTGAAATAAGTCAAAAATTTGAAAGACTATAAACTATATAACTGAAAGTCTGTAAACTTGGTCAATCAAACCTGAACTGAAACAATACTGAATACTGTACTGAGACTTTGGTAGGTATAATCTAACCGACTATCCCCAATCTGAGCTAATTGGGGTCCAACCTATAATCCCAGTTAGAAGGGTGTCAGTATCGAGCCATGGGAACTAACACTGGCTGTGTGGATCCACTAGACTGGTGTCTCGGGGACTAATGAGTTACCCTCAACTGGAATATGCTCTAATGAGATATGTGTTACCCTCAACTGGCAGGTGATAATGCTAAACTCACTCCCATGATTTTAGGGTGAGGCGGTCGTTGTCAAGTAACCCAATGTAAATTAGGGTCGATTCTTAAGGAGTGAATGCTATATACGTCCAACTATGGGTACTAAAGTTACTATAAGGTTACCCATAATGCTAATGAAGACAACAAGTATAAATAAATATGGGGATTTGATTTTTTTGAAAATTCATCACACAAACTTCAACAAGTGCGAGGTGAATGCTAGCTTTGGTTTGAATTCAAGGTTTGGAGAAATCTTGGGACTATGTCTCCTTAGAGGTGAAGTATATGGGACAATTTTGGTTTATCATAGGATTTAGTTGGTAATTAATGGATAGGTTATGTCGAAGATCATTGGGGTCAATCTTTCGACAAAACCCAACGATTTAACCCATTGGTCCTTTCAAGAACCTAACAAGTGTGGAGTTTATATAGATACCCAAGACCTTAACCAAGCATCCCTATTTATAGGATGATGCTCTTGACATGATTTACACTCCCTAAACACTTATTTCTAAGATTGCAAAGGTTAGTAAATCATAGACTTAGTTGTTCACCATTGCTATGTCCCCCAATAACCCTCTTTCGAGGATGTTATGAGTTACCTAATATTCACCTAAATCCTTTTATCGAGGATGAAAAAGGGTTTCTAGAGCTTAGAGATTTCACCCATCAAACCCATTTGGATATTTGGAGTTTTCACCCATCAAATTCTAATACATAAGCTCAAGAAATGATGAAATCCATACTTAACAACTAAAATCCATACAAGCTCAATAATACCCACACACAATCACACTCTAGTTCAACATTATCCTAAGACTAAATTATTTAGCTACTCATGAAGAAAATAATGAGATATATACCATGTGGGTCAGCAAAAGAAATCATTCTTCAACAAGAAACTAAGAAATTTAAGCCTCTAAAGTTGATTACACACTTTCCCAATTAGTTTTTCAAGCTTAGAATTCAAAACTATCTTATGAGATAAGCAATACCCAAAGAATAAAGGGTTTTTTCTTATATATGATTTGGGATTCGTCCATGACATTTTACGATTTTGTCCTTAGGCCAGTTCCCAATGATCTGTGATCGTGCATGTTTAACCACAACTGCAGCTACGTAACCGCAGTTAGGTTCTGCGACTGTGCTTTGCTGACCACCTAGACCGACGGTGATCACAGTCAAGGTAACCGAGGTTGAATACTTTAGATTTGCAACTGCACTCATTTTGCTTCCATTTTGCTCCGTTTTTAGCTCCATTCAACATATGCTCACCTTTTTGACTTCATATCTGCAAAATGTGGTTGTTAGTGCACTTAAATCTGGATAATGACTCATTTTCTAATACAAACATATTAGTATGTGTGTGTATAATTTTTACGAATTAGTGGTAGGATTACCACTCATCAATACCCCCAACTTAGACATTTGTTTTTCCTCAAGAAACACTACCTTGTACCATGATACCTTTTATCAAGTGCGCTCTTATTTATATTCCCAATGACCAAGAAGACTCCAACTTGGTTGCTACCACAAAAAGCTTTTCACACATAGATAGAAAAGTATTAACAATTCCCCTCATCATAAAATTGAGTGGCGAAGGATGTAATGGATCTTAGGAAGAGAATATGTGACAATTACAAACACTCTGGAAGTGACTCACAAGCCGGCTTTAATCATTCCATACATCCATTCATCTTATTGCGCAAAAGATTACAAAATCACCCTCCTTAATTAACTCACATTCCCCCTCATAAAAAGGAAGTTTCACATACCTAGATACCACTTAATAAACAAGGAAAATTAGGTGCAAACACTCGCTCTCTCAAGAAATTCTCTATGTTACAAGTACCATGCCATAGACTTGCCCCTATTTTCAATCGCCACTATAATGACAATGCTTGGTTGGAAATCACAAAAGGATTTTTGATATTGTAATGTAGGCTTAGGGTAGGGTAGGATAACAATTTCAGACAATAAGGTTATACCCTCCTTGAATTTCCACATCAAATTCTCTTCACTTTTTGCTTATTAGGCCACTTTTTGTTCTTTTGTTGCTTTACCTAATTTATCTCTTTTTCTTTACCAAAAGTCTTTTCACCTCTTTTATTTAATTCTTTCGTATGCATCAAGCTTTCAAGCCCTCATTCTTTTTGCTGACTATGTTTTCCTTCAAAGAAAAATGCTTACTTGCTAGGCTCGTAGTTTTTTTATCTTTTTATGATTTCGTGGCTCAACTACACTTTATTACTTTTTACATTACCCACAACTTAGCCTTTTAGCCTTAATTTCCATTCTTAAGTTCAAGGAGGATAGGGTTTAAGAGAGGATGAATAGAAGGGTCACAGCTTATAATGTGGTTAGCAAAGAAAAGTCTAAAGGCTCAAAGAGGGTGACTAGAGGTAACTCATATGTATTGGTAGGAATTTTAGGCTAAAGTAGGTTTACAAAAAAGATGGAAAGGGATAATTTTACCCACCAAGGACAACAAAAATTTAGTTTTGAAAGACTAATGGGGTAAGTTCTAGATGGTATAAGTACACATGAGATGTAGACAATAATGCTCACACAAATGGCATGTGAATATTATCAAGGGGGTGTCAATTATGCTCCTCACTCGAGACAAGGGTAGAGTGTCCCCTATATTTTGCAATCAACTATCAGAGTCAAAGAAAGAGAGCAAATTTTGTCACAAAGTTGTTCACGTCTATCCCTTTGATTTTTGTAATATTTTTTGGACAGAGAGGGGTGTTTGCTTTTGTACCTAAACCATGCATAATTTGCTAGTAATGGCAACAACTCAAGATATCATCTTATATTGAAAACTATATTATGGGAAAACTTTCATGTGGTTACTAAGATTTCACCGCTGAGTGTGAATGTGAATCCCAATTATCGATACCACAGGTACTCAGACTTCCCTTACATCTATGGTTATAAACTAAAATCATAAATTAACAAAACAAGAACAAAATCTATTCCATGAAGGTGTGAGAACCATCAGAGTGACCGAATATTACAACCCAAGTAAAAAGTAAGAATTATCCAAAAGAGCAGAAAAGTATGCAGAATATCAATAATACATGCCCAAACCAAAAAAATAAGGAGACACCCCCAACTTACAAGGTAGCAGTGTCCCCACTACATAAATAATTAAGGATAAAAGAGATAAGGGTTCTTTTTAAATCTGCATCAAGGACAACTATCACTCTCGTACCTTGCATCATCACCATCCTTCCAACGATCTGACCACTCTGTCAGGGCCTTATTATTGCTATCTACCCAAGAAGTGGGAAGCCTTCTTTTGTTTTTTAGAACCTTTCATAGACCCTTCACCCCTTTCCACATCTTGGTAAAGAACTCGTCCCTCTTTTTCTCCCTAGTGATCATTTTTTCATGTGCGCTCCGGAGGTGTCAGTGTGATGCCACCAAAGGGAAGTAGGCTTCCTCAATATGATCAATAATATCCTTTTTATTATTTTGATCCTCCATGTACTTATCATAATTGGCATGTGACACATATGAGTGATGGGTGGTAGAGGATTCTCCTGGCCCTTGAGGAAAGCTAGCCACAAGCTCTTTAATGGTTGCAATATTAACTTTAATCTCTTCATGAGGTCCCATGGTGGTTGGCCTATGAGGATCGAGTTCGATACATATTGGATCTTCCTAGTTGATCTTTTTTTTCTTGTTTTTTCTTGGTGAGCCTTCTTCTCAAATCCTCAATGGGTAGATAGAGGCACTAGGATGCACCCATGTATCACTAGCATACTCTTCTACCCCTACTATTTTGCAAAGCTTAGTAATCAGAAAGGGATAAAAGAGATTCGTACTACCTTCGTTTTTGAAATGATCTATTTTATTGACCACGATTTGACCGACATCCAAAGGGATGCCGTCTAGAATACAAGAAACCATCTGAACAGGCAATTATAGGACTGATGTCATGTGGGTACAAGGTAAAAATCTACTATAAATAATGTGCAACCATATTCGAGCCTCAAAAGTGAAGTCATTCATGGAGATATTGCTTTTAGTTTTTGTCCACAAGACTTTCTTTTTGAGACAGCCGTTGTGCCAACCAATTTATCAATTTACACCCCTTTTCTTTAAATTCACCCATGTCTTCCTGCTTGATCCCATAAACATTATTGATTTTCTTAGCCCCAACTTTCACCGGCTTTCCCCACATATTTATAATTATATTGAGAGGGTCTGAGAAAGATACTTCACTGATATTGGCATAAAATTCATGGACCTATTGTTCATTTGTAAGGCATGTATTCAGGGCAAAGAACCTTCATCCTGTAGCTTTAAGTTTGTTGTGAAAAGCTGGTGGCTTCTCTGGACATTCTCCAAACAAATTCCTCTTTCCAAAAGCATCTTTGTCTTTGAAAAATCACTGTAGTAGTGAGTCTGGCATTAGGGTGCCATGAATCTGATCTGATCAAACTTATCCATGAGGTTGTCCTGAAAGCACTAAATACACATTATATCTTTTAACATCATTTGAATCATGCAAGCTATGCTAGATTGATCATTAAAGTTCATTGGACTAGGTTTTGGGATTGCCTGGCTAAAAATTAAAATTACAAGATTTTTTTACCTCATAGGAACGTACCATCTGTTACCACAATCATGGATAAAAATTGTGTCGGTTACCACATTCACAGATTAGAATCACATCCGTGTTACCACGGTTGCAGTTTATGACCGCGATCGCGACACCTGAGGCTGGCTCCATTTCTGTTCTGCATGTTCAACTTTCTCCCAATTGTATATTACTAGCATGTTCTACAATATGGGTGAAAATAAAGTTTATGTGGTAGTGTGTGTGAATGTGCCCTTCAAAATTAAATACCACTATAGAAAGTTTATTTGAGAAATTTTTCAAACACAAGGTGTGCATATCACATGTGTCTACCCCCTTTTTTACACACTATTAGGTATTCAAGGTTTCCCCACTTGTGTTCACATCTCAATCAAGCAACCAACACCACAACAATAATAAGGATGACAACATGTAAAGCATAACAATTAAAACTCTAGGAACTTTATTAATCATGCACTTAATGGCCTCTTTTTAAAAATAAAAGCAAGGATTCATGTCACCTACAGGAGTTGTAATGCAAGAGGGATATGCATAGAGGCTGTTTGAGAACTTACAACTTGGCCAACAATGAAGCTTAGATTTGAGAGCACAATCTTGAAAAGGGAGTGTGAGGGAAATGAATGAAACTAGGGGTTAAATGACTGAAATGACCACAATTGCTAACACTCGGGTAACAAAAATAGTGTATGGGGACCACGATCGCGGTAACTTAGAGCAGTTCTGCTTCCCTATTTTCCCCTGTTCAACATTTTACTCCATTTTCATAGATTTTTCCTTGTTCAAATTTTCAAAGTAGACTTGCACACTTTATCTTTTTAAAACTTATTCAATGCAATCTGAAGTGATAGAAATGCATGGGTTATTCAAATGAAAAAGATAACATCTACACTATAACAACATAATAAAAAGGATACGAGCCACTCTCGTGGAATTTATGGGTTGCCTCCCACTTAGTCCCTTAGTTATCATCGTGGCACGACGTATTCTTTCTTTTAATCTCACGGCAGGTCCTCAAACCCCTCATCTTTAATTATCTCATTTTCAACATCTACCATGGATACTACTTGGAGCTCCATCGTTTGCTTCTTTGATTTTTAAAGTTTAAACGAGACATCATCTTCTTGTATCAAAAATTTTATATCCCCTAACTCTAGATTGACAATGGCTCTCCCGGTGGACAAGAAAGGACGACCAAGAATGATAGACACCTTTTGGTCTATCTCACAATCCAATATAACAAAATCCGTTGGGATAATGAATTTTTCCACCTTTATAAGGACATCAAACAATATACCCACCGGCCTTATTATGGAATGGTCCACCATCAAAAGTCGCATTAAGGTTGGTGTAGAAGTGTCCAAGCCAAGTTTATTACAGATGACATACGACATTAGGTTGATTCTTGCACCAAGGTCACAAAGAGCTTTAGCAAACTCATGAGTCCCAATGGTGCAAGGGATAGTAAATGCTCCGGGATTGATTTCCTTTTCTGTAACTTGGATATCCATGATAGAACTACACCCAAGAGTAACTTCAATGGTATCACCCTCAACGAGCTTCTTCTTGGACATTAACTTCTTTATTAACTTAGCATATCCTGGAATCTCTTGCATCGCCTAGAGTAGTGGGATATTTATTGAGAATTTGCTAAGTTTTTTCATAAACTTTCTCAATTTGTCACTCTCTTCCTTTTTATGCAACTATTAAGGGAACAGGGGAGGAACATGGATGGTTGGATTTTCTTCTCCTTGCATTTTTTCAACTTCAACCACTTCCCCATCGCTTTCATCTATCTATTTCTTATCATTTTCTTTTCTTCTTTGAGGTGTCACCTCTTTTTCCTTGGCCTTGGGCATATTTTCACTCACATCTCCTCTACGAGGCTCTTTAAGTTCTTTCCCACTTCTAGTGACAATTGCTAGGACTTGTGTTTTATTCTTTGGGTTAGCAATTGTGTCACATAGAAGTTCACCTCTAGCCCTTGTATTTAGTTTTATGGAGATTTGCTCGACTTGGGAGTCTCTAATTATTTGATAGAGGTAAAGTGAGACACCACCATTTGGAAGAGTACGGATAAGTCACCCTTCAACTCATGGACTATTTTGTCCGTACCTTAAACTCTACTCAAGATTCATGCTAAAAAATCTTTAGTCTTGAAATTTTTGGGGTCAATGATATTTGACACTTTGGCCTTAGAGCTATTATGAGGAGGAATGTAGTAGTCATAGTCATGTTCCCTATCTTTCCAATCTCTATCTTGATCACATTCCATCAAACCTTGGTTCCTACCTTACCTTTGATAGGCTAGGTAGGAAACCCCCGAGTAGTTTACCAAGTACTAAATTTCTTCATCCAACTTCTTTGCCTCATCATCATCTTTATAAGACTTTGATGTTACGTCATTTAACACTTTTGAAAGTACACCCATAACATATTTCATTAGAGCTCAAGTTGGGTCATTATCTTAGCCATGTTATCCTCCTTCTCCTCTTCTCATTTTCTTTGCTCATTAGTCACCATGGAGGTAGTAGAAGGGGTCTCAAGAGCATCAGCATCATGGGTGTGCCACCCCCGGTTTTGTTTGGATACTTCATCTATCAAATGAAAAGCCTTAAGATGATGCAATTTCACAATAGAGCCACCCACCACATTAGCCACAACCATTTTGTTCAATAGGTCAAGAGCTATATAAAAAAAATTCAAGGAGCATCTTATCCGGGACCTCATGATTTGGGCATTGTGCTAACTTTCCATTAAACCTCTCCCACACTTTAAACAATAGTTCTCCATTCACTTACCTGAAGTTTACAATCTCATCCCTCTTTTGAAGCATTTTTTATGGTGGGAAGTATCTATCTAGGAACACCGTGGTGAGATCTTCCTAACATGTGATTGAGCTAGGTGGAAGTCAGCGGATCCATAAAGTCGCCTCGTCCGTTAGTGAAAATGGAAAGAGTCAAAGACGGATGGATTCTTGTGTAATATGTGTTATGTTAAATAGTGTACAAACTTCCACAAAGTTTTTCAAATGAACATTTAGGTCCTCATATGCTTTACCCCCCATATAATCCTTTAATTTTCAACATGTGAAGCATAACAGTAGTCACATGAAACACACCATTTTCGTTGGTTGGCGGGATACGGATAGTGCTTGTTTACCCACTTCATTTAATTGGCCCTCATGATCTAGTGGAGCATCAAAGGGGACAAAATTACTTTCATTATTGCTCATTGCTCCGTTCATACTTTGATCACCTATAAAATATTCAAAAATAACCGATAAAGTAAATTACCCCACTCTGTCTATTCCCATGTAAGATTATAACGACACAAGTGAAATTTAATATTTCACTCCCTGGCAACGACTCCATTTTGATAATGCTTAACTCACTCCCATAGTTTTAGGGTAAGACGATCGTTGTCAAGTAACCTAATGTAAATTGGGGTCGAATATCAAGGAGTGAATGCTATAGACTTCCAATTTATGGGTACTCAAGTTACTATAAGGTTAACCGGAATGCTAATGAAAACAACATGTTTAAATAAATAGGGGATTTGATTTGTTTGAAAATTCATCACACAAACTTCAACAAATGCGAGGTGAATGCTAACTTTGGTTTGAATTCAAGGTTTGGAGAAATCTTGGGTTTATGTCTTCTTAGAGGTGAAGCATATGGGAAAATGTTGGTTTATCATGGGATTTAGTTGTTAATTAATGGATAGGTTAGGTCGAAGATCATAGGGGTCAATCATTAGACCAAACCCCAACGATTTCACCCAGTGGCCCTTTAGAGCACTTAACAAGTATGGAGTTTATATAGCCACCCAAAAACTCAACCAAGCATCCATATTTATAGGATGATGCTCTTGACATAATTTACACTCCCTAAGCACTTATTTCTAAAATTGCAAAGGATAGTAAACCATAGACTTAGTTGTTCACCATTGGTTTGTCCTCCGATAACCATCTTTTGAGGTTGTTATGGATTACTTAATATTCACCTAAATCCCCTTATCGAGGATAAAAAATGGTTTCTAAAGCTTGGAGCTTTCACCCATCAAGCCCATTTGGATATTTAGAGTTTTCACCCATCAAGTTCCAACACATAAGCTCAAGCAATGGTGAAATCCATATGCAACAACTAAAATCCATGCAAACTCAACAATACCCACACAGAATCATACTCTAGTTCAACACAATCCCAAGACTAAATTGTTTAGATACTCATGAAGAAAGTAAAGGGAGATATACCATATGAGCCAACCAAAGCATTCATTCTTCAGTAAGAAAATAAGAAATTTAAGCCTCCAAAGTTGATTAGACACTTACCGAATTAGGGATTCAAGCTTATAATTCAAAACTATCTTATGAGATAAGCAATACCCAAAGAAAAATGGGTTTTTGCTTATATATGATTTGGGATTCGTCCATGACATTTTACAATTCTGCCCTTGGGCCAGTTCCTGTTGATCCAAGATTGCGCATGTTTGACTATGACCGCGGCTATGTAACCACAGTTAGGTTCTATGACCACACTTTCCTGGCCACCTGGACCGACGACGACCATAGTTTGAGGACCACAGTCACGGTAATAGAGGCTAACTACTTCAGGTTTCTAGCTACACTCCTTTTTCTTCAATTTGCTACCTTTTTAGCTCTATTCATCATATGCTCACCTTCTTCACTTCATATCTACAAAATATGGGTGTTAGTGCACTTAAATATGGATAATGCCTCATTTCTAATACAAACATGGTAGTGCGTATGTATAATTTATACGAATAAGTGGTAGGATTACCACTCATCAGTGGGTAATCACTTTTTCATCCCTTAACTTACAGGTAGACATCTCTAACCTAAGCGGATATGTTGATTTAGAACTCAGAGATACTACTAAGGGTCACGCCCTCTATTGTCAGGTGAGCCCTCATCCCTGAGTTCGCTCAGTACCAAATACTACTCCTAACTGAACTAACATTGATACTGGATAAACTAAATTAGACTGAACATTATAACATAACTGATAGTTCTCATTAAGATTATAAATATGTAAGTATACTGATAAGAGTAATGGATTATCTGTGTGAGTACTTGAAAAGCTGAATTCATGTAAAACACATAGGTATCTGGTGTTCATAACCCATCAACACTGAATGTAATAAGAAGTAATGCCATGTAAAAGCTTTAAAATCATAGTAGAGGGTTATTGTTCCAAACCCAACACTTAGGCATTTCATCAAACACTTGAGATTCATGAACTTAAGCATGGGAATGGGCAAAAAATGCGAGAATATCATGATTACAAGACTAAAATTATAACTTAGGGATTTAATGTGAATATTAAAAAATTTAAAACATGTAATGGCTCATCCCACTTGAAAAACACTTATAAACATAACTTGTAATTGAATTCATAAGAAATTCATGGAGATATTTCAACTTAAACATGAAAAACTCATAATTTAAACTAAATAAGGGATTCTTGGACTCCATGGGTGAAAGGAACCCATGGATGAACATCACACATACCTCACTAGATTAATTCATGAAGATTCTTGGGAATTTCTTGAGGTTTGAAGCTTGAATTCCTTGACTGCTTTAGAATGGGTTTGGGTTTGTTCTTAAGGTAAAATATGGTTTTCTTGAGAGTTATTATGAATAAATGGGAAAATAATACTCCTTGGGGACCTATATTTTGTGTTATTGATGAGTTTGGGTAGGGGGAATTGACCCAAATTCCCTTAAATAAGAAAGAACAAAAGTTAGATAGATAAAGGAAGGGGCTCCAAGGCTCAATAATGGTGGGCTAAGCCCTGTGCCGTGGGCATCAAAGCTGCTGGCTAAGAAGCACGCCATGGGATTTAGTACGGTGGGCTAAGACCTGCGCCACGGGTTTATCCTAGTGCCCTCACTAGTTTGCTTCTCCAAACATGCCCCTACGTTTGTCTAAAAATTCTGAAACTCACTTGAGAGGTACTTTGAATAACCACGATCATGAATAAACTTAAAAATCAATGTTCTAAAGGGTCAAGAATAAAATCATTAAGGTTTAGGGTCCTTGGAAATGACTAAGTCCCAACACTTGGTGAAATTTTCAAGCCTTGGACCCTTAAACATGCAATTGAGAGCTAAATGAGCTAAGAATTTTATGGGGTATTACAATATCTCTCCCTTAGGAACAATTCTCCTCGAATGAGACTTGTTTACTGAAAAGTACTGAAGTAATTGAGATCATATACCAAATATGCATGAATGAAAACATGATTACATAACTGATTCTGAAACATGATACATGAACTGAACTGAATGTATGCAATGACATGAAATGAATTACGTAGCTGAAACTGAGAATAGAATAGAGTCAATCTAAGGAAAATCATTACCTTATGCTAAATTTGGTTTCACATAGAAAGGTGAGGGTACTTGGCTCGCATATTTGCTTCTACTTCTCAAGTGTCTCGATCAACGGACTGATTCCGCCAAAGAACCTTGACCAAGGGAACTTCTTTGTTCCTTAGTCTACGAATTAACAATCAAGGATATCAACTGGGATTTCTTTGTAAAAAATGTTATCCTGAACATCCATGCTTTCTAATGGGACAACAATAGCTGATCACCAATACACTTGTTCAACAAGGAAACATGAAACACTAGATGCACTGATTCTAAGTCTGTAGGCAACTTTATCTCATAATCTACCTTCCTAAAATGATTCAAGATCTTATTTGGTCCAACATATCAGGGACTGAGTTTCCCTTTCTTTCCAAATCCCTTTACTCCCTTCATGGGCAAGATTTTTAGATAAACCAAATAACCAGCCTCAAACTCAAGATCTTTTCTCCTCATATCTACATAAGATTTTTGATCGCTTTGGGCCGTCTTCAACCTCTCCCGAATCAACTGAACTTTCTCTATCACATCAAACACTACATCTGGCCCTATTATAGAAATTCACCTGTATCAAACCAAATGATAGGAGATTTACATCTCCTTCCATAAAGAGCTTCAAATGGAGCCATCTAAATACTGAAGTGATAATTTTTATTATATGCAAACTCAATAAAAGGTAAGTGATCATCCCCACTACCTATAAAGTCAATAACACATGCTCTCAACATGTTCTCTAAGGTATGAATGGTCCTATCTGCCTGACCATCTGTTTGAGAATGAAAGTTATACTTAGATGATCTTGGATACCAAGACCTTTCTGAAAAGCATTCCAAAAATAATAGGTAAACTGAGTACTTCTATCTAATATGATAGAAAATGGAATCCCATGAAACCTAACAAACTCCTTAAGGTAGATCCTGACATAATCCTTAGTAAACTAAGAAGTATGAAGTGGCAAGAAATGAGCTGTCTTGGACGTTTTTTCTACAATGACCCATATCGAATCATTCTGACAAAGAGTGCGAGCAACCCCTTTACAAAATCCATGTTCACTACCTCCCACTTACAAGTGAGGATACTGAACTCCTACAATATTCTAGTAGGCCTTTGGTTCTCAACTTTAACTTGTTGACAATTAGAAAACTTATTTACAAAATCTACAATATCTCTTTTCATACCACTTTACCAATAGATTTCCCATAAGTAACAGTATATCTTAGCGGATCTTGGATGGATAGAGTATCATGCACCATGTGCGTCTGCAAGTATTTGATGTCTCAAGTCATCAACACACAGAACACATAATCTACCCTGAAAACAAAGTACACCCTCTCCCCCTTGGGATAAAACCTCCACCTTTTGATATCTAACCGCCTTCTTCAGCATAACCAAACTAGGATCTATATCTTGCTTTTCTTTTACTTCGGCAACCAAGGAAGTTTCTAAACAATTCTGAACCCATACACTACCTTATACTGAATTAACCAACTGAACACCTAATCTAGAAAGCTGATGAACCTCACTGACTAAATTCTTATTATCCTTCTCAACATGAGAAACACTACCTATAGACAACCTACTAAGGGCATATGCAACTACATTGTCCTTGATCGGATGATACAACATACTCATATTGTTATCTTTCAATAACTCAAGCCACCTTCTCTGATGAAGATTTAGATATTTATCTGAGAAAATGTACTACAAACTTTTATGGTCAGTGAACACATCCACATAAACCCTATAAAGGTAATGTCTTCATATGTTTAAGGCAAACACAACAGCTGCCAACTCAAGATCATAGGTAGGATAATTTTTTTCATAGGGCTTAAGCTGTTTAGAGGCATAGGCTATGACCGTACCTCTATGAATCAACACATAACCAAGACCAACATTGGAAGTATCACAGTAAACCATAAATCTAGCTGAATTCAATTATGTATTTCATTCATTGCATCATGAGAGGCTAAACTCCATTAACCTGAATTATGGGATCTAGAGTTAGGTCTTGATAAGGTGCTAGGTATTCAAGATTAAATAGGTGGTAGGATTTCTGGATAATTCTGAAGCTTTAATTAATGTTTGCTAGTTGCAAACAGTAGACACACCTGCTTTGATTTGCTTGAGAAAGAAATCAAATATCGTAGGAAGTGAGTTATTAACAGGGACTCAAAAATACTTCATTTAATAATCAGTGTTGTAACAAGGTTGGTTAACCTGAGGTAAAATCTACGCAGTGAACAGAAAATCCCTAAGTTCGAAAGGATTAGGAAACTAGATACTTAAATAGGTCGAGAGACATTTGAGCACATTATTGATAAAGATAGCTTGTTATACTAACCACCATGAGAATTTTGAGTCACCTTCAGCATCTGTCATGTACTATAACCCCTAATGAACATAATTCTTTTTATTTCATAAACTCTTGGTTACAAACATCGAAATTAAAGTGCCAAACAATTATTAATGAAACTTAGACCCCCCATTTCAGGAAACGTTAAACTATCAGTGAATTAAATTGCAACGACTTGAGTTCACACCATATTCACTATGGGATTCAAATCCAACATAGTTGGGTTTTATATTGACAATAATAGCTTACACCCATCCAAGTGTGTAATTTGAGCATTATAAAAAATGGTTCCATTGCCGGGGAATACGGTTGTAAACTAAAAGTTTATGTGCACTAATTGACTATTAGTTAAGTTTCCTATATTTACGTTTTTTTTAATTGAAGGATCTTTGTTGTTTATGCCAAAAACAAGAAGTTTCAAAGAACCGTTATTACCAATTAATCCGAAACCGCAGTTGATTGGGAGACTAGCATAACAACAAGAGGCTGATAGACTGGAATCCTTGGACAGGCCTCAGGTGAATGTATAGAACATGGGTCAACAAGTACGTCATCCAAACCTTGATGAGGAAGAGTTGGGTGATAAGGAATTGTTGAATCCTAAAAACCCAAGGCAAGCTGAGTAACTTGCTGCACCGATGTAGTAAAATTTCAATAGAAACCATCCAGTTAGAGAAAGGTAAGGTCAACAACCTGTCCAATACGAGGTTGATGACGATGATGAAGGAATGGACGGAGTAGGTGCAACGGGTGCTATCATTCCTCCACCGTTGACACCTGGTGTAAAATTCAGCATAACAAGTACCATGATCCAACTTCTGAATCTAAAAGGGTTGTTTGGAGGACTGCCTGGTGATGATCCGAATATGCACTTGGTGAACTTTATCACCATTTGCAAATCTTTTGATAATTCAGGAGTGAGTTAGAATGCGATATGATTGAGATTTTTTCCATTATCTCTGTCTGGGGAGGCGACAATGTGGTTAAATGAGCTTACGCCTTATTCTATCACCCACTAGAGATATTTGAAAGAAGCATTCCTAGAATGATTTTTTCCACCCTTCAAGAGGGTACAGTTGAGGGACAAAATCAGTAACTTCAGGCATCTCCCGATTGAAGCATTGCATGAAACCTGGGAGAGATTCAATAAGAAAGTGGCACAATGTTAGAACCACAACGTGATGGACTTACACTTGATGGAGACTTTGTATAGATCTTTTAACTCTGTGACAAATCTAATTATAGATAATGTTGTGGGTGGTTCGTTCATTGACCTTTCTTTTCAAGATGCTTCAGATATGCTAAATAGGATGACCAAATAGAGTCGGGCTTGGCATACCAAGAATTTTATAGTATCTAGACTGACTGTTTTTTTTGGTATGACTGCGGAGCAGTGCAGAAGAGATGATGAGAGAGACCAAGATATGGACCACTTAAAGACACAAATTGACTTTCTTACAAAGCACTTACTGTCAGGTAAGACTGAAAAGGTTAAGGATGTGGAATCTCAGTGCACTGTTTCTACTAATGTAGATGAGGAGGAAAACTACGTGAGTAATTAGGGTGGTTTCCGAGGCAATAGCCAAGGGAATCAAGGTCAGAACTTTTATGACAAGCCTAATTATAAAGATAGGGAGCAAGGAAACTGGATAAGCAATAATGATTGGAATGGTTTGTATGTTCCTTATAGAAGTTGAGATATTGCACTAACTAGATCTGGCAAGATGTCCATAGAGGATATGATGGAAAACTTGTTGAAGGGAGTTGAGGCTACCAACTCTGGGGTAACTACCATGAAGAGTGAATTCTCAACCCTGAGTCAGTTGGTTATCTCGCACTCCACTTCTATGAAGCAGTTGGAGTAGCAGATGAGTCAACTTTCCGCAACACTGAACCAAAAAAAATGGTACTTTACCTTGTGATATGGTTCAGAATCCTTAGAATGATGGCTCGTGTATGGAAATTACCACTAGGAGTGGTAAAATGTTACTTGGTCCTTCTGTGGGAAAATCTATAGATGATGAGGTAGTTGTTGATGAACCAAAAAAAAGTAATCCAGTGGAGTCTGAGAAGCTGGATCGTTCTGTTGATGCTTTGGATAAGGAAAAACAGAAGGAAAAGGAAGTGGTGTTGAAAACTATCCCAAGACCACCACCTTTTTTTCCTAAACAATTGAAGAAAAAGGCCGATGATGCAAAATTCAGCAAATTCATGGAAATGCTCAAGAAATTGACAATAAATATGCCTCTGGTTGAAGCACTTGAGCAAATACCAAGATATGCGAAATTCATGAAGGACCTTGTGACTAAAAAACGAGTGGTGAGGTGAAAATTGGAGGCATATCTCCACCTTTGTAGAGCTATTTCTACAAGGACCTTAGTCTAGAAGAAGCCAGACCCAGGTATAGTCACTATTCCCTGCAAAATTGGGACTATGGAATTTACCAAGGCACTATGTGATCTGGGAGTAAGAATAAATTTGATGCCACTGACTATTTATAGAAAGTTGGGTCTGGGGAATCCCACACCCACCAACATGAGACAAATGATGGTGGATAGGTCAGTAAAGCGACCTGTTGGCATTTTGTTTGATGTGTTGGTGAAGGTGTCCAACTTTATATTCCTTTCAGACATCGTCATTCTTGATTGCGAGGTGGAATTCAAGGTGCCCATAATCTTGGGCCGACCTTTCCTCGCAACTGGAAGTGTGTTGATTGATTTGAGAGTGAATAAACTCTTATTCAAGATGAACGATGAAGTGGTATAGTTTGATGTAGGAAAATCAATGAAGCAGCATGAATAAATGATTATCTTCTTAGTAGTTGGTGTGTATTATAAGGATGAACAGGACTTGTCCATAGCTAAGCAACTCGTTATCGAACCTTTGGCCGCGGTAATGATGAATTATGATAGTGAAGGCATTCGGGAGTATGAAGAGATAGTTTGTGCCTTGACAGGTATGGTCTAATATCCTTATGCTCCTAAAAATCTAGATCTTGACCTGGATAATCGACCAACGCCACCAGCCAAGCCATCTATTGAGGAGCCTTCGGTGATGGAGTTGAAGAAACTGCCTGGGCATTTATGGTATATGTTTCTGGGCAACGGGAACACATTACCTGTTATTATTGCAGCTAATTTGGGTGAACAACAGGTGAATGCACTTATTTCAGTACTTCAAAGGCACAAGAGAACTATAGGGTGGACCATCGTAGATATTATTGGCATTTCCCCAGGTATCTACACGCATAAAATTCAACTTGAGGAAAATTGTATTCCAACAATAGAGCATCAGTGCCCTATTAACCCACCAATGTAAGAGGTAGTTAATAAGGAGATTATTAAGTGGTTGATGCATGAGTGGTTTACCCTATTTCTGACAGTAAGTGGGTGAGCCCAGTTCAATATGTACCCAAAAAAGAGGGTATGACAGTGGTTCCTAATGAAAAGAATGAGTTGATTCCACTCAGGCCTATAACTTGGTGGAGAGTTTGCATGGACAACCACAAGCTAAATTCTTGGACTCTGAAATACCACTTCCCAATTCCCTTTATGGACCAAATGCTTGATCGATTAGATGGTAGGGGGTGGTATTGCTTCATGAATGGTTATTCAGGATACAACCAAATCTGTATTGCTCTTGAAGATCATGAGAAGACGACATTCACATACCCATATGACACCTTTGTATTTAAAAGGATGCCAGTAGGGATATGTAATGCACCCTCCACTTTTCAATGGTGTATGATGTCTATCTTCTCTGGCATGGTGGAGAACACCATAGAGGTATTCATGGATGATTTCTCTGTGGTGGGTGATTCATTTGAGATGCGTTTGGAAAATCTTAATGTAGCCTTGCCAAGATGTGTTGAATTTAATTTGGTGCTTAACTGGGAAAAATGCCATTTCATGGTAAAGGAGGGCATCGTTCTCGACCATAAAATTTCCAAAAAAGGGATAAAAGTTGATCGAACAAAGGTGGAAGTTATCGAGAAACTACCACCTCCCATTTTAGTGAAGGGAGTGTGTAGTTTTCTTAGGAATGCTGGCTTTTATCAAAGATTTATCAAAGACTTCTCAAAGGTTGCAAATCCACTTTGCAAACTCTTGGAGAAAGAAGTGAAATTTTCCTTCGATGATGAGTGTTTGAAGGTATTTGAATACCTTAAAAAGAAGCTGAATGAGGCTCCTATTGTGATTGCACCTAATTGGGCGTAACCATTTGAGATCATGTGTGATGCAAGTGGTGTTGCCCTTGGAGCCGTATTGGGATAAAAGAGGGACAAACTGTTTCATCCGATATATTATGCCAGCAAAGCACTGAATGGACCATAAAAGAATTACACCATCACTGTATAGGAACTTTTAGCTGTAGTGTATGATTTTGAGAAGTTCAAAGCTTATCTGCTTGGGACCAAAGTGGTGGTCCACACTGACCATGCTGCCTTGAGGTATTTAATGGCTAAGAAGGATGCAAAACCAAGGCTGATTAGATGGGTATTGCTGCTGCAAGAATTTGACTTTGAGGTCAAAGATAAGAAAGGTTGTAAAAACCAGGATGCAGATCATCTGTCTAGAATGGAAGATGAGCAGGAAATTAGTAACAAAATAAAGATAAATAATGCATTCCCTGATGAGGAGATCCTGGCTGCTGCTATGGAAAAATTTCCTTTGTACGCAGATTATGCAAATTATGTTGTGAGTGAGATCATCCTAGATAATCTTTCTTTCCATCAAAGGAAGAAATTCTTGCATGATGTGACACATTACTTCTAGTATGAGCCATATCTCTTTTAGCAATGTGCAGGCAATATTATAAGGAGATGCGTGCTGAAAGTAGATGTATTGTGCATACTGGAAGCATGTCATGCTTTCCCGTTTAGGGGTCACCATGAAGGTGACCGAACAACTAGGAAGGTGTTGTAGAGTGTCTATTACTTGCCAACATTATTCAAAGATGCCCATGAGTTTGTGCTGAAATGTGACCAATGTCAGAGGTAGGGGTCAATCTCTAAATGACATGAGATTCCCTTGACTAAGATACTTGAAGTGAAGTTGTTTGATGTATTGGGCATTGATTTCATGGGTCCTTTTGTAAGCTCGTACGGGATGAAATATATTTTAGTTGTTATTGACTACGTCTCGAAATGGGTCGAAGCTGTGGCCTTGTCTGATAATAAAGGGAGGAGGGTGGTGGCTTTTCTCAAGAAGAATATCTTCTCTTACTTTGGAGTACCATGTACTATCATAAGCTATAGAGGATCTTATTTTTGCAACAAAATGTTTTGAGAAACTTTGGCAAAATATGGGGTGAAATAACACAGAGTGTCTACTCCATACCACCCACAAACCAGTGGGCAAGAGGAGGTGTCAAATTGTGAGATTAAAGTCATCCTAGCCAAAACGGTGAACGCTAGCCGGGAGGATTGGTCTCGAAAGCTCGATGATGCCTTCTGGGCATATTATATTGACTTTAAGACACCCATTGGCATGCCACCATTTCAGCTGGTCTATGGAAAAGCTTGCCACCTACCAATAGAGCTGGAGCACAAGGCTTTATGGGCACTTAAAAGGTTGAATCTGAATTGGAAGGAAACAACAGAGTTGAGAATGGAGAAATTGAATGAGATGGATAAATTCCATCTCAGGGCATATGAATAAGAAGATCTGTATAAAAAAAAGATAAAAAAGTACTATGATTGGAGGATAGAGAAATGAGAATTCCAAATGGGTGACTTGGTGCTTCTGTTCAATTTCTGACTCAAATTGTTCCCAGGTAAGATGAAATCTATGTGGTCAAGCCCTTTTAAAGTTAGTCCAGTCCACTTATCTAGAGTATTAAAACTTGAAAACTAATACGGTAGTACCTTCAAGGTAAATGGAAAACGTGTCAAGCTTTACATTGGCCAAAAAGAATCAATGAAAAGTATCACCATTATTTGTCTCGATGAAGTCTGAAGTAATCAAGAGACCTGAGTCGTACCGCGACATTAAATTAGGCACTTCATGGGAGACAACCCATGACCCCCGAGATTGATCCATTCCATGTATACTCTAACCCTTAGTTTAGTTTTTCTTTGATTTTAAGTTGAGGGTGTAGGGTAGTCTGTTGTTATAACATATTTTGTGGTAACTAGGAGAAATACAAGTACAGAAAGTAGTTGACATGTTTTTGATTAATTTTTGAACACCTCTCCAATGTTTTGTTGGCAAACTATATGAATTACATTTATTTGTGACCATTGTGAATCTTTTTGTGGCATTAGTCTAGCTTCTTGATGATCATTGCTGAGAAATTGCATGAGCTAGACAAGTGGTAGCCTATGATATACTTGTGTTCCATGTGTGTGTGAGAAAATACTTAATTCCCTCTGTATGCTAAAGCCAGAACTTTCCTGGTTAGTCTTACCATGGTTGAAGTGTAGGGGTTAGGAAAGGATCATAGGCCATTTTTTATTTTAGCCCACTTTAGCCAAAATGACCTTCCCTATGTGCATAATATCCCTTGATCCCTGCTTTGAGACTAAATTGATCATTTCTTTCTTATTATAACACCTTTCACCTTCCCATTTATATCATAATGAACCTGTTTTAGCCCTGGTCCACCTTGGATACTATGCACCTTGACCGAGGCAAACAACCTAAGTTGAGTGTGACTATCATAGGGGTGCATGGTGTATGATAGGTATGAAGAAGGGTAGAATAAAGGAAAAAGAATAAAAGTTGGGTACTAATCTAATCTAAAAAAAAACACAGCACCTAACTTGAATATGTGTGATCAAGAGAAGAGAAAAAGGGAAAGAAGTCAATGAGTGAGCCCCAAGAGAGTAGTGTAGTGTTAAGGAGGCATAGTCACTCTAAATGAACTTGAATATCATACTATCCCTAGCCTACATTACAAGACTAAAAGAAGTCATATAGTGATCCTAGCTGGCCTATCTGAAGGTCTTGGAAATGAAAATAAAGGCAAGCCTATGGTACTTGGCATACACTGATTGGAACTCCGTTTTGAGAGTGAGAGTCTTTTGATGTCCCCCATGTTTACATTTTTGGTTGCTTACATGAGAGAAGGGGGATTTCTTTGTTGTGAGGGCACACTGGTATCGTTGCTAGCTACTTTCTTATTTAGAGAGTGTAACATTGGTATATAAATGGTTGTTGTGGCTAGGATTGTTGTTGTGGCTAGGATTGATGTCATTGCTTGAGTCCTTTATGTTACATTCTTGTTTTTCAAGGGCATACATAGTTGGTTTTAAGTGGATTGACCTTAGAGGTGGTAACTATGTTTTGATCTTAAAAGAGAAAATTGGCTGCTGAATGTGCTACGTATTCTCTTAGTTGGGCTGAGTTGCTTGAGGACAAAAAAATGTTTTAAGTTGAGGGTGTTGATGTGTGAGCATTGATTAACACATTTAAGGCCTTTAACCAAGAATAATTGCAAAGTCTCAAGCAACTTTTGTTGTTTTTTATTTGTTTATGTCTTATTTTACAGTTTAAGCTGATGGGATAGAGAACCACCAAGAATGGAAGTAAAGAAGTTGAAATCTGGAGAAATATGAAGAGAAATTTGGCTGACAACATCTATGATAAGTCGTTAGCCCTGTGATAGGCTATCACAGTTGTATCAGACTTAACCAGAGATTTGGCATGAGTTGAAGCCTGTGATGACATCTGGTGACAGGACGTCAAAAGTGTGATACGCCTTCATGAATGTCGTCATCCTTAACCAGAGAATGGGAGTTAAAGATAAGTTATGATGACATTTTGTGATAATCCGTCAGGATGGTGATAAGGCATCATAAGTCGTTGTCAGCCTTGGACAACAGAAGCCAAAAGTGCAGAGGAGCTGACGACATCCTTGATAAGTCATCAGACTCCTGATAAGCTATCACGGATGTCATCGTCTATTCCGAGAAAAGGCTAGAACTTTTATTTTGTTTCCTTAATTAGGGTGAACTATTTAAAGCTTTGTTTTAGGGTTTTCTATTATCCTTAACATTCTGAAAACAGTTCGATACTTTGAGTTTTTGAGAATATTTGTGATATTTTTCTCTCTATCTTTTTAGACTCGAACAACACAACTATTATGGGGATTTTCCTTTGTGATCTAATCTACGATTCACTGGTTTCTATTCATCACTTAAGTTTATCTTTCAAATCATGAATTCAATTATGTGTTTCTTTAATTCCATTTTGAGCAGCTAAACTCCATTAATCTGAATTATGGGATCTAGGGTTAGGTCTTGATAAGGTTCTAGGTATTCAAGATTAAATAGGTGGTAGGATTTCTTGATAATTCTGAAGCTTTAATTAATGTCTGTTGGTTGTAAACAGAAAACACACCTACTTTGATTTGCTTAAGAAAGAAATCAAATATAGTAGGAGGTGAGTTATCAACAGAGACTCGGAAATACTTCGTTTAATAATCAGCGTTGTAACAAGGTTGGTTAACCTGAGGTGAAATCTGGGTAGTGAACAGAAATTCCCTAAGTATGAGAGGATTAGGAAATTAGACACTTAAATAGGCCTAGAGATATTTGAGTATATCATCGATAAAGATAACTATCCTATCCACCGTGAGAATCTTGAGTCACCTTCAGTATCTGTCATGTACTGTAAGCCCTAGTGAACATAATTCTGGTTATTTCATAAACTCTTGGTTACAAACATCAAAATTAAAGTGTCAAACAATTATTTGTGAAACTTAAATTTCAGGAAACGTTAAACTATCAGTGAATTAAATCGCAACGACTTGATTTCACACCATATTCCCTGTGGGATTTGACCCCAACCTAGTTGGGTTTTATATTGACAATGATCGCTTACACCCATCAAAGAGTGTAATTTGAGCGCAGATAGCCAGATCTAAGTTCTATCTTAGAGAAATAACTGGCACCCTGAAGTTGGTTGAACAAGTCATTAATCCTAGGGAGTGGATATTTATTCTTGATTATAATTTTGTTCAACTGACGGTAATCTATGCACATTCTAAGAGAACCATCTTTCTTACGCACGAATAGGACTGGTGCTCCCCATGGGGAAACACTAGGACTAATGAAACCCTTATCTAAGAGATCTTTCAACTGCTCTTTTCAACTCCTTAAGCTCAGCTAGATCCATCCTATAGGGTGTAATAGAGATAGGCTGGGTATCTGGAAAGAGATCTATTCCAAAGTCAATTTCCCTTTTGGGAGGAACTCCGAGAAGGTATTCAGGGAACTCCGAGAAGGTACTCAAGACTTGGAGTTTCAGAAATAGAGTCTTGGACTTGAACAAGATGATAGACACACCCCTTAGAAATCATTTTTCTTACTTTAAGATAGAAATGATCTGACCACTAAGCATAGAGGTACTACCCCCTCCATTTAATAATTGGTTTATTAGAAAACTAAAACTAAAAGAATCTATTTCTACAATCAACTGAGGTATAACATGAGTGGATTTAATCCATGCCGAGAATGACATTAAAATCAGTCATCTCTAACTCCACAAGATCCACTGAGGTAACTCTCTAGGATACTGTAATCGGGAAGTTTTTGTATACCCATCTGGATACAATAAAGCTACCTACTAAAGTATACACTGAGAAATGTTTTTCTAAAGATTCGAGACTGACACTGAAATTGAATGCTATATAAGGAGTAACAAAGGAGAATGAAGCTCTCAGATCTAATAAAGTATAAATATAGAGATAAAAAACTTGCAACACAACTGTAAATACATCAAGAGAAATCTTCTAATCCTATAGATCCTGGAGAGAATGCAACCTGTTCTAGCACTAACCACTAGTTGATCTAAAAGTGGCACCTTGCTGAGTCGGGCAACCAGCTGAAACTGGAAGATGATTAGATTAACCTTGTTGGTTTGCCTTTGGGAAATATCTGACTCATTTTTTTTATTAGTACATCTAAAACACACATAACTATTGGATCCACACATTCCCTGATAATGCCTGCCACACATCCCACAAACCAGCTTAGTACAGACACTATTCACACTACCCTGAGACTTGGAGCCTAGCGTTCTATCTTGACTATCTTTCCTGAACTTAGGCACTGGTGCACTAGCTGAAGATGGGGAAGGTCTAAATACTTCTGACAGGACCAAGAAAGGTTACCACCCTCTGACCTTGGCTGAGAAAAGTTAAAACTGTCTATTCTGGCCCTTTTATTCTCTCTTTCTTTCTCCTTATGGTTCTCTTCTTTAATTTTCTTAGCATGAACTATAAGTCTAGAAAAACTATAAGTCTAGAAAAAATCATATCCTTAATTTATATTGCAGTCCTATACTCCTTTACTACAATATCAAACACACCAGATACAAACTTACTAATTCTAGACCTATTATCAGCCACTATCGAAGGAGCATACCTCACTGACTGAGTAAACTTAAGTGAGTATTCCTTTACACTCATACTACCCTACTTCAAGTTGATGAACTCTTTAATCTTAACCTCCCTCAACTCTAACAGGAAGAAACTATGTAGAAAAACCATGAAAAACTCCTCCCACACTACAAGCCCTGCCTCAGCACCCCTATCCTCCATCCACTACTTATACTAAGTATGAGATATATCCTAAAACTTATATGTAGACAACTCTACACTCTAAATTAAAGTGATCCTCATTACATCTGTCACTTTTTGAATCATATCAAAAAATTCTTACGGATCCTTCTCAGACTTGGATCGTAAAAATAATGAGAGATTTATCTGTGTGAAATCCCAAATCCTAACTGCTGCTGCATTTTCTAATAAATTGGATAGGAAAGTAGCTCGCTGATTGTTTTAAGTATCTATTGAATGATCTAAAGTTGTAAAAGCATCTCTGAACTCAGTGTGAGAGATATTTCCATTCAGGGGATCTTTCTGAATAGACGGTGGTGCAGGCTGATTCCCGTTTCTTCTTTTGTTATTTATTTTGGGAGGAATTATTTGTAAACTGAATGAAGGGCAAGTTATAAAGAGAGTTTAGGTAGAGCTCATGCTCTTTCGCATGACATGAATACCAAAAGAAGGGATATTTTTCCTAAAATGTCTTGTAGCCTCTTGTCCATAAGTGTGGAGCACTTCAAACCTATGCATAAGACTCTACTCAATGCAACTTTCATACTCCCTAGGACACTTTAAAAACTCTGGGCTCTAATAGTAAGTGTTTTCACTACCCAGGGCTACCCCCTAGTCACGACAACGATACTGAAAATCCTGGGTTATGATCCTAAAAAAAATTCCTAGAAATCCATTGTTCGGTCCCAATACGACTCATGGGTATGATCTATATGTTGGGGTATGAGTGGTATGATCCTGTCATATGATGACCAGTGTTAGTTGATGGGATGGTTTTGATCACTGGAATGAGTACGACTTAGAGGTATGAGTTTTAGGTCTTAGGACGAGTCATATCAGGGACTCTATGGTGGATAGTGCTTGATCCTCCTTGTATTTTACTCTACTAGGGATACGGGTTATGGGTATGGATCATAATCTATGGTTATGACTTGTTTGGATGAGTCATATACTTGACAATGTTTAATCCAAGGGTTTTAGTCTTGGATATGAGTGATGGATACCAATAGTATAGGAGGGTCTGACTCGTATGGGTCAGTCATTTTCCTGTAATGGGTTTTTATGGGATCTAAGTAAGGGTATTCTGGATATTTCCCTACTTACCCTAATTAGGACCCACGGCTTCTAATATACTTAGGAGGTTATTTATCCTATTATTCTATTAATTAATACTTAGAAACTATTACTAAACATCCAATAATTCTCTCAAGAGATTTTAGGTCAAGGAAGCTAGGGTTTTAAATAAGGTATATGTAATGACCCGAGACTACCCCCTAGTCGTCACACAATGCTTACGACCACGAAGGAACATAAGCTAACTCATGAATGATATTTGCTATGAGCACTAAATAATAGTACTGTAATTAATCCAGAAAATAGGTTGAAATGCTATAAAGTTTAAAACATCTAAATTACTGATAAAATATAACATCTATAAAACTAAATACTATCTAAACATCTAGTCTGAAAAGCCTCTAACTGAATTTGTTTGAAAGTGGAGTTGATGGGACAATCCCCCAACTAACTCCATCCACTAACCTACTACATCTACTAAAAATATGAAATAATAGAATATCCTCGAATGATGAGGACTTACTGCTAAATATATTACTACTGGTTAAATCTGAATCTATTATGTGTGGTCGGGAACCTTATCATCCAAACCTATGATATGAAACATCATAGCGTAGGAAAGTATGCGTCAGTATATGGGAATGTACTGGTATTCTAGATGAGGTAAGGCTGAATGCAGGGGTTTATATGTATGAATATTAACTGACTGAATGATATAGAGTAACTAAATATGAGAGTACATGGATAACTGAAACTACTATAAATACTGAGTATGTAATACTGTGCATATATGTATACTATAACTGAGCTTTTCTAAAGCTAAGTACTGAGTTCTGATAACTGAGTAACTGATATCTGGAGTTAGTGATAACTGATTTACTAATACTAATTGACTGAGTCTGACAGTCCTGATTCTGTAAAACTGAACTAAGATCTAAATTGGAGACTGAAACTAAAACCATGGGAGGTAATCATCTGACCGATATGCCTCTCTTTGAGCTGATTAGGGTCCAACTTGTAACCCCTGTTGGAAGGGTGCTAATATCATCCCACGGGTACTAACACTGGCTGTAAGTTAACCCTAACTAGTAGGAAGACATTTTGTCAACCCGTACTAACAAGAAAACTCACGAGAGATATGTCAACCCTTATCTAGTAGATAGTCATCTCATCATATGCTATCTACATAGTTCTGTAACTCAGGGATTGCTACTAAGGGTCAAACCCTACACTAACGGGAATGACCAAATCCTTTAGTTAGCTCGATGCTGAATCCTACTCCCAACTGAAAGAAACTGAACTGATTATACTGAGTTGGATTGGACTGATAATGAGTTTTCCTAAGTTTTGTAACTGACTGAGTTCTACTGATGGTGACATGACTCATACTACTCTGTCACTGACACTGGATCTGGGTAAACAACTAAATTATCATGTATTAAATACCCCCAGGACTCGATAGCATAAAAAGTAAAGTAAATCATCTTCTTGAATAACATAACAATGTTTAATTGGTCAAAATTCATTCATAGAAATATTTCATCAAACACTTGTAATGCATTAACTTGTACATTGATGGGGAATACATGTTAGCATGCTATAATGTCGTTATTTCATTCTCATAGACAATTTTTCAAAAACATAAGAAGCATACTTGGTTCATTAAATCAAAAACACTTAGGATTAACATGGTTACAACAATCAACTTGTAAATTGAAGGGTTTATCATGAATATCATGTAATTCAGCACATACTAGAATCGATTCTTGGAACTTGTAATCTAAATCATGGATTAAAACTAAAACAACATCATGAACGTGAATTCAATCTAATTCAAACATGAAAATCATAAATCATAAATCTTGTATTTTGAAAAAGGATTATTGGGCTCCATGGAAGGTAAGGATCCATGGATGAACATCTAACATACCTTAATTTGAGAGATTGTTGTAGTTCTTGAAGAAATTCTTGGGGTTGACCTTAATTCTTGAGAGCTAGGGTTTGTTTTCTTGAGGGAGAATTATCTTTTGATTTTGGGTAATAGTGAATAATGAAGGGTTTAAACATTTTTAGGGATTAAATCCGATATCTGGATGAATTAAAATCATGGGGAAAGACTGTTTTAACCCTGGGTGCAACTTTAAATTTTTGTGAAATTTTTCTAATCTGGACCCCTGGCGTGACGCGCCACTATCGCGCCAATCGACTGGAAAATGACAACTGGGAAATTGCATGGTGGCGCAACGTGGTGGAATTATGTTGCTACCTTGGTTACGACCTGGAAGTTCACCACGACGTGGTGGTATCGCGTTGGAATACTGAAATAGGACAATTCTGAAATTGAGCCTTGGCGCGAAGCGCTAATATCGTGGAGGCTCACTGGTTTTTGACATTGCCATTTTGGTTGGCTCTGTGATGCAGTGATGGCTCAGGTGGTACAATGTCTTACTAAAATAGCCATAACTCTCTACTTGGTTGTCAAATTTGGGCGAATTTAATATCGATGGAAATCTTTTTCAATTTCCCACACAATGAAAAGTCAAAATCTTGAAAATTCCATATGTATAAAAGTGTATTCATCTTAAAAAAAGTCTTTGACATTTTTGGGATGAATTTAAGCTTGGTAAAAGTATGGGGTATTACAGGATTGCTTTGGTGATTTCTTAGGTGATTTCTTTTCATCAATTCTTTGGTTCAAGCCATTATTCTCTTCTCTCATTGTAATTTCAACTAAATGGATGGTTTATATGATTGATTTCATGGTTTTACTATTTCATGATTATGGTTTTCAACTATTATTTAGGGGTTATGATATTAAATGCATGGTTATGGTTTCCTATAGTTTTAATTATGCTTTTATATGCATTAATGGTGGTTTTTGACAATTGGATTGCATGGTAATGGTTTAATGGTATTTGGAATTGATTTTGGTTATATTATGCCCCAAGGTGTTTGATAAAATACTTATAAAGACATGTTCATTGCAATGCCTTCTTTTGATGGAACCCTTGCATGGTTTAGATTGGACAGAGGACTTATGCATGGTTTGGAAAGGCTAAATGCTTATTCTTGGGTAGAACATGGAAGTTTCCAAAGTGGATTTAATATGGTAATTGAAAGAGAACCTAAGGTCCCCTTAACCTAAATGGTTTGGCTATGGATATTACTTGTAATTAAGGGGTGGTATGATGATACCACTGATATTGATCTTGGTTAATAGATTTTTTGGACATGGTTTTAATTAGGTATTAATCGCAGGGTATGTAGATAAGCCGTGGAAGGTGCCAGTCCTGGGTGACCAAAATCAAAAACTCATATTTACCGATATGAGGGGTCTTGATGACCACGTGTGAGTGTCATATTTTATATTGGAGGGATGTACTAGTCATCCCATGGGATATTCGCTAGTTGTACGGCAACAAACACTAAGGCCCTTTCATCAGGGTGAGATGAACCCATATCTCCCCTGGGTGGTTAGGACAACCAAGCTACGTAGCCCAGGTAAATGTTTTAAGTGCATGCTAAACCCAACCCCTTTTCCCGGTACTTATATTTATATGTATGGTTGTATGCATTATGGATGGTTTCACTTGGTTTTATGAATGACATTATTTTATCCTTATCCTGAGATTCATGCTAGTGGTCATTCACTAACCCCGTCTACTGGTGGTTGTATACCCACACTATGTAGGAACCGACCATTCTACTCCTCATGTTTTGAACGTGGACTCGGTATCAACATTTGGATGAAGTGGTGATCTTCCATCCTTCCGAAAGGCATTATTTCATTTTATGAATTTTATTTAGACATTTTTTTTTATTATGGATATTGGTTTTGGACATAGTTGGGGGCATGTACCAACTGAATTTATTTACTCTTTTGGATAGAGGCTTTGTGGTACTTCAAGGGTTGGTATGGGTAGGATCTAAATTAATGTCGGTCTTGGTATTGGAATAAGCTGATGGGCTGACATCATTGGACGATATTGTTGGTTGTTCCATCCTATTACATTTTGAGAGTAATTTTTATATTATGTTTTGATATCCTCTTTGGTCTATGGTTTGGTTTGGTTGATTGGTGGGGTATAGTTAGACTCGGTTGGGTCGATCACGGTTGTGGTCCTATCCCAGAGTCTTAATGAGAGCAATAATTCTATCTTGCTATATACTCAAAATTCAGCCCATCTAAGGATGGATATAGATGGTTGGGTTGGGTAAAAGAGGGCGGTCCGCAGTCCTGGTTGGACTTGCGATGCCTATTACGACAAGGCCCGAGGTTGGGTCGTGTAAGGTTCTTACGATCACAAGTGACCACAAGACAACCCATGAGCTGGTACCTGCTGTGAGCACTAAATAATTAAGAACATAACACCTGTGTGGAAGATAAACTGAGAAGAAATTTAAATATGAATACTGAAATACCAAATCAATCATGTTTCTGAAACATATGATAAAATCTAAAAGTGATTGACTGACTGTTTGAACATCTAAAAACCTCTAAAATGACAGAGGAGTTGATGGGACAGATGCCCAACTTACTCCAACTGATTAAATAAAATGAAATACTGAAATAACTGAATAAACATAATATGTCCTTGATGGATCAGGACTCACCACTATGGCTACTAGATTACGCTGTGTTGTCTAAATGCGATCAAGAAATTGTGCATTCAAACCTATGATATAAGACATCATAGTGCATAGAAAAGTATTCAGCCAATACTTTGAATGTACTAGTATATGAGATGAGGTTAGGATGATATACATGGGGTACTGTGCATATGAAATAAGGACTAACTGAATAGCATGAGATAACTAAACATGAATGAATGAAAACTATAACATCTGAGAATGCAAGACTAAGCATAAATTTGTAAACTAAAATGAGTCTGAAATCTAAAAGATTGTAAATTGTAAAACTAAAAGTCTGTAAACTTGGTCAAGCAAACTTGAACTGAAACTATATTGAATACTGTACTGAGACTTTAGGAGGTATCATCTAACCGACATACCATAATTTGAGCTAATTGGGGTCCATTCTGTAACCCCAGTTGGAAGGGTGTCAATACCATGCCACGGGTACTAATACTGGCTATGTGGATCCACTAAACTAGTGTCCCGAGGGACTAATGAGTCACCCTCAACTGAAAGGTGATCTAATGAGATATGTGTCACCTTTAACTGGAGAGTAAACACCTTTTCAACCCTCAATTGGTAGGTAGACATATTTAACCTACGTTGGCTACGTAATTCTGGAACTCCGGGATTTCTACTAAGGGTCACACCCTCTACTGTCAGGTGAGCCCTCATCCCTGAGTTCACTCGGTGCTAAATCCTACTCCCAACTGAACTGACTCTGAAACTGGGATAGACTGAACTAGACTGAACATTATTACATAACTAATAGTGCTCATCAATATTATAGATGTGTAAGTATACTGGTAAGAGTCATGGATTAAATGTCTAAGTACTTGAAAAGCTGAATTCATGTAAAATACATAAGTATCGGGAGTTCATAACCCAACACTGAATGTAATTAGAAGTACTGCCATATAAAATCTTTAAAACCGTAGTAGGGGATCATTATTCAAAATCTAACACTTTGTCATTTCATGAAACACATAATAGTCATGAACTTAAGCATGGGAATTGGTAAAGCTTGAGAGAATATCACGATGACAAAACTAAAATCATAACTTAGGGATTTAATGGAAATATTAAACATTTAAATCATGTAATGGCTAATCCCACTTGAAAAACACTTATAAACATAACTTTTTATTGAATTCACAAGATATTCATGGAGATATTTCAACTTAAACATGAAAAACTAATAATTTAAACCAAAAACGGAATTCTTGGATTCCATGGGTGAAAGGAACCCATGGATGAACATCACACATACCTCACTATATGAATTTGCGAAGATTCTTGGGAATTTTTGAGGTTTGAAGCTTATATTCCTTGACTACTTGAGAATGGGTTGCGGTTTGTTCTTGAGGTGGAAGATGGTTTTCTTAAGAGATTTTATGAATAAAGGGGTAATAATCCTCCTTGAAGACCTAAATTTTGTGTTATGAATGAGTTTGGGTGGGGGGAATTGACCCAAATTCCCTTAAATAGCAAAGAACAAAAGCTGGACAAATTAAAGAGGTGGCACCATGGGCTCCAAAGTAATGGGCTAAGCCCCGTTCCACGGGTTCCAGTTCGGTGAGAAAATCCCCACGCTATGGCCCTATGTCAGTGCCCTCACTGGTTTTATCTCCAAACATGCCCCTACACTTGTCTGTAAATTTTGAAACTCACCCGAGATGTACTTTTAACAACCCCAATCATAACATAACATGATAATTGACGTTATGAGGTTGCGAAGGTCAAGAATAAAATCATCAAAGTTTAGGGGCCTTAGAAATGACTAAGTCCAAACGCTTAGTGAAATTTTCAAGCCTTGAACCCCTTAAACATGCAATTGAGAGATGAAATGCGCTAAGACTTTTATGGGGTATTACACTACGTAATAGTGAATTTTTTTTATAGAAACCAATATAGACACAATAAAAAAAATGAATCAAAAGGTTGAAATTTACCTAAGAATATATAGCAATCTCCTGAAGATGGGATACAAACATCATTATATTGATTCGTAGGAATATACTAGAAACTTGCCCTTGTACAAATATTACTGATGACCATAGGTTCTGATACCAAACTATCATGCCCAAATTTATTAATTCATAATGTAACATACTATAACCCACTAGAAACTAAGCCAAGCCATAGCCTGGAAAAATAAGTAATGGGCTTACAAATGGAGGATTATAAAAACAAAAAAAATAATCATACTATAAAGGTACTAAGCTATGAAAACGTGATATATATATATATAGTACTCATTTTTAGTTTAGTAGATCTTGTACCAACCATACTAGGTCATGGGGGAACTCATTTTGTATATACATACTAGATAACAATGGGAAAAGGACAAAACATACAAAATGAGTTTCCCCATGACCTGGTAAAGTCGGTACAAGATCCACTAAACTAAAATCTAGTACTAGATAATACCAAATATATAACATAGTCTTAGAATGTACAAAAAACTATCCAAAAATAGAAAAACAAGAAGGATTAACTTTGGACTCTAAAATCTTACCCTAACTTTGAACATTAGCACGACTTGAGGATAACATCAAAGTCGGTGACTCATACTCAGATCTACATCAGGGAAAGAATGTAAAAGTGGAGTATTAGTACCAAAATAATGAGTACTTAGTAGGCATCATATGCTGACTGAGATAAGTTATAATAAGAACATAAATAATGTGTGAGAATGTAAACTAAAGTTAGAAATAAAGGGGCAAAAATAGAAATAGTAGATCACACTAAGAGATAGTGATATAAGGATAAAATAAATATTCAAATATAGAAATACAGTCTAACAATAACCTAACTAGGCCCTCATAAGACCAAAAGTCTTAAACAAAAAAAAACCATCTGAGCCCCTATAAGCGCGATGGGTACAAGTAAAGACTAATCAATAATATGAAGATGGAATAACATAATAACAAAAGTAAAATAAACCAACATGTGATAAACATGCCTGGAACTCCCTTTCAATCATAATATTGAGTCTTACCAGTCTTTACCAGATTCCCAGTCCCAAATTAATATCCGTATAGATCATTATTGCCAGAATAAAGCCAAACTAGAGAGTAATATCATAATTGTAATGACCCATGTATGGGTATTTTTGGAAAATTCTATGTTTAGACTATTTTGCCCTTGCCCATTATTTCTTTATCTCATTTTTGAGTTATTAGAATGGTTGACATGGTTTACAATGTGTTTAAAAGTATCTTAAATGAAATTATGGTTTTGAGCACCCTTAGAAGGGTTTAGATTGGTATTGGTCAATTTTTTGTGATATGAACCTCGGATGATGATTATGACAGTTTTATTAGCTTTGAAATATCAATTTTAGGCTATTTATATAATTATTTTGGGTCCTAAGCCTGATAATGCTCAGACTACACCTCTCAATGAGAATGTAAGCGATCGTTGTCAATATAAAATAAAAATAGGTTGGGGTCGAATCCCACATAGAATATGGTGTGAACATAAGTTGTTTGCTAATTAATCAACTGATAGTTGGATTGTTTCCTGAAATGAGGGTTTTTAAGTTAACAAATAATTGTCAGTCGCTTTAATCAGTGTTTGTAATCAAGAGTTTATAGAGAAACTAGAATTATGTTTACTAGGATCTTGGTACTTGACAGATGCTAATAGCGGTTCAAGATTCTCACGGTAGGTAGGACAACGAGTTATGTTTATGAAGTTATGCTTAAATTCCTCTCGATATACTTAAGGATTTAATAACCTAATCCTCTCAGACTTAGGGAATTTATATTCACTACCTAGATTTTACCTCAGCTTAACAAACCTTGTTAAAACGCTGATTATTAAACATAAATTTAGTGATTCCAAGTCCCTGTTGATAATTCACTTCCCACAATACTTGATATCTTTCTCAAGCAAATCAAAGTAGGCATTATCTATTGTTTGGAACCAACATACGTTAATTAAAACCTCAGAATTATCAAGAAGTCCTACCACCTTTCGAACCTTGAACACTCAGCACCTTATCAAGACCAAACCCTAGATCCCATAATTCAAGTTAAAGGAATTTATCCACTCATGACATAATAATCAAATCAACTAGATGAATTTATGCTTTGAAAGATAAACTTACCATAAGATGAATAGAAACTAGAGATTCTCAGATTAAATCATAACGGAAATCCCCAAAACAATGATTATAATCCCTTCAAAGTAACTGTTTTTTCAAGCCAAAAAATTAGAGAGAAAATATCAAAGTATGTGTCTCAAAACACAATGTATGGAACTCTTAAGAAAACCCTAAACAAGGCTATTAATAGTTCACCATAATTATGGAAACAAAATAATAAAATTCAGAAATTCATCAGATTAGGTTACACCATTTGTGATAAGCCTATCAGGAGGCTGACAACTTCTCACAAATGTCGTCAGCTCCCTCTTCAGTTTTGGCTCTTCCTGCTTAAGGTTGATGACAATCTTGATGCCTAATCATCTCCATGACAGGCTATCACAAAATGTCATCACAACTCTCCCTCAGTTCTCAGGTTCTGCCTAAGACTGACGACAATCTTGATAGCTTATCAGCTTCTTGATGACCTATTACAAAATGCTATTTTAACTTAGGCCAATTCTCTTTCTACGGCTGACCTTGATCCTTACAACTTATCACAGGGCTGACGACCTATCAGAAATGTCGTCATCCACACTTGTTTTCGAATTTCTTCAGATTTTAGCTTCTTTCCTTCCATTCTTGTTGGTTCTCTATCTTATTAGCTTCTACTACAAAATCAAACATGAACCAATCAAAATGATAAAAGTTGCTTAAGACTTCGCAATTATTCTTAGGTAAAAGCCTCAAATGTATTAGCGTTAGCTCACACATCAACACCCTTAACCTAAAACAATTGTTTGTCCTCAAGCAACTCAGCACAACTAAGAGAATACAAAGTACATTTGATAGTCAATGATCCATATCATCTTAAAACACTTTCACCATCTCCAAGGTCATTCAATTCAAGAACAATGAAGAACACAAATGTAACACACAGGGATCAAGATACGACATCAATTCAGTTATAACAACCATGCATAGACCAGTATTACACTACCCGAACAAGTTAGTAACTAGCAATGTAACCAGTGTGCCCTCACTACAAAGAAATTCCCTTTATCTCATATCAGAAATTTTCTATGTAACTATGGACACAATCAAAACGCTCACTCTTATAACAAAGTTCCAATCAGTGTATACAAAGTACCATAGGCTTGCCCTTATTTTCATAACACAGATCTTCAGATAGGTCAGCTAGGATCACTATAGGTCTTCTCTTAGGCTTGTAATATAGGTTAGGAAATGGTATGATACTCGATTGTATTTAAAGTTACCACGCCTCCTTGACACTACACTAGATTTTTGGGGTTTCACTCATTAGACTTTTCCATTTTTTTCTTTTCTTGATAACACTTATTTAGGATGGGTGCGATCTTTTCAACAATCACTTGTTCTTTATCACAATTTTTCTTTTTTCTTGCTCTTTTACTCCACACCCAGCTTTTTATTATTTTCTTTTATTCTACCTTTCTTCATTCTTATTCTGTATCACACACCCCCATGATAGCCACCCTCAACTTAGGCCATTTTCCTAAGTCAAGGTGCACAGTATCCAAGGAGGACCAGGGCTAAGATAGGTTCATTGTGATATAAATGGGAATGTGACAAGTGTTATAAAAAGAAATAGGCTAATCAGGCTCAAAGCATGGATCAAGGGATATTCTACCTACTAGGAAGGTCATTTAGGCTAATATGAGCTAATATCAAAAGGGCCTATAATCCTTTTCTAACCCCTATACTTCAACCTAGGTAAGACTAACCATGCAAGTTCTGGCTTCAGCATACAGAGGGAACTAAGTAATCAACTTACACACACTTCACACACAGGCATATCGCAGTATACTACTCATTTAGTTTATGCAGTTGTTTAGCAATGATATTTGTGTTACTATAACTAATGCCATACAAAGATTCACAGTGGTCACACTTAAATGCAAATCACACAGTTAAAGAAGTAGACCTCTTAAAGAGGTGTACAAAAATCAGAAAAATAATTCAACTACCTCAAGTACAAGTATTTCTCCTAGTTCACTACCAAATTTTACAATAACAATTTACCCTACACCCTCAACTTAAAATCAAAGAAATTCAAAACTAAGGGTTTAGGGAATACCTGGAATGGGTCGATCCCGAGGGTCATGGGTTGCCTCCCATGCAACGCTTAATTTAACGTCGCAGCACAACTCAGGTATCTTGATTACTTTAGACTTCATCGAGACTGATAGTGGTGATACTTTTTATCTATTCTTTCTGACCAATGTAGATCTTGACTCGTTGCCCATTCACCTTGAAGGTGCTTCCGTCTTTATTTTCAAGTTTTACTACTCCAGATGAGTAGACTTGACTAACTCTAAACAGGCCTGACCACTTGGATTTAAGATTACCTAGTAACAATTTAAGTGTAGAATTGAACAAAAACACTAAGTCACCCTTTTGGAAGTCTCGATTCTCTATCCTCTAATAATGGTATTTCTTTATCTTTTCTTTATATAGGTCCGCTCGTTCATATGCCCTGGGATGGAATTCATCCATCTCATTCAGTTGTTCCAGTCTCAGATCTGCTACCTCTTTCCAACTCAAATTCGGCCTATTAAGAGCCCATAAGGCCTTGATCTCTATCTCTATTGGTAAGTGGCAAGCTTAACCATATACCAGTGATGTGCGAGCCCATGCTAACACATTTGAAGATTTTAACTCTAAATAATTGCAAAATGTTGAGTAACTTTAGTCGTTTTTATTATTTTACTTGGATTTTGCAGTAAAAGTAGAGAAGAGGGGTAATCACAAATAAAGGAAGCAAAAAGACTGAAATCGGAAGCAAATAAAGAGCTAAGTGTGGCTGACGACATCCATGACACGTCATCATCCTGGTGATAGGCTATCAAGAATGCCATCAACCTTAAACAGAAGATGTAAAGCTGCAGGAAGTTTTGTGAAAACAATCATAACACACCATCAAGTTGATGATAGGACGTCACCATCGACGTCGATCTTATGAAGAAGAAGCTGAATTTGCAGAGAAGCTGACGACGTCCGTGATAGTCCGTCAAAATCATGATAGGCCATCATAATCTCCATCATCTATTTCAAAGAAAATCTAAAAATTTAATTTTATTTTCTTATTTAGGGTTGACTATTTAAAGCCTTGTTTTAGGGTTTTTATGATGATACATCTATCCTTTAATCAATTGACATATTCTATAACATACGGCTTTTCTCTTTTTCTCTCTAAGACCAATATTTTGGTGTTTTGCTTAGTGATTCAATTGAACAAACACTTTTAATTTCATTCATTATCGTAAGTTATTCCTTTCAGTTATGAATTCAAATTGCGTACTTATTTCTTGCATCATGAGTGGCTAGACACTTTTAACCTGGATTATGGGATCTAGGGTTAGGTCATGATAAGGTGTTAATTACTCAAGGTTTAATAGGTGTTAGGATTTTTTGGTAATTTTGATATTATAATTTATGTTTGTTGGTTGCAAACAATAGGCGTACCTACTTTGGTTTGCTTGAGAAAGAAATCATAAACAGTAGGAAGTGAATTATCAACAAGGACTCGAAAAGGCTTCGTTTAATAATCAACGTTGTAACAAGGTTGATTAACCTAAGGTAAAATTTGGACAGTGAATAGAGATTCCCTAAGTCTGATAGGATTAGGAAATTAGTCGCCTGAATAGGTCGAGAGATATTTGAGCATATTATCGATAAAGATAGCTTGTCATCCTAACCACCGTGAGAATCTTGAGTACATTTAAGCATCTGTCATATACCGTAAGCCCTAGTGAACATAATCCTGGTTATTTCATAAAATCTTGGTTACAAGCATTAAATTAAAAGTGACAATCAATCATTTGAAAAACTTAAACCCTCATTTCAAGAAACAGTAAACTACCAGTGAATTATATCGTAAACAACTTGAGTTCACACCTTATTCCTTGTGGGTTTCGACCCCAACCTAGTTGGGTTTTATATTGAAAACGATCTCTTACACCCATTCAAGAATGTAATTTGAGCGTTATAAAAATGGCGCTATTGCCGGGGAATATGGTTGTAAACTGAAAGTTTATGTGCACTAATTTGCTGTTAGTTAAGTTTCCTTGATTTACTTTTATTTATTGCTTTTTTCTATTTCAGGTTCTTAGTTATTAATGCCAAAAACAAGAAGTTTTGGAGAACCATTATAACCAATTAATCTGGAACCTCAGCTGATTGGGAGAATGGCTAAACAACAGGAGGCAGAAAAACTAGCCGCTTTGTCTAGGGCTCAGGTGAATGTACAAAATTTGGGTCAATAAATACATCACATAAACCCTGATGAAGAAGACTTGGGTGATGAGGAATTACCGAATCCTTAAAACTTAAGGCGAGCTGAGCAAATTGTTGCACCCGTGCAGCAAAATGTCAATAGAAACCATCCAGTCAGAGGAAGGTATGGTCAACAACCTGTTCAATATAAGGCTAATAAATATGATGAAGGAATGGACTGAGCATACGCAATGGGTGATATCATTCCCCCACCATTTGCACCGGGTGCAAAATTCAGCATAACAAGAACGATGATCCAACTCCTGAATTTGAAGGGGTTGTTTGGAGACTTACCTGGCGATGAACTGAACATGCATTTTGTGAACTTCATCACCATTTTAAAATCTTTTGACAATTCAGGAGTGAGCCAAAATGCGATCCAGTTGAGATTGTTTCCTTTGTCTCTGTCTGGAGAGGAAACAATGTTGTTGAATGAGCTAGAGCCCAATTCAATAACCAATTGGAGATAGTTGAAAGAGGCATTCCTAGAATGGTTATTTCCACCCTACAGAAGGGTATAGTTGAGGGAAAAAATTAGTAATTTCAGATATCTCCATACCGAAGCATTGTACGAATCCTGGGAGAGATTTAAGAAGAAGCTGGCACAATGTCTGAACAACAACATGATAGACTTGCACTTGATAGAGACTTTGTACAGAGCTTTCAACTATGTGATAAACCCAATTGTAGACAATGCTGCATGTGGTTCGTTCATTGACATCTCTTTTCTAGATGCTTTAGACATGCTGAATCGAATGACAAAGTAGAGTCGGGAGTGGCATACCAGGGATTCTGTGGTGGATAGACTGACTATTTCTGGTGGTATGACTCTGGAGAAGCGCAGAAGGAATGAGTAGAGAGACCAGTACATGGCCCACTTAATGACACAGATGGACTTACTGACCAAGCACTTGCTGTCAGGCAAGACAGAAATGGTTAAGGCTATGGAATCTCAGGGTACTATTACTGCGAGTGCTGATGCGGAGGAAAACTATTTAAGTAATCAGGGGGGTTTCAGAGGCAATAGCCAAGGGAACCAAGGTCGTAACTTTTATGACAAGGCTGATTATAAAGATAGGGAGCAGGGACATTGGAGAAGCAATAATGACAAGAGTGGTTTATATGTTCCTCCTAGAAGTCGGGGTGCTACGAAAACTAGATCTGGCAAGATGTCCATGGAGGAAATGATGGAAAAGTTGTTGAAGGGAGTGGAAGATACCAACTTGGGGGTAAATACTATGAAGAGTGAATTCTCTACCCTTAGTTAGTTGGTTAGCTCACACTCTGCTTCTATTAAGCAGTTGGAGCAGCAGATAAGTCAACTTTCTGCTACACTGAACCAAAGAAAGAGTGGTACTTTACCTAGTGATACGGTTTAGAATCCTAGGAATGATGGATCATGTATGGAGATCACCACTCGGAGTGGTAAGATGGTACTTTCCCCTTCTATTGGCAAATCTGTTGAAGATAAGGTAATTGTTGATGAACTCGAAGAAAGTAATCCAGTGGAGTCTAAGAAGATGGATAGTTCTGCTAATGATTTAGAGAAGGAAAACGAGAAGGAAGATAAAGTGGTGTTAAGGACTATCCCTCGACCAACACCTCTCTTTCCTCAATGATTGATGAAAAAGGTCGATGGTGAAAAATTCTAAAATTTTATGGCAATGCTTAAGCAATTGACAATTAATGTGCCTTTGATTGAGGCACTTGAGCAATTGATAGGCTAAGAAAAGTTCATGAAAGACCTCGTCACAAAGAAGAGAAAGGTCAGTAGTGAGCAGGAGGACAATCTCCACCATTGTAGCGCAGTTTCCATATGATTCTTAGTGCAGAAGAAGGCTGACCCAGGAACATTCACTATTCCGTGCAAAGTTGGGTCTCTGGATGTTGCAAAGGCATTATGTGATTTAGGTTCCAGCGTGAATCTGATGCCACTATCTATATATAAGAATCTTAGTTTAGAAGCTCTGACACCCACTAACATGTGACTAGTGATGGCAGATAGGTCGATTAAGCGGCCTGCTGGAATTTTGCATGATGTGTTGGTGAAAGTAGCAGACTTTATTCTTCCTGCTGATTTTTTGGTACTAGAGTGTGATGTGGACTTAGAGTTACCCGTTATTTTTGGTAGGCCATTCTTAGAAATAGGAAGAGTAATAGTTGACATGAAGTTGAATGAGCTTAAGTTTAGGCTCGGTAAAAAAGAGGTAAAATTCAAAATGCATCAATCCATTTCACAACAAAAAGATATGAATGTGTTCTCAATATTTGACGTCTTCTTTGATGATGGAAAAGGAGTATGAACAGGTTGTATTGGCAAAGTTTGAGTAGTCTAGATAACCCACTCGTGCCATGAAAATAAATCAGCGGCTATTGGGAGGCAACCCTAAGTTTTTATGTTTAAGCAAGTGTTTTTATTTTTAAAATTAGGATTTGGTATAGAGAAGGTGGAAAAATGAAAAGGTCAGCTGAAAGGTCATGACAACATCCGTGAGCCTTCACAACTGTGACAAGCTATCACGAATGTCGTCAGCTAGAGTAGGCTTGAGAAATTCTCTGCCTAAGGGTGATGACGTTCGTAACAAGCTATCATTATAGTGACAAGCCATTATGAATTGTCGTCAGCCCAGAACCTTAATATCTGAAAACTGAGCCTGAATTTAATCAGATCCAACCAGTCTCAATCGCGAGCCTTTTCAAATTTCCGCTGATTTTAACATCTTTTTCTTTCCTTAGATAGAATAGTTACCATTCTTTGAAAAATATTCCAAGAAAAAAAGTTTCCTTTGTGTGTGGTTTGCACATAAAAATCAAGAAAATCTTCCTCCTTCACACTTCTTCTTGTTCGTGACACTAGATTAAAAGCTTCATCAGGTATACTCTACTGCAACTTTTCTTTTCTGGTAATGTATGATGAATGAAAGTTAACCCAAGTCCCCAAGATGCTCGAACGAAGTTCAACTTGGAAAGAAGCTAATATTGCACCTAGGGTTTGCTGTGCAAGCCCAAGGATTGAAAAAGATAGCTCACAATTCGAATTTAAGTAAATCTTGAGCAAAAATAGGGACCAAAAATTCATTCAAAGTTAAAAATAAGTTCTGATAAGTGTGACGACATCCATGACAGGCTATCAAAATTGTGACAACCTATTAGGAATGTCGTCAAGCTCTTAAAAAAATGAAGTTGGTTCTATTTAGAGCTGATGGCATTCGTGATAGGCTATCACGGTTGTGATGGCCTATCATGAATGTCGTCAAAAGTGGAAAAATTTTGTTTTTGGGTTCTGTCTAAGTTTGACGACAACCATGATAAGCTATCATGCTCTGGATGGCTCATCAAGAGTTGTCTTCACACCTGGAGCCTAAAACAAGAATGAACTTAAATGATTGCTGTATTTGTGTTTGTTCTCTTGAAGATTGACTAATAGCCTATTTATTTCTTAAACACCTTTTACCTTCCCGTTTACATCATAATGAACCTGTCTTGGCCCTGTTCCTCCTTGGATACTATGCACCTTGACTTAGGCAAATAACCTAAGTTGAGGGTGGCTATTATAGGGGTGCGTGATGAAATCTGTGTATGAAGAGAGGTGTAATAAGAAGGATGAATAAAAAGTTGGGTGAAGTGAAAAAGAAATAAGAAAAGTGAAAATTGGGAGAAGTGATAAAAACATAATCTGATAATTAAAAAGACCGCATCCATCTTGAACATGCATGATCAATAAAAAAAGGAAGAAAATAAGGTTAAAAGTTGAAACCCTGAGAGTTTAATTTAGTGTCAAGGAGGCATAGTCACTTTGAAATATCCATGAATATCATACCAGCCCCTAGCATATGTTACAAGCTTAAGAAAATCCCTATAGTGATCCTAACTGACCTGTCTGAAGACTTGGGTACTGACTATAAGGGAAAGCCTATGGCATTTGATGCGCAATGTTGGAACTTCATTCTGAGAGTGAGTCTTGTGTTTATCCCTGTGTTTATAAATTCTGATATGAGTGAAAAAGGGATTTCTATGTTGTAAGGGCACACTAGGTATGTTTCTAATCACTGTCTTATTCAGATAGTGTGATTTGGGTATGTGCTGAGTTGTTATTGCTGAAATTTGTGCCATACCTTGATCCTTGTGAGTTGCATGGGTGCTTTCAATAATAGACACAGTTGCTCTTAAGTTGACTGACCTTGGAGATGAAGCATGTATTTTGAACTAATATGAGTAGTTAGCTATCGAATTGTACTTTGTATGCTCTTAGTTATGTTATGTTTGCTTGAGGACAAGCAATTGTTTAAGTTGAGGGTGTTGATGTGTGAGCCCATGCTAACACATTTGAAGCTTTTAACTCTAAATAATTGCAAATTCTTGAGCAACTTTAGTCATTTTTAATTAGTTTAGTTTGATTTTTCAGTAAAAGTAGAGAAGAAGGGTAATAACCAATAAAGGAAACAAAAATACAGAAATCGGAAGCAAATAAAGAGCTAAGTGTGGCTGACGACATCCATTACACGTCGTCAGCTTGGTGATAGGATGTTGTCAACCTTAAACAGAAGATGTAAAGCTAAAGGAAGTTTTATGATAGCAATCATGACATGCCATCAAGTTGATGATAGGACGTCACCATCATCGTTGACCTTAGGCAGTAGAAGCTGAATTTGCAGAGAAGCTGACGACGTCCATGATAGGCCATCAAAATCATGATAGGCCATCACAATTGCCGTCATCTATTCCGAAGAAAATCTAAAAATTTAATGTTATTTCCTAATTTAGGGTTGACTATTTAAAGCTTTGTTTAGGGTTTTTATGATGATCCATCTATCCTTTAATCAATTGACATATCCTACAACATACGACTTTTCTCTCTATCTCTCTCTAAGACCAATATTTTGGTCTTTTGCTTTGTGATTCAATTGAAAGAACACTTTTGATTTCATTCATCATTGTAAGTTAATCCTTTTAGTTATGAATTCAAATTGCGTACTTATTTCTTACATCATGAGTGGCTAAACACTTTTAACCTGGATTATAGGATTTAGGGTTAGGTCATGATAAGGTGTTAATTACTCAAGGTTTAATAGGTGTTAGGATTTTTTGGTAATTCAGATATTATAATTTATGTCTGTTGGTTGCAAACAATAGGCACTTTGGTTTGCTTGAGAAAGAAATCATAAACAGTAGGAAGTGAATTATCAAAAGGGACTCGAAAAGGCTTCGTTTAATAATCAGCATTGTAACAAGGTTGATTAACCTGAGGTAATATCTGGACAATGAATAGCGATTCCCTAAGTCCGAGAGGATTAGGAAATTAGACACTTGAATAGGTTGAAAGACATTTGAGCATATTATCGACAAAGATAGCTTGTCATCCTAACCACCGCGAGAATCTTGAGTAAATTTTAGCATCTGTCATATACCGTAAGCCATAGTGAACATAATCCTAGTTATTTCAAAAAATCTTGGTTACAAACATTAAATTCAAAGTGACAATCAATTATTTGAAAAACTTAAACCCCCATTTGAAGAAATAGTAAACTACCAGTGAATTGTATCGTAAATAACTTGAGTTCACACCTTATTCCCTATGAGATTAGACCCCAACTTAGTTGGGTTTTATATTGACAACGATCGCTTAGACCCATTCAAGAGTGTAATTTGAGCGTTATCAACCAGCTAAAATGGTAACATGCCAATAGGTGTCTTGAAAGTAGTCCGATATACCTACAAGGCATCATCGAGCTTTCAAGACCAATCTTTTCAACTAACATTCACAGTTTTTGCTAGGATGGATTTAATCTATCGATTTGACACCTCCACTTGGCCACTAGTTTGTGGGTGATATGGAGTGGCTACTCTATGCTGTTTCAACCCATATTTTGCTAAAGCTACTCAAAATACTTTGTTGTAAAATGAGATCCTCCATCGCTTATAATTACTTGTGGTACTCCAAAGCGAGAGAAGCTGTTCTTTTTGAGAAAAGCAACAACCCTGTTTCCTTCATTATCAGACAAGGAAACAGCTTCAACCTTTTTAGAGACATAGTCAACAATAACTAAAATATACTTCATCCCATACGAGCTTAAAAAAGGGCCCATGAAATCGATGCCTTATACATCAAACAATTCCACTTCAAGCATCTTAGTCAAAGGCATCTTATGTATTTTGGAGATTGAACCCTGCCTCTGACATTGGTCACATTTTAGCACAAACTCATGGGTATCCTTGAACAATGTCGGCCAATAGTAACCACTCTGCAACACTTTCCTAGTTGTTCGGTCACCTGCATGGTGACCTCCAATTGGGGAAGCATGACATGTTTAAAATATGTATAACACATCCACTTCTGGCACACCTATCCTTATAATATTATCTGCATATTGCAGAAAAAGATACGACTCATCTCAAAAGTAATATGTCACATCATGCAGGAATTTCTTTCTTTGATGGAAAGAAAGATTTTCTGGGATGACCTCACTCACCACATAATTTCATAATCCGCATACCAAGGTAATTTTTACACAACAGTAGCCAAGATCTCCTCATCAAGGAATGCATCATTTATCTATATTTCATCACTAATTACCTGTTCACCTTCTATTCTAGACAGATGATCTGCAACCTGGTTTTTACAACCTTTCCTATCTTTGACCTCAAAGTCAAATTCTTGTAGAAGTAATACCTTTCTAATCAGTCTTGGTTTTGCATCCTTCTTCTCCATCAAATAACTCAAGGCTTCAAGGTCAGTGTGGACCACCACTTTGGTCCCAAGCAGATAAGCCCTGAACTTCACAAAAGCATACACTACAACCAGAAGTTCCTACTCAGTGACGGTGTAATTCTTTTTTGCTCCATTCAGTGCTTTGTTGGCGTAATATATCAAATGAGATTTTTTGTCCCTCTTTTGTCCCAATATAGCTCCAAGGGAAACACCGCTTGCATCACACATGATCTTAAACGGTTTTGACCAGTGTGGTGCAACAACAATAGGGGCCTCAACCAACTTCTTTTTAAGGCATTCAAATACCTTCAAGCAATCATCATCGATGGAAAACATCACTTGTTTCCCCAAAAGTTTGCAAAGTGGGCTTGCAACCTTCGAGAAGTCTTTTATAAACCTCCGAAAAAAGCTAGCATATCCAAGAAAACTACGCACTCCCTTCACTAAAATGGGAGGTGGTAGTTTCTCAATAACTTCAACCTTTTCCCAATCAACTTCTATGCCTTTTACTGAAATTTTGTGCCTGAGAACAATGCCCCCTTTACCATAAAGTGTCATTTCTCCTAATTAAGCACCAAATTAAATTCAACACATCTTTGCAAGGCCATACTCAGGTTTTCCAAACACAAATCAAATGAGTCTCCCACCACCGAGAAATCATCTATGAATACCTCTATGGTGTCCTCCACTATAACTGAGAAGGTAGACATCTTGCACCGTTGAAAAGTAGAAGGTGCATTGCATAGCCAAAATGACATTCTCTTAAATGAAAAGGTGCCATATGGGAACGTGAATATCATCTTCTCTTGATCTTCAGGAGCAATACAGATCTGATTATATCCAGAATAGCCATCTAAGAAATAGTACCATCCCCTTCCAGCCAATCGATCAAGCATTTGGTCCATAAAGAGCATCGAGAAGTGGTTTTTTAAAGTCCATGAGTTTAGTTTGCGGTAGTCCATGCAAACTCTCCACCAAGTCATAGGCCTAAGTGGAATCAACTCATTTTTATCATTTGCAATCACAGTCATATCCCTTTTTTGGGCACGCATTGAACTGGGCTCAGCCATTTACTATCAGAAATAGGGTAAACCACTCCTGCATCCAACCACTTAATAATATCCTTCTTAACCACCTCTTGCATTAGTGGGTTAAGACGACGCTGATGCTCTATGGTTGGAATACAATCTTCCTCAAGTTGAATTTTATGCGTGCAAATGCCAGGAAGAATGCCAATAATATCTGCAATGGTCCGTCCTATAGATCTTTTGTACCTATGAAGTACTAAAATAAGTGCTTTTATCTATTGATCAGCCAAATCAGCTACAATAATAATAGGTAGTGTGTTTTCGTTGTCCAAAACACGTACCTCAAATGCCCAGGCAGTTCTTTCAATTCCAACACCGGTGGCTTTTCAATGGATTGTTTGGGTGGTAGTGCTGGTCGATTAGAAAGTTCAAGGTCTAGATTATTAGGATCATAAAGGTATGAACCCATTCCTACCAAAGCACAAACAGTATCTTCACACTCCCCAATGCCTTCACTATCAAAATTCATCATAACTGCGGCCAAAGGATCGACAATAAGTTGTTTAGCTATTGAAACCTCCTATTCATCCTCATAATAAACATCAACTACAGAGAACACACTAATTTATTCATTCTTATTCATTTATTTTAACACATCAAACTGTACCACTTTATCATTCATCCTGAATAAGAGCTCATTAGCTCTCAAATCAATCAACACACTTCCGGTTGCGAGGAAAGGTCAACCCAAGATTATGGGTACCTCGAAGTCCACCTCAAAATCTAGAATGATGAAGTTTAAAGGGAATATAAAGATGTCTACCTTCACCAACACATCATATAAAATACCAACAGGTCGTTTGGCTGACCTATCCTCCATCACGAGTCACATGTTGGTGGGTGTTGGATTTCCTAGGACCAACTTTCTATATACATCCAGTGGCATCAAATTAATGCTTTCTCTCAAATCACATAATGCCTTAGAGAATTCTATAGACCCAACCTTACAGGGAATAGTGAATGCTCATGGGTTTGGCTTTTTTTGCACCAAGGACCTCGTAGAAATAGAGCTACAATAATGGAGATTATCTTCCAGATCGTAGCTCACCGCTCTTTTCTTTGTCACCAGCTCCTTCATGAACTTAGCATATCCTGGAATTTGCTCAAGTGCCTCAACCAAAGGTACATTTATTGTTAATTGCTTGAGCATTGCCATGAATTTTCTAAATTTGGCATCCTCCATTTTCTTCTTCAATCATTGAGGAAAAGGAGGTGGTGGTTTTGGCAGAGCTTTCAACTCTACCTTCTTTCCCTTTTATTTCTTTTTTTTTCCAGAGCATTATCAGAATTTTTCAGCTTCTCAGATTCCATTGGACTACTTTCTTCTGGTTCAACATCAACTACTTCATTAACTACCGGATTACCCACAGAAGGGCCAGATAATACCTTACCACTTCTAGTGGTAATCGTTATACATAAGCCGTCATTTTGTGGATTTTGGACTATATCACTTAGTAACATTCCTCTCTTTCTCTGGTTAAATGCTGCGTAGAGTGGGCTCATCTTCTTCTCCAATATGTTTGATTATGGTAGAGTGTAAGTGAACCAACTGACTGATGGATGTCAGATTGGTCTTCATGGTGGTCACACCAAAGTTGGTAGCCTCTACTCCCTTCAATAACTTAGCCATCATGATCTCCATGGACATCTTTTCAGACCTTGTGGAAGCAGACTCACGATTTCCAAATGGAACATATAGCCCGCTCCTATCATTGTTATTTCTACAGTTTCCCTGCTCTCTATCTTTATAACTAGGCTTATCATAAACGTTCCGACCTTGATTTTCTTGTCTATTGCCTCAAACCTCCCCTGATTATTAACATAGTTAGCCTCTTCTTCTCTATCAACCTCAATCCTATCCTGAGATCCCACAACTTTCACCTTCTCAACCTTGATTGATAGCAAATGCTTGGTCAGCAAGTCCATCTGCATTTTAAGGTGAGCCATGTCTTGGTCACACTCTTCATCTCTTCGGCATTGTGCTGTAGTAATACCGATAGAAGCAGTGGGACTGGCCATCACAGAGTCTCTGGTATGCCATGCCCGACTCTGTTTGGTCATCCTCTCTAGCATCTCTGAGGCCTCTGGGAAGGTAATATCAACAAATGAACCACCAGCAACATTGTCTACAATTGGATATGTGACAAAGTTAAGAGTCATATACAAAGTCTCCATCAAATGTATGTCCGTCATATTGTGGTTCGGATACTGTGTCAGCTTCTTCTTGAATCTCTCCCAGGTTTCATGCAAAGCTTTATTTGGTTGCTGCCTAAAGTTGCTGATCTCGTCCCTCAAATGTACCCTCTTGGAAGGCGGAAAGAACCTTTCTAGGAAATCTCCTTTCAACTGCCTCAAGTTGGTTATAAAATTGGGGGTCAGCTCATTAAGCCATAATATTGCCTCTCCAGACAGAGACAATGAAAACAATCTCAACCGGATAGAGTTCTGGCCCACTCCTGAGTTATCAAAAGATTGACAGATGGTGAAAAAATTCACCAGATGCAAGTTCGGGTCATCCCTAGGAAGGATACCAAACAACCCGTTCAGATTGAGGAGTTGGATCATAGTACTCGTAATGTTGAATTTTTCCCCAGGTGCCAACGGTGGAGGAATGATTGCACCCGTCGCACCTTCTTCGTCCATCCCATCATCATTATCATTTAAATCATACTGGACCGGCTGGTACTCTTTCCTTCTTTGGAATGGACGGTTCCTATTAACATTACATTGTACTGGTGCAACTACTTGCTCTACGCGCCTTGGGTTACCAGGATTCAGAAACTCCTCATATCCCAAATCTTTATCCTCAGGATTTTTATGTCATGCTTGTTGACCAAAATTCTACACATTTACCTGGGCTCTAGCTAAGGCTGCTAATTTGTCAGCATCTTGCTATTCTGCCATTCTTCCAATTCATTGTGGTTTCAGATTAAATGGTAATAATGGTTCTTTGAAACTTGTGGTTCTTGGCATGCACTATAAAAATCTTGTAATAAAAAACAACAACAAATAAACGTAAATCTAGGACACTTGACTAACAGTCAATTAGCGCACACAAACTTCAGTTTACAATCGTATTCCCCGGCAACGGCGCCATTTTTTATAATGCTCAAACTACACCTCTCAACTAGAATGTAAGAGATCGTTGTCAATATAAAACCCAACTAGGTTGGGTCGAATCCCACAGGGAATATGGTGTGAACGTAAGTTGTTTGCTAATTAATGAACTGATAGTTGGATTGTTTCCTGAAATAAGGGATTTTTAAGTTAACAAGTAATTGTCAGTCTCTTTGATCAATATTTGTAATAAAGAATTTATAGAGAAACCAGAATTATGTTCACTAGGATCTTGGTACTTGACAGATGCTAATAGCAGTTCAAGATTCTCACGGTAGGTAGGACAACAAGTTATCTTTATCGAAGTTATGCTTAAATGCCTCTTGACCTACTTTAGCATTTTATTACCTAATCCTTTTGTACTTAGGGAATTTATATTCACTACTCAGATTTTACCTCAGGTTAACCAACCTTATTACTGCGCTGATTATTAAATGAAAATTTAGTGGTTCCAAGTCTATGTTGATAATTCACTTCACACTACATTTGATTTCTTTCTCAAGCAAATCAAAGTAGGCATTACCTATTATTTGGAACCAACAGACATTAATTAAAACCTCAGAATTATCAAGAAGTCTTACCACCTTTCAAACCTTGAACACTCAACACCTTATCAAGACCTAACCCCTAGATCCCATAATTCAGGTTAAAGAAATTTAGCCGCTCATGATGTAATAATCAAAGAAACTAGTTGAATTCATGATTTGAAAGATAAACTTACCATAAGTTGAATAGAAACTAAATATTCTTAGATTAAATCACAAGGGAAATCCCCAAAACAATGATTATAATCCCTTCAAAGTAATTGTTTTTTTAAGCCAAGAAATTAGAGAGAAAATATCAAAGTATGTGTCTCAAAACTCAATGTATGAAACTCTTAATAAAACCCTAAACAAGGCTTTGAATAGTTTACCCTAATTATGGAAACAAAATAATAAAATTAAAAATTTCATCGGATTAGGTGACGCTATTTGTGATAGCCTATCAGTAGGCTGATGATTTTATCACAAATGTCACAGCTCTCTCTTCAGTTTTGGCTCTTCCTGCTTAAGGCTAATGATAATTTTGATGCCTTATCAGCTATGTGATGGCCCATCACAAAATGTCATCACAACTCTCCCTCAGCTCTCAGGTTCTGCCTTAGGCTGATGACAATCTTGATAGCTTATCAGCTTCATGATGACTTATCACAAAATTTCATCACAGCTTTCAACTTAGGCTAATTCTCTATCTACGACTGATGATGATCTTGATAGTTTATCACAGGGCTAACGAACTTTCAGAAATGTCGTCATCCATACTTCTCTTCGAATTTTTTCAGATTTCAACTTTATTGCGTCCATTCTTGTTGGTTCTTTATCCTATTAGCTTCTATTACAAAATCAAACATAAACCAATCAAAAATGATAAAATTTTCTTAAGACTTTGCAATTATTCTTAGTTAAAATCCTCAAATGTGTTAGCGTTAGCTTACACATCAGAGCCCTTATTTTGCATTTTGACCCTTTGTTTAGAAAGTAGTTTAATTTAGCTTTAAAGGAGTCCCAGGGGTTAATTTTTTAAAAATAATCCTTTTCAAAAATCCAGCACCTCTATTAAGTCTAGAAATTCAAAATTAGCCTAGTGGAATTATTAGTTTATTTTTGTGAGGTCCTAAAGAAATCCTAAGTGTGCCTTCGGAGAGTTTTTACTTGTGCCTTTACTAATTTTAGTTGTCATCAAGGTCAAGCTTCCTTTTTCTTTGCATTCACAACCCTAGACTCATATTTGCAAAGTACTATAGTCCTTACCTTCATATTCACAGCCAGAGGCTCGCATAGAGATGGGATATCTAATGCCTATTTACATTCTCAACCTTAGGGCTCACCTTTGCGAAGGTCTGAGTTGGGAAACCTCATAATCGCGACCAAAGGTCTATGCTCATAAAGGCCGACAGACCTGGAAAGAATATTAACACTATTTTTAGCCCCAAATTGTATTTTATCTAATTTTGGACTTCTAAGCTCGAATTAAGGCAATTTCAAAGGGGTTTTCACGATTTCTTTTGTGTGAAAGTTCCTAAAACTTTATTCTATCACTTTCCATTAATTTGATCTTTGAAGAAACTTCAAATCCTTGATTTTTAAACATGATTTTGGGGGGTTTTACCCAGTAAAGTGTAAATGGTTTCTTTTTATTTGAGTTTTGATCTCTACTCATTTTTTCTTGGGTTTATAATTATAGACTCCTATTGATACGGGGAACATTATTCTTGAATAAAATTTGGTTTTACCTTTATTGTTTTGAACCCATTTTGGACCCACATTGAATAGGGTAAATATGGGTATCATTAGTTTTGTTTTGACTTTTAGATGACATATTTATCTAGATTGGATGAATTTGGTATTGATTCAAGGGAGTTGAGTGTTTGATTGGGGGCTTTGGATGGTGTTTGGTCCTGCAAATCTTTATTTAAGGCAAGTTGAGATATACCTTGACTTTTTTCAAATTATTTTTATTTTAATTTGTATGCTTGTTTTTTTTTGTGTGTTGTGATTCAGTTAGGATTAGAGGTCATGCTTATGTAAAATGACGAGCATCTCCATAGGTACATGAATCTTTGATGGATTGCAGTTGTATTATTATCTTGATTAGTTACTATTACTACTTGTAATTATCCTTAGAGTAAAATGTAGATAGATACCTAGTGATTCTTGAATAATTGATACAAAAAGCCTATTTTAGAACTAGAATCTTATTAGTGGACTTTCTTATGATAATTGTGGTTTACTTCCTTATTAGGGATTAATTGTGTTATTATCGTTATTATTGATGGAATGATTGAGGTTTTGGAGGATATAAAGTATGAATAAACTTGTAATAGTTGAGGCTTAATATAGGACCAAGTTTGGGTTGGGTAGTTCGCGATTTATTGTTATCAGGAAGTTTGGGTAGTTCGTAATTTATGGTTATCAGGAATGTTGGTTATTTTGTGTTGCCCACGTAGGGATTATGTGGACTTCATTATGAACTTGAGTAATTATTTAATATCGTATGTGCGAGTGGGGGATTATATGCATATTTCTATTAATTTGAGTGGATATATACTTATGATGCCTGAGTGAGGCTTGACTTAATGTTATTAGTCATGTTTTGTGCATCAAATGCCATATTTATCATTTTACCCCCTGAGTGGGGCTTGGCGCAACATTATAGACCTTATGAGCATTTAAAAACATATTCATTATAGTGCACAAGTAAGAAGTTGGAAATGATAATATTAATTACTACATGACTATTTATTCTAGTGGTTCCAAGTAGAAATTGATATCATGAATTATTAATATACTGAATAGATTCTGAGTTTACTTATACATGTATTGAATGGATTTTGATCTTCATACTAATTCGTTGTGAGCATTGCATCCTTATATCATACATGCATATTCATAAGACATTGGTACCACTGGGATATTCTAATTTTTGTCAAAAATGAGATAGTTTATAAAATATTTATATCAAAGGATGTGCAGGTAAAGTTGATTTGAGATGTGAGATTGAGATTGTATGAGTATATGAGTTGTAAACCCCATAGGTCCTACCTGGAAACTGCAAGCTTAGTGGGTGTATACAAAAAGTCATGCACTGAATTTCACCATTCATCATTATCCCATCATCATCAATACATTACATTGAATTGACATTCCTTGATATGATTTGGTATTGTATTAGTATTTATGCTTGTATTGTGTTACCGTGATAGCATCTTGTTTGTGATATTGTGTTTGAGCATTCCTTTCACTCCATTACATTATTTTATTTTATCTTATTAGTTGTGAGGTTGTGGTACTATGAGATATGGGGTATGACAGTGTCTTGATCAATAGATAGATGGGTAGAGACTTTTGGTGGCATGAGATACATTCTTATCTATACTCTCTCCCCGTTTCTATCCCATAGTATTGGTTAATTATAATTTATTAAGCCTGTTATATCATATTTATAAAAAATTTTCATAAACAATATAAATGAATAGTGTTGACTCACCTAGATTAATATGTCAACTATGTGTTTGATACGTCTATTGACCATTATGTTGGGTTACCTAGAGTAGGATAAAGTGATGTATATACTGATTTCAAGATTATTTGGAAGCCTTGGGTAGTAGGGGTGGTGGTTCTCTCCATCGCTTTGGATTAGTGTCAGTTGTTGACTATGCTTGCTAAGTATATATGGTTTCATACTACCCTTTTTTCTCTTTCCTTTCTTGTTTTCTGCACCTACTTTGGATTAAGTAGTAGCTTGTAGATTATTTTTAAGAATTGACATTGCAAAGATCAAGCTATTGCTAGCAGAATCCTAGCTTATCCGAGTTTCTCTTTATTTATAAGTCATTTACATAAAAAAACTTAATAATAGTTAATAAAAATATAAAATAGACATTTATAACATGTCTACTTCAACTGTTGTTGACACCTAATTTGAACTCCCGATGCTCTCTTAGGCTGCTATTTTATCAAAATTATTTAATTTTAAATATTAATAATTTTACACATTATTCTCATATTATATAAATAAAGACGTGTCACATCAATGATTTAAATATTTAAAAATTATTTTTATTAGTTTTATTATTATTTTTTATAATTTATTAATTCAAATATATTATTTTACATAATTTTATTACTTAAATCATCTTTCATAAATATGCACACTCATAATTTACAAATACATTGTCTATTTTTCATTATTATTATTATAATTATTATTATTATTTTTAAATTTTGTAACTAATTTATTTTAAATTATTAACGACAACTTTGTAAAATATTTATTTTACATAATCTTAATTCTACATGCATTGTCTATTTTTAATAGCGACACATTATTATATTTATTAAATAGCAGCCTAACTTAAAACAATTTTCCTAATTTATTTAAATTCTAGCCATCTTATACTCAATTAATGTCATTTTTAACCAAATTAACATTAATTTCATTTTCTGACCCTTTTTAAAATAATTTTAATCTTAGCCATTGATAAAAAATAATCCAACAACTGAGATCCGCTCATCCTTACTTTGCTTTTATACATCAAGAAACCCTAATCCCTCATTCTCAACAAAAAAAAGCCGCATCTATATGCTCTTTCTCTATCATCTCGTCCATTCTCTCTTTAGGCATAGCCTCCGGCGGATACAATTTCCATCCGGTCGGCAACCTCGACACCACCAGTGTATCTTCACCATCTCCAACACCCTCCTCATCGAACAATCCCAACACTTTGACCGATGAGCTGCCGACCAGAGGATTAAAACGAACAAAAGATGCTTAACTTTGTCTTTGTTATGCTCAAAATGTCATGACTGTGCTAGTAGTTGTTGAAGCAACATACTAATAATTGGGTTTCTCAGACATATTAGTTTGTAAGTAGCAACTTTGTTTGTTGGTTCCCCCTCCATTTTGTTAAAACAACAGACATAATTAAAGATGAATGACATAGTTAGGGAATTTTCTTGTCAGTTTGTACCGTTTGAGCTGGTACGAATACTATTTTTTCTTTTAGAAAAATGAAATCTAAGATGACTAACAACTTATGAAATTTGTTTCTCTATTAAGTTAATTTTCACTTTTCAATTAGGGGAAGTTTATCCCTGTTCTGATACATCATTTCTTATTCGAAAATATAGGATGAAATTTCTATGTGACTATACTGCAATAAAGACATTCTTCTTGTTTAGTAATAGAGGAATGATGTAGTTGCAATTTCTAGAATCCTCAAGCACAAAAATATAGTTCTTAGTTATTACTGGCTTCACAGCAACACAATATAATATAATTTGTAACAACCATCCAAACACACTTAAGCTTTAGGTTCTGTCATAAGGTCTATTTTGGTTTCCCAGAAGTTGGATTCTCCAATTTACCTGCCTTTTCTCTTCTTTTACTTACTACATTTTCTATGAAATGTCAAGCCTATAGGATACTTTAAGAACCTTGTGAAACATCATTCATTATATTTCCTTCTATTTTCTTTCTCAAAGGTACTATGTTATTTTCGATCAAAGATCTGATAGAACTTTTGGTATGAGCAACAACTAGAATTAAATATGAATATGATTTTTTCTAGCATGCGCGTAGTCATAAATAGAGATTCAAGTTTTTACTCTTCCAAACATATTTATATTTAATTTGAAAAGTAGAACTTAGGTAGCCCTTTGAATAAACTATCCTTGAGAGGTGAAAACAGTATTTATCTTTATGGGGTAGACTTAATAGATAGATTTAAGATTAGATTTTTTCGGTAAGTTGAATGGTCATCATATTGTTTTGTTGTTTTATTGTTATTAGCAACTTAATCCTCGTGCATTATTGTTCATTACAGTCAAGTTATATTAAGTACTCCATTTTAATTTGTTTGTCTGGTTTAACTTGTAACAGAGTTTAACAAAGTGAAGAACATTTTGAAATCTTGTGATCTTAAATTAAAACTGTATATAATGATCAAGCATAGAGTTTTGAAATGTGTTCTAGTGACTTCAAAATGATCAAATGTTGTCACTTGAGAAGTGGGTTAGAAACTTGAAAATAGTTTAGTGTAGTTACATGAAAGGTGAACTTAAAAATGGTTAAGTATAATGACCTGAAATGTGAATTAGTTATTTGCAAATGATTAAGTGTAGTGATTGGAAATGTGTACTAGTGACTTGAAAATGGTTAAGTGTAGCGACTTGAAGTGTGAATTAGTTACTTGAAAATGGGCAAGTGTTGCCACTTGCGATCTATACTAGTGAGTTGAAAATGGTTAAGTATAGTGACTTGAAAACGTTTAAGAATAGTGACTTTAAAAGTCAATTAACTATTTGAAAATGGCTTGAGTGTAGTGACTTGAAATGTGTACTAGTGACTTGAAAATGAGTAAGTGTAGTTACTTGAAATTGCGAACTTGTGACTTGAAAATGATTAAGTGTAGTTGTTTGAAATTGTGAACTTATGACTTGAAAATGGTTAAGTGTAGTCAATTGAAATGTGTACTAATAACTTGAAAATAATAATGAATAGTTACTTGAAATGTGTAGCATCTTGAAATGTGTACTAGTGACTTGAAAATATTTAAGTGCAGTAACTTGAAATGTATACTAGTAACTTTAAAATGATTAAGTGTAGTGACTTGAAAATAGTTAAGTGTAGTTACTTGAAAAAGGTTATGTATAGTTACTTGAAATGTGTACTAGTGACTTGAAAATGGTTAAGTGTAGTTACTTGAAAGTGGTTAAGTATAGTGACTTAAAATGAATGATTAAGTGTAGTGACATGAAAATGGTTGAGTATAGTTATTTGAAATATGAAGTAGTTACTTGAAAATGGTTGAGTATAGTGAATTGAAATGTGAATTAATTATTTGAAAATGGTTAAGTGCAGTAATTTGAAATGTGTACTAGTGACTTGAAAATGACGAAGTGTAGTTCTTTGCTTTAACACCCCAATTTTTTAAATCGGAATGATACACGGTGCTCATGACCCCGAAGGACCACAAGCTAACCCATGAACGATATTTGTACCTATATACTGCATAGTATATCATAAAATATGGAGACATGAACATGAAAGGCCTTAAGGTTTGAACTGAATAAGCGTCTGATAACAAAATATCTGAAAAGGGTATAACAATACAAAAACAAGTCATAAATACTGAAAATAATGAGATCTTAATATCTAATCTGACATCTAGTCAGAAAGCCTCTAACTGAACTTAATAAGGAGTTGAAGGAATATGTCTTCAACTAACTCCGTCTAGCAACTGAATAGTAAATGTAGCAATAATCATATCGTCCTCGAATGAGAAGGACTCACTGCAAACTCTGAACACTGGAATGCTATTGCTGATTTGTAGCTCGTGCCTTTGAACCTATGGTGTAACATAAGAGAAAGTACCATAGCACAAATGCGTCAGTACGTCTGAATGTACTGAGTATATGAGTGAGGTAGGATAAATACAAAGGGTTATATGTATGAACAATGCTAACTAATATGAACGTGAGAATACAAACATGCATACATAACTATAACTAAATAGATGAACGACTATTTTTGACAGTTCAAGTTATGAAAAACTGGTCTGGTTGACTGTGTCTGATAGTTCTGAAGCTGAATACTAATATCATGAATTATGATAACTGATATGACTGATACATGAGTTCAAAAAATTGATATAACTGATATAACTGTGATGATTGGCCTAACCAATATAACTGATACAGAGCGACTGTATCTGACAGTCTAAGTTCTGATGGAACTATCTGAGTTCCATTCTACTTGGAGTAACTAAATCTGAGATCAGTCCTATCTAGCGGGTGATCATGAGTATACTGATAATAAGGATGATTTGACTTAGTCTGAGATTAGTCCTATCTAGCACATGATCTTTAAATCTAATGATTCTGAAACTGATTAATCATAGTTGAGATCAGTCATAGCTAATAGGTGATCTTGAAGTCTATTTACGATTGATAAGAATTGACTATATCTAACAGTACTGAATCTGTACTACTAAGAAGAGTTGACTGTGTCTGAAATCCCTGATTCTGTAACTGAAATTGTGTGATGTGTTCATCTAACCGACATGCCCCAACCTAGGCTGAATGGGGTCTAATCTCTGCCCTAACAGGAAGGGTGTCAGTACCGCGCCACCAGTAAAGACATCTGCTGTGGAGTAAGTCCTAATCTAGCGGGTGACTCCTAGGATTAGTCTTATATATATAAATGTGCTAACGGGTGACCCCTAAGTATGTCAATCCTATTTAACGGGTGAAATCGTGTACCTACGCTGGCTACGTAGTTCTGGAACTTAGGAATTGCTTCTAAGGATCTCATTCCTTATCTATCGGGTAAGTACCCATCCCTAGGATAACTTAGTGCTAAATCCTACTCCCATATGTAAGACACTGAACTAAATAACTGGGCTAAACTGGATAATTAAACTGAACTGATTAGCTGAAATGATGCTGATTAACTAGACTGATACTAGTGGTATTGTTTAGCGGAGCTAAACTATGTTTAATGGATTTTGATGACTGACGGAATGTACTGAGTTCTGAGGACTAGTTGAGAGTACTGAAGTTACTGATATTAACTGTGAATACTGAGGTTACAGATATTACTGAGTACTGAGATCACTGAGATTACTCAACTACTGAGATTACTGAAGTTATTTGATTTTCCTGAGTCACATGACTGACTGAATTTTATAGATCATGGCTTGACTAAGAGTATCATGATAACATGACATGGTTCTAGGCACATAACTTTAATTTGAGGGACGAATACCCCCAGGACTCGATGGAAGGAAACAGACCCAACATGGTTGACTTGATCATAATATTGGAGTCCATAATTCACCTTGTCATAAGTAGGGGATATTATACTTCATGTAGTTCCTCAACATCTTAAGCATGGTAGGGAGTGCATGGATATATTTCATGTACATATAGTATATCTCCATTGTCATACATGCTTCATACCACAATAATAGCAACACATCAATAGCATGAAATTATATTAAAGTATATATCTAACATGTACTTGTCATTTAGATATCATGGAACCATGTAAACATGAATTTCTAGCATCCTAAGCATTTTATAAAACACCTTTCATTCATAATATTGAGCATAGGTGTACTTAACAAATTTAGAAATCTTGAACCACCCAAATTCATGGGTTTCCAACTGACCTATTCACATGATTCATGAAAAACACATCAAGATACAACCTTGAATCCAAACAACAATCATCAACATGAATATAGTCATAAAATAACAACGACATCACAATTTATAATTTAAAACATGATTCTTGAGCTCCATTTATGAAAGGGACCCATGGATGAACACTATGCATACCTTAAAGCTTGATCCTTAAAGAGATCTAATGTTTCTTGAAGGTTTTTGATTAAATACTTAGGTTTGAAATTGATTTTTCTTGACTAGGGTTTAACCCCTTTCGAAGAGAATGTTCTTGTTCTTGAAGAGATGATCTTCAGAGAAAACCCTAATCTTGTGGTTGAAACTGTATGAGAGAGCTTTTTAAGATATTTAACTAAAGAGAATAGAAAATAATAAGTTTCTTAAGGTTTATAGGTTGTGGAAAGTGAAGGGAGAAGACCAATATACCCTTACTAAAATGTCCCTCAAGTTCTGGAAAGAAAAGCTGACGACATTCGTGATAAGGCGTCAAAAATATGACAGGCCATCAAAAATGTCGTCACACAGAAGCTGGATTCTGCCTTAGGCTGCCGATAATTTTGACAAGGCATCACAAATGTGACAGGCCATAAAAATGTCATCACACAGAAGATGGATTCTACCTAAGGCTGACGACAATTTTGATAAGGCGTCACAAATGTGACAGGCCATAAAAAATATCGTCACACAGAAGCTGGATTCTGCCTAAGGATGACGACCTTCGTGATAGGGTGTCAAAAATTTGGTAATCTATCACGAATTTCATCACTTAGGATATGGTTTCTTCCTAAGGCTGATGACCTTCGTGATAGGGCGTCACAAATGTGGTAAGCTATCACGAATGTCGTCACACTCTTTCCAGCCTGACATGCTAGAGTAAAATAGGAATAACTCTTTGCTCCGATATTGTATTTAGGTAAAATTGGTATCATTGGAAAGATAATTTAATAATATATATGTTTATAGGTCATGATCTCAAAAATTCCATGTATAATGAGAGATATGCTTATTTGAAATTGACTATACCAATATCCTTCCCAAGAATTCAATCGGTAAGGAATGTTTTGATTCGTCTGATAGCTGGGAGTTATTTTAAGCTTTAATATACATCTAACTTACTCATAAAACTATAAAAGAACCATGATATACTATGCATGAGCTTGGTACATGGCTCTAATATTGGTTTGGATTTTTCGTGTATTACAATATCTCCCCCTTGGAAACATTCGTCCTCGAATGATGACTTCTTGAGAGGGGAGAAAAGATAAAATGATGAATATATAGGATGATTTAATGATTAGGATTTCATGGCTGACATGACTGAAAACTGAGCATACTATACTATATGTGCATATCTGATGCATGGGTAGCTGATTTATGAATGTAGGACTGAGTGTTTCGATAAACTGAGTTTCTCAAATTGAGAATTCATATCTGATGCTTAACTGGTAAATTAAATCCATGAATATCTGATGTATGATTATATGACTGACATGATATGTGAATGCATGGCTGAAAGTACTGATAAGCTGACCACGCATATCTGATGCGTGAATACATGACTGAACTGACTCACGAATATGCGACTAAACATGCAATGGTAAAGGCACTAAGATTGAACTGAAACATGAGAACATGACTGATTCTTCTACGTGAAATATGGACTGAACATCATGAACTAAACTAAACTTCTGAATACCTGACTTACAGGTGAGGTCTAACTTGAAGGTCAACTTAAAAGTACCCTCTATTCTAGACTAAATTCGTTATGCAAGGAGAAATTGAAGGATCTAAGGCATGATAGCATTAAGATAAAGTGGGTTATCTCCCCCTTGGGACGCTATGTCCCTCTAAGAACTCTTACCTTACGAAGATACTGGGTGATGCACAGGGTATCTACGAACTAGATTATAACTAAAGTTTGGGAGTCTGAAACTAATGCATGATGCATGAGATGAACTAAACTTGCAACTACTAGGAGGTTCTACCTCGAAATAGTTACTTTCTCTTAGATTTTGGATAGCATGAATAGAAGCAAGGATGAGAAAACAAACTATAAAAATCTGACTGCTCGATTGCTAAACTAACTTGCTAGCTATACAAGCTAACTTATAATGAAAAATATGTTCCAATGAGAGAAATATATCTGACAATGCATACTGTGAACATGAAAAACTGGTAACATACCCGAATCTAAGTCAAGGAAACTTTCTAGATTAGGACTAGTCTGGAGTGCATAAAGTCTATTCTGATGCTGACCACTATTAGTACCTTGCTGATGCAACTCCTTACCCCTATGTGCTAGAACTCTGCACTCTCGCATCCTATGTCTTGTATTTCCCCACCCAAATCATACATCACTGGCTGCCATACATGCACCTAGATGATTCTTACCACACTCTTCGCAAAGCAGATAAGTAAGACCACTATTTTCACTACCCTGGGCCTCAGATACTGGCACTCCATTATAATGGTCATTTCTAGACTTAGGTGCTGGTACACTAGCTGAGGATAGAGATGGGACTAAAAATTTCTGACTATGCTGAGAACGGTTACCACCCTATGACTTAGGCTCAGCAAAGCTGAAACTACCTGTCCTTGCTCTTTTACTCTATCTCTCTCATCCTAATTTTCTACTCCTCTATCTGCTGAGCATGTGTCATAAGTCTGGCTAAAGTCATATCACTATTTAACATAGTAGATCTGCACTCGTTTACCACACTATCATTCATCCCTGATATGAACTTACTCATCTTAGCTCTACCGTCTGCAACCACATGAGGGGCATATCTGGATAATTGAGTAAAATTGAGAGAATACTCCTTTACCATCATAATGACCTGCCTGAGGTTGATCAACTCTAGTACCTTAGCTTCTCTAAGCTCCAGCAGAAAGAATCTATCAAGGAAATTAGAGGAAAACTACTCCCACTCTATACGGCCTGCATCATCTAACCTTTCTAACTTCCACTGCTTGTACCAAGTATGAGCGACATCCTATAATTGGTATGTGGCTAACTTATCACTCTGAATAGTAGTAACCCCTATATTATCTGTCACCTTCTGAACCTGATCTAAGAATTCCTGCGGGTCCTCATCTAACTTAGACCTTGTGAAAGAAGAAGGATTCATTCAGGTGAAGTCCCAAATTCTAGTTGTAGCTAAATTGGCCACTGGGTTGGATAGAATGATATCCAGTCATTCATTATAGGCAGCGACTGACTGAGAAACAGTGGTGAATACGACCCTGAACTCTGCATGAGAAACATGATCGCCCAAATAGTCTTCAGGCTGAGGAGCTGACTGATTCTCATTTCTTCTTTTAGAAGGCATGTCTTTAGAAGAAAGGGAGAAATGGATTAGACTGAGATTATGCTCACTGGCATGACATAAATACTAAAAGAAGGGAAACTGTTCCTAAAACATCTCATGGCCTTCTGCACATAAGTGTGGTGCACAACACACGCATGTACAAGACTCTACTAGATGCAACTTTCAGACTTCCTAGGACTCTATTGAACCTTAGGCTCTGATACCAAGTTTGTAACACCCCGATTTTCTGAACCAGAATGCTACACGGTGCTCATGACCCCAAAGGACCACAAGCAAACCCATGACAGATATATGTACATGTATACTGAATAATAAATCATAAAATATAGAAATATGAACATGAAAGGACATAAGGTTTGAACTAAATAAATGTCTGATAACAAAATATCTGAAAAAGGTATAACAATACCAAAACAAGTCATAAATACTGAAAATAATGAGATCTGACTATCTAATCTGACATCTAGTCTGAAAGCCTCTAACTAAACTGAATAAGGAGTTGAAGGAACATGTCTCCAACAAACTCCATCTAGAAACTGAATAGTAAATGTAGCAATAATAATATCATCCTCAAATGATAAGGACTCACTTCAAACTCTGAACACTGGAATGCTACTGTTGATCTCGATCTCGTGCCTCTGAACCTATGGTGTAACATAACAAAAAGCACCATAGCGCAAATACGTCAGCACTTCTGAATATACTGAGTATACGAGTGAGGTAGGCTAAATGCAAAGGGTTATATGCATGAAAAATGCTGACTAATATGAATGTGAGAATACATACATGCATACATAACTGTAACTGAATAGATGAATGACTATTTCTGATAGTTTGAATTATGAAGAACTGGTCTGGTTGATTGTGTCTGACAGTCCTGAAGCTGAATACTGATATCATAATTTTTGATAACTTATATGACTGATACATGAGTTCAGAAAACTGATATAACTTATATAACTTGATGATTGGCCTAACCGATATAATTGATACTAAACGACTGTATCTGAAAGTATAAGTTCTGATGGAACTATCTGAGTTTCGTTCTACTTGGTGTAACTAAATCTGAGATCAGTCCTATCTTGCGAGTTATCTTTAAATCTAATAATTCTGATACTGATTAATCATAGTTGAGATCAGTCCTAGCTAATAGGTGATCTTGAAGTCTATTTACAATTGATAAGCATTGACTGTATCTAACAGTACTGAATCTATACTACTAAGCTGAGTTGACTGTGTCTAAAAGCCTTGATTCTGTAACTGAAACTGTGGGATGTGTTCATCTAATTGACATGCCCCAAGCTAAGCTGACTGGGGTCTAATCTTTTCCCTGACTGCAAGGGTGTCAGTACCGCGCCACCAGTAAAGACATTTGTTGTGGAGTCAGTCCTAATCTAGCGGGTGACTCCTGGGATCAGTCCTATACATATAAATGTGCTAACGGGTGACCCTTGAGTATGTCAGTCCTATCTAACAGGTGACATATTGTACCTACGCTGGCTACGTAGTTATGGAACTTAAGGATTGCTTCTAAGGATCTCAGTCCTAATCTAGTGGGTGAGTCCCCATCCCTGGGCTCACTCGGTGCTGAATCCTACTCCCATCTAAAAGACACTAAACTAAATAACTGGGTTGAACTGATTAACTGAAATGAACTGATTAGCTGAACTGATACTGATTAACTAGACTGATACTAGTGGTATTGTTTAGCAGAGCTAAACTAAGTTTACTTGATTCCGATGACTGATGGAATGTACTGAGTTATGAGGACTGGTTGAGAGTACTGAATTTACTGAGATTGACTGTGAATACTGAGGTTATAGATATTACTGAGTACTGAGATCACAGAGATTACTGAACTACTAAGATTACTGAGGTTACTGGATTTTCCTGAATCATATGACTGACTGAATTCTATAGATCATGGCTTGAATGAGAGTATCGTGATAACATAGCTCTAGGAAAACATCTATATTTTTGGGTACGAATACCCCCAGGACTCAATGGAAGGAAACAGACACAACATGGCTGACTTGATTATAAGATTGGAGTCCACAATTCACATTGTCATAAGTAGGGAATATTATACTTCATGTAGTTCCTCAACCTCTTAAGCATGGTAGGGAGTGCATGGATATATTTCATGTACATATAGTATATCTCCATTATCATACATGCTTCATACCACAACAATCGTAACACATCAATAGCATGGAATTTATATTGAAGTATATAGCTAACATAGACTTGTCATTTAGATATCATAGAACCATGTAAACATGAATTTCTATCATCCTAAGCATTTTATCAAAAACCTTGCATGCATAATATTGAGCATAGGTGTACTTAACAAATTTAGAAATCTTGAAATCTTGAACCACCCAAATTCATGGGTTTCCAACTAAAATATTCACATGATTCATGAAAAATACATCAAGATACAACCTTGTATCCAAACAACAATCATCAACATGAATATAGTCATGAAATAACAAGGAAATCACAATTTATAATTTCAAACATGATTCTTGACCTCCATGGATGAAAGGGACCCATGGATAAACACTATGCATACCTTAAAGCTTGATCTTGAAAGAGATATAATGTTTCTTGAATGTTCTTGAAGAAATCTTTAGGATTTCTATTGATTTTTCTTGACTAGGGCTTAACCCCTTTCAAAGAGAATGCTCTTGTTCTTGAAGAGATGATCTTGAGAGAAACCCTAATCTTGTGGTTGAAAGTGTATGAGAGAGATTTTTGAGATGTTTTACTAAAGAGAATGGAAGATAATACATTCCTTAAGGGTTATAAGTCATGGGAAGTGAAGAAAAAAATACCAAAATACCCTTACTAAAATGTCCCTCAAGTTATGGAAAGAAAAGCTGATGACATTCGTGACAAGTCATCAAAAATGTGACAGGCCATCAAAAATGTCGTCACACAGAAGCTGGATTCTTCCTAAGGCTGATGACAATTTTGACAAGGCATCACAAATGTGATAGGCCATAAAAAATGTTGTCACACAGAAGCTGGATTCTACCTAAGGCTGACGACAATTTTGATAAGGCGTCACAAATGTGAAAGGCCGTAAAAAATATCGTCACACAGAAGTTGGATTCTGCCTAAGGCTGACGACCTTTGTGATAGAGAGTCACAAATGTGGTAAGCTATCATGAATGTCATCACTTAGGATCTGGTTTCTTCCTAAGGATGACGACCTTCGTGATAGGGCGTCACAAATGTGGTAAGCTATCACGAATGTCATCACACTATTTCCAGCCTGACATGCTGGAGTAAAATAGGAATAACTCTTTGCTCCGATATTGGATTTAGACAAAATTGGTACCGTTGGAAAACTAATTCAATTAAATATCTGTTGATAGGTCATGAGATAAAAAATTCCTAGTATAATGAGGTATATTCTCATTTGAAATTAACTATACCAATATCCTTCTCATGAATTCAATCGATAAGGAATGTTTTGATTCATTTTATAGATGGGAGATATTTGAAGCCTCAATATACATCTAACTTTCTCATAAAACTATAAAAGAACCATTATGTACTATGCATGAGATTGGTACATGGATCTAATATTAGTTTGGATTTTTCGGGGTATTACATTTGCATTGTGAATTAGTTATTTGAAGATGGTTAAGTGTAGTGACTTGAAATGGGTGGTTATGAGTTGAAAATGGTTAAGTATAGTTACTTGAAAATTGTCAAGTATAATGACTTGAAATTTCAATTAATTATCTATTTGAAAATTATTAAATGTAGTGAGTTGAAAATGATTAAGTGTAGTTATTTGAAATTGCGAACTTGTGACTTGAAAATGGTTAAGTGTAGTTACTTGAAATTGTGAACTTGCGACTTGAAAATGATTAAGTGTAGTTACTTGAAATGTGTACTAATAACTTAAAAATAATAAAGTATAGTTACTTGAAAATGATTTAGTATAGTGACTTGAAATGTGAATTAATTAATAGAAAATAGTTAAGTGTAGTGGTTTGAAATGTGTACTAGTAATTTTAAAATGTTTTAAGTCTAGTGACTTGTAATGTGAATTAATTATTTGAAAATGGTTGTGTAGTGACCTGAAGTGTGTAGTAGTGACTTGAAAATGGTCAAGTGTAGTTACTTGTAAGTGTAGTTATATTGTTGCAAATACTCCTTTTTTATTTTCCTTTTTTCTTTTGCAACTCTAATCTTGTCATTTGTCTTCTATGGATTTTGTTGTAGCATCAGGCAATTTAGTACAAGCGGTCTCTTGTGGTAGTTAGGTCTTGCTGGACTGTTGGAAGTTAAAGAATTTGTTAAATGATGAACGCCCATCTCAAGAAAACAACCAAGAGGATGAAAGTGATGATAACTCTAACGATGTGAACGAAAGTGATTCTAATCTTGATAACATGGATGAAAGTGATTCTGACCTTGATGGTTGGTAGTTTTATTGAGGATTCAAGTTTGAAATATTTTGTTTTGGACTATTTAAGAATCATACATTATTGATGTGGATGTTTTGAATTATGATTTTTTGTTAGCTATTATGATTTACATTAGACTTGTATTGAATGATGTTTTTGAGAATTATTAAAGGTTTTGAATAGATTTTTGATTAATTCTGAAATATTTTTAGTAATTTACGTGAGAATTATTACTTGAAAATTTTCATGGGGATGTACATGCTAAATATTCCTGAAAATTTTCTTGAAAAAAATTGTTCTTGAGTATTAACTTGGGGCATTTCATACGAATTTTCTTGTGAAATAGTCTGTGAAAAATAATTTGTGAATTTTTTCGTGAAAATCTGTAGGTAAAATCCCTTTTTATGAATTTTATCAAATAATTCATGCAAAATTTAATAGTTAATCACAAATAAATCCCCATATAGCATACCTGCTGATTTATTTCCACAGCTAAATTACCTTGGGATTTACTTGGGAATCTTAGAAGGGAATAATTTGTGAATGTTTTCGTGAAAATCCGTAGGTAAAATTCCTTTTTTATGAAATTTTACCAAATAATTCATGCAAAAATTTGATAGTTAATTGCAAATAAATCAGCAAATAATGTACTTGCGGATTTATTTTTGCAGCTAAATTACATAGGGATGTTATAAATCCACAGGTAACAATTACCTATAAAAGTATTTCCATTGGATTCTAATTGGTAAGAAAATCCACAGGTAATCAAATTACTTGGGAATTTTACCACATTATCCCTATGAAAATCCCCAGGTAATAAGCACTTTTCTTGTAGTGATATTTGTTACAGTACTATGTATTAATATGATTCTTTTATTGATAGGATTTTATCCTATGTAAGCTAATATAGTCATATACTAATTACATATCCTATTCAATATTGTTGGATGCATAACTAATAAATAATAGACCATAATATTAACAATACATGACAAAAGTCTTTAATGCTCCAAATCTGCTGATCAATATGAAATACTGTCATCTTAATTAAAACTCTATCTATTAATATCATTCTCTCTTTTTCCGTCTCTCTCTCTCACACACACATACTATTTCGTATTAACTTAACACACAAAAGCTGTCGGCAAACACCCTAAAATAAATTTAAGATGTGTAAATTCCTTGATGTAATGACCCTTCTGGTTATCTTTTATATTTCTACTTATCTTTTCCGTTTGAGCTTCTCCATAGCATCCCCAAGTTATTTATGACCTGCTGGGACTGACGGTTCGATTACCGGGGTAGTTTGTTTGATTTTTAGAGTCAATTCTCTATTTTGAAGTCTTTATTGGTTCTAAATGGCCATCAGACAAAAACTTTAGCAAGTCAATATCGGATGCAAATTATGAATGCATCAACTACTCTAAAATATTGATTTTAGTCTCTGTAGACCTTTGGTTCGGGTCCCAATACACCCAAGCTCATTTCGACCTATTGGTTAGAAAGTTGGAAAATTGGGAATACGGGTGTGGGATCCACATTAGGTTGAAATGACCCCGGATGTAAAAATCCAACTCCTACATCACCTATAGAATGTTGATCTAAGTCTAGGGGGACCCTTGGTTCAGGTCCCAAGGTTCCCAGACTTATTTTGGGCTATTAATCTGATTTTATGAAAAATAAAATATAGGCATTGGCGCCACTTTTGCTAAAACTATATCATATGAGAGTTTTGATGATTTGAATGGATTTGAAATGTATTTTAAACTCAAATTTCACTATTGGATCATGTTCTTTGGGTTCTGAATGAGTTTCGAGGGTCAAAAATAAGTTTTTGACTGTGTTGTCATCTGGTGGCCATGGGGATACTGTTATCGAGAAAATGGTATGGTGATTTCCCTAGAATGATAGCAAGCCCTAGGTGGCAATCATGGCAATTTCACACCTAATAGGGGTATTAAAGAGAACCCTAGGTCGCATTTTGGTAATGTTTACTTATTTTTGGGAGCTAGAAGCCCTAAATGAGTGTGATAACTCGAAATTGATCATTGTGGGTGACTTGGGATCTTTCTAAACACCTATTAGCATGATTTTCATTCAAATTAATGTAATATTTCATCATTTTCTTAGTGAATTTAGTTCATGACCCAAAACCCCAAATCCACTTAGGGATTGATTTTAGCACAAAGTTTGTTTGCACCTATTTCTTAAGGGTTATGATTCTTTGATGGTGTATAAGTGTTGGGTTTATGTCGAAAATGCATTTTCTGTAAGTGCGACCCACTTAGGTTTTTTGGTGTCATTTTTGGAATCAAAGAACAATGGTGTAATGTGGGTAATGGGTATCATTATTCTTGTATTGATAAGTAAATTATGATTTGGTAGTGTGATGACATTTTGGGCTTGTTAAGAGAAGATGGACGTTTGTGAATGATGTGTGATTTTGTGGTTCATCCTTGAGGCAGGCTTCTACCTACTCTTCTTTGAAGATGATTTGTGTTATATATGGCATGTGAATATGAAGGTTAGGCTTGATTATGAGTAGAATAAGTTATTCTTGATCATTGATGTTTGAGAATTAGATGAGGGTTTTCGGACCAGTAAGGTGGTGTGTTTATGAGAATTTTAGAATCGTTTTACCTTCTCCCTAGATTGAGCGAATTTGTAGCATGGATATGATTTAATGTTAGGTTTGGGATGTAGTTTAAGTTTAGGAATCATGGTTTAGTTGATTAACCTTGGTTGGGCTAGTCTAGTGGTCTTGAAACCGTAATTTGGGTACGGTGACTTGAATGCCCATGTTTCTAGGAAAAGTTTCTATCTTAGAATTGGTTATGGCTTACTTGACATCTAGAATTTGAAATAGATACCTTCGCCTAGTTTGGGGAATAATTTGCCTAAATATGGAATTTGAGGATTAGAAGTGGGATTGTCATGCCCACTTAGGCCAAGACTTGTGTTAGCCTTGTGAACTTAGTTGTGGATGTTTGGCATAGTTGAGAACCATAGTATAAGGTTACTTCATGGCTTATTAAGTGATGATGTATTTTTCCCCAAATAATGTTATTTGGGCGTATAGATATGTTATTGCCTCTTAGTTATGGTATTGGGCCTATAGAGATGTTGCTTCCTCTTAGATATGATATTGGGACTATAGAGATGTTATTTCCTCTTAGTTATAATATTGAGCCTTTAGAGTTGATATTCCTCCTAGCTATGTTATTTCTTCCATAGAGATTCTATTTCCTCTTAGACTTGATATTTGACCCATAGAGAAACTATTTCCTCCTAGACTTGATATTGGCCCATATAGATACTATTTCCTCTTAGGCTTGATATTTGGCCCATATAGATGCTATTTCTTCTTTGACTTGATATCTGGCCCATAGAGATGCTATTTTCCCTTAGACATGACGTTGGGTCCTTAGAGATAATTTTCCTTTTAGTTATGATTATTGGGACTATAGAGATGATATTTCTCTTAGCTATGATAATTATCCTAGAGAGGTGATAATCCTCATTGTCATAATGTATTACCTATAGATATGAGATGTCTTATAGATGAGATATTCTTATTGATATTATGCTTCCTAGATGTGAGTTGCCTCCTACATGTGCGATGATTATAGATATGCCACGGCTTATAAATATGATTATTGATATGAGTTTCGAATACATATATGGTCCTATGATCGTGATATTGATATTATGATTATTTCAGACATATCATTGGGCCAAAGATTGTATTATGATATCGGTTGGACATCCGAAAAGTAATTATCCTTGTAAAGTATAATGTTTTAGAATATGGATATATATGTTTATATTTGTATACACCTCTCTCCGGTATGGGACAGAGGAAGATGCAGTATGACACTTATGTTTCCGTTCATTGAATACTTTTTATAGCATGTATAGATTTGATACATTCATGATTATTATATTGGCAATTGATATGATCTTAGTTGAAATACAATCTTATGTCTGTTCTTCCTAAATAAGGGTTAAAACTAACTTTTAACCTTTAAAATGGATTTCTCTACAATAATATTGTCCTAACTTATTGGACAACTTATATATAAAATAGGTTAATAATGATATTTTGAAGATTTGATCGAGATTGATTTCGATCCATAACACTATTATTTACTCTAATCATGAGATATTTTGATCCTTTATACACTTCTATAATGATTTAGTTTCGAAGATCACTCTGGGTAATAGTCTTACGGATTTACACTCTTTTTATGCACAACTTGAGTCTGTGCATCTATTATATATCTATACATATGTGTGTATTAATGGTTATGATGATATTGATACTCGACAAGGCTAAAGGATACTATTATGATGATATTGATACTCGACAAGGCTAGAGAATACTTTTATGATGATATTGATGCTTATCAAGGTTGGAGGATACTGTGATGATAATATTGATACTCCACAATGTCGGAGAACACTATGATGATATATTGATACCCGACAAGGATGAAGGTTGATTATGATGATGATGGTCATAACGGTGATAGTTATGATGAAGATAGTTATGATGATGAGATTTTAATATAGATAGTGTACCTTGCATTTGTTTATGCATCTACATCACCTATCACCAGTATGCGCTTATGTCTATCAGCCGTATGGGATGGTTACGTAAATATAGATGATGATTATTCTTTCTATTATTATGTGCTGATTGAACCTTACAAGTTTGGTGTGGGTGTACGCATAGGATTGACTAGGTATTTCGTTGTTTGGAATAGTCGATTACTTACGCGGTTGTTGATATTGTTGTTATCATTATTATAATCATTATTATGGATAGTTGTGATAGATTGGTCATTGATTTAATATCGAGACTGGAGGTATATTTCTGGCCTATTCTATATTATGATTGCATTATTATGCATGATTATTTCATGTCTAGCCATGTCGATTAGAAATCCTGAGAATGTTAGTATTAAATCCTGATAGGTTTATAATGAGGTATTAAAATTAGAACATGATAATTTAGGTTATACTTTGAGTTGACCTCATATTTATATGTATATATACATATATACCTTGCTATATGTATCTATGGTACTACCATATATCTTTTCCTTTAGTTGTTCAAACTGTATATTTATTCCTTGGCCTTGTATATCATTATCTATTCTTATTTCACTCTTTATTCATATATTGTCCTAGGATATACAATATAGTATTGAGATTCACGAATATGGATGAAATAAGATAGTTCATCCTTGATACTTCCTTATCCTTATTATATTAGTCTCTTGGACATGACTAGAATAGGCTATCCTTTTTATCATATTGGCTTGTTAGATGATTTCAGGACTTTTGCATATAGTTTCCATTTTGTTTAAATATTCTATATATCTGCTTTATCTTTGGAGCTCAATTGGTAGTTTTCTACTAAGTACCATTCGTTTAGTACTCATAGTACACTTTTTCAGCCTGCAAATTATAGTACGAGTTATTGTCGTTGATGTACGCATCGTGCGGAGCATCCATGGTTCAGAGACTTAGAGTGATCTCCTGACATTATGAGTATTACTTATCTCTCTCTTCTGTATTAGACTAGTTTCTATAGTGTATTCAGAGATAAGTCGTATCAGTGTAATTTTTTTGATATTTAACTTTTGTACTCTTATTAAATTTGAAGCTCTTGTACTAAAACCACCAGGTCTTGGGATTACATTATGTATTGATCTTATTTCATACATTTCCTTAATTATCTATTTGAGTAGTCCATTACTAGCCATTACGGACTACGAGTTTGTCTTGCCTACTAGTGGGTTATAAAAGGTGCCATCATGACCTGAGATAATAGGTTATAACAAATAGGTATTAGAGCCTAGATTTTATTGGTATATTAGTAGAAGATCTAAGTGTTAGTAGTGTCATACGGATCGGTGTGAAGACATCCGTAATTTATCTTTGGGAGGCTATAGTGACATTTTAGTAAATTCACTTCTTGACTCTTTGTCGTATGTCTACATTGCTATTAACCTCAAATGCATTCCTTGACTCAATTCATTCCCTAATAAACGATGCAAGATGGGCGATAGTTTCAACAAATGCAGGTAAGACTTCAACGCGCGTTTCCAAAGTTTTAATGCAATATCAAACTAGAGAGTTAGATATGTATATAGAACATCTGAAATGTCAACCAAAAGATTCAGGGACAGTTTAGGATTAAGTTGATATCATGGCTACTTCAACCCTTTTGAGGTTTAGCATTGGAGATTCAAGTCATGTTGTAGATCCCTCTCCACCATGAATGACATTCAATTTATTGAGCAGTTATTACACCAGAGTTGGGTTTATTGGTGTTCATCAGGGTTTGTGACCAGCTTGTAAGTACGAGATTGGATTTCTCGATTAGACCAGGCATATTCTTATGCTATATTCTTTAGATCTGGACATTGGAGCATGGATATGTTAGAGGATTATTATTGTCACTTCGTTTGGTGTTAGAGCACTTGATAGCAGCTGAGTCTTATTTTCCTCAAGTTGTTGATTGTGAGAGGATCATAGAGAGCATATGTATTGAGGCTTATGGAAATGGCGGCAAGAGGCTAAGCCATCCATATAGTGCTATTCATATTTTATCCGGGAGTGAGGATTCTTTTGATAGCGTTAAAATTTTCTTGCAACGTATTGGCTCTATGCTAATGATAGTTTATACTACGAGTGATTCTCAGATTAGCCATAATGACCATAGTGGGCAGAGTCCCCATTAGATTTGTAGATTTTTGGTATGGTTCTTTAGGGCATGGCGACCATTTTGGATTATGAGGGACAATATCTCAAAGTATTCTAGGATCTTAGTTTGGTTGTTTTGAGTTGAGGCACTATCTCAAAGAGTGTCCTAAACATGAGTTAGTTGATTAGATAGAGTTAGCACGTATTCCTCGCCACCCAAGATTCTTGAGACAGACTATGATTGCCTAAAGATGGACATAATTCTAGAGATTTCTCTCAATGTTAGTTGGTTAACCATTTGGGCTCAGTTTATATTCTCGCTATATTAATGCTTCACGAGTTGCTACAACTATGAAGAGATTGACTACGGGTCTAAAAAGTATCCCCAACATGGAATTTCTAGTCATCCAACTTATTCATATTAGCCTTGTAATTTTGTGGCATCTTCTGTTAGATAGTGCACGTAGTGCCTTAGTTGATGATTTGGCCGGTCAGTTCAAGTTTAGACTCATTTAGATTTATTTCCCCTATGCCTAACAGGCATGTGATTGCGGATTTTGCCATGATAGGTGTGCTTTTATTTCATGTATTTATTTGTTATTATATGTATTGGAGTCTTCGTATCCATTGATGAATATATGCCATGATGAGTTCATATTGATTATTGCGTGCCTTGTTATTGACTTCATGATTATGTGACTACTCCTATGGTTTATTTCTTTTAGTAGTGGATAGAGAACATTTGTGCTGATCTTACTCATTATGAGTGTAGCATTTGGGTTCGAGTCCCATTTATCATGGCACGTTGGCCTTATTATGGCCCTTGAGTGGTACATGATATTGATGTTCATTTTGATACCGCCTATTCATTATATTGATGTTGATATTAATGTTGTTATTTCTACCAATGCTCGAGGTTATTGATATTATTTGATATTATTCCTTGATGTAATTGATTCTCACTGGGTAGCTGTATATCGAGTGTTATCTAGTTAGAATTTATTTTTTGTTATTCTTTTTTGATGGCTTGAGTAGATATATCCCAATTTGATGATTTCTTTCCTATAGCATGGAGAGGTTAATTTTTCTCTCTTGGTTAGCCGTGTTAGATTGATTTGGGTATGTATTGTGATATCGAAGGTAGGTTGACCTTTGGTGGCTCTGTTATGATTCTAGGGTCAACAATTTTTTGTATTGCTTGTTTTTGAGTTTGGGATCCTTGTTTTTTCTTTATGGGTTGTGAAAGTTTTCATCTTGTCTATTCTATTCCATATAGCCTATTTTATGCTTGAATAGTTTTTGGGTCCATTGTTCATTTGTAGCTAGTTCATCGTTCGATAGTAATTTTAAGATTGAGATGTCGTGGATTTATCTTTTAGATTTTTTGGTTTTATTCTCTTTTGATGGATTTCCCTCTTTATTAGTATAGAGGTTTGATGCTTATTTCTTACTATGCTATGGTTTTGTCTAGTGGAGTTACAAAATTTGAGCCGTGTGACCTTTCCTGTGATCACTTCTTGAGTTAGCAAATTAGGAGTTCTTTATCTTGAGTTGTTGATTTTCTGGTGGTGGTCTTGACTTTGACCTTTGTTTTGAGATCGGTATATTGCTTCTTCGATGATGTAATTCTTGGATGAATTTAGAAAATCCCTATTTCAGAGTTTATTGGGCCTAATGAGGTTTGGTGGAGTGATTCTCCTCGATGATATGTGCCTATGTCCGTTCTTTGATGAGGTAAAGTGTTGGATTGATTAGCTCTAACATAAGTTGCATTCTTCGAGTTGCTAGAGTTTTTGCCTTTACTAGTGTGGTTTGCAGCCTTGGGGAGTTTTTAAGTATGTTTCGATAGTTTATGCCCTCCAATAATTATGGAGTGGGTTATTTACATTTTCAGCCGGTGATTTATCCTTTGGCATGATTCCCTTTTTCTGGATATATTCATACCCTATAGCTGATATAAAGTTGGTTGTTTGTGTTTTAGTCGATGGTTATCCCTGAGGTAATTTTGTTTTTTCAGATATGTCTAAACTATGGCTAGGTATGATTTTATCTTGGATGTGTCAAATTTGAATAGTAAAGTCGATTTGAATGGTTGGGAATGATATAGGCTTATTAGTTTAGCTTTGACTTGACGCCTTTGAATTGAGATTTGGAAGTTCAGATAGATCTAGAATATGAATGCTTACCCGTCTTCAGTTTTGGTTTGCGTAGTTGAGATCGATCCATTTAGCCTCGGTGTTGAGGTTTTAGCTTGGTGTTGTAGAACTTGCGTACAACTTCATTTTAGACTTGTCTTTGTTTAGATTTCATTTATAGGATAGTTGAGCCTACTCTGTGGTTGACTATTCGGTCTTCTCGACTTCGGATTGATTATAGTCGATGAGTGTTTGATGATAAGACATGGACCCGGTATTGGTTCTTTCATCTTTGACCTTGAGTCTCAAATTTTCTTTGGGAATTTTTGATGATATACTCAGTGGCAGTAATATACCCGAGTTGCATTCAGTATATCTTCATTCTCGATTGATGGGACATCCTGGAGTAAAACATTCAGTGATGAGTAGTTACACCTTGGACTTTAGAATTTCAGTATGATTTTTATTCGGACTGGTTGCAAAATTTGCATGGATTGTATTCCTTGATTATCTCCATTTTTGTACCCAAATAGCGCCTTATGGGCATATTCTCATGATTATCATATGGACTTTCAATGGATCAGCTTTAGTTTTTTGAGTTCTCTATGATGAGATTGTGCGAACGAGACTCAGGAGATTTTTTCTCAATATTTGGAGAGGATAACAAGTGTGGAATGGTAAGAAAGTGTATATTTGGATTGGGAGTCGGTGGCATGACTCATGTCTTGGTTTATTTTTGGCTTGGATGAGCCTTTGTTGATTTGCATAGGTATCAAGATGGTATTAGTGTGTTGTGGTTCAGTTTGTGTGCATCATACTGTTTGGTTCAGTTGGAGGCTAGTTAGTGGTTGAAGTTAAGTTTTGGATGTTTGGATATGAAGTAAAAGTGTTGGTTGAAAAAGGGATACCTATGGAAAAATCCCTTAGAAGCATTTTCTCTTTGCTAAGGTTATCAAGGAAGTCATGCTTGGAGCATGCGTGACCAGTATCCCATTCTTTCGAGCTTTTGAGATTTCTTCTATCCATTGACTTTCAGGGACGAATGTCCTTTTAGTATTGGATATTGTTATGACCCTTTTGGTCATTTTTCATAATTACGCCATCGTCTCCATTTGAGCTTCTCCATAGTTTTCCTAAGTCATTTATGACTTCCTGGGACCGACAGTTCGATTACCAGGCAGTTCATTTGATTTTTAGACCCAATTCCCTATTTTGAAGTCTTTGTTGGTTCCAAATGGCCACTGGGATTAAACTTTAGTAAACAATCTCAGATTCAATTTCTGACTACGCTAGCAGCTCCAGAATATCACTTTTAGGCTAGCTAGACCTTTGATTCAGGTCCCAATCCACCCGAGCTTATTTTGACCTATTAGTCAGAAAGTTGGAAAATCAAGAATGTGGGTGTGGGACCCATATTTGGTCTAAACGACCTATGATGATAAATCTGACTTCTCCATCACATCTAGAATGCCAAATTTAGGTGAGGGGACCCTTTGGTTCAGGTCCCCAGGATCCCGCACTTATTTTGGGCAATTGAGCGAATTTTATGAAAACAAGAACTATAGGTGTGGGTCCCACTTTTTTCCAAAATGATCTAGAATGAAAGTTTTGATGATTCCAATGGATTTAAAGTGTGTTTTACACTCAAATTTCACTATTGGATCATGTTCATTAGTTTCCGAATAAGTTTCGAGGTTCAAAAATAAGTTTTTGACTTTGCTATCATATGGTACTCGGGGAGATACCACGATCGCGAAAAATGGTATGGCAATGGCCCTAGCATGATAACGACCCTTGGATGGCGATGACGGAATCTCTACACCTAGTAGGGGTATCAAAGAGCACCCTAGGCCGCGTTTTGGACATTTTGTCTTGTTTTTCGTACTTAGAAGCCCTAAATGAGTGTGATAGCTCAAAATTGATCATTGTGGGTGACTTGGGATCTTTCTAAACATCTATTATCATGATTTTCATCCAGATTAAGGTAAGATTTCATCAATTTCTTGGTGAATTTCTTAGTTCTTGACCCAAAACCCTAAATCCACTTAGGGCTTGATTTTTGCCTAAAGTTTTCTTGGTTTGCACCCATTTCTTGAGGGTTATGATTCCTTAATATTGTATGAGGGTTGGGTTGACCTCGGAAACCCGTTTTCTGCAAGTGGGACCTACTTGGGGGTTTTGTTGTCATTTTTGGACCCAAAGCACAATGGTTCAATATGGTTATCGCTATTCTCATATTGATGAGTAGATTATGATTTTGGTAGTGCGATGGAATTTTGGGCCTGTGAAGTGGAGATGGACATTGGTGAATGATATGAGATTTTGTGGTTCGGCCTTGAGGTAGGCTTCTACCTACCCTTTTTTGAAGACGATGCGTGTTATATATGACATATGATTATGAATGTTAGGCTTGATTATGAGTAGAATGACTTATCATGATCATTGACATTTGGTGATTAGATGAGTTTTTTTAGACCCGTAAGGTGGTGTGTTTATGACCCTTTGGGACTCCTATCGCTTTCTCCCAAGATTGAGCTAATTTGTAGCATGGATATGATTTAATGTTTGGTTTGGGATGTGGTTTAAGTGTTGGTACCATGGGTTAGTATAATTAACCTTTTGGGTTAGTCAAGTGGTCTTGAAACTGTAATTTGGGTAGAGTGACTTGAATGCCCATATTTCTAGGTAGAGTTCCTATCTTAGAATTAGTTATGTCTTACTTGACATCTAGAAGTTGAACTAGATACCTTACCCTAGTTTGGGGCATAATTTGCCTAAATATGGAAATTGCGGATTAGAAGTGGGATTGTCCGGCCTACTTAGGGCAAGACTTGTGCTAGCCTTGTGGACTTAGTGTCTGATGAAAGGCATAGTTGATACTAGTAAACATTAGTATAAGGTTACTTTGTGTCTTGTTGAGTGATGATGTATTTTTTCCCCAGATAATGATATTTGGGCCTATAGAGATGTTATTTCCTCTTAGTTATGATATTGGGGCTATAGAGATGTTACTTCCTCTTAGATATGATATTGAGCCTAAAGAGATGTTATTTCTTCTTAGTTATAATTTGGGCCTTTAGAGATGATATTCCTTCCAGATATGTTATTTCGCCCTTAGAAATGCTATTTCCTCTTAGATTTGATATTTGGCCCATAGAGATGCTATTTCCTCTTAGACTTGATATTTGTCACATATAAATGCTATTTCCTCTTAGACTTGATATTTGGTCCACAGAGATGAAATTTCCTATTAGACTTGATATCTGGTCTTAGAGATGTTATTTCCTTTTAGACATGACGTTGGGTCCTTCAAGATGATTTTCCTCGTAGTTATGATTATTGGGGCTATAGATATGATATTACTCCAAGATATGATAATTGCCCTAGAGAGGTGATATTCCTCATTGTCATGATAATGGACCTATAGATATGAGATGTCTTATAGATGAGATATGCTTATTGATATTATGCCTCCTAAATGTGAGATGCCTCCTACATATAAGATGATTACAGACATGCCATGACTTATAAATATTATTGTTGATATGGGTTTCGGATACGTATGTGGGCCTAAAGACATGATATTAATGTCATGTTTATTCCAAACATATTATTGGGGCAAAGGCCGTGTTACGATATTGGTTGGACATCTGGGAAGTAATTATCCGTGTAAAGGATACGGTTGTAAAAAATGGATAAATATTTTTATGTTTATATACGCATCTCTCAGGTATAGGTTTGAGAAAAATGCAGTATGATGATTATGATGCCATTGATTGAATACTTGTGATGGCATGCATAAATTTGGTACATTCATGATTATTATTTCGATAATTGATGTGATCCTAGCAGAAATATGATCTTATCACTATTCTTCCTAAATAAGGGTTAAAACCCCTTTTTACCTTTAAAAATGGATTTGTCTACAATAATAAGGCCTAACTTATTGGATAGCTTATAAATAAAATAGGTTAATAATGTTGTTTTAAAGATTTGTCCAAGACAGATTTTGGTCCATGACTTGAAACTATTATTTACTCCGATTGTGAGATATTTTACCCTTTCTACACTTTTATAACGATTTAGTCCCAAAGTTCACTCTGGTCAAAAGACTTATGGATTTAAATTTTTTAGCCATGACTTGAGTCCGTGCACCTATTATATATCTATATATATGTGTGTATTAATGGTTATGATGATATTGATACCCGACATAACCGTAGGATACTATTATGATGATATTGAGACTTTTCAAGGTAGGAGGATACTGTTATAATAATACTGATACCCGACAAGGTCGGAGAACACTGTGATGATGATATTGATACCCGGTAAGGCCGAAGAACACTGTGATAATATATTGATACCCGGTAAGGTTGGAGGCTAATTATAATGATGATGGCTATGATGATGACAGTTATAATGGAGATGGTTATGATGATGAGATTGTGATATTAATTGTGTACCTTGCATTCATTCTTGCATGCACATCACCTATAACCATTATGCACTTATGTATATCAACTGGTATGGAATGGTTGTATAGAAATAGGTGCTGACTATGCCTTGTGTTGGTGTTTGCTGATTGAACCTTCTGAGTCTAGGGTAGTGGGGGCATGCATAGGCATGAATAGGTTTTTGGTTTTCCAAAATAGCTGATTACTCGCGCTATTGTTGATATTGTTATAATCAGTATTATGGCTAGTTATGACTGATTGGTCATTGATTTGGTATAAAGATTTGAGCTATGTTTTCGGCCTCTTCTATCTTACAATTGTATTATTATGAAGGATTATTTCATGTCTAGCCATGTGGATTAGAAATCCTGAGTATGATAGTATTAAATCCTGATAGGTTTATACTAAGGTCTTAAAATAGGAACATTATAATTTAACTTATACTTTGAGTTTACCTCACATTTATATGTCTATCAAAATATATACCAAGCTATATGTAGCTATGGTACTGCCGTATATCCCTTCCTTCATTTGTTCATATTGTATATTCATTCCTTGGCTTTATATATTGTTATCAGTTCTTCTTTCGCCCTTTATTCATATATCGGCCTAGGATATACGGTATAGTATTGAGATTCACGAATATGGATGGAATATGATAGGTCATCCTTGATACTTCCTTCGTCTTATTATGTTAGTCTCTTGGAGATGACTAGAATAGTCTATCCTTATTATCTCATTGACTTGTTATATGATTTTAGGACTTTTGTGTATAGTTCCAATTCTGATTATATGTTATATATATTTTCTTTATATTTAGAGCTTAGTTGATAGTTTCCTACTGAGTACTATTCATTTGTTTCTTATACTACACTTTTGCAGCCTGCAAATCATAGTATAGGTTATCGCTATTGATGTGTACCTCATGCGGAGCTTTCATGATTTAGAGACTTAGAGTGAGCTCCTGACATTTGGAGTATTACTTATCTCTATCTTGTGTATTAGACTAGTCTCTAGATTGTATTCAAAGATAAGTTGTATCAGTGTAATTCCTTTGATATGTCACGTTTGTACTCTTAGGGGTTGTTTGGTAGAGTGTATAAGAATAATGCAAAATATGGTATATTAGTAATGCTTGTATTAGTTATGATTGCATTAGTTATGCTTGTATTTTTCTTATGCAGTGTTTGGTTAGATCTATTAAAAACATATGAATTACATAATTTAATTTATTTTTTACATAATACACTCAATATATATGTTGGAAAGGATGAAATTTTTTTTTGAGGGGTAATAGGGTCTTTAAGCATGCTAATGCATGCATTAGATCCATTGCATTACTAATGCCATGAATTTTGAGGTATTAATAATGCACACCTCAATACACAATAGAGTGTATAACTAATACTTGCATTAGTTATACATAGGGTAAAAGGGTATACCAAACAAGGTTCTACTAATACACATTAAACTAATGCATGTATTAACATTCCAATATAATCTACCAATCGACTCCTTATTATATTAGAAGCTCTTGTACTGATACCATCGGGTTTTGGGATTATATTATATATTGATCTTATTTCATATATTTCACATTTCCTTCCTTTATATATTTGAGTAGTGCGTTACTAGACATTTTGGACTATGGGTTTGGCTTGCCTGCTAGTGGGTTATTAAAGGCACCATCATGACCTGAGAAATTGGGTAGTGACACTTGATATCTTCTACTAAAGTTGTTGGGGATAAGCATATGAATTGTTGTTCTACACAAGTTTGCAAATATAGTGAGAAATTCAAAACTGGGGTGGTATGTAGCTTTATATTGGAGAACTCATTAATAGTTATACCTCGGAATTTTCGTATATTCTACATTACCAGTGTTTTAGATAATTTAAATTACAACTCATTGTTGGATATGAGGACTGGAGAATCCATTACCTACAGGAAATACTACAAAAAGAGGTTTGCACACTTAGCTATTAATTTCCTGATGTACCTTTTCCATATATCATCTTTTGGTTTCAAAATATTAAGTAAGGTGTGGTTCAGGCATGAGATCAATATATGCTTTGAAGGAGAACCATTTCTCAGGGGAAAATATATTTGTAAAGTTCATAATTGCCTTTAGAGATGCAGAATTCAAAAGGATAAAGGTTTGATCATATGGTTCTTCTTTTGTTAGAATGCTTATATCTATGATCCCTTAGCATTGTAATAAAAGAAGAATCATATGATCAAACCATTAATTAACCTTCTGAATTCTGAATCTTTGAAGGTAATTGTTCACTTTACAATTATGTCCCCCCCTAAGAAACGGTTCTTCTTCAAAGTATATGTTGATCCCATACCTGTAAACCATACCTTACTTATTATTTTTAAACTAAAAGATGATATATGGAAAAAGGTGCATCAGGAAATCAATAGCTATTTTAAAATGCTTTTTTAGTAGTATTCTGTGTAGGTAATGGATTCTCCCGTTCTCATATCCAATAATGAGTTGCAATCCAAATTATCCCAAAAAATTGGTAGTACACTATGTATGCTCATTATGAGGTGTACGTACCAATGAGTTCTCCAACATACAACTACATCATCCCCACTTTTAATGTTCACGGTGCATTTGGGACCATGTGTAGAACATCAATACATATGATTATCCCCAAGAATTTAAGAGGAAACATCAAGGAATTCACACACTTCCAATTAATTTTTGAGGTTATAAAATACCTATTCAATGCTTAGCAGTAACTTATCCTACTACTTTAATTTATGGAATTTCTATAAATAGTCTATCTTTTAAAGGTTAGTTTGGTAGATTGATTCTATACCCTTAGTAGGACTGTAATTTTAATTATGATGTTTGATAGTCAAAATTTATTGTAATGCACAATTGGATTTGCCATTAGCTGACAATGAACATACTTCTTTTATGTTAACCAATTTTGTGTGATGACATCAAGCAAGGAAGATTTTAGATCATAAATATTTATGATAAGATTGTACTTCATAGGCATGTTAACACTAACGTCTCAGTAAAATAAGTGATCTAAAATCTAAAAAGAACTAGTGTAGACTACTAACACACGAATTGGGTTCTTATAGGTGAGTAAGAACAAAAAACTAAAAAACACAAAACTTTACATGGAAAACCTCCTTGTTCATGGAAGTAACAACCACGATCTACAATGTCTATGATTTCATAGACAAAATCCACCAACTTCAATAGAGCAAGTTTAATTATAAACCTTTACTTAAAGAAACTAACTCTAGTAACTAACCAAAAATATAACTCTATGTTCTGTTCAAAACTCTCTAAGAAGTCAAATTCACTTCTTGTTACAAGCCTCAACAAATAAGCAAACAACCACCACAATATAATGACTATAACTCAATAGCTAATATATTAAAGACTTAATCAGTTCTTACGTCCTAAAATCGATATCTAGAACAATCAATGCAAAGTTGTTCTTAAAGCTTAAATGTTTACCACCTTTGTATTCGACTACTCTCTGAGAATATTGCCTTCTCAATATGTGTAATAGATACCTCTCTCACATTAAAGTCTTCTTCTTATATAATAGTGATAATTATGGGCTTTTCCCCAAGACCTTAATTGACACATTATTTTTCCTCTTCCTTGTTTGACAAGATTTTTAGATCTAGAATCCTCATTATATGATTCTTTTTCCTTAAATTGATTTCTCTTGACTTTGACCTTCTCTTTGTTGTACTCATTTGACATGCATATTACTGACACAATATGTAATGACCTAAATTTGTGAATTTCTTATTCATATGTATTTTGACCAGTTTTTCTTTCTTATAGTTGCTATATGTTAATTTTGGTATTTGGGGATGTTTGGCACGATTACTAATGCGATCAGAAATGATTTGTATGATTTTGTAGTTTTCAGGGGTTTGAGAAGTCATATAGTTGACTTTAGTAAACATTTATTGTTTTGAGTGTTGGATGATAATTTTGACTATTCCAGCAGGTCCAAAATGTTGAATTTGGATTATAGCGTGGTTGGTTTGGGTTCAAAATTATTATCTTGCATTTTAACCCTTCATTTGGAAAATAGTAAAAAGAGGTCTCGGGGGTAATTTGTTAAAAATATTTTTTTTCAAAAATCCAACAACACCATTTGTTTTGGAACATCAAAAATATCCTTGTAGCATAGTTTGTCCGTGTTCATAAGATTTTGAATGAATCTTTCAGGGTTGACCGAAAGCTTCGCAACTTAGCAAAGTTGCTGGTTTAGTCACTTTAGCTAAGTTTATTCCCTCGTAGGGATTCTTTAGTGGTAGATCTGGTGTACTAATCTTGTGTCATTTTCTTTGTTGGTCATGAGACTTTGGTAGACTTGATTTTCCTAGATATGTTTGATTTTGATGTTATCTTACTTATAGATTAGTTAGCTCCTTATCGACCAATTTTGGACTATTATGCCAAGATTATGACCTTAGCTATGTTGAGTGCGTGTTGAGGTTGTCTTTGAAGGGAAGGCTTAATTTTTGTCTAAAGGGTGTTATATCTTTTCTACGTGTTTATTGCATGATAGACAAAGGGTATTTGTCTTATTTAGCTCATATTTGTGATGCTAGCATTGCTTTACCACTTCCCACAGATTTTATTCGGGTTGTCCATGAGTTCATATAAGTGTTTCCCATGAATTTTCCAGATCATGATATTGATTTTTCTATTGATGTGAAGAGAGAACCAAGCCTATTTCTTTTTATTCCTATAGAATAACCCCAACCGAGTTGAAGGAGTTGAAAGAGCAGTTGTAAAAATTGTCGAGTAAGGGGATAGTTAGACCTTGTGTACCTTCTTGGGTGCTCCAATTTTTTTTTTTTTTTTGAAGAATAAGGATGGTTCTATTTGTATTTGTATTGATTAGGAAGTTGAATAAAGTGACAGTTAAGAATAAGTATCCTCTTTCTCGCATTGTTCCTCTTTTTAAACAGCTTCAGGAATCTTTGGTGTTTTTCAAGATTGATTTCTGATTCAGGTATAACCAAATGAAGATTAGAGATTTGGATTTTTTGAAGATGGATTTCTAAAATTGATAGAATCATTATGAGTTCTTTTTCATTCCATTTAGATTGACCAATTCCCTCAGCAATATTCATGGAGTAGATAAACAGGGTGTTTGACTGTATATTGACTCCTTTGTGATTCTATTAATAGATGACATATTACTTTATTCCAAGAGTAAGGCTGACCATGTGAAGCATTTAAGGATTGTTATAACGCCCCAAATCTGGTACCCAAAATGCTACACGGTGCTCATAACCCCAAAGGACCATAAGCTAACCCATGATTGATATCTGTAACTGAGCACCGCATAATAAACTGTATAAATGTGGAATAAAAGGGCTAAAAGGCCATAAGATTCAAATATCTGATAAAAACATAATATCTGGAAATACGGTATATCAATACCAAAACTTAAATAAACTGTCTGAACATGCTAGTCTGAAAGCCTCTAAACTGTCTAAAAACTATCGAGTTGATGGGATATGTCCTCAACTAACTTCGTCTACTAAAATTGAAATAATGAAGTAATGAAATAAGAATGGTATTCTCGAATGATAAGGACTCTCTGCAAATTTACTGTTGCTGGCTGAATCTGATGCTAAGTGTGACCGGGAACTTGAGCGTTTGAACCTATGGTGTAAAACACCATAGCGTAGAAGAAAAGAATGCATCAGTATGTCTGAATATACTGGTATGCAAAGTGAGGTAGTCTAAATGCATGGGGTTCATATTCATGAACAATAATAACTGACTGAATAACATGAACATGAGAATACATGCATGAATACATAACTTTAAATGAGATCGTGATAATACTGACTACTGAGTCTGAATACTGATAACATGAGTTTCTTATAACTAATATACTGTTAACTAGGGGACTGTGTCTGACAGTCTTGATTCTAATGGAACTAGCTAAGTTCCATACTTAACTGAGTGACTGTATCTGACAGTCCTAAATCTGAAGAACTATCTAAGTCTTTTATTAAGACTAAGAATAAGACTGTGGGAAGTAATCTTATAACCGATATGCCCCGAATCTGAACAGGTAGGTCCAATCTGTAACCCCAGCTGGAAGGGTTTCAGTATCGTTCCATGGGTAAAGACAAGCTGTGAGTTAACCCTGTCTGGCAGGCAGCTCATACGTCAACCCCTCCTAGTAGGAAAACTCATATAAGATGTATAATCCTTATACTCATAGGGGTACATCTTAACCTATGCTGGCTACGTAGTTATAGAACACAAGGATTGCTTCTAAGAATCACACCCTCTACTGGTTAACAGGTGAGCCCTCATCCCTGGGTTCACTCGGTGCTGAATCCTACTTCCAACTTAATAGATAGTAAACTAATTTCCTATTTCATATTAGGCTTGATGAGCTGTCAGTGATCATGCTACTGACTGAAATGGACTGATTTCACTAAGTTCCGTTGACTGATGGAATACTACTGAGATCTGATAATTGACTGAGATTACTGAGTACTGTGAATAAATGGACTGATACTGAATTTACTGAGTTTTCCTGAGTCAAGTGACTGACTAAATTCTAAGGATCATGGTTTGATTGAGAGTATATTGAAAACTGACACTGGCTCTAAGCATACAACTAAATTGTCGGGTACAAGTACCCACAGGACTCGATATCATGAAACTAACAAGACATGAAACTTCTTTGAATACATAACCATAGGCCACAATTCATAATACAATTATTGGGAGATTTCATGAAGCAGTTGATATTTATAATCTTGTACATGTATAGGAATGCATTCAAACATATCATAATTTCACAATTCTAGTCTCATGAGCATTCCATCAAACAACTATAAGCCATAGATTTAGCATGAGAATTATTTTGAACATCTAGTTGTAGCCTAAGTTCATCATTTATATCAACAAAGGGTCATAAAAGATAATTCTACTTACATATGCATTTTATCAAACATATGGGATGCATATACTTAGTCTTGGCCATGAACACTAAGCAATTACATCTTGGTTACTTTAATCAACTCAATTTCATGAAATTCAATCCATATGCAAACATAATATCAAGGAATACATAAAGATTCCATCATAGAAACCATACAAATCAACAACATGGATACAATTTCAATCCACAATATGAAGATAATTATTTAATCTTTAAAAAAATGGTTTCTTGAACTCCAAGGGTGAAAGAGATCCTTGGATGAACACTTTACATAGCTAGGTGGATGATTTCTTGAAGATTGATGTAGGAAAGGTTGAATCCTTGGGTTGAAATTGATCACCTAGGGTTTCTTGTTCTGTAGTAATTGTGTAATAGGGAATGTATTTGGACAAAATAGGGCTAAATTTTGTGCTTATAAGGGCTGAAGGTCGAGGAAAATAACCTAATTACCCTTAAGGACGTGGTCATTTAATGACTAAAAATAGGCATCTACGCGATTGGAAACGCAATGCGTCAATGGAACCAATGTGATAATAGATACATCATGCCATGATCACACAAAGACACAGTACTTTTGGCTCTAGCAACCTGCAACAATGTTAACCAACGCGATAGGCGACGTGGCGTGCCAAGATCACATTGGTCCACTATTTTGGGACACCAAATGTGGTCTAAATGAGGTCTGAAAAATTTGAAACTTGTCTGGGAACACCTATTGACCTCCCTGATCCTGAATTAGTAAGAATACTGACCATTAAAGGACTTTAAGGTTGCGAAATAAGATTGCCAACTTTTGAAGACAAAAAAATTACCTAAGTCTGGAAACTTAGAATTTTCTACGTCTGGTCCCCCCTTGACAAGCTTAAATGGCTGAATTAAGCTTAGGAATTTTGCTGGGTCTTACAATATCTTCCCCTTTGGAATATTTATCCTCGAATGGGATTGACTGATATGGGTAAAATGATAAGATGAAGTACATACTGAACATGAACAACTAAAACTTGAGTACATGATTGATAAGCTAAATGTAGTATACTGAACATGCATATCTGATGCTGAAAAGATGACTTAATGAATGCATGACTAGGATTACTGGTAAGATGAATTTATCAAGTTGAACATGCATATCTAATGTATGAATACATGACTGAACTGACACATGAATGTATGACTTAATATACAATGGTAATTAATACCAAGTTTATAATGGGAATCTGAGCATGAAACTGAATACCAAGTTTGTAATGGAATCTGAACATGGAACTGAGTGAATTCATGGAAGAATGTTACCTTAATCTGAAAATGCTAATGAAACCGATATCACTTATTGGGCACGCGTGAATGGGAACATAGGAATGTGGGAACATATCTGAGCCTAGAACATGGTATATAAACTAATTATCATGACCTGAGTTGAGCACCTTGAATATGTAACTTATGGATGAGGTCAGAGTTTGAGGGTCAACTTATGAGTACCCCTTACTTTTAACTGTATTAATTATGAGGAGAGAGAGTGGGATGTTTATGTAATGAAAGTTTGGGGGATTATAGTGTATCTCCCCCTTGGGACACTAGGTCCCTCAAAGAACACTGATTTTGCTGAGATACTGAGGAAAACTAGGGTGGTGCACAGGGCACCTACAGACTAAATTGCGACTGAATATTTGGGATTTGAAACGAAGATGTGATACATGATCTAAGATGAGCACACAACTACCTGGTTGGTCCATCTTAGAATGATCACATTTGTGGGACTCCGGATAATGCGATTAGATGGAACGAAGGGAAACCAAACCATCCGAACTTGTTCTCTTAACTGCTAAATTAAATTATTGGATTCTTAAACTAACTCATACTATAAACTTATACTTAAATAAAGTAATTCTCCGGCACTCTTTCAACTATACTCTCCACCTTAGTACAACACGTCACTCGAGACTACCAAAAACATTCACATGGGTATTGAGCATGACTTCTTAAATTACTGCTCATTTGTTTAATTGAAGGACTGATAGCTGAATACTGGGTTTGTAAGACTTAACTGAACTTTGTATGAACAACTGGACTGAAACTGTAGAGTATAATTTATAGAAGGTAATAACTGACTGGGTAACATGAGGTAACTGAGCATGAGTGAGTGAAAACTGTATTGCCTTAAGAATGCAAGATCAGACGTCTAACGTATTTCGGAAACATTCTGTAGATGGGGTACTGAAATACTAATAACTAAGTAATTGATGGACATATGCTATGGCCAGGAAATCATGAAACTAAACTAAGTTACTGAACTGATTAATGGGATAGGACTGGGTCTAAGATTGTAGCTAAGACGCTAATTGAGACTGTAACTATAACTAATACTGTAACTAAAACTAAATTCTAGTTTTTGATAATTGAGGTTTAAACTGGTACTGAAGTATAGAATTCCGATGACTAAGTAACCAATAACTTAAAGCTATGGTCTTGTAGGATTATATGAGTCCTTTACTGAATATTGATTACTAAACTGATGATGTAACTGAGGCCTGCGAGATAGAGCATCAACACCACGGATTCACCGAGGGATCTAAACTAAGAGTATACGTGACATAATCTAAGTTTGGCTGATCACTAGGAGTGGAGCATGAGTCATGAGCTGCATGACCTGAGCTTAAAATTTTTGTGTTCATGGGACATGATTCATAACACTGGGTGAACTGGAACTCCTCATACTAGGAACTTAAAACATACACTATTCTATGAAAAACGCGTGGATATAAGCTGTATTCATGGAAATGAAGCGTAAAGCATGCATAAGTATTATGATGGTTGAAGTACAAAACTTTCCACTGAGGTTCATCTTCCCTTATGGATTTCCTACAAATACTGGTATTACTACTAGAACCTGAAGTCCTAACTTCTTAAGATATCATAACCGGATAGTCCCTATATACCTGTCGGGCTATGATGGGCTGACCTTATAAATGGAGACTGAGAAAGGTCCTTCTAACATTTTGTCTAACCTTAAAGTTTACTTCTATGTAAAGAGTTACAAAAGAAAAAGAAGCTCCTAAATCTAAAGAAACATGAACATGTAAATGAGGAATCGATAATATACCAGTGGCTGCATCAGGAAGATTTTCCAGATTCTGTTGGGACTGAAGAGCATAGATTCTGTTTGGGCGTTGCCCACTGATAGCGCTGGAATTTTTACCGTGCTGATTCAGGCGACCAGACTGGGCTAAAGGATGATTGTACTGACTTAGAGAGAAAGGTTTAGGATAGTCTCATACCTTGTGACCTGATTCTCCACATCCAAAACACACATCACTACCGGCTCTACACACCCCCTTATGATACTTACCATACTTTTCTCAAGGCGGATTAGTAAAACTTCTGCTCTCACTACCCTAGGCTTTGGAGCCTGGCGCCCCATCCCTACGGTCATTTCTAAACTTTGGTACTGGTGCACTAGCTGAGGATAGAACTGGGACTGAAAACTTTTTAGAATGCTGAGAACGGTTACCACTTTGCGACCCTGGCTGAGAAAAACTACAGATACCTATTTTGGCTCTTTTATTCTCTCTCTCCTTCTTAAGATTTTTCTTTTCAATTTTTTAAGCATGTACCATAATCCTAGATATGTCCATATCCTTAATCAAAATCACAGTCCTGCACTCCTTAATCGTTCTATCTGATACCCCAAACACAAATTTTCTCATTCTGGATCTACTGTTTGCTACTACATGGGAGTATACCTGGCTAACTGAGTAAACCTAAGGGTGTATTCTTTTATTCTCATACTACTTTGTCTGAGATTGATGAACTCTAACACTTTGGCTTCTTTCTTCTCTAGGGGAAATAATAGATCTAGGAAGGCAGTAGCAAACTCTTCCCACTCTATCGGCTTAACATCTGTACCCTTTTCTACCCTACACTGCTTAAACCACGTGTGAGCTACATCTTGTAGCTGATAAGAGGCTAATTCAGCAGTCTCATTGGAATTCACTCCCATAATATCTGTGACTTTTTGAACTTGGTCGAAGACCTCCTGTGGATTCTCTTCAGATTTAGAACCTGAGAATAGGGGAGAATTCATTTAGGTGAAGTCCCGAATCCTGGATGCAGTTGTATTGATCACTGAGTTTGTTGGAACAACAGCTGGACGTTAATTATGAGATATGATTGACTTATCTAGATTAGTGAATTCAGTCTTGAATTTTTCATGGGAGACATACTCTTCCAGGGGATCTGCCTGAACGTGCTGAGGGGTTGACTGATTTTTCTTTTTTCTTTTTAGAGGCATGTTCTACAATTAAAAAGAGAGAAACATATTAGACTAAGAGTTAAATTTGAGCTCATGCTCACTGACACAACATAAATACTGAAAGAAGGGAAATTGTTCCTAAAACATCTTATAGCCTCCTGTACATAAATGTGGCGCATAACATACCCATGCATAAGACTCTACTAGATGCGGTTTTTCAGACTTCCTAGGACTCTATTGAACCTTAGGCTCTGATACTAAGTTTGTAATGCCCCGAATATGGTACCTAAAATAATACACAGTGCTTATGACCCCGAAGGATCACAAGCTAACCCATGACTGATATTTGTAACTGAGCACTGCATAATATACTGTAAAATGTAGAATAAAAGGGATGAAATTCCATAAGGTTCAAATATCTGATAAAAACATAATATCTGGAAATACGACATATCAATACCAAAATTAAAATAAACTATCTGAACATGCTAGTCTGAAAGCCTCTAAACTATCTGAAAACTGTAGATTTTATGGGATATATCCCCAACTAACTCCGTCTACTAAAACTAAAATAATAAAGTAATAAAATAATCATGCTATCCTCGAATGATGAGAACTTACTGCAAATCTACTGCTGCTGGCTGAATCTGAAGCTAAATGCAATCGGGAACTTGAGCTTCCAAACCTATGGTATAAATTACTATAGTGCAGAAGAAAAGTATACGTTAATATATCTAAATGTACTGGTATGCAAAATGAGGTAGGCTGAATGCATGGGGTTTATATAAATGAACAATACTAACTGACTGAATAACATAAACGTAAGAATACATGCATGAATACATAACTATAAATAAGATCGTGATAATACTGACTACTGAGTATGAATACTAATAACATGAGTTTCGTATAACCGATATACTGTTAATTGGGTGACTATGTCTGACAGTCCTGATTCTAATGGAACTAGCTGAGTTTTGTACTAAACTGAGTGACTGTATCTGACAGTCCTGAATATGAAGAACTATCTGAGTTCTTTTACTGAGATTAAGACTGAGGCTGTGGGAGGTAATCATCTAACCGACATGCCCTGAATATGAATTGGTGGGTTCCAACCTGTAACCCCAGCTGGAAGGGTGTCAGTACTGTGCCACGGAAAATTACAAGCTGTGAGTTAACCATCTCTGACAAGGACCTCTTTCGTCAACCCCTCCTAGTAGAAAAACTCAAATGGGATGTATAATCCCCAGACTCGTAGAGGTAAATATCAACCTACACTGGCTACGTAGTTCTGGGACACAAGGATTACTTCTAAGGATCACACCCTCTATTGGATGATAGGTGAGCCCTCCTCCTTGGGCTAACTCGGTGCTGAATCCTACTCCCAAATGAATAGACATTGAACTGGTTTCCTAGTTCATACTAGGCTTGAATGAGCTATAACTAATCGTGTTATTGACTGAATTGGACTAATTTCTATAAGTTTTGTAGACTGACAGAATACTACTAAGATCTAATAACTGACTGATATTACTAAGATTACTGAGTACTGTGAAAGACTAGACTTATACTGAATTTACTGAGTTTTCCTGAGTAATGTAACTGACTAAATTCTAAGGATCATGGCTTGACTAAGAGTATATTGAAAACTGACACTGGCTCTAGGCACACAGCTAAATTGTCGGGTACAAGTACCCCAAGGACTCGATAGCATAAAACTAACAAGACATGACACTTCTTTGAATACATAACCATAGTCCACAATTCATAATACAATCATTGGGGGATTTCATGAAGTACTTGATATTCATAATCTTGTACATGTATAGGAATGCATTCAAACATACCATAATTTCACAGTTCTAGTCGTATGATCATTCCATCAAATAACTATAAGACATAGATTTAGCATGGGAGTCATTTTGAACATCTAGTTGTAGCCTAAGTTCATCATTTAGATCAACAAAGGGTTATGAAACATAATTCTACTCACTTAGGCATTTTATCAAACACATGGGATGCATATACTTAGGCTTGGGCATGAACACTAAACAATTACATCTTGGCTACATTAATCAACTCAATTTCATAAAATTCAATCCACATGTAAACATAATATCAAAGAATACATTAAGATCCATCATGGAAACCATACATATCAACAACATGGATAAAATTTCAATCCACAACATGATCATCATTATTTAAGCTTTTAAAAAATGGTTTCTTAAACTCCAAGGATGAAAGGGATCCTTGTATGAATACTTTACATAGCTAGGTGGATGATTTATTGAAGATTGATAGAGGAAATCTTGAATCCTTAGCTTGAAATTGATGACCTAGGTTTTTTTGTTCTTGAGCAATTGTTAAATAAGGAGTGTATTTAATCAAAAGAGGTCTAAATTTCATGTTTATGAGGGATGAAGGTCGAGGAAAATTACCTAATTACCCTTAAGGACGTGGTCATTTAATGAATAAAACTAGGCATCGACAAGATTGGCGACGCAGTGCGTCAATGGCACCAACACGATACTCGACGCATCGCGCTATGATCACACCAAGCCTCAGTACTTTTGGCTCTAGCAACCTTCAACAATGTTAAACAACGCGATAGGCGATGCGGCACACCAAGATCGCATTGGTCCACTATTTTGGGACATCAAACGTGGTCTAAACGAGGTTCAAAAAATTTAAAACTTGTTTAGGAACACCTATTGACCTCCCTAATTAATTAGCAAGAAAATCGACCATTAAAGGACCTTAAGGTCGCAAAATAAGATTGCCAACTTTCAAAGGACAATAAAATAACCTATGTCTGGAAACTTAGATAGAATTTTCTAAGTCTGGGACCCCTTTGACAAGTTTAAAGGACTGAATTAAGCTTTGGAATTTTGGGGTGTCTTACAATTGTACTTCAGAGGTTGCGTGAAGAGAAATTATATGCTAATTTTTCTAAGTTTCAGTTTTTGTTGGATTCTATCTCCTTCTTGGTCATGTGGTGATTAATGATGGTATTATGGTTGATCCAACCAAGATAGAGATGATTCGTGATTGGGCTAGACCTATTTCTCCTACTTAGATTCTAATTTGCATTAGTTTGACAGGTTATTATTGGTGTTTAGTAGATGCTTTTGCATCTATTACAACTCCTTTGATCGAGTTGACTAAAAAAAATATGGGTTTATAATGGTCAGATGCATATGAGAAGAGCTTTCAAGATCTCAAAGTGTTGTTAACTTTGGCTCCTATCATGATTTTTCCCAAGGAGACTATGGTTTTTAATCATGTTTTGTCATATTTTTTATGTTGTTTTAGGTGCGATGATGAAGAATGAGGGTAAGGTGATTGTTTATGCCTATTGTTGGTTGAAACCTCACATGAGAAATTACCCTACCCATTATTTGGAGTTGGCAGCCGTAGTGTTTGTGTTGAAGTTTTAGCATCATTACTTGTAAAGAGTTCCTTGGGAGACCTTCTCAGACCATTGTAGCCATCATTAGTTTTTCAGATAATGAGATCTTAATATGAGGCAGTGGCGCTGGCTTGAATTTTTTAACAATTATGACCTTACAATTTTGTATCATCCAGGTAAGGCTAAAATGATTACAGATACCTTGAGCTAAAAGTCAACAAGTATGGGAAGTTTAGCTCATCTTTTGACCCAAGATTTACCTTTAACCTTGGAGGTTCATTCCTTAACTATCTAGATAGTTAGGCTTGATATTTCGATACCTTAGCTTATTTTAGCCTTTGTGGATGCTAGATATTCCCTGATAAAGCAGATTTAAACTCACAAATTTGATGATGACAGATTAAGAGTGATTTAAGATAATATTTTGAGTGGCAAGGGTTGGGAGACATCTCTTGATTTTGATTGAGTTTTGAGAATCGAAGTCCGAGTTTGTGTATTGCGAGTTAGTGGATGGGTGAGACTAATTTTGGAGGAGTCATATTATTCAAAATATTCTATCCATCCAGATGTGTCAAAGATGCATTATGATTTGAAATAGATTTACTAGTTGGATGTATGAAGAAGAATGTGGAAGATTTTGTTGCTCGTGGCTTATGTCATCAGTAGGTGAAGGCTGCGCATCAGAGATCGAGTAGTTTGATTTAGAGATTACCCATTACTTAGTAAAATTCAGAGACAATCACTATGAACTTTTGATAACTCCCAAACTACCCCTCCACAGAAGGATAACGTGGTTGCTATCAAAATATAGTAACCCAACTAGGTTGGGATCGATCCCACTGGGAATAGGCCAAAGATATCACTCAAACTTATTGAAATAGTTGGGTAGTACAAAAAAGTAAAAGGGGGATTTAATTAAATAATAAAAGGGAAAATAATTGGTTGCTTTTGGTTGTAAACAATTTAAGACAAACACTAGGCTTGTGTTCCCCCAGGATTCTAACTCCATATATTTATTGCGCACCATCAAACTATTCCAATATCTTGCATGCAGAATCTGATAAGTTATGTACCATCAACTGTCTTATCGAATCATTGATGGATTTCACCCTTTACCTTTTGACTCTCAGGGTGTATCTCTCTACTAACCCTTATCCTATCCCATTTAAAAATTACCTAGTGGGTCTCAATTTATTAAATGAAACTAATTGGCTTAAGAAGATAATACTAGTAAGCTTGTTTGGCAATTAACTCCAAATTACTGTTGTGGTCTTCTTTTCCTAGTCACTACTCCTCTTGTAGAGTAAGTAGTGATAGTCCAGAACGGATCCTAAGGGTGCACCCATTAAGGAAGAAATCGGAGCAAATAAAATCCAATACATGCAAGAATCTTTATCAAGAACAACTTGGCAGTTCCTCTACTTCATTAATCCACCAAGGTTCCCACAACCCTATCTTAGGGAATTAGTCTCTCATAGTTATGAGGTCAATATGGAATCCGTAGACAAAATTATAATCAATCTCATAGTAATGAAAAAAGAAATCCCAAAGTCTTAAATTGAATAACAAACAAAGAACAATAAGATGTTTATGAATTTGGCCCCGAAGGGCCTCTCTCTGATTGATCGATAAATCTTTCTCTCTATGCTAGACAAAGACTAAAGGGTATTTATATATTACAAGAAACTCTAGAAATCAAATCCTAAACAAAATAGGAAAACATAACTAACTATACATAATAAGACTTATAAACATCATAATAGTTTATTTGGTTACATGGAAAGCCTAGGTTTAAAGCTAAAATAAAAAAGTAAAACGGAGTTGGTGGCCAATTACTTGGGCCACTCACGACCCGTAAGTACTGCTTATGGTCTGTAAGTAAACCTAGGTAAGTGCCAGGAAATTTTTCTGTAGCTTTTCCCTGTCTGGATCTTGAATTTTGGCACTTAGCTTAGCCACATACGGACTGTATGTGCTACTTATGGACCATATGGGGACATAGGTAAATCCAAAGTCCCCACCATTAGATAGATAATTGAATTATCTTTCTAATGATACACATTTTGCCTTATTTGATATCGGGGTGAAAAGTTATGGTAAAATTACTGAAGCAATGTCAACTCTCCGGATCTTCGAATTTTGGTACTTGCTTTGGTCATATATGCCCAGTAAGTGGCATATACGCCCAAAAATGCTCAAGTAAGTAGCCAAAAACTTTGATTTTCATTTTTTTTCATCAATTTTGCTTCAAAAACCTAATTTCATACAAAACACTGCAAAAACACATCATATCTAAAAAAAAACCTAAGAATCATGCTTATTTTCATCGTTTTAAGCATCTAAAATTCTATAAATTTATAGCACATCAACACCGTCAATTTAGAACGTTGCATGTCCTTAGGCAACAAACCATAAAAAATAATATGATGATGCTTTACTAAGAGAAACCTAAGACACCTATGACAGTCAATCATCAAATCTAGCTTAAAGCACCTTACCCTCTCCAAGTTCAACACTTAAAACCAATAGTGTGTATACACGAAGCACAACAATGTGAACAAAAGAATCAAGCAATGGCATTACATTAGCAACAAATAAACATGCATATATACAAGTTACACTACCCAAACAAGTAAGTAACTAGTAATATAAGCCATATTCCCCCACATCAAAAAAGTCTCACTCACTCATATAAAATAATGCATGTTAATGCAGGGATGGTCAAGAGGCACTCACACTCACAAGTGAAATTCTAATCAGTGTGCATTAACTACCATAGGCTTGCCCTTATTTTCTTTACCTTAGTTTTCAGACAGTCAAGTTAGGATCACTATAGGACATTATTTTTCTTGTACTGTAGGATTAGGGGGCTGGTATGGTACATATGGATATATTAATTGAATAAGCCTTTTTGGAACTACACTAACTTTTCAATCCATACTTTAACAAATTTCCTTTTGTGCCACCCTTATTTCTCCCTTTTATTCTTTTATGCACATTCTGGTTAAGTATGGTTTCTTTATTATTTATTTTTCATAATTTTTCCTTTTTAGATTTTTCTAAAACACACCTACTTTCCTTTTCTTTTATTCTTCCCTTCTTCATATCTACTTTACATCACACACCCCTATAATAGCCACCCTTTACTTAGGCAATTTTCCTGAGTTGAGGTGCATAATGTCCAAGGAGGACCATGGCTGAAATAGGTTCACTGTAACCCAAATGGGAAGGTGAAAGGTGAAAACAAGGAAATAAGCTATAAGGCTCAAAACAGGGATCAAGGGATACTGATTTCCACATGAAAAGTCATTTAGGCTAAAAGTTGGCTAAAATAAAAAATGACCTACAATCTTTTCCTAACCTGCTATCCTACAACCAAGGCAAGACTAACTAGGCAAGTTTTGGATTCAACACACAAAGGGGACTAAGTAGTATCTCACACACACATGAGCATAGGAATTTATCACAAGCTATTACTTATCTAGTTCATGCAATTGTTAGCAATAATTATCATGTCCCTAATCCTAATTCCATTACAAAATTCACAATAGTCACATATATATACATATCACGTGGTTCAAAATAAGCTATTTAAATGGTATCCTTTTCAACACATGGCATCAACTGCCTTAGATACTTATTTTTTTCCTAGTTAAATGACACAATACGATACAAAACACAATCCACCAAAATATATCTGTTCTACTAGGAATAGGACTCTGAGTAATAAAGGCACAAAAACAAAAATCCCAAGAGGATATCAAGACCCACAAATAGCCCTACTCTCAACTTAAAATTAGGCATTATCCCCAATTCATAAAACCACTGCAAAACAAGAGAGTTAGAAATATACCTGTGGCACCATAGGTATGAAGATCTGACATTAGTCACATAATATGAATACAAATAACTTGGGTTGCCTCCCAAGCAAGGCCTAATTTTACATCGTGGTATGATAAGACTAGGTTAAGTACTCAAACTTCACCAACAAGCCCATGGGTACCTTGATTATGCAGACTTCATCAAGGTAGCCCAAGAGTTGGAATTCAAATTTCTCTTTCCACTTTGTACTTATGAAGTTCACCCCTAATTTCTTTTCTGATTTTCCATTATGATCCAGGGGTGATGGTAAAAAATAAAGGACCCAAGAAATAGATGTGGAATGATGTACTTCTTGTCCCTTACACGAGAAATATAGTTTTTTGATTCTAGCTCAGCAAATTCAATAATATAGACATATAATTCCTCCTCCTTGAACATTTTTTCAGGCTCGAACGTCCCAGTCAAGGTCTGACTAGCCAAACACAATATGGAAAATTGCTTCAAATGAGGTCCAATATGCCCCAACTCAGGAATTATATCCTTTTTTACATCTTTGTATAGCTCTAGTATGTTGTTCTTAAGCATGACACTATCCATAAGAGTATGAGCTATTTTTGACTCCTCTAATTTCATCTCATCTAGTTGGGTTTTTAATAAAATTTTAGACTTACACCACCTATAACTATGTTGTTAGGCATTACACCCAAAAACTTTTGCATCTAATTCTACTGGTAAGTGGTAACTATAAAAGCCAAGCCTATCAGCCTTTAGGAATAAGCTTAAGATTATTATGAAAAAGTGTGTTACTATTTCCAATAGGAAATCCTTGTGTTCACACAGTATATCTACCATATTTTTGTAATACCATACCATATCAAAAGAAAAATGATCAATAATAAGGAAGTCTTAATCACTCCACACTTTCTCTGGCTAAGTTGTCATATCAAAAAGTGGGACAACAAAAATAAACAAAACAAAAAGTAAAACCCGACAACTCCAGCAACATCAATCAAGAACTCTGAAATCTTATTTCTCGACAACAACACCAAAATTTGATAACACCCAAACTACCCCTCCTTAGAAGGATAAAGCAATCCTATCAAAATATAGTAACCCAACTAGGTTTGGTCAATCCCATAGGGATTAAGACGTAGATATCTCTCAAACTTATTTAAATGGTTGGGCAGTACAATAAAGTAAAAGAGGGATTTACTGAAATAATATAAGGGAAAAGAATTGGTTTCTTTTGGTTGTAAACAATCTAAGACGAACACTTGGCTTGTGTTCCCCCTAACTTCTAACTCTGTAGATTTATCGTGCACCATATAACTATTCTAATATCTTGCATGCAGAATCTGATAAGTTATGTACAATCAACTAGTTTGTGGACTCATTAACAAATTTTTCCCTTTACCTTTTGAGTCTTAGGGTGTCTCTCTACTAACCCTTATCCTAGATCCCAATTAACTATCACCTTATGGGTCTCAAGTTATTTAATGAAGTTAATTGGCTTAAGAAGATACTACTAACAATCTTGTTTCAGCAATTAACTCCAAATTACTATTGTGATTTTCTTTTCCTAGTCACTACTCCTCTTCTTGAGTAAGTAGTGATTGTCTAGGTAGGATCCTAACGTGTTCACCCATTAAGAAAGAAATCAAAGTAAAGAAAACAAAATACTTCCAAGAATCTTTATCTAGAACGACTTGGCACTTCCTTAATTTTATTAATCTGCCAGGATTCCCGCAACCCAAGATGTGGGAATTAGCCACTCAAAGTTATTAGATCAATCATGGAATCTATAGACAAAATTACTAAATCAATCTCACAATGATGAAAGTAAAAATTCCAAAGTCTTAAATTGAATAAAAAATGAAGAACAACAAGATGTTTATGAACTTGGCCCCAAGGTCCTCTCTCTAAATGATGAATGAATCTCTCTTAATACTAAACAAAGCCTAAAAGGTATTTATAGAAAACCTAGAAATGAAATCCTAAATAAAATAGGAATACTTAACTAACAGTGCATAATAAGGCTTATTAACATCATAGGAGTGTATTTAGGTTACATGGAAATCCTAGGAATCAAAGCCGAAATGAAAAAAGAAAAATAGAGTTGGTGGCCTCTTACTAGGGCACGACGCGTTAGTACTACTTATGATCTGCAAGTGGACCCAGGTAAGTGCTAGGAAATTTTCCTGTAGCTTTGCACTACCTGGATCTTGAATTCAGGCACTTACCTTAGCTATATATGGACTGTATGTGCTACTTACAGACTGTAAGTGAACATAGGTAAGTGCAAACTCCCCTTCATCAGATATATAATTGAATTAACTTTCTAACGATACCAATTTTTCCTTAATTTACTATTAAGGTGAAATATTATGGCTAAATTACTGAAGCATTATCAATTCTTTAAATCTTCAAGTTTTGGTTACATGTTGTGGTCACATATGCTCGGTAAGTGCCATATTCACCACAAAATGCTGAAGTAATTAGCCAAAAACTCTGATTTTTATCTTTTTCATCAATTTGGCATCCAAAACCTAATTTCCTATAAACACTCCAAAAACACATCATATCTAACAAAATAACTTGAGAATCATGCATATTTTCATAGATTTAAGCATCCAAAATGCTATAAATTTATAGTACATCAACTTCGTGATTGGATTTACTTGTATCTCTCATGGTTCTGACAATATTTGGGTTATCGTGGATCAGCTGACAAAATAAACCTATTTTATCCCTATTTAGATTTTCTTCAGCATCGAGAGTTTGTATCATATCTTTTTTTGTATGTAGTTTACCTACATATGATCCCTATTTTTATTATTTCAATAGAGGCTTAGTGTTTCCTTATAGATTTTTGCATACATTTCAGGAGGAGTTAAGTATTCAGGTTAACCTTAGCACAACCTTCCACTGTAGACCGATAGTCAGTAGAAAAGGACTATTCAAATTTTGAAGGATATACTTTGCACATATTTTATGGAGTTTATAGGTCAGTGGGAGCAGATTTGGCCTTAGGAAAATAGTCTTATAATAATATCTACCATTTGAGTATTAAGATGACCACTTCGTAGTTATTGTATAGTAGGCATTGTTGATCTCTTATTGGTTGGTTTGAGACCTCTGAGGTTAGACCCTGTGATACTGGCTTGCTTTACGAGTCCTTAGATACGGTTTAAGTTATTTGGTATAGGATTTAGGTAGCATGGACTAGGAATTTTTTTTTATGTAGACCATAGTCTTTGTGACTTGGAGTTTGGATTAGTGATGAGTCTTCCCTCGTGTATTTCCCATGAAAGAAGTGACAAGGTTTGATAAGAGAGGCAAGATAAACTAGAGTTACAATAGACCATTTGTGATTTTTTAAATATTTGGAGAGGTTTCTTATAAGTGGCCTTGCCTACAGACATTTGAATCTCTCATCCAGTAATTCATGTCTCTATGCTTCAACACTATATTCTGAATGAGTCTCATGTTCTTTATTGGGATTTAGGTTAGTTGGATGAGAAGTTGACCTTTGTTGAGGAGACAATCTATATTTTAGCCAGATATATTAGATGGTTGTATTCTAGAGCTATTTCATGGTTAAGGTGTAGTGGAAATACCATTTTATTGAGGAAGCTACTTAAGAGGTTGAATCTGATATGCATAAGAGTAACCCTTTATTTTTATCAATTTAGGTATTTCATTGCCTTTTTTCTTTTAGTTAGAGGATGAACCAAGATTTTAGTGGTGTATGTTATAATGTCCTAAAATTGAGAGTTTTCAATTGCTATGCATTTTAAACATTTTACCCTTCTCCATAGTTGTTATAAGTTGATTTAGAGGTTTGAGGATAGTTGGTACAGTTTTTGATATGACTGTGAATGATTTTTTGATTTTAGGGTTTGAGAATGGTTCGCATGATTCTCAATGTTATCCGGAATAATCTATGTGAGTTTGTGGCTTTTAGGGTTTTGAGAATCCATATAGTTGACTTTGGTCAACATTTATTGTTCTGAGTGTCATAGGGCAATTTAGACTCTGCTAGAAGATCCAAAATATTGAATTTGGGTTAGTATCATGGTTGGTTTGAGTTAAGGATCTTTATCTTATATTTTGACCTTTTGTTTGACAAAATAGTAAAAGTGTGTTCTGAGGGTTAAATTGTTGAAAATAATCATTGTTTGAAAACCTGACATGGCCGCTAAGTATGGAAAGTCAAAAATAGCCTAGTAGCATAGTTTTTGGGATTTTGAACAAATCTGTAGTGGTCGATCGACAACTTTGAAGCTTAGTAAAGTTGATGGTGCAACTGCTTTAGAGGCGAAAATCCCACTTAAGCAAAGCTTGACCATTATGGATTGGTCACTCAAGCGACGTGGTAGCTTCTTAATCAACAGTCACTTAAGAGACCATTTCACTGCTTAAGCAACCAAAGCTGGGTAGATATAAGAACCATTTTTCACATTTTCTCTTTATTTTTGAACCTTTGATCTTCAGGTCTGAGCGATTCTTGATGGTTCCTTCCTCATCTGAGCTTGGGTAAGATGCAACACCTTTTTTCCTATTATTTGTCATCATCTATAGCTTTAGAAATACTTTTAAATCATGATTTCAAAATAGAAATTTGGGGTTTTACTGGTAAATTTTAAAAACAGGGTTTTCTTTAATTTTGGCCTTGTTTTAAAGCCTTTTCTTCTTGGGTTTTCTCATGTACACTCCTAACTTTCGGGATTATGTTTTTAAAATAAATGTCAATTTTCCCTGTAATACCTCTTAAATTTTTTATCTTTTCTTTTGACCCTCTTACCTATGCAATGTTAACTTTTGATTTGAATTAGGTTTAGTGATGTTAAAAGGGTGTTTTGGGAAAGTTTTAGATTTTTGAAAGGGGTTTTGGGTCATTTTAGGACCCCGAGGTAGTGAGGATCTATAATAAGGCCATGTCACGGAGGTTAACCTCCATAATATTGGCGTGGAATAGAGGCTAAACTTAGCGATATTGGCATGCTCTGCTATTATTTTAATTTCGTCCGGTTTTGTTTTTTTACTTGGGGTGAGGGGCTTTTGGTATTTTTACCCCTTGTACGACTTATAAACATATAAGGGACCCTTTTTCTTTAGTTTTCGAAGTTCAAACTCTACTTTATTCATCTTTGACTACCCACCCAAGAAAGCTTAAAGGTTTTTCAAAAAATTATTAGTTTGTGTTCCAAACTTCAGATTGACTTCAATTTCTTATGTGTTTTAGGCATGTTTCTCTCCCAAAACTTGAATTTTACATTATGTCATTAATTGAATGTTTTTTCATGTGATTTAAATATAGGTTTTGAAATGGGGTTGAGGGATTTTGGTTGTTACTGATTGAATTACTTGTCTGATGTTCTAAATTGATTACTCATACTTTAAATTGATGTTTATTGGGACTAAATTAGTGAATGTTTTAAATGATTCGAATGAGGGGCATGGGTTTCACCCAATTGGGTGAATTTTTTCTCTGAATTGCATTAACCTCATCTAACTTTTTAAATTTGACTTTAATTATGGATAATTGCATGGTTTAACTTATTTATGAACCCAATGCATTGCATTAATGGATAAATGGAAATCAAAATGGATATAGATAGCCTTAGTGACCATGGTTTAGATTTTAAATTATACTTGGGAGTCAATGTGGTGATATGGATTGGTTTGGCATGTTTTATTTAGCTTACAAACATATTGGTATGAAGATACATAGTGGTAAATGCCTTAATGAATAACTTTTGGGTCAATGGAGTCGTTTATATGTAAATTATTTTAATTTGGTATTAAAAGGGATTGTGTAGCTCACCGTGAAGGTGTAAGTCTCAGAGTGATGACTATAGGAATCCATATTTGCCGATGTTGGGGATCTGTATGACTGTCTTCTTGATGCACGCTTGATATATACATATATATACACCCATATAGCCCATGGCTGCCTTTTGTACGTATCGATCGATACAGTTTAGGTTAAATATTTAAACTCTTACATTAATTACCTTTTTCCTTATCCCGACATTGAATATATATGTATGAATATGTGCATGTGTTTTTGATTAAATTTAAAATTGCATTACTTTGTCACTTTTCCTAAGTTACTTACCAATGATTATACCACTAACCGTCCTAGGACACTATATCATTTCATGGTGTAGGGTTTGGAGAATTTTCTATTACTCCTGTACAGCGTTAGGTGGTTGAGCATGTCTGTTGAGTTGCTGTGAAATGGTGAGTCTTTTTCCTTTGAAAGGCCTTATCATTTCATTATTCTTTCTTTATTGACTGAGTACTTTTGGATCCTTTTAGGTCATAGTTGGAGGCATGTCCTTACTGAGATGTTATTCTGGTTTTTAAAGCTATTATGGAGAAGTGTGGGTTCGTTGTTGTGTTGACTCTTACTTTTTATTTGATTTATCTATTCATCTTCTCATTACTGTTTGAATGGCTTCTGCTTTATCTTTATTATTGTTCTCTTGAGGTTAGCCTAAGGGGGTGATCTACGGCCAATGGTGGGATTGGGATACCCATCATGGCCATGCCCTGGTTTAGGTCGTTACAAGATTTGTATCATAACATGGTCTAGGTTTGTTGGGTTTCTACAATGTCATGTTGAGTAGAGTTCTTTTAATGGGTTTTTAGCATGCAACACTTATGAGGGGAAGGCTTCAAGGCATATAGGAATGTCTTCTTTTCTTGTGTTCTATTTTATGCTATAGTGTCTAGTATTATAAAACTTCTCTAACTCCTTGCTCCGTTGCATTTTATATCATGTCTCCCCAAAGATCTAACGTTTGCAAAAATTCTGCTGGGAACTCTGTCCTACCTTAGGAAAACATAGAAAGAACTCTTCCTATGTATGAAGTGTAGACCTGGTTTAGGGTCCATGCTCCTGATTATACTTCTGCACATTTAGTTTCACCGGTCTCTACTAGTCCTTCTCAAATTTTTTGAGCTGGTGATACTTATGATCTACCTCCTTAGGGAAATATCTTTAATGCAGAGTTCCATTAGTCTATTCATATGCTTACTTAGTTGGTGTCATTGCCGTCTCTTTAGTTTGACCGTGTTGGTTCTGTTTCTCATTCATCTAAGGTCACTCTAGTTGGACAGTTTATGAGGTTGAATCCCCCAACCTTTATAGGATATAAGGTTGAGGAGAATCCTTAAGGATTTATTGATGAAATAGAGATAATTTTTAGAGTTATGCTTCCAACTGATGTAGAAAGTATGGAGTTTGCTACTTCTCAGTTGAAAGATGTAGCTTATTAGTGGTATGAGGAGTGATAAGCTATAAGGGGATGATGTTGAGCAGGTAGTGTGGGATGTCTTCTCAGGTGACTTTATTGATCACTTCTTTTCACAGGAGTTGAGGGAAACTAAGGAAGAAGGGTTTGTGAACTTAAAGAAAGGGAAGATGAGTGTAAAAGAGTATGCTCTGTAATTTTAACAGTTGTCTTGTTATGCTTCAGAGTTAGTGTTTAACATGAGATCCAAGATGAGAAAGTTTTCTTCTAGGTTGTCTTGTGACTTAGTATTGGTGTGTAAGGATATAATGTTAAACAATGATACAGTCATTTACAGGTTATTGGTTTATATGTTGCAGGTAGAGAATGAAAACAAGAAAAAAACATAGATAGGAGAGAGACAAAATAATAATTTTAGGTATTTAGAGAAACGTGGGGGGTCAATAAAATAGTCAGAAATATGGTAGAAATGGGCCAAGAAAAAGAACTATGGTAATTCATATTAGCCTGTTGGTGCTCCTTATCCTAAGCCTTCAAGTGATTTTCTTTTTTAGGCCAGTGTTAGTTCTAAGGCACAGGATTCCCAGTCTCAAGCCAATGGAGCTCAGTCACTGCACCTTATCCTCCTTGTCATTTTTGTGGATAGCTTCACCATGGTTATTGTTAGAAGGGGAGAAATTGGTGCTATAATTATGGTCATCTTGGTCATATGCAGGGAGATTATCCTTGAACTAGGGCTGCCTCTGGGGCTAATAAAGTTCTGGTTGCCACATCTTTAGCTCTTATGCCAAAGGGTGCCACTTTTGGTATCGGCACTGGCCAAAATTATCTCTATTCACTTGCTACTCATCAGTAGTATGAGGCATCTCATGATAGTGTTATAGGCATATTACAGCTCTTCTCTCGTGATGTTTACTGTTTTCTTGATCCGAGTTCTACCCTATCCCATGTAACCCCTTATATGGATATACATTTTGGTGTTGGTCCTAAAAATATTTTGACCCCTTTTTTGTTTCTACTCTGGTGGGTGATTCTATAGTTGTGAGAAAAATCTATAGAGGTTGTGTGTTTTCCATCTTTCATAGGGATACATTAATGTATTTGATACATTTAGATATGGTGGATTTGGATGTGATCTTAGAGATGGATTGGATTTATTCGTGCTATGCTTCTTCGGATTATAGGACCCAAAAGGTCAGTTTCCACTTTTCTAATGAACTGATGATTGAATCGGAGAGGAGTTTCTTATATCTAAAGGGAGGGTTATCTCTTATGTTAGAGATCAAAAAATAATTTTAAAAAGGTGTTTGTATTATATTGTTTGGGTTAAGGAATCTAACTCTGAAAGTACATCTTTTCTATTTGTCTCTATGGTTCATGAGTTTCCTGAAGTATTTCCTGATGATCTTCCTGGGATTCCACCCATTAGGGAAATAGATCTTTGGATTGATCTTCTACTGGATACTCGTCCTATTTTCATTCCTCTATATAGAATGGCTCCAACTAAGCTAAAGAAACTAAAGAAGCAGTTAAATGATCTTTTTAATAAGGGTTTCATTCATTTTAGTATTTCTCCGTGTGGTGCTCCTATGCTTTTCATGCAAAAGATGGGTCTCCATGAATGTGTATAGATTATCATCAGTTGAATTAGGAGATAGTAAAGAATATGTACCCTTTTCCTAGGATTGATGATATTTTTGATCATCTTCAGGGTGCTAGATATTTCTCTAAGATTGATCTTCTTTCGGGCTACCATCACCATAAAACAACATAGGTATAACATCCACAAAAAATTGCACATTGTCAAACCGAGGACATCAAAGTCCACCTAATTACCAACTACAACTCATCCACACCCTTAGAGCTCTATCCTAATGCTTTTCCTCCAAATCTTTGTATTCTGGGTCATGCCCTCAGTCAGCTACTACTTCTCCATGTGACGCTCTATCACCTCACTCCCCAAATTATAATGCCAACTCATAAAACTACCTCCTGAGATACACATCATCATTTTATTGCCCCAATAGTCATTATTTACTACTTAACGCTTAGAACAGGCACCTCCAAATCTCTGACGTACCATACCACTCTTTCCATAGACTATCACCACACCTCCTATAACTTATGTTTCTAAACCATGAAAATCAAAATCACGTACAACGCCTTCATTCATAACTCCTCAACTTAGCTAACACGGACATTATTAATAATCTCGTTAGTCCCACCTTGCAACTCAGTGTTACTACTAATCAAACAATATGCAATGATCCTTGAAAATAATGCATCCCCATAGCACCTTTGGCATGCCTCTATATCCAACATACAACATCAAACTTGATTACGGATCAAACAAACTTAAGCTCTTGCACACACTGTTCAAACCTATTAGATCATTCCCCTATAACTAGTACCATTAAAGATGAAATCTTCGCCTCCACTTGCGTGACCACCAATCATTCAAGCTTAATGTGTAGATCTAGTCTCACTCAGATGTTATGAAACAAAACATCAAATTCACATGCCCACTCAAACTTCATAGCCGACAATAATCAATCGCAATCACATATACCATCTTATTTCCAATTCATCAACACATTCTCCTTCTACACATCATTACTATCCACCTATTTATACATCTCTAACATAGCTCATAGACCTATAAGTCTCAACTGAACTCCAACCTACAATCTCAGGAATGCATAAATCAATAACACGGATTTACCAAGTAATTTCATCAATAACCTTTACCTTCCAACGCAATAGTTACCATCAATAATTCTATTCATAAATCAACAAACAATATTTTCCCTTAACTAATGACTCCATCTCTACTTCACACAAATAAACAAGCATGAACATAACACTCCATTACTATCCCAAACACGTGCAACAAAATTCATCTATACATATAGACATAAAAATTCAACAAATGGCCCTTACCCCTTCTCTTGTCTCCACCACTCGAAACCTCAGTTTGAACCAATCACAAGAATAAAAGGATGCACAACAAGTTTCTAGTGAATCAAAATAGGACTCACACGGCTTCACTAGACTTTGGTTTTGTGTTTTGAATAAGAAGATGAGATGAATAACAAAGAAACTATGCTAGTGAATCGAAAGAGCCCCACACGACTTCACTAGACTTGATTTTTCTTTTAAAAAAGACAATGATAACAAGATTACATATTGCAAGAGATAGAAACTTAACACACAATATTCAATGATATAAGAATACACATTTCATTCTATTTCACTTGCAATACTTATAAGAGTGAGGCAATAACTTCCAACACCAGGGACTCCTGACACACCATAAAGCACTTATCAAGCAACTTTGGGATACTTCTGAAGCTTCTTACTAGCCAATTTGAGAGCGCTATGTGGGAAGGAATCGGAACTTAGAAATAATGATATCTCCAGAGTAATACAAGGGTAAGGAAGCATAGCTTCACATCATAGATTCTGAGGAGGAATCTAAAAACACCTTTAACTTACTCTTAGTGCCCGACTTTTTATGAATCATGAATAATAAACTTCAACCATCGAAACTCAAAAACACTAATGGGATACTTCCTAACTCAATTACAATCCCACTACTATATGTAAAGATTCAAGCTCGACTATTTCTGATACCTTGAAAATAAGGCGGAGATGTCCTGAATAGAAGAAGTTGAGGATCTGTGTAAGCCATATAGAATCTCTCAATAACACGATCTAAGACTCAAAAGAATGGAAAATTTTTCTGAATTCCTTGTAGCCTCTCAAAGAAAAGTACAGACGTCTTCGTACCATTCTGCAAGACTCTACTAGACACAACTTCATAGACACCCTGGGAAACTTGAACCTTGTGCTCTAATACCAAGTTTGTAATGACCCAAAATCACCCCTTGGGATGCTACACGGTGCCTAGGGTCACAAGTGATCCCAAGATAACCCTTCATTTGGCATAACACATAAATAACTTAATAAAATGCATAAATCCAGAAGAACAAAGCAGAAGGTAACTCTATTATGTATTTGCTCACTATAAAACTGAAGTCACAAGGTTACAACACTGCTTTTGCAATAAAACTGAAACTCAATACAACAACTTCTATTGATTATCTATGAAGCCTCTACTAGTACTGACCATGGGTAGCTGGGTCATGACTCCCAACCACCCCAACTCGATACGGCTGAATAAGAGAAGTATAATACTTTTCTACTGTATCACTGACTCGTGGCCCTGAATCAAAGGACCCATCACCTGATGACTGGAAGCTGCGAACTGATTGAACTTTCTATATGTGCTACAATATTGTACCTATATTATGAGACAATGTAGCACATAGACATATATGTGGATCAGTACCTTGAGGATGTACTAAGTTTGTGGGGGTGAATGCATATGTTTAAAATAATATCAATCTTTTTCAATCAAATCATGCATGCAATATGGGATGACTCACATGGCTTGAATAAGTATAAAATGTAAAGCTCATAAATCATGTAGGATGAAGCGTGTAACACAAATATCATGAGTCATCATACTTTAACTTGAAATCACAAATCTTCTTTTATTGTCAATACTCAGAGATAAAAGAACTTTACACAATACTTTCAAATCATTTATATGTCTCATAGAGAGTAGAACTTCATTAATGCTCAAGATGTCATTACTCTTCTGAACTTAAATACTTGAATTCGAAATTATGTAACTTTGAAATATACTTGAAGGCATTTCATTCACTTAGGAAAGTATCTCATTTCAATCTTTAGGGAAATCATTCAATCTCAAAAGGAAGATACTCTAGTTTAGTGAAAATAAATCATCTCTAGGCTTCAAGGGAAATACCAAATCAAGGGAAAATACTTCCTTTTAAAGAGACAATTCATATCAAGGGAATACTTTAGCTAAGAAATAATTGTTGCAACCTCATTAGTAGGAAAATAGCTCATAGGAGGGAAAATACTTTAGTTTCCAAAGAAATAGCTAATCTCAAGTTTAAAGGGCAAGGGAGATTCTCGTAGATGACATAAACCATACGAGCTACATGGAGTCCAACATTTTGTCCTCCTAAGGAAGAAACCCCACATTAGGTAAGAGCGTCAGACTCTTGCCAGAGAGTATAACCTAGGTCTAGTGATCACAAAATGAAACTCGACCTCCAGCCAAATCATAATTATCATAAACTCGTCCTCAGGCCCATCCTACGGTGGCACATAGTTTTGGGGTAAGAAACCGTAGTAACTTACTCACTCGGTTGTAAATACTAATCCCTTTAGATTATCTGCACTCATCTCATAAAATCTACTTTTAGAATAATCTTATGGTTCACCATAAACCCAATAATCAAATCGATAATCTCATATAGTAAAGTGGATTTCAAAGCTCAAGGACCATTAGGCCAAATAATTTCTCAATCATCTCAAAATAATCAAATCATGGGTGCTTATAGCTCAAGAGTTCATAAATTCACAATTCTCAAGTAGGTCTTACTAACCCATAGTTCAACCTCAAGTTAAAACTCATCAAAAGAATAATAGATAGTATATAGATTCATAAATCATATGGAAATCTGAGAATTTCATCAATATATCTCAAAATCTCAATATAGTCATATGCTTCAATATATCAAACATGAAAAATAGTAGTTTCTCAAAGATTCAAATCATGGGGTTTATACCCAGCTGTAATTTCTCAAGAAAACATGCAAAAATCACGTCATTAACTCTCAATTCATGGAAAGTATCAAGATAATGCACTCAATGATAATGGATGAAACCCCCCAATTCAAATTCATGTAAAACCTCTTAGATTTCAGGTAAATCATGATGTAAATAAGCCATTTGGAAGAAAGGTGAATGGATTACCCTTGTTCAAAATCCCACATACCTTAGATTATGAAATTAGATGAACAAACTTTCTCTAAACCTCCTCCTCTTACTCTTGGGAGTGGGTTATTGAAGCCTTTGAACATGGGAAACTCAATTCTCAACTCAATTGCACAATATATGTTGAGTCCTTAGATTTCTTGGAGAAGAATTCTTGTTTTGATTTGATTTGGAGGAGAAAACCCTAGGTCATTCGTGTTAGAGATGGGAAAATAAGGCAACAGCTTCACATAGAATATATAGGAGGGTTTAAAAGATGGGAAAACATCGGAATACCCTTTTTAAAATAAGTTGAAAATTCTGCATGGGGCCCACGACTGTGGGCTTCGACGACCCATCGGAGGCCCGACGATCCGTTGGTCCCTGCCATTGGACACAATCAAAAAAAGGGATTCTACCTCAACTGCGATGGTGGGATACAACAATCCATCGGAGTCCCAATGGTCCATCAGTCCTGACCATCGTACATGGCCAGAACTGGGATCCTCTAACTCGTTGCGATGGTAGGGTGCGACGGTCCATCCCACAGTCGATGGTCCATCGTAACTCACCATCGCACTCTTACAGAGAGTGAACTCACTGTCACGAATCAGCAGAAGGGTGCGACGGTCCTCCCCATTGCCTATGGTCCATGGACCACTCCGTCGCACCTTGGAAGTTCAGAATCAGACTGTTACCGTAAAATGGCCAAAACTCCCTTGTCTGATGTCAGATTTGGATGAATTTTGTATCGATGGAAAGGTTATTCAATGCTTTACATGTAAAAAAGTTGATATTAGGTAAATTACACATGATTAAAAATATTTTACACTTGGGAAGACACCTCTCAAACCTTTGGAACCGGATTTATGCTTCACTGAGCATGCTCTAAGGCTCAGACTATGATGAAATTTTGTGGGGTGTTACACCCCTACACCAAAAAAATATGGTTCTCAGTATTAGTCCCCTTGGAACCTTCACCTTACACGATGAGAAACATAACCCTCTTTATGCCCAATTAAAACATTTACACCCAATCCATTAATTTAAAAAAGGAATCATCCATTTAGGAATTTACTGAATAGTATTATCATACCAATTAATTATGGTTGCAAGACAATTCCACTATTTCAAACTAAACCGATTAGCCATAATACTATAAAGTTCTGATTTAAAATCAATCAATGGACAACAAGGCCTTTCAAAACCATTTTTATCCATTTAGCCGTTAATGTAATGCACTAGTTTAGTAATGTAAGCAAAAACATGTAATTGTCCATTTTCCAAAACCAATTATGTATGTGGTTTGAGGTTGATACCAATTCCAAACCATGTTTCATAAAAATTAGGGAAATCCCTGACCCGTTTACCATCTACCATTAACATGCACAATTTTAGTTCAAATAATATGGGATAAACCATTAAAACTAATTCCAAAACCATGGGAAACTTATCCAAGTAGTAGTCATACAAATCCCTCAAGCCATCATTAAAAACCCAACAATTAAATTAACATACACCATGATTAAACACATTTTTTTTATAAAACATAGTTAAGGAAAAGATGCATGCCTAAAAATACCAAGATATTGAGGAAGAAACCACACTTTGAGCCCTAGATGACCAACCCTTAAAAACCCTAGATTTGTTCTTGACTTGGGAATTTGTGAGAGAAGAGAGTGTTTATGACTTGTTAAATAATGAAAAACAAGGTACCTTGGGGTATTTAGGTTATGGAAGTTAAATGTAAAAAAGAGGGAAATCACCAAAGTGCCCTTAACTAAAAGTGCAGAAATTTATTGCCAGTCGCTATGGGTCAGGTGATGACTTATTGTGATTGGCTACAAGTCATTGCTTGAACTCATAGTTTAGGTACTGGATCAGGGAAACTACACTATTGTATCCATAAGTCACCCACCATGACTCGTGATGTCAACCTATGACTCGTTGGGTCCTAGTTGTGACCCAAATAAAATCTTAAGGAAACCTCACTACTTAAGTTATGACTTGCTCCATATGACTCATAAGAAGTCTTCACGACTTATCACCTGATTCATACCTTTGGCAGTGAGTTCAAATATCAAGGAAAAATTTGGAGTCCAGATCCTAGTGTGTTACACTCTCAGACTTGCTAAATCATCAAGTACTACAAAAAAGTAAATTGGATTTTTTTTATATGAATAGTAAAATGTAACAAAACTCGAATGCTTTGGGTTGTAAAAAATAAAAAATAAAAACTAGGCATATGGTCCCCCTTGCTTCTACTTTGTAGGTTTGTCGTGTCCTCTCCAACTACCTCACTGATGTATATGCAGAATCTGGCAATTTATGTATCACTAATAGCCTCTAGATACCCTTTTGTAAATTTCACTCATCTCCTCTCAGTCTCAAAGTACCACTTTACTAACCTTTGCCTTGGACCCCAATTCATCTATCTCCTCTAAATATCAAGTTAATTAGATGGATATTATTATCTTAAGTAGATGAGGATGGTTAGCTTATGTCGATAATTAACTTTAAATTACAATTATAATTGCCTTTTCTAAAACCCAACCTCTCTCTGGTTTGTAGGGAATACTTGGGGATCCTAATGTTTACAACAATTAAGAAATCAAAAAGAGTGAGAAAAACCTCAAGGCATGTTACAAAAATGAGTTAGAAGGATTGTACACTTCCCATACTTCGTTAATCAGCCAGGATTCCCACAACCCTAGATAAGAAAAACTAGTCACTCATTATTGTTAAACAATCAATGGAATTCATAATTGAAAGAATGAAATAAATGTCACAATAATTTATGACGAGAACTCGAATTCTTAAATTAAATAACAAACCAAAATCTAACAAGACAATTCCAAGATCAAAAATAAATCTCAGAATCAAACTATATGTTTGTGAATATTAAGAGTGTGTAAACAACCTAAAATATGTAAAAAGGTTATTTATAGAATACATAGAAACCCTAGGAAACCAATACAAAATAAAAGAGGAAAGCTTAAGTCGGTGGACACTTATGAAGCCACTTATGAGCTGTAGGTGTCAAGTATGTGTAACACCCCGAATCAGGTAATCGGAATGCTACATGGTACTCATTACCTCGAAGGACCACAAGCTAACCCATGACTGATATTTGTACCTGTACACTGCACAATATACTGTAAACTATGGAAACATGAACTGAAAGGCCATAAGGTTCAAAATTGAGACATAATATCTGGTAAAAATATAACATCTTAATGGGGTATGAAATACCTAAAACAAAACTAAAATAAACTATATGAACATACTGTATTCTGGAATCCTCTAAAACATAACTGTATGAATAAGAAGTTAATGGGACATGTCCCCAACTAAATACAACTAATAAACTAATTAATGAGATAATAATGAAATAATCATGTTCTCGAAGGATGAGGACTCACAACTAACTCTGAATGCTTATATCTGGAACTTACTAATGCTCTGGAGCTCGTGTCTTTGAACCTATGGTATAAGACACTATAGCGTGAATGTGTCATTACAACTGAATGTACTGGCATGCATGAGAGGTAGGATAAATGCTTGGGGTTCATATGCATGAAAAATAATAATAATAGACTATCATGAGTATGAGAATACATGCATGAGACATAATAATTGACACTGATATCATGATAACATGATTACTGAATCTAAATACTAATAACATGACTTAATGATACTAATATAACCGATAACATGAGTGACTATATCTGACAGTCCTAAATCTGATGGAACTATCTGAGTTCCACACTAAGCTGAGTTGACTATATCTGACAGTCCTGAAATCTAAAGAAAGGTCTTAGTTCTTGACTGATATTGATACTAAAACTTTGGGAAGTAGTTATCTAACTGACATGTCCCAAATTCACCATAATAGAAGAGCTGGGGTCCAATCTGTGCCTTGATTGGAAGGGTGTCAATACCGCGCCACTAGTAAGGACAACATATGAGTAACCCTCTACTAGTAGGTTACTCTAATGAGAATGGTGGGAACCCTCAACTAGTTGGTTAAGCCACTTCATCTCTCCTCAACTAGTAGGTATGATGTCTCAACCTATGTTGGCTATGTAGTTTTAGAATACAAGAGCTGCTCCTAGGAATCTCACCCTTAACTACAGGTCAGTTCCTATCCTTGGGTTCACTTGGTGCTAATTCCTACTCCCATCTGAATGGACTCTGAACATGATTTACTGATCTTAATATGGACTGAGTTATTGAATTTCGTTGACTGATGGAATACTACTGATACCTTACAACTGACTGAGTTCATGCGATTGTTGAGATTTCCTGAGTTATAAGACTGTCTAAAGTCTAAGGATCATAGATTGATTGAGAGTATCATGAAAACATGACATGGCTCTAGGCACACAACTAATGTTTCAAGTACAAGTACCCCCAAGACTTGATATAAGAAAACTGACGAGCATGACTTACTTGAACATATAAGTAATATCATAATCAATAATTCATTTAATGAAGCATTTCATCAAGCATGTGATACACATGAACTTGTACATACATGGGGATTTTATAGTATCATACTAGTTAGGCACTTTTCCTTCATATAGGCATTTAATAAAACACATGATAGGCATAATATGTGTAAACAACATTGTACAACAATTAACTATCATGGTTCGATTCTAATTTCATCATTCAAGGGTTAAATCAAAGGTTTACATGAACCTACACGTGCGCTAATTAATTCCATAAAATTTATCACCAAACATGGATAAAAATTCAATTAGTCATTATCAACATGAAAACTAGCAACCCAACATGAAATTCATAAAGAAAATCTATAAACTTAACTTAGAAAAGGGATTCTTGAGCTTCATGGATGAAAGGAGTCCATGAATGAACATTATGCATACTTGATAATGAGTTTCTTAAAGTTCTTGAACTTGAAGGATTGGAATCTCTTAGTTTTTGAAGAAGATTTGGATTTTATTCTTAGGGATTAATATTAGAGAGAAAACCCTAATTTTGTTGTTGTGAAATAATAATGAACAAATGAGGTGAGGACAGATATAACTAGGTATATTTAACAGGATAGTAAAAGATCAAAATACCCCTGTTAAAATAACTTAAAATAACTGAGCTGGACATGCGACGGTAGGGTGAGACGGTCCGTCGCTGGGTCGCCGGTCCGTCGGAATCATCGTTAAACTGGGACCAGAACTGGTACCTACTGCCTAGGTGCGATGGTGGGGTGCGACTTTCCATCGCTTACTCGATGGTCCATCGGGCATCTCTATCGTATACATATAGATAGATGGCTCACTACCTCGATGCAATGGTCGTGGTCGATGGTTTTTCGCTTGTATGACGGTCCGTTAGCCTGCACCATCGTACTTGGGCAATTTTATTGCCTTCAGTATTTTGGTCATAACTTCCTCGTCCGATAGTAGATTCTGATGAAATTGGTATCGATGGAAAGCTTATTCAATTTCTCATATGACAAAAAGTGAAAATATTAAAATTACAATGTGTACAAAAGTTGATTCCTATTTTAAGTCAAGTTTTAACATTCTTGAGATGATTTTAAGCTAGGAAAAAAGTACGGGTATTAAATATCTCCCACTTGAGAACATTCCTCCTTGAATAAGACTGAGAGAGAGGAGAAGAACATAAACTAACATACATACTGAACATGAATAACTGGAACATGATGTAATGCCTGACATGAATGATAAGCTGAACATATCATACTGAACATGCATATTTGATGCATGTGTAACTGATTCATGAATGCATGACTGGATGTTATAAGGAACTAAGTTTCTCACAATGAGAATGCATGTTTGATGCATAATTACATAATTAAACTGATATATAAATGCATGACTGAATATGCAATGGTATTTAATACCAAGTTTATAATGGAATTTTGTGCATGAACTGGACATAAAGCTTGTCACTAAAATCTAAACATGAAACTGAAAAGCTTAAGGAGAACTATTACCTTGAGCTTGATCTGATTTGGTGGAGAAAAGGTGAGGATACTTGGTACGCATTTCTACTTCTACTTCCCAAGTATCTCCCTCGATGGACTGGCTTCGCTAAAGAACTTTGACTAGAGGGACTTATTTGCTCCTTAGTCTACGAGTTTGATAGTCTAGGATTTTGACTGGAATCTCTTCATAAGAGAGGTTGTTCTGAACATCTATGATCTTAATAGGGACAACAACTTCTAGGTCACCTATGCACTTCTTGAGTAATGAGACATGGAAGACTGGATGAATTGAGGCTAGATTTGAAGGCAATTTGAGCTCATAAGCCACCTTGCCAAAAGGACTGAGAATCTTGAATGGACAGACATATCGGGGACTGAGCTTTCCCTTATTTCTAAATCTCTTTACCCCCTTCATGGGAGAGATATTTAGATATACATAGTCATCAATCTCAAACTCGATATACTTTCTACGAACATCTTCATAAGACTTATGTCGGCTCTGAGAAGCTTAGAGTCTTTCTCTAATTAACTAGACTTTTTCTAAGGCATCGAATGCCAAGTCAGGCCCTATGACTGAGGGCCTCACTAACTTCAAACCAACCTATAGGAGACCTATATCTCTTACCATAGAGAGCTTATAATTGAGCCATACGAATATAGGAATGATATCTGATGTTGTAAGCAAACTCAATCAAAGGAAAGTGTTCATCCCAACTTCCCTTGAAATCTATTGCACATGCCCTTAGCATATCTTCTAAAGTCTGAATTGTCCTTTTTACTTGACCATATGTCTAAGGATGGAAGTCTATACTGAGATGGACTTGGGTACCAAGACATTTTTGGAATGCTTTATAGACGTGAGAGCTGAACTAGGTACCTTTGTATGAGATAATAGATAGCGGAACAATGTGCAATCTTACCAAATCTTTGATGTAGAGTTTGGTATAATCCTCGGCTGAATAAGAGGAATGAATTGGAAGGAAATGAGTTGATTTGGTCATTCTGTCCACAATGAACCAGACTGAATTATGCTGATGATGAGTTCGAGGGAAACCCATCACGAAATCCGTGTTTACTTCTTCCCACTTACAAGTAGGAATAATGAACTCCTATATAAGACCACTTGGCTTCTGATGCTTTATCTTAACCTGCTGACGTGTAGAGAACTTAGCCACAAACTCTGCAATATGTCTCTTCATCCCACTCCACCAATAGATCTCCAGCAAGTTGTGGTACATCTTGGTGGCCCCTAGATGAATAGAGTAGCGTGCACCATGCACTTTTACAAGAATTTTCTTCCTTAAGTCATCTAAACCTAGAACATAGAGACGACCCTGAAAACGTAAAACACCATCTCCCCCTTGGGAGAAAACCTCTATTTTTTATTCTAGAATGACTCTTTCAACTTGACAATGCTAGTATCTTTATCTTACTTTTCTTTCATCGTAGAAACTAGAGGTGATTCTGCACTACTCTGAACCCATATATCACCTTTCTCTGTATCAGCTAAGCGAATACCTAGTCGGGAAAGTGGATGGACTTCCTAAGCTAACTTCTTCTTATTGTCCACAACATGAGCAACACTACCCATAGACAGTCTATTGAGAGTGTCGTCCACTACGTTGGCCTTGCCCGAATGATAAAGGACAGTCATGTCATAATCTCTCAAGAGTTCTAACCACCTTCTTTGACAAAGATTGAGATCTTTTTGAGAATAAGACATACTGATGGCTTTTATGATTTGTGAAGACATCTACATGAACACCATATAGATAATGCCTCCAAATCTTAAAGGAAAAAACTATGGATGCTAACTCAAGATCATGAGTCAGATAATCCTTCTCATGGGGTTTAAGCTATTTGAAGGTGTAGCCTATGACCTTAACATGTTGCATAAGGATACAACCCAAACCTACTTGTAACGCCTTGAGATCCCATCCCGTGACGTCAGACGGTGCTTATGATCCCGAAGGACCACAAGCTAACCCTTTACTGATATCTGTACCTGTATACTGCATAATATCTGATATAAATACGAAAACTAGCCATAAGGTTCAACACCTCTATGAATAATCATAATACAAAAAACTAAATACTAATACATCCGTCTGAAAAGCCTCTAAAATGTATGAACTTTGGAGTTGATGGGACAGGTCCCTAACTACCTCCGTCAACTGAAAATAAATAAAGTCTAAAGCAATAATAGTAAACTTAGATTCTTCCTCAAAAGAAGAGGACTCACTGATACTACTGCTAACTAGGACTGAACTACTGAGGATAATCTGGATCCTGTGCCTCTGAACCTATGGTGTCAAATAAAACACCATAGCGCAAATGCGTCAGTACAGAAATATACCGAGTATATAGACGAGGAAGTCTAATGCAAGGGATCATGCATGCACAATATCTAAACTGAATAATCATAAAGCTATCGCATGAGAACACATACAAGAATGCACAGACCATGAACACAATCATCGTAACTCTAGATACTGAAACTCAGATACCACATTGTTGCTGATTGAACTCACTACTGACACTTTGATACTGAATCACTGACTCATCTAATACTGATAACTGAGGATCTAGATGTACTTACATCAAGGACTGAACTCTGAGCTTACTTCTTTTGACTGACAGAATTAGAGATCAACTTTTCTTATCGATTATTCCGAAAGCGATAATCAATGATAAGAAGTATGATCATGTCTGAATTTGACAAAAAAGAGTACTCAATAGAATCTGAGATGGAGATCAAGCCTATCTAACAGGATATCTCTAGATATGATAATAAGAATACTCAACATGGTCTGAGACTGAGATCAAGCCTCTTTGATGGGAGATCTCTAGATATGATCACAAGAATACTCAACTAAATCTGAGACTGAGATGAGATCAAGCTTATCTGATGGGAGATCTCTAGATATGATCACAAGAATACTCAACTGAATCTGATACTGAGATAAGATCAAGCCTATCTGACGGGAGATATCTAGATATGATAATAAGAATCTATATATGAGACCAAGACTATCTGACGGGATGGTCCATGAATCAATAGAACTATCTGAGTTTCTCACTAAGATAGATGACTGTACCTCACAGTCCTAATTTCTGAAGATTGATACTGAAACTGCAAATATGGAAAGTAGTTACTTAACCGACATACCCCAACCTACCACAGGTGGGGTCTAACCTATAACCCCAGCTGAAAGGGTGTCAATACTGTGCCATGGATAAAGACCTCTCTAGTTAAAACTCACTAATGGGATGAACCTCCTAGGAAGTCATCCTGAGCCAATATAATAGTCAAACCTCTCTGACGGTGACAACCTTTACTAAATAAAGACTCTTGTATCCTGCACTGTCTACGCAGTTTTGGAGTTCAGGAATTGCTCCTGATGACTCGACCTCTCTGATGGGAGAGCTTCCATCCCTTCCCTCGCTTGGTGCTAGCTTCTACTCCTTACTGAAAGACTCTGAACTAAAATCTTAACTGAAAACAACGGAACTGAATATAATACTGATCATGTTTTTCAAAAGATCTAACTGAGTTACGCTGAGATTACTTAGTTTTGTATCTGACGAAAAAGGTATCAAATCATGGTATCTGATTGACGATACAGATCTTGAAATAGATTACTCGAATTGATTTTGATATTAGAATTGAATCACTTAAATACTATTAGATCTGAACTAATTACAGGACTGAATCTAGATTACTAGAGATTACAGAGACAACTGAGATTAATGAGCTTTCTTAAGTTCTGCACTTGTCTGAGGATATAGAGTTCTATAGTTCACTAAGTTTTGAGAATCATGGCTCGACTAGAATTATCAAGAAACTGACATGGTCTCTAAACAACAGCTCTATTATCGGGTATAAATACCCCCAGGACTCGATGACATAAAAGTAAAGAATAATCATTCATTCATCATCACAACAGTTCATTCATCATCACAATCATTCGTTCATCATCACAATCATTCATGTATCATCATAAGCATTCATTTATTATCACAATTATTCAAGCATCTTCACAATCATTAAAGCATCTCACAATCATTAAGATATCACCTCAAGTATTTAAGGATCGTAAATGTTTATTCATCATTACATCCTCCGAGGGGTTACTTTAAGAATCTCAAAAACATAATCATATAATAACGTAGGGGAATTATGCTATTAGATTACACCCCATTCATCAAGGTCTTACATCAAGTACTTCATACCTATATTAGTCTTGACATGTATTTGGATATCACATGGCTTGGGGAAACTTCATACTATCATGTCATAACTTACTTGCTAACCACTTGGCATGTATTAAAAGCTTAGCTTATATCAAGAGCACATAATTGGGGAATTTACAACCATCATATTGCCACTCGTTCACTAAGGTCCTTCAACAAAACACTAGACATGCACGGGTTCACACTTATTTGGGAATTTCCTACTACCATGGAATGATTCATTCACTTAGGCATTTTTTCAAACACTAAGCATGCATAAACTAACTCACAATTTGGAGTTTCATCTTCAACATACTACATTAGCCCTTATACTTCACCTAAGCTCTTTATCAAACCTATGGGGAACATTCTTCACTTATTCAACCATTTCTACTCCCAAAAGTCATAAACACATCACATACAAAACAACTTCAAGAGGGTCTATAATAAACATCATATAAATTCCACATACTAGGATCAAAGCTCATAAATTTTGTAGACAAACATAAGTCAAAACTCAACAACACATTGAACATCAATTTCAACTCATAAAAATCATTAACAACTTATAAACATAAATATCTTTGAGTTTTTTAAAAAAGGGTTCTTGAGCATCTTAGATGAAAGGGACCCAAGAATCAACATCTACATACCTTAACCTTTGAAATTGGATGAATTCTAATGTTTGAGACTCTATCCACACTTGTAATAAGTGATTCTAGAAGCCCACACTATGAGGAACTTGATTCTTAAAGAATTTTTGAAGAATTTATGGATGATTTTTGGAAGATTAATTTCCTTGATGAAACCCTTGATATTTCTCTTAAGAGAATTGGGAGAGAAAATGAAGGAATTAGGGTATTGAATGGGGTTCCTCATATTTATAGAGGATTCCAAAAGGTGGAAAATGAGAAAAATACCCTTGCAAAAATATCCTTAAATTTCTAAAATAATATTGCTGACGACATCCGTGATAAGCCGTCAAGTTGGTGATAGGGCGTCATGAAATGTTGTCAAAAAAAGGTAAAATTTTGAGTTTCTGGTTAAGGTTGACGGCAATGGTGATAGGCCATCATGGGCATGACATCTTGTCACAAAATATCATCACTAGGTTCAGAAATCTGCCCAGGTCTGACGACATTGGTGATAGGCCATCACGGGCGTGATGGCTTGTCACAAAATGTCATCACCAGTTTCCCAGCCAGGCATGTTGGAGTAAAATAGGCCTAAATCTTTGCTCAAATATAGGTTTTTGACGAAATTGGTATCGTTTTAAAGATAATTCAAAGGGATTTCATTTGATATATAGTAGGTCCTCTAATTCGACATATACAAGGAGGTATGATCTATTGAAGTTGACCCAATTTTTTATGGTCACTAAAACTTGAACGATAGGGAAACTTTCAACTCGTCCATGAGTTGGGGGAACTCTATGATCTTAATTCATGCTCAAATATATTCCCACATGATTCAAAGTATTTCATACTTGGGAAAATATTTCTGAAACATTTAGACTCAGATTTTTGCTTTACCAAATACGCTCTAAGGCTAAGACTGGAAGAGGATTTTGCGGGGCATTACACTACTCTGGATGCATCAAAATATACCATGAACCCATTTGAACCATATGGAAGATCTAAGACTGGAGCTGAGGTGATTTGAGTCTTCAACTCCTGAAAACTCTTCTCACAAGGATCTGACCACTGAAACTTGACTCTTTTCTGAGTCAATCTGGACATAAGGGATGCAATAGATGAAAATCCCTTAATAAACCATCTGTAATACCCAGCCAAACCCAAGAATCTCCTGATATCTGATGGAGAGATAAGGCAAGGCTAGTTTCTTACTGCTTCGGTCTTTTGAGGATCTACTCTAATGCCATCACCTAAAATGATATGACCAAGGAATGCTACTAACCTTAGCCAATATTTGCACTTACTAAATTTGGAGAATAGCCAATGATCTATGAGAGACTAAAGTACTATTCTGAGATGGTCTGCATGATCACGCTCAATGTGGGAATAGACCATAATATCATCGATGAAGACTAGGATGAACATGTCCAAGAACTGCTTGAACACACGGTTCATTAAGTCCATGAAATCTACAGGGGCATTGGTAAGACCAAAGGACATTACTAATAATTCAAAGTGACCATACTGAGTATGAAAGGCTATCTTCAGAATATCACATTCTCTAACTCTGAGTTGATGATAGCCAAATATGAGGTCTATCTTAGAAAAATAGCTATCACCCTAAAGTTGGTCAGAAAGTCATCAATTCTGGGAGGAGGATACTTGTTCTTGACCATAACATTATTGAGTTGATGGTAATTAGTGCACATTATAAGATAACCATCTTTCTTGTGCATGAATAAGACTGGAGCGCCCCACGGGGACATACTGGGCATGATGAATCCCTTATCTAAAAGATCCTTCAACTGTTCTTTAAATTATCTGAGTTTTCTTGGTGCCATTCTGTATGTCGGAATAGATATAAGATGAGTATCTGGAAGAAGATCAATATCGAAGTCTATTTCACTTTCGGGAGGAATTCCTATAACATCTTTGGGAAAGACATCTGAATACTCATTAACGATTGGAACTAATTCAAGACTGGAAGTTTCATAGCTAGAGTCCTTAACATGAAAAATATGATAAACATATCCATTAGATATCATTTTCCATTCCCGAAGGTAGCAAACAAGTTTACCTCTTAAAGCGGATACACTACCCTTCCACTCAAGGACGGGTTCATTCGGAAACTAAAATTGGACTACTTTATTTCTACAGTTGACTGTGGCATAGTAGGAATAAACGAAATCCATGCCAAGAATGACATCAAAATCAGTCATCTCTAATTCGACTAAGTCTACTGAAGTGACTTTCTGAAATATCATAATCGGGCAGTTCCTGTATACCCGTCGGGCTATGATGGTTTTACCCACTGGGGTAGACACTGAAAAGGGCTCTGCTAGAATTTTAGTACTGACTCTGAAATCACCTTCTATATAAGGAGTAACAAAAGACAAGGAAGCACCTGGATCTAGAAAAGAGTAAACATTCATATGAAAGATCTATAACGTACCAGTAACCATATCGGGAGAATTTACCTAATCTTGTCGGGACTGGAAAACATAGAGTCTATTTGGACGTTACCCACTAGTAGCACTAGAGGTGACACCCTGCTGATATTGGCGATCGAACTGAGATGAGGGGCAATTTTGTTGACTCGGAGGACCTTATTGCGGACAATCTCTAACTCTATGACCTGGATTGCCATACCCAAAGATAGTATCACTGCCTGTTTTGCAAGTACCCTGGTGGTTCTTTCCATAAGTCTAGAAAATAAGATAGGTATGGGTACTGCTAACACTACCCTGAGACTTAGAGCCTGGCGCTCTATATTTGTTACCCTATTTGACTTAGGAACTGGAGAACTGGCTGAAGAAGGATCTGGAACTGATGACTTAGGACAAAACTAAGAATGGTTTCCTTCTTCTGACTTGGGCTGAGCAATGTATAAACTACCTCTCCTTTTCTATCTTATTTTGCTTCTCCTTCATCTTAATCTTTTGCTCCTTTATCTGCTGAGCATGAGTCATAAGCCTGGCTAAAGTAATATCACTATTCAACATGGCATATCTGCACTCATTAACCATTCTATCATTCAACCCTGAAATAAACTGACTCATCTTGGCTCTACCGTCTGCAACTACATAAGGGGCATATCTGGCTAATTAAGTAAACTTAAGAGAATACTCTTTCACCGTCTTGTTTCCCTTCCTGAGGTTGATGAATTTTATCACCTTAGCTTCTCTAAGATCCTGGGGAAAGAATCTATCTAAAAGTGCAGTGACAAATTTCTCCTATTCAACTGACCCTGCATCAACTTCCCTCTCTGACTTCCACTACTTGAACCAAGTGTGAGAAACATGCTGTAACTGGTATGTATCTAGGTCAGCACTCTCAGCAGTAGTAATCTCCATGATGCCAGTCACCTTCTGAACCTGATCGGTGAATTCCTGAGGGTCTTTATCTGACTTAGACCCGATAAAGGATAGAGGATTCATTCGGGTGAAGACTTGAATCCTGGCTACGGCTGAATTGGACACTGGGTTGGCCGACATAATAGCTAGTTATTTATTAAGAGTAGCAACTGACTAAGTAAGAGTAGTGATATATTGACTTGAGATTATGCTTAATGGGATGACATGAATACAGAAAGAAGGTAAACTATTCCTAAAACAACTTATAGCCTCCTGGACATAAATGTGGCACGCAACACACCCATGAACCAGACTCTACTAGATGCCACTTTCAGACTTCCTAGGACACTATTAAACCTTAGGCTTTGATACCAAGTTTGTAACACCCCAAATCTTGTACTCGAAATGCTACACGGTGCTCATGACCCCAAAGGACCACAAACTAACCCATGACTGGTATATATACCTGTATGCTGCACAATATACTGTAAAATATGGAAACATGAACTGAAAGGCCATAAGGTTCAAAACTAAGACATAGTATCTGGTAAGAATATAACATCTAAATGGGGTATGAAATACCCAAAACAAAACTGAAATAAACTATCTGAACATACTGTAGTCTGGAAGCCTCTAAAACATGACTGTCTGAATAAGGAGTGATGGGACATGTCCCCAACTAAATCCAACTAATAAACTACTTAATGAGATAATAAAGAAATTATCATTTCCTCAAAGGATGAGGACTCACTACTAACTCTAACAACTAATATCTGGAACCTATTAATGTTCTAGAGCTCGTGTCTTTAAACCTATGGTATAAGACGCCATAGCACAAATGCTTCAGTACGACTGAATATACTGGTATGCATGTGAGTTAGGATAAATGCATGGGGTTCATATGCATGAACAATAATAATAACAGACTATTATGAACGTGAGACTTTATGCATGAGACTTAATAACTGACACTGATATCGTGATAACATGATTATTGAATCTGGATAGTGATAATATGACATACTGATACTAATATAACTAATAACATGAGTGACTGTATCTGAAAGTCCTAAATTTGATAGAACTATTTGAGTTCCTTCCTAAGTTGAGTTGACTGTATTTAACAGTCTTGAAATCTAAAGAACTATCTGAGTTCATGACTAATTCTGATACTGAAACTGTGGGAAGTAGTTATCTAACCGACATACCCCAAATGCTCCATAATAGCAAAGCTGGGGTCCAATTTGTGACATTATTGGAAAGGTATCAATACCGCGCCACTGGTAAGGACAACATGTGAGTAACCCTCTACTAGTAGGTTACTATAATGAGAATGGTGGAAACCCTCAACTAGCAGGTTAGGCCACCTTATGTACCCTCAACTAGAAGGTATGATGTCTCAACCTACACTGTCTATGAGTTTTGGAATGCAAAGACTTCTCCTAGGAATCACACCCCCAACTAGAAGGTGAGTTCACATTCCTGTGTTCACTCGATGCTAATTCTTACTCCCTTCTAAATGGACTCTGAACATGATTTACTGATCTAAACATGGACTGAGTTACTGAATTTCGTTGACTGATGGAATACTACTGATACCTGACAACTGACTGAGTTTATAAGATTATTAAGATTTCCTGAGTCATAAGACTGTCTGAAGTCTAAGGATCATAGCTTGACTGAGAGTATTGTGAAAACACGACATATCTCTAGGCAAACAACTAATGTTTTGGGTACAAGTTCCCCCAGGACTCGATCGAAGGAAACTGACAAGCATGACTTACTTGAACACATAAATAACATCATAATCCATAATTCATTTATTGAAGCATTTCATCAAACATGTGATACAGATGAACTTATACATACATGGGGATTTCATAGTATCATACTAGCTAGGACCTTTTCCTTCATATATGAATTTAATCAAACACATCATAGGAATAATATGTGTAAACAACAAATTACAACAATTAACTATCATGGTTCAATTCTAATTTCATCAATCAAGGGTTTCTTAAAGTTCTTGAACTTCAAGGATTGGAATCTCTTAGTTCTTGAAGAAGATTTGGATTTTATTCTTGGGGATTAATCTTAGAGAGAAAAACCTAATTTTGTTGTTGTGAAATAATAATGAACAAATGAGCTGAGGTCAGATATAACTGGGTATATATAAATATGTGGTAAAATACCAAAATACCCCTGTTAAAATAAATTAAAATAATTGAGATGGACATGCGACGGTGGGGTGTGACGGTCCGTCGCTAGGTCAATGGTACATCAGACCAACTATCGAATTGGGACCTACTGCCTTAGTGCGATGGTCCTTCACTAGCTCGATGGTCCGTCGGGCATCTCCGTCGCACTTATCCAGAGAGATAGCTCACTTCCACGATGCGAAGGTTGTGGTCAATGGTTCATCACTTGTTTGACAGTCCATCAGCCTACACCATCACTCCTTTGTTGTTTTACTGCCTTCTGTATTTCAGTCATAACTTCCTCATCGGATACCGACCTTTGATGAAATTGGTATCGATGGAAAGCTTATTTGATTTCCCATGTGAAAAAAAGTGAAAATCTTAAAAATACAACATGTAAAAAAATGTATTCCTATGTCAATAAAAGTTTTAAAATTATTGAGACAATTTCAAGCTAGGAAAAATGTACAGGAATTACACTATGGGCCACAAGTGGCCGCACGTAGGTGCCTGACTCCCAAAATATCATTCGTGCCTATGAAACTTCAAACTTCTTAAACTTGTATTGGAACTTAAAGACAGTAGGTGGAAGCTATCGTCTATTGGTTCCCATCATAGGTGACAGGGTAAAATTTTCCAACTTCTAAATCTCTGTTTCTCAGTTGTTTGACACTTGTTCTAGAACCTATTCCATGTAGGTAGTACCTATGGATCGTAGGTGCCCACATAGGTGGTCCAAACCTTCAATTTTCACTTGTTTTCCCTCGTTTAGATCCCAAAACTATGTTTCTTACAAAGCACAACACAAAACACACCATATCTAAGAAAACAACCGAAGTAACTCCATATTTTCATAGTTTTCAGCATCGAAAATGCTATGAATCCATATCACATCAACACCCTCAAATTATAATATTTAAATGTCTTAAGGATATAACACACAACTAAACAACACAACGACACTTAACTAGGAGAAACCTAAGACACTTATGGAAGTCAATCATCAACTTTAAGCTCAAGAACATTATACCTTCCCCCCTTTCTAATTTTAACATTTCAAAATCAATTGTTTGTATCAATGAAGAAAAACAATGTGACATAAGGAAATAAAGATGTGGAATTACATAAGCAACAAACAATCATGCATATGTTCAAGTTATACAATCCGAACTAAAAAGCAGCAAGAAACTCAACCTATGTACCCTCATAACAAAGAAATCCCGCTCACTCAATAAAATCATGTATGTTAATACATGGAAAATTATTAGACGCTCACACTCACAAGGAAGTTCCAGTAATGTGTACAGAATACCATAGGCTTGTCCTTATTTTCCTTACCTCAGCTTTCAAACAATTTGTTTACGATCACTATAGTACTTTACTTGTCTTGTAATGTAGGCTTGAGGGATGGTTTGGTACATATAGGAATTTAGTGATTAAGCCTATGTGGTACTACACTTACTTTTGGGGTACACTTATCAACCAACCTTTTTTATACCACTTTTATTTCTTCCTTTTTATTTATTATTGCACATTTAGGTTGGGTTTTTTTTTTCTAACATACCCAACCCTACTTTTCTTTTCTCTTATTTACCCTTCTTCATATCCACTTCACATTACTGACCTCAATGATAGACACCCTCAACTTAGGTGATTTTCCTGAGTTGAGATGCATAATGTGCAAGGAGGACTAGGGCAAAAAGAGGTTCATTGTAAAAAAAATATGAAGTTATAAGGTGAAATAATAAAAATAGTCTATACAGGTTCAAAAGAGTGATCAAGGGACACTTATTCATATTTTTAAGGTCATTTATGCGAAGAATAGACTTATTTCAAAAATGGCCTCTGATCCTTTCCTAACTGGCTATCCTATAACCTTGGCAAGACTGAAAGTTTTGGATTCCATACAGAAAGTGAACTAAGTATCTCACATAAACATAGAACATGGTTGCATCATAAGCTACTACCTATCCGGTTCATGTAATTGTTAGTTATGATTATTATGGCCCTAATCCCAATGCCATAACAAGATTCACAATGGTCACACATATATATATATATCCCACAGTTCCAAATTGTTTTGAAGAGGTATCATTTTTTTCTCAAAAATAAAAAAAAAGTACATCAACTTCCTTATATGCTCATTTTTCTCTTAGTTACAATAAGAACAACACAATACAAAATAAAACACAACATGACATGTTATTTTCCTAGATATGTCGATTCTATAATCATATTGTGGATGAAGAAAAAAGAAGCACGACAACCAAAAACCATGGCAACACCACCAACTAAAAGACTATACGGTGCCACCAGTGCTAAAAATAATATAAAGCAAAGAAATAAGGACATACCTAGGACATACTAGGCGTTCGTGTCATGCTTGTCCCTATTTAGGGTTATCTCAACTAGAGGTGGTAGTTGTGGGAGTGGTGCACTACTAGAAGACACACCCACCGCAATCTTAGCTCATCGTACTGCATTAACCACTAAAGATGCCCTAGAATCATGAGTAGCCCATCTCAGGGCCTGATCAAATAAAATAGAGGGGTCATGTATATCCTTCATCTGAGCTCTCTTGGTCCCAATATTTAGGACTATCTCGTTATCCTCTATGAATGTATCAAATTATCTAGGGTCGCGTGGAGCCACCGATTGAGATAATAAGGGAATAAAAAAAGGGATGGATAGAATCTAGCTCTCAGTAAAAGAGAATACCTATGCTCATAATATGGCCACCACCTCTTAAATCTCACTAAGTCAGCATCCTCTATGTCATTGAATCGATCTGACAACTATCTCTCAAAAGTATCTATACGAGTGTAAAACTCAGCAATAAACTCTAACAACTCATCTTGGAGTGTAGACCATATCCTAGTCTCAGCAGCCTCTAATGTTGTTCGGAACCAAGGTTGGATCAGCCCATACAAGAATACAAGCTCAGCTCAACATGCTTAAGTAAGATGGTAGTAATATCCTTCTGCTCTACTAATCATTGTAAAAACTCTCAAGGTACTATTATTATATTTGTGGTAGTAGTGTAGTAAAGGGGCAAGGGGACATAGAATATGCTACAACTGGATCTGAAGTTGTAGTTGGGACTATAGTAGAAGTGGCTTATAACACCCCAAATTTTAGCCTCTAAAAATTTCATGTGTTGAACTCACTGCCAGGTGACGACTGACGTGACTAGTTGTTATAACTCATTATGATTTGTATGGTACTAATAATATCTTAACCAATGAGGATTTCTCAGGTTTTTGTTTGGATCACTACTACGACCCTACCAGTCGTAAGGTGAGGTCATGAGTCGTAAGGTGTGAATCGTGACCAAACCAGTGGAGGTGGTCCTAGGTACTACCCAGACTATGAGTCATGGAGATTACTCATGACCAGTGAACACGAGTCATTACGAAACCCAATAGCGACATGGAGTGATTTTTCTACATATTTTTCATCAAGGTTAATTTGGTTTTTTACCTTCCTTTACACTATTCCCATAACTTAAAACATTCCTTTAGGCCTATTTCTACCCATTAAATATAACACAAACACTCTCTTCTCTCTAAGAAAACTTCCCAATTCAAGAACAAAGCTAGGGTTTCTACGGGTTGGTCATCTAGGGCCAAAAATGTGGTTTCTTCTCTAAATTGATTATGAATCAATGAAACTAGAAAAATAGGCTATAAGGCTCAAAATAGGGATCAAGGGATACTATTTCATGTAGGGAAGGTAATTTAGGCTAGAAGTAGACTAAAATAAAAAATGACCTACGATTATTTCCTAACCGACTATCCTACAACCCAGGCAAAACTAACCGGGCAAGTTCTAAATTCAACACACAAAGGGAACAAACCGGCAGCTCACACACACATGGCAAAAAGTCAATATTACAAGATACTAACTATCCGGTTCATGCAATTGTTAGAAAGAGATTATCATGTTCCTAAACCAAATGCTATAGCAAGATCCAAAAGTTCACACATATATACATTCACACATTTCTAAAACATAAATTTTTTAGGGGTATCATTTTTATTAAAAGTCAATGAAAAACCATGACTACTTCCCTAAATTATTATAAATCTCTTAATTAAACAAAAAAACAACACAATATGAAAAGAATCATAGTTTTAAAAACCCACGACGGTTATGGTAAATCTCACCCTAACTAAAAATATGTGCACTATCCTCTATGAGCAAAACCAATACAAAATAAAGGAAAGTGAAAACATACCTGGGATGCACTAAGCATCCATGTACCTTGGGTTTCCTCTTAAGCAGCGCCTGATTTACCATCACAGAATGACCCAGTTCCATTGGCTACTCATATATTTCCAAGGTCCATGTTAACATAGACTTTAACTTCCTCCAGCATTCCTAAGTAGTGCTTTACTCTCTGCCCATTTACATTAAATGGGATATCACAATAATATTTTATTTCTATTGAACCATGTGGGAATACTTTAACCACAATAATGGTCCAGTCAACCTAGATTTCAGATTGTCAGGAAATAAGTGGAGTCTTTTATTATACAATAAGACCACATAACTGAGTACAAATAATCTATTCTCGATCTTTTTGTCATGATAAAACTTTATTATCTCTTTGTATATGGATGATCTCTCATATGCATAGAGTCAGAATTTATCAAACTCATTCACCTTGCTCAACCTTAAATCTTTTACATCACGTCACTCAAAATTTATCCTTTTCAATGCCCATAGTGCCTTATGTACAAGATCAAACATTAAATGGAAATCATTGACGTATACAAGATGATATGAAAAGGCAGCTATGGGGTCTTATAAGCGGTCTGATAGGCCCACAATTCATCATCAAACATTCTAGACTAGCAAGTCATGTTGGCATTTAAAGTTTTTTCCAATATTGATATTATCTCTCTATTAGCGACTTTCACTTGTCCACTAGTCCTAGAATGCTAAGGTGTCACCATGTTATCCCTTACACCATGTCTATCAAGTAGAGATTTGAATAAGCAGTTGCAGAAGTGAGACCCACCATCACTGATAATTGCATGGGGAGTGTTTAAGTGAGAAAAGATATTTTTCTTTAAAAAGGTGTTGACCCGTCTACCTTTATATAACACCTTGGTATATGTCCCTTAGAAAATTTCTTAGATTTTTGGTCTCTGGACAAGATACAACTAGGGGAATGACTCATACAATGGGATACGAGGGATATAGGTTAGTCGTATGCTAACAAGTATTAGTTAGTAGGTTAGTTGGGTTACTAGAATATATAATATTTGTTTAGTATGGGTTTTTTAGTTACTTCACTTAGTATTAGACTTATTGAATTAGGTTGGACCTGAGTACGAGTGGCTCCCATGAGATGTAAGCCAAGGTACCATTCATACCATGGACTCCTATGGTTGGAAGTGTTTAATCCTCTTTAGATTATATTCTTCAAGAGGTATGGATCATGGGTACTATCCATATACATGGATACAACATGGTTTTGGGTGAGCCATACCTTGTACAGTGTTGGGTCTAAGGGAGATAGCCTTGGGTATGAGTTATCGGTACCACTTGTATTGGAGGATACGACTGGTATGAATAGTCATATCCCTCTACAGGATTTTGGTACAGTTAAAGTGAGGGAAATTAGACATTTCCCCATTTAACCTAATAAGTCCCCACGAGTTTTAACTCACTTTGGAGGTTATTTGCCCTATTATTTTATTCATTAACACTTATAAAATACTTTCTAAAGTTTTTGGGCAAAGAAAGTTAGGGTTTCATCTTAAGGATTAATTTGGGGCTTGTGTTGGTGATTTCTCTCCAATATATTCTCAATTAAGGAATGTACTATTGCCTCATTGTTAGTTCTAATTAAATCCATGTTTTTATACAATGTTTTCATGGCATAATTTATTGTATGGTTTTGGGGTTTCAAATATATGTTGTGGTTTGGGTTATAAAAGCTTTATTATGGTTTTCCCATTTTGTAATTATGTTATTACATACTTTAATGGTTTTATAGGATAATTGGTTTTGGTTTTGGAAATACTATGCCCCAACATGTTTGATAAAATGCCTATGATAATGCTTTTACTATATTATTGGATTTTTAATGGAACTATTGCATGGTATAAACTTGGTAATTGAACACTAAATGGTTTAATTTTTTTGAATGGTTAAATAGAATGGTTTGGTGATCATGGTTATCGTTAATTGAAAGTCTCTATAGGGTATAATGAAATCCCCAAAGTAAACATGTTAGTAAGCATACTTGTGAGGTATAATGGAATCCCCTAAACAAACATAATGGAACACTTATGGGGTAGATGGGACTCTCCCATGGTAACTTGGTAAATAGGTACACGAGAATCCCTTTACCTTAAAAGGTTTGTCTAATGACATACTTGCAAGTTATAATCGGTGTAATGATACCTCTATTAATAACCTTAGTTAATAATAAATAGAATAATTGTTTGATTCATTTGAAATTCTTTTAATTGGTGAATAAAGGTGGGGTGTGATAGCTAACTGTGAAGGTAGGATTCTAACAAATAAATACTAAAAATTCATGTTTGATGACATAAGGGGTAGGTTATGGTGACCTTATATGATATTATGAGGTACACAAAAATCCTCTAAGTACACTGGATATATAAATCATAGAGAGCAAAGGGTACTTGGGAATCACTTACTCTTATGATATCTCCAATTCGTATGGCTACATGCATCAGGGCTCATTCTAGGGCTTACACTAGACCCATATAGCTTGTGGATGGTTGAGGATGGTAAGCTACACATAGCTAGAATAACAGTTTCAAATGCATGCTAAACTCATTACCTCTCTCGGTATAGTAATATATATATTTTTATGGTTCGCATTCGTATGAATGATTTACTTGGTTTTCATTGGATGCTATTATTTATTCCTTATCACGAGTTTATGCTAGTGTTCAGCCACTAACTTGTCTTTGGGTAGATGTATCCCCGCACGATGCAGTAACCGGTCGTTTTACTCTTTCTACTTAGTGATCAGACTTTGGGATCAGCTATTTGATTGAAGTGTTGTGCTTCCATATTTTTAGAAGGCTCCATTTTATGGATGATACTTCATACTTTAGTTTATTTATGGATATTAGTTTTCGCTAATGGTTGGAGGCATGTCCCAACTAGATTTTGACATTCTTTTTGCTAGAGGCTTTTATGGAATTTCTATGGATTGGAATAGGCAGGATCTGTATTGATGTTAACCTTAATATTCATATTGGTATTTGGGATGACTATGGCTGACTGTATTGTTGGTTGTTCCATCCGTTTTCATTTTGTGATTATATATAATTATTGTGGAACTCATATAGTTATGGTTTTGGATTATGGTTTGGTTAGGTATTGGCTATCGGTTGGGTATGAGATGGTTGGACTCGTTTAGGTGGTCACGGATATAGACCTATCAAAGAATCTAGGATTATGTAATGGCACTATCTTGTTATATGTTTGGAATTCAACCAACTTATGATACGTGTAGGTTGGTTGGGTTGGGTAACAAGGGTGGTCTCTAGTCCCGGTTGGACTTAGGATGCCTATTACGATAAGGCTTTGTTTTAGTTCATGTCATGTTGGTATCAGAGCTTTAGGCTTATGGAAAATTGGGATTCTACAAAGTAGTTTCTATTATAGTCTCTTTTAGGGGTGTGTATCGCACCACATTCATAAGTGAGAGGCTACAAGACATTTAAGAATGTTTCACTTTTTCAAATCATGCTTCGACGACTGGAACATAAGTAAATGCTTCTGTCCCATCTGGGGATAATGTGGAAGGGACATAGGGGATCCGTACTCGATCTAGGGGTCCAGTTCCTGATATTTTTAGAATTCCACTAGTTACTACTAGTCCACTTTAGAGCGAGGTGACAAATGCAGAATTTTAGCAATCGATTTATAATATTGCTCAGTTGGTTGCTACTCAGGCTAAGTGGGATACATCTGGTATTTTTTCTACCGAGGCCACAAGAGCTAGCCAATTTTTAAAGATGGATCCTCCTAATCTTACTGGAGTAAAATTAAAGGAGGATCCTCATGGTTTCTTAGATGAAATGGAGAAAATATTTAGGGTTATGTAGGCCACTAATATGGAATGGGTAAATTTTACATCTTATAAGCTCAAGGATATTTCATACCAATGGCATGATGAGTGGGATAGGGATAAAGTTGATGTTAAGGAGTTGTCCTTATGGGAGATTTTCTCAAATGCTTTTCTGGATTGCTTCTTTCCTCAGGAGTAGAGAGAAACTGAGATAGAGGAATTTGTGAATCTTAAGCAAGGGAAAATGGCTTTTAAGGAATATTGCTTACAATTTTATCAGCTGTCAAGGTATGCTCTAAACATGGTATCCGATATGAGGGCGAGGATGAGAATGTTCACTTCTTGTCTATAATGGTATTTAATCCTTAAATGCAAGACTGCTTTGCTAATTAAGGTTATGGATATTTTGAGGTTGGTTGTCCATATGCAACATATGGAGAAAGAAAAGAGGAAATAGGCATAGTTTGGGAAAAGGTTGGGTAAGACTTTTAGGCCTTCTAGATAAGGTAGTGGAAAACATCAAAGTGGTTAAGATGGGGGTAAGTGGATAAAGAAAAAATAAGGGAGTTCTGCATCCTTCTTTTCTACTTATGCTCCTTACCCAAAGTAGTCGGGTGATAAGCGTCAATAGTGTGGTGATAATTTCCAAGCATAGGGTGCCAAATAAAAGGAAAGTGGGGCTCAGTCGACTTCTTTTATGCCCTTCTTTCTGGTTATGTAGTCGTCTTTATTAGGTATTTTGCGATTGAAAAAGGGATAGGTGTTTTAAGTATGGCCAGCCAAGCCATATTCTCAGAAATTATCCAGTTGGTACGGGTGCTTCAGAAGTGGTCAAAGCTTCAGTTTCTTTATCTTCTGCTCATACACCTTGTGTTGTGGCTTTTGAGTCTTCTCTTGCTTCTGGTACTGGCATTGGTCGGAATAGGTTATATTCCCATTCATCTTGACAAGAATCTGAGGCATCACCTAATGTCGTTACTAGTATGTTAAAACTTTTTTCTTGTGAAAGGTATTGTCTTCTTGATTCAGGGTCCACTATTTCCTATGTGACCCCATATATGGCTGTATGTTTTGTTTTTTATCCTGAGGTTGTTTAAGATACTTTTTTTATTTCTACTCCAGTAGGTGACTCAGTTATTTCTAAGAGAGTCTATAGGGGGTGTATGGTATTTGTTGGTGGTAGGCGGACTTTGGTAGATCTTTTTGAACTGGATATAGTGGATGTTGATGTTATTCTAGGAATGGTTTGGTTACACTCTCTTTAAGTGTCCTTAGATTATACGACCTATAAGGTTATCTTTAGGTTCCCTGGTGAACCGGTTATAGAGTAGAAGGGCGGTTCCCTAGCTCCTTTGGGGAGGTTTATTTATTATCTTATAGCTTGAAGGATAATCTATAAAGGGTGTCTATATCACTTGGTCAAGGTCATAAATTCTAACTCGGAGGGTCCTTCTTTACATTCAGTTCCAGTAGTGAATGAGTTTCCTAAGGTCTTTTTCGACTAATATCCTGGTGTTCCTCAGTATAGGGAAATCGAGTTTGGTATTGATTTTGTTCTAGACAGTCATCTAATATCTATTCCTCCTTATAGAGTTGCTCAGACATAGTTGAGGAAACTCAAGGAGAAACTTAAAATCTTCTAGATAAGGGGTTTATTCGTTCTAGTGTATCCTCGTGGGGTGCACCGGTGTTGTTCGTTGTAACACCCAAAAATTAGATCCCGAGACGTCACACGGTGCTTAAGGTCACATGTGACCCCAAGCTAACCCTTCATCTGGCATAACCAAAAGAAACTGAATAAAATACATAAAATAGAAGGAATAATGCGGAAACAACCCATAACATAGTCTGACCAACATGAAAGTAAATTTACACGGTCACAATTCTGCTCATATATATACAAATCTGAAACTGAATACACTAACTACTAGTGACTGTCTATGAAGCCTCTACTAGCATTGATCAAAGATAGCCGGGTCATGACTCCCAACTACCTCTACTCAATGCGACTGAATACAGAAAATACAATACAGCTCAAATCTAAACAACTCAAGTCCCTGAATCAAAAGGACTAATCACCTGCCGATCGAGAGCTACGACCCAGATGAACATGATGTGTGCGCTACAGCTTATACCTACATTATGGTAAGAATGTAGCCCATGGAAATATGTGGGTCAGCACTTTGAAATGTACTAAGTATATGGGGGTGCATGCAACAATATAAATAGTATAATCAATTTCATGAAAACATGCATACGGACAATGATGACTCACTTGGCTTGAGTTATATCAAATCATACTTTTCGTAATTTCATAATAAACAATTCATATGATAAAATCTCGTAATCCAAGTAAATTATTATAAATAATAAATTATGATAAATCATCCTAAATCATCATAAATTATCATATCGTCAAAAATCATCATAGGTAATTATAAATCATCATAAATGACCATAAAACATCATAAACATCTCAACTCTTTGACTCAAATCTCGGAGTGACTAGGTAATTCAAGAAACTTAATCTTATGGACATGGGAGTTTCCTATAACCGACAACCCCACGTGAGCTACGTGGAATACCAATGTTTGAAACCCCCATTGGCGGGAGCGTCATACTCGTTGCAAGAGAGTACGACCTTAAAACTGCAATAATCACAATCGGTCTCTCTGGCCAATAATATCATCATCAAACAACCCTATGGTTGCACATAGGTTTGGAGAAATACCAAATTTCCCTCTCGGTGCTAAGTACTACTCCCCGACAAGCTCAAAACGCATTAGGAAATCCACTACAACATCACAAGGGTCTATCATAAAGACCAAATCAAATCTCATTCTCATTTATCAAATCATATCAATTTGTGAATTCCTAACTCAACACATTTTAGCTCAAAACATTTTAATCTTCCTCAACATCAACAAGGTATCAATGCATTGAACCATAACCGACTCGACATTTGGACAAGGATATGAAGACTCAATATGTAATATTTTTAACAATTTAACTCATCAAAACCATCCGGAAAATTCCAAGACTCATTGCAACTTCGATATCAATATACCCAATAACTCAAATCGTCATAAGGATCTCAGAATTTGACACATGGCTCGAAAACACTTGGAAATACCAATAATTCATTCTTGAACTTAAAACGTGGATACATGTTCAAAATATATCAATTCTTGATAGAAACACAAGGAATCCCAATATTAAATCTCAATTCATAGAACGAAAATAGTCAAATACTCATGTGCTTCAAAACATACAATTCAAATCTTTATAAGTTCATTATCGAATTATTTAGACATAATTAAACTTACAGAACCATATGAATCCATTAAATAATCATTATTGGCAAGATTGAACAATTTACATATATACATAATCAAAATCTCATGGTAGGATATCTTGGAAATAAATTCATTTGCCAAACTCATAATAATCCATAATAAAAATTAAAGATACGGGCACAAGAACGGAAGAATTATTCTTGTTCAAACCCCACATACCTTAAAAATAAAGATTGGAATGAATTCTTGCCTCAGAACTCTATTCACGAAATTGATTGGTGCATCTCGAAGAGCTCGGAACGGGGACTTCATTTATCGGATTAATTTGGAATTTCCATGGTGGAATTAGAAGATTTAGGAAGGGGAATTTAGAGGTTTAAGGTTCTTTCTTGCATTTTTTTTTCTAAATAACAAACTTTGATGCCCAAAATCAGTTTTTATGCTTATTTCCACGAAATGGGGCAAGGGTGAATTGACTGGATTGCCCCTACGGAAATTGAAAAATGGCAGAAAAATCCTGCATACCTTGTCCACAAAAAATTGAATAACTCCTCGTTCGGGTATCGGATTTTTGTGAAATGTATATCGTAGGAAAGATAACTCAAAGATATTTAATTTTATATATTGTAGCTCACCCATTTCATCATATATAAGGATTTATGATCGATCAAAGTTGACCCAAATCAAATCCGTCCCTCAATTACTGATTTGACATGCTGAAATAAATTGATCGTAACTTTTTACTCTGATGTTGGAATGGGGTGAAACCAATAGCATTGGAAATAATACTCAAAGAGATTTTGTTTGATATATAGAAGATCTCCCAGTTCATTATGTACAAGGAGTTATGATCGTTTGAAGTTGACCCTAAAATTCACCTGGCCTCAGTATTTTTTTCCTGCACATTTATTGTTCAGCACTATTCACGGTTAGATCGGAATGATCATAACTCATCGCTCGAGTGTCCATTTTGGATGATCCACATATCGTTGGAAATATTATTTGATTCTCTACAGTATGACGGGTCGAATATCCAGAAATTCCATACAGAAAATTTATTAATCACAATAAAGAACAGAATTCAACACATTTTCGTCCGAGATCTTAATGGACTCTTGGAAAGATAAAAAGGCTTTAATGACTCGATACATTTGGGAGAGAAATATTTAACGGGATAACTAGGGGTATCACATCATCTCCCCCTTGGAAACATTCATCCCCGAATGTCTCTCGTTGGGTTAGGAAGACAAGGAAAATTGAGGATACGCAACTAAAATAGCTTGATGAACAAGTTTATATTTTTCTAAGCTTTGGAGTACTTTCCAACGCATAATCTCATGATAATCACAAAGACATAGTTGAGTATATTACTAAAAGAGTTAGATGAAGGAAAAATTATTAACTTTTATTTAAATCCGCATTCAGAAGGAAAGAGATGAAAAATCAAGGATATGAAAACTCAGGATATCACAATATCTCCCTCTTGTGATCGGTTCTCCCCGAATAATACTAATTGATACACGGGACACTTTATGATCGACCCATGGCTTAATAATTGGGTCGGGAACAAAAGCAAAGGCTAAATAGAATTTGGTAACTCGCTTCGACGCAAATAAATCATTCTTGAAATGGTTATGCTCATGAAACTTCAAGTAGTTAGATTGGACCACATCGGAATATGGAAGAAATATACGAATCCATCGGAATAACTATCAAGTTGAATTTCTAGGTGGACGGACCGAATCAAGACACACTCTCATTCAACTAGGACATGATTCAAAATCTTTCCAAGGAACTTTCAACGCTAATACGATGCAATTGGGTTTGGGATATGGTCCAAACAATATATATATATATATATATATTGAAAGAAGGATTTATATCTCAACCCCAATTTTAAGTACGGAGCGTAGGTCGATCAGTCTTATAGAAAAATAAAAGTACTATATCCCACGCAGTACAACTTACTTTCAAGCTTATCAATACGCTTCTCACACCCTTTCTCCGCAATACTATTTTCCCCAAATGCCAAACATACTTGATTCAATTCATAATTCTTATAAGGCATTTGCAATCTTGGCTATTCAAATCTATCTAAGCCAAACTCTCTCTCCTCATTTTCAAGCATACTTTGGAGTCGCCAATTCCTCCACCTAACACCGTAACATAGCACCATTCCGAACTATAAATTTACACACATCCACATTGTTATAATTCCTCATCTCACAGATAATTTTTATTACCACTCAATCAACTCTAATCCACTTAATACTTACCATTTTCAACCATCATATCCATATCAACAAGTCTTGAAGCTTAGGGAACTATTCATAGGCATATACGCAATTCAACTTATAGCAAGGCCAAGGCTTACAACTAATATCCTCAGACAGGAGATATATTCACAATACATGAGTGCTATGCAAGATCAATTTACAAGAGCTTTTAGCTTAGACTTCTAAATCAACATAGACACCAAAACTTATCGATAATATAAAATTTAATATCCGTCCATATATACAAACATGGTGTTCAATCCTATCTTTATAATTACGTATACACTCCTAATCAACACCCATAAAATACCTTTTTCAAATTCTACAATCCTTTATTAAGATAACTTTCGGGCACTATTCTTAAGAAAACATTCACTAACTTTTCCAATTAACTAAGCCATGCACAAGACTTCACTTTAATAATTACCCACCTACAAACCTAGATAAACCATCACACAACCACTTTCACAAACACAACACAAAATGCTTCAAATAACCATGACATCCATCAAAAGCCTAGCCTCAAGCTTACTCCACACTTGCCACCTTAGCTAAAATGAACATGCCACAATCATTATCAACAAAACCTGCTCACTCTCTCCTATTGTCACCACTATTCATCCACACTCCCTCGACAAATGGAAAATCATGAAAGGGTGGAATATGAAGGGATATTGTGTATGACTTGGTGCGGTTATTGAGGCCGGAGAAATAGGGTATCAAATTCATGAATTCAACTAGAATTAAGATTAAAGATTAAGGACACCCAGGACATAAATTGAATCTTATTGGTCACTAAGGGTGTTGCCGGTGGACTGAACTTGAACATACAATAAAACTTAAGCACATGCATTATGAACCGCACAACTTGAGTTTGAAGTTTATAGCTTATGGAATGTCGATTTCGCCCGCTAGAAAAATTGGGGCTCCATATTTTGATAGTTAGGAGAATACATGTTTTCCCATGATATGCATGAACATGTATTATGATAGGGGGAATGAAACATAAGGCATGAGAAAATATCGAAGTAATTGAAAAGGCTGGGGTAAAATAGGATCAACACCACTACTTCTCACCACCAACTTGCAACCCACCGATACACCTATCTGATTCCCGCAATCTTAACTTAGTTAATTTTTTTCTACTATCTCCCCCTTAGACTTAAGCCAACACTCCGAGTCAACGAATCACCATACAAACTCTTGTCCACGGCATTCGCTTTACTCCAGGAACCCAGATATACCCATACATAAGATCCATAACTTAACCCGTATAACTACACCCCCGAGCGCAAAACCCATTCTTAACATAACTCTCAAATACCCACCAACTTAGACAACTTCAAAAGTTATCATACAATAATTCATGCACTCCACATCATAGATTCTAGCACTTAACATGGATACATCAAACCTTCGCTAAACCATACTAACTTCTTCGTACTTTACTAACATCACATCTCAAACTAACACCCTCGTCAACCTCTAATGCCCAAGTTAACTCACAATTACATCGTATACCATATATCCTCACTCATACTTACCCGATCAAGGATAACACTAACCGCTTAACATTTAATAACTTAAAAAAATTCCCATAACACCTTGAGTATACTACTACCTCAACACATAATATCACACTTGATCACAAACAAATAGACTTAAGCTCTCATACATACAGTTCAAAACTACTAAATCTCCTCCCTATCACTAACGTCGTAGCAATTCAATCATTAAATTCATTTTTCTCATCACCCTCTATACAAACTTAACAACTCACTCTGACTACGATTAACAACAATCTCAACAACCATTTCCATCTATCAAACACCCCAAACATACTAGTCTACCAAAACCTCATAACGACAATAATCATCAATAATTCCATGGCATATGCCATAATAATTTATTAACACTGCCTTCCACCACGTTTCCAACCAATGCAAGAACAACAGAGTAAACAGCCAGCTACTAGTGAATCGAAACAGGCCTCAAACGACTTCACTAGACTTTGGTTTTGTATTTTGAAAAAAGAAAATAAATATCCAAACAATTATGCCAATGAATCGAAATAAGCCCCACACGGCTTCACTAGACTTTAAGTTTTCATCAAAAGATGATCAAAAAATATTTTCAAGAAATAAAAGCCTGGTACACCACAATCAATGATCCGAGAATATGTGTCTCGCTTTACCTCAACTGAACGACTCAAGAGGGATGAGGGTACATCTTGAAAGCTATGGAACCTTTGCTAGTAAGCCCAGGAATATAATCAAGAGAGAAAATTGGAACTAGTTAATCACCCTATCTCAACATTAGTACACGGATAAGGAAAATATGAAATCACATCATGAATTCTAGGGAGAAATCCAAAAACACTTCCGACATAGGCTTAATGCACAACCTTCAAGAACGTACATATGAAACCTCAATTTTTTCAGAACTCAAGAGCACTAATGAAATCATTATTTTTTTCTAGCTCATTTACAAGCCCGTAATATCAAAGGAGATTATCTAAGAAAGAACCATCTATAAGGATTTATGCTTGACTATATCCGGTATTTTAGAACAAGGAAAAATTTCCCAATTTATGCAAGATATGAACCCGTATGAATTTCTTAAGGAACCTTACCACAGCACAATCTACGACTTGAAAGAAAGGGAACATTTACCTAAATACCTTGTAGACTCTCGAAGAAAATTACAAACATCTATGTACCGGTCCACAAGACTCTACTAGACACGGCTTCAAAGACACCCTAAAACACTTGAACTCTGCGCTCTGATACCAAGCTTGTAACACCCCGAAATCGGATCCCGAGATGTCACATGGTGCTTAAGATCACAAGTGACCCCAAGCTAACCCTTCATCTAGAATAACCCAAAGAAACTGAATAAAATACATAAAATAGAAGGAAAAATAGGGAAACAACCCATAACTTAGTCTGACCAACATGAAAGTAAATTTACACGGTCACAATTCTGCTCATATATATACAAATCTGAAACAGAATAGATTGACTACTAGTGATTGTCTATGAAGCCTATACTAGCATTGACCAAAGATAGTCGGATCATGACTCCCAACTACCCCTACTCAATACGACTAAATACAGAAAATACAATACCCCTGAAATCTGAACAACTCAAGTCCTTGAATCAAAAGGACTAATCACCTGCCGATCAAGACATGTGACCCAGCTGAACGTGATATGTGCGCTACAACTTGTACCTATATTTTGGTAAGAATATAGCCCATGGAAATATATGGTTCAGCACTTTGAAATGTACTGAGTATGTGGGGGTGCATGCAACAATATAAATAGTATAATCAATTTCATGAAAACATGCATACAAACAATGATGACTCACTTGGCTTGAGTTATATCAAATCATACTTTTCGTAATTTCATAATAAACAGTTCATATGATAAAATCTTGTAATCCACGTAAAGCATTATAAATCATAAATTATGATAAATCATCCTAAATCATCATAAATTATCATATCGTCAGAAATCATCATAGGTAATTATAAATCATCATAAATGACCATAAAACATCATAAACATCTCAACTCTTTGACTCAAATCTCAGAGTGACTCGGTAATTCAAGAAACATAATCTTATGGACACGGGAGTTTACTATAACCGACAACCCCACGTGAGCTACGTGGAATACCAACATTTGAAAACCCTATTGGCGGGAGCGTCATACTCTTTGCCAGGGAGTACGACCTTAAAACTGCAATAATCACAATCGGGCTCTCAATCCAATAATATCATCATCAAACAACCCTACGGTGGCACATAGGTTTGGGGAAATACCAAATTTCCCTCTCGGTGCTATGTACTACTCCCCGACAAGCTCAGAACACTTCAGGAAATTCACCACAACATCACAAGGTTCTATCATAAAGGCTAAATAAAATCTCTTTCTCATTTATCAAATCACATCAACTTGTGGATTCCTAACTCAACACATTTTAGCTCAAAACATTTTAATCTTCCTCAACATCAACAAGGTACCAATGCATCGAACCATAACCGACTCGACATTTGGACAAGGATATGAAGACTCAATGCGTAATATTTTCAACAATTTAACTCATCAAAATCATCCGGAAAATACCAAGACTCATTGCAACTTCGATATCAATATACCCAATAACACAAATTGTCATAAGGAAGCTCAAAATTTAACACAACTCGAAAACACTTGGAAATACCAATAATTCATTCTTGAACTTAAAACGTGGATACATGTTCAAAATATATCAATTCTTGATAGAAACCCCAAGAATCCCAATATTAAATCTCAATTCGTAAAACGAAAATAGTCAAATACTCCTGTGATTCAAAACTTACAATTCAAATCTTTATAAGTTCATAATCGAATTATTTAGACATAATTCAACTTTCAGAATCTTATGAATCCATTAGATAATCATAATTGGCAAGCTTGAACAATTTACATATATATATATAATCAAAATCTCATAGAAATAAATTCATTTGGCAAACTCATAATAATCCATAATAAAAATTAAAGATACGTGCACAAGAACGAAAGAATTATTCTTGTTCAAACCCCACATACCTTAAAATTAAAGATTGGAAGGAATTCTTTCCTCGGAACACTATTCACAAAATTGATTGGTACATCTCGAAAAGCTTGGAATGGGGACTTCATTTATCGGATTAATTTGGAATTTCCATGGTGGAATTAGAAGATTTAGGAAGGGGAATTTAGAGGTTTAGGGTTCTTTCTTGGAATTTTTTTTTTGAAAATAACAAACTTTGATGCCCAAAATCAGTTTTTACGCTTATTTTCACGAAATGGGGCAAGGGTGAAATGATTGGATTGCCCCTAAGGAAATTAAAAAATGGCAAAAAAATCCTGCATACCTTGGCCACAAAAAAATGAATAACTCCTCATTCGGGTATTGAATTTTTGCGAAATTTATATCATTGGAAATATAACTCAAATATATTTAATTTTATATATGGTAGGTCACCCAGTTCGTCATATATAAGTATTTATGATCGACCGAAGTTGACCCAAATGAAATTCGTCCCTCAGTTACTGATTTGACATGCTGAAATAAATTGATTGTACCTTATTACTTTGATGTTGGAATGGGGTGAAAACAATTTCATTGGAAAGAAGACTCAAATATCTTCCGTTTGATATATAGTAGATCTCCCAGTTCATTATGTACAAGGAGTTATGATCGTTTGAAGTTGACCCTAAAATTCGCCTGGCCTCAGTATTTTTTCTTGCACATTTACTGTTCACTACTATTCACGGTTAGATCGGAATGATCATAACTCATCGCTCGAGTGTCCATTTTGGATGATCCACATATCATTGGTAAGATTATTCGATTCTCTATGCAATGAAGGGTCGCATATATAGAAATTCCACAGAAAAAAATTATTAATCACAATAAAGAACAAAATTCAACACATTTTCATCCTAGATCTTAACGGACTCTTGGAAAGATAAAAAGGCTTTATCGAATCAACACATTTGGGAGCAAAATATTTAACGGTAAAACTTGGGGTATCACATTCATACGCAAGAAGAATGGTTCTTTTTCGATGTGCATTGACTATCGATTGTTAAATAAGGTAACAGTTAAGAACAAGTATCCTCTTCTAAGGATAAATGACTTGTTTGATTAGTTGCAAGGTGCCAAGTTCTTTTCTAAGATAGATCTTTGATATGGGTATCATTATCTTAAAATAAGGGAATTAGATATCCCTAAGATGGCTTTTTGTTCTTGGTAAGGGCACTTTCAATTCTTGGTGATGTCATTTCGCTTGATTATGCCCCGACAGGGTTTATGGATTTGATGATAAGGATTTTCAAGATGTTCTAGGATCTTTTTTTCATGGTGTTTATTGATGACATCTTGGCGTATTCTAAAAGTGAGGTGGGTCATGTCAATCACTTATGCGTGGTGTTGCAAACCTTTAAGGAATAATAGTTTAATGTCAAGTTCTCCGAGTGTAAGTTTTGGTTGAACACTCTGACTTTCTTGGGTCATATTATTTCTATTAAGGGGATCATGGTGGATCTACTAAGATGGTTGTGGTTAAGAGGTGGCCTAGGCCTACGACTCAAACCGACATTCAGAGTTTCTTGGGTTTGGCTGGGTATTATTGGTAGTTTGTGGAAAGTTTCTCAATGATAGCTGCCTCATTCACTAAGTTGACTCAAAAGAAGGTAGAGTTTTCATAGTCGGATGCATGGGAATGTAGTTTTGAGAAGCCTAAGGATAAGATAACTTCGACTCCAATTTTGACATTGCCTGAAAGAAATGAGGGGTTAATGGTTTATTGTGATGCGTCTTGAGTGGGACCTGGTTGTGTTTTGATATGGCACAGGAATGTGATTGGCTATTCTTCTAGGCAGTTAAAGGTGCATGAGAGGAACTATCCTACTCATGATTTGAAGTTGTTGGCGATGATGTTTTCTTTGAAAATCTGGTAGAATTATTTTTATGGTGTGCATGTGGACATCTTTTTTTTGTCATAAGAGTCTATAACATGTGTTCACTCAAAAGGATCTAAATCATAGGCAAAGGAGATGGTTGGAGATTCTTAAGGACTATGATATGAGTCTTCACTACCACTAGGTAAAGCTAATGTGGTTGCTGATGCTCTTAGTATGTTATCCATGTGACGTTTGGCTCATATTGAGAAAGGAAAGTAGGAATTGGTAAAGTATATTCACCGCTTGGACAATCTTTAAGTTTATCTCATGGACTCCAAGGATGGTGCAGTAATGGTAAAGGAAGTGGCTAGGTCATCTCTTGGTGCAGAGATAAAGAGAAGCAAGTCCTAGATCCTGTCTTTATGAAAATCAAGAGTGATATTGGTAAGCAAAAGGTAATGGTATTTTACATTGGTGGTGATGGTACTTTACGGTACCAAGGGAGGTTGTGTCTTCCTAATGTTGAAGATTTTAGACAAAGGATTTTGACTGAGGTGCATGAATTGCGCTATTTTGTTCATCCAGGTTCAACAAAAATATATAATAATCTCAAGGAGATGTATTGGTTGAATGGTATTAAAAAATATATGGTTGACTTTGTAGCCAAGTGTAATATGTGTTAACAAGTTAAAGTTTTTCACATGAGGCCTGGTGGGTTATATCGTGAAATTCATTTACCTGAATGGAAATTAGAGGCAATCAATATGGATTTCATTACAGGTTTTCCTCATCTCAGAATTAATATGATTCAGTTGGGTCATCGTGGATAGGATGATGAAGTCTTCTCACTTCGTTCATGTGAGGACAATCTTTTCGATGAAGGATTATGCGAAGTTGTAACTTTAGGAGATTGTGAAGCTACATGGGGTACGTTTTTTTTTATCTCTTATAGTGGTACATAGTTTTCATCTCATGTATGGTGGTGTTTTCTGAAGGATTGGGGACTAAGGTTAGTCTGAGTACTGATTTTCATCATCAGGTGGATGGTCAAGAAGGGAGGACTATTTAGATGTTAGAGGATATACTTTTGGCGTGTGTGATTGATTATGGTGGCAATTGAGCTGAGCATCTACCTTTGGTAGTGTTTTTTTTACAACAATAACTATCAATTTAGTATTTATATAGCCCCTTTTAAAAGGATTGTATGGTAGGAGGTATAGATCTCCTATTGGTTGGTTCGAGCTTGGTGAGGCGGATATGTTCATTCAGGATTTGGTTTATCAAGATATGAAAAAAGTGAAGGTGATTGGGATAGGATTAAGGATGTCCAAAGTTGCCAAAAGTCCTATGCGGATGTACAATGTAGAGACTTGGAGTTTGAGGTTGGGGATAGGGTGTTCTTAAGGGTATCTCCCGTGAAGGGAGTAATGCGGTTTGGTAAGAAGGGGAAGCCCAGTCCTCGATTTATTGGTCCTTATGTGTTCTTATGAAGGGTTGGTACTGTGGCTTATGAATTGGAGTTTCCTTGTAGGTTGAGCTCCGTTCATCCGGTATTTAAAATCTCTATGTTTAGAAAGTGCATTGGAGATCCTTCTTCGGTCGTTCCTTTGGATGGATTGGGTATCTCAGATTCTTTATCCTATAAAGAGGTCTCGATTGAGATCTTGGATAAGCAGGTTTATCGGTTATGGACAAAGGATGTGGCCTGTGTTAAGGTTCTGTGGAAAAACCAGAACGTGGTAGAAGCTACATGGGAAGCGTAGGAGGACATGAAGTCCGAGTATCCACATCTATTTTCTGCTCTTGGGATTCATGTAGAAGGTATGTGTTCTTCAACATACTCTTTTTCAAACTTTGTTACAGAAATATTAATATCATTGCATCTTTATTTTATAACTTGGTTAAAGGTTGGATTGATATTAGATAATGCAAATGAATCATGCTCATGGTTACCCTACCTTATCCGTTATTCAGGGATGAATGTTCCTTGTAGGGGAGACAATAACACTCTGGGTTTCTGTCCCTTAGAAAATTTCTTGGATTTTATGTCTCTTGACAGGATAAAACAAGGGTAAATGACTCGTACACTGGGATACGAGTGGTATAGGTTAGTCGTACACTGACTAGTGTTAGTTTGATGGTTAGTTGGGTTACTGGAATGGGTACGATTTGTTTGGTAAGAGTCATATCAGTGGATAAGGGGTTGTTTGGTTACTTCACATAGTCTTATACTTAGTGACTTAGGTTGGATATGAGTACTAGTGGCTGACTATGAGCCGTAAGCCAAGGTACGAGTCGTACCATGGACTCGTATGGTGGGCAGTGCTCAATCCTCTATAGATTTTACTCTGCAAGGGGTACGGATAATGGGTACTAGTCGTATACATGGATACGACATATTTTGGGGTGAGTCATACCTTATATAGTGTTGGGTCCAAGGGAGATAACCTTAGACACGAGTGGTGCGTACCGCTCGTATTGGAGGATACGACTTGTATAGATAGTCGTATCCCTCTAAGGAATTTTGGTGCAGTTTAAGTGAGGGAAATTTGGACATTTCACCACTTAACCTAATAAGGCCCCATGACTTTTAACTCACTTGGGAGGTTATTTGCCCTATTATTCTATCCATTAACACTTATAAAACATTCTCCAATCCTCTCTAAAGTTCTCGAGCAAAAGAATCTAGAGTTTCAACTTAAGGATTAATTTGGGGCTTGTGTTGGTGATTTCTCTCCATTATCTACTCAATTAAGACATGTTCTCTTCCCTCATTGTTAGTTCAAACTAGAGTCATGCTTTTAATATAATGTTTTCATGGCATGATTTATTATATGGTTCTGGGGTTTTAAAATATATGTTGTGGTTTTGGATATAAATGCTTGGTTATGGTTTTCCCATGTTTTAATTACATTAATAAATTCTTTAATGGTGGTTTTGGATAGTTGGTTGCAAGGGAATGGTCACATGGTAATTTTTTTTGGTTTTGGAAATACAATGCCCCAATATATTTGACAAAATGCCTATGATAATGATTTTACTATATTATTGGATTTTTAAAGGAACTATTGCATGGTTTGAACTTGGTAATGGAAATTTAAATGGTTTGGAAAGATTAAATGTAATGGTTTTATGATCATGGTTATGCTTAATTGAACATCCCAATGAGGTACAATGGAATCCCCAAAGTAAATATGTTAGTAAGAATCCTTGTAGTCTAAAATGGAATCCCCCAAACAAACATAATGGAACACTTGTGAAGTACTTGGAACTACCCCGAGTTAACTTGGTAAATGGGTACATGGAAATCCATTAACCTCAAAATTTTTTGTTAAGGACAATACTTGCAAGTTATAGTTGGTATGAAGACACCACTATTAATATCCTTTGTTAATAATAAATGGAATAATTGTTTAGTTGGTTGGAAATGGTTTTAATTGGGAAATAAAGGTGTGGTTTGATAGCTAACCATGAATTTGGCAGTCCAACATATGAAAACTAGAAACTCATGTTTGGCAACATGAGTTGTAGGTCATGGAAACCTTATTTTATACTACAAGGTACATGGTAATCCTCTAAGTATACTATAAATATGTATCATGGAGGGTGAAGGGCATTTGGGAATACCGTACACTTATGGTATCTTTTTTCATGCAGCTACACACATCGGGGCCTATTCATAGGGTTACATTGGACCCATATAGAACGTGGGTAGTTAAGTATAGTCAATCTACACATATTCAGGTTAATGGTTTCAAACACATGCTAAACCCGATTTCCTTTCTCAACATGGTTATATATTTATATGGTTTGTATGCATATGGATGGTTCTGGATGTCATTATCTTATCCTTATCCTGAGTTCATGGTAATGTTCACCCGCTAACCCATTGTCAGGCAGTTGTATCCTTACGCAATGCAGTAACCGACCGTTCTACTCCTCCTTCTTAGCAATCGGACTTTGGGATCATCTATTGGATTGAAGTGGTGAGCTTTGATATTTCTGAAAGTCTCTATTTCATGGATATTACTTCATACTTAGGTTTATTTATGGATATTGGTTTTGGCTAATGGTTGGGGGCATGTACCAACCAGATTTTGGTATTCTTTTGGCTAGAGGCTTTTGTGGAACTGCTATGGGTTGGAATAGGCAGGATCAATTTTGTTATTATCCTTAATATTGGTATTGGTATTGGGGCTTACACCGATTGACAGTATTGTTGGTTGTTCCATTCTTTTTCATTTTAGAATTATGTATAATTATTGTTGAACTCATATGGTCATGGTTTTGGATTATGGTTTGGTTTGGTATTGGTTATCCATTGGATATCAAACGGTTGGACTCATTTGGATGGTCATAGATGTAGACCCATCCCAGAGTCATGGATTATGCAATGACGCTATCTTGTTTTATTTTCGGAATTCATCCGACTCAGTATACACATAGGTTTGTTAGGTTGCGTAATGAGGGTGATCTCTAGTCCCAGCTAGACTTGGGATTCCCATTACTACAAGGCCCTAGTGTGAGTCGTGTCACTTCATTTTATTGAATCACAACATCCACCACCCATTTTGACACATGGTCAACTACTACCAGAATGTATATCATGCCATAGTTTCTCACAAACGAGCCCTTGAAATCAATCCCCCACACATCAAAAAACACCAACTCTAAAATATATTTCATAGGGAGTTCATGTCACCGTGAGTTATTGCCTTGATGATGACAATGGTCACATGCTGTAGACAAATCATCATCGTCCTTATTTATTGAAGGCCAGTACAATCCAAACTACAGAATTTTATAGATGGTGCGTGTGCCACTATGATGACCCCAAACTGGTGATGAATGACAAGTTTCTAGAATGCTCACCATCTCTACCTCTAAGATACGACTTTGAATCACATCGTTTATAGAAACCCTAAATAGGTATGACTCATACCAAAAGAACTTCCTTCCCTCATGCATAAATATCCTTTTTTGCTGGAAGGAAAGATCTCTATGACCACATTACTTGCCAAAAAGTTGGCAAAATCAGCAAAGTAGGGTACTAGGTCTTGAGATGCTCCTAAAACCTACTCATTTGAGAATATATCATCTATCTCAATAACTATCCCCTAGTCTCTCTATTGCCTCATCCTCAAGCCTGGACTAGTGATATATAACTTAGTTTTCTACCATCTTCCGATCTTCTACTTTAAAATCAAACTCGTGCAGCAAGAGAACCCAAGAATCAATCATGGTTTAGAATCTTTTTTCTCCATCAGGCATCTCAAGGCTACATGGTCAGTGTGAACTATGACCTTTGTTCCAATCAATTAAGACCTAAATTTCTCAAAAGCAAAAACCACCGCAAGTAGCTTTTGTTCTGTAACTATATAATTCTTCTATGCATGATTTAAAGCTTGCTAGCATAGTAGATAGAATTTAGTAGATTTTCTATTCTTTATCCTAAAATAGCTCGCAAGACAACTCCATTTGTATCACACATTACCTCAAAAGGTACAAACCAGTTAAGAGAAACAATGATGGGCACCAAAATCAATTGCACCTTTAGTCATTTGAAAGCCTTAAGACATAAATCATCAAACACAAATTTCACCTCTTTCTTTAAAAGATTACACAGAGGAATTGAAATTTAAGAGAAATCCTTGATGAACGTTCTATAAAAGCATGCATGACCCAAAATGATTTATATGACTCTAACTTACACTGGCGGTGGAAATTTCTTAATAAACTCAATATTTGCTTTGTCCGCCTTAGTACCATGTTTAGAGATCTTTTTCCCTAGCATGAGGCCTTATTTCACCATGAAGTGACACTTTTCCAAGTTTAGCACCAAATTGCACTCTTCACATCTCTGCAGTGACTGGACAAATGGGCCAAATAGTCATCAAGTAAGTCCCCAATCACTAAAAAGTCATCATGAATACTTCGATTGTGTGTTTCACAATGTTAGACAATATAGACATCATCCAGCTCTGAAAAGTGGCAAGCACTATACGTAACCCGAACGACATCCTCTTGAATGTAACGGTCCCATAGGGGCAAGTAAAAATATTTTTTTTCTTGGTCTTTAAGATAAATCATGATTTCATTGTAACCCAAGTACCCGTCAAGAAAACAATACCAGCCCCTGCCTGCTAATCTATCCAATATCTAATTCATTAACAACATAGGGAAATAATACTTTTGTGTCTACTTGTTCAGATTTCTATAATCATGCATACTCTCCAACAGGTCACTGGACTCATTGATACTAATACATTTTTTTCATTTGGAACAACTGTGTTTCCCTCTTTTTTTCACGCATTATACCGATCTCACCTACTTGTTATCTTCTATGGAAGATTTTTCATATTGTCACTTTGAAGAGCACCTGTCTGTAGTTGGGCCAAAGTGGCAAAGATTTTTCCATAATGCTACTCCAACTATTTAATAGCAGTTGAATGTGACTCAACCTTCTGGGTCAATCCTGAAATATCATCCTTGAGTTTTTTAAAGAAGTTTACTAGCTCTCTTGACCCTTGATCAACTTAGTCAACAAATCTTCTATTATCAGTTCTACATCTCATCTGCCAGGTGGTATGTATTTTTCTTTATCCTCCTAATAGTTTCAACCTTGATTCCCTTTCCCTTGGGCTCGAAAACCTACCAACTAACTATCCACATACTTTTTCTCCTCCTCTAACTCAAACTCATACACCTTGGAAGCTGTACCTTGTACCGTTAAGGCATCAAACTTTGTAGAATTTATGGTTGCAAATTGTTTTACCAATTTACCAATATCTGTCCTTAATAGTGAAATCTCTTGAGCTACAACATCCTCAGCTACTCTCCATTCACCAGAAGCTCCAATGGCTTAAATGTTAGAACCTCTCTCAACCTCTCGAGTTTGACAACCTTGATTAGTTAATGAGATCTAATCTGTAATACTCGAAGCTATCTCCCATCACAATCTCATGTATGCTCCTCTAGAGATAGTGTCTTCCATTTTTATGGAACTGATAGTTTAGGCTTTATAGAATATCTCCAACAAGCTTTTCCCTAAAATCTGGTGGTTGCGCACCATGCTAAGATTCTTTTTTAACCTGAACCATGCCTCATACATAGACTCTATCTATAGCTGCCTAAAATTATAAATCTCATCCTTAAGTTTCAATACTCTAGATTAAGTAAAGAATTTGTACAAAAATTGTTTGCATAATTCATTCCATCTATTGATGGACCCTCTTAAAAGTTCCCCCAACCGTAAAGATTTTTCTCCAGAATGCGAGAAGGGAAGAAACCTCAGTCTTAGTGCCTCTTAATCTACCCTTGGAATGATATATGAAGTATAGATCCTTGTAAAATTTACCAGATGAATGTTTACGTAATATGTAGGCAACCCTACAAACACACCCTTCAAGTATAGTAGCGGGGTCATAGCACTAGGGATATTAAACTTGACATCTGAGGGCAAAACAAGAGGGATAACGGATCCAGTCTCTTTCGGGTCTACGTATCCCAGATCTTATTCATCATCTATATATGGCTTCACATACAGATATACTGAAATAACTTGAACATGGGAATCTCTATCTTTGTCTTGATTTCCACTGAGTGTTGCTCGGCAGTGTGATTCTTGTCTCTGCTCAGCTAGATCTGCCTCACTAGCAACCCACTGAGTTTCTTCTATTACCCTTCTCTTATTTTTAACTTGATCTAAAATCTCAATAGTCTATCAATCAACACTATCATGTACTCCTTTTCGAGAATAGAAAAGGTACAATATCACAAACCCCTTCAAGATTATCATTTCTTTTCTATTCAATGATCCTACTAGGTGTTTGTAGGATCCTCTATGGATTCAGATTTGTAGGGAGGAAGTGATTGCTTCTACTCTGTGTGCTAGGCATACACCAGTGTATGCCTAACTAAGAACAAAAATAAAAAAGAAAACCTAAAATTTGGAAGAACTTCAATTCATAGATACACATTGTATTCCCTAGCAACGGCACCAAAATTTGGTGACGTACAAGATACACGTCCTTTAAAATGGTGTTACGGTCACTACCAAATATATTACCAACCAAAGGTTAGGTTAGAATCCCTAGGAAATACGTGGAATTACGGCTCTCAGTTGTTGTAATAAATTGACAGAACTAAAAATGTAAATTGGGGTTTTGAGTATCAATTTCAAAGTAGTAGAAAATTTTAATTTCTATTGTAATCAGTCGTAAGTGAACAATAAGATTGTGTTCCCCCTATTTTCTTGTCTCTGTAGGATTATCATGCTTTGTTGAACTAACATGATACCTTGATTGTAGAATATATAAGTTATGTACCTTATGCAGTCTTTTTAACGAGCAGAAGGATTTCACCCTAGACCTTTTGAATCTCGAGATGTTGCTTTACTAACGCTTATATGATCCTAGTTTACTACTACCTTTTGAGTCTCTAGTTATTAGATGAAATCTAAATATCTTACTAAGATAATACCTAAGAGTTGATCGATTCCTAAACTCCAAATTACTGTTGTCATTATCTTTTCCTAGTAACTACTCTCTTTTGGAGTAAGTAGCAATATATAGGCAGGATCCTAAAATTTGCAATTGCTAGAATAACTATTAAAGTAAAGATAATATAATGAATGCATGGGTTTTGGCCCAGAACAATAGTAGCACTTCACCTACTTTGTTAATTCGCTAGGGTTCCCACAACCCTAGCCAAGGGTTTTAAGCCTCTCATTCTTAGGAAATAATAAATAACATTCATGATTGAAAACATAAGATGAAATCACAATAAGAAGTAAATAATCCACACGTGTAACTGAATTAATCAACTGAAGTTAATACAAAAGAATCCCAAGATATAAATCTAATCTTGGAATCAAAACATGTTTGTGTATATAAAAAATGCTTAACTTCTACTAAAAACATATAAAGGGTATTTATAGTATATAAGGAAACCCTAAAATCAAAGCAGGAATTAAATAGGACAAAACAAGGTGTGTGGCCACTTACGGTCCCAACTTATGCCCCTAACCCTGGGCGTAGGTAGCACTTGCGTCCTGTAGGGTGCATGCAAGTAATGACTGCAAGTGCAAAGACCGAATATCCTACAAGTCAGCTCTCGGGATTTTGGACTTCTGGCACTTTCTTTGCCCACGTGTGGTTCATATTTACTACTTGTGGTCCATATGTTGACTTAGAAAGTGTCGAGAGTCATTTTTTCACCTCTTCTTAAATTCCTGAATATGATTTGATCACGAATAAGCTAGAAAGTGTCTTAAACATCCATAAGTTCTCTAATAAGTAGAAAAGAGTACCTTTCTTAATCTATTTCATAAACTTGGCATCCAAAATATGATTTCCTACAAAACATACACAAAATGCATCATATCTAACAAAACAACCTCCGAAACTTGCATAGTTTCCTTGTTTTAAGTATCGAAAGTGCTATATTCTATAGCACATCAACCACACAGACCCTATAGACTCTTCTAGAATCCACAGAGACTACTATTAGGGTGGAAACATAAAAGGGGTCTGAAAACACTAGGGATCAAAACCAAAATCAACAACCACAAATGGGGTCACTTAAGAGAGTGATCCCAGAATCAAGCAAATAATATACATCATGATAAAAGAGTTTCAACATACCATAACGACATTAGGGGATGCCTTGGACTCCTGATGGATAGTGAGTCATAGAGAAGATTCTGACCAGTGCCTGAGCCAAAAGTAGATGTAACACCCTTTGGTATAAGAGCTGAAGCAGCAACAACAAAAATCTTATTTAACCTAGAAGCAAACCTATAAGGACAGTCTCTCTGCATAAGACCAATCTGACCATATTTAAAGCACTTTTCCACCCTTCTTCACAAAACCCATGGTGCATTTGACCATAAAATCTACAAAGAGGATATGATGGGGCTGACTGATCCCCACTAGCCTTGGACTGGTCATCCTATTCCCTAAAACCATCACCACTCTTCAAATGGTGATCACCTAGCAGCATCAGGTAGGGAGCACTAGCTGTAGAGTAGGAACCAGAATTACCCCACTTCTTCTCATACCATTTTCCTCCATCTCTACCACTGCGATGCTGACTTCCACCCTGATTTGAGGAGCGAATCTTCTTACTCTTCCTCTCCCCAATTTTAGCCTGCTTTTTATTTTCTTCTTTGACTTCCTGTATATAAACCACAAATTGATAAATATCCATATCCTTGTTTAACAAGGAAACCTACTTCCCAGAATCAAGTCTTGGGACAACCCAAAAGACAACTTCCTCATTCTAGCCCTCATCCATTACACTAACTCCGGATCATACCGAGATAACTAATGAAACTTTAATTCATACTTCTTGACTAACATCTTGCCTTACTTCAGTTTAACAAATTCTTCTACCTTTGCCTCCATCAACTCCTGAGGAAAGAAGAGGTCCAAAAAAATAGTAGAGAAATCATCCCATAAAGCACACTCAACATCATTCCTCGTACCACTGATATGACACATCTTTTAATTTGTAGGTGAAAAACTCCATGCTCTTCACATAATGGCATACATCACACGAAAGATCTTTCCCATCTCATTAATGAAATAATCTTTATCAACCTTAGAATAAGTTAAAGTAGAAAGTCTTAATCTCATTAATTAGCGAGCTATATTGGCCTCAGAGAATGGAGAAACAGAAGTGACCCGCTCAGTCTGAGAGGCCACCAACTGGGTAAGCAAGTGTATCGACTATCCAAACTAGAATTACACACATTAGCTCGAGGTGCCTAAGGAGGAACAGAGGGAACCGATGGATCTCCATCATAGCAATCAGAAAAAGCGACCGTAGACTGGGTCTAAACTCCTGGAGTATGACAAGGTTCATCCATATTTTCATCTGATTAGAAAGAAGAGTTCCAATGATTATCAAATATTAATGGAAGAATGATTTGAAAGGTGAACAAATGTGGATTAGAGAGATCCAATACCTTAGATTCTATAGCTTGAAAATAGAACAACAAGAAAGGGGAACATTCCTAAATGACTTGTAGCTTCTCCCTTATATGTGTAGCGTGCTACGCACCCATAAATAAGACTCTACTTTAAATGACTTTGTTGGAAAACCAATGACACCAAACCTAGGATCTAATACTATCTTTGTCATGACCCAAACTAGGTTGTGTCCATAACAGGTATCTCAAGTCCCCCGTGGATCAAAGATCACCCTATTTACCAAAGCAGACGCACCGCATACCAAGGTTTGATAATTTCTGAACATATAACATGATAGAGTGAAATCACTTAAGAATATCTTGATGCATGTCTATAACAAACCACCAAAGACCTACCAAATAACTGACCGACACCGCCCAATAACTATTGTAGTCCAAACAAAGCCTTCTAAACAATGAACCAAAATTGGGTACCAACAAAATGTCGCGACATAGCACCGACAATAGCCAAAATAAGTCTAAACAGTCTGTGACATAAAAAATCAAAACATGAAATATAGACTTCTGATTTATGGAAGCTCACTACTTCAATGTCAACTCAAGAGATGATCTCAAATCCTAATCACTGAGCAAGAAGATAGAAGTATGATCAATTCTTGCATCACGCAAGGATACATTGTTGGAACACGGATAGTGTGTTGAGTGCTAGCATGAAACTCACGGATAAGGATAATATATTGTGATGATTAATAGTTGAAAAAATATTCAAAACCAGTGCACATAATCAAATGCATAAACATATATATATATATGTGTGTGTGTGTGTATGTGTATAGCACATGCCAGGATAGAGAACAAGGATTAACAGACATTTCAAAACTTTAGCCAAGAATGTGTACATCAACCATCATTAACATGTTCCTAAGGGATATATAGGCCCAACCCTCACCCCTTAGTTGGGCCCTAGTGAGTGTAGCTGTATGAAACGGAGAATAATCTCATATATATGCACACGAGGGACTCAAACCACCCAACATATACTAATGTGACTTAAATATTCGATCATGAAATGATTTATGGGGGATCAAACCTCCCTAATCATGAAATAGTAAAAATAAGGGGGACTCGAACCTTACTATTCACTTTGACCACTACATCGACAAATGCTATTTCCAGTGTCGATCACCAGAACCTCAACTTTTACAACTCATCTATGCAACCCTTATTAGAGCCCAATTAAAACATTTATAACATAATCTCATTCATGAACCATATTTCACATTAAGGAATACAATGTTTATATCATTATACCTACTACACTTGCAAGGTAATAACAACATGCCAAAATAATTATCTATTAATTTGGAGAAAAAAACCCCTTTGTTCATTAATACCAGGTGGGGGACACCAAATTTTTTTGTTCATTAAATCATACTATTATGTTTCAAATACCTCTTTATATCATGGAATAGTTCAAGACTAGTTTGATTTCACAAATTCTCACATTTCTCACAATTAAGAACCAATTTCATAAACTACTTCAAAAGTCACAAATTTGGGAAAATCATAACTCCCCAGTCCATTCATCATACCCATGCACCCACAAGTTAAAAACCATATTTAAAGCATGATAAACCATGGTAAACATTATTCAACAACAAACATTCAAAACCCCCAACCCTTGTTTCAAAAAACTATAAACATCTCTTGAACAATATTTTAAAACACATGCTTTTAAAAAATTAACAATAAGGGAAGAGAAAGATGACTTAATCACCAAGAAATTTGAAGAGAAATTCACCCTTAATCCCTTAGATGTCCAACTTGATGAAACCCTAGGTTGACTTTCTTGAGGGATTTTAGAGAGGCTTTTAGGATTGTTTGAGAAGTTACTTGATTTGTTTCTAAGTGCTAATGACACCTAATGAAGTTATAAGATGTGGGTTTCATTTTGGGTAAGAGGGAAAATGTACAGGATGCCCTTAACATAAAAGTGGAAAAAGTGCCACCTTTGACTATGGGTCAACCCTTAACTCGTAGCCATTCCTTACGACTCATCACCATGAGTCGTAACCAAGGTAGTACCACCAAGGCACCCTACACTACCGATATTATGACTCTACCACAAGAATCGTAATGGGACCCTATAACTCATAAGGTACTATCGTAATCAACACAGAATCGAAATTGGTAATTACACAGGACACCCTATGATTACACCTAACGACTCATAATATCTCCTTATGACTCTTAGTAAGACACTCATAGTAAGAGTAGAATCATGCCACAAACTTACTTGATTTTGTTACGACTCATCCCAATGAATCGTTATAAGTCATTATGACCAATAACTTCAAATCCTAACCAAGACAATAACTTCATAACCACTTTATGGAAACTTTAGGACTAGGGTCCCATGACCCATCTAGACACCTTACGACTCATAGAAAGATCCTTAGTAAAGGTAGGGTACTCAAAACTCAAAAAAAATTCAAGGACCAAAGTATTACATTTACTATTCTACTTTTATTCTTCTTGTTTCAGACAATTAGTCCACTAGGCGTTCTAGGCTATAATTTTTTACTTTCCTAAGGTTTGATCATGAATTGATATTTTCAATCATGAAAGCTTCATATTTGAGCTTAGGTTTACCAGTATCATTTGTATAAGGGCAGGAGTCTAGTAGATTCTTATGAATCAGTACGATGATGTTTGTATCCTTTCTTTAGGAGGTTGAAAGACATTTTTAGCAAAATCTCACATTTTGATTCTTTATTTCATATTTTGTATATATTTATACATAAGATAGTGTGACAATAATAAGATAGTGTGTTATTTTATTAAAGGGTTAATACTACAAGAAAAGCGCTCAATAACGAAGGGCAAATTGGTCCCTAAAAATAAAATTCCCATCCCTAAAGGTTAATAGAGCTGAAAAAGATGGTTTCCAACCATCCCTATAGCCTCTTTATCTAAAGGTCATTTATGATGGGTTAAACTAGATGGTCCCTTAAATTCTTTTTGCAACCAACATGAAACTGGTCCTTAAAATACTTTTAGGGACCATGTTTCTGGTCCTTAAAATGCTTTTAGGGACCATGTTTCTGGTCCTTGATTATAGAGATTTTGTGACCAACAAAAATATAGTCCTGAAAGTACAATTGGTGCTAAGATTTTCATCCAACAGTTTTCTGGTCCTAAAAAGCCTATTCGGATAAAGTTTTGTCCCTATATATATATAATTATACAATTTCTAATCGAATTAATCAAATTTTTATATATCTATAAATATATATCAAATTACCATAATCTTGATTTCATATATACACATAAATACCATATATACATCAGTTATTTCATGGAAAAAAAGAAAATTGACATCCTCTATAAACAAATATTTTTAATATAGATGTCATGTTGGCTTTATCCAGCTACCTAGGCTCTTTAAGTTCAAACAACAATAATTTCTTTGTATAAAAAGGGCCACGTCTGACTACTATTTTGAGCAACCCACGATTCAGTTGGTTTGAAGCCAATTAAGGAAAATGATCTTCAAGGAGAGTATGAGGCCATTGTACATGCTACTACACTAGACATGATTTCAAGGATAACAATTAGTTTATGAAGCCCACTCATTCATCAAAAACTTGCAAGGGTTAAGACGGACATAAGAAATTTGGTAATGTGGGCTGAATTTAATTTTAAAAATCAATGGAGCTTATTTGTTGACCACCAAGATGATACACACACAAGCATGTCTATTCCAAATGCTTTTGAAAAATCCAAGACCTCAATGATGATGCTACTTTTATTAAGCTAATGGAAAGTGCTTGAGAAGTCTAGTTTTCACAGCATAAGCCGTAACATATTTACTTGTAAAATTGATCTGTTTGACTATGTACTGCATTAATAAGTTGCAACAATTTACTATATTGAAGAACAATGAAATTACTAGATTATACTTGAGTGAAATAATGGTATAGACATTTACATAAATCAAAGTAACATTTGTATCCTTTCAAGAGAAATATTTCACCATATGTTTATGGAAAAATTCTTAAGATTTGTAAATAGTTTAATAAGAATAACCCAAAAACATAATTGGAACAATAATATGAGATCTAGAATAAATAATCACAACATGCCTAGAAGTTCAACATAGGTGAGGTAAAGCGGTTACTTTAGGTTTCATGAGATTTAGAACATGTTAATAGTAAAATATTATGATTAATTTTAGAAGTGTAAAGTTAATGATTGGAAAATTAACAAGTCAATAAAATAAACACCAAGGTTAAGACATAACAACAATACCTACTGACTTGAATGTTTCACTAAAAACAGTCAGTAAAGAGAATAGGCTATAATTCATTTATGGAGCTGATGAGAGACACCGCGTGGGTGATCTGATCTAGGACTAATTTGTGTTAATTATTGTATTTGATCAGAGACACACATAAAAGGTTGATAGCTAACTAACAGTGTTTGGACCAACCAACAGTATGTGAATATTGTGTCTGCTCAACTTTCATGTAGTATTTACTTCTATATGCATGTATATTCTAGTTTATTCTTAAAAATAATTAACTTGAGATTGTTAAACTATGTTGCACCTCCAAGAAATATTTAAAACATTTCAAAGTAAATCTTATCTTATCTTGTCTTTCATTCTTAAAAGACCAAATAAAAATTTCTAGTTGTTTCAAGTTGCTAAATAATTAGCTCGATACATAAGCAAAGTTCAGTAAGGCAAAAGGTTCCACAGTAATGACTCTGCACTGGTTACTTGCCTTGAAACATTTAGAAATATTGTGGAATGCAATGAGACAAAATATATTACAAATATACAATAGAAGGAATCTCAAGCTTTATCGAATTGCATCAATGATTCTTATTGTCTATACTAATGATTTTTTTTTAATTTATAATTATAACAAAAACAAGAAGAGATAATTCATCGGCTAATACCATAGGTTACAACCCAGTAGCAACATACAAGGTCTAGTAGAAGTTTATGTTTTTTCTTAGAATATTTTAATCACCTCTTATTTAATTCTTTTTCTCATATGTTATGACAAACAGGTAAATATCCAATAATTACCACAACTAATGATCCTAGGAAAATTGTGTTAGAAGGGATAACTGAAGCAAATACATTGACGAAAAGGACTAATAAATATCTATTATACATTCAGTAATTATCGATACCTTTCTATTTTTCAAGTACCGATAATACCAATTACCAATCAAATATACATAACTTATTGTAATTAAATTAATTAAGGCGAGCCTTTTAGGGAAAAAAACAACACCATACAAATAAATTTTATGTAGAGTATGAAAAATCACTTGACGAACAACAATCCATAATCATAATAAAAAAAGAATGCATACCCATTAAAACTGACAAGTGGGGTCTAGGAAAGGTGGTGTCTAAGCATCGTTACTCCTAGATTGTAAAGGTAGAGACTACATCTGGTAGACCCATATTTACAGATAAATAATTTAAGAAATACAATATATAGACAAAGGGGATCTAATAGAACTATAGTTCACGATCCTGCAATATTCAATTATGTTGTCCTACAAACTGTCAATATAAAAAAAATTATTTCTTAACCAAATAGTACAATATTAAACTTATCTCGTTACACGACATTTGAAAAAGGAAATTCAATTACTCAAAGCTTACTTCTTAACCCTGTCGGTCTTCTATATCTCCTACTTTATAATATACTATATGTGCTGATATATTAAATATATTATAAAGTACTTTAGTTAAATGAGTATAACATAAAATAGAATGATATCTCAAATATATTTATAAGCAAAAATATGACAAGATAATATTTAAATATATATAGAAACTATAGTAGCAACTAAAAAAATCCACGCGCCTTATCCAAAATGTTTAGAATATCAGGGTGCCCTATTCCCTCCTCGACAAAGGACCACAAATTTCATGCAATCCACAAATAACTAAATATAGTACTAGTGTTATGCACCCATTAAAGTACTATAAGTGTACTACCGTAATCATTACACTTATGCACCATGATTGAACTAGAAGAGAGCCCATGTACTAATACTTAGAAATGGAAATTTATGCATTTCACACCCTGGTTTAAGAATCTTATCTAAAATTATATAAGAAATTTGCAACAAATAATCCATGAAAATATAAAATCAAGCCTTAATATTAAAGAAATGGAACAAACTAGGATGCACAATATTAAACCATAATAATATCTTATATAAATATGCCAAATAGTACAATATTAAACTTATCTCGTTACACGACATTTGAAAAAGGAAATTCAATTACTCAATGCTTACTTCTTAACCCTGTCGGTCTTCTATATCTCCTACTTTATAATATACTATAAGTGCTGATATATTAAATATATTATAAAGTGCTTTAGTTAAATGAGTATAACATAAAATAGAATGATATCTCAAATATATTTATAAGCAAAAATATGAAAGATAATATTTAAATATATATAGAAACTATAGTAGCAACTAAAAAATTCCATGCGCCTTATCCAAAATGTTTAGAATATCAGGGTGCCCTATTCCCTCCTCGACAAAGGACCACAAATTTCATGCAATCCACAAATAGGTAAATATAGTACTAGTGTTATACACCCATTAAAGTACTATAAGTCTACTACCGTAATCATTAGATTTATGCACCATGATTGCACTAGAAGAGAGCCCATGTACTAATACTTAGAAATACAAATTTATGCATTTCACACCCTGGTTTAAGAATCTTATATTAAATTATATAAGAAATTTGCAACAAATAATCCACGAAAATATAAAATCAAGCTTTAATATTAAAGAAATGGAACAAACTAGGATGCACAATATTAAACCATAATAATATCTTATATAAATATGCCAAATAGTACAATATTAAACTTATCTCGTTACACGACATTTGGAAAAGGAAATTCAGTTACTCAATGTTTACTTCTTAACCTTGTCGGTCTTCAATATCTCCTACATTATAATATACTATAAGTGTTGATATATTAAATATATTATAAAGTGCTTTAGTTAAATGAGTATAACATAAAATAGAATGATATCTCAAATATATTTATAAGCAAAAATATGCTAAGATAATATTTAAATATATATAGAAACTATAGTAGCAACTAAAAAAATTCACGCGCCTTATCCAAAATGTTTAGACTATTAGGGTGCCCTATTCTCTCCTCGACAAAGGACCACAAATTTTATGCAATCCACAAATAGGTAAATATAGTACTAGTGTTATACACCCATTAAAGTACTATAAGTCTACTACCGTAATCATTAGATTTATTCACCATGATTGCACTAGAAAAGAGCCCATGTACTAATACTTAGAAATGCAAATTTATGCATTTCACACCCTGGTTTAAGAATCTTATCTAAAATTATATAAGAAATTTGCAACAAATAATCCATGAAAATATAAAATCAAGCCTTAATATTAAATAAATGGAACAAACTAGGATGCACAATATTAAACCATAATAATATCTTATATAAATATGTCATTTAACCATAACAACATGGTCCATCAATGAAACAATTAAAAAATAGTCTGAAAATGATCTAATAGAGTATAAGAAAGTAAAAATAACTAATAAAACATAAGGATGTATTGTTCGTTGAGGATTCTCAAATTGCTACTGACAAAGACGAAAAATTTGAACCCTATGAGAAGTCTAAAAGATCCAATTTTTAGGGATTTTATAAATAACAAGATGTTATATTTAGTTGAATTTTGTTTAAGGGGTGGGGCAAGGGGTTTGGGTATGGGAGAGGGATTTAATTATCCTACATCTTGTTTTTAATTAATTGGTATCTCATATGCTCACTTATTAGTGACGAGATATGTATTTTCTTGCAATAAGATCTAGAGCCTTTGGAAAAAATGGAAATTAGGGATGAGGAAAAATTCTTGTGTCTAAATGTATATTTTTAGAGACTATATTATTACCTTGTCCATAAATGTTTGTCTCTAATAAGCAGTTTTCTTGTAGTTTAAGACTTCAACTGTGTATGGTTACCTAAAGCATGGTATCTTTAGGTAGATAATTTGTAGATGTAGTTAAGCATGCTTTCACTAAGGACGGTATTAATCATGAGACCCATGTGTCATTGATAATAGACTCTCCATCAAGGCTTTGATAGTGGTAGTAATAGTGGTCCATAGTTCTAAGGATGGGGTTTTAAAGGCAGGCATTAATATTAGTATCAGTAGAAATAGTCATATAAGCATAATGGTCAGTCTAGCAACCTTATTCATGTTGTGATTTACATTTTAAATGGGTGATTATAGTGATTGTAGTTCTTAGGGATTGGTAAGCCATTAAAGGATTTTCAGTTACGAGTTTCAGTCTATGGTAGCCATTCTTGGTTACCAGGACTTTCTCGTTAGGGTAGGGCACCCTAGGAGTGTTTTTATTATAGGGTTTTTGTCACTTTTCCAGAGAGTGATCCCAGCGTGGGATGATTTTGACTTCATTGAAGATAGCTTAACCCCTTTAAGAAGTGGTGCCACCAGCCAGAGGTAAGTTCTAAAGTAGTAGAGGCAGTTCACAATGTACTTATAGAGGTGGTCAACTGGTTAGGATAGGTGGCTGGTTAGGTTCTTAGTTTGATGGTGGTCGTGGATAACCATATACCTTTCTTATTAACCCATAGGTTAATGCATCAAAATCTATAATCTCATGTATAATTTTAGTTTTTTTCTTCAACCAGATTATACCTTATTTAACTTGATATTTACATATTAATGTGTGTCTACGAATTATGTTACTTGTCTTGAATTGTCTGACGAGCCCTTATCTGTGTTGATATGTATAGCTACTCTCGTAAGAGAGTCTTTAGTAGTGTAAAAGTTTTATAGATCATATGTGGTGAATATTATGGAGAATGACACTTGGGCTGACCTTATTTTTCTTGACATGATAGATTTTTATACTATTCTAGGAATGGATTGGTTATCCCTCTACTATGTGGTCTTAGATTATTTCACCAAGATCGTTACATTAGTCATAACTTGCATATCCTTGTTGTATGGTAGGATTCTATTAGTCGTGCATTGGCATGAATTATTTCTTGCATTGGGGCTAGGAGGCTATTGCTTCGAGGATGTTTGGATTGTCTTGTTTATGTCCATGACACTAATGTCGGTGTCCCTTTACTTTATTCTTTTCTTATAGTCTGTGAGTTTTCTTATGTCTCGGAATTTATCTGTCCTCTTGACTAAGCATGATATTAGTTTAACTATTGATGTTGAGTCAAACACATGTTTAATTCTATTTCACCTTACAGTATGTATTTTATCGAGTTAAGTAAGCTTAGTTCTTAGACTTAGGATCTGTTATGTAAGGTTTTAATTATATTAAGCATTTAATCATGAGGTGTCTCTTTGCTATCTGCGATGAAAACAGATAGTTCTATTTCTCTATGTATCAACTATCGACAACTGAATAAGGTGACTATAATGAATAAGTATCCAATGTAATGTATTGATGATTTATTTGACCATCTTTAAGGTCCAGTTGTTCTTTCTAAGATTGACATAAGATCTGGCCACCACAAGTTGAGAATTCAAGTAGTAGATGTACCTAAAATAACCTTAAGGGCTCGTTATGGACATTATGAGTTTCTAATGATGTCTTTGGTTTGATCAAGTGACGTAAGTTAAGCTTCACCAACATCATGGAACAAAGATTTGAACCTCAAAATTGTGCCAAAAGACTATGCATATAATAGGCTATTTCTAAAATACAAGCACCTAAGACTTAGAAGACTATGAGGGCCCTTAATTCGTTAAGGGTATTTTTTGTAATAATCACCCTAAGTCTTATTTATTAACTTAGTTAGTAAAAATACTATAATTCAATAATTTGTATATAAATTTTTTTATGATTGATGAATATTGTCTCTTGTGAGATATTAGAGAGTTCTGCGTTGCGCCACTATGCAATTTCCCATTTGTCACTTTCCAGTGACTTGGCACGATAGTGGTGCGTTGCGCCAAGGATGAAAATTAGGAAATTTTCTCAATGATTAAATACATTTCCTAGGGTTAAAAGGGTCAATGTTCCCACCATATATAAGCCTTATAACACGAGATTTTGCCATAATTCAACAACTTATACTCAATTACTCTCAAAAACTCTCAAGAACAAGACCTAGGGTTTTCATAGAAGATTAAATTCCAAGGGAATTCACCATCAAATTTTAAGAATCTCTTTGTCAATCTTCACGAAATCATGAACTAAGGTATGTGTTGTATTCATCCACGAATTCCTTTCATTCGTGGAGTCCAAGAATCATGTTTTAAATAACATATTGTTATTCGCTTGTTTTGATTTGATCATGTTCATGTTGATACTTGTTATTTATGTTTCAAGACGGTGTCTTCATGACTTTTCAGGAAGTATGTGAGTTTGTTGATTGTAAACCTATGAATTTAGGTAGTTTTAGATTGTTAAGTTGATAAGGACACCTATGTTCAAAGTTATTCATGTAAGGTGTTTGATAAAATGCCTAAATTGATTAAAATCATGTTTTATAACTCAATAGGTGCTTAAATGACAAAGTTTATACTTGATCCTTTACGATTCAAAATAGTTTGCATGCTATTGTTGTGTATTGATTCTTATGCTATGAAACGTCCATGATATAGAAATCAAGCTAGTGATTACAAGTTAAATCCAATCCCTTCCGTGAACGAGAAACATGTATTATGAATCAATATGGCCTAAAATATAAAATCATGCCATGAACTTTATGTTTGAATGATTTACAAGCTATTGTTGTACAAAGAATATGTTGTTGGAAATGCCATGATGTTAGAGCATAAAGTTATGATCTTGATTATATATGTATTCCTACCATGTACAAGATTATGAAGACTATGTACTTCACAAAATCCCCAAGTTATGGTATTATGAATTATGGACTTTAGTCCTATAATCTAGATGTCATGTTATGTCAGTTTCCTTCTATCGAGTCCTAGGGGTACTTGTGCCCAAAAAATATAGTTGTGTGCTTAGATCCATGTCATTTTTTCACTATACTCTCAGTCAATCCATGTTCCATAGAATTCAGTCAGTCATGTGACTCAGGAAATCTCAGAAATCTCATTATCTCAGTTAACTATCAGATAGTAGTAATATACTGTCAGTCAACGGAAGTTAGTAACTCAGCCATGTACGGTCAGCTAATCATGTTCAGTCTCTTTAGATGGAGTAGAAATTAGCATCGAGTGAACCCAAGGATGGGAACACACACTGTCATATGAGGGTGTGATTCTTAGCAGTTATCCGTGTGTTCCGGAACTATTTAGCCAACATAGGTTGAGACATCAACACTGTCAGATGAGGGTTAATGAGGTGGATAAGCACTGTCAGATAAGGTCCCCACCATTCCCTTATGGGTACTCTGTTAGATGAGGGCTACCCACAGTTTTTCCTTACCAGTGGCGCGGTATTTACATCCTTCTAATCAAGGCACAGATTGGACCTCATCTCAGCTATTATAGCGCATTTAGGGCATGTCGATTAAATAACTATTCCCACAGTTTTAGTATCAATCTCAGTAAATAAACTCAGATTGTTCTTCAGATTTTAATATATTAGGACTATCAAATACAGTCAACTCAGTTACAGTACGGAACTCAGATAGTTCCATTAGATTCAGGACTATCAGACACAGTCACTCAAGTTATCAGTTATATCATTCATAAGAACTCTAGTATAAGTCATGATAGATAGCGTTAAATTCATGTCATTAGTAGATAAATTTAGTTATCATGTTCTCATGATCTCAGTTACTATGTATTTATGTGTACACTCTCACGTTCATATAAGCCAGTCAATTAGTATTGCTCATGAATTTGAACCCTTTCAATTAGCTTACCAGATATGTATACATAGTACATTCTTTTGTACTGATGAATTTGCACTGTAGTGCTTTATTTTATGCTACACCATAGGTTTAGAGACACGAATCCCAGATCAACAGTAGCAGTAGCATTCCAGTGTTAAGAGTTTTTAGCAGTAAGTCCTCATTCTCCGAGAATATGATTTTATTTTATCATTTCAGTTCAGTTTTTAGTTGACAGAGTTAGTTGGGGACATGTCACATCAACTCCTTAGTCAGAAAGTTTGAAACTTTCAGGCGACTACAGTACTATCATGTTTCAGACTTGAGTATTTTAGTTTTGTTTTGGTACTGTGATACCACTTTATTCAGATGTTATTATTATTATTTGGTTATGTTCAATATTGAACCTTATGTCCTTTCAGTGCATGTTTCCATATTTTTATGTCATGTTATGTAGTGTACAGGTACAGATATCAGTCATGGGTTAGCTTATGGTCTTTTGGGGTCATGACCACTGGGTAGCATTCCGGTCCAGATAATCGTGGTGTTACAAACTAGGTATTAGAGGCAAAGGTTCAATAGAGTCCTAGGAAGTCTGGAAGTCGCATCTAGTAGAGTTTTGTAAATGGATATATTGCACTCCACATTTATGCGCAAGAGGATATGAGATGTTTTAAGAAATAGTTTCCCTTCTTTATGTATTCATATCATTCCAGTGAGCATAATCTCAGGTTAATCTCTCAGTCTAATCTGTTCTTCTCTTTATTCCAGAATATGCCTCCAAAGAAAAGAAACCAGCCAGCTCCTCAGCCCGAAGATCCTTTGGGCGAGCATGTTTCTCATGCAGAATTTAGAGTTGCATTAACCATGCTTGCTCAATCTGTTGTGGCCCAGAATGAATGGCCATAAGTAGTTCCAGCCAACCCAATATCCAACTCAGGCGCATCTAGGATTCAGGACTTCACCCGAATGAATCCTCCAACGTTCCTCGAGTCTAAGGTAGATGAAGACCCTTAGGAATTCATTGATCAGATCCAGAAGGTGACAGATATTATGGGGGTGACTATTGTTGAGAGTGCTAAGTTAGCCACATACCAGTTTCAAGATGTGTCTTATACTTGGTACAAGCAGTGGATGTCCGAAAGGGTAGATAATGCAGGTCCTATAGAGTAGGAGGAGTTTTTCACTGCTTTCTTAGACAGATTCTTTCCCCAAGATCTAAGGGAGGCAAAGGTTATAAAGTTCATCAACATTAGGTAGGGTAATATGATGGTGAAAGAGTATTCTCTTAAGTTTACTTAATTAGCCCAATACTCCCCTCATGTGGTTGCGGACAGTAGAGCCAAAATAATTAAGTTCGTGTCAGGGGTGAATGATAGCGTGATAAATAAGTGTAGATCCGCCATGCTAAATAGTGACATAACTTTATCCCATCTCATGACTCATGCTCAGAAGATAGAGGAGCAGAGGGAAAAGAAGAATAAGAAATCTAGGAAAAATAACATCAATTTTAGACAGCCAAAATCAGAAGGAGGAAACCGTTCACAGTTTCATCCTAATTCATCAGTTCTAGCCCCTTCTACAGCCAGTGCTCCAGTTCCTAAGTTTAGAGAGGGTAACAAAGATAGAGTGCCAGGATCTAAGTCTCAGTACAGTGTTATCAATGCCCAAACTAATCCCCTATGTTAGACTTGTGGCAAGAACCACAAGGGTGCTTGCAAAGCTGGTAGAAATGTCTGTTTCGATTATGGAAAGACAGGCCACAGAGTTATATATTGTCCCCAATTGGGTTAACTGGGTCAGTATAACCATTCCACAGCTCAGTACGGTCACCCGAACTAGTAGGGTGCCACTTTCAGTGCTACTAGTGGGCAACGCCAAACAGACTTTATGCTCTTCAGACCCTACAAGATCAGGAAAATTCTCCTGATATCATTACTGGTACGTTACAGATCTTTTATATTCATGTTTACACTTTGCTAGATCCAGGTGTATCCTTGTCTTTTGTTACTCTTTATATAGCAGGCGATTTCGAAATCAGTCCCAAAATTCTAGCAGAGCCCTTCTCAGTCTCTACCCTAGTGGGTAAAACTATTAGAGCCCACCGGGTATACAGGAACTTCCCGGTTATGATATTTTAGAAAGTCACCTCAGTAGACTTAGTCGAATTAGAGATAATAGATTTTGATGTTATTCTCGGCATGGATTGGCTTCATTCCTTCTATGTCACAGTCGACTGCAAAAATAGAATAATTCAGTTTCAATTTTCGAATGAGCCCATCTTAGAGTAGAGGGGTAGTACTTCATCTTTCAGGGGTTAGCTTATTTCCTACCTTCGAGAAAGTAAAATGATATGTAAGGGATGTGTTTACCATCTCGTTTATGTTAAGGACTCTGGTTCTGAATCTAACAGTGTTGAATCAGTCTCAGTTGTTAATGAATATTCAGATGTCTTTCCCAAAGATCTTTAAGGCATTTCTCCCGAAAGGGAAATAGACTTCGGCATAGACCTTCTTCCAGACACTCAGCCTATCTATATTTTTCCATAAATAATGGCAGAAACAGAACTCTAGAAATTGAAAGAACAGTTGAAGGATCTCTTAGATAAGGGATTAATCAGACCCAGTGTTTCCCCATGGGGCACACCAGTCTTCTTAGTGCGCAAGAAAGACAGTTCTATCATAATATGCATAAATTACTGTTAACTCAATAAAGTCATGATCAAGAACAAGTATCCCCTTCCTAGAATTGATGACTTGTTTAACCAACTTTAGGATGCATGTTATTTCTATAAGATAGACCTTAGATCAGGCTACCATCATCTCAGAATTAGAGGATGTGACATTCCAAAGACAACTTTTTCTACTCGGTATGGTCACTTCAAATTTCTAGTCATGTCCTTTGGTCTTACCAATGCCCCAACAACTTTCATGGACTTTATAAACCGTGTGTTCAATAAATACTTGGACATGTTAGTGATAGTCTTTATAGATGACATCCTTGTTTACTCTCGCAGTGAGCAAGACCATTCATATTATCTCAGAATTGTTCTTAAGACTCTCCGAGATCATCAGTTATTCTATAAATTTAGTAAGTGTGAATTTTGTCTAAGGTCAGTAGCATTACTTGGCCATATCCTTTTCGATGATGGCATTAGAGTAGATCCTCAGAAGACCAAAGCGGTAAGAAACTGGCCTCGCCCCATCTCTCCATTAGATATCTGGAGTTTCTTAGTCTTGGATGGCTATTACAGGTGGTTTGTTGAGGGATTTTCTTCTATTGCATCCCCTATGTCCAGGTTGACTCAGAAGAAGGTCAAGTTTCAGTGGTCAGATTCTTACGAGAAGAGTTTTCAGGAAATGAAGAGTCGACTCACCTAGTCTCTAGTCCTAGCTCTTCCAGATAGTTCAGATGGGTTCGTAGTGTATTGTGATACATCCAGAGTGGGTTTAGGTTGTGTCCTCATGCAGCAGGGTAAGGTCATAGCCTACGCCTCCAGATATCTTAAAACCCATAAGAAGAATTATCCTACTCATGATCTTGAGTTAGCAGCCATAGTATTTTCATTAAAGATATAGAGAGATTACCTCTGCAGAGTTCATGTAGATGTCTTCATGGATCATAAAAGTCTCCAATATGTCTTTTGTCAGAAAGATATCAATCTTCATCAGAGAAGGTGGTTAGATCTCTTGAAGGATTATGACATGAGTGTCCTTTATACTCCGGGGAAGGCCAATGTAATAGCCGATGATCTCAGTAAACTCTCTATGGGTAGTGTTTCTCATTTGGAGGACTGTAAGAAAAAGTTAGCTCAGGAAGTCCATCAGCTTTCCAGACTAGGCGTTCGCTTAGTCGATTCTTCAGAGAGTGGTGCATGTGTTCAGAGTAGTGCAGAATCATCCCTAGTTTCCAAGGTGAAAGAGAAGCAAGACAAGGATCCTAGCCTTGTCAATATACAATATTCAGTCAGAGACCAGAAAAAAGAGGTTTTCTCCTAGGGTGGAGATGGCGTCCTTCATTGTTAGAATCTTCTGTGCATTCTAGGTGCAGATGATTTGAGCCAGTGAATTCTTGTAGAACTGCATGGTGCATGATACTCTAATTATCCAGGGGACACAAGGATGTACTGTAACTTATGGGAGATCTATTGGTGGAGTGGGATGAAGAAAGATATTGCAGATTTTGTGGCTAAGTTCTCTACATATCAAAAGGTAAAGATAGAGCAGTAGAAGCCTAGTGGTTCCATGCAGGAGTTCACCATTCCTACATATAAGTGGGAAGAAGTGAACATGGGATTCATGACGGGTTTGCCTCAAACTCGTCATCAGCATAATTCAGTTTGGGTCATAGTAGACCTAATGACCAAGTTAGCTCATTTTCTTCCAGTTCATGCCTCATATTCAGCTGAGGATTACGCCAAACTCTACATCAGGGAGTTGGTCAGATTGCATGGTACTCTATCATATATTATCTCAGATAGAGGTACCCAGTTCACCTCTTATTTCTGGAATGCATTCCAAAAGGGTCTTGGTACCCAAGTTCATCTTAGTACAACCTTTCATCCACAGACAGATGGTCAAGAAGAAAGGACCATTCAAACTCTTGAAGATATGCTCAGGGCGTGTGCAATTGATTTCAAATGATGTTGGGATGTCCACTTGCCTTTGATTGAGTTTGCATACAACAACAACTATCATTCCAGTATTTAGATGGCTCCATTCAAAGCTCTCTATGGTAGGAGATGTCAATCTCTGATTGGTTGGTTCAAAGTTAGTGAGGCCTCTTTCATAAGGCATGACTTGGTATTCGACGACTTAGACAAAGTCTAGTTAATCAGAGAAAGACTCCGGGCTGCTCAGAGCCGACAACAGTCTTATGCAGATGTTCATAAAAAGGATCTCGAGTTTGAGATTGGTGACCATGTCTTAAGATCTCTTCCATGAAGGAAGTGGAGAGATTCATCAATAAGGGAAAGCTCAGTCCTCGATATGTCAGTCCCTTCAAGATTCTCAGTCGATTAGGCAAAGTAGCTTATAAGCGCGAATTGCCTTCAGATCTTGCCTCAGTTCATCGAGTCTTCCTTGTTTCTTTTCTCAAGAAGTGTATAGGTGACCTATCAGTTGTAGTCCCTATTTAGACCATTGATGTTCAGAACAACCTCTCTTAAGAAGAGATTCCATTCAAAATCCTAGGCTATCAGACTCGTAGATTGAGGAACAAAGAAGTCCCACTAGTTAAAGTTCTTTGGCGAAGTTAGTCTATTGAGTTAGAGACATTTTAGTGATACAGTGTATCACTTGAGCCTTCAGCGTATTGCAGATATTGCTCAAATGACAATTGTCAATTTCCAGTGTTGCTCCGCGATAGTGGTGCATCGCGTCAAACTTCCAGGTCGCACACATGGTGGCAATGTGATAGCTCTGTGTCGCGCCACCGTGTAATTTACCATTTTTCACTTTCCAGTGACTTGGCGCGATAGTGGTGCGTTGCGCCAAGGATGAAAATTGAGAAATTTTCTCAGAGATTAAAGACGTGTCCTAGGGTTAAAATGGTCAATTTTATCACCCTATATAAGCCTTATAACACGAGATTTGGCCATAATTCAGCGACTTATATTTAATTACTCTCAAAAACTCTCAAGAACAATCCCTAGGGTTTTCATAGAAGGTTCAATTCCAAGGGAATTCACCATTAAATTTCAAGAATCTCTCCGTTAATCTTCAAGAATCGAAACTCATATCATCATCATCATTTCGCAGACTTGAACCGAAACTCACATCATCATTTTCTAGACTTGAATGAATACTCAATATCAATAAATCACTAGACTTAGTTTTAATTTAACTCCAACTCCAGGTACCAAGATAACATAAACATCAAGGATCTAGTCTCTTTTAATAATAAATTATGAAACTTTATGGCTATAAAATACCCATTAAGTATACAAGGAACTAAATAGAGTCTTGGTGTAAGGTGGGCCAGAGAGGCCTACTTCTAATACCCGAAATCCATTCTAAGGAAAATTCTACCCCAAATTAGGCTAATGTATCTAAATTCACTTACAGATGTCAAATAAGCCACAATTATCCCTAAGATAGCTACTCCATTGTAAACATGAGTAACTAAGCCAATTATTCCTAATTTATGATTCAAAAATAGTCTAAGCATTTCAAATAATACTAATTATACAAATTGTTACCTCCAAGACCTAAATCCTATCGTATATCTAGCACAATATAAAAAATATACTATGAATTATCTCAATCTATGAAGAAGGTAAACCTAGTCTACTTGGATGCCGAAAAAAGCCAAAAGAATCTGATAAACTATCGATTTTCTATTCCAAGAATCTTCCACATAATGTCACATGGTCAAAATCATAATATACTCATCAAAAAGAGAACAACGGTACCCATATTGCACTTTTATAATTTGGGTCCAAGATCATATACAAAATCCCATGTGGGGCCCACTTGTGAAATTGCACTTTCAAAATTAACATGTCCCTCTATGCTCAAGGAATATTTAACATCAAGAATAGGTAAATTCCAATCTCAAATGGTGATACAATCAACCCCCAAAAATTTTAGGAATTTTGGAAAAATATAAAGGACTTAATCATAAAATTGATGAAAGCTTACTAGGAATTCGAAGAAGAAATGCATTCCTCAAGTCTACAAACACCCCAAAATCACCCACTAATGTTTCTTCCAAGTTTTCGCACCTTCTAGGGTTCAACTCTCCTAGAAATAGGTGGAAATTGGAGTAAATAAGCAATATGGGGATTTTATAAGTACTAGGTGTCTCTAAAGTGAGCCTGGGCCGCTTTAGTAGTCCGTACTAAAGCGCCCAGGTGACTGATAAAGAAGTACTTTCCCATTGATGTAAGAACACTAAAGTCGACAAGCGTATGCTAAAGCATCTTGCTCTTTGCCAGCCAACTTGCCAATAAAGCAACACTTACTAGGCTAGCACGATCGCTAAAGAGCCCAAAGGGCCACTTTAGCGGTCACACCAATTGGAGACTTGGATGGACTTTTCTGAGTCTTTGCTGTCCCCTTGGGATACATACAGAATCCTATATGTACAAAAGAACTATGCTGCACTATCAAATTTGACATTCCAAACTCAATGGTGCAATCTAAAATTTCCATCCATGGTCGTTTTGATAAAAAGTGGGTCCGATACCTACATGCCATCTTTCATAACTTCTGACCAATGGCCCCAAATAAGTCCAAATGCCTCAGAACCACGACCAAGAGTTTACCTATCCCAAAATTGATGTTTTGAAGATATTGGATATTTTAGAATTTGCATACGAGGTTGTTAGATTGATGTTTTTTCCCGGTATTTAATTTTAACCAACGAAGACTTCAAAACATGGAATTGTCTCTAAAAACCAAATGAACTGCCCAATAACTGCATTATTATACCCGACAAGTCATAAATGACTTGAGGAAGCTATAGAAAATCTCTAAATGGAAAAAATGTCTGAAAATGCTGATAATGACTTGGAATGTCATTACAATATACACAACTAAAAGAACTTTCCTCTGCAAAAGTAAAGTGTTAGGATGTACCTGAAGCCTCAAATAGTTGTGGATAATGGGTTCACATCTCTCTGTTGATCTCACAAGTCGACTCCTCAACTAGGTGGTGGCTCCACTAATCATTAACTACTAGAATATCTCTAGAGCACAACCGTCTGACATCTTTGGCCACTATGAACACAGGCTCCTCCATGAAGGTCAACCGCTCTTGTAACTGAACCAAGTCCTATCTAAGTACATGTGATGCATGGGATGTATCACCACAACATAGAAACATAAAAAACCAAATGGACACCCAAAGAATTTGGTGGTAAGGATAACTCATAAGCCACCTCTCCAACAGTGTGAATGATCTCAAAAAGTTTAATATAACTGGGGCTTTGCTTTCCCTTTCTCATGACTCTTATTATGCCCATAATTGGTTATAATTGAAGGAACACCTAGTCTCTAACTCTAAATATCAAGGCACAAAGACAATGATATGCATAAGAATTTTGCCTACTTTGAGTATCCCTGAACCTATCCTAAATCACCCTGACTCTATCTAACGACTCCTGATGTAAGTCAAAACTATGACATCTAATCTCAAGGTCGCAAACTAACCAATCAGAGAACGACATCTCATATAATACAAACCCTCAAAGGATGCCATCTCAATACTCGAATATTAGTTAATATTGTATGCAATAACCAAAATACCATCAGAACCACAGGAGTTGCAAGGAAAACTACTAACAAAGTCCATGGTAATCTACTCCCACTATTACTCGGGAATGGGAAACCTCTAAATGAATCCACTAGGTCTCTAATTCTCGGCCTTCACCTGTTGACAACATCGACAATGAGATACAAATCTTTAATATTTATCTTCATACCACTCCACCAATAATGCTGCCTCAAATATCTATACATCTTAGTTGTACTTGGATGAATAGAATACCTTAAGTTGTGAGCCTTATGAAATATAATTTCAATCAATTCATTGACCATCGAAACACAAATACAACCATCAAATCTCAAAACACCCTCAGAATAGATGGTTTTTTTCTTAGACTCACCATTCAACACCTAACCATGAATGATGCATAGTCTCATATCCTCAAACTGAAGATTCTGCATCTATTTAAATAGGATAGACCTCATCTCAACACTAGCAAGAATCCTCTTATGTTCTAAAATATCCAATATCACGATTAAGTTTGCTAAGGATTGGACATCCTATGGCAACATCCTTTAAGAAATTGAGATAGATGACAAACTACCATACTCAGCGCCTTCCATATCAAAGTGTCAGTTACCACATTCGCCTTGACCAAATGATATAAAATAGAGATATCATAATCCTTAAGAAACCTTATCCATCTATGCTACCTAGAATTAAGCTCTCTCCGGGTCATTAAGTGTTGAAGACTATGATGAACAGTGAAGATCTCACAATACGCGCCATAAAGAAAATGTCTTCAAATCTTAAATGCGAAGACTATTTCCTCTAACTCCAAATCATGAGTAAGGTAGTTGAGCTTGCGCATCATTATCTACCTCAATTCATAAGAAATAAATTGAATCTTCAACATTAACACACAACCCAAACCAACACCCGAAGCATCATAATAGATAGTGAATCCCTCACTATAAAAAAGAAGAGCCAAGATAGAAGTTAAAGTAAGAAATCCATTGAGCTTTCAAAAGATTCACTTTCACTCTTTATCATATCAAAAAGGAACCTTATTTTGAATTAATCTAGTCATTAGTGCAACAATAATAGCTAAACTCTCAATGAACCATCTATAGTAACTGACCAAACTAATAAAAGCAATGAACCTCAAATGGAGATGTAGGCCTAGCCTAATTATGAATAGCCTCAATCTTTATTGGATCTACCATAATCCCATCCTTAGACACCATATTTCCAAGGAATGTCATCGACTTCAGCAAAAACTCATACTTAGAAAATTTGGCAAAAAACCTATGATCTCCTAAAGTCTGGAGCACAATCCTCAAATGTTGCATATGCTCCTCTCTACTCCTTGAATTCACAAAGATGTCATCAATGAGAACAATCACGAAAGAATCCAAATAAGGCCTAAATAAGGAGTTAGTCAAATCCATAAATATTATTGGGGCATTGGTTGATCCAAAAAAATCACCAATATCTCATAATGACCATAACGACTCCTAAAGTCTAACTTTGGGATATCCTCAACCTGAATCCTTAATTGATGGTAATCGGACCTCCCACTAATCTGAGAGAATGTTGCTGCTTCCTGAAGCTGGTTAAGAAAATCATCAATGTGAGGCATAGGATATCAGTTCTTCACTGTCAACTTATTAAGGTGCCTATAATCAATATACATATGTAGGGAACTATCTTTATTCTTTACTAACAATATAGGAGCTTCCTAAAGTGACACACTTGGTCTAACAAAACCCTTACTAAGAAGATCATAAGTTTTTAGCTCTTTAAGCTTGGCAGGAGCTATATAGTAAGGTGTCGTAGAAATAGGTCGAGTGCCTGGTTTAAGATCAATAATGAACTAGATATCATCCTTGGGAGGAAACCAGGTAGATCTGTAGAGAAAACATCAAAAAACTCAAGAACTATAGGTACAAAGTCAAGCGATGAACTCTACACACTAACATCACAAATATAAGCAAGAAAAGACTCACAACCCCTCAAATAAGTTTCCTAGCTTGAATGTAAAAAATAATACCCATTTTCTCGTGAATAATAGCTCTTTGCCACACAACTAGGGGTATGTCGGACATGACTAAGGTAATGTTCTTGGAAAAACAATCCAAGACCGCATGATAGTGGGATAACTAGTTGATTCCTAGAATCACATCAAAATCCACCATGACTAATATAAAAAGATCAGTCTAAGTATCAAACTCTTAAAAAGTCATAACACATAATTTATAAACCCGATCCACAGCTAAAGAATCATCCACGAGAGTAGATACACATAATGACAAGGATAATAAGGTTGTGTGTAGAGTATATCCGGGCATTTTATGATATAGACAATCAAATCTCAGATATTGGCAGGCTTAAGTGGCTTATTTATGAAGAGAGACCAATTAATATATCTGGATTAAGGTGAGTACCATAGTTATGGGTGCATTTGATCATTATCTATTAGAGTGGATGACCAGACCACTCAATTCTTACAGCTCGACAATGGTACATGAGTTTTACGCATCATATTGTGTTATAGTAGATCTTTACACACACAGATTGCTAGGAATGATGAGGCATAGAAGGAAACCACTACTTGATCATACACTTGTAGGAGGGGTCAGAATTAATCTATAATTAAAAACTATCCGTCGGGTTATTTTTGTTCCTAACAATATTACTCATGCATCTGCAGCTGAGTACAACTATAGACTGAGAGTCATACATTATTAACACATTATGCTGGAGGCTAAGAAATGACAAAAGAGGGTTGAGATGGCTAGGTGGATAGACAACTATATTTCACCATTGGGGATGCTACCCTACAGATTGAGGTCCATAGTATGATAAAGAAGGGTATGTTGATATTTCAGGCCATGTTTGGTGGTTACAGATCAGATATTGACTATTCCCCACTGTATCAGATAATTTTTTGACTTGGGAGAAAGTATCCCTGGATGCTAGTATGATGTTTGTATATTTATTGATTTTGCAGCTATCCTCCAGTATGAGATCCATCATAGAGTATTTGGAGAGACGATTAATCTTCTATTCCCTTGTATGATTTAGAGATTATGTAATGAGGCTGGTGTACTTGAGATACCGAGTATAGATATAAGGGTACGTGCTACGACTACTGTACAGATAAATACTATGAAGGGTCTATCATACCTAGGCCTTCCTAAGAGATATATAGAGCCATTCGCAGTACCTAGGGCCCAGACTAAGGGCCTAGTAGTTCCATAGAGTTTGGTGATACACATGGAGAAAATGTGGGTGTTGATGTTTATGTGGAGATAGAGGAGTAGAGAGAGGATCCATATTTGAGTACGCAGGGTGAGGGGACACCAACTACTTCTTAATCAGCCCCAACTTTAACCTCAAAGTCAGTTGGCATATTTTCAGAGCCTATTCACCTATCCATTATAGCTCCTGCTACAGGTATGATTACTCTATAGAGTTCTTGCCGATCGTAGTAGATAGACAAAGGGACACTGATGCTCGATTGAGGTTCAATGAGACCAAGATAACTACCTTTTATGAGCAGATGAGTCAGAGGTTAAGACCTGATTCGAGTAGGCAAGCTGAATAAGAGGTTGTATAAAGCGCTGCACTATATGAGCTATGTGCTGATTTCAAGACACGTCTTGATGAGTTTGAGAGATGAGTTAGAGCCCAATTTATAGAGATAGATGTGCCAAATATCTTAAAGATGGGGGAGGATTTTGATATATTATGGTCAGAGGTACGCTCTCTCACAAAGAGTCGTGTAGAATCCACTCCCTCAGTTATGCCCCTATTGGTCCAAATATCACCTCCAAGTTCACCTAGGTATTTTTATTTCTTCACGAAGAATGAGGAAGTCCCAACAGTTGGGTCCAGGATAGGTCATATAGGAGACTTGCAAGATACTAATATGCCATATGACCAGGTAATTAAAAGGTCTAGACATGATTTATTGACCACTACATCATTGATAGGCAAGGAATATATAGATAACAACGGGTGCATCATCTAGTAGAGTACCGCCACCACCACAGCCTTTGCCAGCTATATGCCCTTATTTAGGATGCGCACGACATGGATGATTAGTGCATCCATGGTATGTTCTAACTTCTCTTTGTTTTATATTATTTTATCACATTGAGGATAGTGTAGGGTTTATATGTTGGGGGACCATAGCCTCTATGGTTTTTTGTTACCGTGCTCCCTTTTCTTTCGGTCATGGTATAATTGTAGAATCGGTATGTCTGAGATAATTTGTGTTGTATTGTGTTTTTTTTTATAGTGTTGTGTTTTAAGGTAATTAGGAGATTTTTAAGTATTTAGGTAAGTTATCATATTTTTATGGATTTTTTTAGAGAAATGATACCTCTCCAAAATTTGTGTTTTAGAACTATGGAATGTATATATTTGTGCACATTATTGATCTTATTATGGCATTAGGATTTAGGGCATGATAATCACTTGCTGATAATTAATTGCATGAATGGAAAAATTATCAACTTGTAATACTGACATTGTGCTATATGTGTGTGAAATGCTATTGAGTTCCCTTTATGTTTTGAGTTCAGAACTTGTCATGTTAGTCTTGCCTAGGTTGAAGGATATTCGATTAGGAAAGGATCATAGGTAGTTTTTGAGTTTAATCCACGTTTAGACTAAATGACCTTCCTGATGTTAAATAGTATCCTTTGATCCCTGTTTTGAGCCTTATAGCCTGTTTTTCCTATTTCACCATACACCTTTTCCATTAGTGTTATAATGAACCTATTTTTTTCCTGGTCCTCCTTGGACATTGTGCACCTAAATCAGGGAAAATTCATAAGTTGAGGGTGGCTATCATAGGGGTGTGTAGTGTAAAATAGGTATGTAGAAGGATAAAATAAGAGAAACATATAGTAGGCTTGGTGTGGTAGCAAAATAAAAAGGAAAAAAAGAGAAGAAAAATTACAAAAAATGAAAAAGAAACAATAAAAGATGACACCCTACCTGAATGTCAAATTATGAGTGGTGAATTTACCACTTATTTGCACTCATCATTCGTGCACATTACCATGATTTAAATATATAAATGAGACATATGTCTAACTAAATACACTAATATCCACATTTTATAGTCATAAAGGTTATGGAATGGAAAGATGTGGAATTGAGCTAAAAAGGATCAAAAGAAACAAAAGAAATACAGTTGAAAGACCTGGAGCAGAACGAGCCTTAGTTACCACGATCACGATCTGAGGACCACAATTATGGCCAATCAAGCAATGTCAAAGTAACGCAATTGGAAGATTTTGACCATAGTCATGGTAGCTGCGATCGCGGATGAGTTACAACGATTCTAGCTTAGCGGGAATATAGGCCAGGGAAAGAGTTGTAAATGCACAAAATTGATTCCAAAATTACCTTAAGAATCTCAACCCTATATCTTTGAAAGAGGATCCGACTTTTGTGGAATTTTCCACCATTTTTTAGTTTCCAGTTTAGAGAAGACAACTATTGTACTAACTTTTGGGTGAAGAATACATTACAACAGCTTTTGAGTTAAGGATTGGAAATTACCATTGAAGATTTTTTGAACCCTAGATCTTGAAATTTGAATTCTTTTTATCTTTTAATAAAGTAGTATGATGGAGATTTTTGGGTATATTTTACTTGTTAATCTTATGTGTAGCTAGTTCTTCCTCTTAGGATTATGTTAGAATAGGGAGCAATTGTGTGTGGGTTGTGAATTATTTGTGTATATGCTAGTGTGTTATTTATTGATTGAATTGGTTGGGATTTATGGGTGAAAACCCAAAATACTTAAAATGAGTTTGTGTGTGAAAAGCCCAAGCTATAGAAAGCTCAAACTATTCTTAAAAGAGGGGTTTGGGTGAACTTTTGGAACCCACCTCATCTTTTAAGAGGGATGTGGGAACCAAGGCAATAATAGATAATGAATATGTGTATTTTTCTAATTTTCACTATCTTAGACATAAGGGTGATTATTAGGTTGACTACACCTTGGGTATCATTCTTGAAAAAAGGATGCCTAATTGAGGTGTTGGGTGGCTTCAATTGACACACTCGTTAGGTAAACAAAGGGTCAATGAGTGAAATCTTTGAGACTTTGTTGACAAATTATTCTCAAGGAATTTCAACCTAGCCTATCACATCATCAACGATTAGAATTTTCACCAAATTATCATGTTCCCATACATAACTTGCCCTTTGGAAAGCATAGTGCCAAGATCCATTCTAATTATTTACTCTCTAATTGTTCGTAGCCCCAAGTTAGCCTTTTAAAAGTAAAAAATTAATCATATCTTTGAAATGTTTAAAATCCCCAATAACTTGTATCTTACATTTGAGTTTAGCAAGTACTTTTATTTCAAACATACCCATTCGACATTCACTTTGTTCCTTGTGGATTTGACCCCGACTCAAAATTGGGTATATATTGACAACAACAGCCTTGCACTTAAAATGGACATGTAAGTTGAGCATTAACAAATAATGGCGCCGTTATCGGGTAACAATTTAGCATATTGAGTTAGTTTGGAATTTGATCTTACGTGCTTGAATTCAAACTTGTAAATATTTGTTTGTGATTTTTTTTGTTCCTTGTGTTAGGTAGATTTTTATTTTTGATTATTTTTTACTATGGCATCTTGGAATTAATATGAGTTTTTCGGTTGGAAATCTTATCTCTATGTTCCATGTCCATATTATGGTAGAACCTACTTTTGGCAAGATTGTAGATATGCTCCCCAAAAAGAGATGTGTGCACCATCTCGATCCTCTTGGGAGTATGATTGTTCCTTATGTGGTGGTTGAGATGGATATTGGAGCGATTGTCTAAATTCCCCTTTCGCTCATTATACTAACCCAAATGCTAGTTCTTCTTATGAGTTTGATAGGTCTTATGTTGAGAAAAATAAAGAAAAATATGCCGGACAGAATGGTGTTGAAGCAACGGTTTATCTTGAATCGGGTGGTAACAACAAGGGATAACATACCTCTCATGCATCAAGCTTTGGGGGCATGTAAAAATCAAATAGAAAGGATAGAAAAATGGGTAATGAGTCTGACATCTCAAACACTGTGAACATACCCACTCTTCAAAATGAGGTTAAAGAAGAAAAGATGTCAAGCCACCTAGATTATGGTGAGCTTGATATAGAAGAATCCTCGATGATTTCCAAACCAAACCAAACCAAACATAGGAGAGAATTCTAAAAATAAGGAAATGGTACTAGAATAAAAAAAATCAAAGCAAATCCTTTGCGAAGGATCTAGTCAATTTCGGGAAAAGAATGCCAATAAGGATACAACTCCATAATTAGGGAGAATACCTCACTCAAATTTCTTTTCAACATTATGCTTGGTGGATGTGATGAAATTCGAAAAACCTAAGCAAATGATGAATTTTGGAGATGAGGAACAAAATCCCTACATTTTGGAGTTTTTCATTCCTAAAGGAAAAAAGGAAGCCCACCACTTGAAAGCCAATAAATTCAAGACTCAAAGTGTAGCAAGTGGATTATTAAAGTTTTCATCGATACCTAATGGTCCAACTAAGAATTTGATGTAAAATTGGGTATAAGATTTAAGTCTTTAAAGTGGCGATAAAAGCAGTATCGTTGCATCCTCACCTTGCCCCCAAGTACTACGAAGATGTATTGATAAAAAATCAGGGCGCCGTTTTAAGTCTTCCAAGTAGAGACATAAATTAATGTTGAAGAACGTCAAGCCTCTATGATAAATAACATTCTTGATGGGAGGCAACCATCCTTTTAATGTTTGTGCCATCTCTTTTTAAATAATTCATGTAATTTTGGTGCTTTGTATGTTCTTGAGGTGGGTTGGAAGCCAAAAATAAGGGAAAACCAAGCTTAAAAGTATAGCAGCCATGATGAAAAATTGTGCAAATTAAAGAGTCAGAATGCCTCAGGTACCACGATCGTGGATACACGGTCACAATCGCGGCACCGCAATTGCACCAACCATGCCACGATTGTGAAACTATGCCCATCTTTCTACATGGTTATCAATGCAGTTTTAGGGAGCCTTTTGACCTTCTTGTTCTTTTGAATTATATAGTGGGGTCACTACAAGTCTTTTTATTGAGGGCATATGGCCCTGCCCTTGTATGAGTAAACATTTGTTTGCAATACTTGAACTAAGTGTACATGAAACATGGAAATTTTGTGAAATTAATTGTTTTCATTTCTAGCTTTTTATTTCTTTTAATAATAATTTGGGATGATATTTTCCCTATTATCGACTACGTGATGACATTCCTAAGGGAAAAGGGATCATGATTAGGTTTTGAGCCATGAATGTAGGGGAAGTCTGAGTACCTGTGGCATTTTGGATTTAGGATCGCATTTATACCTATGGCAAAGTTTGAGTAGCCATATGGTTATTTTTCCTGGATGAAAACCAAAATGTGAGATAGAGGTTGGGTTGGTTCCATAATGAGCAAATTATGTGTGGTGCGAATGCAAAGCAAACACCCCCTCTCCGTCCAAACTTTTTTGAAAATTCAAGGGAATGGACGTGAGAGACCTTGTAACAATACTTTTTAACTTTTTATGAATCCAAAATTTTGTCTTGTGAAAATTAGTAGATACTCTATTTTTATCTCTAGAGGGAGGGGTAATTGAGCCTCTTTGGAAAGTTTACATTCCATGTGAGGTGAGCTTATTTGTTTAAATCTCATGTATACTTGTACCATCTAAAACTTGACCCCTTAGTCTCTCAAGGCTAAATTTGATTGCACATGGTTGGTGAGATCATCCTAGGACATCTTAGTGAACTTAGAAGTCCACTCTTTCCTAAAACGCCTACCCATGCATAGATGTTATCCCTAGTAATCCACTTTGAGCATTTGGACTTTCTTTAGCAAACATATTACAAGTCGTGAGCCATTAAATTTTTATCACGCTTTTGAACCCTACCCTCATTGAGCTTAGAAATACAACTTGAGGCTAAAAGACTAAGTTGGGAGTGAAGAAGATTGGTAGAGGTAACTTTGGGTCACAAAGTTGTAAGTGACTGCCTAAGATCTAAATTTTGAGAACAAATGAATAGGAAAAAAAGGGACCCAAGAAAAAAATAAAATCATGAAATTTACAAGGAAAAGAGGTGAAAAGAAAATGATTTACAAAAGAAATTAGGTAAACTAAGGAAATTAAAGTAGGCACGGGTATAGAAAGTGAATACAAAAAAGAAGTGGACTATGATCAAAAGTTTGATAGAATAGCATGATGTAGATGTTCAAGGAGAGTATAGACTTGTTGTTCCTAAATAATATGCTACCCTACCCCAAACCTACGTTACAAGTTCAAAAAGCCCTTCGTGATTTCCAACCAAGTATTTTCATTATAGTGATGATTAAAAATAGGGGCAAGCCTATGGCGTGGTACTTTCTAGCATCAAGAGTTCTTGAGAGAGAGAGTGTTTTACACTTAAATTCCTTGTTTCACATTTGATAACTTGGTTTGTGGAATTTTCTTTCTTATGAGGAGGCATGTAAATAAGTTGAGGTAGGTGATTTTGTCGTATCTTGAAAATTGAGGCAAAAAGGGTATATTGTGGCTGAGGTCATAGATGAGTCACTTCTAAAGTATTAGTGATTATTGCATGGTTGCTTTTTGAGGTATTTTGCACCTTTGAACATTGCATTTCATGTTGAGGGAGGTGGTCAAAATATCTTTTCCCATGTTTGAAGAGCAACTTGTGGTAGTGATAAAGCTTGAAGTTATTGTAATCATTGGGTCACGTAGTTTCGCATAAATGTGTAGTGTCTCATGGTAAGAAGTAGTTTTGCTTGAGAACAAGCAAAGCCTTAAGTTGGGTGTGTTGATGAGTAGAATATTGACCACTCATTTTCTCTTAACGTTCATTCATATTACCATGATTTAAATGTATAAACGAGACATATATGTGATTAAATGCATTAAATATCCATATTTTAGAGGTATATAGGATATGGAATAGAAAGATATGGACTCGAACTAAAAAGGATCAAAATAAAGAAAATAAGTAAAGTTGAAATACCTGGAGAAGAACAATCCTCAGTTACCACGATCGCGGTCAGTCAAGCTAAGTCAAAGTACCGTGATCACATGATTCTAACCACGATCACAGTAGATGTGATCGCCGATGAATTACCGTGGTCACGGCTTAGAGACATTACGGTGAAGGGATAGAGATGTAAATGCACACAGGTGATTCCTAAATTCCCTTAAGAAGCTCAACCCTAACTCATTGAAAGGGGATCCGAATTCTATGGAATTTTTTCCATTATTTTTTAGTTTCCAATTTGGAGAAAATAACTATTATAATAACTTTTGATTGAAGAATACACTAGAGTAGATTTCAAGTGAAGGATTGGGAATTTCCATTGAAGATTTGTTAAACCCTAGAGCTTGCAATTTTCATTCTCTTTATCTTTCAATAAAGTAGTATATTTTTAGGTATAAATTGATTGTTAATCTTATGTGTATCTAGTTCTTTCTTTGGGTATTATGTTAGAAAAAGGTGCAATTGTTTGTGGGTTGTGATTCATTTGTGTATATGCTAGAGTGTTGATGATTGGTTTTTCTATTGCTTGATTAAATTGGTTTGGATTTGTAGGTGAAATCCCCAAATACTCAAAATCGGTTTGTTGGTGAGAATCCCAAAATCTTGAAAGCTCAAACCATTTTTGAAAGAGAGGTTTGGGTGAACTTTTGAAACCCTCCCCATCCTTGAAAGAGGGACGTGGTAACCAAGGCAATAGTAGATATTTAATGGGTGTAGTTTTCTAATTTTCACAATCTTAGACATAAGGGTGATTATTAGGTTGACTATACCTTGGGTATCATCCTACAAATTGGGGTGACTAATTAAGTTGTTGAGTGGCTATAATTGACACAGTCTTTAGGTACTCTAAAGGGTCAATAAGTGACATCTTTGAGACTTTGTCGACGAATTAGTCGCAAGGAATTTCAACATAGCCTATCACATCATATAAATTAGAATTTACACCAATTCATCATGTTCCCATACATAATTTGCCCTTAGGAAAGCGTAGTCCAAAGATCAATTTCTAATTTTTTACATTCTAATTATTCGTAGCCCTGAGTTAGTCCTTTAGAAGTCCAAAAATAATCATATCTATGAAACATTTAAAATCCCCAGATTTTTTTTATCTTAGGTTTGAGTTTATCAAGTACTTTTATTTCAAACTTACCCATTCATCATTCACATTGTTTCTTGTAGATTCGACCCCGACTAAAAGTTAGGTATATATTGACAATGATCACCTTTCACTTAAAATTGACGTGTAAGTTAAGCATTATCAGTAATAAAGGATAAAAAGGGAGAAGTAAGGGTGGAAATAAATCCGCAAGGATAGTGTAGTGCAAAGGAGGCTTAGTCACTTGATATGTCCATATGTACCATACCATTCCCAAGCCTATATTACAAGCTGAGAAACATCCTATAGTGATCCTAAATTGAATATTTGTAAGCTAAGGTAAATAAAATAAGGCAATCCTATTGTATTTGATGCATATTAATTAGAACTTCTCTTTCGAGTGTGAGTGTAACTTGACTGTCCCTGCATTAACAAGCATTATTTCATAGAAGTGAGTGGGATATCTTTGTTGTGACGGAACTTAAGTCATATTTTTAGTTATTTGCTTGTTTTAGGTAGTGTAACTTTTACATATGCATGGTTGTCTATTGCTAACGTAAATCCATACCTTAGTTCTATTTTGTTACATTGTTGTGCTTTTTGTCCATACTTAGTTGGTTTTTAAAAGTAAGAATGAAGGGATGTTCTATTTTGAGCTTAAAGTATTGACTGGCTGCCTTAAATATCCTAGATTCTCCCAGTTAAACATCATTTTTGTTTTGTTGTGTTTTGTTTCCTGAGGACATACAAATGTTCTAAGTTGAGGGTGTGAATGTGCTATAGAGATATAGCACTTTCGTCACTTAAAATGTGGAAAATATGCAAGTTTTTGAGGTTGTTTTGTTATATATGATGTGTTTTGAGTATGTTTTGCAGAAAATCATGTTTTGGATGCTAAGTTCATAAAAAGATTAAAAAAAGATGTTTTGGCTACTTATTATAGCAATTATGGATGTTTGGGATACTTTTCGGCTTATTCATTATCAAAGCATGTTTAGGAGTTGAAGAAAATCTTAAAAAATGACTCCCGACACATGCTAAGTCAACATGTGGACTGCAAGTATTAATTATGGACCATATGTTGGCAAACAAAGTGCCAGAAGTCCAAAATCCTGAGAGCTGACTTGTAGGATTTTTGGTCCTGGCACTTGCGGTTTCTACTTGCTCCCATATAGTAGGCCGCAAGTGCTACCTGCACCCAGGGTCAAGGCACAAGTAAAAACCATAAGTGGCCACCAACCTTATTTTCTTCTATTTCATTCGGGCTTTGGTTTTAGGTTTTCCTCATGTACTACAAATACCCTTTATGTGATTTTAGTAGGAGTTACGTACTTTTGATAGTCACAAATAAATTTTGATTCCAAGATTTGATTTTTATATTGGGATTCTCTTTTATTAACTTCGGTTGATTAATTCAGTTATGGTTGTGGCTTTTCTATTTGTTATTATTGGGATTTCATCTATGCATTCAATTATGAATTTTGTTGATTATTTCACAAGTATGAATGGCTAAAAATCCATAGCTAGGGTTGTGGAAACCCTAGCGGATTAACAATATAGGGGAAGTTCTATCATTGTTCTGAACTGATACTAATGCATGCATTGCTTTATTTGCAATATAATAGTTTTCTTAACGTGTTCTCTCATTCGGATACTGCCTAGATTATTTCTAGTTACTCCAAAATAGGAGTAGTGACTAGGATAAGATAAAGACAACAATAATTTGGAGTTTAACTTTCGATCCATGCTTCTAGGTATTATCTATGTAAGACAGTTAGATTTCATCTAATAATTAGAGACTCAAAAGTTAATAGATAGCTGGGATCAAAATAAGGGTTAGTAAGGGTTTTCAAGTAGTTAAAATACAGTTACAAAATAGTAATTATAGTTCCACAATATTCTAAACATTTCAAAAAGTTCTAATAATACCAATCCTTAGCTCTAAGACCTAAATCTCATCCTATATCAAGCATGATATCATAGGTATACTACAAATTAGCTCAATCTATGAAGAAGGTAACCATAGACTACTTTGACACCAATTAAAAGACTAAATAATCTATTAAACAAATAATTTCTCCATCCAATAAGCTTTGGCAAGATGCCAGGCGTAATACCCGTACCTTTTTCCTAGCTTGAAATTGTCTCAAGAATGTTAAAAATTTCCTTGAAATAGGAATCCACTTTTTTACACGTGGTTTTTTTAGTATTTTTACTTTTTGTCACGTGGGAAATAGAATAAGATTTCTATCGATACCAATTTCATCAAAATCCCCGTATCAGACTAGGAAGTTTTGACCGAAATACAGAAGGGAATAAAACCGCCCAGGTGCGATGGTGCAGGCTGACGGACCGTCGGACAAGCGACAGACCGTCGACCACGACCATCGCATTGACGTAGTGAGCCTGATCTCTAGATGAGTGCAACGGAGATTCCTGAAGGACCGTCGATTTAGCGAAGGACCATTGCACCCCACCGTCGCACCAAGGCAGTAGGTTCCGGTTCGATGATGCATCCGACGGACCGTCGACCCAGCGATGGACCCTCTCACCCACTTTCACATGTCTAGCTTAGTTATTTTAAGTCATTTTGATAGGGGTATTTTGGTCTTTTACAACCCCTTATATATACCCAATTATATCCAACCTCAGCTTATTTTTTCATTATTATTTCACAACAACAAAGTTAGGGTTTTCTCTCTATGATTATTCCCCAAGAATAAAATCCAAATCTTCTTCAAGAACAAAGAGATTTGAATCGTTCAAGTTCAAAAATTTCAAGAAACTCATTACCAGGTATGCATAGTGTTCATTCATGGACTCCTTTCATCCATAATGCCCAAGAATCCCTTTTCTAAGTTCACGTTTATGGATTTTCTGTATGAATTTTATGTTGGGTTGATAAAGTTCATATTTATAATGACTATTCAAGTTTTATCCATGTTTGGTGATAAATTTCATGAGAAATTGATCAGTACATGTGTAGGTTCATGTAAACCTATGATTAAACCCTTGAATGATAAAATTAAAATTGAACCATGATAGTTAATTGTTGTACAATGTTGTTTACACATATTATGCCTACTATGTGTTTAATTAAATGCCTATATAAAGGGAAAATGCCAAAATAGTATGACACTATGAAATCCCCATGTATGTACAAGTTCATGTGTATCACATGTTTGATGAAATACTTCAATAAATGAATTATGGATTATGATGTTAGTTATGTATTCAAGTACGTCATGCTTATCAGTTTTCTTATATCGAGTCCTGGGGGTACTTGTACCCGGAACATTATCTTTGTGCTTAGAGCCATGTCATGTTTTCACGATACTCTCAGTCAAACTATGATCCTTATACTTCAGAAAGTCTTACGACTTAAGAAATATCAACAATCTCATGAACTCAGTCAGTTTTCATGTATCATTATCATTCTATCAGTCAACGGAATTAGTATCTTAGTCCATGTTCATATCAGTAAATCATTTTCAGAGTCCATTCAGATGGGAGTAGGAATTAGCACCGAGTAAACCCAAGGATGGGAACTCACCTGTTAGTTGAGGGTGTGATTCCTAGGAGCAGTCCTTGCATTCTAGAACTATGTAGCCAGTGTACGTTGAGACATCATACCTACTAGTTGAGGGTATATGAGGTGTCTTAGTTTGCTAGTTGAGGGTTCCCACCATTCTCTTGAAAGTAACTTGCTAGTAGAGGGTTACTCACATGTTATTTACCAGTGGCGCGGTATTGACACCCTTCAAATTAGGGCATAGATTGGACCCTAGATCTGCTATTATGGCTCATTTGGGGCATGCCGATTAGATAACTAATTCCCACAGTTTCAGTATCAGTATCAGTCAAGAACTCAAATAGTTCTTCAAATTTTAGGACTGTCAGATATAGTCAACTCAGCTTATTATGGAACTCAGATAGTTCCATCAGATTCAGGACTTTCAGATACAGTCAATCATGTTATAAGTTATATCAGTATTAGTACGTCATGTTATAGTATTAAGATTCAGTAATCATGTTATCACGGTATCAGTGTTAGTTTTTACATCGCATACATGTATTTTGATGCTCATAATAGTCTATTATTATTATTATTATTTATGCATATGAACCCCATAAATTTATTCTACCTCACATGCATACCAGTATACTCAGTCGTACTGACGTATTCATGATATGGTGTCTTATACCATAGGTTAAGAGACATGAGATCCAGAGAATCAGTAGGTTCCAGATATCAGCAGTTATAGTTAGTAGTAAGCCTTATCCTTCGAGGACATGATCATTTCTTTATTATCTCAATAATTAGTCTATTAGTTGAAGTTAGTTAGGGACATGTCCCATAACTCCTTATTCAGATAGTCATGTTATAGAGGCTTTCAGACTACAGTATGTTCAGATAGTTTATTTCAGTTTTATTGTGGGTATTTCATACCCCATTTAGATGTTATATTTTTACCAGATATTATGTCTTAGTTTTGAACCTTATGGCCTTTCAGTTCATGTTTCAGCATTTTACAATATATTATGCAATATACAGGTATAGATATTAGTCATGGGTTAGCTTGTGGTCCTTCGGGGTCATGAGCACCGTGTAGAATTCTGGGTACCAAATTTAGGGCATTACAAACTTGGTATCAGAGCCTAAGGTTCATTAGTGTCCTACGATATCTGAAATCCGCATCTAGTATAGTATTGTACATGGGTGATTTTCATGCCATATTTATGTACAGGAGTCTATAAGATATTTTAGGAACAGTTTCCCTTCTTTCAGTATTCATGTTGTTCCAGTGAGAATAATCTTAAGTCAATCTCTCAGTCTAATCTGTTTCTCTCTTTCTTATACAAAACATTCCTCGTAAAAGAAGAAATGGGAATCTGTCAGCTCCTCAGCCCGAAGAACCATTGGGAGAATATGTTTCTCATGTGGAGTTCAAGGCCATATTCACTACCCTTGCTCAGTCAGTCGCTGGTTAGAATGAATGAACAAATGTTGTTCTGTCCAACCTAGTGGTTAATTCATCCGTAGATAGTATTTGGGACTTCACCTGAATAAATCCTCCATCATTTCTTTGGTCTAAGTCAGATGAGGACCCTAAGGAATTCACTGATCAAGTTTAGAAGGTGACTGACATCATGGGGGTGACTACTATTGAGAGTGCTGAGCTAGATGCATACCAGTTGTAGGATGTTTATCACACTTGGTTCAAGTAGTTGAAGTCAGAGAGGGCTGTTGATGTAGGGCCAGTTGAATGAGAGGAATTTGTTACTTCATTCTTAGATAGATTCTTTCCTCTAGAGCTTAGAGAAGCTAAGGTGCTAGAATTCATCAATCTCAGGTAGGGCAACATGATGGTGAAAGAGTATTCTCTTAAGTTTACTCAATTATCCATATATGCCCCTCATGTGGTTGCAGATGGTAGAGCCAAGATGAGTAAGTTTATTTTAGGGGTGAATAAAAGTATGGTTAATGAGTGTAGATCTGCCATGCTAAATAGTAACATGACTTTACCCAGGCTTGTGACTCATGCTCAGCATATAGAGGAGCAAAATATTAAGATAAGGGAGAAGAAGAATAAGAGATCAAGGACAGGTCTTTTCAACGTTTCTCAGCCTAAGTCAGAAGGAGGAAACCGTTCTCAGTTTCATCCTAAGTTATCAGTTCCAGATCCTTTTTCAGCCAGTGCTCCAGTTCCTAAGTTCAGAGAGGGTAACAAAGATAGATATCCTGGCTCAAAGTCTTAGGGAAGTGTTAGCAGTTCCCGCACCTATCCTTTTTGCCAGACTTATGGTAAGCACCACCAGGGTATTTTCAGAGCTGGCAGTGATACTTACTCCGTGTGTGGCAAGCTAGGCCACAGAGTTAGAGATTGTCTGCAGTCAAGTCGTCCAGGTCAATATAATTGCCCCTCATCTTAGTCCAGTAGCCCATATCAGCAGGGTGCCACCTCCAGTGCTACTAGTGGGAAACACCCAAATAAAATCTATGCTCTCCAGTCCTGGAAAGATCAGGAAAATTCTCCTGATGTAGTTACTGGTACGTTACAGATCTTTCATGTGCATGTTTACGCTTTGCTAGATCCAGTTGCTTCCTTATCTTTTGTTACTCCCTATATATCAGGAAATTTTGGAGTCAGTCCCAAAATTCTATAAGAGCCCATTTTAATATCTACCCCAGTGGGTAAAACCATCATAGCCCGACGAGTATACAAGAACTGCTCAGTTATGATATTTCAGAAAGTCACTTCAGTAGACTTAGTCGAATTAGAGATGACTGATTTGGATTTCATTCTCGGCATGGATTGGCTTCATTCCTTCTATGACATAGTCCACTGTAGAAATAGAATAGTACAGTTTCAATTTTTACTTTCAAAAATCAACTTATTTCCTACCTTCGGGCAAGAAAAATGATATCTAAGGAATGTTTCTATCATCTTGTTCATGTTAAGGACTCTAGCTCTAAAACTCCCAGTCTTGAATCATTTCTAGTCATGAATGAGTATTCAGGTGTCTTTACAGAAGATCTTCAAGAAATTCCTCTTGAAAGGAAAATAGACTTCGGTATTGATCTTCTTCCAAATACTCAGCCTATATCTATTTCACCATACAGAATGGCACCAGTAGAATTCATAGAATTGAAAGAAAAGTTGAAGGATCTCATAGATAAGGGATTTATCAGGCCCTTCATGCAAAAGAAAGATGGTTCTCTCAGAATGTGCATTGATTACCATCAGCTCAATAAAGTTACAGTCAAGAACAAGTATCCTATTCCCAGAATCGCTGACTTGTTTGACCAATTTTAGGGTGCTAGCTATTCCTCTAAGATAGACCTCATATCTAGCTATCATCAGCTTAGAGTCAGAGAATGTGATATTCTGAAGACAGTCTTTCATACTCGGTATGTTCACTTCAAATTCTTAGTCATGTACTTTGGTCTTACCAATGCCCCACCAGTGTTCATGGACTTGATGAACCGTGTGTTCAAGCATTACTTGGACATGTTCATCATAGTCTTCATAGATGATATTCTGGTCTATTCCCGCAGTGAGCGTGATCATGCGGACCATCTCAGAATAATACTTTAGACTCTTAGAGATCATTATCTATTCTCCAAATTCAGTAAGTGAAAATTTTTCCTACGGTCAGTAGTATTCCTTGGTCATATCATTTTAGGTGATGGCATTAGAATAGATCCTCAAAAAACAAAGTAGTAAGAAACTGGCCTCTCCTTTTCTCTCCATTAGATATCAGGAGTTTCTTGGGTTTAGCTGGCTATTACAGATGATTTGTTGAGGGATTTTTGTCTATTGCATCCCCTATGTCTAGATTGACTCAGAAGAAAGTCAAGTTTCAGTGGTCAAATCCTTGCGAGAAGAATTTTTAGGATTTGAAGAATTCACTCACCTCAGCTCTTATCTTAGCTCTTCCAGATGGTTCAGATGGGTTCATGGTATATTGTGATGCATCCAGAGTAGGTTTAGGTTGTGTACTCATACAGCATGGTAAGGTCATAGCCTACGCCTCCAGATAGCTTAAACCCCATAAGAACAATTATCCGACTCATGATCTTGTGTTAGCAGCCATAGTTTTTTCCTTGAAGATTTGTAGTCATTATCTATACGGTGCTCGTGTAGATGTCTTCACAGATCATAAGAGCCTTCAATATCTCTTTTCTCAGAAATATATCAATCTTCACTAAAAAAGTGGTTAGATCTCTTGAAAGATTATGACATGAGTCTACTTTATCATTCGGTCAAGGCCAACATAGTGGCTAGCGCTCTCAGTAGACTGTGTATGGGTAGTGTTTCTCATGTTGATGATAGTAAGAAGAAGTTAGCTCAGGAAGTCCATCAGCTTTCTAGACTAGGCGTTCTCTTAGTCAATATAGAGGAGGGTGATATATGGGTTCAAAGTAGTTCAGAATCATCACAAATATATGAGGTGAAAGAAAAGTAAGATAGAGATCCCAGCCTAGTCAAGTTGAAAGAGTCATTCCAGAATCAGAAAATAGAGGTTTTCTCCCAAGGGGGAGATGGTGTTTTGCATTGTCAGGGTCGTCTCTGTGTTCTAGGTGTAGATGACTTAAAACAGCAAATTCTTGCATAAGTGCATGGTACGAACTACTCTATTCTTCCAGGGGACACTAAGATGTACCACGACTTGTGGGAGATCTATTGGTGGAGTGGGATGAAGAGAGATATTGTAGAGTTTGTGGCTAAGTGCTCTACATGTCACTATGATTAGATAGAGTATCAGAAGCCTAGTGGTCTTATGCGGGAGTTTATTATTCCTACTTGGAAATGGGAAGAAGTGAACATAGACTTTATGATGGGTTTGCCTCAAACTCGTCATCAGCATGATTCAGTCTGGGTCATTATAGACAGAATGACCAAATCAGCTCATTTCCTTCAAGCTCATACCTCTTATTCAGCTGAGGATTATGCCAAACTCTACATCAAAGAGTTGGTCAAATTGCACGGTGTTCCACTATCTATTATGTCAGACAGGGGTATCTAGTTCACCTCTCAATTCTGGAAAGTATTCAAAATGGGTTTTGGTACCCATGTCCATCTTAGTACAGCCTTTCATCCTCAGACAGATAGTCAATCATAAAGGACCATTCAAACTTTAGAAAATATTCTAAGGGCGCGTACAATCGATATCAAGGAAAGTTGGGATGAACACTTGCCTTTGAATGAGTTTGCATACAACAACAACTATCATTACAGTATTCAGATGGCTCCATTCAAAGCTCTCTATGGTAGGGGATGTAGGTCTCTAATCGGTTGGTTCAAAGTAAGTGAGGCCTCATTCATAGTGCCCGACTTGGTATTTGACGTCTTACAAAAAGTCCAGTAGATTAGAGAAAGATTCTGAGTTGCTCAGAGCTGACAGAAGTCTCATGTAGATGTTCATAGAAAGGATTTCGAGTTTGAGATTGGTGACTATGTCTATCTAAATATCTCTCCCATAAAGGGGGTGAAGATATTCGGCAAGAAGGGAAAGCTCAGTCCCCGATATGCCATTCCCTTCAAGATTCTCAGTCATTTTGGCAAGGTAGCTTATGAGTTTGAATTGCCTTCATATCTAGCCTTAGTTCATCCAGTCTTCCATGTCTCGTTACTCAAGAAGTGCATAGGTGACCCAGCAGTTGTAGTCCCTATTCAGAGCATAGATGTTCAGAATAACCTCTCTTATGGAGAGATTCCATTCGAAATCCTAGACTATAAGACTCGTAGACTGAGAAACTAAGAAGTTCCTCTAGTCAAAGTTCTTTCCTGAAGCCAGTCCGTAGAGGGAGCTACTTGGGAAGCAGAAGAATACGTGCGTACCAAGTATCCTCACCTCTTTTCCACCAAATCATCTTAAGAATGTTAAAACTTGCCTTGAAATAGGAATCCACTTTTGTACACGTGATATTTTTAAGATTTTCACTTTTTTCATGTGGGAAATCAAATAATATTTCCATTGATACCAATTTTATAAAAAACCGGTATCGAACGAGAAAGTTATGACCGAAATACAGAAGGCAGTAAAACAGCCCAGGTGCGATGGTGCAGGATGACGGATCATCGGAAAAGCAACGGACTATCTCCCATGACCATCGGATTGAGGTAGTGAGCCATCTCTATGGATGAGTGCAATGGAGATGACTGATGGACCATCGAGCTAGTGATGGATCGTCACACCTTACCGTCACACCAAGGCAGTAGGTCCTAGTTCTGGTCCTAGTTCGACGATGAGTTTGATGGACCATCGACCCAACAATGGACAATCGCACCCCACCATTGCATGTATAGATCAGTTATTTTAATTTATTTTAATAGGGATATTTTGGTCTTTTACCACCCACTTATATATACCCAGTTATATCTGACCTCAGCTCATTTGTTCATTATTATATCATAACAACAAAATTAAGGTTTTCTCTCTCTAAGATTAATCCCCAAAAATAAAATCTAAATATTCTTCATGAACTAAGAGATTCCAATCCTTCAAGTTCAAGAACATCAAGAAACTCATTACCAGGTATGCATAGTGTTCATTCATGGACTTATTTCATCCATGAAGCCCAAGAATCCCTTTTCTAAGTTCAAGTTTATGGATTTTCTTTATGAATTTCATGTTGGGTTGTTAGTGTTCATATTGATAATGACTAATTGAATTTTATCTATGTTTGGTGATAAATTTCACGTGGAATTAATTATTACACGTGTAGGTTCATGTAAACCTATGATTAAACCCTTGAATGATGAAATTAGAAGTGAAGCATGATAGTTAATTGTTGTACAATGTTGTTTACACATATTATGCCTACCATGTGTTTGATGAAATACCTATATAAAGGAAAAGTGCCTAACTAGTATGATACTATGAAATACCCATGTATGTACAAGTTCATGTGTATCACATGTTTGATGAAATGAATTATGGATTATTATGTTAGTTATGTGTTCAAGTAAGTCATGCTTGTTAGTTTCCTTCTATCGAGTCCTGGGGGTACTTGTACCCAAAACATTAACCATGTGCCTAGAGCGATGTCATGTTTTCACGATACTCTCAGTCAAGCTATGATCCTTAGACATCAGACAGTCTTAAGAATCAGGAAATCTCAACAATATCATGAACTCAGTCAGTTGTCAGGTATCAGTAGTATTCCATCAGTCAACGAAATTCAGTAACACAGTCTATGTTCAGATTAGTAAATCATGTTTAGAGTCCATTCATATGGAAGTGGGAATTAGCACCGAGTAAACCCAAGGATGGGAACTCACCTTCTAGTTGAGGGTGTGATTCTTAGGAGCAGTCCTTGCATTCCAGAACCACGTAGCTAGCGTTAGTTGAGAAATTATACCTTATAGTTGAGGGTAGATGAGGTGGCTTAACCTGCTAGTTGAGGGTTCCCACCATTTTCTTGAAATTAACCTTCTAGTAGAGGGTTACTCACATGTTATCCTTACCAGTGGCACAGTATTGACACCCTTCTAATTACAAGATAGATTGGACCCCAGCTCTACTATTATGGTGCATTTGGGGCATGACGGTTAGATAACTACTTCCCACAGTTTCAGTATCAGTATCAGTAGCAGTCAAGAACTTAGATAGTTATTTAGATTTCAGGACTTCCAGATACAGTAACCTCACCTTAGTACGGAACTCAGATAGTTCCATCAGATTTAGGACTGTCAGATACAGTCACTTATGTTATCAGTTATATCAATATCAGTATGTTATGTTATCAGTATTCAGATTCAGTAATCATGTTATCACTGTATCAGTGTCAGTTATTACATCTCATGCATGTATTCTCATGCTCATGATAGTCTTATTATTATTGTTCATACATATGAACCCCATGTATTTAGCCTACCTCACATGCATACCAGTATATTCAGTTGTACTGATGCATTCATCCTATGGTGTCTTTATACCATAGGTTTAGAAACACAAGCTCCAGAGCATCAGTAGGTTCCAGATATCAGCAGTCAGAGTTAGCAGTGATTCCTCATCCTTCGAGGACATGATCATTTCTTTATTATCTAATTAATTAGTTTATTAGTTGGAGTTAGTTGGGGATATGTTCCATCAACGCCTTATTCATACAGTCATGTTTTAGAAGCTTCCAGACTATAGTCTGTTTAGATAGTTTATTTTAGTTTGGTTTTGGATATTTCATACCCCATTCATATGTTATATTTTTACCAGATATTATGTCTCAGTTTTGAACCTTATAGCCTTTTAGTTCATGTTTCCATATTTTATAGTATATTATACAGTACAAAGGTACATATATCAGTCATGGGTTATCTTGTGGTCCTTTGTGGTCATGAGCATCGTGTAGCATTCCGGGCACCAGATTTGGGGCGTTACACCATGCTATGAAAATCTAATCATCAAAACAGGAACAACGGTACCAATATTGAACTTTTATGATGTAATTATCCTTCAGTCATTTTTTGTTATTTCTTCTCATTCTTCCTAGTTAGAGCATTCTAAATCTTTCTCAAGGCATTTATGAATTTTAGAAACTGACAATTTGGTTACCAAGCAGTTCATTTGTTTTTTAGAGCTAATTCCTAATTTTAAATCCTTTGCTAATTCAAATTGGCTACCAAGAGAAAACTTTAGTTAAACAACCTTGTATACCAATTCTGACTATTCCAACATCTTTGAAACATTTATTTTAGGGTAAATTGATCCTTGTTATTAGTCGGGATACTCTTAGATTTATTTTTAGCTTTGGATCAAAGGTTCAGAAAAATGGTATACAAGGTTGTTTAACTAAAGTTTTCTCCTCGAAAGCGATAGGGTAGCATAGTCTTCTTGCATAAACTGGATTTCAGATGAATCCCAAGGTGTTGGAAGAGACTTAGAATTGCTCCAGGTATCAATTACTATTGGTACATCATATCTGTAATGCCTTTGATGACTTAAGGGGTCTTCTAAATCCCACCAAGTATCACTTAGGCAATGATTTCAATCGCTTAAGAAATATATCAATTCCCCAACAGGTATCTCATAATTGATGCCCTTAGTCTCTTAAGAGATTGGCATGAAAAAGTTGGGTATTGTATAGGCAAAGGCGTTATCTCTTACACGACATCTTCTGAGAGTGGCCAGTATTGCATAAGTGACACTTGGTCGCTTAAGTGATGGTTACTTGAGTGACCCATGTTTACTTAGGCTATACCCGTGGGCTTGGGAAGGGTATAAATACCCACTTAGCCCAATTTTCACCATTTTCATCCATTCTCTAGATTTGTGTGATCTTAGGTGAATTTATGCACCTAAGCGTTGTAAGATACACTTAAATAGCTTGGTTTTGAGGATTTCTTATGTGCATAATGAGTTAATACTTATATAAATGAGAATCTAAGTGGTAAATGATGTTATTATAATATTCAAGGTGTGTTAAAATAAAAGATGGAAGAAAAATGTTCAATTTGAGTTCAAACTAGATTATAAGTATTCTTAGCTTGAGCTATGTTCTATTCAAGTTCATCTTGTGAGATTTTAGTGTGTTTATGGTTCTAATTTGTGGTTTTTGATGTTATAGTAAGATTGGTGATATTATTAACTTAATAATAAAATGTTATACAAACTTTTTTTGAAGTGGAAAAGCAACCACAAGTGAGGAATCAAGGCCAAATGCATGGAGTTATCAGGACCAAATCTTGAATTTCAGAGCTTAGGGGCGTGCCATGCATCCTAGATACCACATTAAGTGTGTTACATGAGCTTGGATTCAATTTACAATGTACATTATAGTGATACTCCAAATTCTTGGTGTGCCACACTATCTAGGACGAGTGATAGAGGAGTAGCACAGTGGCATGACAAAATCGGCCGCTTGTGGCCTAGTATTAATAGAACACTCCCATTGTTTTTTAAACACCTTGGATGACTTGAGGGGATTAAACCACGATTGAGGAGGATTGAATAAGGGTTTTTATTCTCTTACTCTATCCTTGTTTTGGATTATTACATGGATTATTTAATTTTGATTTCTTGTAAGTCCATGAGTGGCTAAACACCCTCATCTAAGGTTAAGGACAAGAACATAAATACTTTTTCTTGTTAATTAATTTGGTTTATGTTATTATCATTATTGGATTATCATATATCATTGTTTAAACTATTCAACAGATTCGCGACCATTATGATAAATGCATATTTCTAGCATGAGCATGGAAGGAGGATTGATAGAATAGAATGCGGGATATATGTAGTTGGATCGTAATCGTTCAAAGAATTGAAGTTAATATTTTCTTTTAGATTAGGAATATACCCAATTATACCTATTAGACTCATATACGAGAAGAATACAAATGTGTTTAGCTTATTTATTGCATCCCCACTCAACAATATAGTTGTGAGGCTAAGTTAGATAATTGATTAGAGGTTTGAAAGACCATAATCATGCTATGAACCCCGTGAACCAACAACTAAGATAATTAACTACACCAATAATATTACATAGTAAAGTATTATTGTTTCTAGTTCCTTAACCTTTGGTTTCTCCGTATTATTGATAAAGACCTTTACATTATTGTATTGTTAAGATTACTTTTAATTATTAACTCTTAGACACTCTTGGTTACTGTAGCACTTGATTCATCTTAATGGTGATCTAGAATTAGATATTTTTTTAATACAAGTCCCTGTGGGATCAATACTTCGCTTTCTTAAGGACACTATATTACTTGGGTGGACTACGTACACTCACGAGTGCATTTACGCGTAACATTGTGAATCCTAAAAAGTGGGAATTCTTTGGAGAACCGATTGTGGGAGACTTTGGAGTCTTGGTAAATTTTATTTATACATTTCCCCTTCAAATTTTTGGTAAGCTTCCATTAATTTCATGCTTAAATTCTCTATATTTTTCTAATATCCCTAGATACTTGGTAGCTTGATTTTAGTACCATCAGAGCTCAAAGTTCACCTATTTTTAGGGTAAATATTCCTTGAGCATAGAGGGACGTTGGGTTAGTTTTGAATGTGAGATTCCATACACTTTCCCTTTGTGGGACTTTAGTGTAATTTTGGGCCCAAAGTACAATAGTACAATATGGATACATTATATTTACCAAGAAGAAGATATTATGCACCCATAGATCAAGATCAACCAACCCACAGGATCGTACGCGAAGTGTCAATCCAACTCACAATTAATGTTACCTCTATCGTTCGCAAACCAAAATAGGGAGGTATATTTGAGCTTAAACAGAACATAGTGCAGCTTTTGTACAGCAGTGGGAAGTTTACTGGCTTGTCACATGAGGATCCATAGGTCCATTTGCAGAGCTTTTTTGATATAAGCAACATGTACATTCCCATTGGAGTCTCTATAAATTATGTGAGAGTAATACTCTTCCCCTTCTCACTTTTAGGGGAAGCCAAAAAGTGGTTGAACATTGAACCATCGAGTTATATCACTACATGGGATAACTTTGGCTGAAAACTTCTCCCTCGTTTCTTCATATCCGGCAATACTGCAAGGTTACATACTCATATATTAAGCATTAAGAAAAATCCTGTCAGAACTTATATCATTCTTAGGCGAGGTTTAAATCTCTCCTTTGGGAATATACGCATCACCAATAGTCCAATGGGGTATTATCTCATACATTTATTAAAGCTCTTGATAAAAATTCAAAAAACAATTAGATTAAGCTGCATCTGGTCAAGCACTGGAGAAAACTTTTGACAAGATATACACTATATTGAATCACATTGAACAAGGTAATCTTGACAGATCAAAACTCACTTCTTTCTTGAAATCTTAATAGACTTATCATCAATAAGTCTTAAAGTCTCACTAACATGGAAATATATGTACTCTTCATGAAACACTTTATAAAAATATCAATAAGTCATTCTCAAAGACTCATAATTTCACAATAAGGGTCAATTCATGACAATAAATTTTAGAAATTCTTGAAAATAGGATATCAATATAGGCATGTGCAATTTATATCATGAACTCTTAATTTAAATCATAATTAAACAAGATAATCATGCAATTTAAGACTTGGACAATTCCATAATCTCATAAACTTGAAATATAGCAAAATAATATGAATTCATCTTGGAAATACGAAATTCTTTAAGAAAAAATAAAACTTTTGGGCACAAGAATGAAAGGGTGTTCTTGTTCAAAACCCACATACTTTATTTAGCTTGATTTGGTAGAACAAGATGACTTTTGAAGCCTTGAGAGTTTTTCTTGAAGGCTTTTTTTGAAAGTTCTAGTATGGTGGTGCTTGATTCTTGAGTGTTCTTAGAGAAGTTCTTGAATTCTTTGTCTTGGGCTTTATCTTAAAAGAAACCCTAACCTTGTGGTTGAAGATGTGTAGAGAATTGTGAGATGTTTAACTAAAGAGAATAGAAGAAAAATATGTCCCTTGAGGGTTATAAATTGTGGAAAGTGAAGGAAAAAGACCAAAATACCCTTACTAAACCGCTTCCCAATTGCTGAAAATCTTGACTGACGGCCAAGGCTGATAAGCCGTCAGACTTGTGATAAGTCATCAGAAATGTTGTCACTCAAGTTGGATTTTATGGGTTTCTGCCTAAGGCTGACGACATTTGTGATATGCCGTCAGACTTGTGATAAGTCCTCACAAATGTCGTCACTTGGGGTTGGAATTTATGGGTTTCTACCTAAGGCTGATGACATTTGTGATAAGTTATAAGAAATGTCGTCAGGAATGTGATAAGGCATCAGAAATGTCGTCACTCAGTTTTTGAGGCTGACATGCTGGAGTAAAATGGGTATAACTTTTTTTTTCGATATCATATTTAGGAAAAATTGATATTTTTGGAAAGATAATTTGAAGAGATTTAATTTAATATATAGTAGGCCACCAGTTCGTTACATACAAGGAGTTATGATCAATTGAATTTGACTTAAGTTTCGATGCTCACTAAAACTCGAATGATAGGAAAGATTTCAACTTGACCTTGAGTTTGGGGATCTCTATGATCTCAATTCATGCTCAAATAGATTTCCACACTACATAATTGATTAACATACCAAATTTGCATAAAATTTATGGCTTTTGGAACATCTACATGTAGAAATGAGGGTTTTCATTTTAGCCCAAGATGCGAGGTGTTACATATATATATGTATATACATGTTGGGTATGATTTTTCTATTAGGGATACCAGTTATAGACTCAAGGTGATAAATGATTATAAGGTGGTTTAGTTGATGATTAGTGATAAATAAAAATTAGTGGTGGATATTGTTTAAGTGACTAATCATGACTAGTTGACAAACAAGGATTAGTAGGTAAACAATGATTAGTTAATAATTAATGTTAATTGATAAATGATGGTTATCTAATAAATGGTGAATAATTGACATGTAGTGAATAGTTGTTAAATGATGGCTAGAGGTCATATGATGATTAGTAATTAAATAAGATAGTTAATAAGAGGTGGTTATCTAATAAATGGTAACCAATGAATATTGATGATGAGGTTACTATATGTTGGTAAAATTGTGGTATATGGGTACATTGTTAAATATTGGTAACTTACCGATTGATGATAGGTTATGGAATAATGGTTAAATAATGAGTTGGTTATTTACAAGAGATGATTGTTTAATTTATTCTATCTTTCATTGTAATCTCTAGGCGTATGATAGTCTTTGATGAGTTATTTACTTTTTGCACCAATTGATGTATGGGAGATAATTTTATAGTTTGTGATTGCTTGTGTGGTGCCTTATGATGTGTTATTATTTCGATCAATTTACTTATATTGCATGAAGATGTTGGCATGTGTTGACGCCTTATGTTATATTTATATCCCAAGAAATTACTTATTTTGTACAACTGTATTGGAGGATATTCATGTTTGTTTTTGTACCTTGACTTAGTTATGTTATCTTTCATTTGATCATACTTATATCATGATTTAGTTTAGTTTGTTGATGATGATGAAATACCCTACAAGATTCTAGACACATTTCCAACTCCTAGACGCATGTTTAAAGGAGTCCAAGTCTTTAATTTCAGACTAAGTACAAAAGACAACCATTTTAAGACTACAAGAATGTAAACATTTTATTTTTTGCCTTGCAGGGTTCGAAACATTTTTTTTTAGTTTAAATATGTTTAGGGGTGTTAAAAAGGTCATTCGGGAGAGTTTCAGAATTTTTGGAAGGAGTTTGGGGTATTTTTGGACGATGGAGGAAGAACCTCCGTAATTTAGGTGTGTCATGGAGACTGGACCTCCGCAATACATGGTGTGTCACGGATATTAGCCTCCGTGATACACACCACGTCATAGAGGAAAGTCTCTGCGATAGCCTCAGTGCCATGCAGACTATATTTACCTGCGGTTTTAATTAAAGTCTAAGGGGGGATTTTGGTCTTTCCCCTCTTCACAAACACTATATTCACGAATAAAAACCCAAAGAGTGGAATCAATTTCCCTATTCCCCATCAACTATCATACATGAAAGTCATCCTCATTCCCAAGATCATAATTTCAAGCTCACTTTCCAAGGATACAACCATTCAAGGTTCCAATTCAAAGATTTATTTTAAAGGATTCAAGCAATAAAGGTATGTGGGGTATTTATCAATAGGTTCCTTCTACCTATTGAGTCCCAAAATTCCTTTTTGTTAAAGTATGAATTCTTATCCTCTTTTATGAAAATGTCAATGTTAATCATGAATTTCATCCATATTTTTCTTAGTAGTTTTAAATCCAAGCCATACCAATATGTTTTCCTATGTCAATTATGTTATTACATGCTTTGAATTTTAATTACCCATATCATATTCAGTTAACATGATGTTAATTTATCAAGTTATGAATTAAATCATGTGAGCATGTTTTCTTCCCAAGTTTAACAAATCCCCATATTTAAAATTCATGGATTTTATCAGTTTAGCGAAATATACTATTTTTTAGGTCTCTGAATCATAACATTCTACCAGTATTTTAAATGATGGCATCATAGTTAAAGTACAAATCAACATTGGTGGGTTATGAACACCCGATGCCTATATGTTTACATATGTTTTAGACTTTCAAGCAATAAGTTAGTCAAATCGCGATTCTATTATCATACTCAGTTTGCTATGATCATGTTGAGCATTTCGGCTATGATGTTCATTTGACTTTTGTCAGAACTAGTGTTAGTTCAGTTAGGAGCAGGATTTAGCATTGAGTAAACTAAGGGATGGGGTCTCATATGCCAGTAGAGAGTGTGACCTTTAGTAGTAGTCCCTGAGTTCTATAATGATGTAGCCAACATAGAATTTGAGAGCTCTTTCTGCCAGTTATGGGTTGACACTCTCTTAGGGAAACCTTCCAGTAGAGGGTGACACCCTAGTTATTTGGGACACCAATTTAGTGGAACCACAAAAACAGTGTTAGTACCAGTGACAAGGTACTGACACCCTTCAAGCTAGGGTTACAAGTTTGACCACAATTAGCTCAGATTGGGGCATGCAGGTTACATGATAGCTCTTATAGTTTAATTGTATTACTCAGGGTATATCAATATCGTTTTGCATGACCAAGTATTCAGTTAGTTAGTTTTATAGATTATCTTAGAATACATTTTACTTGGTCTTGAATTTATTATACATGTCCAACATCCATGTTCAATAGACATATGTATTTTTTGGTTGTCCCCATCTCACATACAAGTAAATTCAAAGTGCTGATCACATACTTTCTTTTGTGGTATATAGATTTTGCAATAAAGATTCGAACTCTCAGTTCCTTAATCACCCTTATTTAACTCAGTTCTTAATAGCATCAATAATGGCGTGTCCTTATCCCTCAAGGATAGGATATTTTTAGTTACTTTTAGCATATTACATTATGTTTAGTCAGTCGGAGTTATTTGGGGGGTTTTCCCATCAACTCCTAATGTCTTAGAGGCTTTTAGATATTCAGACTAGATATTCAAATTTGTTTTCACTTTCATTTATTAGAAATTCAAACATATTGGTATTTATATTAGTTCATATTCCACATATGAGACTTTATCATCATTTTATTCAGTGCTCACAGTAGGTACCATATCATGGGTTAGCTTTGGGTCACTTATGGCTTAAGCACCATGTTACGACTAGGGGTAATCTTGGTTCATGAAAAAACTTAGTATCAGAGAATAAGGTTTTAAAGTGTCCTAGTTTGTCTGAAATACATGTTGAGTAGAGTCTTGTGGATTTTTTTGAAGCATGCCACACTTATGGGAAAGAGGCTATGAGATATTTTAGGAAAGTTTCCCTTCTTTCAGTATTCATGTCATGTAAAAAAGCAACTCATCCTTCATCCACTTAAATAAAATGCCTCACAGAAGAAGACACGGGGATCATCCCTCACCACCACCTTTTCAGGAAGATCCCCTAAAGGAACATTTTTTGCATGCTGAATTTGGGGCGAGCCGCTTTCACATCTTTAGTACATTTTGTGGCTGCTCAGAATAACCAGAAGGCTATTATTCTATCCAATTCAATGATAAATATAAATATATCTAGGATTCGAGACTTTACTCAAATAAATTCCTTTTTAATTTTTAGATCTAGGTCTAAGTAGGATCTACAAGAGTTTCTTGATGGTGTATAAAAAGTGATAGATATTACGGGTGTCACTTTGAGTGAGAGTTCTAACTTAGTTGCTTATCAGTTATAGGGAGTAGCTCATACTTGGTTTAAGAAGTGGATAGAGGACATAGGTATTAAGGCAGGACCTATAGAGTGGGAGGATTTTTCCACAACCTTCATAGATAGGTTCTTTCCATTAGATTTGATGGAGTCTAAGGTTCAGGAGTTCATAAATCTTAAGAAAGGTAACATGAGTGTGAAGGAGTACTCACTCAAGTTTACTTAGTTGGCGAGGTATGTTCCCATTATGGTGGCTGATTCTAGGTCAAAAATGAGTAAGTTTGTGTGTAGTGTGTCTGATAGTGTAGTCAAAGAGTGTAGAACAACCATGTTGATTCAGGAGATGGACCTTTCTAGGATAATGGTTCATTCTCAACAAATTGAGGAGAAGAATATAAAAAAAAAGAAAAGGGATAATATGAGGGACAAAACAGGTAGCTTTAACTTTTCTCTACCAAGGTCGGAAGGTGGTAATCATTCTCAGTACCACTAAAAATTTCAACTCTAGCGCCATCTTCAGGTACTGCGTCGATGCCTAAGTTCAGGCAGGAATGTCTAGATAGATCACTAGGCTCTCAGTCCTAAGTTAGAATAAATAATGGTTTCACCAATCCTCTTTGTAGGAAACATAGTAAGAATCATCTAGGAGAGTTTAGGGAAGGTAGTGATGTGTGTATTTGATATGGCAAGCCAGGACAAAAGGTTAGGTATTGCCCAGTAGTTTACCAAAATAGAAAGGATGTTCATAAGCAAGGGCAGTCCAACTTTTCATCAACTCCAATAGGTCTTCTAACTTATCAAGTTTCCACCTCCAGTGCAACTAGTCGGCATTGTCAAAATCAACTCTGTTCTATCTAGACTTGGTATGATTAGGAGAGTTCTCCTGGTGTAGTTACAGGTACGTTACAAGTCTTCCATCTTCATATTTATGAATTTTTAGACCCTAGGGATTCACTTTCCTTTATGACTCGTACAACTATAAACTTTGGTGTCTGTCACAAAATATTAGCAGATCCTTTCTTAATGTCTACCTAGTGGATAGTTGTATTGTGGCAAAATGGGTATATAGAAATTGCCCAGTCAAAGTGTCTTAGAAAATTAGTTCAATTGATGTTTTAGAGATAGAGATAACTGATTTTGATGTCATTCTCAGCATGGATTTTCTCCACTCATGTTATGCTTCAGTTGATTATAGGAAAAGGATAATCCAATTCTAGTTTCCTAATGAGCCCCTTATTGAATAGCGAGGTAGTGATCAGTGCCTAAGGTTTAGTTTGTCTTCTATCTTAAGGCATGAAAGATGCTATCTATGGGATGTTTTTATCATCTTATCTGAGGTAAGGACTCAAATTTGAAAATGTTGTGTCTTGAGTCAGCTTCAGAAGTGAATGAGATTCTAGAAGTATTCGCTAAAGATCATCATGGAGTCCCTCTCCAAAAGGAAATTGACTTTGAAATAGATCTCATTCCAGCTACCAAACTTATATCAATTCCACCTTACAAAATGGATCTAGCTAATCTTAAGGAATTAAAGAAATAGTTAAAAGATCTTTTAGATAAGGTTTTTATCAGGACTAGTGTTTCTTAGTGGGGTGCTCCAGTCCTTTTCGTGTGCAAAAAAGATTGTTCCTTTAAAATGTGCATCAACTGCTATCAGTTGAACAAAGTCACAATTAAGAATAAGTATCCTCTCCTCAGAATTAATGACTTTTTTGACCAACTTCTGGGTGTAAGCTATTTCTCTAAGATATACCTTAGATCTAGCTTTCATCATCTTAGATTCATAGAATGTGACATCCTAAAGACAACCTTTAGAACTAAATATGGTCACTTTTAACTCCTAGTTATGTCTTTTGGACTAACATATGCTCCTGTAACTTTTATGGACTTGATGAAAAGGGTGTTCAACCATTACTTGGACATGTTCATCATAGTCTTCATAGATGATGTCCTCTTTTATTCTGTAGTTAAAGTGATCATGCAGATCATTTGAGTGTTGTATTATGGACCCTTAAGGATCATCAGTTATTCTCTAAGTTTAGTAAGTGCAAATTCTGGTTGAGATCAATAAATTTACTTGGTCACATAATTTTTGGTGATGGCATTAGAGTTGATCCTCAAAAGATCAAGGCCTTAAAAAACTGTCCTAGACCCATCTCTCCATCAGACATTAGGAGTTTCTTGGGTTTAGCTGGTTACTACAAAAAGTTTATTGAAAGATTTTATTATATTACTTCTCCTATATTTCGATTAACCCAAAAGAAAGTCAAATTTAGTGGTTCGATTCATTTGAGAAGGGTTTTTTAGTTCCACTCTAGTTTTGACTCTACCAGATGGCACAAATGGGTTTGTATTATATTATGATGCTTCTAGAGTTAGTCTTGGTTGCGTGTTATTGCAGCGATGTAAGTTCATATACTATGTCTCTAGATAGCTTAAACCCCATGAGAAGAATTATCCAACTCATATCCTTGAGTTGGAAACAATTTTCTTTGCCTTACAGATTTGGAGGCATTACTTTTATGAGGTTCATACTGATGTGTTTATCGATCATTAGAGTTTACAGTACGTGTTCACGTAGAAAAACTTGAATCTCTATAAATGAAGGTGGTTTGAATTATTTAAGGACTATGATATGAGTGTGTTGTATCACTCAAGTAAGGCCAATGTAGGGGCAGATGCCCTCTATGGAAAGTATTGTGAATGTTAAGGATGATAAGAAAAAGTTAATCTGTGTGGTTCATCAACTTACTAGGTTAGGTATTCTTTTAATTAATTTAGCTGAAGGTAGTATATGGGTCCAAAATGGTTTGGAATCTTCATTTGTTACTGAAGTAAAATAAAAGCAAGACAGGGATCCTATTTTTGTCAAGTTGAAGGAGGCAGTTAGGCATAATAAGGTTGTGGTTTTCCCCCAAGGGGAAGATATTTTACTTCATTATCAAGGTAGGCTATGTTCTCCATATGTTGATGATCTGAGACAGTTGTTATTTGTTAAAGAACATGGTGCACGATATTTTATTCACCTAGGATCCACTAAGATATACCGCAATTTGCAGGAAATCTATTGGCGAAGTGGTATGAAGAAAAACATTATGTAGTTTGCGGAAACATGTTCGAATTGTCAGTACATTAAAGTTGAGCATGAACGACCTAGTGGTATTCTTTAGGAGTTCAATATCACCACTTAGAAGTGGTAGTTATTAGCTAAAGAACATGGTGCACGATATTATATTTACCTAGGATCCACTAAGATGTATCGTGATTTGCGGGAAATATATTGGCAGAGTAGTATGAAGGAAAATATTGCAGCGTTTGCAAAAAAGTGTTCGAATTATTAGCACATTAAATTTAAGCATGAAAGGCCTAGTTTTATTCTTTAGGATTGCAATATCTCCACTTGGAAGTGGGAGGTAATGAACATGGATTTTGTTACAAGGTTACCTCGTACGCATCATCAATAAGATTCAATTAGGGTCATTGTAGATAGAATGACTAAGTCAACCCATTTTTGGTAATTTCATACATCGTATCCAGCTAAGGATTATGCTACACTCTATATCAAGGAGTTGGTAAAGTTGCATTGGGTTCCATTGACCATCATTTCAGATAGAGGTACTTATTTTACCTCTCACTTTTGCAAAGCTTTTCGAAAGGGTCTTTGTATCTAAGTCCATCTCAGTACAACATTCCATCCTTAGACAGATGGATATAAAAAGTGAACCATTAAGAATTTAGAGAACATGTTGAGGGCTTGTTTTATCAACTTCAAGGGTAGTTAGGATAACCACTTACCTTTGATTGAGTTTGCCTTCAACAATAGCTATCACTCTAGTATTCAGATGGCTCTATTTGAGGCTCTTTATGGAGGAAAGTGTTGATTTCCTAATGTTTTGTTTGAAGTAGGTGAGGTTGCTGTGATATGGCCAGATTTAATGTACAATGCGATGGTTAAAGTTCAGATAATTTGAGAAAGGCCGAAGATAACTCAAACTCGTCAGAAATCATATATAGATATGAGGAGAAGAGATCTTGACTTTGATGTTGGAGACTTGGTTTATCTAAAAATTTTGACTATGAAAGGGGTGAAGATATTTGGAAATAAAAGGAAGCTCATTCCCTTCTATGTTGTCCCATACAAGTTTTTCAACCATTTTGGGAAGGTAGCTTCTGAGTTAAAGTTGCCTGCAGATTTGGCTTCAGTGCATCTGGTGTTTCATGTCACTTTTTTAAAGAAATATATTGGTGACTCAGCTAATATTGTTTCTTTAGACAATGTGGATGTGAAATATAGTCTCTCGTATGAATAATTCCCAGTTAAGATCCTTGACCATTAAACTCATACATTAAGAAATAAAGAAGTCCCTTTGGTTAAGGTTTTATTGTAAAATCAGTCAGTTGAGGGAGCTACATGCGAAGCAGAGGCAGATATACAAGCCAAGTTTCCTCATCTTTTTTATATGAATTCAGATCTAGCATGAGGTAATTGTTTTCCTTAACTAATTCTCTCATTTGCTATCTCAACTATATAACCATCCTCATGTCATAACATCCATTCATGAATTCAGTTCAGTCCATGTATCATGTTTCAAATTCAGTTATTTAATCATGATTTAGCTCATAAGTATTTAGTGTATGATCTAACTTTTCTTAGTATCTCAGCTTAAATAGTTTTATTAAGTGACAAATGATCCCAAGATGGAGATGTTGCAATACCCCACAAGATTCTAGATAAATTTCCATCTCCTAGACGCATGTTTAATGGGGTCCAAAACTTTAATTTCACACTAAGTAAAAAAGACATCCATTTTAAAACCCCAAGAATGCAAAAAAAATTTGGCCTTTCCGAGTCTGAAACGTTGATTTTTGAGTTGAAATGTTTTTAGTGATGTCAAAACGGTTATTCGTGAGAGTTTTAGAATTTTAAAAGGGGTTCGGGGTGTTTTTGGACCACGGAGGCAGAATGCCTCCGCGATTTGGTCATGTCACAGAGGTTGGACCTTTTTCATACATCACATGTTATAGAGATTAGCCACTGTGATACATGTTGTGTCATGGGGGATAGTATCCACAATAACCTCTGTGCCATGGAGGTAATATTTTCTTTTAATTTAAATTAAAGTCCAAGGGGGTATTTTTCTCTTTCCCCCTCTACCCAAACACCTAATTCACAAATTAATACCCCAAGAGGGGCATCAATTGCTCCATTCCCCATAGGTTATCATACTTAAAACCCATCCCCATTCCCAAGAACATAATTTCAAGCTTTTTTTCCAAGGATTCAACCATTCAAGGTTCCGATTCCAAACTTTTTATTTAGGGATTCAAGCGATTAAGGTATGTGGGGTATTCATCAATAAGTCCTTCCACCCATTAAGTCCTAAAATCCTTTTTGGTTCAATTATGAACTTTTTATCATCTTTTATGAAAATATCGATGGTAATCATGGATTTGATCAATGTATTTCTTAGTCATTTTAAATTCAAGCCATACCAATATGTTTTCCTATGTGAGTTATCTTATTACATGCTTTGAATTTCAATGACCCATAACATATTCAATTGACACCATGTGAATTTATCAAGTTATGGATTAAACCATGTGTGTATGTTGTCCTTCCAAGTTTAACACATCCCTTAATTTAAAATTAATGGATTTTATCAGTATAGTCAGATGTACTATGTTTTGGGTCTCTGAATCATGACTTTCTACTAGTGTTTTAAATGATTTTATTATATTTAAAGTATAATTCATTGTTGGCCGGTTATGAACACCCGATACCTATATGTTTACACATGTTTTAGACTTTCAAGTAGTAAGTCAGTCAAATCATGATTATATAATCATACTCAGTTTTCTATGATCATGCTTAACATTATTCTAACACCCCGATTCGCTGAACTGGAATGCTATACGATGCTCATGACCCCGAGGGACCATAAGCTAACCCATGACTGATATCTGTACCTGTATACTGCAAATCATGATATAATAATGCAGAATACATAAAACTGTATGGTCATAAGGCTCAACTGAATAAAACTATGTGGGTGAAAATACCCAAAACAACTCAATCTAAAAGCTAAGTCTGAACATAAATCTGAAAGCCTCTAAACTATCTGAATAAGGAGTTGAAGAAACATGTCTCCAACTAACTCTATAAAATTGAATTGAAGAAATAAATAAATGTATCAAATCATATTGTCCTGGAATCAATGAGGACTCTCTGTGTCTCTACGACTGGAATGCTACCGCTACTGCTGGGCTGGAGCTCGTGTCTCGAAACCTATGGTGTAACATAAAAGAAAGCACCATAGCGCAAATGTGTCAGTACTACTGGAGGAAGGTAGGCTGAACATAAAGGGTTTCATGCATAAACAACACTGACTGACTAATATGAATGTGGGAGTGCAAACACGCATACATAGAAACTGGGACCGTGAATACGTGATAGCATGACCTTTAGGCAAATATATGGTTCACTGATAACTGTCATGACTGATACTACAACTGATAATATGGATGACTGTATCTGAAAGTACTGTATATACTGAAATCTTAAATCGCCCTGAGTTCTTTTAATGAGACTGATACTGAAACTGTAGGAGGTAGTGTTTAACCGACATGCCCCATGTATGCCGTTATGGCTAAGCTGGGGTCCAATCTCTGCCTGACTGGAGGGGTGTCAAAATCGTGCCACGGGTAAGGATAGCCTGTGAGAGACCATTATCTGTCAGGTACTCAATGAGAACAGTGGGAACCCTAAACTGATAGGTTAAGCCACCTTATCAACCCTAATATGACGGGTTAAGATGTCTCAACCTACGCTGGCTACGTAGTTCTGGAACACAAGGATGACTACTAAGAATCACACCCTAAACTGGCGGGTGAGTTACCATCTTTGGATTCACTTGGTGCTAACCTCTACTCCCATCTGGAGGGACTGGACATGAATAACTAACTATACATGACTTAATCTTATTGAATTCTATTGATTGGAGGAATGTTACTGATATCTGACAACTGACTGAGATCATGAGGTTTTCCTGAGTCACATGACTGACTGAAGTCTATGGAATCATAGCTTGAGTTCGGATATCGTGAAACATGACATAGCTCTAGGCACACAGCTATAGTTTTTGGGTACGAATACCCACAGGACTCGATAGGAGGACACTGACACACATGACATGACTTGATCACAAGATTTGAGTCCACAATTCACAATATGATAAGGATTTCATAGTAAGAATGAATCTCAACAAACTATCACATGATCTGGAATGCACACAACATGTATATACTTGCATGGCTTCAATAACATGGTCGTTCCGTATCAAAACAATATCATGAGCATCTCATATAAGATCTTCAATTCAAGTCAATAGCTTAGGGATCACGTTGAACATAAACTTAGAATATGGAATAGTCATTTAGGGCTTATTATGTCATAAAATCATGATTTCTATTCCCTTAGGTATTTCCACAAACACCTTACATGCACATCTTAGGCATAGGTGGATTCATAAATATTTCAAACATTCAACCACCAATTTCACATGTTTATACGTTAAATACCACCTTATCCTCACACAAAACATACAAAGATCCCATCTTAGGCATTATCAAACTCCAACCACATGAACATCAACCAAAAACAACATAAAAATCATAATACATAATTTAGAATATGGTTCTTGAGATTAATGGACGAAAGGAGTCCATGAATCAACTCACTCATACCTTAGAAGGAAGATTCTTGATGATTGACGGAGGAATTTTCTTGAAATCGGATCTTCAAGCTTAATTATGCGACCCTAGTTGTTTTTCTCTTTTAGTGCTCTTGGATGATGAGCTTTGAGATGATAATAGGGTTGTTATATGTTTAGAAGCTATATATTTCGTAGGTTTAAGTTTAGGGACGTGTAAAGAGTGTTAAAATACTTAATTACCCTTAAAATAACTCAAAACAGAGTGTTTTTGGCACCTGGAATTGACTTAGGTGGCGCCCAAGTAATTTCCCATGATAGATTTGGCGTCGCCTAACCAATCTCCTATGTTTTGGTTGGGAGGATCCTAACCAATCGCCTATCCTTACTGTCTCTCACAAAAATAGGCGTAACGTTTTGCTCGGGTTTTGGATTAAGGGAAATTGGTATCGTTGGAATGCTAATTTGATTCTATACTATTTGGTGGGTCTAAATCATCCAAAATACCACATTAACATCGAGTTATACTTTTTCAAATATGACCCTTACAAGATTAAACACTAAAACTTGATGTATTCAAAAACTCTTAGCTTGCATCACTCTAAGCGACTGATATGAGCATGCTTAAAACATCGCAAGCTATCTTATCGCTAGGATATTCATTGTAAGTCATGCACTAAAATTCTACTCACAAGATAGGAGGTTTCATACGTAGGAAAACTTATTCACTTCCTAGCTTAGAAACATGCGGGGTATTACAATATCTCCCCCTTAGGAACATTCGTCCTCGAATGAGAATTTACTGAGAAGGGATACAAGACAATAGAACCTGAACTGAACATGAAGAACTGAAACTTGATCTCATGACTGACATGCTAAACATACTGAACTCGTGCATATCTGATGCATGGATAACTTGATACATGAATGCATGACTGAGTATGAAATGGTTAATAGGTACCAAGTTTATACTGGAAACATGAACATGAAACTGAATAAGATTAAGAAGAACTGTTACCTTGAGCTTGATCTGAATTGGCAGGGAAGAGGTGAGGATACTTGGTACGCATATCTACTTCTGCTTCCCAAGTAGATCCCTCATGAGACTGATTTCGCCAAAGAACCTTGACTAAAGGGACGTCTTTGTTCCTCAATCTACGAGTCTGATAATCTAATATTTTGACTGGAATCTCTTCATAAGAGAGGCTATTCTAAATTTTGATGCTCTGAATAGGGACAACAACTGTTGGGTCACCTATGCACTTCTTGAGCAAAGAGACATGGAAGACTCGATGGACTGATGCTAGATTTGAAGGAAACTCAAGCTCATAAGCTACCTTGCCGAAGAAACAGAGAATTTTGAAGGGACCAACATACCGGGGACTGAGTTTCCCTTTCTTACCAAACCTCTTCACTCTCATCATGGGAGAGATCTAAAGATAGACATAGTCATTGACCTCGAACCGAGATCCTTTCTATGAACATTTGCATAGGACTTCTGTCGGCTCTGAGCAGCCTTGAGTCTCTCTCTGATCAACTAAACTTCCTCTAAGGCGTCAAATACTAAGTCAGGACCTATGACTGAGGCCTCACTTACTTTGAACCAACCAATCAGAGATCTACATCTCCTACCATAGAGAGCTTCGAATAGAGCCATCTGAATACTAGAATAATAGCTATTGTTGTATGCAAACTCAATAAAAGGAAAGTGGTCATCCCAACTTCCCTTGAAGTCAATTTCACACGCCCTTAGCATATATTTAAGATTTTGAATGGTCCTCTCTTCTTGACCATCTATCTGAGGATGAAACGCTGTGCTGAGATGGACTTAGGTACCGAGACCCTTTTGGAATACTTTCCAAAAGTGAGAGGTTAACTGGGTACCTCCATCTGAGATTATAGATAGCGGAACACCATTTAACATGACTAACTCCCTGATATAGAGTTTGGCATAATCCTCGGCGGAACAAGAAGTACGAACAGGAAGGAAATGAGTTGACTTGGTCATTCTATCTATAATGACCCAGATTGAATCATGCTGATGAAGAGTTCTAGGCAAACCTGTCATGAATTCCATGTTCAGTTTTTCCCACATCCAAGTAGGAATGGTGAACTCTTGCATGGAACCACTAGGTTTCTGATGCTCTATCTTAACCTTCTGACATATAAAGCACTTAGCCACAAACTCTGCAATATCTCTCTTCATCCTTATCCATCAATAGATCTCCCGCATGTCGCGGTACATCTTAGTGGCCCCTGGATAAATAGAGTATCACACACCATGCTCTTTTACAAGAATTCGCTGCCTCAATTCATCTATGCCTGGAACACATAGATGCCCCTGACAATGAAGAACACCATCTCCCCCTTAGGAGAAAACCTCAACTTTCTGATTCTGAACTGACTCCTTGAACTTGACAAGGCTAGGATCCCTGTCTTGTTTCTTTTTCACCTCAGAAACTAGAGATGAATCTGAATTACTATGAACACATACACCACTCTCTGAAGAATCAACTAAGCGAATGCCTAGTCTGGCAAGCTGATGGATCTCCTGAACCATCGTTTTCTTGCTACCCTCAATGTGAGAAATACTACCCATGGAGAGTCTACTGAGAGCATCGGCCACAACATTGGCCTTGCCCGGATGATAAAGAACACTCATGTCGTAATCCTTCAAAAGCTCTAACCACCTTCTCTGGCGAAGATTGAGATATTTCTGGGAAAAGACATGATGGAGGCTTTTATGGTCTGTGAAAACATCTACATGAACTCCATAAAGATAATTCCTCCAAATCTTCAAGGAAAAAACTACCGCTGCTAACTCAAGATCATGAGTAGGATAATTCATCTCATGTGGCTTTAATTGTCTAGAGGCGTAGGCTATGACCTTACCAAGCTGCATGAGGAAACAACCTAAAACCACTCTGGATGCATCACAATAGACTACAAAACCATCTGATCAATATGGAATATCTAGAATTGGAGCTGAGGTGAGTCGAGTCTTTAACTCTTAAAAGTTCTTCTCCCATGAATCTGACCACTGAAACTTAATCTTCTTATGAGTCAATATGGACATGGGGGATGCAATAGAATAAAATCCCTGGACAAACCGTCTGTAATATCCAGCCAAACCCAAGAAACTCCTGATATCTGATAGAGATACGGGTCTGGGCCAGTTTCTTACTGCCTCAGTTTTTTAAGGATCTACTCAAATAATATCACCGGAAATAATATGGCAAAGGAATGCTACTGATCTTAGCCAAAATTCAGACTTGCTGAATATAGAAAATTACTAGTGATCCATGAGAGTCTGAAGAACAATCCTGAGATGGTCTGCATGATCACGCTCTGTGCGAGAATAGACCAGAATATCATCTATAAAGACTATGATAAACATTTCCAAGTACTGCTTGAAAACAAGGTTCATCAAATCTATGAAAGCTGCAGTGGCATTGGTAAGACCAAATGACATAACTAAAAATTCGAAGTGACCATACCGAGTATGAAAAGTTGTCTTCGGAATGTCACATTCTCTAACTCTGAGCTGATGATAGCCTGATTTGAGGTCTATCTTGGAGAAGTAACTAGCACCCTGAAGTTGGTCGAATAGATCATTAATCCTGGGAAGAGGATATCTATTCTTGACCGTGACCTTGTTGAGTTAAAGATAATCAATACACATCCTGAGAGAACCGTCTTTCTTGCGCACGAATAATACTGGCGCACCCCATGGGGAAATTCTAGGTCTGATGAATCCCTTATCTATGAGATCATTTAACTTATCTTTCAGTTCCTTGATTTCTTCTGGTGCCATTCTGTATGATGGAATAAAAATAGGTTGAGTATACGGAAGAAGGTCTATGTCGAAGCCTATTTCTCTTTCGGGAGGAATGCTTGGAAGATCTTCGGGAAAGACATCTGAGTATTCATTAACAACAGGGACTGTTTTGAGGCTGGGAGATTCAGAACTGGAATCTTTAACATGCACGAGATGATACACGCACCCCTTAGAAATTATTTTCCTTGACCGAAGGTAGGAAACAAGTTGACCACTAAATGCTAAAATGCTACCTTTCCACTCTAGGACGGGCTCATTCGGGAACTGAAACTGAACTATCCTATTTCTGCAGTCGACTGTGGCATATCAGGAATGAAGCCAATCCATGCCGAGAATGACATAAAAATCAGTCATCTCTAACTCCACTAAATCTGCTGACGCAGATTTTTGAGATACCATAACTGGGAAGTTCCTGTATACCCGCCGAGCTATGATGGTTTTACCCACTGGGGTAGAGACTGAAAAGGGATCTGCTAGAATTTTTGGACTGATTCCAAAATTTCCTTCTATGTATGGAGTAACAAAAGACAAGGATGCACCTGGGTCTAGAAAAGAATAAACATGAACATGGAAAATCTATAACGTACCAGTAATGACATCAGGAGAATTTTCCTGATCCTTCCGGGACTGAAGAGCATAGAGTCTATTTGGGTGTTGCCCACTGGTAGCACTAGAAACGGCACCCTGGTGGTTCGGGCGACCAGACTGAGATGCAGAATAATTTTATTGACCCTGAAGACTTAACTTCAGACACTCCCTAATCCTGTGTCCTGGCTTTCCACAACCAAAACAGACATCGCTACTGGCTCTGCAACTGCCCTTGTGGTTCTTACCACAAGTCTGACAAAGGGGATTCGTTCAGGCACTGCTAACACTGCCTTGAGATTAAGAGCCTGGCGCTTTGTATCTATTGTCGTCTTTGAACTTCGGCACTGGAGAGCTGGCAGAGGAAGGAGCTGAAAAGTCTGACTTGGAGCGAAACTATGAACGGTTTCCTCCATCTGACTTGGGGTGAGTAAAGTTGAAATTACCTGACCTTGCTCTCTTGTTCTGCCTCTCCCTAGTCTTAAACTTTTGCTCTCCTACTTGCTGAGCATGGGTCATGAGTCTGGCTAAGGTCATATCACCGATCAGCTTCACAGACCTACACTAATCTACCATGCTATCGTTGACCCCTGACACGAACTGGCTCATCTTAGCCCTATTGTCTGCAACCACATAAGGAGCATACCTGTCTAGCTGAGTAAATCTCAGAGAATGCTCTCTAACCGTTATATTCCCCTGCCTGAGGTTGATTAACTCAAGAACTTTGGCTTTCCTCAGCTCTTGGGGAAAGAATCTGTCTAGAAGGCCGTGACAAATTCCTCCCACTCGATAGGGCCTGCACTATCTAACCTCTCAGACTTCCACTGTTTGACCCAATCATGAGAAACATCCTATAACTGGTAGGCGTCTAACTCAGAACTCTCAATAAAAGTAACACCCATGATGTTAATGACCTTCTGACTTGGTCAATGAATTCCTGAGGGTCCTCATCAGACTTAGACCCATGGAAAGATGGAGGGTTCATCTAGGTGAAGTCTCGAACGCTAGATTCTTTGGGATTTACCACTGGATTGGCCTGAATGACTGGTGGCCATTTATTCTGTGCAGCCACAGTCTGAGCAAGTGTGGTAAATGAGGCTCTAAACTCCGCATGGGAAATATGTTCGCCCAAAAGATTTTCGGGCTGAGGAGCTGGCTGATTTCTACTCTTTTGGGCCATGGTCTGGAATAAGAGAAGAATGGATTAGACTAAGTGTTTAACTTGTGATTATGCTCACTAGCATGACATGAATACTGAAGAAAAGGGACTATTCCTAAAACATCTTATAGCCTCATGTACATAAATGTGGCGCGCAACACACCCATGTACAAGAATCTACTACATACGGATTTCATACTTCCTAGGACTCTATTGAACCTTAGGATATGATACCAAGTTTTTAACACCCCAATTCGATGAACTGGAATGCTACATGGTGCTCATGACTCCGATGGACCAAAAGCTAACCCATGACTGATATCTGTACCTGTATACTGCAAATCATGATATAATAATGCGGAATACATAAAAATATAAGGCCATAAGGTTCAACTGAATAAAACCATGTGGGTGAAAATACCCAAAACAACTCAATCTAAAAGCTAAGTCTGAACGTAAATCTGAACATAAATCTGAAAAGCTCTAAACTATCTGAATAAGGAGTTGAAGGAAAATGTCTCCAACTAACTCCATAAAACTAAAATGAAGAAATAAATAAATGTATCAAATAATATTGTCCTCGAATCAATGAAGACTCACATTGTCTCTCCGACTGGAATGCTACCGCTACTGCTGGGCTGGAGCTCGTGTCTCGGAACCTATGGTGTAACATTAAAAGAAAGCACCATATCTTAAATACGTCAGTACAACTGGAGTACTAAGTATACTAGGAAGGTAGGCTGAACATAAAGGGTTTCATGCATGAACAACACTGACTGACTAATATGAATATGGGAGTGCAAACAAACATATATAGAAACTGGGACTATGAATATGTGATAGCAAGACTTGTAGGCTAATATATGGTTTACTGATAACTGTCATGATTGATACTGCAACTGATAACATGGACAACTGTATCTGATAGTCCTGTATATACTAAAATTTAAAGAACGCCCTGAGTTCTTTTACTGAGACTGATACTGAAACTGTAGGAGGTAGTGTTTAATCGATATGCCCCTTGTATGCCGTTATGTCTAATATAGGGTCCAGTATGTGCCCCGACTATAGGGGTGTCAATACCATTCCACGGGTAAGAACAACTTGTGAGTGACCCTTGTCTGGCAGTTACTAATGAGAATGGTGGGAACCCTAAACTGACGGGTTAATCCACCTCATCAACCCTAATATGATGGGTTAATATGTCTCAACCTACGCTGGGTACGTAGTTCTGGAACACAAGGATGACAACTAAGAATCACACCCTGAACTGGCGGGTGAGTTCCCATCTTTGGGTTCACTCGGTGCTAACCTCTACTCCCATCTAGAGGGACTGGACATGAATAACTAACTATACATGAATTAATCTTACTGAATTCCGTTGACTGGCAAAATATTATCGATATCTTACAATTGACTGAGATCATGAGGTTTTCTTGAGTCACATGACTCATTTAAATCTATGGAATCATAGATTAAGTTCGGATATCGTAAAACATGACATGGCTTTAGGCACACAGCTATGGTTTTTGGGTACGAATACCCCCAGGACTCGATAGGATGAAACTGACACACATGACATGATTTGATCACAAGATTTGAGTCCATAATTCACAATATCATAAGTAAGGATTTCATAATAAGAATGATTCTCAACAAACTCTCATATGATCGGGAATGCACACAACATGTATATACTTACATGGCTTCAATAACATGGTCATTCCATATCAAAACAATATCATGAGCATCTTATATAACATCTTCAATTCAATACAACAACATGGGGATCACGTTGATCATAAACTTAGAACATGGAATAGTCATTTAGGGCTTATTATGTCATTAAAGAATGATTTCTATTCCCTTAGGTATTTCCACAAACATCTTACATGCACATATTAGGCATAAGTGGATTCATCAAGATTTCAAACATTCAACCACCAATTTCACATGTTTATACATTAAATACCACCATATTCTCACACAAAACATACAAAGATCCCATCTTAGGCATCATCAAACTCCAACCACATGAACATCAACCACCAACAACATAAACATCATAATCCATAATTTAGAAGGTGGTTCTTGAGCTTCATGGACGAAAGGAGTCCATGAATCAACTCACGCATACCTTAGAAGGAATATTCTTGATGATTGACGGAGGAATTTCCTTGAAATCGGATCTTCAAGCTTAATTATGCAACCCTGGTTGTTTTTATCTTTCAGTGATCTTGGATAATGATCTTTGAGATGATAATAGGAATGTAATATGTTTAGAAGCTATATATTTTGTAGGGTTAAGTTTAGGGACGTGTAAGGAGTGTTAAAAGACTTAATTACCCTTAAAATAACTCAAAACGGAGTGTTTTTGGCACCTGGAACTGACTTCGGTGGCGCCCAAGTAATTTCCCAAGCTAGGTTGGGCGGCTCCTAACCAATCGCCTATCCTTACTGTCTCTCACAAAAATAGGCATAACTTTTTGCTCGGGTATTGGATTAAGGAGAAATTGGTATCGTTGGAAAGCTAATTTGATTATATACAATTTGGTGGGTCTAAATCATCCAAAATACCATATTAACATAGACTTATACTAATTTAAATATGACCCTTACAAAATTAAACACTAAAACTTGATGGATTCAAAAACTGTTAGCTTGCATCACTCTAAGCAACTCATATGAGCATGCTTAAGACATCTCAAGATATGTTATCACTAGGATATTCATTTTAAGTTATGCACTAAAATACTACTCACAATATAGGAGGTTTCATTTGTAGACTAACTTATTCACTTCCTAGCTTAGAAACTTGCTTGGTATTACAATTATCAATTGTATATCCAGTTGAATTTAGTCAAAACCAGTGTCATTTCAGTTGGGAGTAGGATTTATCACCGAGTGAACATAAGGATGGGGGCTCACTTGCCAGTAGAGGGTGTGACCACTAGTAATAGTCCCTAAGTTCTAGAACTACGTAACCAGAGTAGGTTTTGAGATCTCTTCCTTCCAGCCGAGGGTTGACACCCTCTAAGGGGCACCTTCTATAAAGGGTGACACCCTAATCATTCAGAACACCAGTTTGATGGATCAATAGAGTCAGTGTTAGTACACTTGGCAAGGTACTAACACCCTTTCAACTAACGTTATAGGTTGGACACCGATTATCTTAGATTGGAGCATGTTGGTTACATGATAGATCCCATACTTTCATTTTAGTTCTCAGGATATATCATTATAGGTTTTCATGAACAAGTATTCAATTTATCTGCTATTTGGTTAGTCAATTTTTACATATTATCTCAGCATATGTTTTACTTTGTCTTGTATTCTTTATACATGCCCAAGCATCCATGTTTAGTATCCAAATGTATTTTTAGTTAGTCCGTATCTCACGTACTGGTACATTAAAAGTACTAATTGCATACTTTATTTTGCGCTATATTGATTTCACAATATAGGTTCGGATGCTCAGATCCCTAATTTCCCTTAGTCAGCTCAGTTCCTCTCAACAATAGTAGTCGTGAGTCCTCATCCATTGAGGATAGGATATTTTCAGTTACTTTAAGCATTTTACTTTATGTTTAGTCAGTTAGAGTTAGTTGGGGGTTTGTCCCATCAACTTCTCATGTCTTTGAGTCTCTTAGATATTCAGACTAGATATTTAGATATTCAATTTTTTTTTAGTTTCATTTAATAGAATTTTAGACATGTTGGTATTTATATCAGCTCAACTTTTAAATATGATACTTTATCATTATTTTATTCAGTACTCACAATAGGTAGCAGATCATGGGTTAGCTTGGGTTAGTTGTAGCTTGAAGCACCGTGTTATGACTAGGGGTTAGCCTCAATTCATGATAGATGCCTATTGTGTACCATTTTTTTGGTACTCATACTACACTTTGGTACCCTTTTGGTGCAGATTCGAGAACTAGATGTCTCAGTTAATCACTAATTATGTTGTGTTTATTTTTTAGAGATAGGGTGAGCTCTTGGAGTTGGAGCTACCTATTTTCTTCAATTCATAGGTATCTAGTCTTTTGTTATCAAGCCAGATATTGTTGACTATTCTATGTCTTTAAGTTTTGGTCACGACTCGAGACTACCTCATAGTTGTAACACATTGCTTAGAACCACAAGTTATCCCAAGCTAACATATGTAATGGCATGATACTTGAGAAACAAATTTAATATATATTTATATATATAAATGCTAAATAAATGAGCAGAAGAATAATTAACATGAGATAAGATGTTTCAATATGATGTTGTGAAAGCTTATAACATGGTAAATCTGAAGAAGAAACTTGAATTACAGGCAATACTCTAACTAACTATCTATGAAACCTCTACTAATTCTGACTATAGGTAGTTGATACATGACCCCCAACTATCCCTAATCAATACTTAATAAGAAGAAAATAAAATACAAGAATTGTAACTGACTTGAGTCCTTGAAAGAAGAGAACTTATCACATACTGGCTAAATATTGTGAACTGTCTGACCCTGATGTGTGGGAAACCTATGGTACCTACATCATGAAGGAATGTAGCCACAAATTCATATATGTGGTTAGTAGTTTGGAATGCACTGAGTATGTGAGACGTGCACTAAATCATGAAAATACTTAATGTATGCTTTAAAAGTAAGGACAAAAGCTATTTGTTAGATTAGGCATTTAAATAATGGTTGTATGTTAAAGCTGTAAGACTTATTAAAATTTCTATATCATGAGCTGAAAACATTGTTGTAAGTTAGAAATCAATAGAAACATGAGTAATATATGTAAATGTCAAGTTTAAGCGGAATAGGCTGTAAAACCGTACTGAGGATCATGTATGAATAATGAGGATGAATGCATGAATATTTAAAATGAATGCAAGACCAAGTAAAGCATGTGATAAATTATTTATAAAATTAAATATTTGATAAACTGAACACCTGTTTATCCAAACTTGAGCTAATATAATCTTTATAGTGGACTGAAATTGTAGGAGCTAACTACAATCGATATGCCTAAATTTAAGCTAATCAGGTTCCAACCTATAACCCCAATTCGAAGGGTGTCAATACCTTTCCACAGGTACTAACACTAACGGTTTGTATCATCAAAACTAATGTCCCAAAGTATAAAGGTGTCATGCCTCTACCTATACTAGCCCCCTCATAATCTACAGTGGCGTCGCACGTCTAGAACTTAGGGACTGCTACTAAGGACTCATGCTTAACTGATGGGGGAGCCGCCATCCCTGTGTTCTCTCAGTGCTAATTGTTACTCCTAACTGAATGACACAGAAGCATAAACTTGTACATGCACTAATAATTAATATGCTCAAGTCATGGTATTCTGAAAATAACAACACATGTTTAATTTAAAGTATTTAAAAACAATGTGAACTGATCATAATAAAGGAATTTCATGAGTAAAGCCAAAAATTTAACAATTGATAAATGTTCAACATTAATATGATAATCTAAATATAATGATACAAACATGGTCTGAATGACTTGTAACTTGAAATTCTCAATCATACATGGCTATCTAGATATCGGATGTTCATAACCCGCCAGCACTGAAAAACAGTTAAATATGATAATATCAAAGTAATGACAAGATAGGAAATCTGATTACTTTACCTCAAAACCCCAAAAATTTCATCATTAAAACAATTTATTATGATTAGGGGACGGAAGAGTACTTGAAATTATTAGGAAACACATGTTCATGGTTGAATTCAAAAACTACATGGAGGAATTATGGACTTTATGCTTTCCATGAACCCTAGTTTATTGAATTCATAAAATTCATCAACAAAAATTATAATTTTTGGCATGACGATTAAAGGAGATCCTCATTGAATACCGACATACCTGATTGTATAAGTCTTGGATGGATTTCTTAGAGTTGGGCTTGAACTTAAAGAACCCTAGTTGCCTTGGAGAAAAAAGAAATTATCACCTTTTGATTTTTCTACGTGGAGTTACGGTTGAATCATGGGTTTGGGGGATTTTGGATTTATATTCATTCTTCAAATAGTTTAAGTTTCATAGTTTTGGGGTTAAAAGAGTGAAAAAATACCAAAAACACTCCTTAGAAATCATTTGGGAAATGCCTGGAAGCAGTCCCGATGAGTTTGGCCATGACTCGTATGGTCTGGACATGAGTCATGGCTAGAATCATAGTCAAAAACTCAAATTTAGGCCAATAATTCCATGAATATGAGTCCTTCTGACAACTCGTAAGGTCTGACTACGAGTCTTCATCAGAGTTGTAGTCATTGGCAGCTTTGACAGTTCTTTAGTAATTTGGCCATAATGATTCATCCCGATATTAGATTAAGGAGAAATTTGTATGGTTGGAAATCTAATTCAATTATATATATGCTGGAAGGTCTTGATCTCAAGAATTCATAGTATACAAAAATATATTCTCATTTGAAGATTATTATAGTTATATTCTTTACAAAAATTAAATCACTAAGTGATGTTTTGACTTGTCCATAAGCTAGGAGCTATTTAAGGACTTAATATGAGTCCAAATCACTTATTAAACTATCAAAACATGATTTTTGATTTTTCATGAACTTGAAGCATAGTTCTAATAATAGTTTAGATTTTATTGGGGTGTCACAATATCTTCCTTTTGGGATCATTCATCCTCGAATGAAGAAAAACTTAGTTGAAAGAATAGAAAAAGAGATGTAATCCCTGAACTCAAATTTTAGGAGATGAATATGGACTTGATGAGTGAATTTCCTACTAAAACTTGACTTGTTTGAATTTTAGGATATCATTAGTACTGCCTGACTGAATTATGAAGTTGGATAACTATCATGATAATGATTTCTGATTTTGGAAATCTGTCATGGTTGGGACTGATTTATACTTTGAGTAAGGACTCAACTGAGTTCAAAATTAGAATGAATGTAAATAAATTACCCCATGGAATAGGAATATTCATGAAACTTCACATAGTAAGACTAGATGAAAAGATGGAAATCGATAGGAGCTTATTTGTTTGATTGTTAAACTGAATTGTCATCTATACAGACTAACTCATACTGAAATCTCAAAACTCAACTAAAGTATCCCTTAAAAACTCCTTGTCAGAAGTTCTAATAACATTAGGGGGAAAAGGATTTTTGGGCATGATCTGAGTAAGATATATGAATAAGGAATCGAAAAATGGCTACAACTCTATAACATGGACTATAGGCCAATAAAATATAATATAGGATAGATTTACTATGCCTTATCCCTCATAATGTGTTTCAACCCCTATGGTTTTAACAATTGGTATAAAAGCCAGAACATTATAAAAGGTTCACACCTTGAATGATTTAGTTAGCATGCCTACTCCACCCAACCTTGAAGAAGGGAAATATATGACTAGGCCACCTATATTTAATGGGCAGTACTATGGGTGGTGGAAAACTAGGATGTTTGACTTCATTATGGCTAAGGATAGTGAACTTATGGACATAATTCTTGATGTTCCTTATGTTAAAGTTAAGGAAGTCAAAGAATGAGAATTTACAAATATGTTTGTCAAAAGAAAAAGGGAGTTCAATTATGAAGATAGAAAGAAAGTTGAAAAGAAATATAAGGCAAAGAAACTGTTAGCGTGTGGTATTGTACCTGATGAATATAACTGGATTTTTGGCTGTGAAAAATGCCAAGGAGATCTGGAACTACTCATGAAGGTACTACTGATGTGAAGGACTCTAAAGTAGACATACTGACTAGTCACTATGAAATTTTTACCATGAAAGAAGGACTAATAATCTAAGAAATGCATACAAGATTCACTTATATTACAAATGAACTTCACTACTGGGGAAAAGTGATTCCATTGTATAAGAAGGTGAGAAAGATTCTTTGTGTTCTTTCTATGTCTTGGGAAGCAAAGTGTATACCATAACTGAAGTAAGAAACCTGAAGACCCTCACTATGGATGAACTGGTTCAAAATAAAAAAAAACTATGAGCTCAAGAAGCAGCAAATGATGGTCAAGAACAAAGTAAAAAGGGGAAAATTTGTGGGATTGAATCCTTCCAAACATGATTAGACATAAGTAGACACTGATGTTGCCTATTTGAAAAAAAAAATGTCAAATCCATGAGGAAAAGTGGTCAGTTCAAAAGAAGAGAAAACAACATCAAAGGAGGGAGCAATATTGAAGTGTGTCACAAATATGGAAGTATTGAGCATTTTATCAAGGACTTTCCAATGCACAAGTTGGATTATTAAGAGTATCTTAAGACTGGAGGTGACAAGGGAAAGAACAGGGACCAGGTCCCTGAAAATTCAAGAAGGAAGACAATAGCTGATTATCCAGTAAAGCAAGCATTGGCAACATAGGGAGATTCTTCCAGTGAATCTGATAAAGATGAGAAGTCTGGAGATGTTTCTATGCTAGCTGTGAAAGATAGACCAGCTATCTATAGTTCCTAGATTGCATTCTTGGAAAAATCTATTGATAAAGAAGAAAATGAGGTAACTCTTTTAGATTAAGGAAAACCTAGATAACTATACTACTAGTAAGATAAAAAGGCTTACAAGTGTGTTGATATACTTTGTGTGTGAATTAACTGATGAAAAAAATGCTTTATAGTATAGACTAGAGAATCATGAACTTGAACTAGTTTCTCTAACACTCCAAATATATGAAATTAAAGAAATGGTCCCTAAAGTAAAATCTAAAAATCTAAGTTGCATGAGTTAGCGAAAGAAGTTAAATGCTTTGGAGTGTAAAGGGAAGAAACAAGCTTCAAGGATTCAGATTGAAATTGAAGATAAACTTAAGGACTCTCAAAAGCATCTTATGTCTGTACTCCACAAGAATGAAGAGTTAGAAAGGGACCTGGTCCTTTTAAGAAAAGAGATTAATGAATCTCTTAAATAGACTAAATCATTAAAAATCCTTTCTAACTTAACTAGTCAAGGTGCTAATGAAAGAATAGGTCCTGGTTATCAAGGAAAAACTCAACCTACTAGGTCTTATAAAAAGAATGATCCTAATGCTAAAAATAAGGTCTATAAACCTCTATGTACTCATTGTGGAAGAGATAGGCATATGAATAAAAATTATGAAAGATGGCTTAGAGCTAAAATTAATGGTACCAGATATGTTTAGCAAGGGAAATCACAACCTAAAGGGTCCAAGACACTAGAAATTGTAAAGATAAAGCTATAACTACCTAAATAGGCCAAGAAGGTTTTGATCACACCATTTTACTACTAGGAACTCAAACTCAAATAGTTTCCCAAATCCAACAAGTAATCTTGGTACCAGGTATAAGAAAAGGGATTGCATTCAGAAATACCTCATTGATAGGGTATGTTCAAGCCTAATACTTGATGATCTGACATTGTTCTCTCTATATCTCAAGAAACTTCAAGGTAGAAGTGTATCATTTTAAAATAGATAATCTTAAAGAACCTGGTCCTCAGACCTTCTTTGAGGACTAGTTCTGAAATAAAAAAGGGTATGCAGATGCTAAAGCATGAATTGATCAAACTAATCTAACATGTGAATCAATGTCTTTCCTCAAATATGGATATGATAAGGAGGTAGGTCTCCTTTGTAAAATAGGTGCACATGAGTCTAACTCAGTACTATACCTTTGCAGGTATACACACATGGTAACAACTTAAGAAGTGGATAAATATGACAAGAACAAATTTGAAGATTCATTAAAAGTAGAGGGACCTGGTCTTATCTAAGGTTAGTACCTATATAGGATGCTCTAATAATGATAAAATTTTGTCTAATAAAAGGCCGTGTGTCTTTTGTTCTCTGCAAAAATAGTTAGTTCCTTTACAAAATAAAGAGTCGCTCTTATTAAGTTCAGATATGTCATTTCAAATGATGAAATCTATGACTTCTCTAACCTATGAAATTGAAATTTTTCGTATTCTCTAGTTCAAATTCAAATCATTTTCCTAAATCGAATTTCCTTTCTAAGCCAAACAAGTTCCTCTCTTACTCTCAAAATCAAATAGTTGATAATTCTACTTCCTCAAACCAAGCTAACAGTCATGAAATTAACAAAACCCTAAAACATCAAGTTGAACATTCCCAATACTCTGATCCTTAAACAACAAAATCCATAGAAGACATCATCTTGAGTCTCCAATAAGAATCTGAGCCAACTTTAACCACCAAGTAATCTACAAAGAACTCAAAGACCTTAAGCAAGTTAGTTTCCATTTAATATCCTCAACTCTTGAAATTTATGTTCAACTAATCATGGTAGAGGATCCAAATTAAGGCTACGGGTCACCAATTGAACAAGAAGCAGGTGATAAAGAAGAAGTGAATAAAGGAAAATAAATTTTTTTATCTCCAAATGACGAGGATGAGTAGAATGAGGATGAATTGCCTCTGAGATAATCAGTAATGAAACTAAAAGGAAGTATAGGATTGAAGAAAGTGGTAGACTCTAAGGTAAAAGTGACTACATCCTATTCTATAAGAGGATTTGAAAAGAAAATATTCGAAAATGCCTTGAAGGTTAACAAGACTTCAACCATAAAAAGAAGAAAGCTTAAGAAATTTGTTGCAATAGAGGAGAAAGAAAATATTAAAGTTTTGGAAACAAAAGTAGGTAAAGACATATATTTAGAAGTTTCTACTGCTATCGAGGAAAGAAGAAACGAAGTTCATGTTGCTTAGAGGACCGGGTCCTCTAAGTTAAAGTCTAAGAGCCCTACTAGAATGAGGTAGAAACATATCGCCATTATCAAAAGGAATAAATCTGATGGACATGGTCCTAAGAAAAGAAAAACTAATTAAAAGAAAGAGGCAAGCAGTGAGACTAAGAAATGTAGCAAGGAGGAAGAGACGAAGGATGTGGCTAGAGAATGAAGGAATGAAATGTTGATGACATAGATTGTTCTGTCAGGAAGAACTTTTGATCCAAGATATATGAAAATCCTTGTATGATAGAGTTAGTTGAGTATGTAATATATTTGAGTATTCAACCCCTATAGTTTTTGAAAATAAGGCCAAAGACTTTTATTACACCATGGAATTCTCAGAAGAAGGGCTATATTTAAATGCCTAAGTGCAGGAAAAGATTATCTAACTGGATGAAGAGACAGTAGGTAGGATCTTAGAAATTCCTTTTATATGTGTAAGAATTGTTGTAACACAACAACGTACAACTGAGTTTATTGAAACACCCTAGGTTTAGACCCTTAAAAAATTTCCTGGATTTCTGGTTTTTGTTCAAGATATGAATAGGGGGTATGGGTCATATAATAGGGTAAGGTTGGTAAGTATTATTCATACACTAACCAGTGTTGGTTGGTGGGATGGATTGGGTTTTGTAATGGCTACAACTAGGAGGGTACGGGTCGTATAGTAGGATATGGTTGGTATGGTTTAGTTTTTTCATTTACTTAATCTTAGACTCAGTAACTTAAGTTGGATTTGAGTATAAGTGGATCACCATGATCCATAAGATAAGATACGAGTTGCACCATTGACTCATATGGTAGATAGTGTTTAAAATTTCTTTGGTTCTATTCTGTCAGGGATACGGTTTTGGGGTACTAATCATATGGTTTGGGTATGACTTGGTTTACGTAAGCCATATGCTTGACATTGTTGAGTTCAAACAGGAGTTCTAGGGTACGAGTGGTGGGTATCACTCATATTAGAGGGTACAACTAGTATGGGTAGTCGTACCACCTGATGGGAATTTGATGTAGTTAAGTTGGGGGTAATCTGGGCCTTTCCCCACTTAACCACTTAAGGCCCCATGACTTATAACTTTATTGGGACATAATTTACCCTATTATTCTAACCTAAAACACTTACAAACACTCTCTAATTCTTTAGAAGGATCTTGGGTAAAGGAAACTAGGGTTTTATCTAGAGAAGAAATTTGGGGATTGTTTTAGGGATTTCTCTGTATCATCTTCATACTCTAAGGCATGCAATCCTCCCTAATTTTTAGTTCCAACTAACGGCATGATTTGTAAAATGTTTTCACGGCATGATTATTGTATGGTTTTGGGGTTTTCAAATATATGTTGGGGTTTTGGTATTAAATGCTTTGTTATGGTTTACCATATTTTAATTATGTTTTCTCATGCTTTAATAGTGGTTTGGACAATTGGTTGCATGGGAATGGTTGATTGATAATTAGAATTAATTTTGGGAATGGTATGCCCCCAATATTTTTTATAAAATTCCTATGATAATGCTTTTACTATATCATGGAACTTTTAATGGAACTATTGCATGGTATAGTTTTGTAATGGAACCTTAAATGGCATAAATGGTTTAAAGTGGTTAAAAGGTATGGTTTGGTGGTTATGATTAATTAAACTTCTTTGCGGAGTACAATAAAATCACCAAGTAAATATGTTAATTAACATCTTGTAGGGTACATGGGATCCCCCTAAGCAAACATAATAATGGAACACTTATGGGGTACACCGTACTTCCTCATGTTATCTTAACAATGCAATCTATGGGTGCATAGAATCTCTTTTCATAAAAAGGTTGGCTAAGGACATTACTTGAAAACTATAATGTGTATGAAGATACCACTACTCATAGCCTTGGTTAATAATAATGGAATAATTTGGTTGGTTTAAAATGGTTATAATTGGGCAATAATGGCGAGGTGTGATAGTTAACCTTGAAGGTGTGAGTCCAATGGACGAACACTGGAAACTCATATCTGCCGATATGAGGGTTGGTCATAGAGACCATATATGATACAATGTGGTACATAGGAATCATCTAAGTACACTATACATATGTATCATGGAGAGAAAAGGGTACTTGGGAATCCCCAACTCTTATGGTATCTCTAATTTATGTGTCTACATGTATCGGGGACCATTCATGGTGCACATTGGACCTATATAGACCTTTGGTGGTTCTAGGATGATTAATATTCATATACTTAGGTTAATGGTTTTAAAGATATGCTAAACCCGACTTTCTTTCCCAGCATGGTTATATATAAATATATATGGTTTGTATGCATATGGTTAGTTTACTTGGTTTTACTGGATGGAATTATTTTATCCTTATCCTGAGTCCATTCTAGAATTCACTCGCTAACCTATCTTTCAGCGGCTGTATCTCTGCGTGATACAAGAAACGTCCATTCTACTCCTCCTACTTAGTGATCGAATTCGAGATCATCTACTGGATTAAAGTAGTGAGCTTCTATATTTTGGAAGGCTCTATTTGTTATCATGGATGTCCTTATAAACTTGGTTTATTTTATGGATATTGGTTTTTGCTATGGTTGGGGGCATGTCCCAATCATATTTTTTTTCTTTTAGTTAGAGGGTTGTGTGACTACTAAGATTGGAATGGGTGGGATCAGTATTGGTGTCATCCATAGTATTGGTGTTAGTATTGGGGATGATACCATTGAACTGAATTTATGATTATTCCATCCTATTATATTAAGTTATCAACAGGAACTTGGTTTTATATTGGTTTGGTTATAGTCATTGACTAGTAATAGATTGTTGGAATTGTTTGGGTTGGTCATGGTTATAGACCTATTATAGAGTATTAGATTATGCTTACACATAATTTATTATATGCTTAAAATTCATCTGATTCAGGGTATGTATTTGAATGATTAGGTTAGGTATCGGGGGTGGCCCCTGGTCCAGGTTGGACTTGGGAAGTCCATTATTACAAGGCTTTGGGTTGGGTTTTGTTAAGTTGGTATCAGAGCTATAGGTTCATGGTTAATTTATAATAGACAAGTCATTTCAAGTAGAGTCTCTGTTAAGGGTGTGCAACTCGGCACTATCATAAGGGAGAGGCTACAAAATATTTAGGAATGTTTCACTTTCTTGGTATTCTATTTACAAGCTACGAGTCGAAATCCTAGAATCTTCTCTAATCCTAGTTTGTTCACTTTTAAAATCATGCCTCGACAATCTGAGATGCAAGGAAACTCTTCTATCCCAACTAAGGACAATATTGAAGGGACAGAGTGGATCCATACTCGATTTAGGGATCTCGTCCATGATATTTTTGGAGTTTCACCAGTCGCTACTAGTCTTACTCAGGATAAGGTCATGAATGCAGAATTTCGTTAATCGATTCATGTTATTGCTCAGTTGGTTATTGCTCAGGATGAGCGGGATGCATCTGGTGTTTCATTTGTTGAGGCCCCAAGGGTTGGCTAGTTTATGAAGATGAATCCTCATACTTTTACTAATGTAAAGATGGAAGAGGATCCTCAAGGTTTCTTGGAAAAATGAAGAAAAAATTTAGGGTTATCCAGGCCACGAATGTGGAAGGGGTGAATTTTTCTACTTACCATCTTAAAGATATGGCGTACCAATGGCACAAGGAGTGGTATAAAGTGAGAGGTTACGTTAAGGAGTCAACTTTGTGGAAAACTCTCTCTAATACTTTTCTAGACCACTTTTTTCCTCAAGAGTTGAGGGAACCAACGGCAGAGGAATTTATAAATTTGAGATAAGGGAAGATGTATATCAAGGAATATGACTTGAAATTTAATCAGCTATCAAGGTATGCTCTGCAATTGGTTTCTGATATAAGGTCCAAGATGAGAAAGTTTTCTTCTGGACTATCTCAAAATTTGATCCTTGAAAGTAAGACTGCATTATTGATCAAGGATATACATATGTCTATCTTTGTATTTCCTATGCAATAGGTGGATAAAAAAAAAAACAAGCTTAATTTATGGAAATGCAGGGTACGAAGTTTAGGTTATTTAAATAAGGTAATGGGCAACTACAAGGTGGTTAGGATGGTGGCAAGTGGCCAAAGAAGAAGTGGGGTAGTTCTAGTTCCTTCTCTACAACTAGTGCTCCTTACCTAAAATAGTCGAGTAATAGGCATCAACAGGGTAGTAAAAATTTCTTAGCACAGGGTGCCCAATCTCAGGCAAGTGGGGCTTATTCAGCCAAATCATGCCCTTATTGTCGGTTTTATGATAGGTTTCATAGAGATTTTTATGATAAGGAGAGGGACAGATGTTTTAAATATGGTCAGCCAGGCCATATGCATAGAAACTGTCTGGTTGGTAAGGGTGCTTCGGGTGTGAGTAAAGATTTGATAGCTTCTTTTTCTGCTCCTGCACCGAAGGGTGGTGCTTCTGCATCTATTTCTTCTTTTGGTATCGATGCAGTCCAGAATAGGCTATATGTTCTTGTAATCGGCAGAAATCTGAGGCATCACCTAGCGCCATGACTAGTATGTTACAACTTTTTCTTGTGACGTATATTATTTACTTTATCCTAGGTTTACTCTTTCTTATGTGACCCTATTTTTGGCTGTGTATTTTGGTTTTGATTCCAAGGTTATTTTGGATCCTTTTTCTGTTTCTATCTCGATAGGTGACTCTATGGTTGCTAAAAAGGTCTATAGGGTGTGTGTGGTGTTTGCTGGTAATAGGAAGACTTTGGTGGGTTTTTTTAGCTTTATATGGAAGATTTTGATGCTATTCTGGGGATGGATTAGTTACACTCTTGTTACACATCCTTAGATTGTTGAACCATAAGGTTGTCTTTCAGTTTCTTTGCGAACCGATTATTAAGTGGGAGAGGGTTCCATAGCTCCTAAGGGGTTTTATTTCCTATCTTACATCTTGGAGATTAATCTCTAAAGGGTTTCTTTAGTATCTGGTCTATGTTAAGGATTTAACTCAGAAGGTCCTTCTTTATATTTAGTTCTGATGGTCAATGAGTTTCCTGAGGTCTTCCCAGATAATCTTCCTAGTGTTCCTTTGGATAGGAAGATTGAGTTTGGTATCAATTTGGTTCTGGTCACTCGTCCAATGTCTATTCCTCCTTATATAATTTGCTTCGACTAAGTTGAGGTAACTCAAGGACTAATTTAAGTATCTTTTGGATAAGGGTTTTATCTGTCCTAGTGTATCCCCATGGGGCATAGCGGTGTTATTCATTTGAAAGGAGGATGGTTCCATTCATATATCCATTGACTACCAATAATTAAATAAGGTAATGGTTAAGAACAAGTATTCTCTCCTAAGTATAGATGACTTGTTTGATCAATTGAAAAGCGCCAAATTCTTTTATAAGATAGATCTTTGGTCTGGATATCATCAACTTAAGATTCGGGAGGAAAATATCCCTAAGATGACTTTTCATACTTGGTATGGGAACTTTGAGTTCTTGGTAATGTCATTCAGTTTTACTAATTCCCTGACCCATATAGATTTGATAAATATAGTTTTCAAGCAGATTGTGGATATTTTTGTCAATCTATTCATTGATGACATTTTGGTTATTCTAAGAGTAAGGTGGATCATGCTTAATAACTTCTATGTGGTGTTGAAGACCTTGAAAGAGAAATATTTGTATTCCAAATTCTCCAATTGTGTGTTTTGGTTGAACGCTATAATCTTTCCTGCTTATATTATTTCTAGTGAGGAGATCATGGTAGATCTGCAATAGGTGGTTGTGGTTAAGTGGTGGGCTATACCCATGACTTCAACTGATATTCAGATCTTCTTAGGTTTGGATAGGTATTATAGGATGTTTGCGGAAGGTTTCTCGATAATAATTTCCCTATTGACTAAGTTTACCCAAAAGAAGGTAAAGTTTTCTTGGTCGGATGCTTGTGAGGAGAGTTTCAAGAAGCTGAAGGACAGGATAACTCTAGCTCTTGTTTTATCAATGCATAAAGGTAATAAGGGGTTTGTGGTTCATTGTGATGCATCTCAGGTGGAACTTGATTGAGTTTTGATGCAGCTTGAGAAGGTGACTGCCTATGCTTCCAGGCAATTGAAGGTACATTAGAAGAATCATCCTACTTAAGATTTAGAGATTTTAGCAATGGTGTTTGCTTTGAAAATCTTGCAAAATTATTTGTATAAAGTGCAAATGGACATATTTTTGAATCATAAGAGTCTACAATATTTCATTACTCAAAAGGAGATAAATCTAAGGTAGAGGAGATGGTTGGATCTTCTCAAGGACTATGGGATGAGTCTTCACTACCACCTAGGTAAAGCTAACATGGTTATTGATGCTCATAGCAGGTTTTCTATCAGATGTTTACCTCATGTGGATAAGGAGAAGTGGGAATTGGTGACGTTTATTCACCGATTGGCTAATCTTAGAGTGTACCTCTTGGACTCCAATGATGGTTGTGTGATGGTACATGAAGTGGTTTGGTCATCTCTTGGTGCAGAGATCAAGGAGAATCAAATACTACATCCCATATTGATGAAAATCATGAGTGATGTTGGTGGGCATAAATTAATGGTGTTTGAGGTTAGTGGTGGTGGTACTTTCCGATACCAAGAGAGGTTACGTATTCCTGATATCAATGGTTTATTACAAAGGGTTTCGGCTGAGGTGCATGAATCGCGCTATGTTGTTTTCCTGGTTCGACAAAAATGTATCATGATCTCAAGGATATGTATTGGTGGAGTGGTATGAAGAGGGATGTGGATGATTTTGTGGCCAAGTGCATAGTGTGTCAACAAGTTAAAGTTGAGCACATGAGGCCTGGAGGGTTTTATCAGGAAATTCAGTTGCCTAAATAGAAATAGGAAGTGATCAATATGGATTTCATTAGCGCTCTTCGTTGATCTCAGAATCAATTTAATTCGATTTGGGTCATCATGGATAGGATAACAAAGTTTGCTCATTTCTTACGTGTGGACAAAGTTTTTGGCTAAGGATTATGTGAGGTTATATCTTTAGGAGATTGTAAAGCTGCATGGGGTACTTATTTTTATTATCTCTAAGCATGGTATGCAATTTTCGTTTCACTTATGGCAGTCTTTTCAGAAGGGGTTGGGGATTAAGGTTAGTCTGAGTACTGCATTTCATCTGTAGATGGATGGGCAAGAAGAGAGGACTATTTAGACTTTGGAGGGCATCCTTTGTGCGTGTGTGATTGATTATGGTGACAACTGGTTTGAGGATCTACCTTTGGCAGAGTTTTCTTACAACAATAGCTATTTTTCTAGCATTGGGATGGTCCTTTTTAAGGCATTGTATGGTAGAAGGTATAGATTTCTTATTGGGTGGTTTGATCTTGGTGAGAAGGATATGTTTGGCCTGGACTTGGTTTATCAGGCTATGGAAAAGGTAAAGGTGATTCAGGATAGGCTTAAGGCTATGCAAAGTCACAAAATATCCTATGCATATGTAAGCCGTAGAGACTTAGAGTTTGAGATTGGGGATAAGGTTTTCCTAAAGGTATCTCCCATGAAAGGAGTGATGCAGTTTGGCAAAAAGGGGAAACTGAGTCCCCAGTATGCTGGTCCTTAAATGTTTTTTACGAAAGGTTGGTAACATTGCGTATGAATTGGAGTTGACCTCTAGTTTTAGCTCCATTAATATGGTATTTCATGTATCTATGTTTAGGAAGTGTCTTAGTGATCCTTCTTAGATGGTTCCTTATGATAGGTTAGGTATCTCAGATTCTCTATCTTATGAAGAGGTCCCAGTTAAGATACTGGATCGGCAGTTTTGTAGGTTACGAACCAAGGATGTGGCCTCAGTTAATGTTCTATGGTGGAACCGCGAGGTGGAAGAGGCCACATAGGATACAAAGGCGAACATGAAGTCCAAATAACCACATTTATTTTCTACTTTAGATATTCGTGCGGAAGGTATGCATTCTTGAACACATATTCATTTTCTAACTTAGTTAGGGGTTAGAATAGATCCTTGAATCTTTATTTTCTAACTTGGTTAATAGTTGGATTGATATTTGATAATCCTAATGGATCATGCTTGTGTTTTACATATCTTTTTCGTCATTCGGGGATGAATGATCCTAGGGGGGAAGACTGAAATACCATGGTTTTGGAACCTTAGAAAATTTCCTAGGTTTTCTATTTTTTGTCAAGATACGACTAGGGGGTATAGGTTTTATGCTAGGGTATGGTTTAAAAGGCTTGGACGTACACTAACTAGTGATGGTTGGTTGGTTGGATTGGGTTCTGGAATGGGTACAACTTAGCGGGTGTGGATAAGAGTCGTATCGTTTGGGTTTTTCCTTCACTTAACCTGAGACTTAGTAACTTCACTTGGATCTCAGTACAAGTGGATCACTATTAGCCGTAAGATAGGGTACAAGTCATACCATTGACTCATATGGAAGTGGTGATCAAATGTCCTTTTATTCTATTCTCCAAAGAATATGGTTGGGGGGGTACTAATCGTATGGTTTGGATATGACTTTGTTTAGGCAAGTAGTATGATGGACATTGTTGGGTCAAAGGGGGAGGTCTAGGGTACGTGTGGTGGGTATCACTCGTATTAGAGGGTACTACTAGTATGGTGGAGTTGTACCCACATGCGGGTATTTTTTCCAGTTAAGTTAGAGGTTATCTGGACATTTCCCCCTTAACCAGTGGAGGATTCACGACTTATAACTCTATTTGGACATCATTTACCCTATTATTCTAATCTTAAACACTTAGGAGCACTCTTTAATTCTCTCTAAGGATCTTGGGTAAAGAAAGGCTAGGGTTTCATCTAGAGGAGCAATTTTGGGCTTGTTTAGGTGATTTCTCTCCATCATTTTCATAATCTAAGGCATGTGACTCCTCCCTCATTGTTAGTTCCAACTAAAGGCATTATTTATACAATGTTTTCAAGGCATTATTTATGCAAAGGGTTTTGGTAATAAATACTTGGTTATGGTTTTTCCATGTTTTAATTTTGTTATTACAAGCTTGAATGATGGAATGGGAAATTAGTTGTGTGGGAATGGTTAATTGGTAATTGGAATTGGTTTCTAAAACACTATGCCCCAAACATTTATGATAAAATGCCTATGAGGATGCTTTTATTAAATTGTTGAACTTTTAATTGAACTATTGCATGGTATGGCTTGGTAATGGAGCATTAAATGTCATAAACATTTAAATTGTTTGGAAAGGTTAAACGGTAAGGTGTCGAGGTCAATTTATGGTTATTAAACACCCTTATGGGGTACAAGGGAATCCTCCAAGTAAATATGTTAATGAACAACTTATGAGGTACATGGGATTCCCCTAAGAAGACTTAATAATGGAACACTTGTGGGGTACACGGTATTCCATCAAGTTAACTTGATAATGTAATCTATGGGTACATGGAATCCCTTCACATAAAAAGGTTTGCTATGGATATTGCTTGTAAGATATAGTCGGTATGACGATACCACTTCTTAAGGCTTTGGTTAATAATAATGGAATAATGGATTGGTTGGATGGTAATGGTTTTAATTGGACAATAATGGTGGGGTGTGTTAGATAACTGTGAAGGTACGGGTCCAGTGGACAGAAAATAGAAACTTATGTTTGCGGCATGAGGGTTGATCATAGAGAGCATATATGATACTATAAGGTACATGGGAATCCTCTAAGCACACTATGCCCATGTATTATGGAGAGTGAAGGGTACACGATAATCCCCTACTCTTATGGTATCTCTGGTTTGTGCGTCTACATGTATTGGGGCCTGTTCAAGGGGTTATACTTGTCCCATATAACCCATGGGTGGTTCTAGGAAGGTTAAGCTACACCTAGATGGGTTAATTGTTTTAAAAGCTTGTTAAACTCCGCTCTCTTTCCCGGCATGGATGTATATATATATGTATGGTTTTGTGCATATGGTTGGTTTACTTGGTTTTACTAGATGTCATTATTTTATTCTTGTCCTGAGTTCCTGCTAGCCTTCACCCACTAATCCACCTTAAGGTGGCTATATCCCCATGGGATGTAAGAACCAACCATTATATTCCTCTTGCTTAGTGAACAAATTCGGGATCATCTACTGGATTAATATGGTGAGCTTCCATGTTCTGGAAGGCTCCATTTCATATCATGGATGTCTTTACATACTTGGTTTATTTTATGGATATTGGTTTTTTCTATGGTTGGGGTCATGTCCCAACAAAATATTGTTTTTCTCTTTGATAAAGACTTGTGTGACTACTATGGGTTTGAATGGGTGGGATCGGTATTGGTGTCAGCCTTAGTATTGGCTTTGGTATTGGAGCTGATACTGTTGAACTAGATTTATGACTTTTCCATACTTTTATCTTATGTCATAGACAGGAACTTGGTTTTTATATTGGTTTTGTTATGGTTGTTCATTTGTAATGGGCGGTTGGACTTGTTTTGGTCGGTCATGGTTATAGACCTATCCCAGACATTGGGTTTGTACAACTATGCTTTCTTGTTATATGTTTATAATTCATCCAACTTAGGGAATGCATTTGGATGGTTAGATTTGACATTGGGGTGGTCCTTAGTCCTAGTTGGACTTGGGAAGCCCATTATGACAACGCCCCAGGTCAGGTCGTTTCATTATCACACTACTAATACTAATGCTATGTCAAGATCCGAATAGCGGTGACAGTTCATGTAAGCATAAAACAACAAATAAAACACAAAATTTTTCTGAGAGGTCCATTTTAAAACCAACGCTGAATCCAGAGGGTATCATTTCAAAACAAACGTTCCATGGAGGGGTGATTTTTTTTTTAAAATATGTTGTATGGTTATTTTATTTCAATTGTACAGTGTTATCTCAGTTTACACTAAGTTACACACAAAAACTCAAAAATAAATAAAATAAAATAGAAACACCTAATGTTGGTTCTAACTATGATAGCACCTCTAAGGGAAAAGAATCACGATAATAAAACCCTTCGAATGTGGTTAACCCTACCTTTGACTTTGAAATTATTCAATGTCCCCATTTCACTAAATCATGGAAAGTAAAAAACAGCATAAAGGACATACCTAGGGCACACTAGACACTCATTGTACTCTAATAATTGGTAGTTTGAGATGGGACACCTCCATAATCTACTCATCCTATGGCCTCGACAGCGGCTATAGCACTCTCAGCTATTTAGGCATCGCTAATGGCCAGTAACTAAATTTCTCAACAACAGGGGCTATCTATGTAACCCCCTATGCTCCACCACCTAAATTCCCTCAAAAATTACAACCTCAAAGGTCTTCTCGGGCTCCTTCTCGTTTTTTTCTCTTCTTCCATTCTTATGTGGCTAAAAACCCTTACTCAATCTCTGAGGGTTTAGTATAAATTTTTGATACCAGCGAGTCTATGTCCACTATATAATTTTTTAGTGATGGCATATGTGTAGATCGATGAGGTGTAATTTAATGACCCTCTAAGTTATTTAATGCATTTCCACGTATTTTTGCCATTTATATATTTCTTATTGCTGGCCCAACACATTTGTGATTTACTGGAGCTGATAGTTTTGTTAACATGCAGTTCATTTGGTTTTTAGATCCAATTCCTATTTTGAAGTCTTCGTTCAAAAGAATTGGCTACCGAGTGAAAACTTTTTTCAAATGACCTCGTGTTCCTATTCTGACACTTTCAATAGCTTCAAAATATTGATTTTATGCTAGGGGGACCATTAGTTTGGGTCCCAAGGCGTCCAAACTCAATGCGGTCGATTAGGCAAAAGTTGATAAAAATGGCACGTGGTTGTAGGGCTTACTTTTCTTTTAAATGACCTCGGATGGAAATTTCAACATTGAATCTGAAATGTCAAATTTGATAAAGTACCATAGTTCATCTGCATATACGGAATTCCAAATGAATCCCGAGGGATTGTTGAGACTTGGAAAAACCAACTAGTGCATCCACTAAACCGACCCTTTTGTCAGGCTCAAAAATCAAGGGTCACGATGACACTTGTCATGGCAAACTTGACAAGTAATCCTATCATCCAAACTAATATGAAATTAAAGATAATACCAAAACAAATAGAAAAACTCTTAAAATAGAGTTGAACCACACATATATAGAAAAAATAAGAGATAAATAGCGAAAGATACCATACAATATCCCAAAAACTGGTGTCACAGTGTAAGAACTACTAAATACATCTTAAATGTCAAAAGATATAATGATAGTCCAAAAAGGATCAAAATATGTATCTGAATACTAATTAAGACATAAAAATAGATAGGAAGAGGTAGTAGGCCAACTCCTAAAGAATAGGATGCATACAATCTCGAATACACTTCAACTGCCGCTTGAATCAACAATCTGTGCAGTGCACTCATTCCTGGATTTACACCGAAAGGATGGAGCAGGGATACGTATGGTCCACTTATACTTAGTAGGTATCATAGGCCGACTAATTAAATAATAAGATAAAGCACATAAACACAAACTATGGGCATGTCACCTACAGTAAAAAAATATCCCGAATGGTATCCATGCCATCTCCACTAACAATTTTAATATATACACACATAAAAAATACTAATAGAAGAAGAAAACACAGATATACATCTATATATCAGGTACAAGTAGGGGAAGGGAATACAAATTTATATATATCACATCAAGAACAAAAATACAACAAAAATAAGCATAACATATATAGAATGCAATGAAGATGATGATGCACGGTTGACACACAATAATCGTATACACCTACTGAGTTGTGCTCCCAAGGTAGGACCCATGGGGGGTCTTTAACCCATATACAACGAATATCCATAACTCCCCTCCAACACATATATCATAGAGGGTTTTTAAAAGGGTCACATATTATTACAGAAAAAGCAAGTATTTCCAATATTTCCATGGTGTTACCAATGTTTTATGAATAAATATTATATGAGGAAAAAATTCTCACAACCAACACCAAAATAAGAATATCCAAGATCCAACAAATTTACCAACCACGTGTGCCAAAAATCATCTCAAACCAACCAACCATCCATGATCCAATATAATCCATAAACTATCAAGTGAAACATGCAAGAAAATGTCATTAATACCACACATATCCCAAAATCTAGGCTTTTCCCATAAAAGTGAGTGCAATCAAGCATACATATATCAATCCCTGACCAAAAACATCATACAATACCCCACACGGTCATACATAGTAAATAATGTCTCAAAACCATAAAATATCATCCACATAGGCCCCCACACGAGCACATAAATCAACTAAATACATTTTCAATGATGCCGCCCCATTACCCATAGCATGCTTTTATATTATTATTAACTAACCAACCTAGTCTGAAGAAGGTTAAGGCATAACCTACCTTGAATGCCTAAAAATAGTCTAAAAATCCTCCAATCTGGATCTTTCCCCTCACGAACAGATCTGAAATAAACAAAAACATAAATATAGAGAATCTACGCGTCAAAAGAAAGACAACGATGTGCATACTGCTTATTTTTTAGTTGGGGTCAAAACAAACCCCAAAAATGGATTTTAAAAAAAGGGTAAAATCATAATTTTATTCTAGAAACATGTTCCCATTACTCATAGGAGTATACGACTACAAATCTATGCAAACATGAGTGAAAATGTGTTTTAAATAAAAGAAAAACTATTTTCCAGCTTTACCAACAACCCCTCCCCCCAAAACCTATTTTAAAAATCAATAATTTGATGTTGTTTTGAAGTTGAAATTGAGATAAGAAAATGATAATTATAAGATTAGAAGCTTACCCATGGAAATAATCTTGAAAACCCCTTATGGAATCATCCAAAAGTGCGCTTCCAAGCCCCAAAAATGGTGCAAATAGGGTTTTGATTCTCAGCTTTGGTGGAAATCACAAAAAAAATTAAAAGTTCTTGGAAAATGGGGAAAATAGAGTTCTATATTGATAAAAATGAATCTACTAGAATAACACATCAAAAATCATAAAAATCAGAGCTTTCCAACTCCCAAAATGTCAAAAATATGAATTTAGATCTTAGTGATGGTCGCTTAAGTGACACTTTAATCGCTTCTGCGACCTAGTCAAAGGGACTAAATATCGCTTAAGTGGCCAACTTTTTGCTTAAGAGAACTGGTCAAATGGTCCAAGGTTCGCTTTCATGAATACACCAACATCAGCAATGTCAAAAACTTACTTTTGACCCTCAGAAACTCATTCGAAACCCTATGAACATGATCCAATAGCTAAATTTGATTGTAAAACACGTGTCAGGTCCAATGGAATCAACAAATTTAGGAAAAGTGTCACTATTGAAAAATTCACCCCTGGGACCTTATTTACACTATTCTCTAACCAAGGATTGAAATGAGATCCAAAGGACACAAAACTGAACCAACCCTGCTACTATCCTAAATTTGACCTTCCTGACTCAATGAAAATATCAGATTAAACGTCATGTTCATAAAAATGACCCTCGAGATCAAATTTCAAAATTTTCCAAACTGAGGAACGAAATTAGATATAAAAACCATAAAATCACAACAATTATGTTGCCAACCTAAAATTGATGTTCTGGATTTACTGGTACAGTCTGTTTTGCCATCCGGTGCATTAATCAACAAATTTTGACCAAAGTAAACTATAAGGCTTTTTAAGCCACCAAAAACCACAAACTCGAACAAATCACAATGAAATGTATTAGGAATCAGGTCAATCATCCCTGTACCCCAGAAATACCATAAAGCAATAATGAGGAGGGGTAAAATGGTCAAATCATACAAAAATGAATATTTACAAAAATTACCAAAAAAATCAAGTTATTACATCATCTACCATTAGAAACTTTAGTTCATCCTCGAACTAAAGACAAAGGAAATACTTGAATAAGTGAAATGCTAGGGATAGTACGACGCATATAAGACTCAACCTCTCAAGTAGTGTCATCTATAGGTTGATGGCTCTACTAGACCTTAAACATCAAAATATCTATAGAATGCAACTGTCTAACATTCCTAGATAAAACGAAGATGGGCTCCTCAATAAAAGACAACCGCTCATCTAATTTGACTGAGTCCCAATGAATGACATAAGACCCATCCAGAATGTAATGTCGATGAATGAAACATAAAAAAATGGATGATCTAATAAATCTAGGGGAAATTCACACTCATAAGTCAAAACCCTAATAGTTTGAAGAATCTCAAGATGTCTAATATACCTGGGTTTAAGCTTGCAACTCTTCCAAAACCTCATCACGCCCTTCATTAGCGACACACAAAGGAAAACTCGATCACCAACACAAAATCTCAAGGAATGAAGACTACAATCCTCATATCACTTTTTCCTACTCTGAGCCACTCATAGTCTATCTTCAATGATATGAACTCTATCTAAGGACACATAAAGAAAGTCCGTACCTCAAGGTCTAATCTCAAAAATATTAAACAAACCTGAAGAGGAGCAACAACGCCTACCATGCAAAGCCTTGAAAGAAGCCATTTCAATAATAGATTGATAGCTATTATTATATGCAAACTCTTCCAATACTAGATGCTGCTCTCATTGACCTCCACAGTTCATAACATAAGCATAGAGCATGTCCTCCAAAATTAGTATAGTCTGTTCTGACTGATCGTCAGTCTGGGATAAAATGTTATACTAAGATCAACTCAGATACCCAACTTCTCTTAAAAAGTCTTCCTATAGTGAGATGTGAACACTAAACATCAATTTGAGATAATAGACATTGGCACACCATAGAGACAAACTATCCCATAATTATAGATATGATCCAACCTTTTCGCACTGAAGGAAACCTAAATTAAAATAAAATTAACAGATTTGGCCAATCAATCTATGATGCCCCAAACAGTATTAGAACTCTGAGAAGTACGAAGAAACCTAGTCACAAAGTCTATAGTGATTTGTTTCCATTTCTATTCGAGAATGTGCAACCTTTAAAGAAAACCACCAAGTCTTAAATATAAGCCTTTACATGCTGTCAATATAGGCAACGAGCTTCAAAATATTTCTACATCATTTCTCATATCACCCCACCAGTAATACTTCCTCAAATCATGATACATCTTAGTCACTCCTTGGTTGATGGAAAACCAGGAACAATGAGCCTCCTCCAAAATCAATCTAATCCATTCACCCACTCATGACATACAAACTCAGTCGCTAATCCGCAATACACCATATGGATCAAGTGAGGCTTCCTTAGTCATACTAGTCAACACCTTATCCTTAATCACTCTCAATCCAACATAATCAAAGTGATGATCCAGAATATGCTCCATTAAGAAAGACCTAGACTCCAAGAATACCAAAACACACCCAGGTATCTAAATATCAAGCTTAACCATCTAGTTAGCCAAAGACTAAAACTCTAAGGCCAAATTTCTCTCCTAGGTAAAAAGATATTCCAAGCTACCCATACTAGTCAACTTTTGGTTCGTGACATCTACAACCACATTAGCCTTGCCGAATGATAGAGAATAGTCAAGTCATAATCCTTAAGCAACTTAAGCCAATGGTAATGACTCATATTAAGATCTTCCTAGGTAAAGAAGTACTGAAGGCTACGATGATTCGAGAAAATCTCACAACGGACTCCATACAAGTAGTGCTCCCATAACTTCAAAGTAAAAACAACCACAGTCAACTCCAAATCACGGGTAGGGTAATTCCTTTTACGAACCTTCAATTGATCAGAAGTGTAGGCAATCACCTTACCTTTCTACGTCAATACATCACCAAACCTAAATCGGAAAACATCACATAAGATGGTAAAACCCACACCCTACTTGGATAAAATTAAGATAGGAGATAAAGTCAACAAATCCTTGAGCTTTTTAAAGATCATCTCACAAGCATCAAACAACTAAAGGAAATCTTCTTTTGAGTCAACTTGTTCAATAGAGCTACAAAAAATCAAAAACCTTAGACTACTAAACCAACCAAACTTTGAATCTTGGTGGGAAAAGTTGTCCTATCCCAATTATGAACCACTGCAATCTTGGTTGGATCGACCATAATTCCATTCTTGGTCACTACATGACCCAAGAAAGAAATGGACTCTAACCAAAACTCACACTTGGAGTACTTAGCATACAACTTCTCATCCCTCAATCTCTAAAGAACAATCTGCAAGTGCTCCTCACTTTTGGAATAAACCAAGATATCATTTATAAATAAAATGAAAAAAAAAGTAAAGACACGGTAAAAAGGCCCAGTTTATCAATCCATGAATATTGCTGGGGAATTTGTCAACCCGAAGGACATGACCAAGAACTCATAATGACTATACTGAGTTTGAAAAGTTATCTATGGAATATTCATAGCTTTAATTTTTAATTGGTGATACTCGGATCTCAAATCAATCTTTGAAATGACCTAAGCCAAATCTGATCAAACAAATCATCAAATGAAGAAGAAGATACTTATTATCAACCATTACCTTGTTCAACTATCAATAATCAATACAAATATGCATAGACCCATCCTTTTTCTTCAAAAATAAGACAAGTGCACCCTAAGGTGATATACTAGGTTTGATAGATCCTTTATCCAACAACTCCTATAATTGATTCTTTAATTACTTCAACTGGATTGGGGTCATCTTATAAGGATCAATAGAAATAGGTTTGGCGTCTGTCTCACCATTAGTGGAAAAGTCAATATCACGATTCGAAAGCATACTAGGCAAATTTGTAGAAAAAACATCCATGAACTAGCAGACAATACGAGCAAAAGCCAAACAAGAAGGTGAAGCACACTAGTATCATGAAAATGAGACAAATAAGGCAACCACCATCTCTCAACCAAGCATCGAGCCTAATAAATATAACTCTCTCCATACACGAATAAAGCACTCCCTTCCAAGCTATCCTTAGCATACTGAACTGATCTAAAGTCATGGTTTTAGCTTAAAAATCTAGGAAAACATAATAAGAAGCTAACTAATTCATACCTAAGATGACATCAAATTCTACCATATCAAGGATAATTAAATCTACCCAAGTCTAATGCCCAACAAAAGTCACAACCTAAGATTGGTACACCCGATGCACCACTAAAGAATCTACTCCAGGGGTAGATACATAGATAGACAAATCAAGAGGCTTAGAAGCAAACAATGCACACACATAAGAGAAAGTCGATCGTGGATAAAATAATATGGATGTAGGTCTAAAATAAATAAGAATGATATTTTTTACAATAGCATTAGGGCCTTTACCTCTAGCCTTGCAGGTATAGCATAGCACTGATAGTCCACCACCTGACTAGGTAGTCCCTCGAATACCACTACAGGAACCACTACCTCTGCCTCTTGCATCCCTCATAAAACCTCTACCATAAATAGAAGATATAGAAGTAGCTCTAAAAATACGGTGGGGATAATCCTTGACCAAATGCCCAATCTCATCACACACATAGAAAACCCTATGACCTGACTAAATTAAATGAGGTAAGGCCGATCTAGGAAAACCAGCCAAAGTTTCAAAACAAGAAGACACATTACTTAAAATCTGTAAGGTTGTCTTTACTTGTCTATTATGTTACCTATAGAAGTCTCTAGAATCTTTTCCTCAAAAAGCATGACCCTTAAACTTACCCTGATGGTGCACCCTCTCCATGAGATGCTTAAAGAATCAACTAAATCATCTTATTATGATCCACTATACTCTGAAATAATGCTTCATGCACTACAATTTGAGTAATAGCTAGATGAAAAGAAATATCCAACCACTTCATGAACATCCAAATCCTCTCAAACTCAATGTCAATACTAGCATACAAATATCTAAACAAGGCCTACAAATGTTCCTCATAACCTGCAAAAGGCATGGAGCCTACTACAAGCAATCAAACTTATCTCTCATCTGGTTTCTTAAATTGAAAGGCACAAACCTTTCCAAAAAGGCCTTAGTAAACTGATCTTAAGTCATCTCTAACAAACTAAGATATCGACAACCATCATATGACCTTAATCAATATCTAGTTGTATCTCTTAACTAATAAGTATTATACACAACCCTATACAACTCAAGAAAGTCAAGGTTATGGAAATTCTCATGACAATCCATCTAGAAATCATAACACCACTAAACCTAGGAGAACCCATATGGGTGAAACTCTCAAACATCTTTTGATCCTCGAAAGACATAACTATACTCGCAATAAGAGGAGGCATAGTAAATCAATTTGACTCAGACCCCACATGAGGAGGTAGCACAGATGAAGGATAAACTCTTGATATCAAAATACCATACTCAAGTATAGGCACAGAAAAAAGTAAAAGACTATTTAGGAAAAAAGATATGAAAGACCCACACGATGAGGAACAAAATAAGGGAAGTTTCCTAAAGATATCTTATTCTTATAAAAGATATATATCTATATATATGAATGTATACATACCAATCTATGAGACTCTATTATACACTTGTTCTTACACTGTTAAGACCAGTGAACCTGGCTTTGATACTAATTTTTCATGACAAAAAAAAAGGTCATGATGGCACTTATCATTGGAAGACTTGACAGGCAAGCCTATTACCTAAACTGATATAAAATGAAAGATCATACTAAACCAATGGATAGAATCTTAGAAAATGTTAAAAAACACATATATGGAAAAAATAAGAGATAAATAGCAAAAAGGTACCACACTATATTAAAAATGTGTCGCCATAGTGTAACAATTACTAAATACATCCTGAATTTCAAAAGATATAATAATAGTAGTAAAAAAAGGATCAAAATCTATCCTAGAATACTAAATAAGTATGAAAAGGTAGTATGCAAACTCCTAAAGCATAGGATGTTCGTTACATTTAATATACTCTAAATGCCGCTTGAACCAGCTATTCATGCAGTGCACTAGTACCTGAATATGCATTGAAAGGGTGTGGTGTGGATAATTATGGTCCCCTTCTACTCAATAAGTATCATAGGTTGACTGAGTAAAGTAGAAAATAAAGCAAGTAAACACAAACTATGGGCACGTCACCTGTAATCAGAAAATGTTCAAAACGTATCCCTCACCATCTCCACTAATAGTTCTAATATATACATATATAACCAATATTAATATAAGAATAAAACACAAATATACACGTATACCAGGTATAGGTAGAGGAATGGAATATGAAGAGAGAGATATACCACATCAAGAACAGAAACATGGTAAAAAATAAGTACAATATATGTGGTATGCGATCAAGATAATAATAATGATGGTGATGCACGAGGTCGTTGCTCAAACTCCATATACACCTACCGAGTTGTTCTCCCAAGGTATGACTCATGAGGGGTTCATCAACCTATATACAAAAATTATCCAATACCAATATCTATAACTTTTTTCTGCACATACATTAGTAGAGGGTTTTTAAAGATGTCACATTTTTTGTCAGAAAAAATCAATATTTCCATGATGGTACCAGTGTTTAATGAATGAACATGATATGAGGATATAATCCTCACAACCAACCAAAATTATAATATCCAATGTACGACCAATATACGAACCATGTGAACCAAAAATCCACTAAATTCAACCAACTGTCAATGATTTAATATAATCCATAAAGCATAAAGTTAAACATGCAAGAAAATGTCATTGATACCATATAAATCCTAAAATTTAGGCCCTTTTCCACCAAAAAGAGTGTAATTAAGCATACAATATCAATACTAGACCAACAACATCATACCAGACCCCACATGATCACACATAGCAAATAATGTCTCAAAATTACCAAAAACTATCAACATAGGCCTCACACGAGCACATAAAACACTTAAAAACATTTCATGATACAACCCAATACCCATAGAATGTTTTTTTATTATTAATTGCCTAATCCATTTTAAAGAAGATTATGCCATAACCTACCATGAATGCTAAAAATCGATCAAAATGTCTTTTATATGGAGCTTTCCCCTTACAAATGGGCCCTAAATCAACTAAAATAAACAAATGCAGAATTTATGTGTCTAAAGAAAAACAATGGTACCAATATTCCTATTTTTTATTCTGGGTCAAAATGGACCACTAAAAAGGATTTTTTAAAAAAATATTAAAATTATTATTTTATTTTAGAAACATGTTCCCCATACTCATAGGACTCTATAGATGAAAACTCATACAAATAGAAGTTAAAAATGAGGCTCAAATCGAAGAAAAATAATTTCCAAGCTTTACCAATAAAAACCCCAAAAACATATTTTAAAAATTTCTGACTGTTTAAAATCAAAACTTTTTAGTTTGGTTACTTGTCCGCAATTACTACTACAAACCCCTATTTACTTTCAATACTTTTTGTTGATTCCAATATACTAGAGAGACAAGTCCACATATTCCCTTTGAGATAGACCCCAACCTTAGTTGGGTTACTTTACTTGACAGCGGATGTTTTATCTTAAATTAGAGGTGTAGTTTTAGCATTTATCAAAACTTTGGTATCATTGTTGAGTTGTTAATTAAAGTTGCTAAAGTTTTAGGTCTTTTGTTTTCTATTTATAGTTGGATGTACGTTGGTATATGCCTAATAAAGAGATTCAACGTAATTTGTTACTCCCATTGAATCCTAACCTAGATATAATATTATAGCCTTATCATATGATAACAAAACACGTACGTGATGTCCACTTGAAGGGGTTCAAGATGATCCTAATGTAGTACCTCCCCCTCCTCTAGGAGATTCTCAAAATATATTTGATCAATAAATAGAGCAATTGTTAGAACATGCAGATATAAACTAGAAAAGGTAAGAGAAAGATAGTTTATTTGCTCAGCTGGTAGAGCTAGCAAGACCAAGACCAACAGTTGATCATCAAGCAGCACTCGATGATAGTTTGAGGTGTTTAAGCTCAAGTAATCACAACATAATAGTACCTTAAGCCATATGATGATAAGGAGGATATGGGATATATTGAGCCAGCAAAAATAAGAGCCAGTATTCCCATGTTTTACCACCAGGTGTCATGTTTGACATAACTAGTGCCATGATTTATCTCTTAAATTTAAAAGGTGTGTTTAAGGGCATAGCCATAGATGATGCAAATATGCATCTTGCTAATTCTATTAGGATGTGGTCTTCTTACAATATACCTGAGTAGATATGAAGGCACTCAGATTAATGTTTTCCTATTTTTGTTGACTGGATAACTTTCTTTGGGGTTGGGGAAATTTCTAGAGGATTAATTACCACTTGGCATAAGTTACGAAGATATTTCATAGAACGTTTCTTCCCTCCATACAAAATTATACAATTAAAAGATGAGAAATACAACTTCAAGCATCTATATTCTAAGCCAATGTATGAGGCTTGGTTCTAATTTTAAAAAAAGTTGAGCATGCTCCCCAATCATGGAATTTTAGGGGCAATCTTGTTGGAGATGTTTTATGGAGCCTTGAATATCAGTTGAAGATCTATGTTAGATACAATCACTATAGGATATTTCAAACATTTATACTAGGAAATAGCATCTGAGATTCTAGAATAGATCTCTTTCACCAACCGAGAATGGTATACTGAGGAGGCAGAAAGGGGTGGTGACACTAATGCTATTGGGGCTACCGATGACCATAGAGTCGGTCATGATTCTATGTCATAAGAGATTCAAAACTTAGAACTGATATTGGGTTTCTAACAAAGTAGTTTGTAATAGTTACTTCTAAGAAGGTAAATATTGTAGGTTTATAGGGTGCAGTCTCTAGAGTAGATAAGTCTAACTTGGAAGAGGATGATAAGTATCTTTATTGAGAATGGGTGGTTTTATAAGCCAAAGGGTAATGAAACCATGGTAAAAACTATTACAAATATAGATACAAAAATCATACTAGGGAATGTGATGGTGACTGTAGGAGAAAGGATTACTACAAAGAGAAGGGAGACAAGTATATTTTTCCAGGAAGTCGTGATACTGAATTAAGAATAGAGGCATTATTGTACAAATTGTTTAAGGTTCAAGAAAATTAGGAGACATACCTTAAGGAGATTTAGGATGATATCTCAGGTCAGACATAGAAGGTTGAGTCTCATACGACTGCGATCAAGCAGTTCTAGCAGTAGTTTGGGAAGATGCCTGCTACATTGAATCAGAGGAAATTGGGAACCTTTTTGAACATGGTTCAATATCCTAAGAATGATTGTGATTGTATTTCTATTACCACTCAAAGTTGTATGTCGACTATTCATCCCTCGTTGTATACTGTAGATATGCCAAGAAATGATAGCACTATGGTTGATGAGATACCTGCCATGCAGTCTGAGAAATCAACAGGTATTGATGACAATTTTATGAATGATAACTATAAGTTCAAGGTCCACAAGCCCAATTATAATGTGCACTATTATAGTACGGTTAATTCCTTACACTTAGTAGATTAGAAGAATGACCCCAAAGCATTCACTATTACATTTTTTAATGGGACCATCAACATCAAATTGGCTTTCTGTAACCTGGGAACCAACATCAGTTTACTCTCACTAGTTGCATGCAATCTATTGGTAATGGGGGCACTCAAATCTATATCCATAAAGTTGTTTAAGGTCGACTTATCTATGAAGAAATAGTGGGTGTTTTATGTGATATTGTATTAAGGTTTGCATCCTTTATGTTCCTAGTTGATTTTTTTATTCTTGACAGGGAGATAGACTTTCAATCCCCTATTACATTGGGTAGACCCTTTCTATCCATGGGTAAAGCATTGATTGATATGGAGTTGTAGAAAATGGCATTTAGATTGAATGATTAGAAAGTGAATTTTGATGTATGTCAGTCAGTGCAGCATCTAGATGATAAGCGAGTAATATCTGTGATAGACACTATCGATGATGATATTTATGCAGGGGTTGTGCCCACTGAAGAGAGACTTTGGGTTGAAATGTTAGTAGTGGTAATAATGAATTTTGAGAGAGATGACATTTAAGAATATGATGAGATGTTTAATGCATAGCATGGAGATTCTTGCAATTATGTTCTAGAAAATCTTGATCTTAATCTAAAAAATAAAACCACGCCTCTTGCAAAACCATTTATTGAGGAGCCACTTGTTTGGAATTGAAGGCCCTCCCATCTCACTTGTAGTATGCATTATTGTTAGCTATCAATACCTTATCGATGATCATTTCTACAAATTCGATAGATTCACAGGTTGAAGAATTAAATATCTGTATTACAGAGGTTAAAAATATCCATTGGATAGACCATAATAGATATTGTGAGAATTCCACTAAGTATTTGTACTCACAAGATATATCTTGAGATGGAGTTTGTTCCCAACACTAAGAATCACCGTAGATTGTATCCTCCTATGCATGAGATTGTAAAGAATGAATTATCAAGTGGTTAGATGCTATAGTGGCTTAACCCATTGTATATAGCAAGTGGGTTATCTCAGTTCAATGTGTGACAAAGAAGGGTGGAATCACAATAGTTCCCACTAAGAAGAATAAACTTGTGCCCATGAGACCAATCACTTGTTTAAGAGTTAGAATGGATTATAGGAGCTAAAATACTTGGACATAAAAAGGAACATTTCCTAATTCATTTCATGGATCAGATGCTGGATAGACTAGCAGGCCAAGATTGGTATTATTTTCTTGATGGGTACTTGGGTTACAATCAGATCACTATTTCTTCCGAGGATCACGAAAAGATAACATTTACATTCCCTTATAAGACTTTTGTGTTCTAGAGAATACCATTCATATTATGCAATGTGTCTTCCTTATTTAAGCGATGTATGATGTCTACATTTTCTAATATGGTGGACGACACAATCTAGGTCTTCATGGATGATTTTTCAATAATTGGGGACACCATTGATGATTGTTTCGCCTATCTATCCAAAGCACTCTAAAGATGTGAAGAGTGCAACTTGGTGCTAAATTAAGAAAAAATCTATTTTATGATAAAAAAAAAGGTATTGTTCTTAGGCACAAGATCTCTAAATAGGGTATTGGGGTTAACAAAGAAAAGATTGAGTTGACTGGAAAGTTTTAACCACTTTTCTCAATTAAAGGTATACAGAGCTTTTTGGGCCATGCAGGCTTTTATAGGATGTTCATCAAGGACATCTCTAAAATTTCAAATCATTTATTCAAGATTTTAGAGAAATATTTGAAATTTTTATCTAGTGATTCTTGTCTTAAAGACATTAAGTACCTTAAGGAGCTGTTGATTTTGTCTCCTATCATTTTATCCCCTGATTGGTCTACACCATTTGAGGTCATGTATGATGTGAGTCGGGTGGACTTAGGTGATTTCCTAGGCCATAGGAGAGAGAAGATCCTTTATTCAATATATTATGCTAGTAAGGAATTAAACCCTGCATAGAAGAACTAAACAGTTATAGAGAAAGAGTTGTTTGGGATGGTTTTTGCCTTCAAAAAGTTCATGTCCTATTTAATTATCACCAAAGTTATAGTTCACAAAAATCATAAAGCCTGGAGGTATCTGTTGTCAAAAATATATACCAATATGATATTGATTTATTAGGTTCTCTTGTTGTAAGAGTTTGACGTTGAGGTGAAAGACTGAAAAGGAACTAAAAAACAAGTTGCAGATCACTTGTCTAGGCTTGAAGAAGAGGCACTGTAGGAAGTAGGTGATGAGATTAAAATAGATAACAATTTTCTAGATGAGAAGGTCTTGGCAGCTTCTCAAGACTTAATCCCTTGGTTTGCTGATTTTACCAACTATTTGGCAAGTGATCTAGTCCCAGAAGACTTATCCTTTTAGAAGCACAAGAGGTTTATGCATGACTGAGGAAGTTCTTTGTCATGCCCCAAAATCCCATCGGGACGGACTGGCACCCGAAGCCGAGAAGGCCCGGGAGAACCCGTTCAAATACCTGTACTTTCCCTTACATTCACCAAAAATTTGGGCAGCACTTCGTTACATACAGAAGGGTCTGATTCCCTGTATCAGCACAACACGCACAAATATATATATCTATAATATAATACTTGGCCATCGGGGCCACCACATATACAAATATAACATCACTATATAAACTCCCATGACTTGACCCTTCCTTATGTCTACAAAGCCTCTAGGATATACATGACATAACTAGGGTCGGGACAAACCCCCGCCCACACATGACTCCTGTAAAATAACAAAACATAAGGAACCGACTCGGAAAGCTCCGAAGCAAACTGGAGCTCACCAACAATAGCTTTATGATCTGGCTCCTATCTATGCTGCGAATGACCTGAAACACCTGTGCCTGCAGCATGAAATGCAGGTCCCCCGTGAGGGACGTCAGTACGAAATATGTACTGAGTATGTAAAGCTGTAAATAATCATATGTAATATAGGGGATCAGGAAAATCAGACGCAAGTGAATAAATCATAATAGAAGTGAACCACACTTCATAAACACTTTTAGGATCATGTACATTATCATTAATCTGAATTGGGTTCGTGAATTCGAACACATTTGTGGAACGGTATACATTCGTTCATTTCATTCTTTACAATTATCATTCGCCATTACCTCCTCCTCCCGAACCTCCAACCACCTAACAATAATCAATATTGTACCGTACTGTGACCATTAGGCTGCCTCCAGTACATATCAACTGGGATCGACCCATACTAGGCTTATACCCCTGGGATACCACCCATAAACACATAAATAGGGATCGACCCATGCTAGGCTTATGCCCCTGGGATACCACCCACACGTATATCAAGTAACACACATAAGAGATCTTTCCAACAACTTAGTTCAAAATCTTTTGAGATTATTACATTAGTGTTCATGCCAATATAGTACCTTTGGAACAATGATACATCAATAGGAATCAAGTAATAGACCTTCTATACAATAACGATGTTATAAAGACTCATTGGTACATCAACAATGTGTTTCGGAATCATCAATATCACAACAATGAAATAGGAGCCTTTTGGTATATCAATGAAACATTTTTACACTTTATAGAATGGAAACAACTTCGTTGGTAATGTAGAACAATACATGTTTTTGGACAACCTTGGAATCTTACTTGATGGAACATTGGTGTTTTCATGCCAAAGAACATTGTTAGAGTATGCTTTACATACCTCGTTGTAGATTCGGATACCAATTCAATACAACTTCCCGCCTTTACAAATCACTTATCTACAATGAAATATTTGGCATCTAGTATTAGCAACCCAACACCACAATTCTCTTCCATAATTCCATACAACCACTATTTGCAAAACATTCCAAAAACCAACTTGAACAATACGTTTATGTGTATATATATATATATATATATATATACAATCATCATTTCAATACCACATCATCCCTTCACAATTCAACATAATCCAACATCATTTCCCAATCATCTTTCAACAACAATCAAATAGCATACTTCTTATTCTCACATGCATATATATATATATATATATATATATATATATATATATATATATATACATATTCATATAAATAACACCAACATAATTTACATTCTTACCATAAAATGGCCCTTTTGATTTCGAAGTCCTGTTGGAACAAATAAGGGATGCTTCTCGAAGCCCTCGAGACGATGAACACAACTACGGAATCAATTTGGACTTTCCACGGTTGAATCACAAGATAATTGGAGTTGAAATTAGGCTAGGGTTTCCTTATTCTCAATAATATGATGATAATTGATGGATATAAGACCAATTATATCTATATAATGACCAATTTTCGTCCATGAGATGATGGAAAATGACCATATTGCCCTTAAAAATTTAAGTAAATCCGAATCTGTCCATGGTGGACTGCTTGACAGGCTAAAGTAAATCGGCCATAACTCTTTGCTCCGATATCGGATTTGGGTGAAATTGGTATCTTTGGATATATAATTCAAAGGTATTTCATTTCATATAAACTAGGCCACCCAGTTCATTCTTTACAAGGAGTTATGATCGTTTGAAGTTGACCCTAAAAAACTGTTTTGAGAGGCTGAAGTAAAACGAGTATAACTCCTTCCTCAGATGTTGGATTTGGATGAAACCAATTTAATTGGAAATAAGACTCAAAGATCTTTCTTTTGATAGGTCGCAGCCCTCCCAGTTCATTATATTGAGAGAGTTACGATCGTTCAAAGTCGACCCAAAAAACTGGCAGGCCTCAGTAGTTTGAATTTCCTGCACATTTACTGTTCACAATTATCCCGGCCGCCGTTTTATAGTTTCGAACGTGCTCGATTATATCCGAAACTTATCCGTTTTTGGAAATCTTTATATCATTGGAAAGCTTATTCAATAAACTTCGTATGGAAACATCGACGGGCAAATTCCGATATAAATACAGTCGATTCCTAAACACATATAATCAAACTATACACTTGAAACCATCTCAAAATAATCAATACTCATACTTAAACTCATATATACCTTAGGATCAATACTTATACTCCAACACATATAACCATGGCTAATGCACGTAATTAAGTATGGGGTGTTACATTCTTCTAGGATGAGCCTTAACTTATTTTAATTTTTTCATATGGTGTGATTCATAGATGTATCCCTTAGGAAAACATGATAAGATTCCTTGAGGCTTGTTATTCATTACCAGTTGAGGGTCATTATTGTAGTATCCGTACAACCCATAAAATTCTGTAGTGTGGGTTTTATTGGCATACAATAAATAAGGAAGCTCATAATTTTTCACTAGCCTATGACCAGTGTTAGCATCAGGGCAATATTTCACAATGCCATAAACTCCCCATGACACCTATTTCGGAGTTACGATTGTTTGATATATGGGGGATTGATTTCATAGGCCCGTTCATGAGATCTTATAGTATGAAGTATATTTTGGTGGCAGTTGACTAGGTTTCAAAATATGTGGAGGCCATTGCACTTCCAACCAATGAAGGTAGAAGTGTCACTACCTTTCTGAAGTAAAACATATTTTTGTGATTTGGTACTCTATGCACGATTATCAGTGAAGATAGGTCCCACTTCTACAAACACCTATTTAAGGCCCTAGTTGAAAAATATAGTGTAAAGATTAGGGTGGAAACACCTTATCATCCCCATATAAACGGGCAGTTTGAGGTCTCTAATAGAGAGATCAATTCTATATTGGCGAATACTATGAATTCCAATAAGACTAATAGGTCGAGGAAGTTAGATGATGCTTTATGGGCCTACCATACAAATTTTAAGACACCCAAAGGTGATTCCCCATAATAGGTTATTTACTGTAAGGTGTCACTTGCCAGAGGAACTTGAGCATAAAGCACTAAGGGCACTGAAAAAGTTGAATTTCGAGTGGCATGATACAACTAGGATGAGGTTAAGAAAGGTAAATAAGTTGGATTAATTCTAGTTGGATGAATTCTATATTCTTGCTTATGAGAGCTTTGCTATGTACAAATAAATAATGAAGTTGTATATGCTAGGAAAATTGAGAAAAAGGTGTTTAAACCCAATGATTTGGTCTTGTTGTATAATTTAAGATTTCACTGATTTCCTGGAAAGTTGAAGTCTAGGTGGTTTGGAAAATTCACTATGGTTAGGGCATTCCCTTATAGTGTTGTAGAGCTTAAAAGAGATGGTGAATCACCATTCAAGGTGAATGGGCAGTGTGTGAAGCACTATTAGGGTAATCTTGAAAGGTGAAAGTAATTTATGAGGTCAGCCTTGGCGAATCTAAGTAGCCGGGGTATTAATTCATGCCACATTGTTAAATTAGGCGCTGCTTAGAAGGAAACCAAATGTATATAGTGATTTTTGCTACGACAGAAACAGATGACTATTGAGTTTAAGGTATGTCCTTATTCCCTTGCTCTACATTATTTACATGCACAAGGATAAATTGTAGTCTTTTAGTTGGGGGTGGGGTATACAATAGCCACTGGAGGTTTTATTGCCGTGCATTTTTTCTTTTAGACATGATATGCTTGTATAATCAACATGTCTAGGTTAATTTTGTGTCGTATTATGTTTTATTTCGTATTGTGTTGTATTTTTGTGTAATTAGGAAATTATTTAGTATCTAGGGTAGTTGACATATTTTTGTTTTTGATTTTGGAGAAAAAATAACACCCCTCAAAAAAATTATTTTTAGAACTGAATGTATATATGTGACCATAGTGGATCTTTTTATGTAATTAAGATTAGGGACATGATAATCATTGATAATTTATGCATGAAGCAAATAGGTAGTATCTTGTTATGTGACTGTCATATGTTTGTGAGATACTACATAGTTTCCTTTGTGTGTTAAATCTAGAACTTGCTCAATTAGTCTTGACTAGGTTGCAGGATAGTCGATTAGGAAAGGATCATTGGTCATTTTTTATTGTAGTCCACTTTTAGCCTAAATAACCTTCCATGGTGAATAAGTATTCCTGGACATTCTACACCTCAACTTAGGCAAATCACCTAAGTTGAGGGTGGCTATCATAGAGGTATGAAATTTAAAATGGGTATGAATAAGGGTAGAAGAAGAGAAAAGATAGTAGGGTTGGGTCTGGTAGAAAAAAGAAAGAAAAATAAAAATGGAAAATAAAATAAATATAAAAATAATGAATAAAAAAAATAACACCCAACCTGAATGTGCAATAAATAATAAAAAGGGAGAAGAAAGGGTGGAATAAAAAAAATCAGTTGATAAGTTGACCCCAATGTAAGTGTAGTGCTAAGGAGTCTTATTCACTAAATATATCTATATGTACCATACCAACCCCAAGGCTACATTAAAAGCTGAATAATGTCCTATAGTGATCCTAACTGGATTGTCTGAAAACTAAGTTAAAGAAAATAAGGGCAAGCCTATGGTATTTGATGCACATTGGAGGAACTTCTCTTATGAGTGTGACTATCTCTTGATTGTCCCTGCATTGACATGCATTATTTCATATGATTGAATGGGATTTCTTTGTTGTGAGGTCAAACGGGTTGTATTGTTAGTTGCTTACTTGTTTGAGTAGTATAACTTTCATAAATACATGATTTTTTGTTGCTAATGTAATGTCATATCTTAACTCCTTTATGTCATACTGTTGTGCCTTATGTATCCACACAGTTGGTTTTAAATTGTTGAAGTGGGAGAGGGTAATGTATTTTAGATTACTGATGATTGACTACCTTAGATAGCTTAGAGTTCTCATAGTTAAGTGTTTTTATTAGTTTTGTTATGTTATGTTGCCTGAGGACATGAAAATGTTCTAAGTTGAGCGTGTGGATGTGCTATGGATTCATAGAACTTTTGATGCTTAAAATAATGAAAATATAAAATTTACTTAGGTTGAATTGTGAGATATGATGTGTTTTTTGCTATGCTTTGTAGGCAATTAGGTTTTGGAGCTGTTCTAGAAGAAAGAAGTTAAAGTGGAAGTTTTGGGCCACATAAGTAGGCAGTTACGGCCTGTAGTGCTACCTACAGTCTGTAGTGTAATGACCCTTCAGGTTATTTCTCGTGATTCTGCTTATTTTCACTGTTAGAGATTTTACATAGCTACCCCAAGTCATTTATGTATTGTTGGAACTAATAGTTTGGTTATCGGGTAGTTCATTTTGTTTTTAGAACTATTTACATGTTTAGAAGTCGTTTGTTTCAAATAATCACCATGCAAAAACTTTAGTAAAATGATATTGAATATGAATTCCAACTGCACCAACAACTACTAAATATCAATTTAGGTTGGTAGACCTTTGGCTCGATCCCCAGCACACAAAAACTCATTTCGACCTATTGGATGAAAAGTTGTGAAATTGAAAATTTAGGTGTGGGAGCCACATTTGGTTGAAACAACCTCAGATGGAAAATTTGAGTTCGGGAACACATTTGGAACATTGAAATCAGTATGGTTGCATATTTTCATTTGTTCATATTGGATTTTTAATGCATCCTAAGTCATTGGCTAATACTTTGGATTATTCTAAGTTTAAGTTGTCTTCTAATTTGGGTAGAGATAGCGTGATCGCGTGGGATTTGGTATGATCATGATGGTCGCAATCGCAGCTAGGATGGGAGTTCGATCACCACTCCTGAGGGACTAGGATAGGCCATTTAAAAGCTCTCCTTATCCATAAAATTTGCCATTTCTTCACTGTCTTGATCCTCTAAAACCTTAATAGAGAGAGTAGTCTGTATAGTGTGTGTTAGGTGTTAATTTGGAGCTTAAAAAACTTGCATATTCATGATTTGCATCGAATCTAAGGTAGGTTCCTTTAATTTTAGTGGTTAAATTCTTAATTGTTCGACTAAAGTGTGATATTTGACTCATAGTCTAGAATCTTAGTTAGTTGGATTTGTTACCTTATGAATAGAATGAGAATGCTCTAGTTTCTCTAGTTAGATGGGAGTGAGCTTATTCACTCAACTTATGAGAATGTTGTCCTAGTTGTATAATTGTGCATTGTCTTTTGGTGTTTGGGGTGACTTAACTGTAATACTCGCAGAAGAATTGTCCTATAGAACTAGTGTGGATTGATAAGCCTTTGAGACATGAAATAGACAACCTAGTATGATTTCGGGTAGAAGTTAGACTTGAAGAAGATAATTTGGGATATTAGAAGAAGAACATGACCCTCTTTAAGCTTGAACCATGTGACTTTATTAGTGACCTAGATACTTGTTGAATGCCTAGAATATGCTTTTGGTAATATGATGGCTAACCGTGTGAATGGTTTATGTATGATGTTGATTTTGGGTATAATATGTATACTTAATTGATTATCTTAATTTTGTCACTTGGATAGCATTACAAAGCCTTGTGAATTGAACCTATTCTATGATATCACTTAACTTATTGTCTAGTTTACTATGTAAGCCTTGGATTATTTCATTACTCATATTATGCTCAAGCGTAGTGACTAATGTTATTTTTGTGCCAAAGAATCCATTTTGTGCTAGTATTGTGAATCATGCCTAATAAGCCAGATCCTAGAAAGAATAACCATGATTTCTAATCGAGAATGCTAATAATCATGTCAAGCTCGGTAATGTGTAGAGTATTTATACCATATGGATATGCATATTCATGCACTTAACTATTATAATGTTTTGAAAATGCATGGTGAGATACTATGATTTGTCTTTCCTTGCTTCTCTTACACTATTATTTGTGGGGCTTGTACTTATTAATATTTCAGATATATATATATATATATTGATGTTATGATGAGTATTGATGGTATAGTAAATGTTGATGATATTATGAGGCCCGATAAGTTCGGAGGACATATTGATAATATTATGATACCTAGAAATTCCAAAGGATATATTGATGAAACTTTGATGCCTGGTGTATCCGTAGGACATATTGATGATATTATGATGCCTGGTAAGTTCGGAGGATATATTCATGATATTATGATTCCCGGTGTATCCGAAGGACATATTGATGATGTTATGATGCCCAGTAAGTTCAAAGGATAAATTGATAACACTATGATGTCGGTTACATATGGAAGATATATTGATGTTATGATGATGCCCGTCACATTCGAAGGATATGTTGATGCTATTATGATGCTCGTACATTGAAAGAATATGTTGATGGTATTATGATGGCCGGTATATCCAGAGGATATATTGGTGATATTTTGATGCCCTGTACATCAGAAGGATATATTGAAATTATGTTATGGTAAACATTTACATGAATGTTTATGTGTAATAATGACTTTATGTGATTACACGTGTGTGTACCTTAGATATGATGTTAATCTTGGGATGTTGGTAATAATTCCCCAATCCAAATCACTTGTTTAGTGCTGTGATTCTCACTAGTGTTAAATTGTGAGTAGAAATAGAATATGCCAAGCAAAGAGTTAAGGCTAATTAGTAGTGGAATCTTGTGTAGAAGTAAGAAGTCACCTAGTGGGTATGTTTGGCTTTAATAAAGGAATAACTAAGGAATATTACCAACTTAATTAAGTTTTTTGGTAACTATTTCACTACTATGTGAGTATCTTACTTGATGACTAGAAGTCTAGAATACTAAGTAATGAACTTTGATTGTTGAAATGTGATAACTAGCATTTGTGGTTGTTATGTGGTCAAATGGTGATAATAGCTTAGCATTAGTGATGATTAATGGTATTGATGACTAAAGTATAATGTCGTTGGGTTGTTAATTGAGGATTTGTATATTTTGAGGATTTATAAATTTTTATGTTAGATAGTAAGTGGCATTGGTTGATAGATAGATGTGTACATTGGGTGATAAGTAACCTTGTTCCTATATAATGAATTGTGCGCCTATGATAACTAGAGGTAACCCTTGACCCAACGAAATTTATGGATTAATAGTGCACTTTTACTAGACATGGATGCTAAATATTTATTGAATAATAGTTAGTATTGTCTCGTGATTGAGGTTTAAGTAAAGAATTGGTTAGGCTATAAAGAAGACCCTTTAAGGACTAGTGAATTAGTGGCCTAATAATAATGAGAGTTAGTTAATAATGACTAAATAGAATGTATCAATATCATGGGTATCTAAATGTCAATAAGACTATGTTTATGATTACCTTGGTATATGTTATTTCAATTGCAGTAATTGATAATGATTATAAATCTTGGCAATGACTATTGATGGGATATGTTGTAATAGTAGATGAATTTGAACCAGTTATATATATACATAACTTGTATGTATTGATATGAGATGTCATATTATTATTCTAGTTGATTAGTTATTTAGTACAGTGATGATGAAGATAATTTAGGTTTGATTTTGTAACTTGACATAGAGATATTGTCTTGCATTATATCATCTTTATATCATAAATTAGCTCAATCGACCGATGATGCCTACTGAGTACTCGTTGTTTTGGTACTCATACTACGTTTTTTGTACCTTTTTGGTACAGACCCAAGTACTAGTTGTTGCCGCTGTGTTGAGATCATGTTATGTTGATCATTCAGATACAGGCTAAGATCTTAGAGTTTCGAGTTGCATATTTCACCTCTATCCTTATTCTATCATTTGTATTCAAGATGGATGTATAAGACTATTTTGACTTTGAATTGTATTTCCTATTGTCGAACTTAGATGCTCTTGCAATGATATTACTAGGTCATGGGATTGGCGTCCGTAGTAGATTGTTTATTTTGAAATATTATTGTTTATGATTGTGTTTGTTTATTATGGCCATTATTGGGCATTTCTATTAAAGTAACCCATTGCATTAGCTCCCAGTTACGGCATTGGATTACCTACTAGTGGGTCTAAGTCGGTGACATCTTGGCTCGTGAATTGGGCCATGACAAATTGGTATTAGATCCTAGATTTCACTGGTATAAGAGCAAGTGACTAATAGAGTCCTGTGGATCGGAATGCTGACATCTATTTCCTATTTTTTAAAGGTTATGGGAAATTCTTAAGAGTCCTTCATTTTTTTTTCACTCATATCATGCTAAGAGTCTAAGTTAGTTTGTCCGATATTTTCTTGACTTTACTCTTTCACAGATGCCTAGGAGTCATGCTACAGCTATGCATGAGGAGGGTCTCGAGATTGAGCTCAGGGATCTTACTCTTATTTTAGGATAGCCTCGTGATGTTTCCCTAGTTAGGGATCAGAATGAGCCTCCCCCAAACCCTATTCTTACACCTGAGCTAGAGATTCTTATGCCGCAGCCAGGGACTATCCTAGGCTCGACCAGGTTTTTTTTCCTTCTTCTTTACTTAGAGATGCCTTGGTTAATATTTTGGGTATTGTTGATGGTACGAAGACTACTAGGGAATGAGTGTAACCTGTAGCTACAACTCATATAGTTGAGGTTCCTCTTATGTCGGTAGTTTTTTAGTAGATAGATGCTCAACCAATTTTGACCAGCTTGTTATGTCTACTAAGGAGCAGGAGATGCTAGGTAGTTTTTTGAGGTTGGCTTCGTGTAGGTTTTTTGGTGCTCCTTGAGAGGATGCATTTGAGTTTCTTACTGCCTTTGAGAATAAACTTCATGATTTAGGACTTATTGAGACTCGTGGTGTGGATTACACTATATTTTTGTTGGATTTGACTTCTCGACACTGGTGGAGAGGCCTTATGAGTTCTAGGCTAGTTGAATCTTTTCCCCTATCATGGACTAAGTTCTCTAAGATAATCTTAGAGAAGTATATGCAATGCAGCCTTAGGGATCGACTGAGGGATTAGTTCTCTAGATTGTAGTAAGGTTCTATGTCAATCGTCGAGTATGAGGCCTATTTTCATAAGTTGGATAGGAATACAACTTCTATTTAAGATACCAAGTATTAGAGAGATTGCTGATTTGTGAGAGGATTGAGACTCCCTATTTGGATGGCTACTCATAGTCTAGTTGTTCTGGTTAGTACCTTTTAAAGGTTTTTTATCATGCTAGAGTGATAGAGGACATGCATCATGTGGGTCATGATAAGAAACCCAAGTATCAGGGTGGATTTGGTAGGAACCATAGTAGTTTCCAATTCAAAGGTTGTAATTCTCATGTTGGGCATCCTCCACATCTATCTTATCAGACTCAAAGTAAGATAGTCCACCAGTTGAGGCAGCTCTTCAGACTACTACAGAGGTCAATTTGGTATTAGGGTTGACCTTGTAAGGTCGGTGATCAATATTAGAGAGGTTCATCTACAGGATATACTACGTGTGGTGGTTACTTTGGTTTGGCCAAAATTGTGAGTTCTAGTTCTGCTCATGACTCTTGTTTTACTTGTGGGCTTTCTAGTCATTTTTTGAGAGATTTCTTGAGTCATAGAGTGATGGTTGCTTCAGACTATGGTATTATTCCTATTAGGGTAGTTTATCCCTCATGTAGAGGTTATTGGTGAGGTTGTAAGGGTGGTTAATACTGTGCTCGAGGAGATAATCAGGTAGGCAATACCGGAGGTCGTTCAGGTGGGAAGCGCGGTCAGTTATAAGTTGTACCTGCTATCCCAAAGGCTTAGATTTTTAATATTGTTGTGACAGGTATAATTTTAGTTTGCTGCAAGTCGACTCTTGCTTTTTTTGATTCTAGATCAACTTATTCTTATATATTTTCTTATAATGTACCACAATGGGACTTGACTAGTTATTTATTATCTTTGCCATTGTACATATCTACTCCCGTAGGTGATTCTTTAGTAGTGAATTTAGTATTCAGGTCAAGTGTTATGACAGTTAGTGATGTTGATCTTATTATTCTTGATATGTTGGATTTTGATATTATTCTAGGAATGGACTTGTTATCCTACTATCATGCAGTCATGGATTATTTTTCCAAGACCGTTATCTTAGCCATGTTTGGCGTACCCCCAGTTATGTGGTAAGGAGTGGTTAGCTACAAACCAATAGAGATTATTTCTTATGTTTTTGCTAAAAGGCTTATATCAAGAGGTTGCGAGTCTTATCTTTCTTATGTATGTGATACTCGTGTAAATAGTCTGTCGTTTGACTCTATTCCTATTGTTTATGAGTTTCCTGATGTGTTCCTTACCGACCTACATGGTATTCCCCCCGATCATGAGATTGAGTTTTTTATTGATCTTAAGCCTGGCACCCAACCTATTTCTATAGCACCTTACTGTATGGCTCCTGCTGAAGTTGAGGACCCGAATTCTCCACTTTAGAATCTTTTTGGGAAGGGTTTTATTAGACTAAGTGTATCCCCATGGGGAGCCCCTATTTTTTTGTAAAGAAGAAAGATGGTTCAATGTATATGTGTATTGATTATAGTCAGCTTAATAAGGTGACAATGAAGAACTGTTATCCTATGCCTTGCACTGATGATTTGTTCAACCAGCTTCAGGGCGCAGCCGTGTTTTCTAAGATATTTTTGAGGTCCGGTTATCACCACTTGAGGATTCGGGCTGAGGATGTCCGAGATAGCTTTCAGGACCAGTTATGGTCATTTTGAGTTTTGGTGATGTCTTTTGGTCTGACTAGTGCCCCAGCTGCATTCATGGATTTGATGAACTACATGTTTAGACCCTATCTAGACTCCATTATTGTGTTTGTTGATGAAATTCTTGTGTATTTAAGGAGTAGTAAGGAGCTTGCATAGAACTTAAGTATTGTGCTTCAGACCTTGCGAGATCATGTGTTTTTTGCTAAGTTCTCCAAGTGTCAGTTTTGACTGGAGTCAGTGCCATTCCTTGGACGTATGGTGTTTGAAGTTGGTATTATGGTGGACCCAACTAAGATTTTCATGATTCATGATATGCCTAGACCTATATCTCCGACTGAAGTTCGTAGTTTCATTGGTTTGGCTGGTTATTATAGGTGCTTTGTTGGGAGCTTTACAACTATTTCATCCCCTATTACTAGATTCACTCAAAAGGAAGTTCCTTTTCGATGGTTCGAGGAGTGTGAGTTGAGCTTTAGAAAGTTAAAGGATTGTCTTACTTGAGCTCTAGTGTTAGCTCTTGCTTTTGAGGTTGAGGGATTCATCATTTCTTGTCATGCTTTTGGTGTTGATCTTGGTTGTGTTTTAATGCAGCAAGATCGTTTCATTGCTTATACTTCTAGATATCTTAAAGTGCATTAGCGTAACTACCCCACTCATGATTTAGATTCGGAAGCTATAGTTTTCGCGCTCAAGATTTTGAGGCATTATTTGTCTGCATTATAAGATTTTCACTGATCATCTAAGGCTTCATCATCTTATGACCAAGAAAGAGTTTAATGCTCACAAGCTTAGATGGATTGAGTTGTTAAAGGACTATGATATTTCCATATTGTCATCCGAGTATGGAAAATGTAGTAGTTGATGCCTTGAGTCGCAAAGTAGTGAGTATGGGTTTCTTGGAGTGCATATTAGTTTTTCAAAAGCCCATGGCATGGGTTATTGAGTCCTTAGCCAATTTGATGTTTTCCCTTGATATTTAGGATCCTACGAGGATTTTGGCTTGTGTGGAGGTGAGGTCCTCCTATTTGAGCAGATTTCTGATCGTCATTATGAGAATAGAAAGTTGTGTTTTCTGCTTGATTAGGTGGTGAGTGGTGAGTCTGGGAGTCTCACCATTGATTCCGATGGTATTTTGAGATTCTAGGGTTGTATTTGTATTCCCCGGCTTTATGATTTGATTTCATCTATTCTTTATGAGGCTCATAGCTCTAGATATTCTATTCATTCTGGCATAAATAAAATGTATAGAGATTTGAGGAAGCATTACTGGTGGGATGGTAGGAAGAGAGATGTGGCATATTTTGTGGTTCGTTGCCTATGTTATCAGCAGGTTAAAGTCGAGCATCAACATCCAGGTGGATTGAATCAAGGATTCCCTATTCTCAAGTGGAAATGGGAAAAGATTACTATAAAATTCATTAGTGGTTTACCTCGTACATCTTGTGGTCAAGACGACGTTTGGGTTATTGTGGATCGTTCGACTAAGTCAACATATTTGATTCCTATTTAGATGACCTTCAGTGCTGAGAGATCAACCCAGATTTTTGTTTGGGAGATAGTTCATTTGCATGGAGTGCCTATTTCTATCATATCAGATCGTGGATCTATATTTACCTCGAGATTTTAGAGAGCATTCCAGGAGAATTTAGTTACTCGAGTTGATTTTAGTAAAGCCTTTCATCCGTAGATAGATGGTCAGTCCGAGTGGACTATTTAGGCACTCGAGAATATGCTTTGAGCATATGTTATGGATTTTAGAGGACAGTGGGATCAACATTTAACATTGGTAGAGTTCACCTACATTAACAAGTATCATTGGAGTATTGAGATGGTGCATTATGAGGCTTTGTATAGTAGGAGAGGTTGTTCTATGATAGGATAATTTGAGACTTCTAAGGTGAGACCCCGTAGTACAGATTTTCTTTAGGATACATTGGATAGAGTCAGGGTGATTCAAAATAGGCTGAGAGCAGCCTAGACTAGGAAAAAGGCATATGCTTACCGTAGGAATCATGCCTTAAGATTTGGAGATAGTGACCATGTATTCATTCGTGGTTCACCCATGAGGATTGTGAGGAGGTTAGGAAAGAAGGGTAAGCTCAGCCCTCGATATATTTTTCCTATTGAGATTTTCTGTGTAGTTGGCAAGGTGGCCTATGAGTTAGCCTTGCCACAAGATTTTGTTGTTGTTAATCCGGTTTTCCATGTCTGTATGTTGTGAAAGTATATTTCTAATCTATCTCATCTGCTTTGGTAGGATTCAGTCCCATTAGACGAGCATTTGACCTCTGTGGAGGGGCCCATGCTTTTTTGCTAGTGATGTAAGGCAGTTGCGTACTAGAGATATTCCTATAGTTAAGGTTTAGTAGAAGTACCGTCCAGTGGAGGAAGCTACTTGGGATATCAAGAGCAATGTGTGGGCCATGTATCCTGTTTGTTTAAAGCTTCTGGTATTTTCTTCATCCTTAAATTTTGGGGATGAAAGTTCCTTAGTAGTGGATGTTATAATCACCCTTTAGGTCATTTCTTGTGATTCCACTTAATTTAGTATTTAGATCTTTTCCATAGATGCCCTAAGTCATTTATGACTTACTGGAACTGATAGTTCAGTTATTGGGCAGTTTGTATGATTCTTAGAACTATTTCCCTACTTAGAAGTCTTTATCATTCCAAATAGCCACCAAGCAAAAACATCAGTAAAACAATATCGTATGTGAATTCTGACTGTGCCAAAAACTCTAGAATAACGATTTTAGATTGGGTAGACCATTTGTTTAGGTCCCACCGCACCTAAACTCATTTCAACCTATTAGTCGAAAAGTTGAGAAATTGAAAATTTTGGTGTGCAGCCCACATTTGGTCGAAACAACCTCAAATGGAAAACACGAGTTTTCTAATGCATCTGGAACGTCAAAATAAGCATGGTTGCATATTTTGTTTGCTCATATTTGATTTCAAATACATTCTAGGGCATTAGGAAAAACTTGTAATTATTCCAAGTTTTAGCTGTCTTCTAATTTCACTAAAGATAAGGCGATCGTGTGGGAGTTGGTATGATTACAATGGACACAATTTTGGCTAGCGTGGGTGCGCAATCGCCACTCCTAAGTTCCTGGGGTGGGCCATTTAAACACTCTCCTTGGCCAAAAATTTGCCATTTGTTTATTTTTTTAGCATCTAATACCCTAATGGAGAGAGTAATCTTTATAGTATGTGTTAGATGTTGATTGGGAGCTTAAACAATTTGTATATTCGTTATTAGAATCGAATATAAGGTAAGATTCCTTCAAATTTTGTGGTTAAATTCTTGATTGTTAGACCCAAAATCCAAAATAGTTTGAGGTTTGATTTTATCCCCAAATATGGTTGCTTCGCACAAATTGCTCGAGGGATATGACTCCCTAATAGTATTTAAACAATGGTATGGTCTCAGAAACTTATTTTTCGTATATAGGACCCACATGGGTGTTTTTGGTATCGTTTTGGACCCGAAGCATAATGATGTAATATGGGTGTTTTTATTCTCTTAATAACGGATAGATTATGTTTTTGATTGCGTGGCTCATTGAAGAAGCTTCGAGGAATGGGAAAGCAGATATTATTGGTTTGTGAGCTATTTGGATTCAAGGTGGGTTAGGCTTACTTGTAGATAGATTGAGCTTTATTATTTTATGACTTTGATATCTTTATAAGATTTGGTGGGGTCTTAGATGTTGAATGGTATATAGAAATGTTTGGGTTTAGTTGAATCAATTAGGCCTTGTTTACATTAAGTGTTATATTTGACTCATAGTATAGAACCTTGGTTAGTTGGATTTGTTACCTCATGAATAGCATGAGAATTCTCTAGTTTCTCTAGTTAGATGGGAGTGACCTTGTTTACTCAGCTTATGAGAATGTTGTCCTAGTTGTATAATTGTGAATTGTCTTTTGGTGCTTGGGGTGACTTACCTGTAATACTTGGGGAAGAATTGTCCTATAGAACTAGTATGGATTGATAAGACTTTGAGACATGATGTAGACAACTTAGTATAATTACGGGTAGAAGTTAGACTTGAAGAAGATAATTTAGGATACTAGAAGCGGAACTTGACCCACCTTAAGCTTGAGACATGTGACTTCATTAGTGACCTACATACTTGTTGAATGCCTAGACTATGCATTTGGTAATATGATGTCTAACCCAATGAGTGTTTTATGCATAATGTTGATTTTTGAGATAATGTGTATACTTGATTGATTATCTTATTGTCATTACGTGGATAGCATTGCAACGCCTTGTGAGTTGAACCTATGGCTATGCTATCACTTGACTTATTTTCTAGTTTACTATGTGAGCCTTGAATTATGTCGTTACTCATATGTACTCAAGCCTAGTGACCAAACTTATGTTTGTGCTAAAGAACCCCTTTTGTCTAGTATTGTGAATCATACATAATAAGAGAGATTCTAGAAAGTATGACCATGACTTGTAATCGACCATGCTAATAATCATGTCAAGCCTGGTAATGTGGTGAGTGTTTATACCTATGGATATACATTTCTATGCACTTACTATTATAATGTATTGAAAATGAATGGTGACATACTATTAGATGTTTTTCCTTGCTTCTCTTACACTATTGTTTGTGGGGCTTGTACCTATCAATGTTTTGGCTATATATATATATATATACATATATACATATATATATTTATGTATATATATATTTATGTTATGATGAATATTGATGCGAGGTGAATGTTGATGCTATTGTAATACCCCGTAAGTTTGGAGGATATATTTAATGATGATGCTCAGTATGTCTGAATGACATATTAATGATATTATGATACCCAGCAATTCTTGAGGATATATTAATGATATTATGATGCCTGGTGTATCTGGAGGACATATTGATGATATTAAGATACCCGGAAAGTATGGAGGATATATTGATGATATTATGATTCCCGGTGTGTCTGGAGGACTTATTGATGATATTATGATTCCCGGCAAGTGTAGAGGATATATCGATGGAATTCTGGTTCCCAGTACATCTAGAGGGTATATTGATGTTATGATGATGCTCAGTACATCCGGAGGATATGTTGATGATATTATAATGCCAAGTACATCTGGAGGATATATTGATGATATTATGGTGCCAGGTACATCTAGATGATATATTGATGATATTATGATTCTCGATACATTCAAAGGATATATTGACATTAGGTATGGTAAACGTGTGCAGATATGGTTGTGTGTGATTATGCCTTTATATGATTACACGCATGTGTGCCTTAGATAAGATGTTAATCTTCGGATATTGGTTATAATTCCCTGATCCAAATCACTTGTTTAGTGGTGTGGTTCTCACTAGTGTTAAATGGTGAGTAGAAATAGAACATGCCAAACAAAGAGTTAAGGCTAATTATTAGTGGAATCTTGTGTAGAAATAAGCATTCACCTAGTGGATATGTTTGTCTTGAATAAAGTAAGTAACTAAGGAATATTGTCTATTTAAATGAGTTATGTGGTAACTAGTTGACTACTAAGTGACTATCTTACTTGATGACTAGAAGTCTAGAATACTAAGTAATGTACTTTGATAGTTGAAATGTGATAGCTAGAATTTGTGGTTGTTATATGGTCAAATGGTGATAATAGCTTATTATTGGTGATGATTAATTGTATTGATGAATAAAGTATAATGTCGTTGGGTTGCTAAATAAGGATTTGTATGTTTTGATGCTACATAGTAATACGCGTTGGTTGATAGAAAGATGTGTACATTGGATGATAAGTAACCTAGTTCCTATATTATGAGTTGTATTCCAAGTAAGCTTTGACCCAACAACATATATGGATTAGTATTGCACCTTGACTAGATGTAGATGTTGGCTATTTATTGATTAATAGTTAGTGTTATCTGGTGATTGAGGTTTATGTAAAGAATCAATTAGGTCATAATGGAGACCCTTTAATGATTAGTGAATTAGTATACTAATAATAATGAGGGTTGGTTAGTTAATAATGACTTAATAGAATGTATCGATATCATGGGTATCTAAATGGTTATATGACTATGGTTATGATTTATTTGGTATATGTTATTTAATTGCAATAATTGATGATGATTATGAATCTTGGCAATGACTGATGATGGGAAATATGGAAACCATTGATGAATGTGAGTCGGTTATATGTATATATATATATATATCTTGATAAGATGATGATTTGATCTATGGATGCACTCTCCGATGGTATGGGATGCCAAGATGATTTCTTTACTTTATGTTCTATTGGTTTTACTTCTCGATGGCATGGGACATCATGGTGAGTTCTTTTACCTTATGCTCTAATGAATGTATGTGCATTGAATGTGGTATTTATGCAGTTGTGATTGTATTAATGTCGTTTTATACTTTCGGATTGATTGCTTATTTTATATGACAATTTTTGTATGTATTGTTATGAGATGTCGTATTATTGTTCTAGTTTATTAGTTATTTTGTACAGGGACGATGAAGACGATTCAGTTTTGATTTTGCACCTTGACTTAGAGATATTATGTAAGGCCCTGCAAAGTTTCCTCGTAGTTTGAGACTTAGAGCAGTCGAATAGAGTCTAATTCCGACCTTATAAGATTGATAAAATACTTCCAAAGTGTTGAGTGTTTTCATCTTGTTGAATTCTCTTTAAAATGACTTCCTATAGTGTGGGAAATTGAGTTATCTTTCCAACAATACCCTTTTATTTCGAAATCTAATGTTAGAGTAGAAAGATAGGGCCGTTTCCAGAAAATAGTGAAGTCGCCCAGGTGCGATGGAGATATCCGACGGACTATCGAAAGGGCGAAGGGTTGTCGCTCCCCACCGTCAAAGAGAGGTATATCATCAGTTCACTGACTCAGTGCGATGGAGAGGGCCGATGGACCATCGGTCCTCTGACGGTCGTTGCACTCCACCATCACAAAGAGGCAGTGAATGAGTTCCGTAGATGATGCGAAGATGAGGTCCGACGGACCATCGCACCCACCGTTGTAGTCGAGACAGAAACTCACTTTTTGGACGATGTTCGACGGTCAGGACCGACGAACTATCGCAGGTCCCGCGCAGTAATTTAAACACATTTTTAAAAAGGGCATTTTTATCTTTTCCACTCTTTGAAGCCCTCATATATATTCCAGATGAAGCAACTGGCTTCATTATCCATCTCTAACATAAGAAGCTAGGCTTTTCTCTCTGAATCAAATAAAAAATTCCTCTCCAAGGAATCTAAGAGATCACCATAGATTGTGCAAGTGAGTTGAGAATTGAGTTTCCCAAGTTTAAAGGCTTCAAGAACCCACTCCCAAGAGTAAGAAGAGGATGTTTATACCAATCTTGTCCACCCAATTTTAGAATCTAAGGTATGTGGGGTTTTGAACAAGGGTAACCCTTTCACCCTTGTACCTAAAAGGCTTATTTACATCATTATTTTCTTGAAATCTATGAGGTTTTGCATGAATTTGAGTAGGGGGTTTTCACCCACTATTATTGAATGCATTATTTTTGATATTTTCCATGAATTGAGAGTCAAATGACATGATTGTTGCATGTTTTCTTGAGAAATTAGAGTTGGGTCTAAAGACTATGATTTTAATCTTTGAGAAGCTAATATTTGTAATGTTTGAGATTTTGAAATATATGAATATATTGAGATATATTGTTGTAGCTTCCAGATTTCTACACGAGTGATGAATCTATATGCTATCTATTATGCTTTTGTTGAGTTTTAACATAAGATTGAACTATGGGTTAGTAAGCCCTACTTGAGGCTTGCAATTTTATGAACTCTTGTGCTATAAGCACCCATGATTTGAGTATTTTGAGATTATTGAAAAATGATTTGACCTAATGGTCATAGAGCTTTGAAATCCACTTCACTATATGAGATTACAGATTTGATTTTTGGGTTCGTGGTGAACCATGAGATTATTTCTAAAAGTGGATTTTTATTAGATGAGTGCAGATAATCTAAAAGGAGTAGTATTTATCACCGAGTGGGTAAGTTGCTACGGTTTGTTACCTCAAAACTACGTGCCACCGTAGGTTGGTCCTGAGGCCAATTTTATTATTGGGCCTAAGGTCGAGTTAATATTGGGACTGAGGCCGAGTTTCATTTAGTGATCACTAGACCTAGGTTATACTCCCTGGCAAAGAGTATGATGCTCCTCCCCAACGTGGGTTCTATTTATTAGGAGGAACAAATGTTGGACTCCATGTAGCTCGCATGGTTTATGTCGGTTAAGAGAACCTCCCTTGACATTTAAACTTCGAGATCAACTACTTTCTTGAAAACTAAAGTATTTTCCCTTTCTATGAGCTATTTTCCTAATGATAAAATTGCAAGATCGTTCCCTAATTAAAGTATTTCCTTGATATGAGTTATTTCCCTAAATGAAAGTATTCTCCCTTGATATGGCATTTTCCATAAAGCTTTGAGATAAGTTATTTCTTTAAACTAGAGTATCTTTACATTGAGGTTGAATGATTTCCCTAATGCTTGAAATGGGATGTTTTCCTAAAGTGAATGAAATGCCTTCAAGTATGTTTCCAAGTTATATGATTCCGTATTCCAATTATTTGAGATCAAAGAACTATGAAATTTTGATCATTAAAGAATTTTTACTCTCCATAAGACATAATCATGAGTTGAAAGTATTGTTTAAAGTTTCTTAGTCTTTGAGTATTGACAATAAGAGAAGGTTTTTGATTTCAAGGTTAAAGAATGATGACTCACGAGATTTGTGTTTTATGCTCAATTCAACATGATTTATGAGTTCTATATTTTATACTTGTTCAAGCCATACGAGTCATCCCATATTGCATGCATGATTTGATTGAAGAAGATCGATTCTATTTTATATACATGCATTCACCCCCGTATACTCAGTACATTCCAAGTGCTAATCCACGTATATGTCTATGTTCTACCTTGTCTTATAATGTAGGTTCAGGTGCTCAGTCCCAGCCGCGTCAGTGATTTTCAAGTGCCTATACCTACATTCCTGCAGTGGTGAGTCCTCATGGTTCGAGGACCTATATTCAGATTTTTCAGTACTTGAGAGACTATGTTTTACCTTCAGTTTATTTAGAGTCAGTTGGGGACCTGTCCCAATGGCTCTCTAGATTATGGAATTGTAGAGGCTTTGTAATACTAGTATCATACTTTGGTTGTGTTGAGGGTTTAGTATTGAGGTCTTGTTGAGATTTTTTGTTTTATAGTCATTTGGACTGAGTACCTTTTCCCCGTATTTTCCTTTCATGTGATATATCTATGCTAGTGTTTGAATTATGTCATCTTGAAATGAGTGTTATTAGTAGAAATCGGCTCAAAGGGTTATCTTGGACTATTTGTAGCCTCAAGCACCGTGTGGTATCCCAGGAGGTGATTTTGGGTCGTTACATATTATCTGGCATTATATTATCTTTATATCATAATTTAGCTCAGTTGGCCAATGATGCCTACTGATACCAGTTATTTTGGTACTCATACTACACTTCTGTACCTTTTTAGTGTAGACCCAAGTACTAGTTTTCTACACTGAGTTGAGATCGTGTTGTGTTGATATTCTTGAGATAGGGCAAGCTCTTGGAGTTTTGAGTCCCCTGCTGCCCTCCAATATTTATTCAGTCTTTTGTATTCAAGAAAGATGTATAAGACTATTTAGACTTTGAGTTCTATTCTTAGATTTTGAGTCTTATTCTTATTACCAGGTCATGGTGTTGGTATCCGTAGTTGATTGTTTATTGTGGAACATTGTTTCTTATGATTTTGTTCATTTATTATGGCCCTTGTTAGGCATTTTTACCAATGTAACTCATTGACTTAGCTTCAGGTTATAGTGTGGCTTACCTATTGGTTGGTCTTAGTAGGTGCCATCACGACTCTTGAATAGAGTCATGATAGTAGGTTCCAAAGTAGTTATCAGAAATTGAGATCCAAAAGCTCAAAAGTTTAGAAAAGAAGGCCCTATCGTTGGCGTAGGGCACCTACGGCTTGTAGGGTCCACCTATAATCCATAGGTGCAACTGTATGTTTCAGAAAAGAAAATACTAGAGAGTTTTTGTGGTGTTTAAAGATCAGGTCACCTACATGGAACCACCTATATCCCATACGTGCCACTTGCACCCTGCAGGGGGCATAATAGGTGCCCACCAGCCTTGATTTTCTTTATTTGTTTGGGAGTTGTTTCCCGGGGTTTCCTTGTAACCTATATATACCCTTTTGACATCTTTTAGTTAGTTTACACACTCTATATACTTAATAACATATATTTGATTCCAAGATTATATCTTGATCTTGGGATTACTCTGTATTGATTTTTTTTGTTTATTTAGTTACAAACTTTGGGTTTTATTCATTAATTATTGTGATATTATTTTAATGTCTTCAATTATGAATTCTTTTGATTTTATTACAATCATGAGAGGCTAATTTCCTGAGCTAGGATTGTAGGAACCATGGATAAATAATGAAGTAGGGGAAGTGTTTAATCCTTCTAGATAGTTGTTGTTGTATGCATTGTGATTTTATTCATACTTATTGCTTTCTTAATAGTTGCAAAAATTAGGATCCAACTTGTATTCACTATGAACCTGAGAGGCGGTACATATTCGGAAAAGTAGGACACGACAGTGAATTAGGGTTAATTTAGATTAAGAGAAAATAGTATAAACTGGGGTCCAAGGTAATGGTTAGTAAGGCGTCGTTTTGAGTCCGAGAGGACGTGAGTGAAATTCACCAAAGTATAATGAGGGTGGTTGGTGATACCTAATTTACCAGATTCTACTTGCACCGCATTTTGATAGTTAGATTGAGCATGAGAAGCCTACTAGTTAGAAGAAAGGGGGAACACAAGCCTAGTGTTTATTTCTGATTGTTTACAATTGATGATTTTGAGTTCAATTACTTGTTGGAGATTATTACCTCAAACCCTCCATTAACTTTGAATACTTCCCATTGATTCCAATAAACTAGAGAGACAAGTCCATGTATTTCATATGGGTTCGACCCTAACCTGAGTTGGGTTGCTTTTCTTGGCAGTGATCACTTTATCTTTAATTAGAAGTGTAGTTTGTGGGTTGATAACTCTACACTCAACAAAATATCTCCATCATTACTTGACCTCTACCTATAATTGAAATGTCACAAACTTCATACCATAATTTTCCACAATGCCCATCTTTTGTAGACACGTATGATACTCGATCAAGAACTCAAATGCCTCTTTTGAAATAGTACCCTGAAACTATGGAGGTTTCATCTCCATGAACTTACAAAAATGTCCATACTCATCATCAGTATAACTAGTCCCAATACCTATCAAGGAAAAACTATTATCTTAAAGCCCTCGTCCATCTGAGGAGCTACTGTAGCGACAAATTGGAAGATTTGAGACAAAAATACAGGAACATCTAGAGTAGTATCGGGGCCATCTAAACTACTCAAAAACCCAACACATGTTGAATCGACTCTGCATATATAGGAACCTGAGTTGCACCATTCTACATGGGTACCTATTCCCTATAACCAGCTCTTACTCCTCCTCAACCACCATCTCTTCATTCTAAACCAAATCTCGAGCATCTTATTGTGGGGATAGGGACTGTAATCTCTGGATAGTGAGTCCTTCAGCTTCTTGGTCTCCACCTTGATAGTTGAATACCCTTTTTCTCTCCTTTTTGTTCTACACCTAACTAAATTTTTTCCCTAAACTACAACTTCAATGATTGATTTTGATGTTGGCATTGGTGTTGTTGGTGTTTTTGCAGTTTCTCAGGTTGAACAAATGTTCACTATCAACAAAAAACTGAAGAAAATTAGATATCAAATTGGATCACCAGATAAAAATTAAAATTAAGAACTAACATAAAAGGAAGAAAGAAGTGAAAAGTTTTCCTAAAGTCCTATAGCCTCTTGAATAAAAGTACATACGTCATTGTACCATTCTACAAAAATCTACAAGAACTATACTTATATTATGAAATTGATGAACCTAGTTTATTTATACTATCTTTGCCACAACCCAACCAGTCCTAAGTTCCACCCACTCTAACTTTGCAATGGGAGAACCATATAATCCAACTCTCAACCAATTAGAAAAGGAATTTAATAAATCATCTTCAACCTTTTCTACTATCCAACTTAATAAACATAATATTAGCAAAATAATTTCATTACTAACTTATTTAATATGGGAATCAATTGATAGTGCAGAAGTATCTCTATTTATTACAACTTGCAGGACCCAAGAGTCATCGTACAAGAACTTAAAAATATCCAAACAAAATTTCAAAAACATTATCTTGAATATAAAATAAACATATATTTCATTTTTCCAAAACAAAGGGCATGAACAAAATAAATATTATTCAATGGTTGACCAAAGATAGTGCTTACCCTTGAATTGATGTTGGACATGAATAGTGTTGAGGTCTCATCTTGAAAGATGGAACATGATCTGCACTAAAGAAAAAGAAGACTATAGGCATTGTCAGTACAATAATAAAGTACATGTAGGTATCATCCGCCGATTTATCCCAGTATTGTATAAATAAGAAAGTGAAATGTAGGTTAGAAGCTATCAAGACATAACTAACAACTAGTTGACAAATAAATGATAATCATAAGACTTAAACTCACTAGAAAACAGGTTTACAAGTACATCAAGTACACTTAGGCATATTCCTTAATCAATAGCCATCATAGTAAATGTGCAAATAATATGATGATGGCAAGCATGAAAAATATATACATATACAAGGGTTAGTAAGGACCCTCAACTATGACCTACAAGGAACAATCTTAATTGGCATGGTAACAAATCCAATGATAGGTCTACGTGACACTTGATCCAAACAATAAAATTAATGTGACACTTGAACTAAATATATCTCAATATCAATCTAAAACCAATACTTAATGCATGATAAAGTGAACAATCACAAGTAATGCTGGAAGCTAATCAGTAATATTTAACATACATATAAGGACAGAGTCAAATCAATTCTATACTATATTTTAATGATAACCTACCTCAATTCCTTGCCTAAAACAATTTTGGCCATAGTCTTGCATTTCTTTAATTTTGTACGTTCTTGATCTATAAGAAATAAGCATGTATGATTAAACATAATAATTCATATTTTAAGAATAAGCATATATTCTACAAGTTAAACCTATGAACTTGAACTAGTTCATGAATCTAGAGTTTTCTACCCTTTAACCTCTTAAATTAACATTTTTAACTTATAAGAATGAATTATATTATAAGATGTGTGTTCTAACACCCTAGGATCAACAACTGAAAATGTCATCATTTTGTACCAATTCATTAAAATCATAAACCTACGGCTAAACAACAATTTCAACTCTAGAGTTAATTCTTGCAAACCTAAGAATCTAAGGGAGTGAATTTATATTTGAAGAGTAAAAAATCTTACCTCAAAGATGGACCCCTCCCCCCAAACTGGTGAAAAATTGTCCTTTCTTCGCCTTATGATAAGTTTTTTAACAAAGGGAATAAAAGGTGCTATTTTTTAACTTGAATTATTTTTCTGCATTTTCATGGGTGTAATGGCACATCTATCATTGCAGTGACACTGCTAAAGTAAATGATTTATCGTTGCAGTGACCTTAAGGTCAAAAGGGTTGTCGCTGTCGTGGCCCTTTAATTGTTGTAATTATACCTTTATCACTATAGAGATACCAAACTAGTAGCTAGGTATCTATTCCCATCTCTAGTCATTTCATAACACACTTCTTAATTTTTGACATTACGAATCGACTCTTTTATAGTAATTGTTATAATTAAACTTTTACTAACTTGTTCTATCCACCAAAAGTTTTTCCTAGTTTCTAAACTCCTCCTATGACACAAAATCATGTTGAGAACAACAATCAACACTCTAATACCTACAGTATTCTCCTAGACTACCACACACTCAAAATAAGCCTAAAGCTAGGCTAGCCCTAAATTTCCCAATTTTGGCCAAAGGGAGAATTTGGCTTCGATTTTACTCGTTATTTCAAGGTAAAAATTATTGAGGTTGTTACATAAGATGATGTTATTTTCCAATCTCATCTTTATGAATATCAGGAGGTAGGGTCACATTTTGTGTGTCTTAGAAGGTTATCTATTTTGCATTACCATAAGCCTTTATTCAACAAATTGTTGCTCCATATAATTAACAACCTTTGGGGTTAGTTTGTTTTGTTGAGGTTCTTGGGTTTGTTGCTATATTCAAAGTTAGAACTTTTTTCGATAAAGCAATTTCGTCGATCAAACTGGGATCCATGTTTGAAATAGTCTTTTGGGAAACCCATTTGAGAATTGGTGACTTTGTAGTTCTTGATTAACCTTTGATCATGTGAAATACATATATGCTTCCAATGAGTACTTGGAATTGATTTTATTCAATCTCTTTAAACAAGTAATGTTTTACCAACACAAATTAGCCTCTCACTAAAAGAAAGAAAAATCTCAAAAGGTAAAAATATTAGTCCATCAATTATAATAATTAATCAAAGTAAAATACAAGAATAATAACATTTTTTTTCTAGAAGAGGATTATTCCTAAATTCAATGAATAAAACATTTTGGAGAATGAAAGGATGGCCAAAATTTTTACTATTAAAGTACGTTGAGATTCAATAAAAGGACACTTTTGACAAAAACTTCACGATAATATGATCGCAAGTTGACCTTTTAAAAGTTTTATTTGGACAACTTTTTTGAAAATATCAGAGTCCTGAGATTAATTAAGCATTAGGTTAACCCTGGATATAATTAAATGGGCTAAAGTGATTGTAAGTATGACAGGTTCAATGAGAATAGAATAATTACCTAATTTATTTGAAAGAATTTATTGAATATTAACTTCAATGTCTTTGAAAGGATTTTGACAATGGACTTTTATGAGTATTTTATGAAAATTTTAGATCTGGAGTTTATTTTCCTAATAATAAACTAAGGTATTAGAATAGACTAATGGAGTAGTCATGTTTAAATCAAAAAAAATACATTTAAACACATAAATCATGGAAAATCAAATAATGTATCACTTAGCACAAAAATGAGATATAACATTTTAATGATCCTCTAGGTTAGTTTTTTTATTTCCATAAATTTATATTATTTAGAGCCTCCTAATAGCTTCCCCAAGTCATTGATGACTTGTTGGAGACAATAGTATGGTTACCGAGTGGTCCATTTAATTTATAGAGCCAATTCTCTATTTTGAAGTCCTCGCTGGTAACTATTTTCTATCACATGTTAAATTCAGCTTAACAACCTTGTATGCTGATTTTGATAGTTCCATCAGCACCATAATGTTAATTTTAGACTACGGGTACCTTTGGCTCTGGTCCTAAGTCTTTCAGACTCATTTTAGGATATTGGTTGGATTTTGATAAAAATGGACCTTGTGTGTGGGACCCATATTTTATCAAAATTCTCTGGATGAAAATTTCAATTGCATTAAGTCCAGAATGTCAAATTTGATGAGGTAGAATAGTTTGTTTGCATGCACGAGATTTTGAACAAATATCAAAGGGTCAATAAAAACATGAAAAAAAACAAGTTTCAGCTTGTGTATGGACTAATCTAGTGCAACCACATAGGAAAATATTTGGTCTCTTTAGCAACCAAAGGGTTGATTTAGTGTCAAAGGCTGGTCCCTGCCCCATCGCTAAAGTGGAGAACTGACAACTTTAGTGCATATTAGTTAAGTGTTGTCTGCTAAATCGGAGGTCGGCCAGGCACAAGTGTTGCTTAAGAGGACATGTGCTGCTTTAGTAGTGACTTCTTTAGTGGTCAAGTGACCACTTAAGCGGTAACCGCCAGAGCATTTATTTCAGCCTTCACCCATTTTTCTTCTATTTTCACCATGTCCTAAGAGCATCAAAATCCTAAAAAGCATAGGAAATTGGGAGCATGGTCCTTGGGTGATGCGGGGTATTAGTGTGATTGGGAGAGCCATTTTCTCATCAAAATCCTTGTAAGTTTTTGTCCAATTCTAGATTAAATTCTCGGATTTAGTCATAAATCCCTATTTTCTTCATAGGCTAATTTTCATATCGTTTGATCTTAGAATTTACCCATTCTTGAGTGAAAATGCCTCTTGTGCATAGAGGGGTGCAGTGATGGTTTCAAAGTTATGATTACGCAATGGGGCCCTATATGAATTTTTTAACTCAATTTTGAGCTCAACGGATTAAATGAAATATGGGTATCATTAATCTCATATTAAGGCATAGATCATTATTTTGATAGTGTGGCATCATGTAGAGGCTTCTAAATAGGGAAAATCTCTAATTTAGAGGACTTTGTTAGGCATTCTTCAGTGTCCAGGTAGGCTAGGAATACATTTCTCTTAGATTGAGCTTAATTATACTATTGGTTTGATATTATGCTACTTTTAGATTAGTAAATTATAACTTGGATGTATATTTAGTAAAATTTAGATTATTTAGCCAATTATCAAGTTGGATTAAGGTTGCTTTGACTTAGCCACCCATTCCTTGGATTGAATTTTCACCTTAGGACTTAATGAGACTTATTTAGCACTTTGTAGTGAGAATTTGGAACCTTGGTCTATCTTAGGGAATAAATTCCCTTAGAATTGACTTTTGTGTTAGAAGTGGGTCCCTTCATCCCTCTTTAAGTTAAAATAATAATTAGCTCCTTGTAGGCTTAGGAGTCCTTCTTCTATTATCCTATTTATATTATTAAGCCTGAGGAGGATTTAGGCATAGTCTAACATTGACTAGTCTAGGAAAATGCATTTATTTTGAGACCAATTTGATTACGGTAGTTATCATATTATGATTGATTCAAGTCTAACATTTATGATGACATTATTTTTAGTTTGAGTTCGGTATTTGTGATACTAATTTTGGTTCAAGTTCGACATATGAGATACTATTTGTAGTTTGAGTTTGGAATTGAGAGGTTACTTGTCATTATTATGGAACTAGTTCATGTATAATATTTATGGTAGGAGAGGATCCATGGTTATGGTTTTGAAGTTCGGATATCTTGAGTATTACTTCAATATTTCCTTCCCGATTGCATCCCTTGAGTTTATGGGGGCCCGCTTGGGTTATTCATTCTCGTTTGTGTCTTTTGGGCTTTTGGTAGCCTAGTTATGCTATAGTTTTTCATGTTTTTGTTGATATTATCTACTCAGTTGTTTACTTTCAATATTTGGAGGATGGTTCTAGGTTTTTTTTTCCTTACTTTAGTTATTATGTAACATTTTTTTGTACTTATATTATAATTTAGCTCAGTCGATCGATGAAGCCTGCTGAGTATCCATTGTTTTGGTACTCATACTTCACTTCTGCATCCTTTCTGATGGAAATCTGAGCACTAGCTACAATTGCTGATGTTTGTACTAGTGAAGGTTGAAGTTCAGAGATAGGCAGAGCTTTCAGAGTCGGAGCTGACTTTTTCTCCTTTTTCTATTTTGGATGGTCTTTCTATTCGAGACTATTGTACATTTGATACTTATAGTACTATAGTTATTTTTGCCGAGTCTCTTTCACCAACCTTACTAGGTCATGGGATGTACTATTTTTTCCCTTATTTATCTTCAATTGCGTTATCATCATTATATGTTATGGCTTGCAATCTAATTAGTAGCGTAGATTTTGGTATTTTCCTTATTTTCTACCAACTAGCCCATTACTAGGTTTTCTAGGCTATAGTTTGGCTTACCTACATCCGGGTTGAAGTAGGTAACATCATGACTCATGAAATCATGTCGTGACAATTAGTATCATATCCTAGGTTCACTAGTATTATTAGAACAAGAGGAAGTATCTAGTAAAGTACCACAAATTGGAATGATAATATTTGTTTCTTATCTTTGGATGGCTATAGGACATTCTTAGGATATCTTCACTTTATTCATTTATTTTGTATGAAGAGTTTAATTTGGTTAATAAAATTACCCTTTTTTTACTCTTTCACAGATGACTAGTATGTGAGATACTGCTACTTGAGGCGAGGACCTTGAGTCCGCGACTTTGGATCCTATGAAAGGTTGTGTCCAACCTAAAGGTGGTGCAGGCGAGAGCTTCAACCCTATATAGGGATACATATAGGGATACTTTTTTGAACCCTATTCCCTCTCCCACACCAGAGAATCCTGTACCTCAGCTAGTGGGATAGGGGCATCCCAGGCTCTACCGAGGTGTATTTGTTCATCGCTGCTCAAAGATACTTTAGTTTAATTATTGGTATTGGTTGGTGGTAGCCTATATTCTTCTACTTAGTCTGCGGATTAAAGTGGTATAGAGGCAGGGGTGCAGCCTATAGCTTCTCCCCCCACAGAGTTGAGATCCCTTCAGCACTGGTAGTTGCTCATCCGATAACTGAAAAACATACTATGTCTATTAAAGATCTGAAGATGTTGGGTTGGTTTTTGATGTTGACTTTGCTAAGGCTTTATGGGGAACCAGGAAAGGATGCATTTGATTTTTTGATTACTTATGAGGATAAGTTCTATAATTTAGGCATAGTTGAGACTCGTGGAGTTGAGTACACCACTTTTCAGATGGAACTGGTGGCTAGACATTGGTGGGGAGTTTATCTTGATTACAGGCCAGCTGGATCTCATTCAATGACATGGGCTCAGTATGTGGTTTTATTAGAGAACTATATACCTTGTTACCTTAGAAAGAACTTGAGAGATCAGCTATTGAGATTAAAGCAGGGTTCTATGAGCATTTTGGAGTATGAGTCTCCATATTATAAGTTGGCTAGACATAATATAGCTATCTTTCTAAACGAGTATGAGCGAATCGGTATTTTGATCGGAAATTAAGACTTCCTTTTTTCATGGACACATAGAGTTTGGTTACCGATGGTAAGTCCTTTATTGAGGTTTCGAGTTATGCACGAACAAGGGATGAGATTCATCACAAGGACCAAGGTGTAGTGATAAGAGGCTTCATTACTAGGAATATTATAGTGAGAGCCAGAGGCGCTCACATTTCAGAGGCAAAGGATCTCAGGGTAGGTACCCCCCACACTAGTATTATCAGCATTAAGGTTAGTCTAGTAGGCCTATTTATGTCACACTTCAGATTACTGGTGAGGTTCATCCCAATTACAATGATCATCCTTGCCAGAGTAGTGCCCAGCCTTTCAGGGATGCATATTCTGGGCTTTCTAGATAGGGTGGATATTATGTGATAGCCAGATATTTTGGACATAGTGTAATGCGAGGGGAATGTAATGAGTATGGGGACTTTAACCATTATTCAAGAAAGTGTCCCCGACATAGGACAGTTGTACCTATAACATAGAGTGTTCTACTGATTAGGGCAAAGCCACTACTATCTAAGGGTGGTATGTAGGTTTGTTGGAGTGAACCCCAGGGTTCTCAAATAGGTCCTTAGGAAGGTAGGATAGGATAAATGGTTGGTCAAACCCCCAACAAGCTAGTGGGAGAGGTCATTTATATGTTGTATATCACGACCCAAAAACAAGGGAGTCATGATGTAACTTGTCGCGACGAACCTTGAGAAGTATGCCTATCACCCAAACTTAAACACAAGGGGGGGAATAACAATAATAACCCCAAGGTAAGGCTTTTAGAATAAAGTCGAACCCTACAATATCACAAATACGGAAAGAATTAAACCAAAATACCATACATTCCCGAAACCTGGTGTTAATAGTGTAAGAACTACTAACAAAATTCGAGAATTCAATACAAGGAAAACCAAAATAGGATACACCTCCGCGTCTGAAATATAATAAACATATAGTCTAATATAGATAAGATAGAAGTGAACTTCGGATGCTTGAAGTCAACCACTACCTTGAAGCTCCAATAGTCACCCAAATCAACCATGATGGAGCACACTCGAACTAGGACCTGCACCGAAAGGGAGTAGTAGGTGTGAGTACGGTCCACTTATACTCAGTACATATCATAGGCCGACCAAGCAAAGTAGATAATAAAACATACAAAATACACACACAAGCACATCACCTGCAATAAGAAAAATCCCACAACGGTAGCCCACACCTCTTGCACTACAATTCTATAATATCCACATGTAATACAACAATCACCAGACAACAACATGAGTATAGATTTGTACCACATGGAAGAAAAGGAACAAGGAGAACAACATATATGAAAGCATCAAGTACAAGTAAGAAAAGATCGAACAATGTACAAGTCAAAACAAAATATGCAATCACATCATAAGCATAATAAAGTAAATACAATAAATATGATGATGATGATAATGTAATGCATGAGGTTGTCGCACAATCTCAAGGCAGTAAAATAGCCTTTGATACTGTTGCATAGTCATTTTATACACCTACGGATCTAAAGCTACAAGACGTAGGACCCATGGGGGTTTTTCAACCTATATACAATCCATATATCATATCTCCCTGCAGTATATCCCTTGGGGAGGATTTTATAAGATATCACAATATCTCCTTCCTTGCACATCCCTCGGGGAGGGTTTCTAAAAGGTTTTTCTAGTGTTTCTAAATATTTCCACGCTGGTACCATTTGTTTTATGAATGAATATGATATGAGAATTTAATGCTCACAACCAACTATAATGAGTATTTCCCCAACTGACCACATGAGTATTTCCACAATAAACCAATATGCCAATCACGTGAGAAAAATCCACTTATATTTCCAACCATTGATGAATTTCCATATGATTCATATGCAAATAGAGTATGAATAAATCACAACACACATTTGGTACCACAATATACTTTTCATAAAAAAAACATAATTATTCTCATTTATATTGGCTACAACATCACATAGGACCCCACGCAGTCACACCTAGCACATAATGTACAAAATCCACCACATAATATCACAAATAGCCCCCCACAAGGGCTCAACACAATAAGATATCCAGTTTTCATAGTTAGTTCCCACACCCTGAACATGCATTTTGTATAAAAATTAAGTATTTATCCTAAACTAAAAAAGTTAAGCGATAGCCTACCTTGAATGCCAAAAAATTTCTGCTACACTTCAATATCAAATCACTACTCCTCATGAGTAGTTCCAAAATAAACTAAACATCAAGATATAAAATGGAATCTATGCGACAAAAGGAAGTCAATGACACCTATATTGCCTAGTTTCAAGTTGGTCTCAAAACGGACCACTGAATGTAGTTTGGAAAAAGAAAAATCAAAATTATAGCTTTATTTCAAAAATTTATCTCGCATATTTTTAGGAAAATACAGCTGAAAATCCATGCAAAAAGGAGTTTAAAATGAGGTTCTAATCGAAGAAAAAAACTATTTTTAAGATTTATCGGGTAAAACATTCGAAATCTACTTTAAAATACAGATTTGTAGTTGTTTTGAAGATGAAATTGAGGAAAAACTAGCAGTTGTAGTATTAGGAACATTATTCACAAGAAAGTGTTGAATTGGGGCTTAATTTGAAGAACTACAATTTTGGGCCTTTAAGGCTAAAATCCCCATATTTCCAGTTTCAAATTCAAATTAAAACAAGAATTTAATGTTAAAGATGGAAGAAATTAGTTGATATGGGTTTAATGGAGCTTACCCAAGCTTAGAAATATAGAAAGTTGCTCAAAGTCATGAAACACTAAGCTTCAAGTCTCAAAAAAGATGAAAAATAACGAAACATAGGTATTTATACTCAGTAACCATGATTGCGGACCACTGTTGTAATTACGGTATCTTATCTATCAGTGGTACCATGATTACAGGCAAGGGTCGCGATCATAACATCCTGATTGTTGTCCCTATCGTGATCGCAGAGCCATATTGCGATCACAGGTGCACTAGATAGCTGGCTCACCAACTAGGGATTTTGGATCATTTTGAGTCCCCACGAGCCCCTCGAGATTCATCCAGAATCTCGTGAACACAAACAAACTATGCTACCCTATCAAATTCGATGCTTCAAACTCAATGTCAATAATACATTTTCCAAAAGACATAATTTTCACATAGTTGACCCTCAAAACATAAAATTACAACTATCCAAATTGAGGGTCAAAATGTGATTTAAAAACCATAAAACTAGACCAAATATGTTACCACCCAAAAATCAATGTTCTAGATCTGCTGACACAGTTCTTTTTGCCATCCATTGCATGGATCACAAGATAATGACTGAAGTCTACTATAAGGATCTCGAGGCCTCTAAAAACCATAATATCACACAAATGGAACCAAAATGCATTAGGGATCATTCCAATCATCCCATACCCCAAAAATACTACGATGAAACTATAGGGAGGTGTAAAATAGTCAAATTACACAAAAAAACATATTTCATAAACATTAAGGTCATTACATCATCCATAACTAAAAATATAGATCTTCCTCGAACAAAAGGTAAAAAAAAAACCTAAATTGGTAAAGAGTCAGGGAGAAGACCTACGCTCATCAGACTCGACTTCCCAAGTAACCTCATCTATAGGTCAATGTCTTCGCTGGACCTTAACCATAGGGATAAATCTATAACGCAACTGTCTAACATCACTAGCCAAAATGGAGATTGGCTCCTCAATAAAAGATAATCGTTTATCTAACTAAACCGACTCCCAAAGAATGACATGAGACTAATCAGAAATGTACTGGAGAAATGTAGAAACATGAAATATTTGATGAACATTATATAAAACTAGGGGCAAAGCTAACTCATAAATTACATCACAAATAGTCCATAGAATCCCAAATGGACCAATATACCTAGGGCTAAGACATCCCCTTCTCCAAAATCTCATCACACCCTTCATGGGTGAAACTAGAAGGAAAACACAATCAATAACACTAAAAATCAAGGCATGAAGTCTACGATCCACATTGCACCCTTTCCTACTATGGGCTTCATAAAGCCTATCTGGAATGATTCAAACTCGATCCAAAGACTCACAAAGCAAGTTCATACCTCGAGGTCTAACCTCAGAAACATCAAACCATCCAATTAGAGAAAGATAACGCCTACCATACAAGGCCTTAAAATGAGCCATATCGATGCTTAAATGGTAGATACTATTATTAGAAAGCTCCGCTAAAGACAAATGCTTCTCTCACTAACCACCAAAATCCATCACACATGTATGGAGCATATCCTCCAAAACTTGGATAGTCTACTCTGATTGACCATCAATCTGGGGTGAAATATTGTGTTAAGGTCAACCCGAGTACCCAACTCATCCTAAAAAGTCTTCTAATAGTGAGAAGTGAAGATAGAGCCTTGATATGATATGATAGAAACTGGTACACCATGAAGTCACACAGTCTCACAAATTTAGATATCGGCTAGCCTCTCAACACTAAAGAAGGCCTGCACTGAAAAAAAATGTACAAACTTGGTCAATAGATCTATGATGACCCAAACACTATCAGATCCATGGGAAGGGCATGGAAACTTGATCAAGAAATCTATAGTGATCTGTTCCCACTTCCACTTAGGAATGGGTAACCTCTGAAGCAATCTACCAAGTCTCAAATGCTCATCTTTCAACAATTGACAACAAAGGTGATGAGTTACAAAATCTGCTACATTCTTACTCATACCATCCCACAAGTAATTCTACCTTAAATCATGATACATCTTAGTCACTCTGAATCGATTAAATACCTGGAACATTGAGCCTCCTCGAATATCAATCAAATCCAACCACCCACTCTTGATAAACAAAGTTGTCCTCCAATCCTCAAGACATCATCAGAATCAAGTGAGGCTTTCTTAGCCTAACCACTTTACACCTTATCCTGAATCAAACTTAATCAAACATCATCAAACTAATGAGCTCAAATCGGCTCCATCAAAAAAGAGCTAGCCTCCACAAATGCTAAAACTCTCCCAAAAATCAAAATGTCAAGATCTCACTAGGTGAAGATGTAATAAAGACTATGATGATCCAAGAAAATCTAGCAACAAAATCCATACAAGTAGAGCCTCCACAACTCTAAAGCAAAAAAATTGAACACAACTCTAAATCATGGGTAGGGTAATTCCTCTAATGGGGCTTCAACTGAAGAGAAACATATGTAATTACCTTACCCTCGTACATCAACATAGCCCCTAACCCAACACTAGAATCATAACAAAAGCTAGTAAAACCCACTCCCTCCTAGGGCAAATTCAAAATAGGTGTTGAAGTCAACAAGTACTTAAGCGTTTGAAAGATTGCCTCATACATATCAGATCATTTAAAGGAAATCTTCTTTTGAGTCAACTTGGTCAATAGAGCTTCAATAAATGAAAAACCTTTACCAAAATACCAATAATAACCTGCACAGCCAATAAAACTCTGAATCTTAGTAGGAGAAGTAGGTCTAGCCAAATCACAGACTCCTATAATCTTAGTTGGATCAACTATAATACCCTCCTCAGTCACAATATGACCCAAGAAGGAAATAAAATCAAACCAAAACTCACACTTGGAGATCATGGCATACAATTTCACATCCCTCAATGTCTTAGAGAAAATACGCAAATGCTCCTAATGCTCTACCTCACTCTTGGAATAAACCATAATATCATCTATAAATATAATGACAAAGGATTCAAGATATAGTTGGAACACTCGCTTCATCAACTCCATGAATGCACCAAGGGAATTGGTCAACCCAAAGTATATGATCAATAACTTATAATGACCATATCGAGTCAGAAACATTGTCTTTAGAATATCCAAAGCTCTAATCTTCAAATAGTGATACCCGAGCCTCAAATTAATCTTTGAAAACACCGCGGCACCCTAAAGCTAGTTAAATAAATCATCAATATGAGGAAGAGGATAGTTCTTATTAACCACCACCTTAATAAACTATTGATATTTAATACACATACGCATAGATCCATTATTTTTCTTCATAAACAAGATAGGCGCACCCCAAGGTGACACACTAGCTCAGATAATTCCCTTATCCAACAACTCCTGTAATTGACCCTTTAATTTTTTCATCTCAGCTGGGGTTTCCTGTAAGGAGGATAAGAAATAGGCTTAGTGCCCAGCTCAATATCAATGGTATAATCAATATCATAAACTGGAAGCATTCCATGTAAATCTGTAGGGAACACATCCATGAACTCATAAACAACATAAAACGAATCTAGAGAAGAAGGTAAACAATAATAGTATAATGAATATAATCTAAGTAGGATAAGCATCCCCGCTCAACAAATCTATGAGCCTGAACATAAGATAAAATCCTCTTAGTAACTGAATGAAGTGCACCCTTCCAAGCTATCCTCGGTACACCCGGGAAGCTAAAGTAATGGTCTTAGAAAAACAATCTAGGACAGCATGATAAGGAACCAACCAATCCATATGAAAAATTACATTAAAATCAATAGTATCTAACACAACCAAGTCTACCCAAGTCTCACTCTTAGAAAAAGTCACAATACAGGATCGGTACACCCAATCCACCATTAAAAAATCTCACAGTAGGGTAATAAATAAGTAGGCATGGAAAAACACTCACTAATAAAATCAAAACACAAAGAAAAATATGCAGACACATAGAAGAAAGTCAACAAGAGATTAAATAACATAGATAAAGATAAAAAGGAAATAGGGATGATACTTGTAATCACAATATCTAAATCCTCTTCCTCAGGTTTGGCTGGTATAGCATAAAACTTTCTATGTCCACCATTTAGCTGAGTAGCCCCACCACCACCACCATGGGCTTCACTACCTTTGCCCTTTGTACCTTTAGTATATCCTCTACCTCTCATAACTAAAATAGGAGTAGTTTTAATTGCAAAGCAGGGATAGTCCTTGTCCTTATAAATAATCTTATCACACATAAAAGCAACCTCTACGGCACGACTCAATAAGAGAAGGTACGACTGGGCCAAGATGGCTACCTTGAACTACTGGACTAGAAGACCTACTACCTAAAATATATAACTCCGACTACACTAATCAACCATGATATCTATGATAACCTCTGAAATATCTACCCTAAGAAGCCTTACCTCTAAACTGACCAAAATAGCACACCTTCTTGAGGCCTCCCCGACATGCTTGCAGAATACCCTCAGTCATCTTTGCATGATCCATTATACTCTAAAAGGATGATCTAAATACAACCATCTAAGACATATCCAACTAAAGAACAACATCTAGTCCCTTCAAACACTTTTGATTCTTCTCAGACTCAAAGGAAATACTAGCATAAGAATATCTAGACAAGGCATAGAAGTGTGCCTCATACTATGCAACAATCATAGAGCCTTTCTCCATATGATCAAACTCATCTCATATTTGATCCCTCAAATTGTAAGGGATAAATTTCTCTAAAAAGTTATGAAAAAACTGATACCATGTTATCTTAGGGGAATCAAGAAGTTTATAACCTACAAGTAACATTTACCAATCTCTAGTAGCATCTCTTAATTGGTAAGTAGTATAATCAACTTCATGTGACTCTAGAAAACCTAAATAATGCAACTTCTCTTGACATTCAATCAAGAAATCATAGTCATCCTCATGCATAAGCCCACTAAATCTAGGAGGACCCAAATGAGTAAATATCTAATCCTCTTCTAATCCTCAGAAGACATAACTTACCCACCGCAAAAGAAGCCATGGTGAATCAAAAATGCTGAGATCCTATCTAGGGACGTAACATAGATAAAGGCTGAACTCCTAATCTCGGAACACCATATTCAGGTATAAGCATTAATAGAGGAATAGTACTTAAAACACCCAAAATAACCAAAAAGAACCTTTTAGGTGGGTCCATAAGCTTACCAACAACCCCTCAAAAACTAGGGAAGAAAAATTCTAAGGAATTTAATATGACATATTTAGAACTTTGTAGTTAGAATTTAGAACCTTGGCCTAGCTTAGGGTATAAATTGCCTTAGAATGGTATTTTGGGGTTAGAAGTGTGTCCCTTCTGCCCTCTTTAGGTAAAAAGATAGTTAGATCCTTTTAGTCTTAGGAGTCCTTCTTATGTTATCCTATTTACATTATTGAGCTTGAGGAGGATTTAGACATTATCTGACTTTGATGAGTCTAGGATAATGGATTTATTTTAAGATCAATTTGAGTCCAGCAATGATGATATTATAAGTAGTTTGAGTCCGACATTTACGATATTAAGATTTATTTAAGTTTATCATCACTGGTGACATTATTTTTGGTTTGAGTTTGGTATTCATGATATTAATTTTTTTTCAAGTCTGAAATATGAGATGCCATTTCTAGTTTGAGTTTGAAATTGAGAGGTTACTTGTCATTGTTATAGAACTAGTTCAAGTTTTGTATTTATAGTAGGAAAGAATCCACGGTTAAGGTTTTGAGGTTTGGATATCTTATGAGCTTTATTGTAATATTTCCTTCTTGATTGTATCGATCAAGCTTATAGAGGCCCGATTGGGTTATTCATTCTTGTTTGTGTCTTTTGGTCTTTTAGGGGCCTAGTTATGCGATAGTTTCTCATGTTCTTGATGATATTATATACTCAATTGTTTACTTTCATTATTTGTAGCATGGTTCTAGGTTTCCTTTTTTCTTGAATTTATTTATTATCTCACATCTTTTTGTATTTATATTATAATTTAGCACAGTCATCCGATGACGCTTGCTGAGTATCTATTGTTTTGGTATTCATACTTCACATTTGTATCCTTTCTGATACAGATCTAATTACTAGCTACCATAGTTGATGTTTGTACTCATGATGGTTAGAGTTTTGAGATAGGGTAAGTTTTTAAATTTAGAGCTGACCTTTTCTTTTTCTTCTATTTTTGATGGTCTTTCTATTTGTTTCTATTATACATTTGATACTTATAGTACTATTATTCTTTTACTTGAGGCTCTTACACTGACATTACTAGGTTATGGGATATACTATTATTTTCCTTCATTTATCATCAGTTGTGTTATCATTATTATATGTTATGTCTTTCAATCTAATTACATGCGTAGATTTTTGATAGTTGCCTTATTTTCTACCAACTAGTCCATTATTAGGCATTCTAGGCTACAGTTTGTCTTACCTACTGGAGGATTGAAGTAGGTACCATTATGACTTGTGAAATTATGTAATGATAGTTGGTATCAAATCCTAGGTTCACTGGTATTATTGGTATAAGAGAATGTGTTTAGTAGAGTACCGCAGATTGGAATGATAATGCAAGTTTCTTATCATTAGGTGGCTATAGGACATTCTTAAGAGATCTGAACTTTCTTTATTTATTTTATAAGATGAGTTCAATTTGGTTTCTAAAATTTACCTTGTTTCACTTTCGTAGATGGCTAGGATGTGAGATACTACTACTTGAGGTAATAACCCTGAGTCTGTAACAATGGATCCTATCGAAGGTTGTGTCTAACCTAGAGGTGGGGAAGATGAAAGTTGCTACCCCATCTAGGGATACAGGTATGGAGCCTTTACAGTACTTTATTCCTTCTCCCACATTAGAGATTTCTCTACCCCATCTAGTGGTGGGACAGGGGCAGCCTCAGCTCCACCGAGGTGTATTTTTTCATTGTTGCTCAAAGATGCTTTAGTTTAATTATTAGGATTAGAAGGTTTGCACCATATTATTATGCTTAGACTAAAGATCAAAGTGGTATATAGTCACGGGAGTAGTATGTAGTTGCACCCCCTAGAATTGAGATCCCTCCAGCACTGGTAGTTTCTCAATCGATAGCTGCCCAACATGCTATATCTATTAAAGTGAAGAAGATTTTGGCTTGATTCTTGAGATTGATTTTTCCTAGGTATTATGTGGCACCAGGGGAGGATGCATTCTATTATTTGATTTCTTGTGAGGATAGGCTCCATAATTTAGGCAGTGTTGAGACTCGTATGTTTGACTACACCACTTTTCAGATGGACCTGGTGGCTAGACATTGGTGGAAATTTTATCTTGATTTCGGGCTAGATGGATAGATGGGCTTAGTTCTTTGAGATTTTATTAGAGAAATATATGACTCATAGCCTTAGAGTTACCATGAGAGATAAAATCTTAAGATTAAAGTAGCGTTTTATGACTGTTTGGGAGTATAAGGCTTGATTTCATAAATTGGCCAGACATGATGTAGCTATCTTACTAACTGAGTATGAGTGAATCAGGGATTTTATTGGAGATTGAGACTTTCTCTTTGCATGGATACGCAGAGTTTGGCTGTCCCTGTTAAGTCCTTTATTGAGGTTTGTAATTAAGCTTAAACCATGAAGGAGATTCATTGCAAGTCCTAAGGGGCAGCGATAAGAAGCTTCATTACCATGGTTATTTTAGTGAGAGATAGAGTGGCTCATGTTTCAGAGGCAGAGGTTCTCAAGGTTACCCTCCACACTAGTCTTATCAATATCAAATTCAATCTAGTAGTCCTATTTATGCTGCATTTAAGATTACTAATGGAGTTTAGCCCTGCTATGGTGATTATCCTTTCTATAGTTGTGGCCAGCCTTTGAGGGATCCATATTTTGGGTTTTGTAGTTGAGTTTTGTATTATGAGATAGCCAGATCTTTTGGACACAGTGTAGTGCCTGGGGCATTTTATGAGTGTATGGGCCTTTGACCATTATTCTATAGATTATGCCTGATATAGGACAGATGTACTTGCAGAATAGAGTATTCTACCGATTAGCTCAAAGCTACCCCTATCTTAAGATGGTATTTATGTTTGTTGGAGATATCCCTAGGGTTCTCAATGAGATCTTTAGATAGGTAGGACAGATGGTCGGTCAGATGCCCAGCCAGCTAGTAGGTGAGGTCATTTATATATTATATGTCACAAACCAAAAACGTGGGTATCATGGTGGAACTTGTCATGACGAATTATACAAAGTAAGTCTATCACTCAAACTGATACACAAGGGGGGAAAACAATAATAAACCCAAGGTAAGAATTCTAGAATGAAGCCGAATTCTACAATATCACAAATGTGGAAAGAATTAAACCAAAATACCACATATTCCAAAAACTTAGTGTCAATAGTGTAAGAAAAACTTCTACAATTCATGAATTCAATACAAGGACAACCAAAATAGAATACAACTTTGTCTCTAAAATACAATAAAGATGTATTCTAATATAGATAAGATAGAAGTAAAATTTTGATGTCTGAAATCAACTATTACCTTGAAACCTCTAATAGTCTTTCAAATCAATCAAGCTAGGGTGTACTCAAACTAGGACCTACACCAAAAGGGTGCAGTAGGTGTGAGTACGGTCCACTAGTACTCAGTAGGTATCATAGGTTGACCAAGCAAAGTATATAATAAAACATACAAAATAAACACAGAGGAAACGTCACCTGCAATAAAAAAATATCCACATCTAATACAACAAAGAACCAAAAAGAACACGAGTATACATTTATACCATATATGAGCAAAGAAATTAAAAGAATAACATATATGAAAGTATCAAGCACAAGTAAGAGAATATAGAATATTGTATAGGTAACAAGTCAAAATAGAATATGCAATCATATCACAAGCATAATTAATTAAATAGAATAAATATGATGATGAGCGGTCGTACATCCTTGAGGCTATCCCACAACCTACGAGACAATCGAAAACCAACCACATGAGTATTTCTACAACCATTCAATATACCAATCACGTGAGCCAAATATCCACTCAATATTTCCAACCATTCATAAATTTCCACATGATTCATATGCCAATATAGTATGAATACATCTAAACACACATTTTATACCACAGTATGTTTTTCATCAACAAAACAAAATTATTCTCATGTATATAGGCTATATCATCATCACACAGGACTGCACACGGTTACACCTATAACATAATATATAAAATCCACCACATAATATCAGATATATGTCCCCACATAGGCTCAACACAATAATATAGAAATTTTTATACTTAGTTCCCACACCCTTAACATGCATTTTGTATACAAATTAACTACCAAGCCCATTCTGAAAAAGTTAAGCCATAACCTACCTTGAATTTCGAGATCGGTCCACTACACTTTGATCTCAAAGCCCTATTCCTTACTAACAGACACAAAATCAATTTAAACATTAAAATATAGAATCTATGCAAAAAATGAATCCAACGATACTCATGGTACCTAGTTTTAAGTCGAGTTCAAAACAAACCCTCAAAATGGGTTTTCGAAAAAAGAAGGGCAAAATCATAACTTTGTTTAAAAATATGCTCCCTATGGTTTAAAGAGTTTATATCTGAAATTCAAGAAAAATGAGTTAAAAATGAGATTCAAATAAAAGAAAAAAAACATTTTTAAGATTTACTAGGTAAAACCTTTTAAATCCATTTTAAAAATCTACATTTCAATTTGTTTCAAAGATAAGATTGAGGAAAAACTAGTAATTATAGGATTAGGAACATTATTCAAGTAAAAAGGTATAGAATTGGGACATAATTTGATGAAATATAATTTTGGGACTTTGGGGCCAAAATTCCCAAATTTCTACTTTTAAATTCAAATTAATACAAGAATCTAATGTTAGATATGGAAGAAATTAGTTTAAATGAGAGTAATGGAACTTACCCCATCTTAGAAATGGAGAAAGTTTCTCAAACCCACAAAACCCTAAGCTCCAAGACTCAAAAATGGTGAAAATTATGAAACATGGGTATTTATACTCAGTACCCGTGATCGTGGAGAACGAGTTATGATCAAGATATATAGACTAACAAGGGCTGCGATCGCGACATCCTGACTATTGTCCTTATTACAATTACGACACCATTTTGTGATTGTCGGTGCACTATATATCCAGTGCACTAGCTGGGGATTTTAGATAATTTTGAGTCCCCGTGGACCCCTCGAGATTCATTTAGATTTATGAAAATTCAAACAAACTATGATATCCTATCAAATTTGATGATCTAGACTTAATGGAGATATGATATTTTAAAAAAACGTTATTTTCACAATGTGAACCAAAAAATTATAACTTTTCAAAGCGAGGGACATAATGAGATTTAAATTCTATAATATCAGACCAAATATGTTAACACCTTAAAATCGATGTTTCTTATTTGATGTCATAGTCTATTTTTTCATTCGTGATATGGATCAAAAGATAACGACTAAATTTAACTATAAGGCTCTCAAAGTCTTCAAAAACCACAATATCACACTAATAGAACCAAAATACATTCAGAACTATGCCAATCATCCCCATAATCAAGAAATACAATGATGAAAATATGGTTAGGGGTAAACTATTCAAATCATACAACAATACACATTTCACATAGATCATAACAATTTAGGTCGTTGCATCATAACTAATAGACCCGAGGTAAAGTATTTAGATGTTCTTATTATAGGTATAATATTAGTGTACCATCATCAGAATTTTGCTTTATTTGACTTATATCCACTTATTCCTATATGTCCTCTTATTATACACTATGGTTAGAGCTTTCTTTGGATTTATTATCCGTGTCATTGTATGTATCTATTCTCATGAGTTATTCTTTAGTAGTTGATTAGGTTTATAGATTAGGTGAAAATTTAGGAATTTTATACTCATGATGATCTAATTATGTTAGATACATTAGACTTTTATATAATTCTAGTCATGGACTTGTTATCCTCCTATAATGTGATCTTAGATTATTTTTCCAAGATCATTACCTTAGATATGCCCAACATTTCCCTGATCATGTGGAAGGGAATTTTAGTTGCGTGTCAACAGGGATTATTTCTTATGTTTGTGCTAGAAGACTTATATTAAGGGGTTGCTAGTGTTATCTTGCTTACATTCATGACGTTAGTATGAAGGGTCCTTCACATAGTTTTGTGCCTACAATATGTGACTTTTTTATGTCTTTCCTAGAGACCTACCTGGCATTCCTCCTAAGCATGATATTGAATTTATTAGTGATATTAAGTCAAGAACCCGACCTATTTTTTATGGAACCTTATTGTATGGATCCTTCTGAGTTTAAGGAGCTAAATTCTTTAGGATCTTTTAGGTAAGGTTTTCGGTATCTTAAGTGTGTCACCTTGGGGTGTTCTTAACTTTTTTGTGAAGAAAATGGATGGTTATTTGAATATGCGTAATGATTATTGGCATCTTGATAAGGGGGTAGTGAAGAATAGATATCATATGCCTCATATTGACAACTTATTTGGTCAGCATTAGGGAGCAGTGGTGTTTTCTAATATTAACTTGAGATTTGGTTATCGTCAGTTAAGGATTCAGGTTGAGGTTATCCTAAATATAACCCACAGGACTCATTATGGTCATTATGAGTTCCTGGTGATGTCTTTTGGGTTGACCAATGCCCAAGATATGTTCATAAATTTGATGAACCACGTGTTCAGACCTTATTTAGACTCTTTCATTATTATGTTCAGCAATGATATTTATGTGTATTTGCCAATTGGGGAGGACCATATGCCATATTAGAGGATTCTGTCCTAGACTATGAGAGATCATAGGCTTTTTTCCAAATTCTCTAAGTGTGATTTATAACTCAAGTCTGTTACATTTTTAAGACATGTGGTGTCTAAGAATGGTATTGTGGTGGATCCACTAAATATTGAGGCTATTCTTGGAGGCCTATATCTCTATCTGAGGTTCACATTGTTATTTGTTTGGCTAGTTACTACAGGCATTTTATTAAAGGTTTTTCCACCATTGCAGCATCGATGACTTAATTGACCTTGAAGGAGGTTAATTTCCAATGGTCTAAGGAGTAAGAGTTGATCTTTTGGAAGCTCAAGGATTTTCTCACTTAAGCTCCTATATTGACTCTTATGATTAGGGATGAGTAGTTTACCATATTTTATAATGTTTTTCATGTTGGTTTGGATTGTGTTTTGATGAAGCAGGGTTGATTTATTTCTTATGCATTGAGATAGATAAAGGTTAATGAGCACAACTACCCCACTCATGATTTAGAGTTGGAAGTGGTAGTTTTTGCGCTAATATTTTGAGGCATTACTTGTTTGTCATTCATTATGATATCTATATTGATCACCATAGTCTTTAGCATCTCATGACTTAGTGAGGGCTTAATTTTAGAAAGCTTAGGTGGATGGAGTTCTTGAAGGATTATGACATATTTATTCAATACCATCCGAGCAAGGAAAATGTGGTAGCAAACACCTTGAACCAGAAGGCAATTATGGGCAGCTTGGATTCTATTATAGTTCTTGAGCATCCATTAGTGTGGGATATTTAGTACTTAGACAACTTCATAGTTCTACTTTATATTCCATACTCCTTAAAGATCCTTGCTAGCGTTAAGGCTAGGTCTACATTATTTTAGTAGATTTGAAGTTGTCATTTTGAGGATAAGAGACTTTGTGATATTAATGATTAGGTATTGAGGGGCGAGTTTAGGAAGGATACCATGGATTTTTATAATATTTTAAGATATGAGGGTCGTATTTGTCTTTTGAGGGTTGGACACTTGATTCGGGTATATTACGTGAGGCCTATGTCTCTAGATGCTCTATTAACCCTAGGACAACTAAGATGTATAGGTATTTGAGGTAGCATTACTAGTGGAGTGGCATAAACAGAGATGTGGTGGACTTTGTAACTCTTTGCCTATGTTGTCAGTAGGTAACAACAGAGCATCAGATGATAGGTGGCCTGATTTAGATATTGACCATTCTCGAGTGGAGTGAGAGAATATTACCATAGACTTTGTTAATGGTTTTCCTCGCACCTCTTATGGTTTAATGTCATTTGGGTAATTGTATATTGATTGACCAATTCAACACATTTCCTTCCTATTCAGATGTCCTTCAGTGTCGAGAGGTTAACCCATATATATGTTCAACAAAGAGTTTGCATTCATGGATTACCTATATTTATTAATTCAAATAGGAGATCGATATTAACTTCTAGATTCAGAGGGACTTTTAGGAGGAATTGGGTACTTAGGTAGATCTTAGCACTGTTTTTCACCCTCAAAACAAAAGGAAGTCAAGAAGACTATTCATGTTCTCAAGTACATGATTTGAGCTTGTGTTATGGACTTTTGAGGCTAGTGGGAGCAACACTTAGAATTAGCAGAGTTTTCCTATAATAACAGCTATCATTTGAGTATTCGTATAACACCCATTGAGGCATTTTATGGTATGCATGGTCCATGTCTGATAGGGTTGTTTGAGACCCTAAAGGTTAGGCCTCGTGGTACTGACTTACTTTGAGAATCATTGGATAGAGTCCTAGAGATTTAAGATAGGTTGGGGGCATCTCAAAGTCGGTAGAAAGCTTATATAGAATGTAGAATTTATGCCTTGAAATTTGGAGTTAGAGATTGAGTGTTCCTTTGATTAAAATACATGATGGGAGTGATAAGGTTCAAAATGAAGGAAAAGCCCATCCCTTCATGTATTGGACCTTTTGAGATACTTTGCATAGTTGGAGAGGTGTGTTATGAGCTAGCCTTGCCCCTAAATTTTGTCATTGTTCATCCTATCTTTTATGTTTCTATGTTATGGTATTATATCCTTAATGAGTCAAATGTTCTTCAGAGAGACTCAATTCATTTGGATTAGAGATTGACCTTTGTGGAGGATCCATTTCTCATATTAGCCAGGGATGTCAGGCGGTTGCACTCTAGAGATATTTTGATGGTTAAGGTTCATTAGATACACCACCTAGTTTATGAGGCTACTTGGGAGGTTGAGAGTGAGATAAATACCTAGTATCCCTACCTGTTTGAGCCTTTAGGAACATACTAACCCTTTACTTTCGTGGATGAAAGTACTTTTAGCAGTGGATATTATAATGACCCTCCGGGTCATTTTTTTCATTTCAACTCTTTTTTTCATTTAGGGCTATCCTATAGCTTCCCTAAGTCACCAGTGACTTACAGGAGCTGATGGTTTTGTTATCAGGCAGTTCATTTAATTTTTAGAGCCAATTCCCTATTTTGGAATCTTCATTAGTAAGGATTGTAAATCGGGTATGACCTTGGATGCCAATTTTGATAGTTCCATCAGCTCTAGAATGTCATTTTAGGCTAAGGAAGACTTTGTTTTAGATCCCAAGGCTTTTGGAATCATTTTGGGCTCTTGGTTGAATTTTGCTAAAAGTAACCCTTGGGTGTAGGGCCTATATTTTGTCGAAAAAAATCCGTATGGAAATTTTAAGGGAACCATTGAGTTCAAAATGTCAAATTTCACAAGGTAGAATATTTTGTTTGCATTCACGGGATTCCAAACGAACCCCAAGGGATTGATGGAAACTTGGAAAAAACTAAGTTTCAGTAGTGCAACTGCTTAAGTAGACCTTTGGTTGCTTAAGAGGTGGTCGCTTTAGAGGCCAAATGGTTGCTTTAGCATCCAAGGCTGGTCTCTTCCCCATTGTTAATGTGGAGTCTTGATAGTGTTAGCGCATTGCTTAAGAAACATTTTGTCCGCTAAAATAGAGGTTATCAAGGTACAAGTGTAACTTAACCAACAATATGCCACTTTAGTGGCAACCTCCTTAGCGGTCAAGTAACCGGTTAAGCGGTAATCGCAGAAGCATTTATTTCACCCTTCACCAATTTTTCTCTTGATATCTCCTAGTCATAAGATCATTAAGAACCTATAGAGCTTAGTAAATTAGTACATTGATCCTTGGGTGATCGTGGGTTATTGGTGAGATCGGGAGAGTTATTACCTTGTTGTAATTCTTGAATGTTTCCATCCAATTCCTTATTTAATTCATTGATTTGGTCATAAATCCTAGTTTCTTTATGGGTTGATTTTAGTATCTCTTGAACTCCAAATTTACCTATTCTTCAGGGTCATTAACCTTTCAGCATGGAGGGACACATTGACAGTTTCAAAGTAGTGACTCTGCAAGTGGTTCCTATATCAGGTTTTTACTTGATTTGGGACTTGAAGCATTAAAATGCAATATGGGTATCATCATTCTCAAAATGCAAGTTATGTTATGTCAAGTGGTGATTTTAATTATCCAAATTAAAATGGCTATCTAAAAGTTAGAAACCAAATTGAATGCAAAAACTGAGGCATGTGGTGTTCATTGTCAAATGGTCATGAATAATTATGATGGGATGATTTTCAATAAGGAATTGGTCAAGATTGATGTTGAAGAATTCCTGGGGATTTATCAACCAATCAATCCAAGAATAATGCAATATGCTAAAATTGATGAAATTATACTAGGGTTACAAGAAAAAGCCAATCAAATTCTTTGTTAAAACTCTAGTTCATTTTTGGGGGGAGGATACCAATAAAAATGCAAATTCAAAAATGGAGAGGCTTAAACCTCATTCAAACCATTTTTATATGTTAAGCTTAGTTAATGAGATGGAAGTGACATAATTGAGCAAATGGTGAATTTGGAAAGTGGGGACACATTTCTTACATTTTGGAGTTTATCATACCAAGTGGGCAAACAATATTTCTCAATTGAAGGCCAAGAAGTTCAATGTGATATTTAATAGGTGGCCTATTGACTTCTCACTATTAACCAACGAGCCTTTACAAAATGTTGATATGATGTTAAGTAGAAGTTTCAATCTTCCAAATGGAGAGATAGAGTTGGTCTCATTGCTTACTTACCTTTTCCCTATGAGCCTCAATGAGATTTTGATGTAAGTTTGGGTAAAATATTCAAATCCTCAAAGTGGAGAGATAAAAGGTAAGGTTTCTTGCATCATGCACAACATTTAATCAAGCGCTTGATGAGAGGCAACCTCTCGTACTAAAAAAATTTGAATTTACTTTTGAAATGTTACCTTTTTAGAAGTTCTTAGAAATTTATTTTTGTCTACTCTAAAATATTTTGGAGTTTTTAGAAGTGATTTGAACAAGCTTTGAGACTAGGGTTCTTAAACCAACACCCTTAAATTGGTGATTTGGAAACTTTGTAGTGACAAATTCTTAATCTTTCATTCATTTCCTTTCTTTGTAATGACTAAATTTTGGTGCAGTGGTTAAGTTCATACTTTGATTTTGATTTATCTTATGCATTTATATTAATTGAATACTTTTTGATTTATGAATGGGTTTTGCTTTCCTAAACTAATCTTTTGCTTTAATTGATTTTTGAAGGGAGTAGGTAACCCGAGGAATTATGTCATGATCCAAAAATCAAGGGTCATGATGGCACTCGTTGAGGCGAACCTTGACGAGTAAGCCTATCACCAAACTGATACACAAAGGGTAAAAATATAGAAACAACCCCAAGGTAAGGCTTCTAGAACAAAGCCAAACAATATAAGTATAACAAATGAGAAAGAACATCTGACACAACCCGAAGCAGGGTATAGTCGTGTCACGTGTGTCAAGCCCGACTGGGATTGGAGACCACCCACAAGACCTCTCCATAACCACCCTATACCCCAAGCTAAATAAATTTTGAACATATATAACATAAAAAAATGGAACAATCATAAATCAAAGACAGTCCAATCGTGTCAGCCCCAACACCAATAACAATGCTAAGGATGACACCCATACCTACATCGCTCATACCAACCTAAGTAATATTACAAATCCTTTATCAGAAAGTAAAACAATATCCAATCGGGACATGCCTCCGACCATAACAAAAACCAATGTCTATGAGATGACAATAGTATGTAGAGAAATCCATAACATGAAATGGAACCTTTCAAAATATGGAAGCTCACCACTTCAATCCAAAACAAGTTGTTCCCGAATCTGATCACTGAATGAGAGAAGTATGACCACTTTTTGCATTGCATAGGGATACAGAGCCTGTAGACGGGTTAGTGATTGAATGCTACAATGTACTCAGGAGTAAGGATAAAATAATACCAATATTTAAAACCAAGTAAAGATCCAAATGCAATCACATTCATGTACATATATATATATACATTATGTCGGGGAAAGGGAACCGAGTTTAGCATGCATTTAAAACCTTTAAACTTAGATTGTCCAGCTTGGCTGTCCTAAAACCACCCATGGGCTATATGGGTTCATCTCTCCCTGTTGAAAAGGTCCCAACCCGTGTTAGCTGCATGAACTGGAGAAAAAACTAAGATGACTAGTACATCTTAAAAAATATAACTGTGACATAATGCACACGGTCACCAAGACCCACTATATATTGGCAAATGTGAGTTTCCAGCTTTGGTCCTCCTGGGATCGCCACCTTCCACGGCTTTGCTAACACATCCCCTTTAATTACACATTAAAATAATTCACACACAACCAACCAATTACCAAAGAGTCTTATTTTTTAGGCATTAATCACCGGTATCGTCATACAAACACTAGAGCTTGCAAGTATATCCATTTATGCCATACCAAAGACATTAAACCAATTAGACTCCAAAATTTCTATTTAAACCAATACCATGGAAACCAAGTCCTTTCCAATCCATTTAAAACCATTTAAACCAATTTAGGTTCCATTACCCTTTTATGCGATACAAGTTTTCCAACAATAGTCAAACTATGTAATTAAAAAAGCATTCTCATAGGCATTTTAGCAAACATGTTGAGGGCATATAATTTCCAAAATAAAAACCAAGTACCAATTGACCATTTCAATGAAACCACATGTTCAAAGTATATGTAATACCCCGTAAAATCCTAAGTCTAAAAATCATCTCGTTAGGCTTCACAAGCTCCAAGACTCAGAAAATTTTGCTAAGTGTTCAACACTTAGTCTTATTTTAGACCTCAGAACTTCTTGGATTTATTTGACGACCTTCTCGGCCTTTGATTTTTAATTTTCAAATTGTGTTGCGATAGAGCAAGGTCGTAGTACATCACGGGTGAATTTCGGAATTTTTAGAGTTGCATAAGGGCACGTTTGGAGTGCCAAACCAGTAGCAAAAGGCTACAAGCTCGCGCAGCCTTACTTAGACAACCGGTCTAAGAAGGGCGCCGCCTAAGCTAGATCAGGGGTCTATGCAGGGCGCCGCCCTGGCCATAGCCTTTTACCAAAAATTTCAGCCTTTCAACTCCGTGCTTTATGGGGTATTTTGGTCAATTTCCCACCCTATATAAGTCAAAACAAGGAATTAACCCACATTTACACCAAAATATAGTCACTTCTCTCAAAATCCTCTCAAGAACAAGCTAGGGTTTCAATTGGGGGATTCAAGTTCAAGAAAGTTCTAAAATCAAATTTCAAGAATCTCTCCGTCAATCTTCTTAAATCAAGCACTAAGGTAAGCGTAGTGTTCATCCACAGATTCCTTTCATCTGTGGAGCTCAAGAACCAAGTTTTAAATAAAAAATTATGATTGTTATGTGTTGTATGATTATGTTCATATTGATGGTTCTTATTGGTGATTCAAGATGGTATCTTAATGTGTTTCTATGAAGTATGTGAGCATGTTAGTTGAAATCTATGAATTATGGGGTAATTTAAGATAGTTAAATTGATGATTTCACCTATGTCATAAAGTGTGCATGTAAGATGTTTGATGAAATGCCTATAATGAGAAAAATCATGTTTCTTATGACTCAATATTACTTGAATGACAAGTCCATGCTACCCCTTATGATTCAACACAATTTCCATGCTATTGTTGGGTATTTGATTGTTGTTCTATTAAAAATGTTAAAGATATCGAAATCATGCAATTATTTATATGTTATGTGTGTTTCCTTCCATGTACAAGATGTGGAGAACTATGTTTAGTATGAAATCCCTCATTGTGGCATTATAAATTATGAACTCTATTTCTATGATCAAGAAGTGTTATGTTGTTTCAGTTTCCTTCCATCGAGTCCTGGGGGTACTTGTACCCAAAAATTTAATTGTGTTCCTAGAGCCATGTCATGTTTCATGATACTCTTAGCCAATCCATGATCCATAGAACTCAGTCAACCATGTGACTTAGGAAATCTCAAAAATCTCAGTAGTTCAGTAATCTCAATGATTTCAGTATTCCAAGTAAAACCTCAGTAACTACATTAATCTCAGTCAGTCCTCAAACATCAGTATGTTTTGTCAGTTAGCGGAACTCAGTAAACTCAATTTAGCTCTGCTAAACAATACCACAAGTATCATTTCATCTAATCAGCTCAGTTCAGTTAATCAGTTCAACTCAATTAATCAGTTCAGTGTCTTTCAGATGGGAGTAGGATTCAGCATCGAGCGATCCTAGGGATGGAGACTTACCCTCTAGATAGGACCGAGATCCCTATAAGAAATTCATAAGTTCAAGAACTACATAGACAGCATAGGTACGAGATATCACCCGTTAGGTAGGACTGACATACTCAGGGATCACCTGCTAGCACATTTAAATATATAGGATTGATCGCAGGGGTCACCCACTAGATTTGGACTGACTCCACAACAATTGTCTTTGCCAGTGGTGTGGTACTGATACCCTTCCAACTAGGGTTATAGGTTGGACCCTAGTTAGCTTATCATGGGGAATGTCGGTTAAATGAATACATCCCATAGTTTAAGTTACAAAATCAGGACTATCAGATATATTCAACTCAATCTCAGTAGGAGAACTCAGATAGTTCCTTAGATTTCAAGATTGTCAGATACAATCAATTCTGCTCAGTAGTACAGATTTAGGAATGTTAGATACAGTCAATCCTTATCATTATAAATAGACTTCGTGATAACCTATTAGATTAGACTGATCTCAACTATGGTCAATCAGTATCAGCATATTAGATTTAGAGATCACCCATTAGATAGGACTGGTCTCAACTATGGTTAATATAATTAGATTCAAAGATCACCCGCAAGGTAGGACTAATCTAAGACTAAGTCAAATCATCTTTATTATCAATAGACTTCAAAGATCACCAACTAGATAGGACTGATCTCATCTTTAGATTTTTCGTACATTACGAAACTCAGTTAGTTCCATTAGAATCTAGACTAGTAGACACAGTCATTTCGTGATAGTATCAGTTATCAGAACTCAGTCATCATGTTATCACAAACTCAATCATTATCGTTATGTATTTATGTATGCATTTTCACGTTCATATCAGGCAACATTGTTCATGCATATAAACCCTTGCATTTAGCCTACCTCACTTAGATACTTGATAAATTCAGTCGTACTAGTGCATTCGCTCTATGGTATTTTATTTTATGCCATATATTCAGAGGAACAAGTTCTAGAGCAGCAGTAGCATTGTAAATTTCAGCAGTCAGAGTTAGAAGTGAGGCCTCATCCTTTGAGGGCATGATTATTTCTCTATTTTCTCATTGATTAGTTCATTAGTTAGAGTTAGTTGGGGACATGTACCATCATCTTCTTATTCTAATTATTCAGATAGTAGACACTTTCAGACTAGACACAGACTAGACTACAGACTAGATTCAGGTTTTAGTACTTCAGTTTTGTTTTGGTATTGTGATATCACTTTATTCAGATATTTTTGTTATTCATATTATGTTCATTATTGAACCTTATGGACTTTCAGTTTATGTTTCTACATTTATATATATATATATATATATATATATATATTATATAGTGTATAGGTACAGATATTTATCATGGGTTAGCTTGAGGTCCTTCGGGATCATGAGCACCGTGTAGCATTTTCGTTCAGAAAATTGGGGCATTACAAACTTGGTATAAGACCCTAAGGTTCAATAGTGTCATAGGAAGTCTGAAAACTGCATCTAGTAGAGTCTTGTATATGGGTGTGTTGCGCACCACATTTATGTCAGGAGGCTATGAGATGTTTTAGGAATAATTTCCTTTATTTCAGTATTCATGTCATGCTAGTGAGCATAATATCAAGTCAATCTCTCGGTCTAATACGTTTCTCCCTTTCTTCTATAGAATATGTCTCCTAAAATAAGAAATGGGAATCAGTCTGCTCCTCAGCCCGAAGACCCTTTGGGCGATCATGTTTCTCATGCGGAGTTCAGGGTCGTATTCACCACTCTTTGTCAGTTAGTTGCTGCCCAGAATGAATGAACAACTATCATTACGGCCAACCCAACTGCAGCAAGGATTCGGGACTTCACCCGAATAAATCCTTCTTCTTTCTTTGGGTCTAAGAAAGATGAAGACCCTCAGGAATTCATTAATCAGATTCAGAAGGTTACCGACGTCATGGGAGTGGCTACTGTTGAGAGTGCTGATTTAGTTTTGTATCAGTTATAGGATATGGCTCATACTTGGTACAAATAGTGGAAGTCAAAAAGTTTAGATAATACAGGTTCTATAGAGTGGGAGGAGTTTGTCTCTGCTTTCCTTGTTAGATTCTTTCCTCTAGATCTTAGAGAAGCTATGTTGATAGATTTCATCAACCTCAGGAAAGGAAAAATAACAGTGAAAGGGTATTCTCTTAAGTTTACTCAATTAGCTAGATATTCCCCTCATGTGGTTGCAGATAGCAGAGCTAAGATGAGTAAGTTTGTCTTAGGGGTGAATGATAGAGTGGTCAATGAGTGTAGGTCTGCGATGCTAAATAGTGATATAACTTTAGCCAGGCTTATGACTCATGCTCAGCAGATAGAGAAGCAGAAGATCAGGATGAGGGAGAGATAGAGTAAGAGAGCAAAGACAGGTAGTTTCATCTTTTCTTAGTCTAAGTCACAGAGTGGTAACCGTTCTTAGCATAATTAGAAATTTTCAGTCCCAGCTCCATCCTCATCTAGTGCACCAGTACCTAAGTCCAGAAATGATTTTCATGATGAGGCGCCATGCTTCGAGTCCCAGGGTAGTGAGAATAGGAGTCTTACCTATTCGCGTTGCGAAAAATGTTGTAGGAATCACCTAGATGCATATAGGGTAGGCAGTGATGTATGCTTTGGGTGTGGAAAGCCAGGCCATAGGATACGAGAGTGTAAAGTTCTAGAATAGAGGGGTAAAGATTTACGTCAGTAGGGAATCAAGAGTAGTTAGTGTCAGAATAGACTTTTTGCACTCTAGACCCGTCATGATCCAGAAAGTTTCCCTAACCTAGATTCGGATATGTTACAAGTCTTTCATGTTCATGGAATGAATTTTTAGATCTCTTTATCTCATTTGAGTTTATATATCAGCATGAGTTAGCTAGTAAAGTTAGAAAGTTAGTTTTACGATACAGCAGTCAGATTGGTATAGTTTGTTTTCTCATCTTTGCATCTATTCATGCTATCCGAAGTCTCAGGGAATGTAAATATTCCAAAGTATAACCTCCTAGTAATTTCAAGTTCAATTCATTTTATACATCATGCATTAGTTACAGACCCCCGAGGTTCAGTTATAATCTAGTTCGTAGATGCCTTGTTCATTGCCCCAGTGTCTCGGCAAGGTGAGTGTTCTTAGAGAGACATAGTGTCCCCAGAGGGAGATACCCCATAAACCCTTAATGCTCTCATGTCTTAAATTCAGTTTTTCTTCGCATAAAGAATCCAGTATAGAATAGAGGGTACTTATAAGTTAACCCTCAAGTTCAAATATCTGTCGTGAGCCATGTATTCAGACACTCAGTTCAGCTCATGATGTTCAGTTCATATGTCCCGTATCAGATTCAGTTATGTTGTCATGTTTCTGCTCATGCATGTTTAGTAAACAATCTCAGGCTCATTAGCATTCCCGTGTAGGGTAATAGTTCTCTTTAAACTTATTAAGTTCCTTGTTTAGGATTACATCATAAACTTGATATCAAGTACCATTGCATATTCAGTCATGCATACATGTGCCAGATTAGTTATATAATCATGCATTAGATATGCATTCTCATTACGAGAACTTCAGTTATCAGAAACCTCAGCCATGCATTCACGAATAAGTTACACATAAATCAGATATGCATGTTCAGTATGATAAACCATCAGTCATTCCAGTCATGAGATTATGTTTTAGTCATCATGTTCATTCCATGTTCAGTTTATTTTTCCCTCTCAGTCAGTTTCATTCAAGGATGAATGTTCTAAAGGGGAGATATTGTAATACCTCATTTTATCCTAAGTCTAAAATTCAGCTCGTTAGGCTTCAAAAGCTCCAAGACATAGAAAATTTTGCTAAGTGTTCAACACTTAGTATCATTTTATACCTCCGAACTTCGTGGATTTATTTGATTACCTTCCTGACCTCCAATTTTTTATTTTGAAATTGTGTTGTGATAAGGAAAGGTCATAGTACATTCCGGGTTAGTTTCGGAATTTTTGGAGTTGCGTAAGGGTAAATTTGGTGTGCCAAACCAGTAGAAAAAGGCTACAGGCCCGCGCATCCTTGCTTAGACCACCGGTCTAAGCAGGGCGCCTCCCAATCTAGAACGGGGTCTAAGCAGGGCACCGCCCTGGCTATAGCCTTTTGCCAAAAAATTTAGCCTTTCACCTCCGGGATTTGAGGGGTATTTTGGTCAATTCACCAACCCTATATAAGTCAAAAACTCAGAATTAACCCTCATTTACACCAAAATATAGTTACTTCTCTAAAAATCCTCTCAAGAACAAGCTAGGGTTTCAATTGGGGGATTCAAGTTCAAGTAAATTCTACCATCAAATTTCAAGAATCTCTCCATCAATCTTTCTTAAATCAAGAACAAAGGTATGCGTAGTGTTCATCCATGGATTCCTTACATCCGTGGAGCTCAAGAACCAAGTTTAAAATAACAAATTATAATTTTTATGTGTTGTATGATTATGTTCATGTTGATAGTTGTTTTTGGTGATTCAAGATGGTATCTTAAAGTGTTTCTATGAAGTATGTGAGCATGTTAGTTAAAACCAATGAATTATGAGGTGATTTAAGATAGTTAAATTGATGATTTCACCTATGCCATAAAGTGTGCATGTAATATGTTTGATGAAATGCCTAGAATGATAAAAATCATGTTTCTTATGACTCAATAGTACTTAAATGACAAGTCAATGCTACTCCTTATGATTCAACATAATTTCCATGCTATTGTTGGGTATTTGATTGTTGTTCTATGAAATGTTAAAGATATCAAAATCACGCAAGTATTTACATGTTATGTGTGTCTCCTTCCATGTACAAGATATGGAGAACTATGTTTAGTATGAAATCCCTTATTGTGTCATTATGAATTATGAACTCTATTTCTATGATCAAGAAGTGTCATGTTGTGTCAGTTTCCATCCATCGAGTCCTGGGGTACTTGTACCCGATAATTTAGCTGTGTTCCTAGAGCCATGTCATGTTTCACGATTCTCTCTGTCAAGCCATGATCCATAGAACTCAGTCAACCATGTGACTCAAGAAATATTAGAAATCTCAGTAGTTTAATAATCTCAGTGATTTCAGTATTTCTAGTAAAACCTTAGTAACTATAGTACTATCAGTCAGTCCTCAGATATTAGTACATTCTGTCAGTCAACGAAACTCAGTAAGCTCAGTTTAGCTCCGCTAAACAATACCACTAGTACCAGTTCAGCTAATTAGTTTAGTTCAGTTAATCAGTTCAGCTCAATTAATCAGTTCAGTTTCTTTCAGATGGGAGTAGGATTCAGCACCGAGCTAACCTACCGATGGGGACTCACCCGCTAGATAGGACTGAGATCCCTAGAAGCAATCCCTAAGTTCCAGAACTACATAGACAGCGTAGGTACAAGATGTCACCAGTTAGGTAGGACTGACATACTTAGGGATCACCTTTTAGCACATTTAAATATATAGGACTGATCCCAGGGGTCACCCACAAGTTTAGGACTAACTCCATAACAGTTATCTATACCGGTGGTGCGATACTGATACCCTTCCAATTGGGGTTACAGGTTGGACCCCAATTAGCTTAGCATGGGCCAGTCGGTTAGATGAATACATCCCACAGTTTTAGTTACAGAATTAGGACTGTCAAATACAGTCAATTCAGTCTCAGTAAAAGAACTCAGATAGTTCCTCAGATTTCAGGACTGTCAGATACAATCAATTCAGCTAAGTAGTACAGATTCAGGACTGACAGATACAGTTAATCCTTATCATTATAAATAGACTTTGGGATCACCCATTAGATAGGACTGATCTCAACTATGGTCAATCAGTATTAGCATAATTAGATTCAGAGATCACTCGTTAGATAGGACTGATCTCAACTATGGTCAATCAGTATCAGCATAATTAGATTGAGAGACCACCTGCTAAGTATGACTTATCTTAGACTAAGTTAAATCATCTTTATTATCAATAGACTTTAGAGATCACCCAATAGATCGGACTGATCTCAGATTTAGATATTTCATGCAGTACGAAACTCAGTTAGTTCCATTAGAATCTAGACTGTCAGACATGCGTTCCGTGACTGTAAAACTTATTAGAACGCAGTCATCATGTTATCACGAACTCAATCATAGTCATTATGTATTCATGTATACATTCTCACGTTCATATCAGTAAACATTGTTCATGCATATAAACCCTTGCATTTAACCTACCTCGCTCGTATACTCGGTACATTCAGTCATACTAATTTATTCGCGCTATGGTGTTTTATTTTACACCATAGGTTCAGAGGTACTACTTCCAAAGAAGTAGTAGCATTGTAGATTTCAGTAATCAAAGTTAGAAGTGAGTCCTCATCCTTCGAGGACATGATTATTTCTCTATTTTCTCATTGATTAGTTCATTAGTTGGAGTTAGTTTGGGAAATGTCCCATCATCTCCTTATTCAGTTTATTTAGATAGTAGAGGATTTCAGACTAGACGCAGACTACACTACAGACTAGATTCAGATTTCAGTACTTAAGTTTTGTTTTGGTATTGTGATACCACTATATTCAGACATTGTTGTTATTCAGATTATGTTCATTATTGAACCTTATGGCCTTTCAGTTCATGTTTCTGCATTTATATACATATATTATATAGTGTATAGGTACAGATATCAGTCATGGGTTAGTTTGTGGTCCTTCGGGGTCATGAGCACTGTGTAGCATTTTGGTTTAGAAAATTGGGGCATTACAGTATAAAATGAAATCCATAAGAAAAATATGGTAATACATTTTCCAACAAAGAACAACCAAATCCCCCAACACCTATTCCAAAACCCAAATAATCTGTAATACCCCAAGATTCCCAACCGATAGTAGAACTATGCTTCAAGCTCATAAGAAATAAATTCTAGTGATTTGGTATTTTTATGATCAAGGTTGATGTGTATTAAGGTCTCAAATACGTCCTAAATATTAGACGACTCAAAACATTCCTCACCGATTGAATTCTTGGGAAGGATATTGCAATAGTCAACTTCAAACGATAATATCTCCCTTTATACTATGATTTTTTGTTCTCATGACCAACCAATAGATATATAATTGAATTATCTTTCCAACGATACTAATTTCTCCTAAATACAATACCTGAGCGAAAAGTTATGCCCATTTTACTCTAGCATATCAGCCTGAAAACAGAGTGACGACATTTCTGATAACCTATCACATTTCTGACGACTTATCACAAATGTCGTATGTCTTAGGTAGAAACAATCTCCCAACTGATGACATTTTTGATGACTAATCACATTTTTAATGACTTATCATAAATGTCGTCAGCCTTAGGCAGAAACCAGCTCCCAATTGACGACATTTGTGACGACTTATCACAAATCTAACGACATTTCAGCCTTGATCGTCAGCTAAGATTTTCAGCAAATTGGAAAGTGGTTTCGTAAGGGTATTTTGGTCTTTTCCTTCACCTCCCATGAATTATAAACCTCAAGGGACGTAAATTTCTCCTAATTTCTTTAGTTAAACATCTCAAAAACCCTTTCTTACACTTTCATCCACAAGATTAGGGTTTTTATTAAAACCATCTCCCAAAAGCAAGATTCAAGCCCTTTTTCCAAGATAATCAAGGATTAAGTTTTCCAATCCAAGAACTCTACAGCAAATTATCAATGTTTCCTTTCTAAGGTATCTGTAGTGTTCATCCACGGATTCCTTTCATCCGTGGAGTTCAAGAACCCTCTTTTAAACTATGAATCATGAAGTTATGTTGTGGGTTGATAATGTTTGTGTTATTGATTGTTATACAACTCCCAAATTAGAATCTCTATGTGATTTTATGAAACTAGGATGACATGCAAATTGAAATATATGAATTTTGGGTGGTTTAAATCATTAAGGTGATGAATATGCCTATGCCACAAGGTGTGCATGCAAGGTGTTTGACAAAATACCTAAGAGACTAGAAATCATGTATTATAGCTAAATAGAACTTAAATGACAATACCATGCTCTATTCTTTATGACTCAACATGAATTCCATGCTAATTATTGTGTATTGTTGTTGTGATATGGAAAGCTCATGAAATTGAAGTTATGCAAGTATTTACATGTTATACGCATTCCCTTTCATGAATATGGGGTTGAGAACCATGTGTAGTATGAAATCTCCTACTTATGATATTATGAATTGTGGATGTTATTCCTATGATCAAGAAGTGTCATGTGTGTCAGTTTCCTTCCACCGAGTCCCGAGGGTACTTGTACTCGAAAATATAGCTGTGTACCTAGAGAAATGTCATGTTATCATGATACTCTCAGTCAAGCCATGATCTATAGGATTCAGCCAGTCATGTGACATAGGAAAACTCAGAAATCATAGTAATCTTAGTCGTTCAGTAATCTCAGCAATCTCAGTACTCAGAAATCTCAGTAACAACAGTATTTTAGTAATCTCAATAATTTCAGTACCCTCAGTCAGTCCTCAAAACTCGGTATGTTCCGTCAGTCAAAGGAACTCAGTAAACTCAGTTTACCTTCGTTAAACAATGCCACTAGATCAGTTCAGTTCAGATAATCAGTTCAGTTAAGCTAATCAGTTCAGTTCAGTTCAGCTAATTAGTTTAGTTATGCTAATCAGTTCAGTTTAGTTAAGCTAATCAGTTCAGTTAAGCTAATCAATTCACTTCAATTCATCTAATCAATTCAGTTCAGAATCTTTCAGCTAGGAGTAGAATTCAGCACCGAGTGAGCCTAGGGATGTGGACTCACACAGTAGATAGGACTGAGATTCTTAAAAGAAATCCCTAAGTTCCAGAACTACGTAGCCAGCATAGGTACGAGTTATCACCTGTTAGATAGGACTAACATACTCAGGGATCACCCGTTAGCATATTTAAATGTATAGGACTGATCCCAGGAGTCACCCGCTTGATTAGGAATTACTCCATAGAAGTTGTCTTTATTGGTGGCGTGATACTGACACCCTTGAAACTGGGATTACTGGTTAGACCCCAGTTAGTTTAGCATGGGGCATGTCGGTTAGATGAATACATCCCATAGTTTTTGTATAGAATCAGGCTATCAGATACAGTCAATTCAGATCAGTAATACAGATTAAGGACAGTTAGATACGGTCAATCCTTAGCATTATAAATAGACATCAGGATCATCCACTAGATTGGACTGATCTCAACTATGGTCAACCAGTACCAGTAACATCATATTCAGATATCACCCACTAGGTAGGACTGATATCAGGCTAAGTCAAGTCATTTTTAGTGTCAATATACTAAAAGATCACCTGCCAGATAGGACTGATCTTAGATTTAGTTACTCCATCAGAACTTATACTGTTAGATACAGTCGCTCAGTATCAGTTACATCGGTTAGGTTGATCATCATATTTATATCAGTTATATCAGTCATCATGGCTTAAGTTATCAATATTCAGTTTCAGGACTGTTAGACACAGTCAATCAGACCAGTTCTTCATAATTTGAACTGTTAGAAATAGTCGTTCATCTATTCAGTATCTCAGTATCAGTAAACTCATATTGTCAACATTCAGACTTAGTAGTCAGTATCACCACAAGTTCAGTTATAATTACTTATGCATGTATGTATTCTCACGTTCATATCAATCAACATTGTTCATGCATATAAACCCTTTGCATTTAGCCTACCTCACTCGTATACTCGGTACATTCAGACGTACTGACGCATTAGCACTATGGTGTTTTATTTTATGCCATAGGTTCAGAGGCACGAGTTCCAGACCAGCAGTAGCATTGCAAATTTCAGCAGTCAGAGTTAGAAGTGAGTCCTCATCCTTCGAGGACATGATTATTTCTCTATCTTCTCATTGATTAGTTCATTAGTTGGAGTTAGTTGGGGACATATCCAATTGGGTCCTTATTCAGATTATTCAAATAGTAGAGGCTTTCAGAATACATGCAGACTATATTTAGACTTCAGTATTTCAGTTTTGTTTTGGTATTGTGATACCTCTTTATTTAGATATTGTTATTACTAAGATTATGTTCAGTATTGAACCTTATGGCCTTCAGTTAATATTTTTGCATTTATATTTATATATTATGCAGTGTACAGGTACAAATATCATTCATGGGTTAGCTCATGGTCCTTCGGGGTCATGAGGATCGTGTAGCATTTCGGTTCAGATAATAGGGGCGTTACACAATCCAATAATAAAATCATGAAAAAATCCATGAAAATATGATTTTTGCTTGAACTAACACCAAGGGAGGAGTAACAGGCCTTAGATAATGAATAAGATGAAGCAAAACCACCCCTTAGATCCTTAATTGATTGCTTGAAGAAAAACCCTAGCCTTTTCTTTAACCAAATGCTTGAGAGACATTTGAGAGTGTTTAAAGTGTTTTGGATTGAGAATAATAGGGTAAATGAAGTCCTAATAGTGTTTTAAGTTGTTGGGTCAAAAGAAGTTATTAGGGAAAATGTCCAGAATACCCCTAGCTTAAGTTGTAAAAATTCTCGCAGGTGGGTTCAGTTTTCCCCCTTTCAATTGTAACCATAACATATTAGTGGTAACCTCCACTTCTACATTGATCAGAATGTTGGACATACCATTTTTTACAATATACGACTCATTGACCCAAGTTATACCTTCACCATACGAATCATATGGTCCCAACCGAACCCAAGACAGCATCCAAAGGAATCAACATTTGATAACATATGACTTCACGCCACGACTCGTTCCCTATCCATACAGTTGTTAGTGCGCCACTCGTATTCAAATCCAAGGCAAGTCACTAAGTTTAAGATTAAGTGAAGCCAACCCAATACTCTATCACAAACCATACGACTCATACCTACCAAGTCGTAACCATACCAGAAACTCAACCATCCAAAACCGGACACGTTATGAGTTGGGTCACCTGACCCATACCCTTATCATATGACTAGTATGATGAGTCGTATGATTAACAGTAGTCTTAAAAATCTAGAAATTTACGAGTACTAAAACCCATGGTGTTTCGATTCTCCCCTACTTGGATCATTCATCCCTGAATGATGGAATATGGTAATACAAAAACGATTTAGAACTCTAGATGTCTCTACTCCTACCTTTAAGACAGACAACAAATATGCAAGCTAAAACCCATGTTGTTTCAATTCTCCCCCACTTGGATCATTCATCCCTGAATGATGGAATAAGGCCTGTACAAGCACGATTTACAAATCTAGATGTCTCTACTCCTACCTTTAAGACAGAAAAAAATATGCAAGGAATTCATTCTTTTCTTTAACCAAGTTAGAAAACAAATATGGTACGAAGAAAACCTATCTTATGCACGAATTTCCAAAATGAGGAACAAATGCAGATACTTGGACTTTTGTCTTCTTCCGCTTTCCAAGTATGTTCTTCAACATTGTGGTTCCTCTATAAGACTTTCATCCAGGCCACATCATTATTCCTTAACTGATAAACTGACGATCCAAGATCTCAACCGAGATCTCTTTATCAGAAAGAGAATCTGAGATACCAATATCCTTGATATGCACAACTTTTTATGGATCACTAATGCACTTCCATAACATAGAAACGTGGAATACCGAATGAATGGATCTCAAACTAGAAGGTGACTCCAACTCATATTCAACATTGCTGAAACTCCTCAAAATCATATTAGGATCAACTTACCAGGGATTGAGCTTCCCCTTCTTCCTAAACTTCATCACTCCCTTCATGGGAGACGCCTTCAGGAACACCCTATCGCTTACCTCAAACTCGAAGTCTATTTTCCTCACGTCTGCATAGGACATTTGGTGACTTTGGGAAGACTTAAGCCTATCCCAAATCACCTTCACCTTCTCCATATCTTAGTGAACCATATCTGGGACAAACATGTCTGCTTCACCAACCTAGAACCACCCAATTAGAGACCTATACCTTCTACTATACAACGATTCAAATGGTACAATCCCAATTCTAAAGTGGTAGCTATTGTTGTGAGAGAACTCTACAAAAGGTAAGTGATCAACCCAACTACCACCATAGTAAGTAACGCAGGCCCAAAGTATTTCCTCCAATGTCTAAATAGTTCTCTCTGCTTTCCCATCCATTTACGGGTGAAAAGCAGTACTCAGACTAACCTTAGTCCCCAACCCTTTCGGAAATGACTGCCAAAAATGATAAGAAAAGTGCCTACCATGATCTGAAATGATATATATAGGTACCCCATACATCTTTACAATCTTTTGGAAGTACAACCTTGCATAATCCTCAGCCAAGAAGTTATTCCTCACTAGCAAGAAGTGAGTTGACTTTCCCATCCTATCCACAATGACCCAAATTGAATCAAATTGATTTTTAGACCAAGAAAGACCGGTAATGAAATCCATATTAATCACTTCCCAGTTCCATTCAGGTAGTTCAATTTCTTAATACAATCCCCCGGGTCGCATGTGCTCAACTTTCACTTGTTGAAACACCGTACACCTGGCCATAAAATTTGCCACATCTCTCTTTATATTGTTCCACCAATACATCTCCTTGAGTTCAAGATACATCTTCATCAAACCAAGATGAACAACTAGCGTGAATTATGCGCCTTAACCAAGATCCTTTCTCATATCCCATCTATATTCGGAACACATAATCTCTCTTGGTACCATAAAGTACCATTACCACTAATCTTAAATTCCATCATATTCTTCCCACCAACATCGCCCTTGATCCTCACCAAGACAGGATTTAACATCTGTTTCTCCTTGATTTCATCACCCAGAGATGACTTTTCCCCCTTCTGAACGAACACACCACTATTCTTAGTCCAAGAGGCAAACTAAAAGGTTAGCCAAACGATGAATATCCTTCACCAACTCCCACTTCTCCTTATCCACATGATCTAGACTCCCCATAGATAACTTGCTAAGAGTATCAGCAACTATGTTAGATTTATCTAGGTGGCATTGAAGCTTCATGTCATAGTTTTTGAGAATCTCAAGTCATCTCTTTTGCCTGAGGTTAAGCACTTTCTGATTAAACACATATTGCAGGCTCTTATGATCAGAAAATATATCCATATGTACCCCATGAAAATAGAGACACTAGATTTTCAACGCGAACACCACAACTGACAGATCCAACTTATGAGTCGGATAGTTCCTCTCATGTACGTTCAACTGACTAGAAGCAAAGTTATTACCTTCCCATGTTGCATCAGCTCACAGCCAAGTCCCAAATAGGATACATCACAATAGACTACAAAACCATTCGTGCCTTTAGGAAAAGTGAAAGTCTGAGCCAAAGTTAGCTTATTCTTCATCTTCTTGAAATTCCCCTCACAAGCATCAAACCACAAGAATTTTAGCTTCTTCTGAGTCAACTTAGTAAATGGGGCAGCTATAGTGGAAAAACTCTCCACAAACCTCCTATTGTAACCTGCTAAACCCAAGAAGCTTTGAATGTTGATTGAAGTCGTGGGTCTAGGCCACTTCTTCACCACTGCAACCTTCTGCGGATCCACCATGATCCCCTTACTAGAAATAATATGACCCAAAAAAGTGATAGCGTTCAACCAAAACTCACACTTCAAGAACTTGGCACATAACTGTTGCTCCTTCAAGGTCTACAACACAATACGAAGGTGATTGGCATGATCCACCTCACTCTTAGAATACACCAGAATTTCATCAATGAAAATAATAACAAATAGATCCAAAAACTAATGGAAGACCCAATTCATCAAATCTATGAATGTTGCAAGGGCAGTGGTCAACACAAAAGACAACCAAAAACTCAAAGTTCTTATATTAGGTACGGAAGGCAATATTAGGGATTCCACTTTCCTAATCTTAAGTGGATGATACCCAGATCGAAGGTCAAGTTTGGAGAAAAACTTAGCACTCTTCAACTGATCAAACAAATCATCTATCCTTGGAAGAGTATACTTGTTCTTAACCGTCACCTTATTCAACTATCGATAACTAATGCACAATTGAAGGGAGCCATCCTTCTTACGCATAAATAATATCGATGCACCCTACGGGGACACACTAGGATGGATGAAACCCTTATATAAAAGGTCCTTGAGTTTCTCTTTAAGATCTTTTAACTAAGGAATCCATCCTATATGAGGGAATAAAAATTGGACGAGTCTATGAAATAATATCAATCCCAAACTCCATCTTCCTATCAGGATGGATATCAAGAAATATTTTCACTACTGGGATGGTATTCAAAAAAGGACCATCTGAATTAGAATCTTTTACCCAGACTAGATGATAGAGACACCTTATAGAGATTAATCTCTGAGCTTCAAGATAAGAGTTGAACTTCCCCTTAATATATAGGGAACCACTCTCCCACTCAATAACTGACTCATTAGGGAATTTAAAGATGACCTTATGGACCCAACAATGTAAAGAGGCATAGTATAAGTGCAACTAATCCATCCCCAGTATAACATCAAAATCCACCATATCTAATTCAAATAGATCCACCGCCGTCTTTACAACCAACAGATGCCACACACCCTTTATAGACTCTTCTAGCAATAACAAAGTTACCTACAAAAGTAGAAAAAGAAAAAGGGTCAAAAATAACCTTGGGACCAAAACCAAAATACAGAGCCACAAATGGGGTCACATATCAGAGAGTGGACCCCAAATCAGGTAAATAGTACACATCATGAGAAAAGAGTTTTAACATACTAGTCATGACATCAGGCGATGCCTCATACTTCTATCGGGTAGTGAGGGCATAAAGATAATTTCGACCAGTGTTGAAACTAAATGGGGCACCTTTTGGTTCTGGAGGTGATGATGAAGCCACTAAAACCTTGTTTACCTCCTAAGTATTCTTGGCCACCGGACAGTTCTTAATCATGCGCCCTCATTGACCATAGATGAAACACTTATACCTTACTTTCTCATAATAACCCCAATCCAATATACCATAAAACCTATAGGGAGGATTGATGGAGCCCACCCCACTAGCCTTAGATTGGGCACCCTGTTCCCTGCAGTTATCGCAATCTTGGAAATGCTTGTCATCTGATGGCTTTGGGTAGGTGGAACTAGCTGTTGAGTAAGAATCAAAATTGCCCCACTTCTTCTAAGGTTACTTCCCACCATCCCTGCCACTCTGCTTCTAGAAACCATCCTTCTAGAGAACCTAAACTTCTTTCCCTTCATCTTCCCTATTTGGGCCAACCTCTTCTTGTCTTTGTCTAGCTGTTGCAAGTACCCAACCAACCTGGAAATATCTATGTCTTTTATTAACAAGGCAGTATTACTCTTTCATATCAAATCTCTGGACAACCCAAAAGCAAACTTCCTCATTCTATCCCGCATATAAGAAACCATCCCTAGAGAATACTAATATAACTGGTGAAACTTCAAGGCATATTCTCTGACAGGCATCTTACCTTGCTTCAAATTTACAAACTTTTTTGTCTTTGATTCCATCAACTCCTGAGAAAAGAAGCATTCCAAGAAAGCATTAGAGAAATCTTCCCAAGGAGCTAAATCATCACTCTCATCCCTCGATTTATCCTATTCCTCACTAGTATGCCTCATCCTTCAGCTGCTAGGCTGCAAGCTCCACGTCCACCATATTAGTGGCATGCGTAACTCAAAAAATCTTTTCTATCTCATCCAAAAAACCTTGAGGATTAACCTCCACCTTAACACCAGTAAAGGTGGAAAGGATCAACCTCATGAACTAGCCAACCCTAGTCACCTTAAAAGATAGAGTAATAATAACACCGATCTTAGACTCAGTAGCTACCAACATACCAACATATGAATGGACTAGCGAAACTCATCATTTGACACTTCAGCCTGAGGAGTCTGAGATAAACTAGAGGGAACCAGTGAAACTCTAGGAGGACAATTAGTAACTCAACCCCTAGATCGAGTATAGATCCTATGAGTAGAGTCTGTCCTATAACATTATCCCTAGTTGGGATAGAGGAGCTACCATGAGCATTAGATCATCGAGGCATTTTTTGAAAAGTGAACAAATAGGAATTAGAGAAGAATTCGAGACCTTAAACTCTACAGCTTAAAAACAAAACATAAGAATGAGAAATATTCCTAAATGTCTTGTAGCCTCTCCTTTATGAGTATGGTGCACTACACACCCCTAAAGGAGATTCTGCTTGACACGAATTTATGGACTCCCATGTGACCATAAAACTAGGGCTTTGATATAAATCTGACATGACCCAAACTGGGGCCTAGTCGTATCTGGTGTCTCAAGCCCGACCGGGATCGGAGACCACCCCTAAGACCCATTCATAACTGTCATATACCCCAAACCAGATAAATTTTGAATATATATAACATAATAAAATGGAAAAATCATAAATAAAATATAGTCCAACAATGTCAGCCCTAATACCAATACTAATGAAAAGGATGACACCCATACTAACACCGCCCATAACAAACCATAGTAGTCACACAAAGCCTCTATCCGAATGTAAAATAGTATTTGGTCAGGACATAACCCCGACCACAGCCAAAACCAATGTCTATTAGATAACAAAAGTATGTAGAGAAATCCATAACATGATATAGAGCCTTTCGGATTATGGAAGCTCAGCTCTTCACTCAAACACAAGTTGTCCCCAAATTTGATCACTGAGAAGGAAAAGTATGGTTGGTCCTGCATCACATTGGGATACAGCGCCCGAAGATAGTGAGTAAACATTAACATGTACTCAGGAGTAAGGATAAAAAAGTTCCAATATTTAAAACCAAGTAAATATCCAAATGTAATCATATTCATTCATACACACACATATATATATATCATGTTGTGGAAATGGGATCAATTTTAGCATGTATTTAAAACCTTTAACCTGGGATTATGTAGATTAGCCATCCTAAAACCACCCATGGGCTATATGGGTTTATCTCTCCCTGCTAAAAAAGCCCCGATACATGTTAGATGCACGAATCAAAGATAAACCTGAGATGAATAGTACATCTCCCAAAATATAAGTTTGACATAATGCATATGGTCACCAAGACCAAGCAAACATGAGCTTCCATCTTAGGTTCCCCCGGACCACCACCTTTCACAGCTTTGCTAACATATCCTCCTTTAAGCCCATATTAAAACCATTCACACACAACCAACCAATTACCAAGGAGTTTTATTTATTTAGCATTAATCATCGGTATAATCATATCAATGCTAGAGCTTTCAAGTCTATCCATTTATTCCATACCAAAGCCATTAAACCAATTTGACTCCAAAGTGTCCATTTAAACCAATACGATGTACACCAAGGCCTTTCCAATCTATTTAAAAACACTTAAACCAATTTGGGTTCCATACCCTTTTATTCAATGCAAGGTTTCTAACAATAGTTAAACTATGTGATTGAAAAACATTCTCATAGGCATTTTAGCAAAATGTTGAGGGCATGTAGTTTCCAAAACCAAAACCAAGTACCAATTCACCATTCCCATGCAACAACATGTTCAAATCATAGTTATAACATGAAAACCATAAGAAAACATGGGAAAATATTATCCAACCAAGAACAACCAAAAACCCCAACACATATTTCAAAACCCAAACAACCCAACAATAAAACCATGAAAACCATCCATAAAAACACAATTTTTGTTTGAACTAACAATGAGGAAGGAGTAAAATGCCTTAGATAACAAAGAATACAAAGAGAAACCATCCCTTAGAGCCTTAATTGATTCCTTAAAGAAAACCCTAGTCTCTTTCTTGAACCAAAAGCTTGAGAGAGATTTGAGAGTGTTTAAAGTGTTTTGGATTGACAATAATAGGGTAAATGAAGTACCTATTGTGTTTTAATTGGTGGGGTCAAAATAAGATATCAAAGGAAATATCCAAATTACCCCCAGCTTAAGTTGTAAAAATTCGAGCAGGTGGGTGCGATTTGTCCCCCTTAAATCGTACCCACAACATACGAATGGTACCCTCCACTTGTACCTTGATAAAAATATTGGACATCCCATTCTATCAAATGTACGACTCATTTTCCCAAGTTGTAACTTGACAATACAACTTGTATGGTCCTAACCATACCTAAGAAAAATCCAAAGGAATCAACACTGGACAACATACGAGTTCACACCGCAACTTGTACCCTATCCTTATGGCTCTTAGTGAGCCACACATACTCAGAGTCAAGACAAGTCACTAAGTGTCATATTAAGTAAAGGACCAAACCGAATGACCCATCACCAACCATATGACTCGTACCCACCAAATCATAACCACACCAGAATCTCAACCTCTTAATATTGGACAATGTACAAGTTGGGTCACCTAACTCGTACTCTTATCATACGGCTAGTATGATGAGCCGTATGATTAACAGTAGGCTTAAAACTCAGGAAATTAACAAAGACCAAAACCTAGGGTGTTTCAGAACATAAAAACCAATGCAACCATAACTCTCAAAACCTGATGTCAACAATATTACAATGTATCTAGTACAACTCAAATTTAAATGAAGTACATAAACAATCCAATAGATACAACTCTATCTTTGAAAACTTGAAAACACATTGTCTAATGATAAATAAAATAGTAGCAGACATTCATACACCTAAACATCATCCACTACCTTGAAATCTCCAAAAATCTCTTGAATCAAGCAACGTGGTATGCACCCAAACCCGAATATGACTGGAAAGGTACAGTAGGAATGAGTACGGTCAACTTGTACTTAGTAAGTAACATAGGCCAACTGATCAAAGAAAAAAATAATGTATACAAAATATATACTAAGGATATGTCACCTACAGTCAAAAAAAAATCCCAAAATAATAGCCCATATTGCTTATACTAACAGTTCCAATATATCACATATATTGCAATAACCACTAGATTAGACCACAAGTGTACATTTATTCCACGTATAAGAAAGGAAGGGGACTAATATATATGATAGAATTAAATACAAGTAATAAAGAAAAGAATAAAAGATATGTGACAAGTCAAATAGGATATACAATCACATCAAAAGCATAATAAAGTAAATAAAATTAGAATGATGATGATGATGATAATGATAATGAAAATGATAATAATGATAATGATAATGAGGGTGAAGCATGAGGTTGTCACACAACATCCATATAAACCTATAGAAATAAGCACGTAGGACCCATGGAGGGTTCATCAACCCATATAGTACCCCGTATACAACTACAAAGGAAACCCTCCAAACATAGGACCCATTGAGGGTTTGTCAACCTGTATTCAATCAATATCCATGACTCTTCTCTGGCATAACCTTCGGGGAAGGTCAATAAAATCCAATATTCGATACCAATATCCATGACTCCTCTCTGGCACCTTTCTCGGAGAAGGTCTATAAAAGTTGATATTCCCATTGTTTTTAGAGTCTTTAGTATGTCTAGTGTTTCAAAAACACATCCATAACATAAGACACAACCAAGTACATATTCAACAAAAAAAAGTATATATAAAGCATACAACAAATTAGTAAAATTATGGGTGTGACACCATGAGGATGTTAATGCAATGGTCACAACAAACCACAATGCATATTTCCACAACCAATCAATATACCAATACGTGAGCCAATTATCCACTTATTATTTCAAACAATCCATAAATTCCCACATGATTTCCTGTGCTAATAGAGTATAAATATATCATGTTTCACAATTGGTACCATAATAGGCTTTCCATCAAGTAAAACACAATGACTTCTATGCATATAGGATATTAATCATCACAAAGGACTCCTCATAGTCAGACATAGCACATAATATACCAAAAAAAAACAATTAAGTCACATATAGGACCCAAAATAGGCATAACACAATAAGATGGCCATTTTTTATGATTAGTTCCCACACCCTTAACATGCACTTTGCATAAAAATTAACTATCCAACCCAGTTTGAAAAAAGTAAAGCCATAATTACGTCGAGGTAAAAAATCAGTTTGCAATACTTCAACCTACGACCTTACTTCTCATAAACTATCCCAAAATCAACCAAAACCAAGAAATATAGAATCTATGCATCAAAACAAAGCCAATGATATCCATATGTCCTACTTTTAGTTCGGGATCAGAATGGACCCCTGAAATGAGTTTTCAAAAAAATGGAAAAAATTATATCTTTATTTCAAAATGTGTTTCCCATGTTTCTAGGAATCTACTACTAAAAACTCAGGTCAAATAGAGTTTAAAACAAGGTGCAAATTGAAGAAAAACCATTTTTAAACTATATCGGGTAAAACCTTTTCAAATCCATTTTAAAATAAAAAATTAAAGTTGTTTTGAAGGTTAAATTGAGAAAAAACTAGTACTAATAGGATTAGGAACATTATTCAAATAGAAAGGAGTAATATTGAGGGTTTCAAATCAAGCCCTAAGGTTTTTGGGCTTTTGAGCAATTAATCAAGAAATTCAACCAAGGATGGATTTTTACCTTAAATCCATAACAGAATCAAGAAATGGATGTTAATCTAGATTACCAAGCACCCACAAGCTTTACTTTTAATCTCTCACACTATTTTAGGTTTAACTCTCAAGATATATGTGATAAATGAACTAATTCGCGACCTAAGGGGCCTATTTATACCTCTTTTAGGTAATCAAGTGCTTCAATCGCACACCCAAGTGTGCATTCGCACACCCTAGCAGCAGGAGAAGGTGCGTAGATCGTCAACACCCTTAGTGCAATCACACTACCCTCTCTTCACACACTGGTGTGATTGCCACTCAAGTGGTGCCATAGCAGAAGCACCAGAAACCAGCTGAAACTTTTAAATTCTTCTAAGTTTTCGCCTAGGCCTCGAGATTCATTCAAAATCCAATATACACAAACAAACTATGGCAATATCATATTTTTGAATTTACGTCGATTTCACACAGTTGACCCACAAAAATCAAAGTCATAATTTTCCAAATTGAGGGTCAGAATAAGATTTAAAAGCTATAAAACCTGACCAAACATATAACCACCCTAAAATTGATGTCCTGGATTTACTGGCATAATAAGTTCAACTATCCATTGCATGGATCAAAAGATAACCATAGAAGTCCATAATAAGGCTCTTGAAGCCTCCAAAAACCACAATATTGCAAAAATAGTACCAAAATGCATTGTAAATTGTACCAATCAATCCCACACACCAGAAATACCACAATGCAATTATGGGGAGGGGTAAAATAGTCAAATCTCACAAAACACATATTTTATTACAAATTTATGTCGTTACATCATCCACCACTAAAAATTCATCCTCGAAGTAAGGTAAAAATAACTGAATCAACAAAGAGTTGGGAATAATAACTACTCATATTAGAATCAATCTTCCAAGTAGCCTCATCTACAGGTCAATATCGTTGCTGAACTATCACGACCCAAACCAGTCGTGATGGGTATCTCAAGTCCACCAAGGACTGGAGACCACCAAACCAAACATAACACACCTAGCAGTGGCCAAATTCCGAACATATAAAAAGATAGAAAAGTAATAAACATAAAGATACTTAAGAGTGTCAACATCAATACCCACTCCATAGCAATATCCATAAAGCCTCTACTAATCCAAAAACAATCAATGTCAGTACATGCCCCCGACTCTGGCAATAACAATGACAATGACAATGACAATGATAATGATAATGATAATGTTAATGTGAAGTCTTTAATTCTAAGTTGACACTACCCAAATATGGACCATGTCTTATGGGAACCTCAAGCCCACATGAATTGAAGGTCACCCCGAAAACCCAACCTAATCATCAATATAAAGCACAAAATTTGGACAAATCCCAACCAAAAGATAAAATAGTGGAAAGCATACTACAAGTCATATGTTAAACATGTCTAAGCACTTTATTAGATGCATCAAACTAGCTATTACACCTAAGTTCACAGTCATCCACAATACCTCTATACAAGATGATGTTTAGCAATGTATATATCGGGACAAGCCCTCAAAAATACACAAACCAAGTCAAAATAAGACTATCTAAAGATAAAAGACCAAGAGGGATTGTCTTCCAAATTAAGGAAGCTCAACACTCCAAAGTCAATGCATGAACAAATTTGATCACCTAATCACTATGAAGGAAGAGAAGATGATGCTCCAGCCCCTATGTCGCCTGGGGACATAGGGTCCGAAGATGGTTAGTGGTTTAAGCGCTAGCATATAACTCCAGGATAAGGATGAAATACCTTCTTCAATTTATGACCTTATACTTACATATAGGTATATCATACGTAACAAATAAACAATTCATAACAACATTCTCAAAGCATTCATGGGACATAAAGTGAAGGAGTTCAACCTTCCACACTTAGATTCAACAATTCTTATTAGGTATGGAATTTTAACCACATTCATATATCACTTAGATGAAGGACTTTAACTATGTATACACTTATTAAGCAAGGGCCTCTAACCACACACATATCCATTCAAGGAAGGGACTCTAACCACATACTCATATTCATTTAGGCAAAGAACTCTCACTATATACCCACATATTAGGAAAGGGAATCTAAACTCATGTCATGTTAGATAGGTGACTCTAAACCAAGCCATTTAATTTGGCGAGGCACCTTAACCTCAAGAGATCTCGTTGTACAAGAGACTTTAACTACAAGCGATTTTATTAGGCATGGAACTTTAACCTCAAGCCCTTTCATTAGGCAAGGGACTTTTACCTCAAGCCATTACAACTATCATTAGTCAACAATAGGACTCCAACCCTTTGTCCATATATCATCATCTATCCAATTCACACTCAAGGACTTTAACCCATTTAGATAATTCAACACTATACATGACCACATGGTCCTTATAGGAGCCTTAGTTGCTCAAACATTTCAATAGGCAAATGCCTTAACTCAATTCATCAAATAATTTAATTTAGGGTCATCAAGAACTTCAGTAACCATTCACATATCATTGGCAATCTTATAGTGCGTTATCACCACACTTTAGTTCAACACACAATTTAAGTTCATATTTATTTTTAGAGACTTTAACACCTCATTAACCATCAATCAACAAGGTCATAAATTTCCCCATGCAAGGCTCATAATATATTTCCAATATCATTTAACAACTATTCAAACTTATTGGTCCATTTTCCTAGTTCAAAACATCACCAACATAAGACTAGACAATTTACTTAGACATTTTCACAAACCCCTTGTGTGCATGCCTTTACCATGGACATTTTCATGGTAGAAACTTACTCAAGACTCACATTTTATACCATATACATCAAGTACCCATATGTACAAATCATCATCAATAACATGTATAAACACAAGTCTAAGCAAAAGTCAACATTATTCATCATTAAGCAACAAAACCTTTTTTATTTGATTTCAAAATCACCATGTACACTTACTAATTCAAGTGTAAAATAAATGGGTTGAGAGTTATTTTTCAATTGGAAGAGTTACATTCCTTATACAACTTGATTTACCAAGAGTATTAACTTTACTTTGCTTCTTAAAGATCACTGTAATGCCCCGAATCTGGTATCGGAATGCTACACGGTGCTCATGAACCCGAAGGATCACAAGCTAACCCATGACTGATATTTGTACTTAAACACTCCATAATATACTGTATAAATGCAGAAATAAAGGTTGAAAGTTCATAAGATTCAAAAATATAACATAACTAGTAAAACATAACATCTGGATGGGGTATGAAGTACCCAAAATAACTGAAATAAACTGTCTAAACATGATAGTCTAAAAAACCTCTAACTATCTGAATAAGAAGTTAATGGGACATGTCTCCAACTAACTCCAACTACTAAAATAAACTAAGTACTGGAATGATAAAATAATGATCTTATCCTCGAAGGATGCGGACTCACTGCTGACTCTGACGGCTGAAATTGGTATGCTACTAATGCTCTGGAGCTCGTGCTTAGGAACCTATGGTATAAAACACCATATCGCAAATGCATTAGTATGATTGAATGTACTGGTATGCATGTGAGGTAGGATGAATGCAAGGGTTTCATATGCATCAACTACGCTAACTGACTGGACAACATGAAAGTGAGAATATATGCATGACTACATAATAACTGTAACTTAGTTCATGATAACATGATTACTGAGTTTAAGTACTGATAACATGAGATACTAATATTTGGTATGACTAAAATAACTGATACTGAGTGACTGTATTGAACAGTCTAGGTTGTGATAGAACTAGTTGAGTTTTGTATTGTTCTGAGTTGAATGTATCTGACAGTCCTAAATTCTATAGAACTATATGAGTTTTATTACTGATACTGAGATTGAGATTATAGGAAGTAGTCATCTTACAAACAAGCCCCAAATAATGGATTATAGCTGAGTTGGGGTCCAATCTGTAATCCCAATTAGAAGGGTGTCAATACCGCACCACTAGTAAAGCCAAGCTGTGAGTAACCCTTATCTGACAGTGTCCCAAAAAAAATGGTGGGACCCTCATCTGATAGTGTTTATCCACCTCGTCAACACTCATGTGTCAGTATTAATGTCTCAACCTATGCTGGCTACATAGTTGGAATGCAAGGATTGCTTCTAAGGATCACAGCCTCAACTGTCAGTGTGTGTCCTCATCCTTGGGTTCACTCAGTGTTGAATCCTACTCCCATCTTAATAGACACTGAACATAATTTTCTGAATTGAACTGGATTGGGTTCATGGATTTTTATTGACTGATGGAATACTACTGATATTACTGAATTTTTTAGCTTTCTGAGATTTCTGGTTTTACTGAATTTTCCTGAGTCACATAACTGACTGAATTCTACTGAACATGAGTTGACTGAGGATATAATGAAAACATAACACTGTATCTAGGAACACAACTAATTTGTCGGGTACAAGTACCCTCAAGACTCGATAGAAGGAAATCAACAAGGCATGATATTCTTTAATACATAACCAACATCAATAATCCCTAATACAATAAGTTGGGGATTGCATGAAGTACATGGTTATCATAAGCGTGTACATGAATAGGATTTCATTTAAACATGACATAATTTCATAAGGTTAATTCATAAGAAATCAAACAACATTTACAAGGCATGTTAATAGCATGGAAGTCATTTGATCATAAAGGTAAAACATGAATCCATTACTTAAGTCACAATTTAGCTATATAACATAAGTTCTACTCTCTTAGGCATTTTATCAAACACCTTACACACACAACTTAGGGTATAGGTATAATCATCCATTAACATATCATAAATCACTCAATTCATGGATTTAAACTCATATACTAATGTAATTTCATAAAACACATAAAGATTCTAACTTAGGAATCATACAACAATAATCACATGAAAAAAATCAACCTACAATATAATATTCATAATACATGATTTAAAACTTGAGCTTGGGGATTCATGGATGAAAGGAATCCATGAATGAACACTATGTGTAATACCCCATACTTTTTCCTAGCTTGAAATTTTTACCAAGAATGTTAGAAGCTTTCTTTTAAAAATGAATCCACTTTTGTACATGTGGAATTTTCACATGGGAAATTGAATAATCTTTCCATAGATACCAATTTCATAAAAATTCAACCTCGGGAGAGAAAGTTATGGATGAAATACAGAAGACACCTAAAACTGGCCAAGTGTAACGGCACAGGACAACGGACCATCGAACTAGCGACGGACCATATCCCACGCCATCACAGTGCAGTAGTGAGACCACTTTCTACCTAGGAGTTATGGCCCAGGCCGACGGACCATCGGTCTAGCGACGGACCATCGCAAGGGAGACAGTGAACCCCCATTCTACCCAGGTACGATGGTCAAGACCGACAGATATTCGACCCAGCAATGGACCATCGCACCCACTAGCACACACCCGTCCAGTTATTTTAAGCCATTTTTAAGGGTATTTGGGCCTTTTTCCACCCGATTTAACCCCTATATACACCCGACCATAGCTCAGAAGTTCATAATTTTTTTACAACAACAAATTAGGGTTTCTCTCAAGGATCAATCCCTAAGAACAAGAAACCCTAGGTTCTTAATTCCAAGCCAAGAATTCAAGTTTTCCTCCACATATATTTAAGAAACCCTAGCATAATCACGCTCACAGCAGGAATAGACCAAAATATCATCTATGAAGACTATGACAAATATGTGTAAGTAATGTTTGAACACACAATTTATCAAGTCCATGAAAGCGTATAGGGCATTGGTAAGACCAAAGGACATGACTAGGAATTCTATGTGACCATACCGAGTATGGAAAGCTATTTTGGGGATGTCACATTCTCTAACTCTAAGCTGATCATAGCCTGATCTGAGGTCTATTTTAAAGAAATAACTGGCACCCTAAAGTTGGTCAAACAAGTTGTCAATTCAGGGTAGTAGATACTTGTTCTTGACCGTGACTTTATTGAGCTGATGGTAATTAATGCATATTTTGAGAGAACCGTCTTTCTTGCGCACAAATAAGACTAGTGCGCCCCACGGGGATATACTATGTCTGATAAATCCCTTATCTAAGAGATCCTTCAACTTCTTTTTCATTTCTTTGAGTTCTACTGGTTCCATTCTGTATGGAGGAATAGATATAGGTTGAGTATCTGGAAAAAGATCAATGCCGAAGTCTATTTCCCTTTTGAGAGAAATTCCTGGAAGATCTTTGCGAAAGACATCTGAATATTCACTTACTACAGGTACTGATTCAAGACTGGAAGTTTTGGAACTAGAGTCCTTAACATGAACAAGATGATAGAAACATCCCTTAGATATCATTTTCCTTGCCCGGAGGTAGGAAACAAGCTGACCTCTGAAAGCTAAAGTACTACCCCTCTACTCTAGGACAAGTTCATTCAAAAACTAAAACTGGACAACTCTGTTTCTGCAGTTGACTGTGGCATAGCAGGAATGAAGTCAATCCATGTTGAGAATGATATAAAAATCAGGCATCTCTAATTCAACTAAGTCTTCTGAGGTGACTTTCTGAAATACCATAACCGGATAGTTCCTGTATGCCCACCGAGCTATGATAGTTTTACCCAATGGGGTAGAGACTGAAAAGGTCTGTGCTAAAATTTTAGTACTGACTCCTAAATTAACTTCTATATAGGGAGTAATGAAAGACAAGGTAGCTCCTGGATCTAGCAAAGCATAAATATGTACATGAAAGATATGTAACATACTGTATCTATATTAGGAGAATTTTCCTGATCTTGCCAAGACTGGAGAGCATAAAGTTGATTTGGGTGTGGCCCACTAGTAGCACTGGAGGTGGCACCCTATTGATTTGGGTGACCGAACTAAGATGAGGAACGGTTTTACTGACTCTGATAACCCGACTGGGGACAATCTTTAACTCTATGGTCTGGCTTGCCACATCTGAAACACACATCGCTGCCATTTTTGCAAACATCTTTGTTGTTCTGACCACAAGTCTGACAAATGGGATTAGTTTGGGCATTTCTAACACTTCCCTGAGACATAGATCCTGGTGCCCTATCTCTATTACCATCCCTAAACTTAGGAGCTGGAGCACTAGCTGAAGAAGGAGTTGGAACTGATGACTTAGGACGAAACTAAAAACAATTTCCTCCCTCTGACTTAGGCTGAGCAAAGTTGAAACTACCTATTTTTGCTCTCTTATTCTGCTTCTCCCTAATCTTAAACTTTTGATCTTCTATCTGTTGAGCATGGGTCATATGCCTGGCTATATGCATGTCATTATTCAACATCACGGACCTACACTTATTGACCATGCTATCATTTACCCCAGAAACAAACTTACTCATCTTGACCCTGTTATCTGCCACTACATGGGGAGAATATCTAGCTAATTGAATAAACCTAAGAGAATACTCTTTCACCGTCATATTACCCTGCCTGAGGTTGATAAACTCTAACACCTTAGCTTTTCTTAACTCTAGGGAAAAGAATCTACTAATAAGGAAGTGGAAAACTCCTCCCACTCAACAGGACCTACATCTATAGCTTTCTTTACTTTCCACTATTTGAACAATGTGTGAGCCACATTCTGCAACTAATATGTAGCTAGATCATCACTCTCACTAGCGGTAATCCCCATGATATCCATAACCTTCTAGACCTGGTCAAGGAATTCCTGAGGGTCTTCGTCTAACTTAGACCCAAAAAATAATGGAGGATTCATTCGGGTGAAGTCCCGAATCCTGGATGTAGCTGAATTGGCCACTGGGTTGGCTGGGACGACAGTTGGTCGTTCATTCTGAGAAAAAACTGCGTTAGCAAGAGTAGTGAATGCAGCTCAAAACTCTACATGAGAAACATGTTCACCCAATGGATCTTCGGGCTGAGGGGCTGACTGATTCCCGTTTCTTGTTTTGGGAGGCATATTCTATAGAAGAAAGGGAGAAATAGATCAGACTGAGAGATTATCTTGAGATTATGATCACTGGCACGACATGAATACTGAAAGAAGGAAAACTATTCCTAAAACATCTCATAGCCTCCTGTACATAGATGTGGCACGCAACACACCCATGCACAAGACTCTACTAGATGCAACTTTCAGACTTCCTAGGACACTATTGAACCTTAGGCTCTGATATCAAGTTTGTAACGCCCTGAATCTGGTACCCAAAATTCTACATGATGCTCATGACCCTGAAGGATCATAAGCTAACCCATGACTGATATTTCTACCTAAACACTACATAATATACTATATAAATGTGGAAATAAAGGATGAAAGGTCGTACGGTTCACAATTTTAACGTAACTAATAAGACATAACATCTGGATGGGGTATGAAATACCCAAAACAACTGAAATAAATTGTCTGAACATGATACTCTAAGAAACCTCTAATTGTTTGAATAAGGAGTGATGGGATATATCCCCAACTAACTCCAACTACTGAAATAAACTAAGTACTTTAATGATAAAATAATGATCATGTCCTCGAAGTATGAGGACTCACTGCTAACACTGACTGCTGAAACTGGTATGCTATTGATACTTTGGAGCTCTTGCTTCTGAACCTATGGTATAAAAAACCATAGCGCAAATGTGTCAGTACGATTGAATGTACTGGTATTCATGTGAGGTAAGTTGAATGCAAGGGTTTCATATGCATGAACTACACTAACTGATTGGATAACATAAATGTGAGAATACATGCATGAATACATAATAACTGTAACTTAGTTCGTGATAACATGATTACTGAGTCTGAGTACTGAGTCCCCCAAAATAGAATGGTGGGACCCTCAACTGACAGTGTTTATCCACCTCATCAACTCTTATCTGTCAGTGTTGATGTCTCAACCTATGTTGGATACATAGTTCTGGAACGCAAGGATTGTTTCTAAGGATCACATCCTCAACTGTCAGTGTGTGTCCTCATCCTTGGGTTAACTCGGTGTTGAATCCTACTCCTATCTGAACAGACACTGAACATGATTTACTGAACTGAACTGTACTGGGATCATGGAGTTCCATTGACTGACAGAATACTACTGATATTACTAAATTTCTAAGCTTTCTGAGATTTCTGGGTTTACTGAATTTTCCTAAGTCACATGACTGACTAAATTCTACTGAACATGGCTTAACTGAGGATATCGTGAAAACATGACACTGGCTCTAGGCACACAACTAATTTTTTGGGTAAAAGTACCCCTAGGACTCGATAGAAAGAATTTGACAAGGCATGACATTCTTGAATACATGACAACCATCAATGATCCATAATACGATAAGTTGGAGATTTGATGAAGTACATGGTTATCATAAGCTTGTACATGAATAGGATTGCGTATAAACATGGCATAATTGCATAAGGATAATTCATGAGTAATCCAACAACATTTACAAGGCATGTTAATATCATGGAAGTCATTTGAACATAAAGGTAAAACATGAATCCATTACTTAAATCACAATTTAGCTATGTTACATAAGTTCTAGTCCCTTGGGCATTTTACCAAACACCTTACATGCATAACTTAGGGCATAGGTATAATCATCCATTAACACATCATAAACCCTCAATTCATGGATTTAAACTCATATACTAACGTAATTTCATAAAACACATAAAGATTCCAACTTCGGAATCATACAACAACAATCATATGAACATAATCAACCCATAACATAATATTCATAATACATGATTTAAAACTTGATTCTGGGGCTTCATGGAAGAAAGGAATCCATGAATGAACATTATTCATACTTGAGTTAATGAATTTTGAAGGATTGATGGAGAGGTCTTGTGATTTGGCCCTTGAATTTTGAGAGATAGGGTTTTTTGGCTTAAGAGAGAGCAACTCAATTTGGGAAAAATAGATGAATAATGATATCCTTAGGTCATGTAGGGTTATATTTCATGTTTAAGGATGAACTAAAATCATGGGAAAAGATCCATTTAACCCTGGATGCATCTTTTAATTTTTTTTGTGAAAATTTCCCGACCTAGACCCCTGGCGCGTCGCAGCGCTATCATGCCGTGTCACTGGAATTTGACAACTGGGAAATTGGACGACGGCATGATGTGGGGACATCGTGGAGCTTCACTAGAATTTGAAAATTGGGATTTGGGAGCCCTCCACAATGCGTGAACTCATGGAGTCTTACTAAAAATCGATGAATGTCACTTCAGCTTATGGCGTGACGCGCCACTGACTGAGATGATGGTGTTTTACGACTGAAACTTGAAATAGTCATAACTTCTTACCCGGTTATCGGATTTAGGCGAATCTTATATCGATGGAAAGATTATTGAATTTTTCACATGACAAAAAATGAAAATCTTAAAAATACCACATGTATTAAAGTGGATTCATCTTTAAAATAAGTCTTTGACATCTTTGGGACGAATTTAAGTTAGATAAAAGTACGGGGTATTACAATCACGCTTGAAACCCTAGCCTCCAATTCTTCACAATTAAGTTTGAGAGAGTATTTAGGGTGTTTTATCCATCAAAATAGATGTTTAGGAGGCTAAAAACACATATAGTTAGGGTAGTTAGGGTTTTGGGTGTATAAAATGACCATAAGGCCCTTAGTTAAAAGTTGTACGACTTACTTAAGGAATCGTACCCTAGGGTACGAGTGGTACCCTAACTCGCACCCTAGGCTTTTTCTGGTCACCTACAATGGTTAGGGTATGACTACACACATTTGAGTTGTATCCAAAGGGTACGACTCATGCACTAACTCGTACACATCACCGGTACCAAAAATAGTCCATCTTTGATCATGGCATCACTTTATGCGATTGGTCTTGGTTTGAGTAATACCTTAAGGTATGATTGGTTGAAGTCTCACTTGTACCTAGGACAGTCAGTAACCATTACCACACTTCCTAGGGTACGTGAGGAGAGGAGGAGAAGGATACGAATCTTATCCAATGGGTATGACTCATATCCCTAGTTGTACCTTGCTCAGTGATATCAAAAGAAGAAATTCTCCTTATTGCTCAAAGCCTAGGTTTTTCCTAAGTCATGAAAGTAAACCGATTAAATTATTAAGCCTTTCATAGAATGAAAGCTCACCATTTCACCGTAAATGATTGATGAACTAAGATGATCCACAAAATATTGCGCAGGAAAAGTAGAATTGCCTTTGGACCCTGCATCACGTGGGGATACAACATTCAGAGATGGTTAGTGGGTTGAGCACTAACATTTAACGCAGCGATAAAGGATAAAAGATAAAATAATACCAAGTCAAATCTAATTCAAAATCATAAACATATTAGCATACACATGTATAAGTATTATGTAAGGGTAGGGAACAAGGATTATCATGAAGTAAAACTTTATACTGTACTAGGTAGCTCGACTGTCATAAAAAGGCACCCACGTCCATATGGGTTCAGCTCCTCCTACTATAAGCACCCAGTGTGCATTAGTTACATGAACCGAATGTATCAAGTTAGACTAGGAAATTCTCCAACCCTACGTCAATCCAATATACAAATATATATCAATAGAATGAGCCATGCATAAGGTCATTAAGATCAAACCTCATGTCGGCAAACATGAGTTTCTGGTATAATTCCTCCAAGACCCATACCTTTATGGCTTAGCTTCATAACCCCTACTAAGCTAAATTTAAAACAAGTTTCACATAACTCATTCATTAACCAAAGGATTAAACGTTAAGGAACACCATGGTTATTGGCGTACCCTTACACTTGCAAGCTTATCTCTATGCCATAACAATCATATTAACTTGAGTGAATGCCTCGACACCCTTTGTAAATTAAATCAAATTGGAGGAATGTCTCGGTCTCCTTTAATTTTATCAAGCCCAAAACATACCCACTATGGCCTCAAAATCCATTTTCATTGTTTAGTCAATTATGCAATGCAATAGTATAAGTGAGTAAGTCAAACCATGACAAATCATATTTCAAAACCAGTTTCACAAGTGGGTTGAGGGAACATAATTATCCAAAACCAATTTTAAGTTCAAAAACATCAATTTGGGGGATTACTCCGACCCGCATTCCAATTTCCACACCCATGCACCCCACCAGTTCAAAACATCAATTTCAAAACATGAATAACTCATAAAATCATGGTAAGCAATTCAGGAATCATCCATTGTAAAACTCTCAACCATATCAAAACCCACATCAAAATTCCATATATTAAACTATTTAAAAACATGTTTTAACAAAATAATATTTGGGGAAGAGTAACATGTCTGAAAGTATCACAACTGTGGAGAGAACTCGCCCTTGAGATCCATAACTGATCAACTTCGTGGAAACCCTAAGTGTTCCTGACCTTGGGGATTTGAGAGAGGTTGAGAAGTTATTTGATTTGTTTCAAAGTGATAATGATACCCTAAAGGTGCTTTAAGTCGTGGGTCACTATTGGGGAAGAGGGGAACTGTCCAAAGTTCCCTTAATGAAAGCACTAAAAAATTATCGCCAGTGACTACGGTTCACTGTACGACTTGTGAGGACACATTACGACTCATCTCCACGAGTTGCAGTCAAGATTGTAATTTAAGGACACTTCTCTGGTGACCGTACATTCACACCATATGACTCATCACGTGACCCTATGACTCATAGGGTCCAAGTAGTAGTTAAGATAGAATATTTTGTGCATCACACTGGTGTGGCTACAGATGGGACCATATGACTCATTTTGAGTATTTATGATTCAAACCCCTAGTCGTAGTCATAGAAGAAACATTAGGTTAGCACTCTGGTCTGGCTATGAGTAGGTCCTTAAGAACCGTAATGACTCTCCATGACTCGTAGGGAGAGTCGTAGTCTTGGTAGTAAGTTTAAAAACTCAGATATTTTGAAGGACCAAAAATCTAGGGTGTTACATTCTCCCTCCCCCCCCTCCCCCCCAAGAACATTAGTCCTCGAATAGTTAGACAAGGCTTTCAAGTTAACGCAGATCACACCCACACTTACCTTTTACAAAGACAGAAAAAAAGATTACAAGGAAATCATAATTTCCTTTAACAAAATTATAAAACAAAGATATTAAGAAATACACATACCTTAAGCACGATTATCTAAAGTAGGAAACAAGAACGAATATTTGGAGTTCATTTCCTCTTCGACTTCCAAAGTAGATTCTTCACACTTTTGGTTCCTCCATAGAACCTTTACTGTAGCTACATCCTTCATTTGCAACCGACAGACATGCAAAACTAAAATCTCAATTAGGACCTCATCATATGATAAAGAATCCAAGACACCAACACTTTCCAAAGGAATAATCAAGGAAGGATTACCTACTCACTTCTTCAACATCGAGACATAAAAAACTAGATAAATGGAACCCAAGCTCGAAGGAAAATCAAACTAATAAGCCACACTGCCCACTCGCCTCAAAATATGGTATGGACCAACATAATAGGGATTGAGCTTCCCCTTCTTTCCAAACTGCATCACTCCCTTTATGAGAGATACATTAAGAGCACCAACTCCTTCAAATTAAACTTTAACTGCCTACATCTCACATATTAATAGGACTTTTGACAACTTTGAGCGGCCTTAAGACTATCAAAAATCACCTTCACCTTTTCCATAGCTTGGTGAACCAAGTCGGGACCATAAAAACTATTTTCACCAACCTCAAACCACCCAATGAGAGACCTACACCTCATACCATACAATTCCTCAAACGGAGCCATCTAAATGCTGGCATGATAGTTATTGGTTCTATGCAAACTCTATGAGAGGAAAATGGTCGACCCAACTACCACCAAAATCAATCACACAAGAACTTAGCATATCACCCAAAGTCTATAGCATCCTTTTCGCTTGACTATCCATTTGAGAATGAAAAGCAGTGTTAAGGTTCACCTTGGTCCCAGTCCTCTTTGAAAGAACTCCAAAAATGATGAGAACTACATACCTCGATCAGATATGATAGAAAATTGACACGACCTGATCGGGCCTTTTCGTAATTGGCATCCCAAGTCAAACCAGGACTGAGGACCACCCCCTGTTACCCAACCCAACCATCATTAGCATACCTTGAGTTAGATGAGTATCGATCAAATAGAAAGGTGCCATAAATGGATAGGGACTGACTTTGGGATAGGTCATCCCTAGACCAACCCTATCAAGTCATCCCGTCACACCAAACCATGCCAACCAAACCACCAAGACAGACCAATACCAAAATAAGGGCCATCAACCAGGCCATAACCAAATAGGTTCCAAAACATAATATATTTAAACCCAAACTAAAATGCGATGGAACAACCAACAATATCGTCTGTCGATATCAACCTAATACTAATGTCAATGCTAAGGATGACACCAATACCAATCCCACCCATTCCAACCCATAGCAGTACCATAAATTCTCTAACCAAAAAAGTAAGAATATCTGGTTAGGACATGCCCTCAACCATAGCCAAAACCAATATACAAAAATAAATTAAGATGTCTACAAATATCCATAACATGAAAGGAGTCTTTTGAAAAGATGGAAGCTCAGCACTTTAATACAATAGATGTCCCCGAGTCAATCACTATGTAGGAGGAGTAGAATGTCAGTTCCTACATAGCTTGGTTTATAGTCGCCCGAAAATAGGTTAGCGAGTGATCGCTAGCATGAACTCAGTATAAGGATAATATAATGCCATTTATAAAACAAAGTAAAAGTATCTATATGAACATTACCATACATATATATATAACCATGCTGAGAAAAGAACTGGTTTTAGCATGCCATTAAAACCTTTACCTGGGTTGTGTAGCTTTGCCATCCTAAACCAACCACAGGCTATATGGGTTTAGCTCCTCCTGCTGAAAGGGCCCTAGTGCGTGAAGTCGCATGACTAGGGAATAAAACTCAGGGATGACTAGTACATCCCCCAAATATAAAGTATGAAATTATGCACACAATCACCAAGACCAACCTCACATCGGCAAATATAAGTTTCCAGTTTTGGTCCCCCCTCCCCGCGACCTCCACCTTCCACGACTTTGTTACACACCCCGCCATTATTGCCCAATTATTAACATTACCAAGCAACCAACCAATCCATTAACCAAGACCATTGGTAGTGGTATTATCTTACCATCAATAACTTACAAGTTTAGCCCATAGCCAACGAAATATAGGTTTAAGGGATTCCATGTACCCTTCATGATTTCCAATTAATCAAAACCATGGCCACCGAGGCCTTTCTAATCTATTAAAAACCATTTAAACCATTCATACTATTTAGGGTTACATTACCAAGTTTAAACCATGAATAAGTTCCATTGAAACACCAATATTATAATGAAAACATAGTTAAAGGCATTTTATCAAACACATTGGGGGCGTAGTATTTTCCAAAACCAAAGTCCATTACTAAAGAATCATTCCCATGCAACCAATTATCCAAAACCACCATTAATTCATATAAAATCATAATTAAAACATGGAAAAATAATAACCAAGCATTTATAACCAAAACCCCCAAATTATATTTAAAAATCAAAAATCAAAAGACAATGAAATCATAAAAACATTGTATAAAACCAAGCCTTTAGTTGAAAATAACAATGAGGGAAGAGAACATGCCTTAATTGACAAAGTAGATAGAGAGAAACCACCAAAAAGATCCCAAAATTAGCCCTCTAGTTGAAACCCTAGCTTTCTTTCCCAAAAGCTTTTAAGAGAATTATAGTGTTTAGGAAGAGTTTCTAAGTGTTAATGAATTTAATAAAAGGGTAAATATCCTCCAAAGAGAGTTATAAGTCGTGGAACCTTATTAGGATTAGTGTGGAAATGTCCAGAATACCCCAACTTAAATTACACAAAATCCCATTACAGGGGGTACGACTGAACCTCAGGAGTCATACCCTTCGATACGATTGGTACCCACCATTCATATCCTAAGCCTTAACCCTTGGACCCAATATTGTCCAGTGTACGACTCATCCTACCCAAGTTATATTGGTAGCATACGATCCATACCCTTTACCCATATCTTTGGCAAGATAGAATCACAGAAGGTTTGAACATTGTCCACTATACGAGTCATGGGTATGACTTGTACCCTAGCTTACAGCTCTTGGTGAGCAACTCGTACTTAGATCCAACTAAAGTTACCAAGTTTAAGGTTAAGTGAAGGAACCAAATGATCTATATCCAACCATACGACTCTAACCACCAAGTCATACCAATTTCAGAGACCAAAATCCATCCCACCAGCCAACACTGGTCAGCATACGACTTGACCATACTATCCATACTTGAACATACAAATCATGCCTATGAGTTGTATTGGGTCCAGAAACCAGAATTCTAGGAAATTTTCTAAGGTCAAGAAACTAGGGTGTTTCAGTTTCCCCCACTAGGAACATTCATCCCCGAGTGATGGACAAGGTAAGGGTAACCACACGCACGAGTCATTTATACTATCAAATATATTTCCAATCCTTAATAAAGTTTGAAAACATAGAGACAAAGCAATTAATCTTTCCTTTAACAAACATAGAAAATAAAGATGTATTGAAGAAACATACCTTCCATACGAGTCCCAAGAGGACAAAATAGATGCGGATACTTAGACTTCATGCCCTCCTCCACTTCCCATGTAGCTTTTTCCACCTTATGGTTCTACTACAGAAACTTAACTGAAACCACATCCTTGGTCCGCAACCAATGCACTTGCCTATCCAAGATCTCAACCACAACCTCTTCATAAGACAGAGAGTGCGAGATACCCAACCCATCCAAATGAACAATCAAAGAAGGATCACCAAGACACATCCTCAACATGGAGACATGAAATACCAAATGAACCAAACTCAAGGTAGAAGGTAACTCCAACTCGTAAGCAACATTATCAAACCTCCACAAAATCTTATAATGACCAACATACCGGGGACTAAGCTTCCCCCTCTTACCAAACTGCACTACTCTCTTCATAGTATATACCTTGAGGAAAACATTATCCCCAACCTCAAAGTCCAAGTCTCTATACCTAACATCCGCATAGGACTTTTGGCGACTTTGGAAAGCCCTAATCCGATCCTGAATCACCTTCACCTTCTCCACAGCCTGGTAAACCAAGTGGAGACCAAACATATCCGCCTCCCCAAGATCAAACCAACCAATTGGAAATCTACACCTCTTACCATACAATGCCTGAAAAGAAGCCATACTAATACTACAATAATAGCTATTATTGTAGGGAAACTCTATCAAAGGTAGATTCTCAACCTCACTGCCATCATAATTAATCACACAAGCCCGAAGTATATCCTCTAATGTCTGAATAGTTCTCTCTTCTTGCCCATGCATCTATGGATGAAAAGTAGTACTCAGACTAACCTTAGTCCCTAAACCCTTTCTAGAAAGACTGCCAGACATGATATAAAAACTGTATGCCACAATCAGAAATAATAGAAATAGGTACTCCATGCAGCTTCACAATCTCCTAAATATATAGCTTTACATAATCCTCAGCCGAAAAGGTAGTCCTCACTAGCAAGAACTGAACAGACTTTGATATCCTATCCATGATGCCCAAGTCAAATCATATTGATTTCGAGACTGAGAAGACAGGTTACAAAATCCATATTAATTACCTCCCATTTCCATTCTGGCAAAATAATCTCTTGATACAACACACAAGGTCTCATGTGCTCAACTTTTACTTTTTGACACACCAAGCACTTGGACACAAAATTATTCGCATCTGTCTTCATATTGTTCCACCAATATATATCCTTGAGATGATGATACATCTTCATGGAACTAGGATGAAAAAACATAGCGTGAAATATGTGCCTCAGCCAAGATTCTTTGTCGTAAACCATCGACATAAAGAACTCACAACCTCCTTTGGTACCAAAAATTACCTTCACAACTGATCTCAAACACTATCACCTTCTGCCCACCAATATCACCCTTGATTTTCATTAAGACAAGATTCAGCACTTGCTTCTCTTTGATATTTGCACCAAGAGATGATCAACCCACTTTTTTTACCATTACAATTCTATCCTTGGAGTGCAAGAGGCGAACTCAAAGATTAGCCAAGCGGTGAATATCCTTCGCCAATTCCCTTTTTTCTTCCTTCACATGAGAGAAACTCCCCATAAACAACCTATTAAGGGCATCAGTAACAACGTTAGCCTTACCTGGGTAATAGTGAAAACTCTTATCATAGTCCTTGAGAAGTTCCAACCATCTCTTTCTTCTGAGATTGAGCTCCTTCTGAGTGAAAACATATTATAGACTCTTATGATCAGAAAAGATCTCCATGTGTACACCATACAAATATTGCCGCCATATTTTCAAAGCAAACATAACTATCAACAGCTCTAAATCATAAGTAGGATAGTTTCTCTCATGGACCTTCAACTTCCTGGAAACATAGGTAATCACCTTCCTATGCTACATCAAAACACAACCAATGTTAGCCTCATTTATTTATGTTTTATAGTCTAATAATGACAAACTAATAAGTTAACTTTGGAGGATATTAAAGATCCTTAATGATGGAATGAGATCTCACACAAAGGACATTGAAGATCTCAAATCATGGGGGATATTTCACACAAGGCAAGGAATATTCTGTAAAAGAATATCATGCTAAATATAGAGCCACATCAAAGATATTAAAGATCCCTAATGATGGAAAGAGATCTCACATAAAGGACATTGAAGATCTCAAATCACGGGAGGATATCTCACACAAGGCAAAGAATATTATCTAGAATATCATGCTAAATATTGAGCCACATCAAAAGTAGGATATCGCTTGACAAGGCAACAAAAATCATATCAACGAAAGATCCCAATAGATAAGGCAATTTGATGCACCTCACGACAAGATCAAAGGAGAAGAAAGATCTCACTCCTTACATGGACATATTTGATATAGACATGTATAGATGCATCACACCAAGTATGGACATATCTGATATAGACATTCCATAAGGTGCAAACTTTCTCAATAAAGAAATCAATTAAAATCCTTGATTGAGAAGAAATCTCTTTGGTTTCCTTATGAAGAATAGCAGCCGAAGACTATAAAAGAAGATGACTGGAGACAGACATGGGTTATGCAACTTCAATAAGAAAATTCAAAGTGTCTCAATATTAGTCTCACAAGGCTTTGTAACTTTAGTTTACAATTGTTATATAAAGAGTCGAATTGAGTCAACTTTGTAAAATCGACTGAAGTTGTGTCATAAGATTTGAAGAGCAAAATAAGTCTTTAGAACTTGTTTCCTATCATTATACTTGAACCAAACTTTCAACGATCTTAGGAAACTTTTAAATCCAAGGGAACTGGACGTAGGCGCTACATTGGCGTGCCGAACCAGGATAAATCTTGGTGTTAGTACTATACGTTTTGTTATTTACTTACTTGACTGTTCTAAATTTAATCTGTTTGTAAAGTGTTCTGATTTGCAGGAAAGTCCACTGTGAGGTGTCAGTAGTCGATTCACAAAAGAAAATTTCAATTCACCTCCTCTTGAATTTCCACCAAGACCTACCCGAGTTGTATCACAATAGAACATAAACCCATCATTGCCTTTCGGTAAACCCTGAATTAGAGCCAAAGTTAGCTTATCCTTCAACTTCTCATAACTTCCCTCACAAGCATCCGAATAAGAAAACTTAACCTTCTTCTGAGTAAACTTAGTCAAAGGAGCTCCTTTCGACAAAAAGCCTTCCATAAACCGACTATAATACCCAGCAAAGCCAAGAAGCTTCGAATATCGGTTGGAGTCGTGAGTATAGGCCACCTCTTAAACACAACCATCTTTTGCGAATCTACTATGATCCCCTTTCTATAAATAATATGACCAAGAGAAGTCATAGTGTTCAACCAAAACTCACACTTGCATAACTTGGCATACATATGATGTTCCTTCAATGTCTGGAATACCACAAGGAGGTGCTTTGCATGATACACCTCACTTTTGGAATAAACCGGAATATCATCAATAAATACAAAGATAAAGAGATCTAAGAACTGCCTGAAAACCATCTTTATCAAGTCCATAAATGTCGTTGGGGCATTAGTCAATCCAAATGACAACCAAAAATTCAAAGTTCCCATACCGAGTATGAAAAGTTGTCTTAGGGATATCCACCTCCCTAATCTTTAGCTGATGATACCCAGATCGAAGATATATCTTAGAAACAAACATGGAACGTTTCAACTGATTAAATAGATCATCTATTCTTAGAAGAGGATATTTGTTCTTGACCGTCACCTTATTCAACTACCTGTAGTCAATGCACATTCGAAGGGAACCATCCTTCTTGCACATGAACAACACCAGTGCACCCCATAGAGATACACTAGGAAAAATAAACCCCTTATACAGAAGATCTTTAAGTTACTCCTTGAGTTTCCTTAACTCAGACGGAGCCATTCCATAAAGAGGAATAGATATTGAACGAGTGTCCGGAACCAAGTCCATACCAAACTTTATTTTCCTATCCAGAGGAACACCAGGAAGATCATCCCAAAAGACCTCAGGAAATGCATTTACCACTAGGACTGACTGAAAAGATGGACCTTCTGAGTAAGAATCTTTTACCCGGACCAAGTGATAAAGAAAACCTTTAGAGATTAACCTCCAAGCTCTAAGATAAGAAATAAATGTCCCCTGGAGCTAAGAAACCACCCTCCCACTCTATAACTGGTTCACCAGGGAACCTTAAGACAACCTTACGTGTCTGATGATCCAAGGATGTGTAAAAAGAGTGTAACCAATCCATCCCTAGAATAACATCAAAATCCACCATATTAAGTTCAGAAAAATACACCAAAGTCTGCCTACCACTAACAGATACCACACACCCCTTATAGACTTTTAGTTATAACCAAGTCACCTACCAGGGTAGAAATAGAAAAAGTATCCAAAACAACCTCAAGATCAAAACCAATACATACAACCATAAATGGGGTCACATAAAGAAAGTGTGAACCCTGCATCAAGCAAACAATAAACATCATGAGAAAAAAGTTGTAACGTACCAGTAATGACATCAGGCGATGCCTCAAATTCCCATCTGTACGCTAAAGCATACAACCTATTCCGGCCAACACTAGAACCAGGTGTAGTAACAAAAGTATATACGGCACCACCGAGTGCAGGAGCAGAAGATGAAGCCACCGGTACCTTATTTACTCTCATAGCAACCGTATTAATGTACAATCCCTGAGATGATGGCCTACCTAGACATACCTGAAGTATTTGTCCGCCCTTCATCTTAATAACCCAAATGAGGAAAACCATATAACCAAAAATAAGGGCATAAAGAAACTAACAAACCCCCACTCACCTGAGATTGGGAACCCTGTGCGTAAAAATTATCACCACCCTAATGACGCCTATTACCCGACTACTTTGAGTAAAGAGAACTAGCAGTAGAGAAGGAACCAAAACTCCCCTACATTTTTTCTACCATCTGCTGCCATCCTGACCACCCTAAGTCTAAGCACATCCTTGATCAGAAAAACCGTTTCTCTTACCCTGCCGATCTCTAAACTTCATATATTTCCTTTTCTCATCCTATACTTGTTGCATATAAACAGTCAACCTAGAAATGCCCATATCTCTAATTAGTAAAATAGTCTTTCTTTCCAAGATCAAATCCCGATTTAACCCAGAAAAGAAATTTCTCATCCTCGCTCTCATGCCAGCGACCAAATTCGGAGTATACCTTGACATCTGGTGAAACTTTAAGGCATATTCCTTGACAGACATTCTCTTTTGCTTAAGATTCACAAACTGCTCCATCTTTTCTTCCCTCAACTCTTGAGGAAAGAAATGATCCAAAAGAGCTCCAGAAAAATTATCCTATAAGGATGACTCCTCCATATCACCTTTATCCTTATCCCTCTCTCGTACCCTTGGTACGCAATATCCTTGAGATGATAAGCGGCAAAGTTTACACCTTCTACATTAGTGGCCTGCATTACCCTAAATATTTTCTCTATCTCATCCAAGAGACCCTAAGGATCCTCTTCTACCTTCACACCAGTAAAAGTAGGAGGATTCAGTTTCATAAATTGACCATCCCTTGTGGTCTCAGAAGACAACCCACTAGACACCTCTCGCTTAGCCTGAGTAGCAACTAATTTAGCAATAGTATGAATAGACAAGAAAAATTTTGTATTAGTCACCTCACCCTGGGAAGGACTAGTAACAACCGGAGAAATTGCAGAACTATCGGGGATAGTACCCTGAGATCAAACACAAACTCCAGACATAGGACATACCCTATCAACATTGTCCCCAGATGGGACTGAAGAGTTTTTTTGTGTTTCATATCATCGAGGCATGATCTAAAAAGTGAACAACCAAGAATTCGAGAAGAATTTTGGGACTTAGACTCCAAGCTTGAAAATAGAATACCAAGAAAGTAAAACATTCCTAAATTCCTTGAAGCCTCTCTCTTATGAGTATGGCATGCTACACACCCCTAAAAGAAACTCTACCAGACACGTCTTTATGGACTCTCAATTGACCATGAACCTAAAGATCTAATACCAATTTGACACGACCCGATTGGGGGCCTTGTCATAATGGTCATCCAAAGTCCAAACAGGATCGAGGATCGCCCCCTGTTACCCAACCCAACCACTATTAGCATACCTCTAGTTGGATAAGTTCCTATTAAATAGAAAAGAAGCATAACTTGATAGGGACTGACTTTGGGATAAGTCTATCCCTAAACCAACCCTATCAAGTTATCCTGTCACACCAAATAATACAAACCAAACCACCGAGCCAAACAAATACTGAAATAAGGGCCATCAACCAGTTCATAACCAAATAGGCTCCATAATATAATATAATTAATCCAAAACTAAAATACGATTGAACAACCAACAATATCGTCTATCGAAATAAGCCTTAATACCAATTCTAATGCTAAGGATGACACTAATATCAATCCCATCCATTCCAAACCATAGCAGTACCACAAATCCTCTAACCTAAATAGTAAGAATATCTAGTTAGTACATGCTCCAACCATAGACAAAACCAATATCTAGAAATAAATTATATGTCTAAAAATATCCATAACATAAAATGGAGTCATTCAGAAATGTGGAATCTCACACTTTAATCCAACAGTTGTCCCAGAGTCAATCACTATGTAGGAGGAGTAGATTGGTTGGTTCCTGCATAGCATAGGTATACATCCTCCCAAAGATGGGTTAGCAAGTGATTGCTAACTTGAACTCGGGATAAGGATAAAATAATACCATTTATAAAACCAAATAAAATCATCCATATGCACATAATCATACATATATATAACCATGCCGGTAAAGGAAATTGGGTTTAGCATGCTTTTAAAACCTTTACCTGGGCAGTGTAGCTTTACCGTCCTAAACCACCTACGAGATATATGGGTTTAGCTCCCCCTGCTGAAAGGGCCCTAGTGCATGAATCCACATGAACAGGAAATAAAAACCTGGGACGACTAATACATCACCCAAATATAAAGTGTGACATCATGCAAATGATCACCAAGACCAACCTCACATCGTCAAATAGAAGTTTTTAGTTTTTGTCCCCTCGGGGCCTCTACCTTCCACAGCTTTGCAATATACCCTGCCATTATTGCTAAATTAAAATCATTACCAAGAAGTCAACTATTTTATTAACTATTTATTAAACAAGGCCATTAGTAGTGGAATCATCATACCAATAATAACTTGTAAGTTTTGTCCATAGCCAACCACATATAGGTTTAAGGGACTCTATGTAACCTTCATGATTTCCCATTAACAAAAACCATGGCCACCAAGGACTTTCCAATGCATTTAAAACCCTTTAAACCGTTCATACCATTTAGAGTTCCATTACCAAGTTTAAACCATGCATAAGTTACATTACAAAACCAATATTGTAATGAAAACATTGTTAAAGGTATTTTATCAAACACATTGGGGGCGTAGTATTTTCCAAAACAAATGTCCATTACCAAAGAACCATTCCCATGCAATCAATTATCCAAAATCACCATTAATGCATATAAAATCATATTTAAAACATGGAAAACCATAACCAAGCATTTATAACCAAAACCCCCGAATCATATTTAAAAATCCAAAATCATACAACAATGAGATCATAAAAAACATTATATAAAAATATGCCTTTAGTTAGAACTAGCAATGAGAGAAGATATCATACCTTAAAGGAAAAAGCAGACGGAGAGATACCACCAGCAGGATCCCTAAATTAGTCCTCCAGTTGAAATCCTAGCTTTCTTGCCCAAAAGATTTATAGAGAATTATAGAGTGTTTAGGAAGAGTTTCTAAGTGTTAATGAATAGAATAATAGGGTCAATAGCCCAAGAGAGTTAGAAGTCGTGGGAACTTATTAGGATAAGTGGGTAAATATTTAAAATACCCCCACTTAAATTGCATGAAATTCGGTCATTGGGGTACTTGAACCTCATGAGTAGTACCCTCAGATACTATTGGTACCCATCACTCGTATCCTAAGCTTTAAACCTTGGATCCAACACTTTGTAGTGTATGACTCATCCTACCCAAGTCGTATTGATAGCATATGATCCATACCCTTCACCTGTATCCCTGGCAATATAGAATCATAGAAGGTTTGAACATTGTCCATCATACGAGTCTTGGGTACGACTCATACTTTAGATTATGGCTCTTGGTAAGCCACTCGTACTTAGATCCAACTTAAGTTACCAAGTTTAAGGTTAAGTGAAGGAACCAAACAATCTGTATCAAACCATATGACTCGTACAATTATGTCATACCCATTCTAGTGACCAAAATCCATCCTACCAACCAAAACTGGTCAGCATACGACTGGACCATACCATCCGTACCCCGACATACAATTCATACCTATGTGTTGTATTGGGTCCATAAACCCGAATTCCAGGAAATTTTCTAAGGTCGAGAAACTAGGATGTTTAAAAAATGAAGTGTTTTCAACTTTATGATTTTCTAAAGAAAGTGTTTGTCGAATAACTAATTTTCACTGGTAGGATATAAGTAGAGTGGGTCATCTTATCCATGATGACCCATATCAAATAAAACTAATGGTGAGACTACAGAAGACCAATAATGAAATCCATATTAATCGCTTCCTATTTCCACATAATAAACTCAATCTCCTGAGATAAACCACCAAATCTCAAGTGCTCCACCTTCACTTGCCCACAAACCATACACTTGGCCATAAAATTGGCTACACACCTCTTTATGTTTTTCGACTAATAGATCTCTTTCAAGTCATGGTACATCTTCATGGAGCAAGGATAAATAGTGTACCTCAGTTCATGAGACTCATTCAAGATCTTTTCTCGTACTGCATCAATATTAGGAACACACAGTCTACCTTGGTACCTCAAGATACCATCACCACCAATATCAAAAGCCATCACCTTCTGTGACCCACATCACCTTTGATCTGTATTATGATAGGATCCAGTACTTGTTTCTCCTTCACCTCAACACCCAGAGATGACTTTACCACGTTTTACATAATCACATCCTGATCCTTAGAGTCTATGAGAAAAACTCTAAGATTAGATAAACGATGAATATACTTTACCAAACCTCGCTTCTCCTCACCAATATGAGACAAGCTTCTCATGGAGATCTTGCTAAGAGCATTAGAAACCACATTAACTTTACCTGGATGATAATGAAGACTCATGTCATAGTTCTTGAGTAACTCAAGACACCTGTTCTTCCTGAGATTCAACTTCTTCTAGATGAACACATATTGCAAACACTTATGGTCTAAGAAGATATCAACATAAACCCTATAAAAATAATGAAGCTAGATTTTTAAAGAAAACTCCACGACCAACAACTCAAAATCATGAGTCAGATAATTCTTTTCATGCTCCTTCAACTTCCTGGAGGCATATGCAACCACCTTACCATGTTGCATCAACACATAACCTATTCCCATATAAGACATGTCAAAATAAACAACAAAGCCATCGGTACCCTCGAGTAGGGTAATAAATAAAGTTGAAGTCAACTTATCCTTCAACTTCTCAAAGCTACCCTCACAAGTATCGGACCAGCAAAACTTTACCTTTTTTAAGTCAACTTAGTCCATGGGGCAAAAATAGAAGAAAATCTCTCCACAAACCTCTATTAATACCTAACCAAACCCAAGAAACTGTGAAAATTGGTTAGAGTCATGGGTCTAGTCCATTTCTTAACCGACATAACTTTCTATGGATCGACCATGATCCCCTCATTAGAAATAATACGACCTAAAAATTAACAACATTCAACCAAAACTCATATTTTGAGAACTTAGCATAGAAGTGTTGATCCTTAAAGGTCTGCAATACTATACGAAGGTGATCAACGTGATCAAACTCACTCTTAGAATAAACTAAGATGTCATCAATAAACACAATAACGAATAAATACAGAAAATAAAGAAAACCTGATTTATAAGATCCATAAATTCCATCGGGGTATTAGTCAAACCAAAAGACGTGACCAAGAACTTATAATGGTCATACCGAGTTGAAAAGCAGTCTTAGGGATATCCACCTCCCAAATCTTCAACTATTGATAACCCAACCAAAGATCAATCTTAGAAAAGTACTTAACTCCGTAGCTCTAGTAAAAAAGATCATCAATCCTCTGAAGAGGGTACTTATTTTTTACAGTTACCTTATTTAATTAGTGATAATCTATACACATAAGGGACCCATCATTCATACACATGATGATGACCCCACAGGGAAATAATATGATGAATAAAACCTTTATCCAGAAGATCCTTCAATTGCTCTTTAAGTTCTTTCATCTTAGATGGAGCCATTCTATAAGGAGTGATAGAGATAGGATGAGTATCCTATAGAAGATCAATCCCAAAATCTATCTCTTTAGTGAAGGATCACCGGGAAGATCATTTGGAAATACCTAAGTAAAATTAATTAACTACAAGCACAGATTATAAGAAAGAACCCTCTGAGTTGGAATCTTTAACCCAAAACAAGTGATAGAGACATTCCTTGGAAATAAACTTTTGGTCTCTAAGATAAGAAATGAACCTTTCCTTAGGAACTAAGGAACTACCTTCCCATATAATAACTGGATCATCTATGAATTGGAAGATGGCACTTCAGGTCCAATAATCAAGAGACGCATAAAATGAATAAAGCCAATCCATCCCCAAAATTGCATAAAAATGTAACATGTCCAACTCTGTCAAATCTACTAATGTCTCCCTACCACAGATAGAGACAATACAACCCTTACAGACTCTTTTATCCATAATAGAGTCACTCACCAGGGTAGACACAGAAAAGGGATCAAGAATACACTTAGGAAACAAACCAAAATGAATAGCCACATAAGGGGTCATATAAGAAAAGGTAGAACCAGGATCTAGCAAAAAATACACATCACGAGAGAAAAGTTTTAGCATACCAATTATAACATTAGGAGATGCCTAAGAATCTTGATGAGTGGCAAGAGCATAAAGATGATTTTGACTATGCCGGAGTCAGAAGTATCCCCCTTTGGTGTAGGAGTTGAAGAAGAAATAATATGGACCTTATTAGCCCCAGTAGCAACATCACCAAAGGGATAGTTTCTCTAAATATGGCCTAGATGGTCGTATATAAAATACTTATTTATACTTTTATCACAAACACCTTAGTGCAACATTCCATAAAATCTACAAGGAGGATGTAGTATAGATAATTGGGTTTTCAAATCAAGCCCTAAGGTTTTTAGGGTTTTGAGCAATTAATCAAGAAATTTAACTAAGGAAAGGATGGATTCTTACCTTACGTAAGAGATAAATAAATGGATGTTAATCTAGCTTCCCAAGAACTCACAAGCTTTACTTTTAAGCTCTCATACTATTTAGGTTTATCTCTCAAGATATAGGTGAGAAATGAGCTAATTCACGATCTATGAGGTGTATTTATACCCTTTTCAGGTAATCGAGTATTGCTATTGCATACCCAGGTGTGCAGTTGCACACCCTAGCAACAGGAGAATCTATGGAAATTGCGAACACCCTTAGTGCAAATGCACTACCCTCTCTGCAAACACTGATGTGATTGCCACTCAAGTAGTGAAATCAAAGATACACAGAAACCTGCTGAAACTTGGAAATTTTTCCAAGTTACTTCCAAGGCCTCAGGATTCACTCAAAATTTGGTATACACAAACAAAACTATGTAACTAGACTAAATTTAATGCCCCAGACTCACTGGCGATATTAGATTTTTAAAAAGACGTCATTTCCCCATAGTTGATTCCTAAAACACAACACTATAAGTTTCTAAATTGAGGGTCAAAATGAGATTTAAAAGCCATAAAATAAGACCAAACATGTTTCCACCCTAAAATTAACATTCCAAATCTACTGGCATAGTCCGTTAAGCCATTTTTCGCACAGATTAAAAGATAACGATAGAAGTCCATAATAAGGCTCTTAGAGCCTCCAAAAACTACAATATTGCATAAATGGTACCAAAATATATTTGGACCCATGCCAATCAACTCCACACCCTAGAAATTCTACAGTATAACTATAGGGAGGGGTAAAATAGTAACAATACATAAAAACATACATTTCTCATATTTTATTAAAAATTCAGGTCATTACAACTTACCCATTTACTTTTATTAATATTGAAAGACTTGGTTGAAGTTTGGAAAAAGCTAATTTATCATGATGTGGGACTTTCAACCTTATCTTATGGATTTTATCTAGGGATAGTAAAATCATAGTGTAGCCAAAATTTGGTTTTGTGTTTAATGTTTCTTAGTTTGTTTTGAGAGAATAACTGTGGACTAAACTCTCGATTGTTGAGAGAAATAAGTGGATAATTTTGAATTCAATGATAATTTTCTTTATTAATGACTAATTATGAGTACTTGATTTGAATACATTAGATCAATTATACAATTGATTCCTCATTATTCCATATTATCAATATTCATATTTTCCATCATTTATGAAAGTCATTTGTCAATTTGATCACACTATAATTGGTTCTAACCTTTTTTATTTTTTATGTTAAAAATCTCCAAAGAACTACATCAATTATTTGGATTAGAGTGAGTTACCTTTATTCATTATTTTCTCAATCGTTGGTCACGTTGTTCCTCATAGGATTTACCACAACTATATATTTAGGTAGAAATATTTCTAACTATTGTACACAAATTTTAACGTATGTAATTGAGCATTATTATTTATCTCTACCTCTAAATTTGTTAGAAGTTAATTCGATGTTTAATTGTTTGATGTTGAAGCAATATTTCCCTGATGATGCTCTTATGATCCAGTGGGATTCAGTATCTTTATATCATGACTTGACCTTTGAGAAGGATCCCTTTTCTATTTTATATAGGCAAACTAGAAATTTAAGATCCAAGAATATCAACTCAGTGATAGTTAATAAGATACATCTAGCTATTAATGAGGCTATATAGGAGGTTGAGTCAGACATTCAGAGTAGATCCCTCCAGCTTTTTGTCAATTCAAGTACTTTATTTGATTTTTTTCAAGGAAGAAATGTGTGCTTTAATGGTGGATAACGCAATAACTTTAGTGGTGATTTTTTACTTTTTCTATGATTTGACTAGTTTTCCGATCCCTGTGGTTACTTTATATCATATATGATTTGTGGGGATATTTTCATAATTTTCAAAGCATTAAGGAGAGATTTATGTAATTTTGTAGTTTTGAGTATACTTTAAAGTGAGATACTTGACTTTGGTCAGCATATTGTGATTCGGGAATTGGAGGAGAGTTTCATCGATTTTATTAAATCCAGAACATTCATTTTGTGTTGGTAGTAGGGTTGATTTGGGTTTTATGACTTATTTTTTTTTATTTTGGGTGTTTTTATGAGAAAAACTTTTTTTGATAACATCCTCTTATTAATAACAATCACTTATGGGAATTCGATGGTCCTGTTGAGCTTGGAATATCGAATTACCTAGTAGAACTATTGGGTTAGTTTTTTGGATATCAAACGAATCCCAAGTTTCCATTGAGAACATTTTTGACATGGATTAGTTATTGGTGCCCAATTTATGGTGCATAATCCATTTACTCATTACGATAGCATAGAAGGGGTAGTGACTAAAAGAGTATAGTAGTTATTCATCGTGATCGTAAGGTAGAACACAATGATCGTGAGTTTTGGGTCGTTCGGCATTGCAATCACGTAGCTCCTTTTTGTGGTCGTAAAGGCCATTTTAGGCAAGGACAATATTGACTCTCTTGATCGCATAGTGTCCGTGATCTTAAGGTACTATTCACTAAACTATATAAAAACCCTATTTTAGTCATTTTGAGTCTATATTTTAGCTTTAGGACCTCAATATAGGTGCTTTCAAAGATGTTTTTTCTTCATACTTAAGTTGGGTAAGCTTTTAAGCATGTTGTCTATCATTACCCATTGATTTTAGATAAAACATCTTCAAGACTTGTATTTTAAACTTGAGATTTGGGTTTTATGTGATAAAGTGAAAAATGTGTTTTTCTTTGTTTTCAAGATTGGTTACAACTCAGTTTTCTATGGGATTTTATATTTAGAAGCCTTAAAATATGGGTAACTTTGTTCTTTATTAAAATTACCCTTTATATTTTGGAGTTGATTTTTTAATTACTTTTAGATCCAAATAAAAGTATGCTAATAAAAGGCTTCTTGTTGAAAGGTTTGTGATCTAGGCTTTGACTTTCGATTTAGTTTATGGCTAAACATTCTTCAGACTGGGATGGTTAGTTAACAATTCATATAAAATATGTTATGAGTTAGGGATTTTATCACTGTCATCATCTCTTGAAATCATTGTTACTATCATATTTTTCATGTAGGGCTTGTGGGAACCTTATTATTTTTAGAGATTATTATCATTGAGATACGCATGTGAGGGCTAGTTCTTGTCTTATTTGAGCATTATTTTTTCTTTATTATTATCATGATGACTATGTAAAGGCTTGGATTGATATATTTGATGTCTTATATTATTTCTTTACCATTGTATTGTCATGAGGAGATTATGTCATGAATTATAGGGATTTAGGTGATTTAGATTTATTCATGCTATTATTTAGTAGATTATTTTATGTTTTTGGTTTTTCAATTGCTATGCATACTCCTTTATCACTCATATCCATACAACTAATATTATTATGAACTTTTGACTTCTTTGTGAAAGAAAAGGTATCATTTTATAAATGTTCTTAGCTAATACAAATGAAACTAAGGTTGATTAATGAGATTATGACTAGCATACGGGTCACGAACCCCCCATGTGTCCTCTCTTGGAAGCTTAGGCTCAGAGGGTGTGTACATGAGTGATCATTGAGAATTGCAATACATATCATATCATTGAGTTTCTCTATATTCTATCTCCCTTACTGTTTATGATTTGTGATTTTGGACTTCCAAATATGTGGTGTTGATATTGATAAACTATTGTTGAATTGTACTATTAAACTGTTAGGAGCATGTACAACTTAAGCCGTTGTTGTATTTTTTTGTTTGCATATGGCAGCATTGCTCATAGTTTACATTATATGTTTAGTTAGATACTTTTCTTTATCGGTCTATGATGTCTACTGAGTACAAGTGGAACATACTCAATCCTATTTTTCCATACCTTTTTATTGTAGATCCCATTTTGACTGCTACTCGTGGAGCTTGATTTCATACAGAGTTGAGAGTATTTTGAAGCAATAGTGAGCTCTTAATCCAAAGCATGTTCCATAGATCCTCTTAATTATGTTGTCCTTATTTCTTTTCAAAGACATACAGATATTCGTATTACGTATTTTGATTATAGTTAGACTTGTTCATTACTCATGACACTAGTTTTTGGGATATTTTGAGATGTTATTTATGAGATTTCCTTAATATTGTATTTTCTTTGAATTTATTCTAAAGTATCATATTATATTCTCATGTTTATCATCTTTTCTACATTTTTTTATTTTTTGTGTCGGTATTAACTACTAAGGTTTGGACAAGGAAGGTGTCATCATGACCTCAATTTTTGGATTATGACAAAAGTTTCATGGGAGATAGAAGAGAAAGTTCCTGTGGTGTGTGATTTTCTAGAGATGTTTTTTGTGAATTTTTATTTCATGCTAACTGACCGCAATATTTATTTTTCCATTGACTTAAATCTTGATACTCACTCTATTTTTGTTCCTCCCTATAAAATGGCACCGGCCGAGCTAAGGAGTTGAAGGCTCAGATGTAAAAATTCTTTAGTAAAGGGTTTATCGATCTAAGATCCTCTTCGTGGGGTGATCCAGTGTTATTTATAAAGAATAGGGAGGGTATTTTATGTATGTGTATAGTTTACTATCTGCTGAATAAGGCAATGGTCCATAACAAGTATCATCTTTCCCTTATCAATGCTTTGTATAACGAGCTGCAGAGTGAACCACTCTTTTCTAAGATTAATTTGAGTTCAGTATATCATAAGTTGAAAATTTGGGCCAAATACATTTCTAAGACTACACTACAGACCAGGTGTTGGAACTATAGTTCTTAGTAATAACTTTCTGGCTTATTAATGCCTCAACTACTGTAATACCCCAAAGTTTCCTAACTAATTTCGTCCCAAGAATGTCAAGTATTAGATTTTAAATTTAATGATGTTTATTTCATGGGGAATTTTCAAGATTTTCACTTTTAGTTATATGGGAAATTTAATAACCTTTCCATCGATATAAGATTCACCCAAATCCGATAAACGGGTAAGAAGTTATGACTATTTCAAGTCCCCGTCGTAAAACAGCGCCATGTTAGTCAGTGGAGAGCCGCGCAACAAGAGAAAATGGAATTTTTCAACTTCCATAGAGCCTCCACGATTTCACCACGTTGGGTAAAAATTCCAGGTCCCAGTTGTCCAATTCCAGTAGGGGTCCGCGATTTTTCCCACGTCGCGCCATTGCCAGATTTCAAAATTTGTATGGAACCACGATAGATCTGCATCGCTCCATAAGCCCAGTTCCCAATTGTCACTTTCCAGTGACATGGCGCGATAGCACCACATCGCACCGGGTGCCAAAATTGGGATTTTTAATCAATTTTGAGTTTTTAATGTCAAGGGCCTTTAAGTCTTTTTCTATGGCCCTAATCAGCTTAAGCACGTACTTAGCCCTAAAATTACATGGTCATATTATTACTAATCCAATTTTTCCCCAAATTGAGTACTCTCTCTCAAGCTAAAAAATCCTAGCTCTCAAGAATCAAGGTCAATCTCAAGAAACCCATCCAAGAACCTTCAAGGTTTCCTTTCTAAGGTATGCATAGTGTTCATTCATGGACTCCTTTCATCCATGAAGCCCAAAAATCTCTTTTCAAAGTTCAAGTATATGGATTTTTATGAATTCCATGTTGGGTTTGCTTTTGTTCATGTTGATAATAATCAATTAAATTCTAATCCATCTTTGGTGATAAATTTTAAGTGGAATTAACTATTATAGGTCTATATTCATGTGAATCCATGATCAAAACCCTTGAATGGTAAAATTAGAAATGAATCATGATGTTTACTTGTTGTGTAATGTTGTCTACATACACTATGCTCACTATGTGTTTGATTAAATGCCTATGTAAAGAAAAAGTTCCATACTAGTATGATAATATGAAATCCCCATTCATATACAAGTTCATGCATGTCAAGTGTTTGATGAAATGTCTTAGTCAATGGATTATGGATATATGTGTAGCCTTTGTTGTGCTTTAGAATTTTTCCATGAATTACTTTTTTGATATCGAGTCCTGGGGGTATTTAATTCCCAATAATTTAGTTGTGTGCCTAGAGCCAATATCATGTTTCCAAGATACTCTCAGTCAAGCCATGATCCATGCAATTAAGTCATTCATGTGACTCGAGAAAAACTCAGTAAAGTAAGTAATCCCAGTAATCTTAGAACGCTTAGAAATTCAGTAATCTCAATAGTATTCCATCAGTCAACGAAACTCCATGAACTCAGTTCAATTAGTTAATCATGTTCAGTACCTATTTAGATGGGAGTAGGATTTAGCACCAAGTGAACCAAATGATGAGTACACACACTTATAGTTGAGGGTGTGATCCTTAGAAGCAATCCTTGCATTCCATAACTATGTAGCCAGCATAGGTTGAGACATCAACATTGACAGTTGAGGGTTGATGAGGTGGATTAGCACTGCCAGATGAGGGTCCTACCATTCTTCTTTGGGGACACTTCCAGATGATGGTCACTCACAGCTTATCCTTACCAGTGGAACGGTATTGACACCCTTCCAATTGGGGTTACATATTGGACTCCAATACATCTATAATAGCTAATTAGGGGCATATCAGTTAGATGACTACTTCCCACAGTCTCAGTCTCAGTCTCAGTAATAGAACTCAAATATTTCTACAGAATTCAGGACTATTAGTTATAGTCAACTTAGAAAAGTACAAAACTCAGCTAGTTCCATTAGAACCTAGACTGTCAGATACAGTCATTTAGTTTCAGTTATTTCAGTTATACAGTTATTAGTATCTCATGTTATTAGTACTCAGGCTCAGTAATACTGTTGTCATAAATTCAGTTACAGTTATTATGTATTCATGCATGCACACTCACGTTCATGTTTTCCAGTCAGTTAGTATAGTTCATGCATATGAACCCATGCATACAACCTACCTCACATGTATACCAGTACATTCAATCGTACTAATGCATTTTCTCTATGGTGTTTTATTCTATACCATAGGTTTAGAAGCACGCGCTCCAGAGCATTAGTAGCATTCCAGTTTCAGTAGTCAGAGTTAGCAGTGAGTCATTATCTTTCGAGGACATGATCATTATGTTATATCTTCATTACTTAGTTTATTACAGTAGTTGGAGTTAGTTGGGGACATGTCCCAACAACTCCTTATTCAGATAGTTCAGTTTTAGAGGCTTTTCAGACTACATTATTGTTTAGATTATTTAAGTATTGGGTATTTCATACCCCGTTAATGAACATTATTTTATGAGTTATGTTTTTATTAGTTTTGAACCTTATGGAATTTTAGCCTTTATTTTCGCATTTATAGAAGACAGTGTTCAGGTATAGATATCAGTCATGGATTAGGTTGTGGTCCTTCAGGGTCATGAGCACCGTGTATTATTCCAGGTATCAGATTCGGGGCATTACAACTACCTTAATGGTTTCAATGAATAGGATATTTAAACCTAGTTCGATTCATTCATGATTATTTTTATTGATAACATCTTATTTTATTATAAGAGTAAAAAAGAGCATAAGAATTACCTATGAATTGTTTTGGGGTCTTTAAAGGAGAAGCAACTTTATACAAAATTTTCTAAATATGAATTTTTGTTGGCTTTTGTTTAATTTTTGGGACATGTGGTTTCAGAGAAAGAAATTATTGTAAAGAAATTATTGTAGTCACACATAAGAATGAGGTGGTTAAGAATTAGTCTAGTCCTACCTCTATGATCAAAATTTGCAGTTCTGGAGGGTCGGTAAGCTATTACCATAGATTTGTGAAGAGGATTCTTATTTTACTCATTTAACTCAGGAGGAGGTACCATCTCTTTGGTATGATGAATGTAAGGAGATCTTCCAAAAGAGTAAGACATTGTTGACTACCGCTCATATTCTTGCTTCGCCAGTGGAGGATAAGGATTTCATCATTTATTATCATAACTCACATTCTTGTTTGGGTGTTATTTTGATACAGGAAAAGAATGTCATTACCTTTACTTCCTATCATTTTAAAGTGCATGAGAGGTATTATACTATGCATGATTTTGGAATTGATTGAATTAGTGTTTACACTCAAAATATTATGGAACTACCTTTATGGAGTTTGTTGTAAGGTGTTCACTAACCACTATAGTTTGAAAAATATATTCACTTAGAGAGATTTGAATTTGAGGTGGTGTAAATAGATGGAGCTACTCAAGGATTTTAATATCACTATTCTATATCATTTTGGTAAGGCTAATATAATGGTTGTCTCTTCGATTAGAAAGGTTAAAAGTATGGGTAGCTTAGTATGTTTGGAGGTTACCAGACATCCATTGGCTAGAGGTATTCAAACTCTACCTAATAATTTTATATGACTTGAAGTATTTGATAGAGGTAAATTGATAGCCTGTGTAGAAACAAGTTCTTCACTTCTCGATCATATCAAGGCTAGGAAATTTGAGAATTCTAAGTAGAGAAAAATCATGATAATGTCTTCCAGGTTTAGGAAAAGGATACCATGATTGGTTATGAAGGAGTATTGAGATTCAAGGGGAAAGTTTGTGTGCCTCATTTGATGAACTGATTTCAATTATTTTTATTGAAGCTCATTATTCAAAATACTCTATACATCCTGGTGCAACAAAAATGTATTGTGGCCTAAGACAGAACTATTACTGGGGTAGGATGAAGCATGACAAAGTTGATTTTGTCATTCGACGCCAACATTACCATCAGGTAAAGTATGAGCACTAGAAGCTTGGTAGAATTCTTTAGAAAATGCCTATTCCTAAATGGAAGTGGAAAAGCATGGCGATGGATTTTGCGGTTAGTATTCCCAAGACTTTGTGAAAATTTGATTCCATATGGGTTATCGTCGATAGGTTGAATAACTCTACATATTTTATTCCAGTTCAGATAACTTATAATGCATAGAATTTGGCTAAGATTTTTCTCAAGGAAATCATCAGGTTGCATGGGTCTCAATTTTTACTATCTCGAATAAAAGTACTTAACTTACCTCTAATTTTTGGGAGAAATTAAAAGAAAAGTTGGGTACTAGGTTGCATCTTAGTACAAAATTTAACCCTCAGATCGATGGATAGTCTGAACAGAAGATTCAAGTGTTGTAGGATATGCTTTGTGCATAATGGACTTCAAAGCTCATTGGGACCTGTTTCTGCCACTAAGACAGTGTGCATTTATACTCTATAGAAAATCTATATCTAGGACAGCCTAGGGAAATCTTAGAAATATGATAATTATGCAAGGGCATAAGGGTCATTTCATATGACTATTTCAGCAACCTAGGTACTCTTTTTTCAATTCCCTTCTAGATCATTCTCTCTCTTCTCCTTTCACTTCCAGATAGAGATGACTCCAAATCACTTCTTTTCTAAGTTATGATTTTTTTTCAAATCATTCTTCTAGAATTTTACTTGTTACTAACGTATATTTCATTATCTACAAAGAGAAGAAAAATCTTGAAATTTTGGGTATAAGAAAGACCTAAGAAATGAAATTTTTGGTTAAGAAAAGCCCTTTTGTGGTTTGATACGACTTTGATTTTGATACTTAGCTTCCCCTTCCTTCTTTTTTTTGGATTCGATAACTCATGTGCTTTTTTATTAAGGTAACTCTGTGAAAATTATCTCTTCAATACTCTTTTTTCTACCACATTGAAAAAAAAAAATAGTGACAAGAGAAGAACCTTTAATCTTTATGCAACCAATATATTTCACAAAATTCCTAATAAAAGAAAGATGGAACCATTAAGTTTATCAACCTGTTCTTTGTAATCACTCAAACTCTTTACAAAGTAGTACTTGACTTCTACTAATAATTGTGACCCAATTTTTGGAGTCATGATGGCGCCTACTATACCCCACAAGTAGATAATCCAAACCGCAGCCCAAAACTATAAGTAATGGGCTAATTGGGGGGAAATGACATAAATGTTAAAAATATGCAAGTGAAATATAGTCATGACTTAAGAATAAAGCATAAATAAAGAGAAAAAAAAAAGAAGAAAAATATAATCCCACAATCAAGTAAGGTCAGTACAAGAGCCTCTAATCCAAAGAATACGAGTACACCAAAATCAATATACAATAGTCTCGAAAATAGAAATACTAACAAAAAATAGAAGATAGAGAAAAGGTCAACAACAACTCTGAAAGGTCACCTTGTCTCTGAACTATGACCAGCACAATCACAGCATTAACGGTGTTGTCAACTAGTACTCAAATCAATATAAAAAAGGTACAGAAGTATAGTATGAGTACCAAAGCCATGGGTACTCATTATTCATCATTGCCGACTAGGCTAAATCATAATATAAATATAATAAAATTCAAGATAAATAAACTAAGTCAAAGAAAAGGAAAAACTAGAATAATACTCCAAATGGCGAAAGTAAATTACCGGGATAATAATATTAAAGAAAACACAGCTATCACTAGAAAACAGGGCCTTATAAGCCTAAAAGATGCAAATAAAGTAAATAACCCAATGAGGGCCCCCATAAGCTTAGAGGGTGCAATCATAGAGAAGTAATAACAGTAAATAGACCAACTAATCATATTCAAAATCATAAACGTGGATCCTTCCATACCGTAAATATCGGATATGAACTAGTTCCATAACCCTCATAAATAACCTCTCAATGCCAAACTTTACTAAGACTTAGTATCTCATATTCCAAACTTGAACCAGATCTAATATCATGAATATTGTACTTGAACTAGAAGTAATATCATCAGCAATGCCAGAATCGAACCGGTCTTATATCATAAATCACCGACTTGAACCCAAACTATCATGTCGCAAACATAATTCTAGTACCATACATTATACCAAATCTTTCTCGGGCCCAAGAATGTAAATAAGATAACGTACCATGACAATAGAGTCTACAAGGAGCTAATAGTAATCTTGGCCTAAGATGGGCCAGAGTGGTCCACTTCTGACCCCAATAATCCATACTAAAGAAAATTCTACCATGATCTAGGCTAAGGTGTTAAATCCCATTATTAGATACTAAATAAGTCTAGTTGCATCCTAAAATAGCAATTCTACCTAAAGAATAAGTAGTTAAGTCAATTATGCATAAGTATGGTCCCTAACTTGGTTAAATAGTCTAATTTACACTAAATATACCTCCAAGGACTAATTCCCCACCCAAAACTAGCATAATATCATATAGATACCAAAATTAAGCTCAATCCAAGAGAAAGGTAAGCCTAGCCTGCGAGTATGGAAAAAAAAGATCGATGAATTTAGCTAAATTGATGATTTTCCCTTTCGAGAAGCTTCCACACAATACCACGCTATCAAAATGGTAATCTACTCATTAATACAAGAACAATGGTACCCAATTTGACATAATCCAAATCGGGACCTTATCGCAATGGGCATCCCAAGTCCAACCCGGACTGGAGGCCACCCCCATTACCCAACCCAACCAACCTACGCATATTATGAGTCGGATGAATTTTGAATGTATAACAAGATAGTGTTATTATGTAACCCAAGACTCTAGTACAGTGAGAAATTTCATAATCCAACATAATATAAAAGAATAGTAAAGTAATAAATTTCATCCAGCAATATCTACCCCAATGCCAAAGCCAATGCAAATACTAACGTTGATACCACTACCGATCTTTCCCATACCAACCCATAGTAGTTTCACAAAAGCCTCTAACCAAAAGAAAACCAATATCCGATTGGGACATGCCCCCAACCATAGCAAAAACCAATATCCATAAATAAACTAAAGTGTGCAAATTCATCCATGAACATGAAAAAGAGCCTTTCAGAATATGGAAGATCACCACTTCAATCCAGTAACTGATCTTGAATCCGAGCACTAAGCAGGAGAAGTATAATTGGTCCCTGCATTGCGTGGGGATACAGCCGCCCGAGGATGGCTTAGCGGTTAAATTCTAGCAAGTACTCAGGATAAGGATAAAATAATGCCATCAAGTAAAACCAAGTAAATCAAACACATGCATACAAACCATACATATAATATATATAACCATTCTGGGAAAGGGAATCGGGTTTAGCATGCATTTAAAAGCATTTACCTGGGTATGTGTAGCTAAACCATCCTAGAATCACCTATGGCTATATAGGTCTAGCGGAACCCCCTGAACGGGACCTAATGGATGTAGCCGCATGAACCGAAGATACCATAATAGTAGGGGATTCCCAAGTACCCTTCTCTCTCTATGATATATATGTACAGTGTAGTTAGAGGATTCTCATGTACCTCATAGTATCATATATGGTCGCTATGACCAACCCCTTATGTCGGCAAACATGAGTTTCGAGTGTTCATCCATTAGACTTATACATTCACGGTTACCTATCACACCCTGCTATTATTGCCCAATTAAATCTATTTCAAACCAACCAAACCATTATTCTATTATTATTAACCAAGGCTATGAGTAACGGTATCGCCATACTGATTATAGCTTGCAAGTAATGTCCTTAGACAACCTTTTAATGTAAAGGGATTTCCATGTATCCATGAATTACATTATCAAGTAAACTTGGGGGAATCCCATGTACCCCACAAGTATTCCATTATTATAATTTCTTGGAGAAATCCCATGTACCCCGCAAGTTGTTCATTACCATGTTTACTTGAGGAATTCTATTGAACCCACAAGGAGTTCAATTAAGCATAACCATGACCACCAAACCATTCCATTTAACCATTCTAAACCACTTAAATAATTTAGGGTACCATTACCAAACCATACCATGCAAAAGTTCCATTAATAGTCCAATAATATAGTAAAATCATTATCATTGGCATTTTATCAAACATGTTTGGGACATAGTTTTTTCAAAACCACATCCAATTACCAATTAACCATTCCCATTCAACTAATTGTCTAAAGCACCATTAAAGCACGTAAAAACATAATTAAAACATTAGAAAACCATAACCAAGCATTTAATACCAAAACCCCAACATATATTTAAAACCCCCTAAATCATACATTAATCATGCCATGAAAACATTGTCTAAAACATACCTTTAGTTGGAACTAACAATGAGGAAAAAGTATCTTGCCTTAGATTGAGAGAATGATGGAGAGAAATCACCAACACAAGCCCCAATTTGATCACCTTAGTGAAACCCTAGCCTTTCTTTACCCAAGAGCCTTAAAGAGGATTAGAGAGTGTTTTCTAACTATTTATTAATAGAATAATAAGGAAAATAAACTCCCAAGTGTGTTATAAGTCGTGGGGTCATAATGGGTTAACAGGGGAAATGTCCATACTACCCCCCACTTAACTACATAAAATCCCTGCAGGTGGGTATGACTCTACCATACTAGTCATACTCTTTAATACGAGTGGTACCCGTCACTCGTATCCTAGTCCCCCCTTAGACCCCTACACTAGTCAACATATGAATATGCAAGACAAATTGTATCTAAGGATACGATTAGTACCCTCAACCCATGCCCATAACAGAACCAAGAGGAGTTGATACTGTCCAACATATGAGTAGGACAATATGACTCGTACTCTATCTCACGGCCTATGGTAATACACTCGTACTCAGATCCTAGTTACTTTACTAAGTGTTAAATTAAGTGAAGAAAAACCCAACCATATGACCCATACCCGACCATACGACTCGTACCAACCCAAGTCGTTCCCATTCCAGAAACCAATTCAACCTACCAACCATCACTAGTTAGAGTACAACCAACCTTACCAACCTTACCCCAGTATACGACCTGTACCCCCTAGTCGTACTTAACCAAAAACAAGAAATCTAGGAAATTTTATAAGGTCCCAAACATAGAGTCTTTCAGTCTCCCCCACTAGGATCATTCATCCTCGAATGACGGACAAGGTATGTCAAACACAAGCATGATTCATTTACATTATCAAATATTAATCCGACCTTTGAAAAAGTTAGAAAAAATAGATGCAAGGATCTATTCTAACCCTTAACTAATATAAAAAATAAAGATATGATCAAGAACACATACCTTCCGCACGAATATCCAAAGCAGAAAACAAACGCGGATATTTGGACTTCATGTTCGCTTCCGTTTCCCATGTAGCTTCTTCTACCTTATGATTCCACCATAGAACCTTAACCAAGGCCATATCATTGGTCCATAACTAACAAACCTATTGATCTAATATCTCAATTGGATCTCTTCATAAGATAAAGAATTTGAGATATCCAACACTTCTAAGAGAACCATCAAAGAAGGATCACCAAGACACTTCCTCATCACTAAGACGTGAAATACCGAATGAATGGAGCTCAAACTATAAGGAAACTCCAATTCATATGCCATGTCACCAACCCTTCGTAAAATTGCATAAGGACCAATATACCTGGGATTGAGCTTCCCCTTTTTATCGAACCATATCACTCCTTTCATGGGAGATACTTTTAGGAACACTTTATCCCCAAACTCAAAATCCAAGTCTCTATCCCTTACATCCGCATAGGACTTTTGGTAACTTTGGGCAGCCTTTATCCTATCCCGAATCACTTTTACCTTTTCCATAGCCTGATAAATCAAATTCAGACCGAATATATTGGCCTCACTAAGTTCAAACCATCCAATAGGAGATCTATACCTCCTACCATACAATTCCTCAAAAGGGGTCATACCAATACTAGAATGATAGCTATTGTTGTAAGAAAACTCTACCAAAGGTAGATGCTCAATCCAATTGCCACCATAATCAATCATACATACCCGAAGCATATCCCCCAATGTCTGAATAGTCCTCTCTGTTTGTCCATCTATCTGCGGATGAAAAGCAATACTCAGACCAACTATAGTACCCAAACCCTTCTAGAAAGACCATTACAAATGAGATAAAAACTACATACCATGATTAGAAATAATCAAAACAGGTTCCCCATACAACTTTACAATCTACTAAAGGTACAACCTTGTATAGTTCTCAGCCATAAAATTAGTACATACCGATAAAAAGTAAGAAGACTTTGTCATCCTATCCACGATGACCCAAACCGAATCAAATTGGTTCTGAGACCAAGAAATACCAGTAAAAAAATCAATATTGATTATCTCCCATTTCTATTTCGGCAATTCCATTTCCTGACACAACCCGTCAGGCCTCATGTGCTGAATTTTCACTTGTTGACACACTAAACACTTCGCCATAAAATCAGGCATATCTCTTTTAATATCATTCCACCAATACATCTTTTTGATATCATGATATATTTTTGTCAAATTAGGATGAAAAACATAGTGCGATCCATGCGCCTCAGCTAATATCCTTTGTCGCAAATCATCGACATCAGGAACACACAACCGCCCTTGGTACCTCAAGGTACCATCACCACTGATCTCAAACTCCATCACCCTTTACCCACCAATATCGTTCTTGACTTTCATCAATATAGGATCTAGCTTTTGTTTCTCCTTAATATCCGCACTTATAGACGACCGAACCACTTCTTGTACCATCACACCACTATTCTCGAATGCTAGAAGATAGACTCCAAGATTATTAAAGCGGTGAATATCCTTCACCAACTCTCGCTTCCCATTTTCCACATGATCTCAACTCCCCATAGATTACCTGCTAAGAGCATCAGCAACTATATTAGCTTTACCTGGGTAGTAGTGAAGACTCATATCATAGTCCTTGAGAAGCTCCAACCATTTTCTCTACCTGAGATTTAGCTCCTTCTATGTGAACACATATTGTAGACTCTTATGATTAGAAAAGATATCCCTATGCACTCCGTACAAATAATGCCACCAAATTTTTAAAGCAAAGACCACCGCTAAAAAATACAAATCATAAGTAGGATAATTCTTCTCATGCACCTTTAATTTCTTAGAAGCATAGAAAATCACCTTCCTATGCTGCATCAAAACATAACTAAGTCCCATCTGAGAAGCATCACAATAAACCATAGCCCTCATTACCTTCAGGCAATGTCAAAATTGGAGCCGAAGTTAGCTTATACTTAAGCATCTCAAAACTCCACTCACAAGCACTTGACCAAGGAAAATTTACCTTCTTCTGAGTCAACTTAGTAAAAGGGCAACTATAGTCGAAAAACTTTCCATAAACCACCTATAATACCCAGCCAAACCCAAGAAGCTCTGAATATCGGTTGCAATCGTGGGTCTAGGCCACCTTTTAACCTTATCCAAGTTTTGTGGATCCACCATGATCCCCCTTACTAGAAATAATATTACCAAGAAAAGTTACAGTGTTCAACCAAAATTCACACTTAGAGAACGTAGCATACGATAACCGCTCTTTTAAGGTCTACAGCACCATACGGAGGTGATTAGCATGATATAATTTACTCTAAGATTACACAAAGATGTCATCAATGAACATAGTAAAAAAGAAGATCTAGAAACTTCCTGAAAATCTTGTTCATCAAATCGATAAATGCCTCCAGGGCATTAGTCAAGCTGAATGACATAACCAGGAACTCAAAGTGTCCACATCAAGTATGAAAAGCTATCTTTGGGATATCCTCCTCCCTAATCTTAAGTTGATAATACCCAGACCAGAGATCTATCTTAGAAAAGAACTTGGCACCTTGCAACTGATAAAAAAAGTCATCTATCCTCAGGAGAGGGTACTTTTACTTAACTATTAACCTATTCAACTACCTATAGTCACTGCACATCCGAAGGGAACCATTCTTTTTGTGCACGAATAATATCGGTACACCCCAAGGGGATATACTAGGACAAATAAACCCCTTATCCAGAAGATCCTTAAGTTGGTCCTTGAGTTCCCTCAACTCAGCCAAAATCATTCTATAAGGAGGAATAGATATTAGAAGAATTTCCAAAACCAAATCAATACCAAACTCAATCCCCCTATCTGGAGAAACACTAGGAATATCAGCTGGAAAGACCTCGAGAACTAATTTACCACCAGAACTGAATGTAAAGAATGAACTTCCGAGTTAGAATCTTAAACCGAACCAAATGATAGAGACACCCTTTGGATATTAATCTCTAAGCTCTAAGATAAAAAAAACTTCCTCTAGGAGCTAGGGAACCACCCTCCCACTCTATAACCGATTCACTAGGTAACCTAAAGTCAACCTTACGGGTCTAGAAATCTAAGGATATGTAACAAGAGTGTAACCAATCCATCTCTAAAATAACATTGATATCTACTATATCTAGTTCAAACAAATCTATCAAAGTTTTCCTACTACCAACAGATATCGCACACACCCTATAGACTCTTTTAGGAATCATAGAGTCACCTACTAGGGTAGAAATAGAAAAAGGATCTGAAATAACCTTGGGATCAAAATCAAAATACACAGCCACAAATGGGAACACATAAGAAAGAGTGAGCCCGAATCAAGCAAACAATACATGTCATGAGAAAAGAGCTGTAACATACCAGTCACGACATCAGGTGATGCCTCAGATTCCTACCGAGTAGTAAGAGCATATAACCTATTCCGACCTGCGCTAGTACTAAAAGCAAAAATAAATGCAGAAGCAGCACCCTTTGGTGGAAAAGTAGAAGATTAAGCAATTAGAGCATTGACTTCTCCCAAGCACCCTAACCAATCAAAAAATTCCTGAGCATGGCCTGTCTAGCCACATTTAAAATATTTGTCCCACCCTTCATCAAAAAATCCCCAATAAAGAGGACCACAAAACCGTCAAGGAGGTAATGAAAAAGTCGACTGACCCCTACTTGATTGATATTAGGTACCATATGACCAAAAATTATTGCCACCCTATTGACGCCTATCACCTGACTATTTTGAGTAAGAAGCGCTAGCGGTAGAGAAGGAGCCAAAACCCCCCCACTTCTTTTTTTACCATTTACCACTATCCTGACTACCCTACTGCTGAGCACCACCATGCTCAGAGAACCTGCTCCTCTTACCCTGCCTCTTCCCAAACTCAGCATACTTTTTCTTTTCTTTCTCCACTTACTGCATATGAACAACCAACCTCGAAATATCCTTATCCTTGATCAGTAATACAGTCTTGCTTTCAAGGATCAAATCTTGAGATAGCCCAGAAGTAAACTTTCTCATTATCGTCCTCATATCGGACACCAAGTATGGAGCATATATTGACAACTGATGAAATTTTAAGGCATATTCCTTGATAGACATTTCCCTTGCTTAAGATTCACAAATTCCTCCATCTTTCCTTCTCTCAGCTCTGAGGAAAGAAGAAATCAAGAAAACTATTTGAGAATGTCTTCCATAAGTACAACTTCTCAACATCACATCTATCCCTATCCTACTCCTCGTACTACTGGTACGTAATATCCTTGAGCTGGTAAGCTGCAAAAATTTTCCCTTCCATATTTTTGGTTTGTATTACCCTAAATATTTTCTCTATTTCATCCAAAAAAATCCTGAGGATCCTCCTCCACCTTCACACCAGTAAAAGTAGGAGTATTTATCTTCATAAACTGGCTAACCCTTATGGCTTCAGAAGATAGAGCATTCAATGCATCCCGCTCATCCTAAGTAGGAACCAACTGAGCAATAATATGAATCGATTGGCAAAATTTCACATTAGTCAGCTCAGCATGAGAAGGGCTAGAGCAACCAGTTGAACTCTAGAAATATCAGGGAGTGGACCCCTATACTGAGTATGGATCCCCTGAGTAGTATGTATTCTTTTAACATCATCCTCAGTTAGGATAGAAGAGTTACCTTGCATCTGAGATCATTGACGCATGATCTGAAAAGTGAACAAACCATGATTAACATGAACCTTAGACCTTGTAGCTTTAAAATAGAATACCAAGAAAGTGAAACATTCCAAAATGCCTTGTAGCCTCTCCCTTTTAAGTATGGCATGCTATACACCCCTAAAAGAGACTCTACTCCACATGGCTTTGTGAAACCCTAAAAAGCCCCAATTTGATCACCTCAGTGAAACACTAGCCTTCCTTTACCCAAAAGCCTTAAAGAGTGTTTTCTAAGTATTAATGAATAGAATAATAGGGAAAATAACCTCTCAAGTATGTTATAAGTCATGGGGTCATAATGGGTTAAGATCGAAAAAGTCCAAATTACCCCCAACTTAACTATATAAAATCCTCCCAGGTGGGTACGACTCCACCATACTAGTCATACCCTCCCATATGAGTGGTACCTATCACTCGTATCCTAGACCTCCCTTAGATCCCCGTAATGGTAATATACGACCATGCAAAACAAATTGTATCTAAGGATACAACCAGTAGCCTCAATACATACCCATAATAGAAGCAACAGGAGTTGAGACTATCCAATAATGAGTGGGACAATATGACTTGTACCCTATTTCACAACCCACGGTAAGCCACTCAAACTCAGATCTAAGTTACTTTACTATGTTTCAGATTAAATAAAGGGAAAACCTAACTATACAACCCGTATCCAACTATATGACTCGTACCAACCCAAGTCGTACCATTCCAGAAACCAATCCAACCCACCAACCATCACTTGTTAGTATACGACCAACCTTACCAATCGTACCCCAATATACGACCTGTACCCCTTAGTTGTACCTTGACTAAAAACCAAAAATCTTAGAAATTTTCTAAGGTTCCCGAACCCAGGGTGTTTCACTATATTGTATTTTTATGTTTCAGGTCTAAAATAAAGCTAAAATTCTATATGGGTCCTTCTTGAAAAAATTCACTTTTAAAATCATCAATGCATCCCTCTATGCTCAAGGGTCATTTACCCTCTAGAGTGGGCAAATTTTAAGCAAAATGTTACTAAAATCAACCAACAATAATTTAGGGATTTGGGTCTGAATAGAAGAATTAAACCAATCATTAGACAGAGATTTAAAAGGAGGTGATGATTAATCTGAGCTCACAAATATCATAAAATCTCCCAAAAATTGGACTCTCAATTTTCCACACTCAATAGGGATTTTAGCACTTGAGACTTGTGAAAAAATGAGAGAAAATTGGGCAAAAGATGGATTTTAATGACCTTCTAAGTTCCTTTTAAGTGGCCACTTGATAGCTTAAGCAGTCACTACTAAATCAGCATTGTGCTGCTAAAGTTGTACCTATCTATCCAGGCCTTTTGCTAAAGGGCCAAGTTTCCGCTTAAGCAACTTCCACTTTAGCCAGGTTCCACTTTAAAGACCCAACTAGGCAAGCCTTGGTCACTTAAGCAACCAGCTATCTTATAAAGTATCCTCTGCTAAAGTGACCAAAGGTCCACTTTTAGTGGATGCACCGGCTGAGTTGCATCAGCTTAAACTTGAAAAAATTCTAAGTTTCCTCCAATCCTTCGTATTCATTAAGAATCCCAAGACTGTAAAAAAGAACTATACCACCCTATCAACTTCAATATATTAGACTCAATGGCTATCAAAATTTATATCTGGGGTCGTTTTGACAAAAAGTGGGGCCCACACCCAAAAGTCATTTTTATTACTTTTCGACCAATAGCCCCAAATAAGTCTACAAGTCTTGGGACCAAACCAAAGGTATCTCTTGCCTAAAAATAATATTTTGGATCTAATGGAACTGTAAAAATTTGCAAATGAGATTGTTAAACTAAAGCTTACACCTGATAGCCAATCCTTATCAGTAAAGACTTCAAAACATAAAATTTGCTCTAAAAATTAAATGAACTTCCTTGTAACTGAACTATCAACTCCAGCAAGTTAAAAATGACTTAGGGAACCTATAATAAAGATTTAAATAGTGAACATATAAGGAAAAGAAGATAATAACCTAGAGGGTCATTATAGATTACAACTTTGTACACTTTCATCGATCTTTGGATGCATATAGGAAGAAATATAAAATAGATAGAGATTTTATCTCAGCATAAAACACCAGTCCTAATATAGAATGAAAAGAAGGCATTTAAAGATAGGTTCAAAAAATTAAAATCAAAGAAATGCTTGTAAACAAAACATTTGTTATCAAGGAGATGCAGACTAGAAATCAGAACATTAACTAGGTATGAACTAATATCAAATATCTATTATGGAGTATTATTTATCTTATGTTTGGTTTACTTTCTTTACACATATTCCCACACCCCTATAAGTATGACACGAGAGAGTGATTGTGTGTGTAAAATAGCTCCCTTAAGCATGTTATCTCCCAAGTCATTTTCCCTATTTAGTTTAACATATAGTAAATGGAATGCAAGCATGTTGATGATCACAAACATTAAAAAATGATATTCTCATGCTATAGGAGTAGGCCTTACAAAATACAAGTTGGATGGAAATAACTTTCAAAATTTAAAGCCGATTTGATCTAGAAATTATTTTGAAATACAATGAAAAGAAGACAATTCCAACAAATGCTGAATACAATATAGAGCTTAGAAAAATATACGGATCTCTCAACAACTAATATAATTTTAAGGGTAATCATATAATATAAGCTCTACAAAGAATTTCAAACATTGATCAACTTTTTTCAGTTGTCATTTGTATTTAAAACTATTCATTTTTTGCCAATTCTTCTCAATATTTCTTTAAGAATGACATTATGATACTCTAATAAGAAGCATAGATGAGAAAGTCTTAAATTCCTTTTATCAGGATTTAATACTAATTATGATTTTGACTCTATTATGATACCCTCTCTTTCACAAACTTATATATTTTTAAATATTATATAGAATAGCCATAAGTAGAATGACCAAGGGCATTTTAGAAAAGCTGAATTGATGTAAGAGCAAAATGGTAATTAGAAGTTAAAATGGAATTAGATGACTAGAAATTTTAGAATTCTTTGAGCAGCAGCTACTTTCTTCATATTTGCATCATTAGGTATGTGCTCTTTCAATTCTTTCTCAATCCTTTACTTTGCTTTGCTTTCTCAATATGTATGTTTCTTTTTTCCATCTACTAATAATTATTGGGGTTAGATCAGAGCTTTTTATCAGAAACAATGTGTTTCTTTACTCCATTTATCAGTTGTTCTTCAATAAAATTCTTCTAAACTTTGATTTCCTTACCCCTTAAGTTACTTTCAGTTTCCAAAAGAATTCTTCTACACTTAGTATCCTTCCTTTCAAACAATAATTATGCAACCAGAGTTTCTTAGACGAGAGCAATCTGGTAGCTTTGCATATAACTGTGATGTTTTGGGTTTTTTATAACATAAAATTTATAAGCCGCATGTACATTGTTTTGGTGTTAAGGTGCAAGCATGAATACATAATCTAGTTCTACTATTTGTTTGGTCTTAAATCTCAATTCTATTAAAAAAATTATCCCTTAAATCTTTGCTTATTTAAATTATTTTCTTTAATTTTCTTCCAAAGTTTATAAAATGCCTCATCAAATAATAGCCTTAGACTGACAAGGAAAGAGGAAAGATCAATGATATATAATTACTGATTCACTAGCTTGCATAAAAAATTGAAAACGACATTGTACTAAATTTTCTCTCTTTTATTAATTGTGATTTTTAGTATTAATAATCATTTAAGTGAAATACCCATAATTGGTTTAACATTGTAGTTCATTCGAAGTGAGTTGCTTTAGTATGCTTCTAGAGATTTTAGGGAAGAGTTTTACCCAATGCTATTGTTAACTTGGTATTGGTGGGTCTTGCATGATATAGTTGTACTTATAACAAAAATAGAGCTTTTTATATTTGAAGAGTTCTAAAAGCTAATAGGACCTTATGGATATATTTTTATGTCATGATCCTAGACTATCTCTAGTCGTAACATGGTTCTTTGAGCCACAAGTGGCCCCAAGTTAACCCATGGCCTGGCATGCACTAGGATACTGAGTAAATAACAAAATATTGGATAGACACTGAACTAAAGTTAACAAATGATAATGGAATCAATACTAACACTATTTGAAATACTCAACATGCTGAAACTCTAACCATATGTCTCTTTGTCTGAAAGCCTCTAATCATTAAGAGTTGTTGGGATATTCCCCCAGCTAAATCCAATTGAATTCAAATAAAAGTTCAGAAATAAATATTTGATAACTTGTCCTAGAATGATAAGGACTCACCAATACTGCTGATAATGGTACAAAAATGTACTAAGTGCGATCCAGATACTGAGCGTCCGAACCTATAGTATATGAAAATATAGCATAGAAAAGTATGAGATCAACACTTTGAATGTACTAAGTATATGAAATGGAGAAACTAACTAATATAAGCTAAAAATGAATGCATGAAACATGGTGACCTGTCTGTCAGACCAAGTATAAGCATGTACTGAATATAACTGGATGACTGATTACAAGGTCATCCATAATCTAAAATAAAATATTGTAATGATTCTTCAGGTCATTTTCTGTATTTCTACGTATTTTCATGATTAGAGCCTTTCCATAGCTGCCCGAAGTTATTTATGACTTGCTGGAACTGATAGTTTGGTTATTGAGCTGTAAAACCCCGATTTTCTAAACCGGAATGTTACACGGTACTTATGACCCCGAAGGACCACAAGCTAACCTATGACTGATATATGTACCTGTACAATACAATATATAATGTAATAATGCGGAAAAACATGCACAATAGGCCATAAGGTTCAACTAAAATAATATAACATCCATATGGGTGAAAAATACCCAAAACCACTGAAATCTAAAACAAAACTAAACATAAGTCTGAATACTAAATTTGAAAACCTCTAGTACTATCTGAATAAGGAGTTAAAGGAACATGTCTCCAACTAACTTCGTCTAGCAAAACTGAGCTGAAATAATAAATGAAATAAAATAATATCATCCTGGAATGGAAGAGGACTCACTGCAACTCTGCGGCTGAAATGCTACTACTGATCTAGAACTCGTGTCTTTGAACCTATGGTGTGACATGAAAAGAAAGAACCATAGTGAAAATACATCAGTACAATTGGAGTACTGAGTATACGAGTGAGGTAGGATAATGCAAAGGGTTACATGCATGAATAATGCTAACTGACTGACCGATACGAACGTAAGAGTACAAACATGCATACATAGTAAATGAGATCGTGGGTACGTGATAGCTAAATCTGTATGCTAATACATGGTTCACTGATAACTGATATGGCTGAAACTGTAGTTCTGATAACCTGGGAAACTGTGTCTGACAGTCTTGAATCTGATGGAACTTTTTGAGTTCCGTGCTATAACTGAATTTTACTGTATCTAACAGTCCTGGTATAATGATATCTGAAGAACTATCTGAGTTCTTTTACTGAGACTGAGTCTGAAACAGTGGGATGTAGTTATTTAATCGACATGCCCCAATAACGCATATAGCTAAGTTGGGGTCCAATCTCTTCCCCAACTGAAGGGGTGTCAATATCGCGCCACTGGTAAGGACAGCTGTGAGTGACCCTTAGATGGTGGGTACTCAAAACGAGAGTGGTGGGAACCCTATACTAAAAGGTTAATCCACCTCATCAACCCTAATCTAACAGGTTAAGATGTCTCAACCTATTCTTTCTACATAGTTCTGGAATACAAGGATGACTGCTAAGAATCACACCCTAAATGGGTAGGTGATTTCCCATCCATGGGTCCACTCAGTGCTAACTTCTACTCCCATATGAAGGGACTGAACATGATTTAACTGACTGTACATGGACTGATTAACTGAATTTCATTGACTAATGAAATATTACTACTATTTGAGAGTTGACTGAGATCATGAGATATTTGTGGTTTTCTTGAGTCACATGACTGACTGAGTTCTATAGATTACAGCTTGACTGAGATTATCGGGACAACATAACATGTCTCTAGTCAAACAGCTATATTTTTCAGGTATGAATACCCCCAGAACTCGATAGAAGGAAACTGACCCACATGACATGACTTGATCACAAGATTTGAGTCCACAATTTGTAATATCATTAGTAGGGGATATCATACTTCATGTAGTTATTCAGCGTCTTAAACATTATAGGGAATACATGGATATATATTTTGTGTACATATTTTATATCTCCATCATCATACATGCTTCATACCACAACAAAAGGAACACATCAATAACATGGACTTGTCATTTAGATATCATGGAACCATGTAAACATGAATTTCTAGCATCCTAAGCCTTTTGTCAAACACCTTGCATGCATTCTTTATGGCATAGGTGTGTTTCATAACTTGCACCATATTACACCACCTAAAGTTCATAGTTTTCAACTAAAAATCATATATATTCCATGAAAGCACCTTTATATACCATCTTGAAACTTAAACAACAATCATCAACATGTACATGCTCATATCACCATAAAAAGTTCACAAAATAGTATTTAAAGCAGGGTTCTTGAGCTCTATGAATGGATTGGATCCATAGATGAACACTACGCATACCTTAGATTAATAATTTGTGAAGATAGTAGTGAAATAAGCTTGGAATTTGAAGCCCCCAATTGAACCCTAGACTTTCTTTTGGTTGTTCTTGAGAGTAATTCAGCAAAAACATAATATTTTGGTGTTTTAGAGCTTAAATATCATGTTAATAAGCTTATATATAGGTGGAGAATGACCAAAAATCCCTTAAAAACACGGAGGTGGAATACTAAAAAACCTGGGTAGCACTGGACTTAGCAGGCGTTGCCTTGAAAGTCCGTCGTACTAGCCAGGGCGTCGCCTGGCCTAGATCACTGCTCTATCAAGGGCGACGCAGGTTTATCGCCCCAATCTACTGTTTTGTACATCCAAACTTTCCCTTACACTATCCAAAAAATTCTAAAACTTACCCGGGATGTACTACGACCTTGCCCCATCACAATGCAACTTGAAAATCCAAAAACAAAGGTCGGGAAGGTCGTCAAATAAATCCCTGAAGTTTGGAGGTCTAAAATGAGACTAAGTGTTGAACACTTATAAAAATTTTCTAAGTCTTGAGGCTTGTAAAGCCAAATGAGCTAAACTTCGAACTTAGAATTTTATGGGGTCTTACAATATCTCCCCCTTGGGAACATTCGTCCTCGAATGATAATCAACTGAGAGGAAAATACAAGATAAGATGAACATGAACTGAACATGAATGACTGAGAAATGACTTCATGACTGACATGCTAAATATACTGAACTCATGCATATCTGATGCATGGATAACTGATACATGGATGCGTGACTGTGTGTTCTGATAAACTGAGTTTCTCAAGATAAGAATGCATAGCTGATGCATGATATTTTAACTAGACTGATACGTGAATACATGACTGAGTATGCAATGGTAATAGGTACCAAGTTTATGATGGGGACATGAGCATAAAATTGAATAGGCTTAAGGAGAACTATTACCTTGAGCTTGATCTGAGTTGGTGGGGAAGAGGTGAGGATACTTAGTATGCATATCTACTTATGCTTCCCAAGTAGCTCTCTCATGAGACTGATTTTTCCAAAGAACCTTGACTAGAGGGACTTCCTTGTTCCTTAAACAACGAGTCTTATAGTCTAAGATTTCAACTGGAATCTCTTCATAAGAGAGGTTGTTCTGAACGTCAATGCTCTGAATAGGGTCTATGACTTTTGGTTCACCTATGTACTTCTTGAGCAATGATATATAGAAGACTGGATGAACTGTTTCTAGATCTGAAGGCAATTCGATATCATAATCTACCTTGCCGAAGCGACTAAGAATCCTGAAGGGACCAACATATCGGGGACTGAGTTTCCCTTTCTTGTCGAACCTCTTCACTCCCTTCATGTGAGAGATCTTAAGATAGACATAGTCATTGACCTTGAACTCGAGATCCTTTCTATAAACATCTGTATAAGACTTCTGTCGGCTCTGAGCAGCCCGAGGTCTTTCTCTAATCAATTGGACCTTCTCTAAGGCGTCGAATACCAAGTAAGGACCTATGACTGAGGCCTCACTAACTTTGAACCAACCGATTGGAGATCTACACCTCCTACCATAGAGAGCATCGAATGGAGCTATCTAAATACTGGAATGATAGCTATTATTGTATGCAAACTTAATCAAAGGCAAGTGGTCATCCCAACTTTCCTTGAAATCAACTGCACACGCCCTTAGCATATCTTTAAGAGTCTGAATTGTCCTCTCTGCTTGACCATATGTGTGAGGATGAAACATTATACTGAGATGAACATGGGTACCAAGACCCTTTTGGAATGCTTTCCAGAAGTGAGAGGTGAACTGGGTATCTCTGTCTGAGATGATAGATAAGGGTACATCATGTAATCTGACCAACTCCCTGATGTAGAGTTTGGTGTAATCCTAGGATAAATAAGAAGTACGAACTGGAAGAAAATGAGCTAACTTGGTCATCCTGTCTACAATGACCCAAACTGAATCATGATAATGATGAGTGCAAGGAAAACCCATCACGAAATCCATGTTCACTTCTTCCTATTTCCACGTAGGAATGGTGAACTCCTGCATGGGACCACTAGGCTTCTGATGCTTTATCTTAACCTACTGACATGTAGATCACTTAGCCACAAACTATGCAATATATCTCTTCATTCCATTCCACCAATAGATCTCCCACAAATCGCGGTACATCTTAGTGGACCCTAGATGAATAAAGTATCACACACCATACGCTTCTATAAGAATTTGCTGCCTCAAGTCATCTATACCTGGAACACACAGACGACCCTGACAACGAAGAACACCATCTCCCCCTTAGGAGAAAACCTCAACTTTCTAATCCTGAACTGACTCTTTTAGCATGACAAGGCTAGGATCCCTGTCTTGCTTTTCTTTCTCCTCAGAAACTAGAGATGACTCTGAACTACTGTGAACACATACACCACTCTCTGAAGAGTCTACTAAGTAAATGCCTAGTCTGGAAAGATGATGGATATCCTGAGCTATCTTTTTCTTGCTATCCTTAATATGAGAAATACTACCCATGGAGATTCTACTGAGAGCATCGGCCACAATGTTGGCCTTTCTAGATGGTAAATGACACTCATGTCATAATACTTAAGATCTCTAACCACCTTTTCTGATGAAGATTAAGATCTTTCTAAGAAAAGACATACTGGAGATTCTTATGATCTATGAAGACGTCTACATGAACTTTGTATAAATAATGCCTCCAAATCTTTAAGGCAAAAAATACAACTGCTAGATCAAGATCAGGAGTAGGATAATTCTTCTCATGGGGCTTTAGTTGTCTGGAGGCGTAGGCTATGACCATACTTTGATGCATGAGGACAAAACCTAAACCCACTTTGGATGCATCATAATAGACTACGAAACCGTCTGAACTATCTGGAAGAGTTAGAACTGGAGATGAATGAGTCGAGTCTTTAATTCCTGAAAACTCTTTTCGCATAAATCTGACCACTGAAACTTGACCTTCTTCTGAGTCAATCGGGACATGAGAGATGCAATAGAATAAAATCCCTCAAAAAACCGTCCGTAATAGCCAGCCAAACCCAAGAAACTCCTGATATCTGATGGAGATATAGGGCAAGGCCAGTTGCTTACCGCTTCGGTTTTATGAGGATCTACTCTAATGCCATCACCAGAAACAATATGGACAAGGAATGCTACTAATCTTAGCCAAAATTTGCACTTACTGAACTTGACGAAAAACTAATGATCTCTAAGAGTCTGAAGAACAATCCTGAGATGGTCTGAATGATCACGCTCCGTGCGGGAATAGACTAGAATATCATCTATGAAGACTATGATGAACATGTCCAAGTACTTCTTGAACACCCGTTTCATCAAGTCCATGAAAGCTGCAGGGGCATTGGTAAGACCAAAGAACATGACTAAAAATTTGAAGTGACCATACCGAGTACAGAAAGCTATCTTCGGGATGTCATATTCCCTAACTCTGAGCTGATGATATCCTGATCTCAGGTCTATCTTGGAGAAATAACTGGCACCCTGAAGTTGGTCAAACAAATCATTTATTCTAGGAAGTGGATACTTGTTCTTGACCATAACTTTGTTGAGATGATGGTAATCAATACACATCCTGAGAGAACCATCTTTTTTGCGCACGAATAAGACTGGTGCACCCCATGGGGATACACTAAGCCTGATGAATCCCTTATCTAAGAGATCCTTCAACTGATCTTTCGGTTCCTTGAGTTCTGCTGGTGCCATTCTATATGGTGGAATAGAGATAGGCTGAGTATATGGGAGAAGATCTATGCTGAAGTCTATTTCCCTTTCGGGAGGAATGCCTGGAAGATTTTCGAGAAAGACATTTGAATATTCATTAACCACTAGGACTGATTCGAGACTAGGAGATTTAGAATTGGACTCCTTAACATGTACGAGATGATACACACACCCCTTAGAAATTATTTTCCTTGACCGAAGGTAGGAAACAAGTTGACCCGTGAAAGATGAAGTACTACCCTTCCACTCTAGGATGGGCTTATTCGAGAACTGAAATTGAACTACCCTATTTCTGCAGTCGACTGTGGCATAGCGGGAATGAAGCCAATCCATGCCAAGAATGACATCAAAATCAGTAATCTCTAACTCAACTAAATTTGCTGACAAGGATTTCTGAAATATCATAGCCGGGCAGTTCAGGGCTCTGCTAAAATTTTGGGACTGATTCCAAAATCGTCTGCTATGTATGGAGTACTAAAGACAAAGATGCACCTGGGTCTATCAAAGCATAAACATAAACATGCAAAATCTATAATGTACCAGTAACAACATCAGGAGAATTTTCCTGATCCTGTCAGGTCTGAAAAGCATAGAGTCTATTTGGGCGTTGCCTAATAGTAGCACTGGAAGTGGCACCCTGCTGTTTCGGGCGATCGGACTGAGCTGTAGAACAATTCTGCTGACCCTGAGGACCTGGCTGAGGACACTCTCTAATCCTGTGGACTGACTTATCACAACCAAAACAGACATCACTACCGGCTCTACAAATACCCTTGTGGTTCTTACCACAAGTCTGACATAGGGGATTAGTTCGGGAACTGCTTACACTTCCCTGAGATTTAGAGCACGGTGCTCTGTCTCTGTTGCCATCTCTGAATTTCAACACTGGGGCACTGGCGGAGGAAGGAGCTGGAGCTGCTGACTTAGGATGAAATTACGAACGGTTTCCTCCTTCTGATTTATGTTGAGCAAAACTAAAACTGCCTGTATTTTCTCTCTTGTTCTTCCTCTCCCTAGTCCTAACCTTCTTCTTCTCTATATACTGAGCATGGGTCATGAGTGTGGCTAAAGTCATATCACTATTCAGCATCGCAGATCAACACTTATTTACCACGTTATCATTCACCCCTGACACAAACTTGCTCATCTTAGACCTATTGTCTGCAACCACATGAGGGTCATATCTGGATAACTGAGTAAATCTGAGATAATACTCTCTAACTATCATATTTCCCTGCCTGATATTGATGAACTCAAGAACTCTAGCCTCTCTCATCTCTTGGGGAAAGAATCTGTCAAAGAAAGCCATGACAAATTCCTCCCACTCAATAGGACCTGCACCATCTACCCTCTCAGACTTCCACTATTTCTACCAAGTGTAAGACACATCTTGCAACTGGTATGCGGCTAACTCAACACTCTCAACAGAAGTAACACCCATGATGTTAATGACCTTCTAGACTTGGCCAATGAACTCCTAAGGGTCTTTGTCAGACTTAGACCCGTGGAAAGATGGAGGGTTCATTCGAGTGAAGTCCCAAATCCTATCTGTGGAATTGGCCACTGTATTGGTGGACGTTCATTCTGGGCAGCCACAGACTAATCTAGTATGGTGAATACGACCCTAAACTCCGCATGGGAAACATTTTCACCCAAAGGATATTCGGGATGAGGAGCTAGCTGGTTTCTTCTCTTTGGAGGCATATTCTGAAATAAGAGAAGAACGGATTAGACTAAGAGTTTAACTTGAGTGTATGATCACTAGCATGACATGAATACTGAAAGAAGGGAAACTGTTCCTAAAACATCTCATAGCATCTTGCACATAAATATGGCGCACAACACACCCATACACAAGACTCTACCAGATGTGTCTTCCAGACTTCCTAAGACCCTATTGAACCTGGTTTTAATACAAAGTTTGTAGCACCTTAATTTTCTGAATTGGAATTCTACACGGTACTTATGACCCCGAAGGACCACAAGCTAACTCATGACTGATATCTTCTCCTGTACACTACAATATATAATGTAATAATGCGGAAAAACATGCACAATAGGCCATAAAGTTCAACTAAAATATTATAACATACATATGGGTGAAAAATACCTAAAAACCACGGAAGTCTAAAACAAAACTGAACATAAGTCTGAATACTGAATCTAAAAGCCTCTAGTACTGTCTGAATAAGGAGTTGAAGGAACATGTCTCCAACTAACTTCGTCTAGCAAAACTGAGATGAAATAATAAATAAAATAAAGTAATATCATCCTCGAATAGATGAGGACTCATTGCAGCTCTGCGGCTAAAATGCTACTGCTGATCTGGAACTTGTGTCTCTGAACCTATGGTGTTACATGAAAAGAAAGCACCATCGCGCAAATATGTCAGTATGACTGGAGTACTAAGTATACGAGTGAGGTTGGCTAATGCAAAGGGTTACATGCATGAATAATGCTAACCGACTGACCGATATGAATGTAAAAGTACAAATATCCATTCATAGCAACTAAGATCGTGGGTATGTGATAGATAAATTTTTAATCTAATACATGGTTCACTGATAACTGACATGGCTGAAACTATAGTTTTGATAACCTGGGCGACGGTGTCTGATAGTCTTGAATCTGATGGAACTTTCTAAGTTCTGTGCTATAACTGAATTTGATTGTATCTGACAGTCCTGGTATACTAATATCTGAAGAACTATTTGAGTTCTTTTACTGGGACTGAGTCTGAAACTATGGGAGGTAGTTGTTTAACCGACATGCAACAATAACGCATATAGCAAAGTTGGGGTCCAATCTCTGCCCCGACGAGAAAGGTGTCAATACCGCGCCACTGGTAAGGATAGTTGTGAGTGACCCTTAGTTGCAAGGTACTCTAAACGAGAGCGGTGGGAACCCTATACTGACAGGTTAAGATGTCTCAACCCATGATGGCTACATAGTTCTGGAACACAAGGATGGGTGCTAAGAATCACACCCTAAAAGGGTAGGTGAGTTCCTATCCTTGGGTCCACTCAGTGCTAACTTCTAATCCCATCTGAAGAGACTGAACATGATTTAACTGACTGTACATGGACTGATTAACTGACTTTTGTTGACTAATGGAATAGTACTACTATCTGAGAGTTGACTAAGATCATGAGATTTCTGAGGTTTTCCTGAGTCACATGACTGACTGAGTTCTATAGATTACAGCTTGACTGAGATTATCATGACAACATGACATGGGTCTAGGCACACAGCTATATTTTTAGGATATGAATACCCCCAGGACTCGATAGAAGGAAACTGACCCACATGACATGACTTGATCACAAGATTTGAGTCCACAATTTGTAATATCATAAGTAGGGGATATCATACTTCATGTAGTTATTCAACGTCTTAAACAATGTAGGGAATACATGGATATATATTTCATGTACATATTTTATATCTTCATCATCATACATGATTCATACCACAACAATAGCAACAGATCAATAACATGGAATTCATATTGAAGTATATAGCTATCATGGACTTGTCATTTAGATATCATGGAACCATGTAAACATGATTTTCTGGCATCGTAAGCCTTTAGTCAAACACCTTGCATGCATTCTTTAAGGGATAGGTGTGTTTAATAACTTGCACCATATTACACCACCTAAAGTTCATAGTTTTCAACTAAAAACCATATATATTCCATGAAAACACCTTTAGATATCATCTTGAAACTTAAAAAACAATCATCAACATGTACATGCTCATATCACCAAAAAAAGTTCACAAAAGTGTATTTAAAACATGGTTCTTGAGCTCTATGAACGGATTGGATCCATAGATGAACACTATGCATACCTTAGATTAATAATCCATGAAGATAGTAGTGAAATAATCTTGGAATTTGAAGCGCCCAATTGAACCCTAGACTTTTTCTTGGTTGTTCTTGAGAGTAATTTAGTAAAAACATAATATTTTGGTGTTTTAGAGCTCAAATCTCATGTTAATAAGCTTATATATAGGTGGAGAATGACCAAAAATACCTTAAAAATATGGAGGTGGAATGCTGAAAAATCAGGGTAGCAGTGGACTTAGCAGGCGTCGCCTGGAAAGTCTGTCGGACTAGCCAAGGCGTCGCCTGGCCTAAAGCACTGCTCTAGCCAGGGCGACGCAGGCTTATCGCCCCGAGATACTATTTTTCACATCCAAACTCTCCCTTAAGCTATCCAAAAAATTCCAAAACTTACCCGGGATGTACTACGACCTTGCCCCATCGTAACGCAACTTGGAAATCTAAATACGAAGGTCGGGAAGGTCGTCAAATAAATCCCCAAAGTTTGGAGGTCTAAAATGAGACTAAGTGTTGAACACTTATAAAAAATTTCTTAGTCTTGAGGCTTGTAAAGCCAAATGAGCTAAACTTCAGACTTAGAATTTTATGGGGTCTTACATTAGCAGTTTGTTTGATTTTAGAGATAATTTCCTATTTGGAAGTCTTCGCTAGTTCTAAATGTCCATCGAATAAAAACTTTAGTAAAACAATTTTTAAATGCAAATTTTAACTATGCCAGCATCTCTAGAATATTATCTTTAAGCTTGGTATACCTTTGGTTCAAGTCCCGAAGCACCCAAACTCATTTTGATTTATTGGTCAAAAAGTTAGAAATTAGGTGTGGGATCCATATTTTGTTGAAACAAACTCAAATGGAGAATCTAACTCTGCCATTGCGTCTGGAACATCTAATTTAGTGTTTTTACATAGTCTATTTACATATTTCAGATTTTAAATGAATCTCGAGGCATTGGCAAAAACAAAAAAAAAATCCAAGTTTCAACTGTCAGTTGGGCTAACAGAAAGTGCTGAAATTGCATAAGGGAGGATGGTGATACTCGTACCTACTCTTACCCTTAATTAGTGTGATATAATACCCCATTGTGTGTTAGCCATAACTAATTATTTGGTGTGGTATAAAAGGACTCCTTAGGCTGCATTTGGGGCATTTTTCAGTCATCCTTGCGACCTAGAAACCCTAAAAGAGTGTGCTAACTTGAAATTGAGTCTTGAGGGTGACTTGGGAGCTTGATTAACATATATTTTTGAAAATATCTTCAGATTTAAGGTAAGAATCCTTAAAATTCATGCTTGAATTTCTTAAAAATTTGACCAAAGCCCCAGATTACTTAGGGCTTGGTTTTAGCCCAAAGTTTTCTTGGTTTTCACCTATTTTTTAGGGTTTTGATTCCATGATCTTTATATCATGTTGGGTTGGTCTCAAGAATGTGTTTTTCATACTTGGGACCACATGGGGATTTTGGCATTATTTTTGGACTCGTACAACAATAGTAAAATATAGGTATTGTTTTGTTAGTGTTGATGAGTAGATTATATTTTTGATCACTTGGCATCTTGAAGAGGCTTCTCGAAAGTAAAAAGAAAAGGTTTAGCAAACTGTGATCTTTCTTCAGCACCGAGGTAGGATAGGTTTATTTCTTGTTAGATTGAGCTATCCATAGTATATTTATGATATATTTTTGGATTAGGATGGGTTTTAGGTATTGGATTGATGAAATGCAAGACTTAGGTTAGATGGATCTTTTAGGAATCATGAAATCTTTGAATTAAAATACTTGACTTGTTCCCTATATTTTTATGTGGATTTGACTTCATTACTCATGCCTAATATAAGAATTCCTTAGATTACTCAGTCTAGGTGAAATGCTTTAGTTGATAATACTTAGAGTAAGTTGGCCTTAAATTCTTGTGCTAATAAAGGTTGCCTTAGTTTCATAGGACTTAGTGATTGAACTTGAGTAGAATATCTACCTTAGGTCTTAATGTGGATTGTTATACATCTAAGAATTGATTTAGATACCTTTGTCTAGTCTGGGATAGAAATTTACTTAGAATGTATTTTTGGGATTTAGAAGTGGGCTCGTTAACCCACCTTAACTCAAGATTGATGACTAGGTCTCCTAAACCCTTATGCGTAGTTATTGCCTAAGAAGTGTCTTTTTGTGGAAATATTGATGAATCTTGTTACTTGTTGATTCTGATGAGTGGCATTGAAAGTAATATCTAGAGGATATACCCTATGTGTGTCTTATTGGCTAAAGCTTATGACTAGCTATTGATTATGCTAGTGTGATTGACTATTTATTAGTCCTACGAAAACCTTATTGAATGCCTTTGACTATAACATGTCCTATGACATAAAGTACGATATCGACTATGCCAGGAATAAGCTATATATTATTCTATGGATTTTCTACTACTCAAGTTAGTGATAAAGTTTCTTTATGCTAATGGTGGGCTATTGAATATGTTATGTATAGGCCATTGCTCATGATAATGCTTCTGATTATGCTCGTGGTATAATGAACTATATTATTGGCTATAATGTTGAGCCATTAATTACATTACTAATTAGGCCTATGCCTCATGTTAATGACTTACCACTTATTGTACATATCTATATACTCATCTCTCCATTATGGGATATGGGATGATGTTGGTATTGAATGTATAAATTTTGGGTAAAATCGATGTTAGTTATAATATTCATGTTACATATATATACACATTTATTGATAATTTCACATGGATGATGAACAAGGAAATATGAAGGTATTCTCTTCTTTGTTTCTCCTTTTATGTTCTTTATTTTAGCCCTCATTAGGCTTGTTTCTTTACTTTAGCCCTCATGAGGCTTGTTCTTTACTTTATCCATTGTTGGGTTTGCTCTTTATTATCGATATTAAATTAGATATTATGATGATACCCAACAAAGCCGAAGGATATTATGATGATATATTTATACCCGGCATGGTCGAAGGATATTATGATGATTGGTGATACACGACAAGTCCGATGGATAATATGTTAAGATAATGATACTCAAAAATATTGGTGGATATTGATTATGATTATATATACCTGGCATGGCCAGAGGATAATTAAATTGATGTGCCTACGTGTTCATCTACTAGTTCAAGTTTAGCTAGCCTATGTATGGAAATCACATGATTATTTATATACTTATGTGTAACTTGTGTATGTTGTAGATACTATGGATACCAATTATAGACCATTGGTGATAAATGTCCATAAAGTGGTATAGTTGATGTTTAGCATTTATTGAGGATTAGTGATGGATATTTTTTAGTGGCTAATAATAACTAATGGATAATCGAACACTAGTGACAATGGTGAATAGTGGTATAGATGGCTAGTTATATTGATGGTTAATCTATAATATTGACTAGTATTATCATTGATTAGTAGCCTTAATGATTTGTTGATAATCATGATTAAGTCTATGATGATAACTAGTTAATAAACAATTCCTATTTGCCAAATATATGTTAGTTGGTGAGTACTGGCTAGGTGATAACCTATGAATAGAGATGATATGGTAAATAGTTGTTAAATAATAATTAGAGATCTTATGATGACTAGTAAGTAAATTTGATTAGTTAAAGAGAGATGACTAGCTATCAAATTATGGTTAGTGTATATTGATGCTAAGATTGCTAAATGGTGGTAATAATATGGAATCTAGGTACTTGGTTAAATTTGGTAATTAATGAAAGTTTTATAAAATGGTGGATTGATGATATTATAGGTAAATGGTTGAATACTGATGAGGTTTGGATATGTGTTAGTTAAATTCCTTTATGCTTAGCTTGTGTGTACTTTTCGATAGTATGGGATACCATGATGAGTTCTTTACATTATGCTCCAGTTGGCATATGGGAGCCAACTATGTATGTGTGTTTGCTTGCGTTAAAGTCTTATGCTGCATTATGGTTCAAAATTATCTATTTCTTATGCATGGTGATATTTGCATGTGTTAACGTCTTATATTTTATTATTATTTTGATTTATTTACTCATTATGTACAGTGATGATGGATATGATTCAGGTTTGATTTTGTACCTTGAATTAGTTATGATTATCTCACATTATACCATTTGTATATCATGATTTAGCTTAGGAAATCGATGATGCCTACTAAGTTCCCATTGTTTTGATACTCATACAATACTTCTATACCTTTTTGGAATAGATCTGAGTACTAGCTGTCATCGCTAACCATTGTTCATACAGGGTTGATCTTCTAGAAATAGGGTGAGCTCTTGGAGTTTCAAGTCGCCCATTTCTATATATCTTATTTTTATTTAGTCATTTGTACTAAGATAGATGTATTGACTATATTCCAAGTCTTTTGGGTTGTATTATTAACTTTACATGCTCTTGTACTTACTCTACTAAGTTTTGGGATTGGTATCTTTTTTTATTATTTGTCTATTTTGAACACTTTGTTTATTTAGAACGTGTGTTCATTGAATTTGGACTACATTAGGCATTTCTTACCGAATTAACCCATTGAATTAGCTCCGGGTTATGGTATCAGCTTACCTACTAGTAGGATTTGGTAGGTGCCATCATGACTTAAAAATTGGGTTATGACAAAGTGGTATCAGAGAAAAGTTTTCACCAATATTGTTGGTACAATAGCAAGTGTCTATTAGAGTCTTACCGATTGAAATGTTGACATTTGTTTCATATATTTGGGAGACTATGAGACGTTCCTAGGAGTTCTTCACTTCTTTCACTCATATCATGCTAAGTGTCTGAGTTGGTTTGTAGAGTATTCCTTTGATTTTACTTTTTCATAAATGGCTCGAACACGTGTTACTGCTACATGAAATGAGGGTCTCGAGACCGAGCTTAAGGATCCTTATCCTATTCATGGATGACCTAAAGGTCATGGACAACCTTGTGATATATCCCTAGCTAGGGTACATGATAGGCCACCTTGCCCAGACCCTATTGTTGCTCCTGAGCTAGAGATTCTTCTGTGGTAGCCAGTGGTGGTCTAGGCAGCAGCCCAGGTTCCACCAGGGTGTATTCCCTCGTTATTACTTAGAGATATATTGATTTAGCTTTTGGGGATAGTTGGTGGTGTTTCGTCTTATGTTGCACAGTCCATTGATCATAGTAGTACTGAGGCAAGGGCGCAGCCTATAGCTGCAGCTCCCAGAGATGAGGTTCTTCCTACACTGATAGTTGCTCAATCAGTAGTTGCTCAGCTAGTGGTTACTCATCCTGATATGTCTTCTAAGGACCAGAAAATATTGGGTAAATTCTTGAGATTATCTCCGCCGAGAATTTCTGGTGCTCCTAAAGAGGATGCATATGAGTTCCTGATTGCTTGTGAGGATAGGCTTCACGTTTTGGGTCTAGTTGAGACTCTTGTTATGGATTACATCATATTTCAATTGGAATTGTCTGGTCGTCATTGGCGGAGAGATTATATGGATTCTATACCAGGTAATCTTCTTCTTTGTCATGGGCTCAGTTCTTAGAGATGTTCTTAGAGAAATATATGTCTTACGCCTTAGATATCATTGGAGGGATCAATTCTCTAGATTGGAGCATGGCTCCGTGACAGTTGTAGAGTATGAGGATCATTTTTAGGAGTTGGCTAGGCACATGACTTCTATTCTTGACACTGAGTATAAGCGAGTTTGTTACTTTATTAGAAGGCTGAGACTTCTCATTCTTATGTCCACTCAGAGTTTGGTCATGTGGGTAGGTCTTTTACTGAGTTTTTAGATTATGCTAGGGTTATGAAGAAGATACATCATGAGTGTCTTAAAGGATTTGATAAGAGCCCTAGATTTTAGGGAAGATTCGGTGGGAGTTGTTATAGTTCTCAACCCAGAGATGGTAGTTATTAGAGTAGGTATCGCTTTATGTTTATCCTTTTATCTTCAAAATCAGTCGACTCGACTAGTTCAAGAAGCTCTTCAGATTTACTAGTGAAGGTCAGTCTAGTGCTAGAGATCACCCCAGTAAAGGCACTGATCAGTCTTTGAGGTGTTCATTTACTGACCAGTCCAGATATGGTGGTTATTCTGGGTTAGCTGAATCTGTTGGTTTTTTTAGCTCATGTTTCCTGTTTTACTTGTAGACTTCCTGGTCACTATTCATGAGATTGCCCTAGTCATAGGGCGATTGTTATTTCAGCACAGGGTGCTTCTTCTATTAGAGTAGTTCATCCCTTAAGTAGAGATGGTTCTCATGGTTGCAGGGTGGTTTTTAGGGTACTCAAGGAGCTTCTCAGGCAGGTAGCGTAGGAGGTTAGTCAAGTACCCAACCAAGTGGAGGGCGTTGTAAGTTATATACAGTACCTTCTAGGCTCGAGGTTGAGACTTTGGATGCTGTTGTTACCGGTATGATTTTAGTATGCCTCTAATCGTCCCTTGCTATATTTGATTTTGGATCCACTTATTCTTATATTTCTGCTTAATATTCACCATGGTTGGAATTTCCTAGTGATTAATTATTGGTGTCATTGCACGTATCTACTCCCACAGATAATTATTTAGTAGTGATCGAGTATTTAGATCATGTGTTGTGATAATTGGGTATGTTGATCTTATTATTCTGGATATGGTGGATTTTGATGTGATTCTTGTATGGACTGATTATCCCACTATTATGCGGTCATGGATTGTTTTACCAAGACCGCTACCTTAGTCGTGCCCAGTGTACCTTCAATAGTATAGCAAAGAGTTGTTAGCCATGAGCCAACGGAGATTATCTTTTATATGTGTGCTAGTAAACTTATCTCCAGGGGTTGCGAGTCTTATCTTGTTTATGTTTGTGATGCTAGTATAGAGAGTCTGTCACATGACTCTATTCCTATTGTTTGTGAGTTTCCTAATATGTTCCCTACCGACCAGCCTGGTATTCCCCCATCTATGAGATTGAGATTGTCATTGATCTCAATCCTGGCACCTTACTTATTTCTATGGTACCTTACCATATGGCTCTTGCCAAGCTTAAAGAGATAAATTCTCGGCTTCAAGATCTTCTAGGTAAGGGTTTTATTAGGCTGAGTATATCTATTTGGGGTACTCCTATGTTATTTGTGAAGAAGAAATATTGATCTATGTATATGTGCATTGATTATAGGTAGCTTAATAAGGTGATGGTGAAAGATTGATGTTTTCTAAGCTTGATTTGAGATCTGGTTACTATCAGTTGAGGATTTGGGATGTGGATATCTCGAAGACAAATTTTAAGACCCATTATGGTAATTATAAGTTCTTAGTGATATTTTTTAGGTTGACTAATGCCTCAGCCACGTTGATGGGTTTAATGAACCGTGTATTCAGACCTTATCTAGATTCCTTTGTGATTGTGTTCATCGATGACATTCTTGTATATTTGAGGAGCAGTGAGGAGCATGCAGTACTTGATGATAGTGCTCCAGACCTTGAGAGATATTTGCTTTTCTCCAAGTTCTCTAAGTGTGAGTTTTGGCTTGACTCGGTGAAATTCCTTGGACATGTGGTGTCTAAGGTTGGGATTATGGTAAACCCAGCTAAGATTAAGGTGATTTATGATTGAGATAGACCCACATCTCTGACTGAGGTTTTTAGCTTTATTGGTTTGGCTGGTTATTATAGATGTTTTATTGAGGGTTTTGCTAATATTTCAGCCCATATGACCCGATTGACTTGGAGAAGGTTCATTTTCGATGGTTCATGGAGTGTGAGTTATTCTTTGGAAAGCTTAAGGACTTTCTTACAATATCTCTTGTGTTAACTCTTCCTATTGAGGGTGAAGGATTAATCGTGTTTTGTGATGCTTCTTCTGTTGGTCTAGGTTGTGTACTGATGCATAAGGGTTGTGTTATTGCTTATGCTCTCGACAGCTTAAGGTTCATGAGCGCAACTATCCCACTCATGATTTGGAGTTGATGGAGATAGTTTTTGCGCTCAAGATTTTGAGGCATTATCTGTATAGTGTGCATTGCGAGATTTTCAGGGATTATCACAGTCTTCAACATCTTATAACCCATAGAGAGCTTAGTTCTTGCTAGAGTAGATGGATAGAGTTGCTCAAGGACTATGATATTTTCATCTTATATCATTCGGTAAAGGCAAATGTAGTTGTAGATGCCTTGAGTCGCAAGGCAGTAAGTATGGGTAGTTTGGCATATACATAGGTTTCTCAGAGGTCATTGGCCTATAAAATTCAGTCCTTAGCCAACCTGATAGTTCTTCTTGATATCTCAAATCCTATAAGGATTTAAGATAATGTGCAGGAGAGGTCCTTTCTATTTGAGCAGATCCGTGATCTTTAGTTTGAGGATGATAATCTTTGTTTCCTTTGATAGTAGGTGTTAAGCGATTTGTCTGAGAGACGCACTATTGATTTTTAAGGTATTTTGAGGTTTGATGGTCGTATTTGTGTTCCTCATCTTGATGACTTTATTTATTTGATTTTCCATGTGTCTCATAGCTCTAGGTATTCTATTTATCTTGGTACAGCCAAGATGTATTGTGTAACACCCCAAATTTTTGGTCCCTGCAAATTTCTAAGCTTTTAAACTCACTGCCTAGACTACGACTCTCCCTACGAGTTGTAGGGTGTCATTATAGGTCTTAAGGATCTACACATAGCCAGACCAAAGTGTTATACTGATGTTTCTGGTGTGACTACGGCTAGGGGTACAGTCATAAAGACTCAAAATGAGTCGTATGGTCCTATCCATAGCCAAACTAGTATGATGCCCAAAATATTATGTCTTGACTACGACTTGGAACCTACGAGTCGTAGGTCGCCTGATGAGTCATATGGTGTGAATCATTGGGTCAACAAACAAGGTTCCTTTAGTAACTGTCTTGACTAAGACTAATGGTGATAAGTCGTAGTGTGTCCTTAAGAGTCGTAACATGACCCATAGTCATTAGCGATAATTTTTTAGTGTCTTCATTATGGTCACTTTGGACATTTCCCCTCTTCCGTAATAGTGACCTATGACTTAAAACCCTTTTAGGGTATTATTATCACTGTAAAACAAATCAAAATAACTTCTCAACCGCTCTCAAATCCCCAAGATCAAGAACACTTAGGGTTTCCAAGAAGATGATCAGTTAGGGCTCTCAAGGGTGATTTCTCTCTACAATTGTGATACTTTCAGGAATATTACTCTTCCCCAAATCTTATCTCATGGAAAGCTTGTTTTTAATGATTTATTTATATGGATTTGAATGTGGGTTTTGATATGGTTTAGGGATTTGAAAAGGTTGGTCCTTGAATAGTTTTCCTATGTTTTTTATGAGTTATTCATTCTTTGAAATTGATGTTTTGAACTAATAAGGTGCATGGGTATGGGAATTGGAATTGGGGTTGTGGTATTCCCCCAAATTGATGTTTTAAACTTTGAATTGGTTTTGAATAATTGTGTTCCATCAACCCTCTTGTATAAATGGCTTTGGAATTGGGGAAATTATCACTTGGTTTTGACTTACTTATACTATTGCATTGCATAAATTTTTAAACAATGAACATGGATTTTGAAAGACTTGTTATATTTTGATTTAATTGACAAAGGGGGTCGAGGCATTCCCCCAAATTAGTGGAATTGTAATTGCATAATTCTAATATTGCAAGCATATGGTAAGACTGAAATGACCAAATCGGGGTCCTTGTCGAAATGGCATCCCAAGTCTATTTAGGACCGAGAATCGCCCCTTGTTACCCAATCAAACCACCATTTGCATATGTAACGCCCCGCATTTTTTAGTTAGAAATCAAATAGTCATTTCTATGTGTGTAAGATATAATTCCATGGTTTTTATTTAAATTCATATGTCATGATCTTTCTCCTAGTATATAAAGTGATTATGAGGTGAAAAGATGTTCATAATAATGGCCTAAAGCAAAGTTGAGCTAAGAACTTTTCATTCATCCAAAATTGGATATTCGATTCTACAAGGGTCTAATTTGAATGTGTATAACTTTTGATACACATAAAATTTTTCATCTCAATACCATCAAATTGTATATAATTGAATTATCTCTCCAGCGATACCAATTTCGCCAAAATCCGATAATCGAGCGAAAAGTTATGACATTTTTCGTGTGAGGCAGTAAGCCGAGGCGATGTCGATGCGATGCATTGGTCAGCGTATTACAGAGATGGTTCACATGCTAATTCTATTTCTCATATGTCTAGGGGCATTTTGATCACTACCCCTCACCCAAATCCTCCTATAACACTCGATTTCTGCACCTAAAAGGCATAATACACTCTATAATTCAATTTTCCTCTCAAATCAAAACTCTAACTCCTTCCCAAAGATCAAGAACTCATCCCTAAGTTCAAGAATTCCAAGAAACGGATCAAGATCCAGGTTCCATCTTTTAAATTTTATAATCTAAGGTATGTGGTACTACTCTAAAAAACTTGGGCATAAGTTTAAATGTTTTAACAAGATTAAAGATGATTTTGTTTTCGAAAAATACGTATCATGGGATTGTTTTGATGAAAATATATGTTGTCTTGAACCACTCTTCATGGAAGTTGAACTGTAACTATGTATATTCGAATTCGTATGTTTGTAAGGTTTGAATGAGAGCATGAATGGTCAAAATTCCCTCTTTTATCATGATATTGTCGATTTTGCTTGTTATGGGTTGTTTAAAGGCATGAACTTTATAAATGAAAACCAAAGGGCGAATGTTTGTGAAATGATCATGGTTTGATACTATTTATGACTTGTTGAGAATATGTTTTCACATGGTAAATGGTTATTGTGTCAAATTAGCATCTTCCTTGTTTTTTAAGTAATTTCAAATATGAGGTGACCACCTATTGATTCTACAATTGGGAGGAGAAGGTTTTGATGAAGATGTTGAATGAAATATTTAATGCATAACTCTGTCATCTGATGTTTAAAAGTTAGGGTGGTCACTAATATGATAATAAGTGAAAAGGGCTATAGATTGATATGATGTGATTTGATTGACTTGCAAGTCAGGATATGACGATACCTGGTGATTATATGCCCTTAACAAGATAATTTTTCGAATGTTTTGAGAGCATGAAGCATGTTGTTTTAAAGAACTAAAAGTTGGGCTTAAGAGAGATACTAAGTTACCCGAAGAAGGCGTTTGAGTGTAAGGGCTCATCGCTGGAAATTGTAATTGCCGATGCAGGTGTTATGATATTATATCCTACATTGGAATCTCACATGGGGGGATTCATGCGGTGTGATCACATGGCGGTATCACCAGCTCCAAATCCTGGTGGCTACTTGGATTAGAGGCTCAGCCGCTGAGTCATAGGTGGGTCCCACATAGCGACTATTGATTTGTAGGGTGTACTGACTAGCTTAAAAGAATAATAAGAGTGGGTCAATGTGACAAACTTGTTTGAAGTTTTAAAGGTATGCCCAAGTACGATATCTTTACTTATATAATTATTTTTGACATCATGGAAAGATCTCATCTATTTTGTATAAAAACATGTTATTTTGAGTTGTTTCACATACCAGTACAATTGTATTGACCCCTATATTTCAGGGTCTGAGGCTTAGTCTAGGGGTCCGGCTAAGCCGTAGATTTATTTCAGACAGAAGTAAAGTGTTCAATTGGTGAGCCTTCTCTATTCCAGAAGGCCTATTTCATTTCAGACATATGTTATTTATTTTTATTTAGGTCCATTGGGGGCCTTATCCTAGTTTGCAGACAGTTTTATCTATTTTCGTATTTAATAGAGATTTCGTAGACTGATATAGATGTCGTCTAGATGTTGATGGAATTCCTTCAGTATTGATTAAGTTGAATTCAGAGTTTGACCATGGTTCCATAATGTTGTTTATTTCTGCATTTTATCATCGTATATGACTGGTGTATGATTGCAAGTCAGAAGGGCTCTCGGACCTTCATGGTTCAAGATGCTTGTCATGGCCAGGGCCCATTTCGGGTCATGACAGCATACCTTGAGTTGGCTAAGTACCGACCAAATATCAAGGTAGCATAACTGGAAAGGGACTAACTTTAGGATAGGTCTATCCCTAGACCAACCTTATCAAGTCATCCCTTCACACCAAACTATACCAACTAAACCAATACCGAAACAAGGGCCATCAACCAGGCAGTAACCAAATAGGTTCCAAAACATAATATAATTAATCCCAAATTAAAATATGATGGAACAACTAACAATATCACCAACCGGTATCAGCCCCAATACCAATGCCAATGCTAAGGATAACACCAATACCGATCTTGCTCATTCCATCCCACAGCAGTACCACAAAGCCTCTAACCAAAAGAGTAAGAATATCTGGTTATGACATGCCCCCAACCATATCCAAAACAAATATCCAAAAAATAAAATAAGATGTCTAAAAATATCCATAACATGAAATGGAGCATTCTGGAAAAATTGAAGCTCACCACTATGTAAGAGGAGTAGAATGGATGGTTCCTGCAGAGTGTGGGTATACATCCACCTAAAGATAGGTTAGTGAGTGATCTCTTTCATGAACTCAGGATAAGGATAAAATAATGTCATTTATAAAACCATCCATATGAACATAACCATACACATATATATAACCATGCCAAGAAAGGGAATCGGGTTTAGTATGACATTAAAACCTTTACCTAGGATTTGTTTCTATGTCATCTGAAACCACCCATGATCTATATGGGTTCATCTCCCCCTGCTGAAAGGTCCCCAGTACGTGAATTTGCACGACCAAGGAATAAAAAACTGGGATGACTAGTACATCCCCCAAATACAAAGTGTCACATCATACTCACGGCCACCAAGACCAACCTCACATCTGCAAATATGAGTTTCTAGTTTGTCCCTCCTGGGACCTCCACCTTCCACGACTTTACTACACACCCCAACATTATTGTCCAATTAAAACCATTTCCAAGTAACCAACCAATCCATTAATGATTTACTAACCAAGGTCATTAGTAGCGGTATCCTCATACCAATAATAACTTACAAGTTTTGTTCATAGCCAACCACATATAGGTTTAAGGGATTCCATGTACCCTTCATGATTTCCAATTAACCAAAACTATGGCCATAAAGGCATTTTCAGTCCATTTAAAACCATTTAAACCATTCATATTATTTAGGGTTCCATTACCAAGTTTAAACCATGCATAAGTTCCATTGAAAAACCAATATTGTAATGAAAACATTGTTAAAGGCATATCAAACACATTGGGGGCGTAGTATTTTCCAAAACCAAAGTCCATTACCAAAGAACTATTCCCATGCAACCAATTATCCAAAACCACCATTAATCCATATAAAAGAATAATTAAAACATGGGAAAACCATAACCAAGTATTTATAACCAAAACGCCCAAATTATATTTAAAAATCTAAAATCATACAATAATGAAATCATAAAAACATTATTCAAAACCATGCCTTTAGTTGGAAATAATAATGAGGGAATAGAACATAACTTAATTGACAAATTAGACAGAGAGAAACGGCCAACAATAGCCCCAAATTAGTCCTCTAGTTAAAACCCTAGCTTTCTTGCCCAAAAGCTTTTGAGATAATTATAAAGTGTTTAGGAAGAGTTTCTAAGTGTTAATAAATAGAATAATAAGGTAAATAGCCTCCCAAGAGAGTTAGAAGTTGTGGGACCTTATTAGGATGAGTGGAGAAATATCCACAATACCCTCACTTAAATTACACAAAATATCATCACAAATGTACGACTAACCCTCATGAGTCATACCCTCCGATACGATTGATACCAACTATTCATATCCTAAGACTTAACCATTGAAACCAAAATTATCCATTGTATGACTCACCTACCTAAGTCGTATTGACAGCATACTATCCATACCCTTCACCCCTATCCCTACAAGATAGAATCATAGAAGGTTTGAACACTGTCCACCATACGACTCTTGGGTATTACTCATACCTGGATTATGTCTCTTGGTAAACCACTCATACTTAGATCCAACTTAAGTTACCAAGTTTAAGTTTAAGTGAAGGAACCAAATTATCTGTATCTAACCAAACGACTCGTACCACCAAGCTGTACCCATTTCAATGACCAAAATCCATCCCACCAACCAACACTAGTCAGTATACAACTGGCCCATATATTCTATACCCCAATATACAACTCGTACCAATGAGTCATACTACGTCCAGAAACCAAAATTCTAGAAAATTTTCTATGGTCCAAAAACTAGGGTATTTTAATGACGATACATGTGGTGTGCCTTAATGTATAATTTTTTGGTTAATGAATGGGTTATGTGAAACTTATTTTAATTAGTATTAATGGGTTTTATGTAGATAATCCATGAAGGTATGCATCTTGAACGACTTGTACTGAAACTCATATTTGTCGACATGAGGGTTGGTCTTGATGACTGTGTGCACAGTTCACACAATTGACACATATTTTTTAATGGATTGACATGGTTTTGGGGTATTCCCTGGTATTTCTTAATACCTCCAGTTTATGCAGCTAACATGCACTGGGGCTCTTTCAGCAGGGAGAGATGAACCCATATATCATGTGGATTCTTATTTATAACGGTTGAGCTACATAGTCTAGGATAATGTTTTATTATCATGATAAACCTTGTTCCCTACCCAAAATCTATTATATATAGGTATTCATGTAAATGAACATGTACAGTGAGTTTAAAATTAAACTTTTGACTGACATTATTTTATCCCTTCCTGAGTTACATGCTAGTGCTCACCCACTAACCATCTTTAGTCTTTGTATCCCTATGCAATGAAGGGTCCAAAGGCAATTCTATTTTTTGAGTGTAGTGTTAGGTGGATCAGCATAGTTCGTTGATCATTTATGGTGAAGTGGTGAGTTTTTATTCTCTGAAAGACTTAATCATTTCATCAGTTTCCCTTTCATGACTTATAATTGAAGACTTCACATTAACATTAACATTGACATTATAATTATCATTATCATTATCATTGTCAGAGTTGAGGGAATGTCCTGAATTAGATTGTTCTCGAATTAGTATAGACTTTCTAGATATTACTGTGGATTGGGTATTTATGGTGACACACTTAAACATCTTTGAGTTTATTACTTTTCTATCTTCTTGTATGTTCATAATCAACTGCAACTAGGTATGTTATATTCTGTTTGGCTAGGCAACAATGGTAGTCTCTGGTCCTCGGTGGACTTGAGATACCCATCATGGTCAGGACATGGTTTGGGTCTTGAGAAAGTTGGTATAACAACCTAGTTTTTGTGTCATTAGGTGTTCATAAAGTCGTGTCAAGTAAAGTCTCTTTTATAGATGTATAGTAGTCTACCCTTATAAGAGAGAGGCTAGAGGCATTTAGGAATGTTTCCTTTTTCTTGTGATCTGCTTTTGAGATGTAGAGTCTGAGGTGTTTAAATCTCCTCTAATTCTCATTTGCTCACTTTTTAGATCATGCCTCCCAGAAGATCTGATGCTCATGGAAACTCCTCTATCCCGCTTGAGGACAATATGGATGGGGATCATCCTACTTATAGAGTTCAAACCTAGTCTAGGGATCCAGCTCCTAATTGTACTACCCCACATGGAGTTCCACCATTCTCTACTATTCTTTATCAAGCTCCTCAAGCTGAAGATAATTATTCCCCACTGCCCCAAGAAGATATTTTAGTTTTTGAGTCTCATCAATCTATTTATCTATCGACCCATTTGGTGATGTCTCAGTCACACCAGTTGGGTCCTACTATTGCTACTGTGAGTTTTTTAAGTTTACTCAAGTCAGGCAGTTTATGAGGGTCAATCCTCTAACCTTTACTATCTCTAAGGTTGAGGAGGATCCTTAAGGATTCACATATGAGATGGAGAAGATTTTTTGAGTTATGCATTCTTTTGACCTTATGTGTGTGGGATTTTCTGCATATCAGCTGAAGGATGTGGTATATCAGTGGTATAAGGAGTGAGACCAGTCTAGGGGTGATGGTGTGGAGTTAGCATTATGGACGATTTTTCGGGTGCCTTCTTATATGATTTATTTCCTGAAGAGTTGAGTGTGGAAAAAGTTGAGGATTTCAAGAATTTAAAGCAAGGTAATATAATTGTGAAGAATTATGCATTGAGGTTTCATCGTGTGTCTAGTTATGCTCCTGAGCTAGTGTCTATTATATGAGCTAAGATGAGAAAGTTTTCATTGGGATTGTCTCAAGACTTGGTATTATAATATAAGGACATTTTTTTAATAGTTACATGGATTCTCTAAGCTTATGGTGTATATGCATTAAGACAAAGATGAAAAAAAACAAGTTGAAGAAGGGAAGAGGCAAAGTAAGAGGTCTAGGTATTCTGAGTAGAGTAAAATCCAGTACAATATTGGTAGAGATAACAGGCAGTGGTCTAATAAGAAGTGGGGAAATTCTAATTTTGATTCTATGGCTAGTTTTCCATACCCTAAGTCTCATGGTGATCGCTGATTTTAGAAGAATGGTGGGGTTAAGGCATAAGGTGCCCAATCTCAGGACAGTGGGTCCTAGTCAGCTCCATCGTATCCTCTTTGCAGATTTTGTGGTCACTTGAACTATGGTTTTTATGATGAGAAGAGAAATAAGTGTTTCAAATGCAGCTAGCTGGTCTATATTCAAAGTAACTATCCCTCCGTTGATGCTTCTACTGGGCTAATAAGGTCCCAGTTGTTTTATCTTTAACTCCTGCTCTAAGGAATGCTACTTATGGCTTCAGCACTGGTTAGAATCATTTGTATTCTCTTTCCCTCTGTTAGTATTCGGAGGCATCTCTTGATGTTGTTACTGGTATGCTAAAACTTTTCTCTCGTGATGTATATTATCTAATTGACCTCGGGTCTACCCTTTATTATGTGACCCCTTATGTGTCTATTCATTTTAGTTTTGGTACTGAGAGTATTCCGAATCCCTTTTCTATGTCTACCCTAATAGGTGACTCCATTGTGGCTAAAAGAGTATGTAGGGGTTGTATGGTATCTATCTGTGGTAGGGAGATGTTAGTGGATCTAATAGAGTTTGACATATTAGATTTTGATGTGATTTTGGGGATGGATTGGCTCCATTCGTGTTATGTGTCTCTTTATTGTAGGACTCGAAGGGTCAGTTTCTAATTCTCATATGAGCTAGTTATTGAGTGGGAAGGTAGTTCCTTAGTGCCAAAGGTAAGGTTCATTTCTTATCTTAAATCCCGGAAGTTGATTTTCAACGGGTGTCTCTATCACTTTGTTTGGGTTAAAGATTCAAACTCGGAGGGTCCTTCTTTAAAATTTATGCCTATAGTTAATGAGTTTCCTAAGGTGTTACCTGATGATCTTCTCAGTGTTCTCCCTAATAGGGAGATAGACTTTGGGATTTATTTTCTACCAGATACCTATTCTATCTTTATCTCTCTTTATAAAATAGCTTCAAGTGTGTTGAAGAAACTCAAGGAGCAGTTGAAAGATCCTCTTGATAAAGGTTTTATTCGCTCTAGTATTTCTCCATGTGGTTCTCCGGTACTCTTCATGTGTAAGAAAGATGGGTCCCTTAGAATGTATATAGATTACTACCAATTGGATAAGGTGACTGTCAAGAATATGTACCCTCTTCTGAGGATTAATGATCTATTTGACCAGCTTTAAGGAGCTAAGTACTTTTCTATGATTGATCTTCGATCCTGTTACCATCAATTGAATGTTAGGGTGATGGATATCCCTAAGATTGCTTTTCATACTCGATATGGACATTATGAGTTCCTGGTCATGTCTTTTTATTTGACTAATTCTCCAGTACCGTTTATGGATCTTATTAACAAAGTTTTCTTTTAGTTTATGGATTTATTCATCATTGTGTTTATTGATGACATCATAGTTTATTATAAGAGTGAGGCAGATTATTCCGATCATGTCTGTATAATATTGCAGACCCTTAAGGATCAGCGTTTGTATGCCTAGTTTTCAAAGTGTGAGTTCTAGTTTAATATTGTTACTTTTCTGGGTCTTGTTGATTTTAGTAAGGGGATCATGGTGGATCCACAGAAAGTTGCAGTGGTTAAGAAGTTTCCCAGACCCACGACTCTAATCAATATTTGAAGCTTCTTAGGTTTAGTAGGCATTATAGGAGGTTTGTGGAGAGGTTTTCTTCTATTGCGGCCGCATTGACTATGTTAACTCAGAAGAAGGTGAAGTTCCCGTGGGCCAATGCTTGCGAGGGTAGCTTTGAGAAGTTGAAGGATAAATTGACTTAGGCTTTGGATTTGACCCTACTCGGGGGCACTGATACCTTTGTTGTTTATTGTGATATATCCCATGTGGTACTGGTTTGTGTGTAGATGCAGCATGGTAAGGTAGTTCATATGCTTCCAGTCAGTTGAAGGTGCATGAGAAGAATTATCCAACTCATGATATGGAGTTGTTGGTTGTGGTCTTTTCTTTGATGATCTGGCATCATTATTAATATGGGGTTTATGTTGACATCTTCTCAAACCATAAGAGTTTGCAGTATGTGCTCACCCAGAAGGAGTTAAATCTCAGGCAGAGGAGGTATCTTGAACTACTCAAGGACTATGACATAAGTCTTTTTTATCATCCAGGTAAAGCTAACATGGTTGCTAATTCTCTTAGCAGGTTGTCCATAGGAAGTTTATCTCATGCTGATAAGGAGAAGCGATATTTTTGAAGGATAATCACTGTTTGGCTAATCTTGAAGTTCTTCTCTTAGACTATGAGGAGGGTGATATTATTGTGCAAGAGGTGGTAAAGTCATCTCTTGGTGCTGAGGTTAAAAAGTAATAGGTTTTGGACCCTATTTTGATGCAGATCAAGGATGATATGGGTCACCAGAATGTGATGGCTTTTGATATTAGTGGTGATGGTATCTTGAGGTAACAAGGTCGATTATGTGTTCCCGATATTGATTGGATGTAAGAGAGGATCTTGGATGAAGCTAATGAGTCAAAGTACAATGTTTATCCTGGTTCAACGTAGATGCATCATGACTTCAAAGAGATTTGTTAGTGGAATAACATGAAGAGGGATATAGCCAATTTTGTGTCAAAGTGAATGGTTTGTCAACAAGTGAAGGTGGAGCACTTGAGGCCTGGTAGTTTGTCTCAAGAGATTGAGTAGCCGTATGGAAAAGGGAAGTGATTAATATGGATTTCATTATCGGTGTTCTGCTTTATTTCCATCAATTTAATTCAACTTGGGTCATCGTGGAAAGGATGACCAAGTCCGGTCATTTCCTACCAGTAAAGACTAGTTATTCGGCAGAAGATTATGCCAAGCTCTTCCTTCAAGAAATTGTGAAGCTACATAGAGCTCAAAATTCCATCATATTTGATCGAGGTATGCAGTTCTCTTCTTATTTTGGCATTCTTTTCAAATAGGATTGGAGACTAAGGTGAACCTTAGCACCTGTCACGACCCGAGTCGACCCTTTATTCATAACACGGTGCTTAGAACCACAAGTGATCCCAAGATAACCCATGTACTAGAATACTGCTTGAGTAACTGGGTTATAATGTAAATAAAGGCTATATTTGCTGAGAAGAAACATAATCATGAGAAAATCTGAATGAATGTAATACTAATAAAGTTTACAACATTATAAAACTAAAGAAAGAAATTAAATTAGACTCTGACTGACTATCTATGAAGCCTCTACCATACTCACTGTAAGTGGCTGGGGCATGCATCCAACTACCACAAATCAATACATAACAATAATAACAATACAGTATATGAACTACAACTGACTAGAGTTCCTGAAATAAGAGAACTCATCACATATTGGCTAAATGTCTAGAATTGTCCTACCCCGGTGTGTGGACTATTTTGGTACCTACATCATGAAGAAATATAGCCAAAAAATGCATATATGTGGTCAGTACTTTGGAATGCACTGGGTATACAAGTATATGCACTAAATCAGAGAAATATTTAAAACATGCTTTACAACTGAGGATGTAAGTTATTTTATGAAACATACATTTGAAAACATGTCTATACGTGAAAATTGTAAGTCATAGTGAGATTTATAAATCATGAGCCAAAAAAAATTCTGTAAGCTGAGAAATGGTAGAAACATGAATAACTGTATGTAAACCTCATGTAAAGTTGAACATGCTGTAAAAATGATTTGAGGATCATGTATGGATGTTAAGCATGAAAACATGAACATCTAAAACTAAGAATGAAAGACCAAGTATAGTATATACTAACATTAACTGAATAACTGAATAATTGTTATCTAAATAACTAAAATAGTTTGTATACTGACTAAATAAATACTAAAATCTAGCGACTTGATCAAGAAAACCTGAACAAGATAGACGGAGGACTGACTAAAACTATAAGAGCTATTATGTAACCGGCATGAACCATGTGAGCTATCGTGGAGTTCAATATCTGACCCACGTTAAGGAGGGTTATTCTATCCTTGCCATCAGAGTAGAACCTGAACTGGACTAATCACTAAACTGATCCCATATTAGGAAAGGAAGGAAACTCTTTGGCAAGGCTCCTAAACCTACGATGGCATGTAGTTTCTATGAAGGATGCACTGAACTCACACTTCCCTCTAGGTGCTAAAACCTACTTCCAATTGAAAGACACTGAAACACTAACTGGTACATGCACTGATAACTAATAAGATCGGTTCATGATATTTTTAAAACAACCGTGTATGCAGAGTCTGAAATAATCTAAAATATGTAGACTGATAGTGTTAAACATGGTAATAACAAACTGAGTATAACTATAAAATCATGATATGACTGACTTATTACAGGAAGGTCTGAAACATAAGTAAACATATAGGTATCAGGTGTTCATATCTTGCCAGCACTGAATGATTACAAAATTTGATAACAATACTTAAAATAGTGACATAAAGTCATAATTCAAAGACCCAAAATATGAGAGATAGTCTGATAAATTTCATGAATGTAAACATGGGAATAACCTTGGAAAAATATCATGTTTATATAGTTTAAATCATAATTTTAGAATTTGACATGATTTTGACTAAACATGACATGGGTTTTTGGAACTTCAAACATATGGGGGCATGATTCACATGGGATAAAACTATTAGCATAACTTGAATGTAAAACAAAGAGGAACATGGATGAATATCATAATTTACACATAAGATGATCAAAAATTAGAGAAAAATTCATACTTGAACCAAAAAGAGGGTTTTGGGGCTCAATAAGTGAAAAAGAACCCATTGACGAATACCCCACATACCTCAATTTCTTGATTTCTTGAAAGAGAACATGAATTTAGATCCTTGAAAGTTGAACTTTAGGAAGAAACCCTAGTTTCTTTTTCTTGAGAGAGGAGAACAGATTAAACATTGAAAATTGACTAATGATGTCAAACTATCACTCATAGGGTGATTTAACTCATGGGTTAGGGTTTGAGGTGAGGAAAAGACCAAAATACTCCTAAAGAAACTGAATAAAAATTGCAGGAATTTTTAGTTGACAACTTAATTGATAGCTTATCACCTAAGTGATAGCTTATCAACCTAGTCGTCACCTTTACTAATTGATGTAGGATTTTTTTTATTAAGGTTGATAATGAGGTTGATAGCTCGTCACTTAGTTGACGGTTTATCACTCAAGTCGTAACCTTGTTAACAGACGAACACTCTAAAGTAAAATGATGATAACTTCCTACTCCGATATCAGATTAAGGTGAATTTGGATGTGTTGGAAAGAATACTCAAACATATTTGATTTGATATATATTAGGACAACGATCATTAAATTCTAGGAATTACACGTGTTTAAAGTTGACCTTTTTAGGATCAAATACAAAAACTCAATTGATATAAGTGTTCTCAACTCGACTTTGCTCTAAGTGATTCCTATGACCATGATTTGCATCAAAAACACTTTATACACAAGGTGAATTGTAATGACACATATATTCATAGACAAATCATTAGATTAGAGTTTACACACATAGGAACAATGGTAAAAATTCTATCCTGGAAGTGCAGGGTGTTACATTATCTCCCCCCTGGAATCATTCATTATCGAATGATGGGTAGAAAATTATTGAAGATTTAGATGTATGAAATAACGTAGATATGATAGTTTGATAATAAAGGATATAGTAGAGTTGAAACATTAAAACTTCTATCATGAAACTGATTTCGGAGTTGACTTGACTTTATTGACTATAAGGAACTGATGCATGCTGGAATTTTAGAACTCACTTGAAATGTTCATGACACAATAATACATATATGATAATGTAAAGACCACGAAAGGCACAAAAACTAAACAAAATAGTCCACAAATTGAGAGCAACCCGAGGACCCCTTTGAGTGCTAGTTTCAGCCAACAATAACAACATAAGTATCACGATTTTACAAGGTATTTTAACACCAAAACAGTAACAATAAAACAAGAAAAAATGAACATAATGTACACAAGATTTGGATTCAACAAGAACAAATGATTACAAGATACAAACACTAACACAATTGCAAGAAAGGTAAAGATAGATAGTGAGACATAGATTATAACAAAGATTAGGAATAAAGAGTATATTAAACTCAAAACCCCTAATGAATGTAACAAAACACCACACTCTTACGGTGATCGCCAGGGGAATCAACTCACCTCAAGATCTACTTTTCCCAAGCAAACAACAATATTGGCTTTTCCAAGCCATAAACTACAATGGATAATCTAACCCCTAACTAAGAACTATACTAAGGTGGTCTACTCTCAAGAGAGAGGATTTTCAATGTCTCATATTTTTATCATTAAACAACTAATAAGAGAAGACCTAAAATGTCCTATTTATAGTATATTACAAAAGAAGACAAAATGACTACACTACCCTTAATGATAGGGGCGGCCATAGAGTGCATTTTGGGAAAAGTAAAGTAACCAAAATATCCTCAATGAGGATGACTCCAAAACCGTGATCCATTAAGTGTAAAAAGTTGTGAGTCCAAAAGTCTTCAATCCTCTAAGAAATCTTCCACTCACGGCCTTGATGTATGGTATGCTCAATGGTAGGCTCAAGACAGGCCCTCCATGCATGTTCTCGTATCCTCAAGGTGACCAAGTCTTGAGCCTCTATGTGTTGGCCTCCAAAGATGTCATCAAAATATAAGATGTCCATTCGTCCCGTATCATCCTCCCATTCTTGAAAAGGATTCAACCTCAAATCCAAACCGTGCAAAATCGAAGAGAGGACAAATAAATACAAACACCTCATGGAATAAGGGTTATGGCTAGCACAAAAAATCATCTCAACATGAGAAGGTTGCACATATTTGCAATATAACCAAGGATCCCTTAAACGAAATATTAAAAACTCAATGAAAGATGTACAAAGGATTTGGTTATGGAATTCACCAAGAGTGACATTTTGCTTGTCATGTCGACCAAGAAATAAGTTTGGTGCACCAAAATCACCATTTATACATTTGGCACTAGGTTCAAATGTAAAGAGTGTCCATAGACATGGGTCTAGACAACACTCATCTTTCCCGTGGTCTCCACCCAAACTAAACGACATATTCTCTACAATAGCATACATATCATCTAAAGCAAATAGAAAGTAAATAAAGGTATCACTCAAGTCAACTTCTACTAAGGTACCCTAATGTGTGTACTCACTACTAGTTTCCCAATCATCACCATGAGTATTCTCAACAATAAAGTCACACAAAGTAAAATAAGAAGTATTTTCCAAGACCACACATTCATTTCCCTTAAGAGTACTCTCATCTTCCAAGAAGAGATTTCCATATTTAGGAGGGATGTTGTCACACCATAGTGAGTTAGTATATAGGCTACAGCTTCCAAGGCAAGCTATACCATCATTTTCACCACTAGGATCAGTAGGAGTGTTTATATCATCTTCAAACAAAGATATTATCTCTAAAGAGTAAATGATCCAACCCCCGGGAAATTTGGAACAAAAAAGTTCGTAACTCTCTAAGAGATCAATATCAAGTTTCAAAGTAGTTTCAAGCACAAGATTGTCCCAAGAATATCTCTCGGGTTCACTCCCCTTCTGTTGACCAATATTTTCAAGTACTTCACTAACTTGAGTTATATTAATCACATCACACACATACTCAAGTGGTGGATAATTTTAAAAAATAAGTTGATCAACACCAATTGCACAAGACGGTGTACTTTCGTTCAACATATAGGCTTCAACACTAGGTGGACATAAATTGATCTTACAAGAAGAGTCAGGTTGGTCATCAATAGGATCAACTAGTGTATCCACACTCACAACATGTACATCATCAACTAAAATAAAAGAATCATTAGACTCACAAGTAAGTAAGCTATTACTCACACTCAATGGGCTACTAGCCATACAATTATCATCCACATGAACAAAAGTGTAAGAGTTATCTATTTTACCTTGAAGTCCTTGAGTCAACTCTCCTTTGACATGTTGTGAAGGTGCTTCACAAGCTTGGGAAGCAACTTCATTTTGGTATTGCTCTCCTTCACCTTCCATGTCGGTACCTACACAAATGTCCATAGAAATAGGAGGACAAATAATGTTAGCTCGATTTGGTGGCAATCCCCTCACTTCGCTCCATACAACCTCTCTTTTTTCAACTCTCGGATTACCACCTTGCACACTATTACTCATCTAAATATTTTATCTCTCATAAGCATTCAGATTAGAGTAAGTATTTACTTTTTTTTGTGGCTCAGGTAGCATATATGTTACGAGGTGATTTCACTACTAATCTCTTACAATATTAGGCCAATTTTTCATATTTGGAACTCTATGTTATGCAAACGAATCGTCACCTAATCATACATGACCATATGCCAATGGAAGAATATGGAACCACACCTGCTTATGGTATTCAAATTGGGAGAAGACAACTTTGACCCTCTCGGTAACTTAAACCCGTCCAAGAAGTATGGAACAAGAAAAGGCTCGCAAAACAACCCCAAGTAGTCAACCATGGATAGAAGGATGTAGTTTCTAAAGTACCTATTATTTAAATCAACGAGGAATCCCGGTATCCCACAAATGGTCACCTTTCCGGAATGTACACTCCTTCTTGGATCAACATTGTAAGGCACATGAGTACCCCTCGGTTTTAGAGATGCATACCCTCTTCTTCTCGTTGGACAAACTCTACTAGAGATAGTATAACCATTCACACTATATCGGCCTTGATAAGAAGTACTACAAGGTGGAGAATATGAATCTTCACACTCTTCAAGTGTACTCTCATCATAGCTCCCATAATCTTTGCAAACAAAAGGGTTATACCTAACACCAAATCTAGGTTCGGAGTGAGAAGTGTAAGACTCCTCACATGCCCTAACATCATTATAAGATCCATCATGAGGTCTTACATCATCTCCAAGTTCACCATAAGAACTAGGAACTTTATTCACCTTATTTTCTCCCTCAAACCATAACTCTCAAATCTGCCCAAGTTATGATCATGGCTATTTTCATAGCCTCCGCAATCTCCCTCAACATCATAGCCATTAAAACCCTCACTACAATCATAGTCTCCCATGTCGTAGTCACGATAATCCCCTTCTATCGAAGACATATTCCCCTTATATCACCTTTGTACCTACATAATGAACAAACAAGATTAGTAGCAAAAGCTTCTTACCAACACTCGTATACACTCACCTTTGTGATTCTCACAATTGGAGTGGCAAATATTGAAAGTTGCTTATACTCCGATAGTCAATCGGATGTCAATTATACTTGGCGGCCGGAATGGATTCTTGTTTGATCAACTCAAGACAAAAAAAAAATTACTTACGAACTTAAAACAAAGAAGTTACTATGATTTAAAAATGAAAAAAGCACAAAAATAATGCTAACACAAAGAACGTACTCAAAAATTAATTTACAACTTAGTAGGTATTTAATAGTTTCCAATTACTATAAAATTCAACAAAGTTGAAACCAATGGAACAAAAAAAAACTAGGAATTCTGATTCTTGAGCTTATGATGACGTGGCACTCGACTATTGGTCATTGGAATGTTGTTGAAGTTGAAAATTTTTTTGTTTCAAGAATTTAGTTGTTTACTTTCACATTTGGAAAAAAGAATTTTTGGATAAGGTATAGGAAAACAAGGTATTAGACTCCCTTTTCAGGATTCAAAAAGTTTCACCTACTTGCACTAATTTGGCAAGACAACCTTTTTGGATGTCTTGTCCTGTTTCCCCTATTGGACAACCTAGAAAAGTGGTCTTACTCTTTTGTAGTAACTAGACTTTTGGGATGTCTTTTGTTCTTTTACAACTTTGGTGATATCTTTAGGATATTTCAAAGAAAATAAAAAGTCTCACTCTTTTTTTCTTGTTTCAAGATCAAACACCCCTTTGAAACTACTTCTTCAAGACAACAAGATAAACTCCAAGAACAACAACAACAAGTTGTCCAACAATTACCACCACACAAGCTAAAACGTAGCTCAAGAACTTGGATTAAGACTCAAGGACTGTTAGAGAGAAAAAAAACCAACACAATAAACAACTAACACAAGAAAAACACACAGAAATGTCATCCAAAACAACAACAACAACACAATTTTGTCCAAGACACAGAAATGGACAGATTTGCTTCTTTCTAATTTTTTAGTTTTCTAATACCTTTTTTTTTATTTTCAAGATCTTTTGGGAACAATATCAATCCATGATATGATACCGAATGATAACGGAAAGACCATAGAAGGCACAAAAACTACTCAAAACAGTCCACAAATTGGTAGCAACCCAAGGACCCCTTTGAGTGCTAGTTTCAGCCAACAACAACAACACAAGTATTACGAGTTTACAAGGTTTTTTAACACCAAAACAGAAACAATAAAACAAGAATAAGATGAACACAATGCACACAAGATTCGGATTCAGTGAGAACAAATGATTACAAGATACAAACACTAATACAATTGCAAGAAAGGTAAAGATAGATAGTGAGACATAGATTATTACAAAGATTAGGAACTAAAGAGTATATTAAAGTCAAAAAACCCTAATGAATGTAAAAACAAAACCACACTCTTACGATGACCGTCAAGGGAATCAACTCACCTCAAGAACCACCATTTCCAAGCAAAGAACAATATTGGTTTTTCCAATCCCTAAACTACAATGGCTGATCCAAGCCCTAACTAAGAACTACAATAAGGTGGTCTACTCTCAACATAGAGGATTTTCAATGTATCATATTTTTATCATTAAACAACTAATAAGAGAAGACCTAAAATGTCCTATTTATAGTATATTACAAAAGAAGACAAAATAACTACACTACCCTTAATGATAGGGGCGGTCATGGAGTGTATTTTGGGGAAATTAAAGTGACCAAAATGTCCTCAATGAAGATGACTCCAAAACTGTGAGCCATTAAGTGTCCAAATTCATGAGTCCTCAAGTCTTCAATGCTCCAAGTAATCTTTCACTCACGGGCTTGATGTATGGTATGCTCAATGGTCGGCTCAAAATGGGTCCTCCATGCATGTTCTTATATTCTTGAGGTGAACAAGTCTTGAGCCTCTATGTGTTGGCCTCCAAAGATGTCATCAAAAGATAAAATGGCCCTTCATCTCGTATCAATATAGAACTGCGAAGTGATAACCGATGAAACAAAAATTCCAATAGTTACTAAGGATGGAATAAAGTATGTAACTTCTCATCAAAAATTATCCCTCAACAAAGTACGTATAAGAATCAAAGGAAAAAGGGCTTCATGGCATTCCCAAGCACATTATGTAAGAACAAGTCATGAGATAATGAGACTTAGGTTGTAAAGTGGTATTACAATGTCTGAGCATGAATACTTGTAAAATTGAGATCATGCAATGAAAACTTATGAACTAAATCAAGACTAAATATCTGAATTGGAGACATGATGCATGGACTAAATTGAATTCACAATTTACATGGATGCAAATAAAGTACCTCTTGGAATAGCTATATTCATGAAACTTGGTATAGTAAGACTAGATGGAAAGATGGAAAACTATAGGAGTTTATCTGTCTGATTTCCAAACTAAATTTTTTGGCTATACATTTGAATTATATTGAAAGCTTATACTCAACTGGAGTATTTCTTCAACAATCTTTGTAACAAGCTCTAATAACATTAGGGAGAAAAGAATTCTGGGCATGATCTGAATAAGATATCTACATAAGAAATCACAACATGGATACCACTCTATAATCATGGACTATAGGCCTATAAAACATAAGATAGGATAGAATCACTTTGCCTTAGGAAATACAACTGCTAACTTTCAAGCTTAGCCACACTTCTCAAATACTCCCTCAACTATACTTATCCTCCTAAGTACTATGATCATTGATTCAACTTGTAATTATCACATGGATGTTTATAACTTCATCTACTAATGTCTAAGTTGTACTAAATTCTCTCACTATGTTCAAGACTACTCAAAGTCACAAGGTACCACACATAACACCATAATACTAGTGTAAACCATAGATTCATTATCCTGTGTGTTTTTAGAGCTCTTATCTCAAGAATATTACTCCTTACCACTTTAACGACTAACTTCAACCTCTTACTAGGAATTCACTAACTCACCATGCATACATCCACTTCTATACCAACATGACATTCAAACCTATCATTATAACCGCATATGAACTTTTAGTCAACCAATCCTCCTAGGAAATTTTTCCATACTCTCTAATACCTCTATTAATAATAACTCCCATGCACTATCTCCATGAAGACATACATAGAATTCTCAATTAACTATGACATATACCAAAAGCGTTACCTTAATTATCCTTCACACTTATAGCCTTAGATAAAATAAACATACAACAATCTTTCCTTAATAAGGGAAATTTACTCTCTCCCATATAAACCATTATTCATCAATTTTTTTCATCACCACTACTTTAACATAAGGAGAGGTCACTGAAAGGTTAGAACATGAGAACCTGAAGCATAAAAGAATACTATACATAACTTTGACACTTAATTGAGGTCTGAGGAATAGAGTATCAAAGGAATAACTTCATTAAAGAGATCTAAACTTAGTACATATATGACATAATATGAATTTTCACTCGTCATTAAGGGTGCACCATGATTTATGGGAACTGAGCATACTGTAAAGCATGAGTCATGAGATGCATGACTTGAGTTTGGATTTCATAAATTCATGGAATAGGAGTTGTACTTCTAAGTAAACTGAAACTCTTTATACTTGGAACAAGGAGAATACATGATTATATATAAGTTCATGAACATAAACTATGATTATGGAGCTGACGTGTAAGGCATGAGTAGATGTCATGATGAATGAAGAACAAAAATTTACACGGAGATAAGAATGGGTTAGGTATCTTCCTCACTAGTGTTTTTATATAACACATTAACATCACTACCAGAATCTAAGAGTCTAGCTTGGTTTCTTGTTCTATTATATCCCCCTTAGCTTTAAGCCATCATTCTGAGTCTGTGGATCCCTTTTAATAAACTCTAAACTAAATTGAAACCACTTTATTCTAGATTATGAGATATAAAGATACACATCAATAATAAACTCACACTGAAAGACTATCTCTTAAAGTGTAAAACCCACTGCTAGAACTTTCTTATGGGATAAAACTCTAACTTTCTATAGCCCCAATAGTTGTCATATAATAACTTAAACACTTACTATCTTATAATCTTTGGGAGTATAACCATACCCTAGGTTCATACTATCTAGAATTTCAAACTTTTCTTTTTATTTGTTTAATCATCCAAGATTCAAACTTAGATTCTAACACTTAACATGGATATCCATAGAACTTCTCATGCTCTAATACTCACTTATGACTACTAGATAGGAATCATGAAACACTAATCCAAAAAAAAAATTATGAACATACTCAACCTTAACAAGCTCTTCTATTATTGTAGTCGCTATCGAATCTCCTTCCTGACTAAAGTATTAACATACTTTAAGTCTCTCCCAATTGAGAAATCTCTCTACAAGTGTTGTTAAATAAACTATACAACACCTTTCTAGATCCATAGATACATAATCTACTAAATTTATATAAACACTACCCCTACTTTAATGCTACTAATCTTCTAGGTTCATGCTTCTAACTCTAGATCATATGATGTTATAGGATTATGAGAAGGAATATAAGGGCATATCTGACTATGGATTAGTGCATAATTTTTATGAACATGAATGAAATCTTTCAAACTTTGGAATATAGAGGGACTAATAGATCTTTCTAATCCTATATACAATCTTATAGCTGTCTGTGGAGATTGTCTAGGAAAACTCTATCAGCAGGAATTTAAGCTTGATTATTTCGATTACCTCAAAAATAAGGTAGAGTTAACATAAATGGAGTAACGTAAGAATCTTCATAAGTTTCATAGATAACATCTGTATTGCATGATCTAAGACATGAAAGAGGGGAAACATCTCTTAAATGCCCTGTATCATCTCAAAGAAAAGTACAAATGTATACGTACCATTCCACAGGACTCTACTAGAAACTGCTTCATAAACACCCTAGGACACTTGAACCATGTGCTCTGATACAAAGCTTTTCATGACCCGAGACTACCCCTAGTCTTAACACGGTGCTTAGAACCATAAGTGATCCCAACCTAACCCATTTACTAGCATATTTCTTGAGCAACTAGTTTATAAACATAATTATGATAAAATATAAATGAATGTAATATTGATATAGTTTATGAAATTCAAGAGGGGGTGAATTATAATTTTCTGCTGTGAGTCAACTACTGACTCTTCACAGTCGACTCACCAGCAGATCAGAACATTTCACAAATAAATTAAATTTAGAACAGTCAAGTAAGTAAATAACAAAATATAAAGTAATAACACAAATATTTATCTTGGTTTGGCAAACCAATGTAGTGCCTACGTTTAGTCCCCTTGGGTTTAAAGTTTCCTTAGATCATTTAAATTTTACTTTGAGTACAATGATAGGAAAGAAGTTTTGAAGACTTATTTTACTCTTTAGATCTTATGACACAGCTTCAATTGATGTTACAAAGTTGAATTGATCCTACTCTGTATATAACAATTGTAAACTAAAGTTACAGAGCTTTGTAAGACTAAGAATGATATACTTTGAATTTTCTCCTTGAAGTTGCGTAATAAGTGTCTATATTTAGTCTTCATCTTTTATAGTCTTTAGTTGCTACTCTTAAAATATTTGTTCTCAATCAAGGATTTAAATTCCTTGGTTGAGGAATGTAGCAATTTGATATGTTCATATGCAGCTTTGGATCACGTATATATCACATATGTCTATGATCTATCTTTCCTTTTGGTTTTGTAGAGATTTATGTACATGTGACAATTTTAGTCTTCCTTTCTTTTTTCTTTTTATCCTAATTGATCTCCTGATTTATCTATCAATCCATGATTCTGGGATAGTGATTCTTCTTCTATTTTTATGATATTTATATTGATTTTTTCCATGCTATTTGGGTGTCTTGATCCTTTATGATTAGATATCTTTCATTTCTTTTATTCTTTCACCATCAATAATTTTCTAGTATCTTGCATCCTTTATCTTAAATATCATATGATGGGATACCTTTTTATTTTTTTTATTCTTTCACCATTTGTAATCTTCTAGTATCTTGCATCCTCTACAAAGATTCAGTCATTAGTTTGTCATTATTAAAACATTACTTAAGTAGGCTAACAATCTCCTCTTTTTTTATAATGACAAACTTAAACATTAGTAGACTTTCTTGTTAAGATTGCTGGTTAGATCCCTCTGGCTTTCTGCCTTGGTCGTTGTCGTTGACTCTGAAATGATGATAGTCAACTTGCATCCTTTGTTACCTATCTAAATGACTATGCATATCTTATGTCTTTTGTTACCTGTCTAGTTGATTGATGCACATCTTTTGTCCTTTGTTACCTGTCTAGTTAACTGATGCACATCTTCTTCCCCTTTTTGCATAATCAAAAAGGATAGATAAAACATAGTAAAAGAAATTTACTCATCCATAAAACAAGGAAAATAATAGAGTAAAAAAATATTACAGCAAGATAACAAGAAAAAAAGCATACAATACTAGACATGCATAGTTATGGTTGCAACAAAAATACGTCAGAGAGGAGTAAGTAGTGTCTTTATACATGCTAGATTATGTGAAGGGATAGACCCCTTTTTAATAAAAGAGTTCAGTGTCATTTGGCAAGGAAATAGGTAAGAGTGTTGTGCATGTTAGAGCAGAAGAGATCATAAGATTTTTCCACACTTTTGGTGAAGTTGGAGTAAGAGTTCTGAACAAAAGTTGCAAGCTTATTAAGAAGGGAGAGGTTTCTAACTTGATGGACTCAACTTGGGAAAACATCTTGTTAAACAAACTCACTCATTCATATTTGAAACCATCAAGGAAGAGTCACACTATGCCTATGTCGGCACCTGTCTCTTTGCCCTACTGCAGCAACTTGGCAGTAAACTCTTTGATGATGGAAATTCCTTCCTCGATGGAAGTGAGCCTATTATTGATTTATTTAGTTGCTTTTTCTGCATAGGACGTAGATTTAGGCACAGGTTCACTTACCTTGGATGTGTTAGGTCAGTTCTTTATAGACTCCTTCCTACACCATTTTTTTTTAATTAGACCATAACCCATGCTTGTAAAGGTATTTGAATCATAGGTGGTAGAGACTTCTACCACTAGATAGGCTGAAAGATCAATTCCATAGTGGCTAAGAATCCGAGTGTTGAGAAAATCGTAGGGTAAACTTGCTGAGGCAAAGGAGTCAGCTGCACTTTCCATCATGTATTCACAAATCCAGGCACTCCAATTGATTTTGTATTGTTTGATCAGGTAGTAGATAACAAATACATCTATACAAGTCACATTACTAAGAGACCCATTTTGAGGAATAAAGGTGGTTACAATGATATGATCCAAAATACTATTACAAAAGTTGAGGGATAGGGCACCAAATGAGGGGTTGTTTGAGTTAGGATCTGAGACAACCTTCTTTGCTTCATCAAAACTAATTTTAAAATTTTCAATCCAAGTGTCATTCATGAAAAGGACAAAGCTAGAGAATTTGGTGTCAAATACTTTCTCAAATAAGAAGTCATTTAGAACAATATGAGTACCAAGAACCAGGGTTTCCAATTCCTCATTGTCAGGGAAAAGGAGAAGATTGGCAAAAAACATGCGAATGGGATCTTCAAAGACCTCTAGGCCACATAGGTGAAACATTATCGACAGGTCTTGAGCTTAGAGAAAGTGACCGATATTGAAGTGGGATTCCTTTAGGAGAGAGATATTTATGACTCTTTCAGAGACAATAGAGTTATTCTTAAAAGTGAGAAACTTCTCTTTGTGAGTAGGAATCCAAAACTTTTGCATGTCCTTCGGAGGAAGAATCTCCAGAGTAAAGGATATACTTTTGTTAATGGACGACATGAGACTAGACGCGGTATATTTCTCGGACATAGTTGACTAAATAGAGTAAGAAGAGGCTTCTTCAGAGGACTTAGAGAGAAGGACAGGATCGAAGTTGTAGGAATTTAGGTTAGGGTAAGTTTTGGTAAGATTTTCCATTGATGGGGTCTTTGTCGTAGTAGAGAGTATGGGGAAGGATGAGTATAAAGGGGAAAGAAGAGGGGATAAGATAGATTAAAGAAGAATAACCAAGGGTTAGGGTTGAAGATAAAAGGGTGGATAAGTGTCTGGAAGAGGGAGGATACAGAGGAGTTAATGATGAAGGATTAGGAAAAGGTGGTGTGTGAAGAGGGATATCTGAAAAGAAAGGACAGGGGGTTAGAAGGAAGTTGACGATTTTTGTGCCAAAAATAAGTCTTTAAGAATCCTTAAAGATTTGGAAAAATATTTAGTACTGAGATTTTCTAAACCAATATCCTTTATAATATGTTATACAAAATTTTGAAAGTAGAATCTTTCCTTAAAAAATTAATAAAATTGCCACTAACTAAGAGAAACGAAGCTTTAGCACATATAAGTAGACAAGGATCGCAAAAATTGTTACACATTAAGAGAACAAATTCTCATGATTTAAAATCCCTTTTTTATTAAAAAAAAAATCAAAGAAATAAATTTTCAAGTTCTAGAATCTGTCTCCAAAAAAAATTTCATGAATAAAATCATATGAAGCAGCTTAAAACATTTGAGAGAAGCAACTGATAATTATAATTCTATTGATTTTTACCTTTTAAGGGATTTTATTGAATTAAGTGACCTCTTTCTTTATTTCTATTTCATCGGTTCAAGAGTCGACTATGAAGGGAACATAGTCGACTAGTCAGAGATTTTGTGAGCATTTTCTCCGGTTTGTAAATCACTTACTGAGTCAAATCTGATGTCATTTTCTCTGATACTGTCATTGATTATTTATTGATTATTCTATTGAATTTAAGACATAGAATATTTCTTTCTTTTCCATCATGTACTTGGAACATCTACCATTGGGAGCTCATATTTTTTTTCACAAACATGTTCCTGCAAAATAAAAGGATCAATTTTGCTTAGTTACCTAAGTGGTCTTGGGTCCTTGTGGGTAAGATTTACTTCCTTTGGGATTCCAAAACCACACACTTTTAGGCTTAAGCCTGCAATTTTAGGATTTGTTCCCTCTCAGTCCACAGATGAAACACACTTTTAGGCTTACGCCTACAATTATAGGATTTGTACCCTCTCAATCCTGAGAATGGTGAAGTTATTGGGACTCAATGGATGAAGGAACCCATTTTTGAAATCCCACCTACCTAGAGATGAAATCGTTGGAGAATTCCTTAGAGTTTGTGCTTGAAGTTGAGGAACCCTACTCTACTATTGGAGAAGAGAAAATTGCCTATTTTTTCTAACTGTCGATTGATTTTAAGTTTATGAGGTGATAGGATAATATTAACCCCCAATAATTTTTCTGGGATTACCCAAATGATGTGGGTTAAGGGCTAAAAGAATGGGAAAAGACCAAAAAGCTCTTTTTTAAAATGTTTAAGAAAATGTTGATAATTATCATAATGATTGAGGCACCGACTTGTTGGATCTGGTAAAGAGTCATAGCCTGTAGTTGTTGACAGAGGACCTGAGCCATAGGTCCTAACTGTTATGACAATGACTTTTTCTGGTGACGTGTAGTCTGATCACGTCATTAGTAAGAGTCGTAGTTGAGAGGCTGATTTTCTTGGTTTCTTGTTGTTATGAAAACAAGTCTCCCTAATGACTTATTATCACTAATAACGAGTCTTAGGATGGATTCGTCATCACTATTCTAAAATCTATCATCCCTTACTACCTTGACAACAAGTCATCACTACAACTCATGGTGACTGACAACGAGTCATTGTCACTGCTAGTTTGACCGAGTCGTAGAAATTTCTCCATAACTTTGCAAAGATAATGGATTAAAGCGAGACTGGTGGCATAGGAAATATAATTCATTGGCCTATATTTTAGCGAGTCTAGAGCTTAAGAACTAGATATATTACAATATATCCTACTTGGTATCATTCATCCCTGAATAAAATTGATTAAGCCGGGGTACTAGGGGAAAACTACAACTTTTCACTGAACACTTGTGATTTAAACCATGAGCTGATATCTAAATCTATGATTGATGCGTGGACTGAACTAAACTCATAAATGCATGCTATGACATGAAAATAGCTGGATGGTCTAAGATAGAAATAAAAGACTTAATTTATTAAGAGAACTATTACCTCAAGTTGGGACTAAGTCTAAGGAGAATAGATGGGGGTACTTTTACAGCAAGTTTTTCTCTACTTCCTAAGTAGCTCTCTCAATTGATTGATTTTTTCATAGATCTTTCACCAAATCGACTTCTTTATTCCTCAGCCTACAAATCTGACGATCAAGGATCTCAATAAAGATCTCTTCATATGAGAGGTTGTTTTCCACGCAAACCCTTTTTAAAGGAACTATTGATACTGGGTCACCAATGCATTTCTTCAATAATAAGACATGGAAGACTGGCTGCATTGATGCTATATTTGTAGGCAACTCCAACTCATAGGCTACCTCACCATATTAATTCATAATTTTATAAGGACCGATATATAGGGGACTGAGATTTCCTTTCTTACCAAATACCCCTTTCATGGGTGAAATCTTCAAGTAGACAAAATCACCAATATCAAACTCAAGATCCTTCCCCCTTACCTCTGCATAAGGATTTTTATGACTCTGAGCAGTTTTTAGCCTTTCTCTAATTTATAAAACATTTTTCATTACCTCGTGCATTGAATTCGGCCCCATCAAAGAAGATTTTCCTACCTCAAACCAACCAATAGTAGATATGCACCTCCAACCATAAAGAGCCTTAAACTGGACCATCTGAATACTGAAGTAATAGCTATTATTGTAAGTAAACTCAATCAGGTAAGTGTCATCCCAACTTTCCTTAAAATGAATCACACATACCATCAACATGTCCTTTAAGGTATGAATGGTCCTCTCTGCCTGACCATCTTTCTTTGGATGAAAAGTTGTACTAAGACAAACTTGAGCACTAAGACCCTTCTGAAAAGCCTTCCAAAATGGAGAGGTAAACTAGGTACCCTTATCCAAAATGATGGTCAAAATATCTCAATGTAATTTCACCAGCTCCCTAAGATAGAGTTTATCATAATCTTTAGCTGAGTTTAAAGTGCTAATAGGCAAGAAATTAGTCGACATAGTCATTCAGTCCACAATAAACCAAATAGAATTATGGTATAGATGAGTACGAGGCAACCCTATGATGAAATACATATTCACCATTTCCCACTTCTAAGTAGGAATGATGAATTCTTTAAGCTTACCACTAGGCCTCTGGTACTCAACCTAAACATCCTGGTAATTTGGACACTTAGCCATGAATTCTAAATATCTTTCTTCATGGCATTCCACCAATAGACTAAAACACCTCAATTTTGTCCCTTGGATATTTGATGAGTTTTGAGCTCACTGTCCTAGTAATGACTCACCATATAAGACATATGTTATAGGTACGGTTCAGGTGAACCTAGTCATTAGGTTTCCAGTGAATGGTGATTGGGATTCTATTATGGTTACGACTTAGTGGTATGGATCATTAGGGGTGGTAATGAGTCATTTGGTTGATCCTTTATCAAATCAGAAACTCAATTACTTTGACTTGGCTCAGAGTATGAGTAGATCCCTAAAATTCATGATGATAGGTTACGAGTGGTAAGGTTGAGTTGTATATTATCCGGTGCGCAATACCTTGGGTTTTATCTTGGATACAACTAGACCATGTGAGTCGTATGGTCAGGTCACGAGTGGGGTCATGGAGTCATATGGTGGATAGTGTGTAGGTGTCCAACTCACTTCCTTTGTAATGACTCAGTGGTATGAGTCATATGTTGTGGTCACGAGTCAAAGGGTTGACTCATAACCACTTACGGTCTTTTTACAGTTTTATGTTGGGGGCACTTTAGACATTTTGCACTCAAAAATCTTAAGACCCCATGTCCTTATAACACTTTTTGGTCATTCATTCCTTACTTTACAAGATTAAACATCCTCTTTACTCTCTAAAATTCCTCTCAAGAAAAATTGGCAAGGGTTTCTCCAAAGTGGTTATCTATGGGCTTAAGGATCAATTTCTCTCCGTGAATCTTTGTAATTCAGGAATGTGACTATTCCATAATTGTTAGTTTACTAAAATCTCATGTTTAAGGCATTGTTCATGTTTCATTAATGGTTGTTTTGAAATCAAGGTTGAGGGATTTGAATGCATATTATTGAATATTGTTTTTCATGGTTTAAATTATGATTATACATATTCTAATTATGGTTTTGCACATGTGGGTTCATGGAAATTGTGATTTAATTAAGGGGTTATGGTTGAATCCCCATAATTTGATGAGTTTGGCTTTGCACGTGTGGGTGCATGGAAACAGTGATTTAATTAAGGGGTTATGGTTGAATCCCCATAATTTCATGAGTTTGGCTTTGATAATGGTATACCCTCAACTTGTTTGTGAAATTTTTGGTAAGATGATTTTTTCACATGGTTAGACTATTTTTGAATCCTTGTATTGCATAAATGGTTAAAGGACATGGATTAGTTTTCATTGTTTTCATATGGTTTTGTAAAGGCCTTGGAGTCCATGATTTGATTGCAAATGGTTTTGGTTAATTGGAAATGATAGAGTCTAATTTGGTTTAATGGTTTATATGGTGTAAGGTAACAGACTTGCAATCTCTAATTTTTGTATGACGATACCATTGGTTAATACCTAATTAAAGGACTTCTTGTCAAATGTTTGGGAATTTGTAATGATTTAATATGGGACTAAAATGGGCTAAGTAGAAAAGTTGTGAAAGATGGGGGTCCCAAAGAGACTGACACAGGAAACTCACGTTTTCCGATGTGACAGTGGTCTTGGTCACTATGTGAAAAATGTCACACTTTATGTTCTGGAGATGTACTAGTAATTTCATGATGTTTTCTCTGGTTGTGCGGCAAACATGAATTGGGGCCCTTTCAGTAGGGGAGCTGAACCCATATAGCCCGTAGGTGGTTTAAGGATGACCAAGCTACACAACCTAAGTTAAGTATTTAAATGCATGATAAACTTTGTTCCCTGCATCGGCACGATATCTATCTATATGTGTGTGTGTGTGTACACGTGATTGCATATAGTTAGTTGATTTGATTTTGAAATGATGGCATTATCTTATCTTTATCCCTAAGTTACCTGCTAATTTCACTCCTCTAACCGTTTTTGGGCATTGTATCCCCACATAATGCAGGAACCGACCATACTACCATTCTCCTGCTCAATGACTTGGATTCAGGGACAGCTTTGAGTCAGATTGAAGAGGTAAGCTTCCTTACTATGGAAGACTCCATTTCTTACTATGGACTTTTTTTCATTATTGTTATTTCTTTGGTTATGGTTTTGTCTATGGTCGGGGGAATGTATGGACCATATGTTCTTTGATTCTAGTTAGAGGCTTTGTCAGACTACTATGGGCATGGATAGTATCGGTATTAGTGTTAGCATTGGTATTGGTATTGGCATTGGGATTGGTATTGGTTATATATTAGTTTGTGTTTGTTTGGGTACGATTATAGACTTGCCTTATTGTCTTCAGATTATAATTGCTTTATTTTCTTATATGCTTGAAATCCTTTCGGCAGAGGGAGTAGGGCAGTTACGGTCAGGAATTAGGGGTGGTCTCCAGTCTTGGTCAGACTTGAGATACCTGACATGATTAGTCACTGGTTTGGGTCATGTCATATACTTCCCGCAAATCACAGTATATCTTAGTGGCTCCTAGGTGAATAGTATATCGAGAACTGTGAGCTTTCGCTAATATTCGTTGCCTCAAGTTATCCATATTTGGGACACATAATATGCCTTGATATCAAGGACACCATCTCCCCCTTATGATAAAACCTTAACCTTTTAATTTAGAACTATCTCTTTCAACTTAAGCAAAATAGGATTACTATCATTCTTTTCCTTCACCTTGGCAACCAATGGAGATTCTGAACCATTTCAAACCCCGATACTACCTTCAAATAAATCGACTAACCAAAATCCTAACCTAACAAGCTAATGAATCTCATGAACTAACTCTTTCTTATCATCCTCAATATGAGAAACACTCCCCATAGACAATCTTTTAAGGGCGTTGGCCACAACATTGTCCTTAACCAAGTGGTACAAGATGCTTATATTATAATCCTTCAATAACTCTATCCGCCTTCTTTGACAAAGATTTAGATATTTCTTACTGAACTCTCACTGGAGACTCTTGTGATCAGTGAACACATCAACATTATCCCCATAAGGATAATGTCTCTAGATATTTAAGGAAAAAACAACAACTGCCAATTCAAGATCATGAGTCGAGTAGTTCTTCTCATGAGGTTTATGTTGTCTAGAGGCACTCTAGAAGAACTACAGTAAACCACAAAACCATCTGATCCCTCTAATAGAGTCAAAATTGGAGCAGAGGTGAGTCGAGTCAACAACTCCTAACAACTCTTCTTGTAAGAATCGGACTACTAAAATTTGACTTTCTTCTGAGTCATTCTGGACATGGAAGAAATAATAGAGGAAAATCCTTTAACAAACCATCTGTAGTAACCAGGTAAACCCAAGAAACGCCAGTTCCTCACTGCTTTAGTATTTTGAGGATCAACTTTAATGCCTTCACTGGAAATAATATGACCAAGGAAGGCTACTAATTTCTACAAGAATTTGCACTTTCTGAACTTAGAAAATAGCTGGTGATCCTTAAGAGTCTGTAAGTCAATCCTCAAATGATCTTCATGATCACTCTCACTCCAAGAATAAACAAGGATGTCATCTATGAAAATTATAATGAACATGTGCAAGTACTGCTTGAACACTCTATTCATCAAGTCCACAAAGTTGCAGGATCATTCTTTAGTCCAAAAGACATATCTATGAATTCAAAGTGACCATGCCAAGTTCTAAAGGCTGTTTTCAAAATCTCACTTCCTCTGACTCTAAGTTGATGACAGTCATATCTGAGGTCTATCTTAGAAAAATAGTTGGCACCCTAGAGTTGGTTGAACAAGTCATCAATCTTGAAAATGGGATACTTATTCTTGACTGTGACTTTGTTCAAATGATGGTATTTAATGCACATTCTAAGATAAACATCTTTCTTGTTCATGAAAAAAACTGGAGCACCCTATGGAGAGACAATAGTCCTGATAAAACCCTTATATAAGAGATCTTTCAATTGTTCCTTTAATTTTTTGAGATCGACCAGAGCCATCCTATAATATTGAATTGAAATAGGCCATGTATCTAGAAGGAGATCTATTTTTAAGTCAATTTCCCACTTGAAAGAAACTCTGGGAAGATCTTCAAGAAACACTTCTATAAATTCATTCACTACTGGAACTGACCAAGACTCAAGGTCAAAGACCTTAAATCCTTGACTCGAACAAGATGATAGATGCACCCTTTGGAAATCATTCTTATTGCCTTAAGGAAAGAGACAAACTGACATATAGGCACTGAAGTACTACCCTTCTACTTTAAGACTGGCTAATTTGGAAACTGAAGCTAAACTACTCTATTTCTACAATCAACTGAGGTATAGCAAGAGTGGAGCTCATACATTTCAAGAATAACATCAAAATCGGTCATGTCTTACTCTACAAGATTGACTGAAGTATCCTTCTAGGATGCTGTGACTGGGAAATTTCTGTATACCCATATGGCTATAATTGAACCACCAACTGGAGTAGCAATCAAGAAGGGTTCTACAAGGATTTTAGGACTGACACCAAAATCTACTATTATATACAGAGTCACAAAGGAGAATGTGGCTCTGGGATCTAACAATGCATAAACATAAATATGAAAAACCTACAATGTACCAGTGACCACATCAGCATAACCCTCTTGATCCTGTCAAGTTTGAATGGCATAGAACCTACACTAATAATGTCCACTAGTTTCACTATAAGTGGCAACCTACTGATTCGGGCGACCTACTAAAACTACTGCAGAATTAGTCTAATTTTGTTAACGTTCACTCCTACCTCTCTACACAATTACTGAGCAATTATTTTTTATGTAGCCTAACTTCCCACACCTAAAACAAGCATCACTACCAGCCATTCACTCACCCTTGTGGTTCTTACCGCATCTCTTACAAATTGGGTTGGTGCAAGTATTATTCACACTACCTTGGGACTTAGAGCCTGGTGCTCTATCACGGGTATCCTATCTTAACTTAGGAACTGGAGAACTAGAATAATATGGGGCTAGAGCTACAGATTTTTGGCAGAACGGAAAGTGATTTCCACCACCTGACCTCTGTTGAGAGAAATTGAAGCTACTAGTTCTAACCCTCTTATTCTCTCTTTTCTTCTCCTTGATCTTCTCCTCCTCAATCTGTTGAGCATGGACCATCAATATGGATATGTACATCTCCTCATCCAACATGGAAGTCCTACAATCCTTGACACATCCTCAAAAACATCAAACACAAACTTTCTCATTCAAGCCCTGGAGTCGGCAACCATAGCTGGAGCATACCTCGCTAGCTGGGTAAGCTTGAGCGAATACTATTTCACACTCATGTTGCCTTGCTTCAAGTTTATGGACTCCTATATCTTGGCTTCCCTCAACTCAAATGGAAAGAACATGTCCAAAAATGCAGCAACAAACTCATTCCATTCTACTGGCCCTACATCTGCACCTCTATCTTCCTTCTAATGCTTAAAATATGTGTAAGCCACTCTTTGCAACTGATAGGCAGCAAATTCAGCACTTTTACTCGAAGTAACACCCATGATATCAGGAACTTTCTCAACACTATCTAAGAACTCCTATGTATCCTCTTTAGATTTAGACAGAGACCGAAATAATACCAACGAATTCATTCAAGTAAAGTCTCGTATTCTAGTTGCTGCCATATTTGTTACTGGGTTGGCTGGGGAAACTACCTGCTAGTTATTCTGAGAATTTATATATGGGGCTAATATAGTGAAAGCATCTATGAACTCAGCATAAGAGACTTTCTCATTCAGAAGGTCTTTGGAAACTAGCGGTGGTGTTTGCTGATTTTTATTTCTACGTTTTTTAGTTCTCTTAGGAGGCATTTGTCGTAAACGATCAGAGGATGAGTTATAAGAAGAATTTTACATAGTTCAAACTTTGTTTCACGACAATAATAATGAAAGAAGTGAGACTTTCCTAAAATGCTTCGTAGCCTCTAGCCCATAAGTGTGGCAAATTGGATTCACTTGAAATTTTATAGTGAAATGGAATTTCACACTCAATTGTTCTGTAGATATCTATTATTCAACCATCAAGGTGGAATGGTTATTCTTCAAATCCATGAACAAGACTCGATTTAACGTGGCTTTCGGATACCCTAGGACACGTTAAATCTATTGCTCTAATACTAAGTTTGTCACGACTCAAGACTGCTCTCTAGGTGTAACATAATGCTTAGAGCAACAAGTTACCCCAAACTAACCCATGGCCTGACATGACCTACAATACAAAGAAAATAACAAAACACTAGGAGGAAACTAAACTAAAAGTAAACTATCAACAAATGATAATGGAATCAATACTAACACCATTTGAAATACTCAATGACCCAAAACTCTAAACATTTGTCTGTCTATCTCAAAGCCTCTAATCATTATGAGTTTTTGGGACATGCACCAAATTAACTCCAACAAAACAAAAATAAAAGTGCAGAAATAAATAATTGATAACTAGTCCTCGAATTATGAGGGCTTACCAATACTGCAGCTAATGGTACAGAAATGTACTAAGTACGATTAGGGTACTGAGTATACGAACCTATATTCTAAAACAATATAGCATAGAAAAATATGTGATCAGTGATAGTGCTGAACTTACACGGCAATTTAAGTGCAAGAAGGTTGTCATTAAAATATTTACACAACTTTGGAGTCAGGGTCGAATCCACGAGGAACAATGTCAGTGGCAATAAAGTTGATTCAAAATAATAGACACGAGTCAAATTCAAACCAATGTTACATAAATATAAAAATGAGAGAGAAAGTTATCTACACTACCATTTCTTTTTGGGTTTTTCTAGTACAAATTCGGGGCTATGAATAATTAGAGTTTAACAATTATGCATGGAGTTTGGGATTATGCACTACTAAGGAAGTGATATGTTGATCTAAGTGATCAACATCAATTTAGAAAGTCAAATATGCGTAGGTTTACTTATAGATTTTGATGTTAGTCTTTCAACAAAACACCAAACTTTTATCCATTAATTCTTTCAAATACCTAATAGGTGTGTTCAATAGTTGGTAAACATAACCTCAATCTAGGCATCCCTATTTATAGGATGATACCCATGGTGTAGTCAACCTCACATTCACCCTTATGTCTAAGATAGTAAGAATTTAGAAAACTACACACATAATTGTCTATCATTGCTTTGGTCTCCACATCCCTCTTTCGAGGATGATATGTATTTCTAAACTTCACCCATAACCCTTTTTTTGAAGATAGCTTTGGGTTTTCTAGAGCATGGAGCTTTCACTCATCATACCCATGTGGGTATTTGGGGCTTTCACCCATCAAATCCCAACCAAGTTAGCATAACAATGATAAAACCCATAAACATGAAATAATAAATAGAAACTAATCAATAACAACCCAAGCATACTTTAACCCCTATTCATACATAACCCCAAGAGGGAGATCTATCTACACATAAGATAAATAAGTAACGATATACCCATAATCTCCATTGAAATGATTTATTGAAGCTTAAGTGAATGTTACTTCAAACTTGGCACTTCCACAAATCAACAATGGAAGTGAGCTAATCTTCCACTTAGAAAGTCTCCAATGTATTATTCACCCAAAAATTATACAATATTTTCTTCTCCAAAAATAGAGGCTATGAAGTCCAAGAACTTAAACCTAAAAATTAGGGAAGATGGATTATGATCCATGACTTGGGGTTTGAGTCTTTTTGCCAAAAACTTGGGATCGGCTACGTGCGTTTCCAGATTTGCCCATGGGCTGCCATTTTTTGCTAAGTCGCGATCGTGTGGGTCTGGCCGTGACCGCAGTTATGCGATCCTGAATACCTTCTACAACCGTGATATCTTGACTTCTGCTTGACTACCATGACCATGGTCGTCAGACCGCGATTGCAGTAACTGAGGCCTGTTTTTGCTCCAAGTCCTAGACTGCACTTTGTTGCTCCCTTTTTTATCATTTTGAGATCCAATCCACAGCTTTTTTCATTCCTTCAACGTTATGCCTGCAAAGAGTGGATATTAGTGCATTTAATCACAATTATGTCTAGTTTATTCATCCAAAACAAGGTAATGTGTACAAATGTTGAGTGCAAATGAGTGGTAAAATCACTACTCATCAATCAGTACTTTAAATATATTGAGTATCTAAGATGGGGAAATTAACTAATATAAGATGAACATGAATGCATGAAACATGATGAACTATCTACAAGACTATGTATAAACATGTATAAAATATAATTGGATGATTGATTACAAGGACCTGCATAATCTAAACTGAACTATAAACCAAAACTTGAACTGGGGACTATGGGAGATAACAATAACCGACAGACCCAAATTTGAGAAAATCAAGGTCCAACCTATAACCCTAGATGGATGGGTGTTTAGTACCTATCCAAGAGTATGAACACTGGTTGGCATAGATCTACTAAATTGAGGTCCCAAAGGAGTAGGGTATCATGCCTCATTTGATGGGTGACACCTTTAACCTATGGTGGAACCATAGTTCTAGAACTTAGGGACTTCTACTAATGGTCTCAAGTCTAACTAATGGGTGAGCCATCATCCCTGCATTCAATCGATGCTAAGTACTACTCCCAACTAAATGACACTGAAACATAAACTTAATTACTCTTCATGATCTTATTCTGAAAGTATCAATAATGGGTAGCCTAAAATGCCAAATACATGTAACTGACATATGCATAAATCCCTAGGTATTGGGTATTCGTAACCCATCATCTTTGACTAATGCAACTGAATGTCATAATATTAAAAGTTGACCATAATAAAAAATTTCATAATTCAAGCTAAACTCAATGATTTATCAAATAAAAGAGAAATTTATAATTCTGAGTATAAGAGGATTCTACTCTTATGGGAAAAAAAATGTACTTATGGTTTAATTACAAGAATAAACTAAAGGAATTAAGTAAACTCATATTTGACCTAGAACTCAGAACTTGGAGGGGAAATTAAACCTAAGAATGGAGAAGTTATTGGGACTCAATGAATAGAAGGAACCCATTGATGAAATCCCACATAACAGGAGATGAAATCCTTGGAGAATTTCTCAGAGTTTGTGCTTGAAGTTGAGGAACCCTACTCTACTGTTGGAGAAGAGAAAATTGCCCTTTTTGCTAAGTGTCGATTAATTTTGAGTTTATAAGGTGTTAGGGTAATATTAAACCCCAATAACTTATCTGGGAGTACCCAAATAACATTTTTTAGGTGTTAAAAGAATATGAAAATACCAAAAATCCCCTTTTTTAATAATATGCAGGAAAATGTTGATAACAATCATAACGACTGAGGCACCGACTTATTGGATCTGGTAATGAGTTATGGCCTAGATTTGTTGCCAAAGGACCTAATCCTTAGGCCCTTACTGTAATGAAAATGACTTCTTCTAATGACTCATGTAGTCTTATCACGAGTCATTAGAAAGAGTCATAGTCAAGAGGCTAATTTCCTTGGTTTCTTACTATTGTGAGGATGAGTCTCCCTGACGAATCGTTGTCAGTGATAACGACCCGTAGGATGGAGTCATGGTGACTTGACTAAAATCTTTAGTCCCTCACTGTCGTGACAATGATTCGTTGTCATTGCAGTTTGACAGAGCCTTAGAAACTTCTCCATAACTTTACCCCGATAATGAATTAAAGCGAGACTGGTGTCATGAGAAAGCTAATTCAATGGCCTATCTTTTAGCGGATCTAGATCTGAAGAACTTGGGGTATTACATTTAACTAAGATTAAAGTAGTTTAGATACTTAAAAGTACTCACACATAAAGAAACATCACACAATATGAAGTCTACTAGCTCCCATTTCTAAATTGTACAAAATTCTTGATTGATATGTTTTTCCAAAATAGTTTAGTTACACATCAACATAGCCAAACTATTCTATTGTCCGCGTTGTTCTTCCAACATTAGAGTATATGTACTTCCCTCTCAGATCTATCTCATGGTAACTATATCGATAGATCTTACATTACATTTTACCATTAAGAGTTTTTGCCTAAACATAAACATATTAAGCATATAATCTAAAATACAATTCTAAAAGTAAAAAGAATATGTATGCTTTAAAAATCTTAGAGGTTGTTGACCTATAAGACAAAATTCATTTGTTAGTTTATTACCTTAGATTAAAACTAAGTGTTTATAATCACTTTATAAATTTACTCAAATATGATAAAAGCTCTTAAAATCTATTTTGGCTTTAAAATATCTAAAGTAAGCTAATCTAAATAGGCCTTTACTCTGCTTACAAATCAAACACAGGATAAATTATTTCAAAATGGTAGGTAGCTATATTTTGTATGGTCAGACCAGACCAATAGTGAAAACATAAGATCAATAGAAGTATATGGAAATAAAATATACCTAACTCACAGAACAAGATATAAGATATTATATTATTGCTTTTCATGAACTAAGATTAGCTAACATAGGATAGAGAGAGTTCTCTTAAAATATAGAGCTAGGGGAGAATGTAAAAAAGTGATTTTCGTCAAAAGAAATAGGTTTCATTTCTCTTAATGTTCTCTGGAAAGACTTGTTAGGAAGCAAATTACTTTGCAGAAGGTAAATTTATATGAATCAATGTTACTAGAGTATATGGAGAGTCGTATATGCTCTAGATTAACAGGATCCTAGTTTTAGTGTTGATGTAAATATCTTGTGTTGCTTCTCTTTTCCTGTCGGTTTTATAAATTTTTTATACTCAATTGATGTAGATGGAAAAAAATTAATAGTTTCAGATTTTCATCGCTAAACATGTTATGTACCGCTAATAGACATTTCTTAAGTGTTTTCGCATTTATAACATTTTAGTTCATATCATTTCACCTTAAATAATGTATATATTTATAACTACCTATCTTTTCTCAGTTATTTAACTCCCATTTTATGTTGCATTTTAGTGCATACAGCCTAATAAATATTTTGGAATACATGAAAGATTATTATTCTTAAATATAGATTTCAAATTAGTTTAGATTAGGAGGAGTTTGCTATAAAACTTTTGTTGATGGAAAAACTAAAAGATAGATTTCTCCCTTTGCTTATCAAGTTTAGTCCATATAGAAGAAAAATATATATACTATAGATTACAGATAGTATTAGTTTTCATGTAGGAATATGGTTCTTTATGGAGCTATATATTTAAAGGTGTTCTCAAGAGTCTTCTAATAATCCACCAGTTACAGATACGATTGTTAAAAAAGACTTTGAAGACTACAATTTAAATATGATTTATGTGAAGTAAAAAAAAAAAAGAAAAAAGTAAGGGTGTAATACTTTAAAAGACATGAAAGCAATGCACGATTTCATTTTTACTATCAATCCAGTGAGTTCTTTTATTTTATTTTGCCTTATTTGAGCATAATATTATTGTTCCCATCTATAAGTTTTGATGTTATTTTATCTGTATCAAATTTTTAAACAGTGCAGGTGCATTCAGTAAATGTTGGACATATCTCAAATTTTTCATTTAATTGAATTGAGTGTGACATATCAACATATCTCTTTCTCTGTGACTGTGATATGACTTAAGTAGTCAACAAAACACAAATTAACATAATATCTAGACATATATTAACAAAAAATATGGTTTGATATTTCGCTAACGGGATGGGTGGATGACAAATACTTTTAGACACTTATTTAATTTGATTTTGCCTTGTCCTTGTGTTGTTCTTTAGTGTTTTTAGGTGGTTGAAGCCAAATCTTAATTCAATACATGCCATATAATAGTTTTATCTAAGCCTCTCATTTTAGAAAGAAAACTAAGGAATCTAGTTACTTTTTACTCCTTCACCAATTATAGATCAGTACAAAACAACTATGCTCAAAAGGATAGTTTTCCTTAACTGATGATATGATGACTTTATCTATGCCAAATTGCTGATACAATAGATAGAAGGTCATGTATAAAAACAGCATTTGTAGTTTGTTACTGTAAGTGATGTTTATCCTTTTTAATCATTAGACATTTTTTTAAGTAATACCAAGTCATAGAATAATAATCTTTGTACAGTTTGCAAAATTCATTATGGCGACTTATTAGCTAGAATAATTTTTTGACTATTTTGGCTCCTTTTTATCTTTTGTATGTAATGTATTTTTTTAAAAAGAACCATTAGATATTAGGCTTGTGCTAGCAAGGGTCATAACTTATCTAGTATAATATTAGCTATCATTTAATTATTGATATTGCGTCATTTGAGGTATTATATAGGAGGAAGTGTAGATATCTCACTAGATGATTTGCATTAGAGGTGAGACCATGGGGTAGTGACCTTATTAAGCACTCATTGGAGAAGGTGAAATTTATCAAAGAGAATCTTCTATTAGCTCAAAGCATATTGAAGGAATATGTAGATTAAAAAGTGAGAGATATGAACTTTGTGGAAGGTGGACAAGTGTTGTTTAAGGTCTTACCATGAAGGGTGTTCTGAGATTCGGTAAGTGAGGTAAGCTTAGCTCAAGGTATATTAAACTATTTGATATTCTCAAATGTGTGGAGCCAGTGGCCAATTAATTGGCTTTTGTTGGGAGTTCGCCTATATTTTATGTGTTTATGTTGAAAAAGTTTCATTGTGATGGAAATTACATCATTCGTAAGGATTCAATCGTATTGGATGAAAACCTCTCTTATGAAAGAAGATTGTGGCAATCATAGATAGAGAATTTTGTAATTTGAGAACAAAGGAAATTGCATTCTTGAAGCTCTAGTTAAATACTGTCTTGTTAAGGAGGCCATGGAAGAGAGAAGTGGGAATGGATAGCAAGTATCCCCATCTCTTTGCTGGGTCATATTACTCTCTGTCTTTTGTTACTTTTCTTACCCATTCAAGGATAAATAGTTTTTTAGTTAGCATCTGATGTAATGACCCATTCTATTACTATAGTATGCTAAAACTTTTCCTAAAAAGAGAGTTAATAAAGTCTCAAGGTGTAACACCCCGTACTTAATTACGTGCATTAGCCATGGTTATATGTGTTGGAGTATATGTATTGATCATAAGTTAGGTATATATGAGTTTAAGTATGAGTATTGATTATTTTGAGATGGTTTCAAGTGTATAGTTTGATTATATGTGTATAGGAATCGACTTTATTTATACCGGAATTTGCTCGTCAAAGTTTCTATGCGAAGTTTATCGAGTTAGCTTTCCAACGATATAAATATTTCTAAAAACAGATGAGTATCGTATATAAGCGAGCATGTTCGAAACTTGAAAACGGTGGACGCAATGAACAGTAAATGTGCAGAAATTTTCTGCACACAAAAGTACTGCAGCCAAACAGATTTTTGGGTCGACTTTAAACGATCATAACGCCTTGTACAAAATGAACTGTGTGAGCTGCTATATATCGGTGAGAATCCCCGAGAGTTTTTTTTCTAATTAAATTGGTTTCACCCAAATCCATTATCGAAGCAAAGAGTTATGGTCGATTTACTTTAGCCTATCAAAACAGTCCACCATGGACAGATTCGGATTTACTTAAATTTTAAGTGCAATATGGTCATTTTCCATCACCTCATGGACGAAAATTGGTCATTATATACATATACTTAGCCTCATATCCATCATTTATCATCCAAATTATTGAATAATAAGAAACCCTAGCCTAATTTCAACTCCAATTATCTTGTGATTCAACTGTAGAAAATCCAAATTGATTCCGTAGTTGTGTTCACCGTCTTGAGGGCTTCAAGAAGCACCCCTTATTTGTGCCAACAGGACTTCGAAATCAAAAGGGCCATTTTATGGTAAGGATGTAAATTATGTTGGTGTTATTTATATGGATATGTATATATATGCATGTGAGCATAAGAAGTATGTTATTCGATTGTTGTTGAAAGATGATTGGAAATGATGTTGGATTATTCTTGTGCATGGTTGGATTATGTTGAATTGTGAAGGGATTTGGTGTGATGATGTGGTATTGTAATGATGATTATATATATATATACACACATAAACCTATTGTTCAAGTTGGTTTTTGGAATGCTTTGCAAATATTAGTTGTATGGGATTATGGAAGAGAATTGTGGTGTTGGGTTGCTAATACTAGATGCCAAACATTTCATTGTAGATAAGTGATTTGTAAAGGCGGGAAGTTGTGTTGAATTGGTATCCGAATCTACAACGAGGTATGTAAAGCATACTCTAACGATGTTCTTTGGCATGAAAACACCAATGTTCCATCAAGTAAGATTCCGAGGTTTTCCAAAAACATGTATTGTTCTACGTTACCAACGAAGTTGTTTCCATTCTATAAAGTGTCAAAATATTTCATTGATATACCAAAAGGCTCCTATTTCATTGTTGTGGTATTGATGATTCTGAAACACATTGTTGATGTACCCATGAGTCTTTATTACATCATTATTGTATAGAAGGTCTATTACTTGGTTCCTATTGATGTATCATTGTTCCAAAGGTACTATATTGGCATGAACACTAATGTAATAATCTCAAAAGCTTTTGAACTAAGTTATTGGAAAGATCTCTTATGTGTGTTATTTGATATACGTGTGGGTGGTAGCTCAGAGGCTTAAGCCTAGCATGGGCCGATCCCGATACCTGATATGATTACAGTTGATATGTACTGGGGGCATCCTAATGGTCACAGTATGGTACAGTATTGATTATTGTTAGGTGGTTGGAGGTTCGGAAGGAGGAGGTAATGGCAAATGATAATTGTAAAGAATGAAATGAACGAATGTATACCGTTCCACAAATGTGTTTGAATTCAAGAACCCAATTCAGATTAATGATAATGTACATGATCCTAAAAGTGTTTATGAAGTGTGGTTCACTTCTATTATGATTTATTCACTTGTATCTGATTTTCTTGATCCCCCATATCACATATGATTATTTACAGCTTTATATACTCAGTACATATTTCGTACTGACGTCCCTCACGGGGGGGGACCTGCATTTCATGCTGCAGGCACAGGTGCTTCAGCTCATACACATCATAGATAGGATCCAGGTCATACAGCTATTGTTGGTGAGTTCCAGTTTGCTTCGGAGCTTTCCGAGTCGGTTCCTTATGTTTTGTTATTGTACAGGAGCCATGTGTGGGCTGGGGTTTGTCCCGACCCTAGTTATGTCATGTATATCCTATAGGCTTTGTAGACATAAGGAAGGGTAAAGTCATGGAAGTTTATATAGTGATGTTATATTTGTATATGTGGTGGCCCCGACGGCTAAGTATTATATATATATATATATATATATATTTGTCCGTGTTGTGCTGATATAGGTAATTAGACCCTTCTATATGCAACGAAGTGCTGTCTAAATTTTTGGTGATATGTAAGTGAAAGTACAGGTATTTGAACGGGTTCTCCCGGGCCTTCTCGGCTTCGGGTACCAGTCCGGCCCGATGGGATTTTGGGGTGTGACAAAAGTGGTATCAGAGAGGTTCGTCCTAGTGAGTCTACAAAGCCGTGTCTAAGTAGAGTCTTGTTTATCGGTGTGTTGTGCACCACATCTATAAACAGGAGGCTATGGACATTTAGGAAATTGTTTCTTTTCTTCAGATCATAGATCGTGCCATAGAGCTTATATAGCAAATGAAGTCATAGTTGACCACTGAATCCATTTGTTTCTCTTATTACAGTAAGAATGCCGGATACCAGAAGTAAGAATACCGGCGAGCAGGTAGATGTGGCTACCGGAGAAGGGACTAGTAAGTCACCACCTGTACAAGTTAATCAGAGTGAAGCTCAAGCTGAGCGGGTATCTGAAATGTCTTCCACTCCAGATGAAATAAGTGGGAGGCGAACCATATTCACAGAACCACTTGTTAATGCTGTTGATCAGGATATGAGGGATGCAGTACAACTGTTGACCCAGATTATTGCCGGTCAAGTCCAAGGGCAAGCTATTCCTACCGCGGGTTCTAGCGGTACTGATAGGGCGGCTAGTCTTCGGACGCAAGATTTTCTTAAGATGGATCCGCCTACTTTTACCGGATCCGCCTACTTTTACCGGATCCGATCTTAATGAAGATCCGCAGGACTTTATTGATCAGATCCAAAGGGCCCTAGAGGTGATGCATGTATCGGGCAGAGAGACAGTGGAGTTAGCCGCGTATAGATTCAAAGGTGAGTCTATATATTGGTATAAAGACTGGAAACGATCAAGGGGCATTGATGCACCTCCAGCTACTTGGAAAGAGTTCAAAGAGGCATTTATTGATCATTATCTTCTATATGAGACTCGTCAGGCCCGTGCGGATCAGTTCTTAAATCTTCGACAGGGTAATACAAGTGTGAGGGAGTATAGTCTTCGATTTAATTCTTTGTCCAGATATGCTCCTAATGTTATAGCTACTATGGATGACAGAGTTCATCGGTATGTGGATGGATTGGATCCGTATTTGGTTAGGGATTGTACTATTGCTGCACTGAATAAATACATGGATATAGCTAGGATCCAAGCATTTGCACAGAAAATGAAAGATCAGAGGCAAAGAAGAAGAACACGAGAATTTGAAAGCGGATCTTCTAAGAGGGCCAGATCTACAGGGCAGTTTATGGCGCCACAGGGAGGTTTTAGACCTCAATTTTCTGCTAGACCACCTAGGCCATTATATTCTTATTCTGCAGCTAGTATTCCACCACAACATCAGGGATTCAGAGGCAGTCAATTTGGGCAAAGAAGTGAGAGTCATAGTTCGCGATCAGTGGGTTATCATGGGTAAGGGAACATGAGCCAATCAAGACCTTCTCGAGAGCTATGTAATCGATGTGGAAAGCATCATATGGGCGTATTTTGAATGGGAACAAATGTTTGTTTTTGGTGTGGTATGACGGGGCATATGATGAGAGAATGCCCATGAAGGGGCGCAGGTGGCGTAGCACGACCTTCAGGATCATCTGTTGCATCACCGTCACCGGTATCTTATTTTTGTAGGGGAGCACAACCTGTGGGTCACGCTGGAAATAAAAAATGAGTCGCCAGTTCCAGTGGGACTCAGAATCGTACTTATGCTTTAGCGGATTGACAGAATCTAGAGGCTTCCCCAGATGTGGTTACGGGTACGTTGTCCATATTTTCATTTTATGTATATGCTCTAATTGATCCCGGTTCTACATTATCATATGTTACTCCTTTGGTTGCTGGAAAGTTCAAAAGAACCCCCGAATTGTTAGATAAGCCGTAGGAAGTGTCTACCCCAGTTGGGGAATCTATTATTGCTAGAAGAGTTTATAAAGATTGTGTAGTAACTGTGTGTGGTCGAGACACGATGGACAATCTTGTGGAACTAGAAATGGTTGATTTTGATGTTATAATGGGTATGGATTGGTTGGCGTCTTGTTATGCCAAAATTGACTGTTGTACGAAAAAAAAATATTTACATTTTCCTAATGAAGCAGTTATTGAATGGCAAGGTAAGATTGGCGCACCAAGAGGTAGATTTATTTCTTATTTCAAAGCGAGAAAAATGATTTCCAAGGGCTACATATGTCATTTAGTTAGAGTAAGGGATACGGAATCGGAATCACCAGATCTTCACACTGTACCAGTAGTAAGTGAATTTCTTGATGTATTCCCTGAAGATCTTCCAGGTTTACCTCCTGAACGAGAAGTAGAATTTGGTATTGATGTGATACCAGGCACTAAGACAATCTCAATTCCTCCGTATAGAATGGCCCCAGCAGAATTACGAGAATTGAAAGAGCAATTGAAAGATTTTCTAGAAAAGGGGTTCATTAGGCCTAGTATTTCCCCTTGGGGAGCACCAGTGCTGTTTGTGCGCAAGAAAGATGGCACATTGAGAATGTGTATTGATTATAGGCAGCTGAATAAAGTGACTCTTAAAAATAAATTTCCTCTTCTAAGAATTGATGATTTATTTGATCAGTTACAGGGTGCCAAATGTTTTTCTAAGATTGATTTGAGGTAAGGTTATCATCAAGTGAGAGTCAAGGAAAAAGATATACCCAAGACAGCTTTCCGAACAAGGTATGGTCATTATGAGTTTCTAGTTATGTCATTTTGGCTAACTAATGCACCTGCAGCTTTCATGGATTTAATGAATAGGGTGTTTAAGCCATTTCTAGATGTATCCGTGATAGTTTTCATTGATAATATTCTAGTTTATTCTAGATCAGAAGAGGATCATGCTAATCATTTGCGACAGGCGTTGCAAACTCTTCGTGATTGCAAGTTGTATGCAAAATTTTCTAAATGTGAATTTTGGCTAAAGTCGGTGGTATTTCTGGGCCATATTGTATCAAATGAAGGCATACAGGTTGATACTCAAAAGATAGAAGCTGTGAAGAATTGGCCAAGACCCACAACGCCTACGGAGATTCGTAGTTTTCTTGGGTTGGCTGGTTATTATAGAAAGTTTGTTGAGGGTTTTTCTTCTATTTCAGAACCCTTAACTAAGCTAACGCATAAAGCATCCAAGTTCCAATGGAATGATGTGTGTGAGGAGAGTTTCCAAGAATTGAAGAATAAGTTGACTTCTACACCTGTGTTGGTACTTCCAGAAGGTACAGAAAGGTATACAGTGTATTGTGATGCTTTGAGAATTGGTTTAGGATGTGTATTAATGCAGCATGGTAAGGTGATAGCATATGCCTCAAGGCAATTAAGGCCACATGAGAAAAATTACCCCACACATGATCTTGAGATGGCAGCGGTTATCTTTGCTTTAAAAATATGGCGCCACTATTTATATGGGGTTCATGTTGATATATATATTGATCACAAGAGCTTACAATATATTTTCAGTCAGAAGGATCTAAATCTGAGGTAGCGAAGGTGGATGGAACTATTAAAAGATTATGATGTTGATATTTTGTATCACCCAGGGAAAGCGAATATAGTAGTTGATGCGTTGAGTCGTAAGGCTATGATGGCACCTGTAGAAAGGCAAGGGATGATTAAAGATCTTCATCAATTAGCTAGTCTAGGAGTTCGTCTTCTTGAAACTCTGGACGAGGAGCTTATTGTGCATAATGCCACGGAATCCTTATTAGTAGCTGAGGTGAAAGAGAGGCAAGATGCAGATCCTGTTTTATTGCAACTCAAGGAGAATGTTCAAAATGGTGCGACGAAGGTATTTGAGCTTTCGCAAGAAGGAGTACTTTTATGCCAAAATCGGATATGTGTGCCTATTGTTGATGAGCTAAGAAAAAAAATTATGACTGAGGCACATTTTTCAAGGTATTCTATTCATCCAGGGTCAACCAAAATGTATCAAGATTTGAAGGATGTATATTGGTGGAATGATATGAGAAGGAACATCGCAGAATTTGTAGCTGAATGTCCAAATTGCCAATGAGTTAAAGTGGAACATCAAAAGCCCGGAGGCTATATGCAATGCATAGATCTTCCAATTTGGAAGTGGGACATGATCAACATGGATTTTGTTACAGGTTTGCCTCGTACAACTCGAAAATTTGATTCTATATGGGTGATTGCGGATAGGCTTACTAAATCCGCACATTTCTTACCCGTTAAGACCACTTACATAGTTGAAGAATATTCAAAGCTGTATGTTAAAGAAATAGTCTGATTACATGGAGTGCCAACTTCTATTATATCGGATCGGGGAACTCAATTTACCGCAAACTTTTGGAAGTCTTCCAATGGAGTTTGGGAACACAAGTGAATCTGAGTACAGCTTTTCACCCTCAGACGGATGGACAAGCAGAGCGCACCATTCAAACACTTGAAGATATTCTACGAGCATGTGTTATAGATTTTAAAGGCAGCTGGGAAGATCATTTACCTCTTATTGAGTTTGCCTACAATAATAGCTATCATTCAAGTATCAAAATGGCACCATATGAAGCTTTATATGGGAGGAAGTGTAGATCACCAATAATATGGTTCGAAGCGGGTGAAACTCTTATGTTCGGACCGGATCTTGTGTATCAAGACATAGAAAAAGTCAAGGTGATTCAGCAACGGTTGAAAACAGCTCAAAGTCGACACAAGTCATATGCGGATAGTAGAAGAAGAGGGATAGAGTTTTCGTTAGGCGATTGGGTATTTTTGAAGGTATCGCCAATGAAAGGGGTGATGAGATTTGGCAAGAAAGGAAAGTTGAGTCCACGATATATAGGCCCGTATAAGATTATTCGAAGATGTGGGCAAGTTGCTTATGAATTAGAGCTACCCCAGGAACTCTCATCAATGCATCCAGTATTTCATGTATCGATGCTTCGAAAGTGCATCGGATATCCATCCCTTATTACTTCTACTGAAGATGTGCAAGTAACAGAAGATCTTACCTATGAGGAGATGCCTATTGCTATATTAGATCGTCAAGTTAAGAAGATGAGAAATAAAGAAGTAGCATCGGTGAAAGTACTTTGGAGAAATCAACAAAGGGAAGAGATTACATGGGAAGCGGAGGAAGCAATGAAATTAAAATACCCTTATTTGTTCAAAGGTGAAAAATAAGTGCAAGGAGTGGAACTGGGACACTAACAAGTAAGTTTTTACATATGCATAGTATCTATATGATGACGTGAATATCAATTATGAATTCGAACTTGTTTCGGCTAAATAACTACATTCACATTCGAGGACGAATGTCCTTAAGGGGGGAAGGATGTAACACCCCGTACTTAATTACGTGCATTAGCCATGGTTATATGTGTTGGAGTATATGTATTGATCATAAGTTAGGTATATATGAGTTTAAGTATGAGTATTAATTATTTTGAGATGGTTTCAAGTGTATAGTTTGATTATATGTGTATAGGAATCGACTTTATTTATACCAGAATTTGCTCGTCGAAGTTTCTATGCGAAGTTTATCGAGTTAGATTTCCAACGATATAAAGATTTCTGAAAACAGATGAGTATCGGATATAAGCGAGAATGTTCGAAACTTGAAAACGGTGGACGCAATGAACAGTAAATGTGCAGAAATTTTCTGCACACAAAAGTACTGCAGCCAAACAGATTTTTGGGTCGACTTTAAACGATCATAACTCCTTGTACAAAATGAACTGTGTGAGCTGCTATATATCGATGAGAATCCCCGAGAGTCTTATTTCTAATGCAATTGGTTTCACCCAAATCCATTATCGAAGCAAAGAGTTATGGTCAATTTACTTTAGCCTAACAAAACAGTCCACCATGGACAGATTCGGATTTACTTAAATTTTAAGGGCAATATGGTCATTTTCCATCACCTCATGGACGAAAATTGGTCATTATATACATATACTTAGCCTTATATCCATCATTTATCATCCAAATTATTGAAGAATAAGAAACCCTAGCCTAATTTCAACTCCAATTATCTTGTGATTCAACCGTAGAAAATCCAAATTGATTCCGTAGTTGTGTTCACCGTCTTGAGGACTTCGAGAAGCACCCCTTATTTTTGCCAACAAGACTTCGAAATCAAAAGGGCCATTTTATGGTAAGGATGTAAATTATGTTGGTGTTATTTATATGGATATGTATATATATGCATGTGAGCATAAGAAGTATGTTATTTGATTGTTGTTGAAAGATTATTGGAAATGATGTTGGATTATTCTTGTGCATGGTTGGATTATGTTGAATTGTGAAGGGATTTGGTGTGATGATGTGGTATTGAAATGATGATTATATATATATATATATATATACATAAACCTATTGTTCAAGTTGGTTTTTGGAATGCTTTGCAAATATTGGTTGTATGGGATTATGGAAGAGAATTGTGGTGTTGGGTTGCTAATACTAGATTCCAAACATTTCATTGTAGATAAGTGATTTGTAAAGGCGGGAAGTTGTGTTGAATTGGTATCCGAATCTACAACGAGGTATGTAAAGAATACTCTAACGATGTTCTTTGGCATGAAAACACCAATGTTCCATCAAGTAAGATTCCGAGGTTGTCCAAAAACATGTATTGTTCTACGTTACCAACGAAGTTGTTTTCATTCTATAAAGTGTCAAAATGTTTCATTGATATTCCAAAAGGCTCTTATTTCATTGCTGTGATATTGATGATTCTGAAACACATTGTTGATGTACCCATGAGTCTTTATTACATCGTTATTGTATAGAAGGTCTATTACTTGGTTCCTATTGATGTATCATTGTTCCAAAGGTACTATATTGGCATGAACAATAATGTAATAATCTCAAAAGCTTTTGAACTAAGTTATTGGAAAGATCTCTTATGTGTGTTATTTGATATACGTGTGGGTGGTAGCTTAGGGGCTTAAGCCTAGCATGGGCCGATCCCGATACCTGATATGATTACAGTTGATATGTACTGGGGGTAGCCTAATGGTCACAGTATGGTACAGTATTGATTTTTTTTAGGTGGTTGGAGGTTCGGAAGGAGGAGGTAATGGCAAATGATAATTGTAAAGAATGAAATGAACGAATGTATACCGTTCCACAAATGTGTTTGAATTCAAGAACCCAATTCAGATTAATGATAATGTACATGATCCTAAAAGTGTTTATGAAGTGTGGTTCACTTCTATTATGATTTATTCACTTGTGTCTGATTTTCTTGATCCCCCATATCACATATGATTATTTACAGCTTTACATACTCAGTACATATTTCGTACTGACGTCCCTCACGGGGGGGGGCCTGTATTTCATGATGCAGGCATAGGTACTTCAGCTCATACACAGCATAGATAGGATCCAGGTCATGCAGCTATTGTTGGTGAGTTCCAGTTTGCTTCGGAGCTTTCCGAGTCGGTTCCTTATGTTTTGTTATTGTACAGGAGCCATGTGTGGGCGGGGGTTTGTCCCGACCCTAGTTATGTCATGTATATCCTAGAGGCTTTGTAGACATAAGGAAGGGTAAAGTCATGGAAGTTTATATAGTGATGTTATATTTGTGTATGTGGTGGCCCCGATGACCAAGTATTATATATATATATATATATATTTGTGCGTGTTGTGCTGATACAGGTAATTAGACCCTTCTATATGCAACGAAGTGCTGTCTAAATTTTTGGTGATATGTAAGTGAAAGTACAGGTATTTGAATGGGTTCTCCCGGGCCTTCTCGGCTTCGGGTGCCAGTCCGGCCCGATGGGATTTTGGGGCGTGACACAAGGTAGGGATAAAAATATGATATTGTGTGCTTTAGTGGTAATTTATGACACTCATGGTGTATTGTTTAATGGTTTTGTGTTTGTTACAAGTTGGTAAAGTGGCATAGATTCTCGTAGAAAGTTCTGGGATGATAAATGAATCCGTAGAACTCCAATTATAGAGGTTGCCTCAATTATATAGTTCTATAATGTCCTAAATTGAGGTTTGTATTATGAAATGTGGGTAACTTTAATTTTTCCCTGAGTTACTAGCTAAGGAGTGCTACATCAGTCAGGTTGTTGTTGTTGTGAGATCAAGTATCAATCGTGATACCACCGTAGTGGTAGTGTTCAAGTAGCAGAGAGCCATCATAGCAGTTAGTTAGTCTCCATAGTGATATAACTGTAGCGGTATTGTCACGACCCGAGGCTACACCCTAGTTGCAACAACGGTTCTTACATCACAAGTGACCACAAACTAACCCATGAATTGGTACCTGCTGCCAGCACTGAGTAGAATTGTAATATACTCCATGTGCAGAAGGTAAGCTGATAAGGTACTATAAATCTGAATATTGAAATACGTGTCATTAACATATCAAAAATATCTAATAAGATACTGAAAACCAGATTGTATGTCTGAAGCAACTGATAATACTAAAAGAAATGACTGACTGTCTAACTAATACGTCTGAAATCCTCTAAAAATCATGAGGATTTTATGAGATAGACCCCCAACTAATTCTGATTGACTGAACATAAGGTAATGTTGAAATAACTAAGATAAAAAAATCATGTACTCAATGGATGAGGACTCACCACTACTTCTACTGTGTAATGTTGAGCTGTCTAAGAACGATCGAGAAACTGTGCATCCAAACCTACATTATAAGATAATATAGTGCAAAGAAAAGTATGTTGCTAGTACTTTGAATGTACTGGTATATGAGATGAGGACTGGCTAAAATGGATGAGATAATTAAGCACGAATGCATGAACGTATAATATCTGAGAATGCAAGACACATCATACACATATTTCTGAAATAATTTGTAAACTGAAAGACTGAAATCTATAAAACTAATTAACTAGAAATTTGTACACTTGACAAGCAAACCTGAATTGAAGTACACTAAAATACTGACTAAAACAGTGGGAGCTATCATGTAAATGACATAAGCCATGTGAGATACCATGGAGTCCAACATTTGACCCACGTTGAGGAGGGTTGTCTATGTTTGCCATCAGAATAGAACCTGAACTAGAGTGATCATTAAAATGAGACCATATTGGACAAGGGTAAACACTCTCTGGAGAGGCCCCTAAACCTACGATTACACATAGTTTATGGGGAAGTAGAATGCATTGAACCTACAATTCCCACTCAGTGATAAATCCTACTCCCAACTGAAAGACTCTGAAATACTAACTGGTACGTGTACTGATAACTAATAACTGATAAGCTCAGGTCATGGTATTCTGAAAATAATAGTGCATACGGATTCTAAGGTGATTATAAACATATAAACTGATAATGCTCCACATGATCGTGGTGTTCTTAATATGATGTTAAAACTATGGTCTGACTAACTTGTTATATGAAAAAAATTAAAACCAAGTAAAACACATAGGTATCGGGTGTTCATAACACTCCAGTATTGAATGATTATAAAGAAAATACGATATCAAACATGAATAATGTAGTATGTAATCATGGTTCAAAGATCACAAAAATAAACATTTCATCAAATATTTGATAATCATGAACTTGAACATGGGAATGTCATAAACATGGGAAAAAGGCATGGTTACGTGACTAAGGTCATAACTTAAGAATACAATATGAAATTCGCATAAATATAACATAAGAGATTGAAGCTCAAGTCATGAGATGACCTAACTTTTCATGAAATCATTCTTGGACATTAATAGAGTCAAACTACTAAGAAAACACATGAATTTAATCCATCTTGGACATACAAAACTCCATAATGAGAGAAAATTCCATTCTTTAGTTAAAAGGGGTATTTTTGGGCTCCATGGGTAACAAGGGACCCATGGATGAACATCCCACATACCTTCAGCTTCTTGATTTGTGAAAAAAAAAAACTATTCTTGATGCTTTCTTAAATATTCTTAAACTTGGAAAAGTTGGATTCTTGATTTCTTGGGGGAAAGAGATTTGAATTGGTTCTTGGGGAAAGTAGAGGGTTTCTTGAGAGTGATTTTGAGAAGAAGGGGCAAATAATGCCCATATGGATTCCTCAAGTCGTATTATGGAATATTTGGGTTGAGAGGGAAAAGACCCAATTTCCCCTTGATTATTTAAATCAAAAACAGGATGCAACAACATCACCGCAACATGACCTTATTGCAGTCGAAGAATCTCTTACCGCATCGCGAACAGCATCAGGTTGGGACTAGTACCGCAACACGGGATTATCGTAAAGACTAGTTATTTTTGTGATCCTAACATGCCCCAAACCTCATTCAAAAAATATAAAACTCCCTTGATACATACTTTTAAGCTACCTAAATATGAATCAACTTAAGACCTAATAAATTCGGGGATGAGAAGACCAAACTAATAAATCATAAAATTTAGGGGTCTTGAAAATGACTAAGTCCCCAACACTTGGTGAAGTTTTCAAGCCTTGGACCCATTATGCATGAAACCAAGATCCGAATCGAGCGAAGAATATTACAGGGTATTATAGGTATCAAGGCTGATGCAGAAGTCATCACATAGTTTATTCCACTTAAGTCAGTTTTTCCAAGGTTTATTTTAGAAAACTCAAGGGGAGTTTTTTCTAAATGCTGATGGGTAATTTTTTGTGGGATTAAGGTGATTTCTTCATTAAGGTAATTTCTCTCCCTTATCGTCTAATGACCCATGCTTATTGTAGATTTGTTAGAATAGGGATTATAGTGGAATTCTTGAGTTAAATCCCTATGGATAGATGTAAATTCGTCTAGGATTGATTATAGGTTATTGATTACACTTCCTAGCATAGAATTATTTCCCTTGAATGTAGATTATAGGGACTTGGGGAAATTTGATAATTGAAAAATCCTTGGCTTAGGCTTTGGGTTATGAAACGGCTAAAACTAGTAGGGTTGAATTATCAAGCCTTAGAATTTAAGAGTAAGTGATTAATTACTTTGATATTTATTTATTTAAACTGTGAATAATCTGAGGTATTGAGGAAGGGCAAGGTTTTTGCAAATAATCTTGAATTTGGATTCTTCGATTGAGGTAGGTTATGTTTTAAATAGAAATTAGACTTGATTTAGTTGCTTTTATAATCCTAAATTAAATAACTTTTTGATTAGTATTTGGACATACTTGTGATTAATGACTGATGGGGTGCTAGTGACTGAATGAATAAGCTATTGGATATTGAACTTGTGTGAATAAGTTATGATTATAAACTGTACTTTAAATTAGGTGTACTTGTGTTGTATCTTGAGAAATAGTAAGAATGGAACCATAAGTTGATATTAGCATGAGTGATCAAGTATCACACCGGTACAATAATAATATTGCTATTATTATGAAGGATTGGGTACCTCAACGGTATGATACATGGACCCTAGGATATCCTCTGCGGTCATGACTAGTTACACAGAAAGAAGTCTCTTAGCATGTGGGTGTAGACTAATTTTTTATACATAGGTTAGAATGGTATATTATGATGATAATGAGACCAACTGTCATGACCCGAGGCTACCCTTAGTCGCGACAACGGTGCTTACGGTCACAAGTGACCACAAGCTAACCCATGAGTTGGTACCTGCTGTGAGCACTGAATAAAATGTCACTGATATAACAAATGTGGAAGATAATCTAATAAAATACTAAAAATATGAATGCTAAATATATTTAAATTACAAGTCTAAAATATCTGTAACAACTGATAATACTGGATGGACTGACTGACTATCTAACTGATTGTTTAAAAGCCTCTAAACTAACTGAGGAGTTGATGGGACAAGCCCCCAACTAACTCCGACTGTCTGAACATAAGAAAATACTGAAAAAACTTAGATAAATAAATCCTGTCCTCGATGGATAAGGACTCACCACTGCTACTGCTGAGTTGCGCTGAGTTGTCTAAGAATGGTCAGGAAACTGAGCGTCCAAACCTATGTTATAAGACAACATATCACAAAGAAAATTATGCAATCAGTACTTTGAATGTACTAGTATGTGAGATAAGGATTGATTGAAATGCATGAGATAACTGAGCATAAATACATAAACATGTAATATATGAGAATACAAGACCAAGCATAAACATATTTCTAAAATAATCTATAAACTGAGAGACTGAAATTTGTATAACCGAATAACTGTGAATCTAATCTTTACACTTTGTCAAGAAAACCTGAACTGAGATATACTGGAATACTGATGGAAACTGTGGGAGGTATCATATAACCGAAATGCCCCAATCTGAGCTAATTGGGGTCCAACCTATAACCCCAGTTGGAAACGTGCCAGTACCGTATCATGGGTACTAACACTGGCTGTGTGGATCCACTAATCTGATGTCCTGAAGGACCAGGCTTTCAAGCCAAAACTGACGGGTGACCCCTGAGAGGAATTCAATCCTAAATTGATGAGTGACCTCTCATATCCTATGCTAGATATGTAGTTCTAGAATACAGGGACTGCTACTAACGACTCTGCCTAACTGACGGGGAAGCCGCCATCCCTGCATTTGCTTGGTGCTAAATCCTAGTCCCAACTAAACTGACACTAGTACTGAACTGAACCAAGGTTAACTAAATATTATTTTTGATATTGCTCATCATGATCAGATTAACTGAATAAATAGGAATATTTATGGTTTAACTGTCATTACTTGAAAATCTAAAATCATGTAAAACACATAGGTATCAGGTGTTCATAACCCACCAGCACTGAATGATCATAAAATATGACATTTAAGCTTAAATTTGTAGTATGGAATCATGGTTCAACCCAAGACATAGACATTTTACCAAACATGTGGAAAGCATGGACTTGAACATGAGGATATTCTAAACATAAGAAATAAACAACATGAAATTCACTTGAATAAGACATGGGAAACTGAGATTTAAAGCATGAGTAAATCAATTCTTTTATGGGATCATACATGGGCTGAATTGAATTAAATTACCAAGGAACAACATGAACTAAACTAGTATTAACATATATAATAACACAGTAAAAAAAAAACTCTATAATTTAGTTAAAAGAGGAGGGTTTTGGGCTCAATGGGTGAAAGGGACCCATTGATGAATACCCCACATACCTTAAGTTTATTAACTTGAAAGGAAAAAACTAATCTTGATGCTTTCTTGGAGGTTCTTGAAGTTGGGGAACTTTAATTCTTGATTTCTTGGAGAAAAAAAAGCTTAATTTTGTTCTTGGGGATAAGAGGAGGGTTTTCTTGAGAGGAAATTTAGAGAAGAAGGGAAAATAATGTGATAACTGATGCCCCAAGTCATGATATGAACGATTGGGTTGAGGGGAAAAAGGCCCAATTTCCCCTCAGTCATTTAAATTCAGAACTGGATGTAACAGGATCACCGTAATGCGGTCTTATCGTAATTATTAATTTCCCTCACTGTGACATGGTCTGCATGACATCGGGACCAATGCCTCAACGCGGGATTATCACGGTGACCCACTGGTTTCGTGATCAAACATGACCCAAACCTTGTCTGAAAAATCCAAAACTCCTCCGAGACATACATTTTACATCCCTGAACATTAATCAACTCAAAAACTAACTTCTCGGGGTCAGGAAGCCCAAAATAAAAATCCTTAAAGTTAGAGGGTCTTGAAAATGACTAAGTCCCCAACACTTAGTTAAAATTTCAAGCCTTAATCCCCTTATGCATGCAACTAAAAGTTGTATCGAGCTAAGATTAATATGGGGTATTACAATATCTCCCTTTTGGGAATATTCATTCTCGAATGAGATTGGTTAGACTGAGAGTACTGTACTAAGGTAACTGAGATCACACACTGAACATGCATGACTTGGAACATGATTAAACAACTAAGTCTGAAACATGATACATGAATTAAACTAATTTCGTGAAGATATGTAATGACATGGGAATGGTTACATAGATAAAATTGAGGATGAAAATGAGTCAATCTAAGAAAGAGTTGTTACCTCAAGATGAATCTGAGTTTGTGGATAAAATATGAGGGTACTTGTTCGCATACATTCTTCTACTTCCCAAGTAGCTCCCTCAATAGACTGATTCAGCCAAAGGACCTTAACCAAGGGAACTTCTTTATTCCTTAGCCTGCAATCCTGACGATCAAAGATCTCAACTGGGACTTCTTTATAGGAAAGACTATCCTTAACATCCATATATTATAAATGAACAACTACTTCTAAATCACCAATGCACTTCTATTACAAATAAACATGAAACACCGGATGCACTGATGCCAAATCGGCAGGCATCTCTAGCTCATAAGCTACCTTTCCAAAATGGTTTAAAATTCTATAAGGGACAACATATCGGGTACTAAGTTTCCTCTTCTTGACAAATCTCTTCACTCATTTCATAGGCAAAATTTTCAAATAGACCAAATCACGAACCTCAAACTCAAGATCTCTTCTCCTCACAACTCCATAAGATTTTTGACAATTTTGGGTTGTTTCAGCCTCTCCCAAATCAACTGAACCTTCTCTATTGCCTCAAACATAGAATTTGGCTCTATCACTGTATTCTTACCTGCTTCAAACCAACCAACGGAAGATCTACATCTCCTACCATAGAGAGCCTCAAATAGAGCCATCTGAATACTGGAGTGATAACTATTGTTGTATATGAACTCAATCAAAGGTAAGTGGTCATACCAACTACCTTTAAAGTTAATAACACATACTCTCAACACGTGTTTTAGGGTCTAAATGGTCCTCTCTGGATTACCATCTGTCTGAGGATGAAAATTTGTACTAAGATAAACTTGGGTACCAAGACCTTTTTGAAAAGCCTTTCAAAAGTGAAAGTTAAACTGAGTGTCTGTATCTAAAATGATAGACAATGGAATCCTGTACAATTTAAATAACTTTCTAAGATAGAGTCTAGCATAATCCTTGGCTGAATGCGATGTATTAACTGGCAAGAAATGGGCTGACATGGCTATTCTATCAATAATCACCCAAATCGAATCATGCTGACGACGTGTACGAGGAAGCCCTATCACAAAATTCATGTTCACCATTTCCATCTTATAAGTTGGGATGATTAACTATTGCAATGCACCACTAGGACTTTGGTACTCAATGTTAACCTACTAACAATTTGGGCACCTCACCACAAACTCTACAATATCCTTCTTCATACCACTCCACCAATAGATTTCCCATAAATTATGGTACATCTTAGTGGCTCCTGGATGGACGAGTATCATGAACCATGCACTTCCGTAAGTATTCACTATCTCAAACTATCAACACACGAAACACTAACCTGCCATAACAATGAAGCACACCATCTCCCCTTCGAAAGAAAACCTTTACTTTTTGGTCTCTAACTGTCTTCTTCAACTTAACCAAACTAGGATCCCAATCTTGCTTTTCTTTCACTTCGACAACCAATGAAGATTTCAAACCACTATGAACCTATGTACTACCTTAAGCTAAATCAACCAACCGAACACCTAATCTAGCAAGTTGATGAACCTCCTGAACTAACTTCTTTATATCCTCCTAAACATGAGCAACACTACCCATAGACAACCTGTTAAAAACATCTTCAACTACATTGGCCTTTCCCGGATGATACAACACACTCATGTCATAATCTTTTAACAACTCAAGACACCTTCTTTGATAAATATTCAGATCTTTCTGTGTGAACACCTACTGCAAACTCTTATGGTCAATGATCACATCAACATAAACCCTATAAAGATAGTGCCTCCAAATTTTTAAGGCAAAAACAACTGCTTCCAACTCAAGATCATGGGTAGGGTAATTCTTCTCATGGGGTTTAAGCTGTCTCAAGGCATAGGTTATGGCCTTGCTTCTCTACATCAAAACAGAACTAAGACCAACTCTAGAAGCATCAAAATAAACTACAAACCCATCTGAACCATATGGCAACATCAAGATCAGGGCAAAACTGAAACGAGTCTTCAACTTCTAAAAATCTTCTTGCAAGAATCTGACCACTAAAATTTGACTTTCATTTGAGTCAATCAAGACATGGGGGAAGAAATAGAAGAAAACTCTTCAACAAACCATCTATAATAGCTGGCCAAACCCAACAAACTTCACATATCTGATGGAGATATGGTTCTAGGCTAGTTTCTTACTACTTCACTCTTTTGAGGGACAATCTAATACCATCACCGAAAATAATATGGCCAAGGAAAGCTACTGATCTTAGCCAAAATTTTCACTTACTAAATTTGGAGAACAACTGATGAGCTCTAAGGGTCTGCAACACAATTCTCAAAAAGTATGTATGATCATTGTCACTATGAGAATAGACAAGGATATCATCAATGAATTCTATAATGAACATGTCTAAGTACTTCTTGAACACTCTGTTTATCTAGTCCATGAAAGCTGCAAGGGAATTTGTTAGTCCAAAAGACATAACTAGGAATTCGAAGTGACCATACCGAGTTTTGAAAGCTATTTTCGAAATGTCACATTCTCTAACTCTAAGTTGATGATAGCTAGATCTAAGGTCTATCTTAGAGAAATAACTGGCACCCTAAAGTTGTTCAAACAAGTCATTAATTTTGGGAAGCTGATACTTATTCTTGACGGTAACTTAGTTCAACTGACGGTAATCAATGCACATTCTGTGAGAATCGTCTTTCTTATAAAGGAATAAGACTGGAGAGCCCCATGAAGAAATATTGATCCTAATAAAACCCTTATCTAAGAGATATTTTAATTATTATTTCAATTTCCTAAGCTCAGTTGGATCCATTTTATGCAGTGGAATAGAGATAGGTTGGGTATCTGGAATGAGATCTATTCCAAAGTCAATTTCTCTCTAGAGAGAAACTCCGAGAAGATATTCAGGGAACATATCTATAAACTCCCTTACTACTAAACCTAAGTCGAGGCTTGGAGTCTCCGAACTAGAGTCCTTGACTCAAACAAAATGGTACATTCTTCACTTAGATATCATTTTTCTTGCCTTAAAATAAGAAATAATCTGACCCCTAAGCACTAAAGTACTACCCCTTCATTTAATGATTGGTTCATTAGGAAACTAAAACTGAATGACTTAATTTCTACAATCAACTGAGGCATAGCAGGAGTGGAGCCAACCCATGTCGACAATGATATCAAAATCAGTCATCTCTTACTCCACAAGATCAACTGATGTAAGTTTCTGAGATATTGTGACCAAGCAATTTCTGTATACCCTTCTTGCTATGGTAGATTTACCCACTGAGGTATACACTAAGAAAAGGTTCTGCTAAAGATTCGAGACTGACTCTAAAATGGACTACTATATTAGGAGTCATAAAAGAAAATATAGCTTCAATGTCAAATAAAACATACACTTTAAGATAAAAGACTTGTAACATACCATTAACCATATCAGGAGAACTCTCCTAATCATGTCAATTCTGGAGAGCATACAGTTTGTTTTGGCGTTTCCCACTAGTGGCACTGGAAGTAGCACCCTGATAAGTCATGAGACCTACTGGAGCTACTGAAGAAGTAGTCTGGCCCTGTTGGCGATCACTTCTGCCACACTATAAAACCATCATATACTTTCGAATCTTATGGCCTGGCTTGCCACATCTAAAACACATATCACTAGAAACCTTACACATACCCTGATGATTCCTACCATACTTCCCATAGAGTGGATTAGTATGACCATTGTACACACTATCCTAGGACTTAGAGCCTGGTGCCCTATCCCAACTGTGTTACCTAAACTTAGGCACTGGTGTACTAGTTGAAGATGGTGATGGGGCTAAAAATTTCTGATAAAATTAAGAATGGTTAACACCTTCTTACATTGGCTGAGAAAAGTTAAAACTACGTATTCTGGACCTCTTATTCTTTCTTTCTCTCTCCTTAAACTTGTCCTCCTCAATTTGCTAAGCATAAACCATGAGTCTATATAGATCCATATCTTTAAATAGTACGACAGTCATAAACTTACTCATTCTAGACCTATTATCAGCCACTATCGAAGAAGCATACCTCGCCAACTGAGTGAACGTAAGTGAGTACTCTTTTATGCTCATATTACCCTGCTTCAAATTGATGAACTCCTGCACCTTAGATTCCTTTAAATCTAAGGGAAAGAACCTATCTATAAAAGTTATGGAAAACTTCTCCTACTCTACAGGCCTTGCCTCAACAACTCGGTTCTTCTTTCATTGCTTAAACTAGGTGTGAGCTTCATCCTTCAACTGATATGCAGCCAACTCTGCACTCTCACTCAAAGTGACGCCCATGATATCAGTCACCTTCTGCACCATATACAGTAATTCTTATAGATCCTCCTCAGACTTGGATCCCAAAAATAGAGAGGGATTAATCTAAGTGAAATCCTGAATCCTAACTACAGCTATATTTGCCACTAGATTGGTTGAGGCATTAGCTTTCTGGTTGTTCTGACCAGTTACTAAATGGGATAAGGTAGTGAATGCATCCCTGAATTCAGTGTGCGGGACATGATCATTCAGGGGATCTTCCTGAACAGGCGGTGTGGGTTGATCTTTGTTTACATTTTCATTGTTTATTTTAGGAGGCATAGTCTGTAAATGAAATAAAGTATGAGTTATTAAGAGAGTTTAAATAGAGATCATTCTCTTTCGCACGACATGAACCCTGAAATAAGGGAAACTTTCCTAAAATATTTCATAGCCTCTTATCCAAAAATGTGGCACGCTTCACACCCATGCACAAGACTCTACTCTATGAGGCTTTCAGACTCCCTAGGATACTTTAAAATCTTAGAATCTGATATCAAGTTTTGTCATGACCGGAGGCTATCCCTAGTCGCGACAACGATGCTTATGGTCACAAGTGACCACAAGCTAACCCATAAGCTGGTACCTGCTATAAACACTGAATAAAATGGCACTAAAATAACATATGCAAAAGATAAGGTGATAAAATACTTAAAATCTAAATATTGAATATATGTAAATGACAAGTATAAAATGTACGTAATAACTGATAATACTGGACTGAATGAATAACTATCTAACTAAATGTTTAAAAGCCTCTAAACCAACTTAGGAGTTTATTGGACAATCCCTCAACAAACTCCTACTTTATGAATATAAGAAAATATTGAAATAACTGAGATAAATAAATCATGTCCTCAATTAATAAGGACTCACCACTTCTACTGCTAAGTTACGCTGAGCTGTCTAAGAATGGTCAGGAAACTAAGCATCCAAACCTATGTTATAAGACAAATGGAATAAAGAAAAGTATGTGATACAGTACTTTGAATGTACTGGTATGTGAGATAAAGACTGACTGAAATGCATAAGATAACTAAGCATAAATGCATGAACATATAATATCTTAGAATGCAAGACCAAGCATAAACATATTTCTAAAATAATATGTAAGCTGAGAGACTAAAATATGTATAATTGAATAACTATAAATCTGATTTGTACTCTTGGTCAAGTAAACCTGAACTTAGATATACTAAAATACTAAGAAAAAAATGTGGGAGGTGTCATATAACTGGCATGCCCCAATTTAAGCTAATTGGGGTCTAACTTATAACCTATTTGGAAGGGTGTTAGTACCGTGCCATGGGTACTAACACTAGCTCTGAGGATCCAGTAATCTGATGTCCCAAAGGACCAGGCTGTCAAGTATAAATTGATAGGTAACCCTTGAGAGGAAGTCAATCCTAAACTGATAGGTGATACCTCATATCCTACACTGGTTACATAGTTCTGAAATATAGGGACTACTACTAATGATCTTCCTAACTGATGGGGAAGCCGCCATCCCTACGTTTGCTCGGTGATAAATCCTACTCCTAACTAAACTGACAGTAGTACTAAACTGAACAAAGTTAACTGAACATTATTTCTGATAGTTTTCATCATGATTAGATCTACTGAGTAAATAAGAATATTCATGGTTTAACTAAATCATTACTTGAAAATCTAAAATCATTTAAAATATGTAGGTATCGGGTGTTCATAACCCACCAGTACTGAATGATCATAAAATATGAAATTTAAGCTTAAAATTGTAGTATGGAATTATGATTCAACTCAAGACATAGACATTTTACCAAATATTTGGAAAGCATGGACTTGAACATGAGGATATTCTAAACATGAGAAATCAACATCATGAAATTCACTTGAATAAGGCATGGAAAATTGAGATTTAAAGCATGAGTAAATCAATTATTTCATGGGATCATACATGGGCTGAATTGAATTAAATTACCAAGGAACAACATGAATTAAACCCATCTTTAACATATAACATACAATAGTAAAGAAAAGTTCATAATTTAGTTAATAGAGAAATGGGTTAAAGGGACCCATTGATAAATACCCCACATACCTTAAGCTTCTTAACTTGTAAGAAAAACACTAATATTGATGCTTTTTTGGAGGTTCTTGAACTTGGGGAACCTAAATTCCTTATTTCTTGGGGAAAAAAAATCAATTTTGTTCTTAAGGAAAAGGAAAGGTTTTTCTTAAGATGAAATTTAGAGAAAAGGGGAAAATAATGCCTTAACTATTGCCCCAAGTTGTGATATGAACGATTGGGTTGAGGAAAAAAAGACCCAATTGCCCCTCAGTCATTTAAAATCAGAACTGGATGCAACAGGCTCACCACAATGCGGTCTTATCATGGTCATTGATTTCCATCACCATAACGTGGTCTGCATGATATCGGGACTAATGCCACATCGTGGGCTTATCGTAGTGACCCACTGATTTCGTGATTCAAACATGACCCAAACCTTGTCCAAAAAATTTGTAACTCCTCTGAGACATACTTTTTACATCCTTGAACATGAATCAACTCAAAAATCAATGTCTCAAGTTGGGAAGACCAAAATAAAAATCCTCAAAGTTATAGGGTCTTGAAAATGACCAAGTCCCCAACACTTAGTGAAAATTTCAAGCCTTAAGACCCTTATGCATGAAACTAAAAGCTGAATCGAGATAAGATTAATATGGGGTATTACATCAATAGAAATACAAATGTGAATTGAGGTAAACATAGATTACATCTTGTATTGTGATTGTTGTGATTGTGGAGTTCGTGATCATTTATGATATTGTTGATGTTGTATGTGACTAATTTCACTGGCATTATTTATCTAAATCTGAATATACTTGTTGATTGAGTAAACTACTTGATATGTGATGAAGCTCTTATTTGTTTGTTAGTTGATTTATATTGTATGCTGGTTTGTAAATTGAGTCAACATGATGCCTACTTGTACTTAGTGGTTTGTACTAATACTACTTTGTGTTCTTCTTTTTATGATTGCAAACAGTGTTTGAGAGACTAAGACGCTACCTCATCTTTAGTAGTACCAGTTGATTCGGTCTAAGGGTGATCTACTTATATTTTTGGCTACTATGAATTTTTATAGTTGTTCTTGTCCTTCTTTCGGATAATGATACTCTTTATTTTGTTGATTTTGAATTATCCTTAGACAATTATTTTGGGTTTACCATCTTTTTACGGTGACTTTTGGTACTTCAAAAATGTAATAGATAGTGTTTTTCTGCATTTATAATTTTATTTTGAGATATTTGTTATTTCAGTTGAGTTTTAATGATATTTCTTCTTAAATTATCAACTGGATAAGTTAAATTTTTGTTTAGATGATTCTCTCATCAGAGAATTAGAGTGTGTGTCACTCCCATTCATTTGGGTTATGACAAAATCAAAAAATAAGTTCACTATAAGGCATAAGCTAACTTGGAGGTCGGACTTTCATTCGAAGAGTAAATCAGATCATCAGAGTTATATTGGAACTCTCCATGGAAGGTTAAGCATTAGATTTCTCTGGTATGAAACCACATCATTACATCACCATGGTCTCATATGATGCACTGGCAATTTAAAAGAATGTGTAAAATTTTGATGTATTTGCAAAATCAAAAGCTATTTTAAAAATCTATAAGATTGTTGTTGTCTCTATAATACATGTTGTATTATCACATTGATTTTTTCCTTCTATGTTCTAATTTTTTCCACTCCTACGATAATACCTTATTGTGAGTCCCACATGTAAGAATATTACGTATAATATTACGTATTAATGACCCACATATTTTTGGTAATAAATTTACCTTGACTCCCAAGTAAAGTAGTGAATCAGTCAATTATTTTTCCTCTAATTTATGCATATATAGTATTTCTTTGATGGAAAGAAATAGCTATGAAAGTTTCTAGAGTTAAAGTTATTTTCTTAAGAGTCCCTAGCCTAGCTCTAAGTACGCCTATGACTCCATCAGACCGGCATACCTTTTGATAGGCCTAGAAATCTCCTAAGTTTGTTACAATTTATTTCTTCTTACACTTGAACAATGATGGTTGAAGGTATATTCCTATTTTTTCACTGCGGTTTGACTCTATGCATGTGTTAAAATTCAACATATGATATCATAGGACCATCCTTTAGCCATGTTGTTTGGTGTTAAGATGAGTAGTAAATTATTAATTGTGTAATTGAACTTCATGTTCTTCTCTAATTTAATTAAAAATCTTTATAGCATAGTAGTACTTATCAAATCCCTATGGCTTTTGTATGTTTGTCATATGAACAAGTACTAGTTCTATGAGTTATGTAAGATTCAACATCTATAGTTTTTCTTGTTGTCCTACTACTAAACAGTAAACTATAACTTGTTAATAGCGTTAAAATATTTAACAGGCTCATCAAATTGCATTAAGTTTTTCTCAACTCTTGAAATCAGTAGCGATAATGATTTTTAAAGCATGTCTTTGTTTGTGTTTTGATATTAATAATGTTAGGCTACTGTTTCATAGTTTCTAACAATTATTAAGTTTAATTAAAATTATTCTTGTAATAATTATAAGAAATATGAATAGGAGATATATAAGTTTTGCCTATTCCCTTATCGTAGGCAACCAATTATCACTATGGCTAATGAATTACCATTTAACGGAAAATATGTAGGTTCAGCCTATTTCCTTGTAGTACGATTTTTCTTCGATTAACAAGAGATGCTTTGTACATCGGATTACTTTGATATAGCATATGCCTATTCAATTCGGTTTTAGCGTTATGATTAATTAACCATACATTAAAGTGAATTGTTCAAGCTAAATACTTTGAGATGCTTTATACAGAGGATTGCTTTAATGTAGGCTCTGCCTATTCAATCCGTTTTCATATTTTGATAATTAACGTCAAGTTTAAGTTAATTATTTATTATAAGATATCATTTTTGAGTTCTTTTATTATATACTTGGGTTAGCCATTAAGATATAATAATAATAACCTCTAATAAAGTCTGATTATCTTATCAAAATAGTAACCTTACCCCCACAGAAAGGCAACTAGTTTTGTTAGATTAATTGGAATAGATAGTAAACCTTTCAGTTTAAAAATTATCCTATGCCTATAGGATGGATTATTTTCTAGTTTTATTTGGTTTACTAGTCTAATGAAGTCAAGTAGTTCGATGCATGGTTTGCAACCTCTACCCATAGAAAGGTTTATAATTTTCTTAAAAATTGGTATTTACGCTATTCATTTTAATGGTTATGTATTTCATAGCTTACATATGTGTATCCTTGTTTGTAGTTAATATATCTTTTCCTACTTCTCTATTTAACAAAAATGCTTGAATTTCAATGTTGTCTAGTGACAACTTTACTAAATAGAAAGACAGACAGCCCTTCTCACTTTAAGGTGTTTGGATCTAGATATGGCACTTCGAATGAAAGAACCACCTAAGCCCATGGAATTAAGTATACCAAAGGCTAAGTATTCTTACGAATGGTGGAAGCGCTCTAATTACTTGAGCTTAATTCTTATAAAAACTCATATAAGTAAAAGAATTAGGGGCTCCATCCCTAACAATGACAATGTCAAAGTTTACATGAAAGCACTTGATGAACAACTTGTAAGCTCTGACAAGGCATTATCCAACACCCTTATGAGGAGGCTCTCAAGTATGACATTTGATAGAAATCATACAGTGCATGATCACATTATGGAGATGAGAGATATTATTCCTAAACTCAAGTCCCTTGTGGTTGATATGTCTACACCATTTTTGGTGCATTTATTCTCAATTCTTTTTATACGAAATATGGTCCATTAAAGATATCTTAGAACATGCATACAGATAAATGGCCAATTGATAAACTCTTGACCATGTGTGCACAAGAACAGGAGAGTTTGAAATATAAGACACCTGAAAGTGCTAATTTGGTGACTCGTGATAAGAAAACTGCAATGAAGGACAAAAGTATTTCTATGAAGAAAAAGGAAAGTCTTGACAAAGATACTTCTCGTTTCTACGGAAAGAAGGGACACTACAATAAAGATTGCATGAAATACAAGAAGTAACTTCACAAGGAAGTTAATTTTACTTTTGTATGTTGTGAATCTAATTTCATTAAAGTTTCTGATAATACATGGTGGATTGATTCTAGTTCCACAACTCATATTGTCAAAACCACATAGAGTTTTCTTACTCTAAGAAATCCAATGAAAAGTAAATAAAATTTTACTCTGCAATAGGATGGCATCACATGTGGAAGGCGTAAAGATTTATAGGTTCATTTTAAAATATGATTTTCAATTAGATTAAGAAAACACATTTCATGTTCCATCGTATTCTAGAAATTTAATTTTTGTTTCTAGACTATTAACAGCTGGTTATGATTTCAATTTTTATTTGTATACAATGAAACTTTGAAAGAAAATAAAGTTATTGATTTTGGAAATTTCTATGGAAAGTTATTCAAATTTGATCTAGCCCTCATGATTAAATGTATTGTCATAACTGTACATGATAAAGAAATTGACACTAAGAAATGTACTATCAATGAGAACACACCAGGTTTTTGACACAAGAGATTTGGACATACCTCTATTGGAATAATCAAAGGTTAATTAATGACAAAGTTCTTGGAGCTCTTTATTTTTCTGCATAGAGAATGTAGACTGCATAAAGGGTAAGCAGACCAATAAATCCACTAAAGGTGTCAAAAAGAGTTCTCAATTGTGTGAGATCATATATACAGATATTTGTAGATCTTTTCCTACCCCTTGCTTGAAAGGTGAGAGATATTTCTTATTTATTGATGACTATTCCATATATATGTATCTCTATATTATGTTTAATAAATTAGAAGCACTTGAACATTTTAAAGTTTTTTAAAAAAAAGTAGAAAAATAAATTGTATCTAAGATCAAAATCATAAGGTCTGATAAGGGTGGATAATATTATGGTAGGTATATTATAAAGGGACAAGTTAAAGTTGCATTTATTTAGTTCCTTGAAAAATAAGGTACAATTTCACAATATACCATTCCAGGAACACCACAATAAATGGTGTGCTAAAAAGAAAGAACCGGATATTAGTGGACATGGTAAGAAGCATGATTAGTAGATCAAGTTTATATTTATCCTTATGAAGTGAAGCCTTAATAATATTGTGTTATTTTAAATATGGTTCCATCCAAGATTGTCCCCAAGACACCTTTTGAATTATTTAAAGAATGAAAACCTAGTTTAAGCAAATTACACATTTAGGAATGTCTAACTAAAGTGAGGATTTATAATCCACATTTATAAAAAGTTGGATGAATAAACAAAAAGTGGTTTCATTATAGGATATGTGGTTATCTCTAAAGTATTCAGATTTCATAGTCCTTCTCATTCTTCTAAAATTGATAAGGCTAAAAATGCTAAGTTTCTTAAGGAACATAAAGTAAGTGGGAGTGGTTTAACTAAAGTGGTGGAACTAAAAGAGATATGGGAACCATTTATGGTACCTTTATATACTAAAAACATGAATGCAAATCAATTAAATTCTCATGAATTACCTAAAGAGTAATAGTTTAAGATCCACCACCGCTTGATGAGTTACATGAAAAACAACCTTCCTTACCTAAACCCATTATTAAAGGAGCACTTGAACATGTGGAATTAAGAAAATTCATATGAGTTTGTAGACCAGCAATTTCTAGTGATTATATTGTACATCTTCAAAAGTCTGATTAAGATATTGGACTAAAAGATGACATGTTCTGATTCACAAGCCATGAGTGGAAAAAACTTTATTCTTTGGTATGATGATATGAAAGAAGAAATGAAATCTATGGATAAAAATAAAGTCTAAAATCTCATTGAATTACCAAAAGAAGTCTCTACTTAGGATTTAAATGGGTTTATAAAACCAAAAATAGAATCATCTATAATGTTGAATGATATAAAGTTAGACTTGTAGGCAAGGATTTCACACAAAAGAAAGGTACTAATTACCATGAAACCTTATCTCTTATAGAAAATAAGGAATAATTAAGAATAATTATGGAATTAGTAGCTCACTTTGATTTAGAGATACATCAAATGGATGTAAAAATGACTTTCCTGAATGTTCATCTTGAAGAGAAGGTATACATGCATCATCCTGAAGGATTTTTTGAGAAGGATGAAAGTTACCTTGTTTGCAAGTTGAATAAATATATTTAGGGACTAAAATAGGCTTTCTGCTAATGGTATATTAAATTTCATAATGTTGTTTCTTCACTTAAATTTATGGACAACATCATTGATCAATGTATATACCTTAAGATAAGTAAGAGTGAATATATTTTCCCAGTCTATTATGTGGGTGACATTTTACTTGCTAGTAGTGATTTAGGGTTGTTGCATAAGATGAAATGGTTTCTTATCCAGAATTTTGAAATAAAGGATATGAGTAAAGCCTCATATGGCATTGGCATAGAGAGTCACAAAGATAGATCTCAATAATTACTTGGACTATCTCAAAAATCCTACATTGAAAGAATTTTTGAAAGATACAAAATGAAATATTGTTCACCTATAGAAATACCTATCATTAAAGATGGGAAATTCTCATTGAATAAATGTTTGAAAAATGCATTTGAATAAGATCAAATGAAAGTCATACCATATGCTTCACTTTTTGGGAGCCTTTTGTATGCACAGGTCTGCACTAGACCTGATATTGCCTTTATAGTATGAATGTTTGGCAGACATGAAAATTTTTAAGTACAAGTATTTGTAAACACTTAAAATCTTTCTTCTGTTCATCGATCAACATTTAGTTTGGCCTAAGATTTTCTAAGTCCGATACATCACTTACCTTTCATCATCATGGGTCCATAACCATTTACTACCTATTTGTGTGGTTGATATTGTGATCACTTTATCTATCTCTTTCTCACTTTAATCAAACTCTGACATCTTAAGAAATAATTATGGGTCACCAACAAGGCCCCTAAATGACTTCTCAAAAGGTCTACCTATTTTTTATTCCAATAATTACATATCCAATTTGGCCTATGGCCAAATATGCAAGAATGTATTTCATGCTTGTTTGAGTAATAGTAATGATATTTCCCAATATCATGCTATGAATAACTAGGATTTGCATAAGAAGATTTCCCTATTTCAATTATTATAGAGAATCCATTTTCTAAGACCCAAAATTCAGTGAAAATAGAGTTCTTGGTATCGATCAAGCAGAAATAATATGAATAGTGAGCCAGTACTAACCCTAGTCTTAATTATTGAAAAGTTGATAAAATGGTTTTGAGATATTTGTAAGGAACCAATGATCTTAAGATTACATACAGATATTTTGACTCATTGAAAGGCATTGGGCATTTAAACTCCGATTTGAGTGGATGAAAAGAGAGTGGTAATCTACTTTTGGATGCATTTTCCTTCTTGTTCTAGGTACTGTGTCTTGGAGAAGTGATAAGAAAACCATTGTTACAACATCCACAATGGATTGAATTTATAGCATGCTATGAAGCTACATCATAGGCGTTATGGTTGAAGAACTTTACTTCAGGTCTTTAAGTTGTCGATTTTATTACCATATCATTGAGATTGTTTTGTGATAATTTAATTATAGTATTTTTGATGAATAATAAGAGTGTCCAAAGTAAGTACATCGACATAAAGTACTTGATGGTTACAGATCATGTCAAGTAGCAATGTGAGTTCTGAACATGTTAGTACTACTTTGATGATAGTTGATCCTATGACTAATGGTTTACCAGTTAATATTTTCATGGATCATTAACATATATGATACTTAGTAACTCATTGTAGACTTGCTCTATTCTCTAATAGTTTGTCTAGACATTATCATTTTTGCCATACATGAATGTGCACATTTTAGTTTTTGTATATTATAAAGTAATCATTAGATCTAATAAATTTGGACTCTGAATGGCTTATATTAAACTCATTCATAAAGTTGTTTGACACTTGTTTAGAACATACTATACATTGTAATACATGGAAGGAAGTGTTTGATTTAAGGCATGACCACCATGATTGTTGTATTAATATATTTTTTTTGGATAACAATTTTTGTAAAAAATATTTCCTTCAAACCAAACACATACTGCATATCACAACAAGTCTCATCAATATTAATCATCAATCATTCATGAAAATGATTGTCTAAGTAACTAACTACACAATACTTAAAGGATAATAGTAACCTTCTATCTACGAAAGATCACCACCAATAACATACATAGTAATTTTACAAGTGGGGTTTGGTGAGACTGGTGTGTACCCTAACCTTACCACTATGTAGGGAGGTAAAGAAGATGTTTTGTAATGACTTGTATTTTGATAAAATATGTAAAATATGTATTTTTGTGTGATTTAACTATTTTACCCCTTTTTGTAGTTGCATTATGGTATTCCTGGGGTGTGGGTTGATTGGCATGGTTTCCAATGTATTTTGGTGGCATTTATGCAATATTGTGATTTATGATAACTTCGAGAGCCTTATTATGGATTTTTATGGTTACCTATTGATTTGTGTGATGGATGGAAAAACGAATTGTGCCAGCAGATCCAAAATGTCGATTTTAGGGTGGTAACATATTTGGTGTGGTTTTAAGGCTTTTAAATTTCATTTCGATTCTCGGTTTGTGATTTTAGATTTTGGGGGTCAACTTTATGAAAATGATATTTTTTTAAAATTCTGATATTGTTATTGAGTCCAGAACATCAAATTTGATAAGGTTCAATAGTTCATTTGCATTCAAAATTCATTCTGGATAAATCTCAATGGGCCCACGGGGACTTAGATTGAGCCAAATCCCCAGTAGTTGTACCCATTTTCTGGTGCATCTGTGATTGTGAACTAACTATTGCAATCGCGACTAAGCCAGTAGAGATGATATTATGATTATGGCCTTTTTCTATGATCATGATACCTTCGTCTGTTAGGTTACTGCAATCGAGACTCGAGATTTACAATCGCAGAACCTAGGTATATATATTCTTGGTTTCATTATTTTTCATCATTTTTGAGACTTGGATCTTAAGGTTTCGTGGGTTTGAGCAACTTTCTCCATTTGTATGCTTTGGTAAGATCCATTACACCCATTTCAACTAATTTTTTCTATCTTTTACATTAGATTCTTATTTTAATTCGAATTTGAAAGTGAAATTGGGGATTTTAGCCCCAAAGGTCCAAAATTGGATTTCTTCAAATTAAACCCCAATTCAACACCTTTACACTTGAATAATGTTCCTAATCCAATATTTACTAGTTTTTTCTCAATGTCATCTACAAATCTTCATTTTAAAGCGAACTTTAAAGATTTAATCGATATAGTTTTAAAATAGTTTTCTTCGATTTGAACCGCATTTTTGCTTAGGTTTTGACCTGTAGACTCCTAAAACCTTGGGAAACATATTTTTGAAACAAAGTTATGATTTTGCTCTTCTTTTTTAAAAATTTATTTTGGGGGTCCATTTTGATCCCGACTAGAAACTGGTCAATATGGGTATCGTTGGCATTCTTTTAACATGTAGATTTGATATTTTAATATTTTAATTAATTTTGGGTCCGTTCGTAAGGAGTTGGGCTTTGGAATCAAAGTGTAGCAAATCGATTTCGGCACTTGAGGTACGTTATGGCTTAACTCTTCCAGACTGTATACAAAATGCATATTAAAAGGGTGTCACTCATCATAAAATTTACTATCTTAATGTTTTATGCCTATCTGGGAGCCTATATTTGATGTAATTGTTGGTTTTAATACATTATGTGATATGTGTGATCGTGTGGGATTTTATGAGATGTTGATAGCCTTATTCACACGTGAATAATTGTATCTTATTGATAAAAAAGCATGTTGGGTTACCATTTGTGCATTGTGATATGTTGATACTTTATTAGTATATGAAACATGTGGAAATTCATAAATGACTGGAAATAATGAGTAGATATTAACTCACGTGGTTGTGAAAATATATATTGTGATTGGCTGTGGAAATACATCATGAGATTAGTTGTGGAAATACTCATTGTGATTGATTGTGAGCATTACATCTTTATGTCATACTAGTTCATGAAACAATGGAAACATTGTGGAAATATTGGCAATACCTTTTATATAAAACCCTTCCTCAGGGATGTACTAAGGAGGATATATTATGAAATCTTATAAAACCCTTCTCGAAAGATGTGTCGAGTAGGAGATATGATATACAAATTGTATATTCATTGATGAATGCCCCATGGGTCTACGTCTGGAAGCTTTAGCTCTGTATGTATACACAGAGATTGTGCGACGATCTCGAAGGTTGTGTGACAACCTTGTACAGTATTATAATCATCATCATCATTCTTATTGTATTTACTTTATTGTGTTTATGATGAAATTATACATGTTTTGACTTGTTATCTAGCTATTATTTATTTTGTCGTACTTGTATGTAGTGTTCTCAGATAAGTTGTTCTCATTTACTTTTCTTATACCTGGTGTAATGGTATACTTGTATTCCATGAGTTTGCTTATTGTATCTATTATAGAACTATTAGTGCAAGCGGTATGGTCTAACATTATAGGATATTTTCTGATTGCAGCTAGCGTGCCCTTAGTGTCTATTTTGTATGTTTTATTATCTACTTTACTCGGTCAGCCTATGATACCTACGTGAGTACAAGTGGATCATAATCACGCATACTGTACCCTTTTGGTGCAGGTCCTAGTTCAAGTGTGCCCCAGCTTGGATGATTTGGGCAACTATTAGAGCTCTCAAGGTAGTGGTTGATTTCAGGCATCCGAAGTCACTTATATCTTATCTATGTTAGACTATGTTTTTATTGTATTTCAGAAATAGAGTTATATCCTATTTGGTTGTCCTTGTTTTTGATTCTTGGATTGTATTAGTAGTTCTTACACTACTGACACCAGGTTGTGGAAATGTATGGTATTTTTGTTTAATTTTTTTGCATTTGTGACATTATAGTGTTCGTCTTCATTCTAGAAGACTTACCTTGGGGTTATTATCTTCTTTCCCCCTTGTGTATAGTTTGAAGTGATAGGCTTACTTGCCAAGGTTTGTTGTAACAAGTGCATTAATGACCTTTTAGTTTTAGGTCATGACAAATTAGTATCAGAGCATCCAGGTTCATTAGTCTCAATGATGTAAGAACGGCATGTCTAATAGAGTTTTGTGGATTAATATATAGACGTTCGTATCTATTTTTAAGATTCTATTGGATATCTTTAGGAAAGTTTCATTATTTTGTTCCTTATCATGCGAATTTCTTTTATACCATGTGTTCAAAGTCATGTTTCATTTTTTCTACACAGATGGTGTTGACTAGGTCCCGCAAAAGTAGAGATGTAGAGCCTTCCCCTAGAGGGAGAGACTCGAGATGTGAATGGACTCGAGGGAGTGGACGGGCCCATGGATCAACCCTATCTAGGAGGAATTCTAGGGGATGCTCTCTTTAGCCTCAGGTTGAGCATGTTAGGGTGCAGGTTCAGCTCTAGTTCCTTAGAGTTCATCTGCCCCAGTCTTGGAGGGGTTGTTGGTGCATTTGCTGACCCGCTTAGAGAGTTCTCTTTTGGTTATGTTGGTAATTCCTCCAGTCCCGAGTGTGGATCCTCTAATTAAACCTGTTTTAATTAGGTACTCCTCAGACCCCGAGTATTATTCCTCAATCAGTACCGACATCTAAGTATGGTTTCTATGATTAGGAGTTCAGCCTTTGTCTATGTTACCTCTTTAGATGGGATCTCAGCCCACTAGAATCACCATGCCTCCTCTTACAAAGAGTACAGTTATGTTCTTGGAGGATCAGAAGAGGTTTGGAAGATTTACTCATTTGGTACTCCTAGACTCAATAGTGCGGTGGACGAATATGCCTATGAATTCCTGATTGATTGTCGAGAGAAAATGCATAATTTAGGTTTTATTAAGTCTTATGGGGTTGCTTATACTACTTATTAATTTAGAGATGTTGCTAGAGATTGGTAGAGGTTACTTGGTGGTTGTAGACCTCTTGATTCTCCTGAGATAACTTAGGATTAGTTTGTCGATGCCTTTTTGGAGAGACTTATATGTTATAATCATAAGGATCGGATGAGAGATGAATTTGATCGCCTGGAGTAGGGATCTATGATTGTTGCAAAGTATGAGTCACATTTCCATGCCTTGTACAGATATTCTTATGCCAATATTTTCATTGAGTCAGAGAAAATTTAGAAATTTGTGAAGGTTTTGATGTCTCTCTTTAGTTGGACACGTCTCAAATAGTTGTATTTAGAGCGTCTTTTCAGAGTATAGTGGATCATGCTAAGATGACTGAAGGTATTCTGTGAGAAGCTCAGGGAGGCACTAAAAAGAGTGATATTTTGGAGAGTTCAAATATCAGGCTTCTCGAGGTAGAGATTTCAAAGGTTTTCATGTGTAACATGGTAGACAGGTGTAGGAATCCCTGCAGAGTTCCGAGAGGTTTTCTAGTCCAGCAGTTTAGGGTAGCCATCCGGGAACAGTGGTACCTTCTCCGGTTGAGTCGAGCCGTAGAGGTTTCTTTGTATGTGATGAGATTAGCCATTTGGACAAAGACTATCCCTGTAGGGTGATTAGAGTTACTCCTATTTTAGTTGTGAGAGGTAAGGATTCTACCTGAGGTACAAAGGGTAGAGGTAGTAGAGCTCGAGATGGTGGTCATGGGGCCACTTAGCTAGTTGGTGTTTGTGGATAGTGCAATTCTATACTATTTGTATTTGTGTTATTTGATCTCGTATCGACTTTCTCCTTTGTGTCTGCATATTTTTCTTTGGGTTTTGATTCTTTTAGTGAGCCTCTTGCCATTTCTATTTATGTATCTACCCCTGTAAGAGATTTCTTAGTGGTGGATCGAGTGTACCGATCTTGTGTTATGACTTTCTCTGGGAGTGAGACTTGGGTAGATTTGCTTATATTAGATATGGTTGATTTTGAGGTTATTTTAGGTTGGATTGGTTGGCTCTTTATCATGTTGTCCTAAATTATTTTGCTATGACCATGAATTTAGCTTCATCAGGAAGGATAGCTTGGAAAAGTGAGCTTTATTTAGGTCCTAAGAGGGTTATATCTTATGTTCAGGCTCGTAGATTGGTTGACAAGGAATGTCTAGCTTATTTGGCTCATATTCATGATACTAGTGTTGTTTCATCTTCTTCTCTAAATTTTGTTCGTGTTGTTCGTGAGTTCATGGATGTGTTTCTTACAGATTTTCCTGGCATGCCTCCATATCATGATAATGATTTTTCCATTGATGTTGAGTCGAGCACGAAGACCATTTCTTTTGCTCCTTATAGGATAGCCCCACTTAGTTGATGGAGTTAAAGGATCAACTGCAGGAGTTGTTGGATAAGGGATTTATCCAGCCTAGTGTATCACTTTGGGGTGTGCCTATCTTGTTTGTAAAGAAGAAGAATGGGTCTATGCGGATATGTATTGATTATCGGCAGCTGAATAAGGTGACAGTTAATAATAAGTATCCTCTTCTTTGTATTAATGATTTATTAGATCAACTTAAAGGTGTTGCGGTGTTTTTGAAGAATGATTTGAGATTCGGTTATCATCAGTTGAGGATTAGAGTTGTGCATATTATGAAGACATATTTTTAGACTTGATATGGTCATTATGAGTTCTTGGTCATGTTATTTGGTTGACCAATGATCCTTCCACATTTATATAGTAGATGAATCGGGTGTTGCAACCGTATCTGTAATGCCCCAAATTTTTGGTCCTTGAAAAATTTCTAAAATTTTATCCTCATTGTCCTGACTATGACTCCCCTAACAAGTCGTAGGGAGTCATTACAGGACGTAGAGACTCAGTCGTGACTTATTTAGAACAAATGGCTTAGTATTGTGCTCTGAGTACGTGTGGCTCTTAACTAGTCGTCAAGACTTCTTACAGGTGGTAAGGACCAAGTCATAAGGTGTCCAAAAAGTTTTTCTGGAGACATTATTTTTATTACGACTTGATTCCATGAGTTGTAAAAACTCATGACGAGTTATTATGTCCCAATCATAAGGTGTCCCATGTGTCATTCTAAATTATTGTTGTCTTGAGTACAAAATGTGGTTTCGAGTCGTTAAGTGAGGTTACGAGTTGGTGGAATAAATAGTAGCCAGACCTGTATAGGGTTTTGGTGCTTCTGTCTTGACTACGACTCCTTGTGATGAGTCGTAATGTGTCTATACGAGTCGTATAGTGACCCATAGTCACTTGCGATAATTTTTAGTCTATACATTAAGGGTACTTTGGACATTTCCCCTCTACCCAATTGTAACCCAGGACCTAAAACCCTATTAGGGACACCATTAGCATTGTTAACTCACAAAAACACTCTCAAAAGCTCTCTTAAATTCTCTGAAGTAGTCATACTTAGGGTTTTTAAGAAGTAGGTCATCAAGGGCTTAGGGTTGAATTCCTTCGATGAAACTTGTTATTTTAGGCATATTACTCTTCCCTCACTGATAATTTGTAAAATTTTGTAAAAAGCATATATTTTAAAGTATTGTTCATGAGATATTAATGATTGGTTTGGAACAAGGGTTAAGGGTTTTGAATATTTATGGATTGAACAATACTTCGCATGGTTTACATGTGACTAATCATGTTTAAATTATGGTTTTGAACTTGTGGTTACATGGGTATGGTGAATGAACTAGGGAATTGTGATTTTCCCAAACTTGTGACTTTTGAAGTGGTTGTGACCCCAACCCCATATTGTGAAATTTGTTTTTAACTATTAGAAATGTGAGAATTTGTAAAATTTAACTAAGGGGGTTGTGAATTTCCCCAAGTAATGATAATTATTTTGGCATGTTGATGCTACCTTGCAAGTGTAATTGGTATGACGATACCAATAATGTATGCCTTAATGTGAAATATGGTTGAATAAATGGGATTGTGCGCTAAATATTTTTAATAGGGATTTAATGAGGGTTGTGTAGCTGAATCGTGAAAGTGGTGGTCCCAAGGGACACACATTATAAACAGAGGTTGCCGACGCGGCGGTCTATATGATCGGATGGTTCGAGTCCCCCTTATTACTATCATTTTATTGGGTAGTTCGAGTCCCCCACATCTTATTACATGATTTGGTAATAGTGTTACCTTGATATACAGAGAAGTTTGAGTCTCTCATAGTGTATGTGTATACCTTCTAGTTCGTGCGGCCACACACACTGAAGCCTTACCAGCAGAGGGAGAACTGGGCCCATATATCCCGTGGGTGCCTTTGTATGTTATGATGGTTAATCTACACAACACAGGCTAAATTTTTAAAGTGAATTTTAAGCCTTGTTCCCTATGCCGGCATGTGATATCTATATGTAATTGCATTTGACTATGTGCATTGGTTTTGAATGATTTTGAATTGTTGATCATGGCATTGTGTTATCCTTATCCCTGAGTTACATGCTAGTGTTCACCCCACTAACCGTCTACAAATGTTATATTCCCATGCGATGCAGGCACCGAAGCTTCTTCTACTTTTTTAGAGCAGAGTTAGGTCGGTGTTCTTTATTTGTTGCATTATGGTGAAGTGGTGAGATTCCATCCCCTGGAAAGCTTAAGAATTTCACTAGCTTTCATTCTTAGATATGAGTTGTTAGTTTCATTATCATTAACATTAATATTTTCATTCTCATTATCATCTGTCAAAATCGGGGAAATATCCCAACCAAGACTGGTTTTGGTTCTTTGTTTAAAAGGTTTTGTTTGGATTATTGTGTATTTTGGGTGATATTGGTCGGTTGTTTTGCCGATCACCGGTCATCGGTTATAGACTTATTTTGAATTTCTTTAAGCTTGTTGCATTCTATCTTATTATATGTTTGATATGGATTCGACTTTTAGGGATGTAGTGTTTGGTTGGTTAGATACAGGGGTGATCTCCGATCTATGTGGGACTTGAGATTCCCATCACGGCCAGGACCTAGTTTGGGTCATGATAGGGATGGTATCAGATCCTTGGTTTGGTGTCATTAGGTGTACAACAAAGCCATGTCAAGTAGATTGTCGTTTATGAGTGTGTAGCACGCCATACTTATAAGGGAGAGGCTACAAGGCATTTAGGAATATTCCCCTTTCTTGTTGTTTTATTTTTAAGCTATAGAGTCTTAGGTCTTGAATCTCTCTAATCCCCGTCTGTTTGCTTTTCAGATTATTCCCCCAAAAGATCTGATGGTCGTGGAAACCCTTCTATACCATATAAGGACAATGTGGATGGAGCTTGTCTAACTCCAGGAATTCAAACCCAATCTAGGGTCACTACTTCTAATTGCCCTGAGGGAGATCTATCGGTTCCCCCAATCCCTTCTCAACCCCCCAAGATGGAGTGTCTAATACTGAGTTTGGTTTTAAGGTTGAGAAAAATCCTTAAACTTTTATTGATGAGATGGAAAAGATCTTTCGTGTGATGCATACTGCTGATATGGAGGGTGTAGAGTTCACTACTTATCAATTAAAGGATGTTGCATACCAATGATATGAAGAGTAGGAATAGTCTAAGGGTGACGATGTTGAATCCATTTTGTGGGATGATTTCTCTAGTGCTTTCCTTGACCGTTTCTTTCCTTTGGAGTTTAGAAAGGCGAAGGATGAGGAATTTATGAATCTAAAGCAAAGAAGGATGTCTGTAAAGGGGTATGCCTTGAAGTTTGATCAGCTGTCATGTTATTCTCCTGAGTTGGTGTGTAGCACAAGGGCTAGAATAAGAAAGTTTACCTCAGGTCTGTCTCGTGAGTTTATCTTAGAGAGCAAGGCTGCCTCATTGAACAAAGATATGGATATCTCTATACTTGTGGTGTATATGCAATGGGTGGAAGAGGATAAGAAGAAGTAGAGATGAATGAAAGGCATAGTAAGAAGTTTTACTATTTGGATCAGGGTAGAGGTCAGCAGTAAAGTGGTAAAGATGGTGGAAAGTGGCCTAAGAAGAAGTGGGGCAATTCTGGTTATTACTCTACGGAGTGCACCTTATCTGAAGTCGTTGGGTGATCATTGTTCTCAGTATGATAGTGGGTTTAGAGAACTAGGGCCTAGTCGCAGTCTAATAGGGCTCAGTCGACTCCATCGTATATTTCTTATAGATTTTATAGTCAGGTGCATCATGGCATCTGTGAAGAGGGGAGGAACAAGTGATTTCAATGTGGTTGTATTAGTCATATGCAAAGGGATTGTCCTTCTAAGGTTTCTTCTAGAGAAAATAAGATTTCTCTTGCTACTTCATCAGCTCCCGCAACAAAGATGCTACTTTTTCTTCCAACTTCAGCACTTGTCAGAACCGTCTATACATTGTTACTACTCGCCAGGATTCTGAGGCGTCCCCAGATATTGTTACTGGTACACTTAAACTCTTTTCTTGTGATGTATATTATCTACTTGATCCTGGGTCTACTCACTCTTATGTGACTTCATATGTGGCTATTCATTTTAGTTTTGATCTTGAGTGTATTTTGAATTCTTTCTCTATGTCCACCCCAGTGGGTGACTTTGTTGTGGCTAGAAGAGTCTATAGGGATTGTGTGACGTCGTTCCATTATAGGGAGACCTTAGTGGATCAGATAGAGTTAGACATGTGAGACTTTGATATGATTTGGGGCATAGATTAGTTGTATTCGTGCTATGCATCTCTTAATTGTTGGACCCATAGGGTTAGTTTTTATTTCCCTAATGAGCCAGTGACTAAGTGTAAAGGTAGTTCCCTAGTGCCTAAAGGAAGGTTCATCTCGTATCTTAGAGCCCAAAAATTGGTTTTTAAAAGGTGTCTTTATCACTTGGTGCATGTAAGGATTCTAAATCTGAAGTTCCTTCCTTGCAGACTGTCCTTATGGTCTGTGAATTTTCTGAGGTATTCCCTGATGATCTCTCTGGTGTACCTCCATATAGGGAAATTTATTATGGAATTGATTTTCTTTCTTACACTCATACTATTTCTATCTCTCCTTATAAAATGGCTCTAGCTGAGTTGAAGTAACTCAAGGAGCAGTTGAAAATCTTTTGTATAAGGGTTTTATCTACCCTAGTTTGTCTCCGTGGGTTGCTCCTACTCTTTTCGTTCATAAGAAGGATGGTTCCCTTTGAATGTGTATTGATTACCGCTAATTGAATAAGGTGACCGTGAAGAATAAGGATTCCCTTTCAAGGATCAATGATCTGTTCAATCAGCTTCTAAGTGCTAAGATCTTTTTTAAGATTGATATTCATGTGGGTTATCATCATTTGAAGATTAAGAAGGTGGATATCCCTAAGACTACTATCCGAATATGGTATGGCTACTTTGGGTTTTTGGTGATGTGCTTTGGTTTGACCAAATCCCTGACAGCATTTATAGACCTTATGAATCGGGTTTTTCGTCATTTCTTGGATTTGTTCCTGATCATATTTATCAATGATATTTTGGTTTCCTCTAAGAGCTAGATGGGTCATGCCGATCACCTCCACCTTGTGTTGTAGACCCTAAAGGATCAGCGTTTATATTAAAATTTTCTAAGTGTGAGTTCTGGTTGAATGTTGTGACTTATCTAGGTAATGTTGTTTCTGGTGAATGAATCACAGTGGATCCACAAAAGGGTTGTGGTTGTTAAGAAGTGGCCTAAACCTACGACTTCAACCGACATTCGGAGCTTCTTGGGTGTAGCCGGTTATTATAGAAGGTTTATACAGAGTTTCTCTTCTATTGTTGCACTATTTACTAAGTTGACTCAGAAAAAGGTAAAATTATTGTGGTCTGATGCTTGCGAGGGTAGTTTTAAGAAGGTAAAGGATAAGTTGACTTCGGCTCTGGTCTTCACTCTACCTAAAGGCACTAAGGGTTTTGTTGTCTATTGTGATGTGTCCCAGGTTGGTTTGGGCAATATGTTGATGCAATATGGCAAGGTGGTATCTTATGCTTCTAGACAATTAAAAGTTCCTGAGAAGAATTATTTGACCCATGATTTAGAATTATTTTCTGTGGTATTTGCATTAAAGATTTTTGGCCTTATTTGTATGGGGTCCATATTGATATTTATTAATCATAAGAGCCTGCAATACGTGTTCACCCATAAAGAATTGAATCTTAGGCAAAGGAGATGAATTGAGTTGCTCAAGGATGATGACATGAGTCTTTACTATCATCTAGGTAAAGCTATCATGGTTGTTGATGCTCTTAGTAGGTTGTCAGTGGGAAGCTTGTCTCATGTGGATGAGGAGAAGAAGGATTTGGTGAAGGATATTTACCGTTTGTCTAATCTCGAAGTTTGTCTCCTAGATTCTGAGAATGATAGTGTGATTGTTCAAGAGGTGGCAAGGTTATCTCTTGGTGCTGAAGTAAAGAAGAAGTAAATATTAGATCCTATTCTGATGCAAATCAAGAATGATGTAGGTAGGCAGAAAGTGATTGTTTTTTAGATTAGTGGTGATGGTATCTTGAGGTACTAAGGTAGATTATGTGTTCCAGATGTTGATGGGTTGCGTGGAAGAATTTTTTTCGAAGCTCATAAGTTGCGATATACTATTCATCATAGTTCGACGAAAATATATCATGATCTTAAGGAGATATATTGGTGGAATAATATGAAGCAAGATGTGGCCTATTTTGTGGGTAAGTGGATTGTATGTCAGCAAGTGAAGGTAGAGCACTTGATGCCCGATGGGCTGACTCAAGATATTGAACTATCGATGTGGGAATTGGAAATAATTCTTCTGCAGTCTCGCCAGCAATTTGATTTGGTTTTGGTCATCATGGATATGATGACTAAGTCTGCTCACTTCTTGCTAGTAAGGACTAACTTCTCTTCTACAGATTATGCAAAGTTATTCATTGAGGAGATCATGAAGTTGCATGGTACTCCAGTCTCCATCTTATCTGATCAAGGTACCTAGTTCTCATCTCACTTTTGGAGGTCATTCCAGCAAGGTTTGGGGACTTAGGTAACCCTTAGTACCGCTTTCTACCGGAAGATGGATGGGCAAGCAAAAAGGATAATCCAGGTCCTAGAAGATATGTTGCGGGCTTGTGTTCTTGAATTTGGTGGTAGTTGAGTTAACCACTTGCCTCTCTTAGAATTTGAATACAACAACAGTTATCACTCTAGCATTGGTATGGCTCCGTTTGAAGCCTTACATGATAGGAGATATAGATCTACTACTGGGTGGTTTTAGGTTGGCGAGAATAAGTTGTTTGGCCCTGAATTATTTTACCAAGCCATGAAAAAGGTGAAAGTGATTCGGGATAGACTTAAGGCCGACCAAAGTCACAAAATGTCCTACGTGGATGTAAGGCAAAGGGAGTTGGAGTTCAGTATTGGTGGTTGGTCATTCTTGAAGGTGGCCCCCATGAAGGTAGTGATGTGGTTTGGTAAGAAGGGAAAGCTTAGGCTGCGTTATGTCAGTCCATACTTGGTTTTAAAGAGGGTTGGTAATGTCTCTTATTAATTAGAGTTTCCTTCTAGTTTGAGCTTCATTCATCCGGTGTTTCATGTTTTGATATTGAAAAAGTGTGGGTGATCCTTCAACGGTTGTTCCCATGGAAGAGGTGGGTATTTTGGATTCCTTGTCCTATGAGGAGGTCTCGATTGAGATTTTGGATCAACAAATCTGTCGATTGTGGACAACAGGCATGCTTCGGTAAGGGTTCTTTGGAGGAACCAAAAGTTTGAGGAAGCAACTTGGGAAGCCGAGGAGGACATGAAGTCTAAGTATCCATTACTATTTCCCATTTTGGATAATCGTGCCTGAGGTATGGGTATTCCTTAACATCTTTATTTTTTGACTTTGTTAAAGAAAATGGTGATTTCCTTAGCTTCTTTGTTTTCTGTCTTTGTTAAAAGTAAGAGTAGTGTATGTGGAGTCAAATCGTGCTAAAAATACCTTATCCTATCATTCAAGGATGGATGATCCTAAGGGAGGAGTATATAACACCTTAAATTTTTGGTCCTTAAAAAATTTCTAAAATTTTATTCTCACTATCCTGACTACGACTCCCCTAACGAGTCGTAGGGAGTCATGACGGGTTGTAGGGACTCGGTCGTGACTTAATCAGAACAAGTGGCTTAGTATTCTGCTCTGAGTACGAGTGGCTATCAACTAGTCATCAATACTTCTTACAGGTCGTAAGGTGTCCAGAAAGTTTGGCCCAAGACACTGTCTTAATTATGACTTGAGGCCACGAGTCGTAAAGACTCATGACGAGTCGTTATGTCCAATCGTAGCGTGTCAAGTGGGTCATCCCAAATTATTGTTTTCTTGATATGCGAAGTGGTTAAGAGTCATTAAGTGTGGTTACGAGTTGGTGGAATAAATAGTAGCCAGACCTGTATAGGGTTTTGGTGGTTCTGTCTTGACTACGACTCCTTGTGATGAGTCGTAATGTGTCTATACGAGTCGTATAGTGACCCATAGTCACTTGCGATAATTTTTAGTCTATACATTAAGGGTACTTTGGACATTTCCCCTCTACCCAATTGTAACCCAGGACCTAAAACCCTATTGGGGACCCCATTAGCATTGTTAACTCACAAAAACACTCTCAATAGCTATCTTAAATTCTCTCAAGCATCCATAATTAGGATTTCAAAAAAGTAGGTCATCCAAGGGCTTAAGGGTTGAATTTTTTCCATGAAACTAGTTATTTCATGCATGTTTCTCTTCTCTCATTATTAATTTGTAAAAAACATATGTTTTGAAGTATTGTTCATGAGATATTAATGATTGGTTTGAAACAGAGGTTGAGGGTTTTGAATGTTAATGGATTGAACAATGTTTCTCGTGGTTTACATGTGATTAATCATGCTTTAATTATGGTTTTGAACTTGTGGGTGCATGGGTATGGAGAATAAATGAAGGAATTGTGATTTTTCCAAACTTGTGACTTTTGAAGTGGTTGTGACCCCAAACCCATATTGTGAAATTGGTTTTTAATTATGAGAAATGTAGAAATTTGTAAAATTTATCCAAGGGGGTTGTTAATTTCCCCAAGTGATAATAATTGTTTTGGCATGTTGATGTTATCTTGCAAGTGTAGTTGCTATGAAAATACGAATAATGTATGACTTAATGTGAAATATGGTTTAATGTGTGTGATAAATATTTTAAATTAGGCTTTATTGAGGGTTGTGTAGCTGAGTCGTGAAAGTGGTGGTCCCGAAGGACCTACACTGGAAACCGCAGTTGCCGATGCGGCGGTCTATATAATTGGATGGTTTGAGTACCCCTTATTACTATCATTTGATTGGGAGGTTCGAGTCCCCTATACCTTAGTACATGATTTGTTTCTCGCGTCACATTGATATGCAGGGAGGTTCGAGTCCCCTATAGTGCATATGGATAATCTCTGGTTCATATGGCTATACGTATTGTGTCCCTACTAGATAAAGGTGATCTAGGGCCATATATCTCGTTAGTGCCTTTGTATGTTATGATGGTTGAGTTACACAACCCAAGCTAATGTTTTAGAGCGCATATTAAGCCTTGTCCCTATCCTGGAATATGATATCTATATGTATTTGCATTTGATTATGTGCATTGGTTTTGAATAATTTTGAACTGATGATCATGACATTATGCTATCCTTATCCTGAGTTACATGCTAGTGTTCACTGACAGTGCATACGCAAGTGTACATGGTCTACCAAGTAATATAGTGGCCTTCAAGAAAGCCGAATGTAGATCCCACAGGGACTTGTGTCGACAACTATCCAATTCTAGTCTAACAATTGAGATCAAGTATCCAAAAAGAGTGTTGAATAATTGTAAACTAAAAATAAAATAGACAGTGTGTAAAAATAAAAGTCTTGGAACAATTAATGGATTAAAGCCCAGGGTTAAAGCACTTTGAACAATCATACTACGTTGTTGAACTTCATTCGTTAACTTGCTTATCTTGGTTGTTGACTTTAGGGTTAATCCCATGATCAGGGTATCCCGACCTCTAATCGTTTACCTAATATGGACATTACAACTACATTATTGAGCGGGAATGTAATAATATAATTAAGTTATTAAATATATCACCCTACGTTTGAATCAAGTAATGCATCTAAGTACTTCCCTTTCCTATACACTGATATGAATTCCTTACTTTATAAAAGAATACAAACCCTACTTTGTTTATTCCCACGTTTTATCTCCCTATTCCCTCTCCCGAGATCAAAAGGTCGACAATATATGCATTTTATGGGTGATGAATTCATAAAATAATTAAAACAAGAATAAACAAACTACCAATAATGATAACCAAATCAAACGAAATTAATCCAAAATAATAGTACTCATGCTCTTAGGTTTAACCCCGAAAAGAGGGTTTTTAGCCGATAATATTCATAATCATGATCCAAATAATTGAATACATGTTATGAATTATTAAAAGCTAAATAAAAAATAATAAAACCTAATTATACGTGTAGCTGCCTCCTCCTTTTTTTTCAAATATGTCCCAGGTGTCCAAGTAATTGTCAACCACCCTACACCAAAATTGTCCAAAGTTTTGTATATATATAACATAATAGTCCTAATCTTGGTAATATTAAGGACTTGCAAGGGTTCTAAGATAATTCCCACAAAGATTCCCTATCCGCCTTAATATGTGTGCCATGTAATTGTATTAAAAATAAAATAAGCTCCAAGCCATGTGCAATTGGGAATTCTCCATAAATTTGAATGGTGGAATAAATCATGCGTCGCATGCAGTAGTGCACCAAAATGGAGGGTGCGACGCACGCTCATCGCACACATACGCTAGAAGTTGCATTCAAAATTGTGGTTAAGTTTTTATTGTCACATCTTTCATCCCCTGTCTTGTGGTGTATTTTTTATGTATTTCAAGCCTTCATATCATCATAATATCACCGTATTCAGATCACAAAGCTTCCTACATAGTTACAGACCACATATTAGGGATCAAAACAACACAATATTCTCAACGATGAATCACAACACAAGCTAAGACTACGCTAATTTGTAATGATATTTGGATTTATGTTTCGACTCTTGACTTACTCAAATTAAACTTTGCACATCACAAATAAGTTATTACACTCATAATTACACATTTAAACCACTTGGAACAAATTAAACACATTAGAATCCAACGAAACCAACTAGACACACACCTAGCTCAAGCTAGTAAAACTAGTTTTCTTAATTGTGACTCAATTAAGTCCAAACTTATTTGGAAAACACGTTAAACATTGTAATACCGCACTTAGACACTTATATTCTTATTTATATCATATTAACACATAACTCACTCGAATTATTCTCAAAATAAGGCTAAATAAGCTAGAAAAGTAACACTAGAATGCATAAATACACCCAACATCATTCACCCCACTAACCATTTTCGACGTTTTATCCCCACACAATGCAGGAACTGGAGATTCTTCTACTTTTTCTGCGCAGAGTTAGATCGTCCGGCTCGATTCATTGAGTTGAGGTGAAGTAGTGAGATTTCATCCCTCGAAAGGCTTAGGTATTTCACCAACATTCATTCTTAGATTTGAGTTGATAGTTACTTTCATTATCATTAACATTGTCATTTTCATTCTCATTGTCATTTGTCTGAGTCAAGGACATGTCCCAACCAAGACTGATTTTGGTTCTTTATATCAAAAACTTTTCTTAGATTTTGGTGGATATTAGGTGATGTTTGTCGGTTGTTTGGCCGGTTGTCAGTCATCGGTTATAGACATTTTTTGACTTTCTTTAAGCTTGTTCTTCCTATCTTACTATATGTTCGAAGTTCATCCCACTTTGAGGGATGTGGTGTTTGGTTTGGTAATGTAATGCCCCGAATCTAGTACCCAAAATACTACACGATGCTCATGACCCCGATGGACCACAAGCTAACCCATGATTGATAACTGAACCTGAACACTGCATAATATATTATATATACACATACATACACTGTAAGAATGCGGAATAGGAGTCGTAAGTCCATAAGGTTCAAAACTGAATAAATATCTGATAAAATAATATCTGAAAAAAATGGCATAGCAATACCAAACAACTGAGATAACTGTCTGAACATATTGTAGTCTGAAAGCCTCTAAACTATCTGAATAAGGAGTTGATGGGACATGTCCCCAACTAACTCCAACTAGTAAAATAAACTAAAAACTAGAATAGTAATGAAATCATCATGTCCTCAAATGATGAGAACGCACAGCTGACTCTGACTGCTAAACCCGGATGCTACTGATGCTCTAGAGCTCGTGGTTCTAAACCTATAGTATAAGACATAATAGCGCAAATACATCAATACTTTGAATGTACTGGTATGCAAGTGAGGTAGGCTGAATGCAAGGGGTTTATATGCATGACCAATCTAACTAACTGACTAACATGAACATGAGAATACATGCATCACTACGTAATTGTAACTGAGATCATGATAGGACTGAATACTGAGTTCTGACTACTGATTCCTCTAATATTTACATGTACATCACTAATGAGTTAGAAACCGATAATGTATTACTGAATACTGAGGGACTGATACTATGTTACTGAATACTTGGCTAGCTATTTCTATCAGTTTTGATTATAAAGAACTGGCCTGGTTGATTGTATCTGACAGTCCTTAAGCTGAATACTGATAACATGAGTTCTAATAACTGATATAACCAATAATAGGAGTGAATGTATCTGAAAGTCCTGAATCTGATGGAACTAGCTGAGTTTCATACTTTATCAGAGTTAATTGTATCTAACAGTCCTGAAATCTAAAAAACTATTTGAGTTTCTTTACTGAGCTGGGACTGAGACTGAAAATGAGACTTTGAGAGGTAATCATATAATTGACATGCCCCAAAATTGAACTGGTGGGGTCCAACCTATAACCCTATCTGGAATGGTGTCAATACCGTGCCACAGGTAAAGACCTGCTGTGAGTATACCCTCGCTGACAGGGAGCTCTTCCGTCAACCCCTCCTAGTAGGTAACCCAAATGAGATGTATATATATCCCTAAACACATAGGGTGCATCTTAACCTACGCTGGATACGTAGTTCTAGAACACAAGGATTGCTTCTAAGGATCACACCCTTCACTGAATAACAGGTGAGTTCCCATCCTTGGGTTCACTCGATGTTGAATCCTACTCCCAACTAAATAGACACTGAACTGATAAACAGAACTGAACTGATACTAATGATATTGTTTAGCGGAGCTAAACTGACTTCACTGAGTTTCATTGACTGATGGAATACTACTGAGATCTAAGGACTGACTAAGAGTACTCAAGTTACTGAGATTAATGAGAACTCTCAGTACTAGGATCACTGAGATTACTGGACTACTGAGATTACTGAGATTTTTAAGAGTACTGGGATTACTGAGAGTCTTAAGTATTTCCTGAGTCATATGACTGACTGAGTTTTATGGATCATGGCTTGACTGAGGATATTGTGAAAACATGACATGGCTCTAGGCACACAGCTAAATTGTCGGGTACAAGTACCCCCAGGACTCGACAGAATGAAACAGACAAGGCTTGACACTTTTGATCACATGACCAATATCAACAAATTCATAATTTCATAGTTGGGAATTTCATGAAGCATATGATCATCATAACGTTGTACATGGATAGTAATTCATATAAACATGGCATAATTTTATGCTTCTAATCTCATGAACATCTCATCAAGCAATCACAATGCATAGGTTTAACATGGAAATCATCTTAATCAAGTAGGTATAGCATAACCTAAGAGACATGACAAAAATCTTGACACATGGAAACTAAGTACTTGATCATTATTTATTTATTAGGGCATATTATCAAAAACCTTGCATGCACACTTAGGGCATAGTATGATCATAAATTCAATATCACATGGTTCCATAATTTAACTCAATTTCATGAATTTCAACCCTATACTAACTTAGTTTCATGAAAACATGATAAAGATGCAATCTTGACAATCATGCAACAATAACAACATGAGCATAATCAATTCAAATAAGAACATCATGACATATAGTTTAAAATAGGGTTCTTGAGCTTCATGGACGAAAGGAGTCCATGAATCAACACTTTGCATACCTTAGTTCTTGATTTAATGAAGTTTGACGGAGAGAAATTCTTGAACTTAAATCTTCTATAAAAAAATCCTAATGTGTTCTTGAGAGGATTTTGAGAGATTAGAGTATATTTTGGTTTAATGGAGGCTCAGATCTGTGTTTTTTAGCTTATATAGGGTAGGAAAATTGACCCTTTTAAAACTAGGACATGTATTTTAATTCTTGTGAAAATTTCCCGATTTTTATCCTTGGCGCAACGCGCCACTATTGCGCCAAGTCACTGGAATTGTACAATTAGGAATCTATATAGTGGCGCAACACGGAGCTATCGTGTTGCCACTTTGTTTGAGACCTGAAAGTTTGGTGCGACGTTCCACTATCACGGAGCAACACTGGAAATTGATAATTTCTATTTAAGTTGGCTCCGCGACGCGTTGATTGCTCAGGTGATACACTGTCTCACTAAAAGGGCTCTAACTCTTCGCTCGGGTGTCGGATTTGGGTGAATTTTGTATCGATGGAAAGTTTATTCAATTTACCACATGATAAAAGGTAAAAATATTGAAAATAACACATGTATAAAAGGGGTTTCACCTCTAAAGATAGTCATTAACATTTATAGAATGATTTTAAGCTAGGTAGAAGTACGGGTTATTACAATATCTCCCCCTTAGGAACATTCGTCCTTGAATGAGACTGATTGAAAGGGGGAGATATGATAAACTAAAGTACGTACGAGACATACACAACTAAAACATGATTTCTTGACTGACATGACTGATAAGCTGAATATATCATACGGAAGATGCATATCTGATGCATGGATAATTGATTCATGAATGCATGACTGAGCATTATGATGAACTGAGTTTTTCCAAAATAAGAATGCATATCTGATGTATAATTACTTGACTGCACTAATATACGAAGTTAGGATTGAAATATGCAAGGGTACTTAGTACCAAGTTTGTAATGAAAATATGATACCAAGTTTGTAATGGTAGTTTGAACATGGAACTTGTTTGACTGACTGCTAGGCTAACGTAATGGCTGTTTAAACTAATTCCCTACTGACTGACTTATCTAATCTACTGACTTATTAATGGTTAGGTACTGGGCATGTAATATTGAACGGTAGTCTAAATAACTGGGCTAAGAATATAGAGTTTTTATGAACATGAGAAAGGGAATAAATGAGTAACGTGAGATAGCTAAGTGTGAATTCATGAAATACTGAATTATCCAGGAATGCAAGGCCAGGCGGATAACATGGTTCAGAAATATTTTGTAAGCTGAGGTACTGAAACACTGATGATATGCAAGACTTCTAACTACACGCTATGGTAATGCAACACCTAAAGTTAGATTGTGGTACTGGTCTGATTTCTGAGCTGAAGCTGACACTACATCTAAAATTATAGTAGAGACTGTAAGTCTAAAATTGAGACTCATACAGGAACTGAATGTTGGTTTTAGATAATAGGGGTTTAGCCTGGTATGAAAGTACTAAACCTATGATTGAGTCCTGATAACTACTTGAGGAAGATTAACATATGCAAGAATCCGATGCTCAAATAAATACTATATCAAACTCCAAGCTTAACTAAGACCTGAGGAACAAAATATCGACATCTTGGATTTATCAAGAGATTTAAACTAAGGGTATACATGACATAATATGATCTTGACTGATCACTAAGAGTAGAGTATAAGTCCTATGGAATGAACATATGGTAAAACATGACATGAGTGCCTGAGTCATGAGTTGCATGAACTAAGTCTGAAATTTCAGTGTTCATTGAACATGATTTGTACTACTGAGGGTGTTGGAACTCGTCATGCTAGGAATTTGACGCTCACACGATCCTATGGGAAGTGTGTGAAACATGTGTAGGTAAGGTGATGACTGAAGTACAAAATAATTGCACTAAGATAAGAGTAGGTCAGGAATCATCTTCCCTTACTGAATACTACTAGAACCTGAAGGCCTGACTTTCTGATATAACATCACCAAACAATTCTTGTATACCTGTCGAGATAGGCTGGACATGGACTGACCCAAATAGTGTAGAGATTGTAAAAGGTCCTATTGACATTTGGTCTTACCTTAAAGTTGACGGTTATGCAAAGAATTGCAAAAGAAAAAAAAGCTCCTGAATATGAAGAAACATGAACATAAAAATAAGGGATCTGAAACATACCAGTGACTTCATTAGGAGAAATTTCCTAATCCTGTTGGGACTGAAGTGCATTGAGTCTGTTTGGGCGTTACCCACTGATAGCGCTGGGATTGGCACCCTGTGGATTCGAGTGACCAAACTGAGCTGAGGAGCGGAGATGACTTTGATAACCTAACCGAGGGCAATCTCTAACCTTGTAACCTAACTCACCACATTCGAAACACACACCACTTCCAGCTATACACATACCCTTACGATGCTTACCACACTATGCGCAAAACAGATGAGTAAGAATCCTGCTCTTACTATTCTGAGCCTTGGATCCTGATACCCTATTTCTATGGTCATTTATGAACTTTGGTACTGAGGCACTAGCTGAAGAGTGAACTGGGGAAGAACATTTTTGACACAAATGAGAATGGTTACCACTCTGTGACCCCATGTTGTGCAAAACTAGAACTACCTATTTTGGTTGTTTTATTTTCTCTCTCCTTCTTCTTAAGCTTCTGCTCCTCCATCTGTTGGGCATATATCATAAGCCTAGATATGTCCTTGTCACCAATTAACATCGAAGTCCTGCACTCCTTAACCACTCTACCTGATACCTCTAACACAAACTTACTCATTCTGGATCTGCTATCTGCTACTACATGGGGAGCTACCTAGATAATTGAATAAATTTGAGGAAGTATTCTTTTACGCTCATTATACCTTGTCTGAGATTGATGAACTCTAACACTTTAGCCTCCTTCTGTTCTATGGGAAAGAACCTATCTAAGAAAGTTGTAGTGAACTCTTCTCACTCTAAGGGCTCTACATCTGTACCCCTATCTACCTTCCACTATTTATACCATGTATGGGGCACATATTGTAGATGATAGGTGGCTAACTCTACGCTCTTACTTGAAGTCACTCCCATGATGTCTGTGACTTTCTGAACCTAATCGAGGAACTCATGTGGATCCTCTTCGAACTTGGAACTGGTGAATAGAGGAGGATTCATTCGGGTGAAGTCTCGAATACTGACTATAAAAGAATTTGCCACTGGGTTGGATGGAATAGTAGCTAGCCATTTATTCTGGGCTGCGACTGAACTGGCTAAAGTAGTGAATGCAGTCCTGAATTTTGCATGAGAGACATGCTCATCCAGAGATCTGGCTAGAAAGGCTGAGGTGCTGACTGATTTCTATTTTCCCCTTCGGTAACCCTTTTGGGAGGCATGATCAGTAAATAAAAGGAAGAAGCGGATTATACTGAGAGTCTAACTTTGAGCCTATGCTCACTGGCACGACATAAATACTGAAAGAAGGGAAACTATTCCTAAGACATCTCATAGCCTCTTTCACATAAGTGTTGTGCACAATACACTCATGTACAAGACTCTACTAGATGTGGCTTTTCAAACTTCCTAGGACACTGTTGAACCTGGATTTGATACCAAGTTTGTAACGCCCCAAATCTGGTACCCAAAACACTACATGATGCTCATGACCCCGAAGGACCATAAGCTAATCCATGACTGACATCTGTACCTAAACAATTTATAATATACTTTATATATACATACATAAACTGGAAGAATGCAAATAGGATCTATAAGGAAATAAGGTTCAAAACTGAATAAACATCTGATAAAATAATATTTGAAAAAACAATGGCATAGCAATACGAAACAACTGAGATAACTATATGAATATACTGTAGTCTGAAAGCCTCTAAACTATCTGAATAAGGAGTTGATGGGACATGTCCCCAACTAACTCCAACTACTAAAATAAACTAAAAACAAGAATATTAATGAAATCATCATGTCCTCGAAGGATAAGAATGCACAACTAACTCTGATTGCTAAATTGGGATGCTATAGATGCTCTGGAGCTCGTAGTTCTAAACCTATGGTATAAGACACCATAGTGCAAATGTGCCAGTACTTTGAATATACTAGTATGTAAGTGAGGTAGGCTGAATGCAAGGGGTTCATATGCATAAACAATACTAATTGACTAATATAAATGTGATAATACATGCATGACTACGTAATTATAACTGAGATCATGATAGGACTGAATACTGAGTTCTGACTACTAAGTTCACTAATATTGACATTTGAGTCACTAATGAGTTAGAAATTGATAATGTAGTACTAAATACTGAGGGACTAATACTATGTTACTGAATACTTGGCTAACTATTTCTAACAGTTCTGATTATAAAGAACTGGTCTGGTTGATTGTATCTGACAGTCCTTAAGTTAAATACTGAAAACATGAGTTCTGATAACTGATATAACCAATAATAGGAGTTACTGTATCTGACAGTCCTGAATCTGATGGAACTAGCTGAGTTTTGTACTTTATCAGAGTTAATTGTATCTAACAGTCCTGAGATGTATATATATCCCTAAACACGTAAGATGCATCTTAACCTATGTTGGATACGTAGTTCTAGAACACAAGGATTGTTTCTAAGAATCACACCCTTCACTGAATAACTGGTGAGTTCCCATCCTTGGGTTCACTTGGTGTTGAATCTTACTCCCAACTAAATAGACACTGAACTGATTAACTAAACTAAACTGATACTAATGATATTGTTTAGCGGAGCTAAACTGAGTTCACTGAGTTTCGTTGATTGATGGAATACTACTGAGATCTAAGGACTGGCTGAGAGTACTAAAGTTACTGAGATTACTGAGAACTTTGAGTACTGGGATCACTAATATTACTGGACTACTGAGATAACTGAGATTTCTAAGAGTACTGGGATTATTGAGAGTCTTGAGTATTTCCTGAGTCACATGACTGACTGATTTCTATGGATCATGGCTTGACTGAAGATATCATGAAAACATGACATGTCTCTAGTCACACAGATAAATTGTTGGGTACAAGTACCCCCAGGACTCAATAGAATGAAACTGACAAGGCTTGACAATTTTGATCACATGACCAATATCAACAAATTCATAATTTCATAGTTGGAGATTTCATGAAGCACATGATCATCATAACGTTGTACATGGATAGTAATTCATATAAACATGGCATAATTTTATGCTTCTAATCTCATGAACATCTCATCAAGCAATCAAAATGTATGTAATACTCCACAAAGTTCTCTCCTAGTTTGAGTGTTAGAGCGTGTTCAGAAAAAGTAAAAATCTGATCCCAAAAAGTTTGAGAGGTGTCATTCCAAGTGTGAAATACTTTGAACCATGTATAATTTCCCTAATATCAACTTTTTTTCATGTAGAGAATTGAATAAGCTTTCCATCGATACCAAAGTTTTCTAAATTCGACACTCGGGTGAAGAGTTAGAGCCATTTTAGTAAGACAGTGTGCCACTTGGCACTTTAGCGCATCGCGGAGCCAACCAAAATGGAAATTTTCAAATTCTAGTGAGACTCTGTGATTTTCACCACGTCGCGGTGTAGTCCCAGTTTGCAACCATGGTGGCAACATGATTGCCACCACATCGCGTCGTTATGCAATTTCCCAATTGTCCAATTTCCAGTGGGCAGGCGAAATTATGGCGCGTCGTGCCAGCATGTAAAATTAGATTTTTTTAGTTTAATTCCAAGGGCCTTTTGGTATTTTCCCACTCTTTATCATCCCTTATTTATACTCGATAAAAGGCTCTCAGCCTCATTTCCCATCTTCAACATCAAAACTAGGGTTTTACAAAATAAAAACCCTTATTTCTTCCTCAAGCAAAATCAATAGAGATCAAGAGAAATCAAGAGAAATCAAGAATCTCTCCAAGGTATTTCAAGAAAAGAGTTTCCCCAAGGTATGTAGATGTTGATTCTTGGGTCCCTTTCATCCAAGAAGCTCAAGTATCCGTTTATAAATCTCAAAGATTTTATGTTTATGAGTTGTTCATGATTCATGTGAGTTAAAATTTATATTCCCGCTATGATTGAGTTGTGATTCATGTTTGTTTACAAGATTGTCAAGATTTGACCTTGGTATGTGATACTCATGTGATGTTCATGATAAATCCTCTTCAAGTTGCATGTTAGATGGTTTGTTCATGTTAATAAAGTGTAGAAATGGTTGAATAAGCAAAGCATGCTCCTCATATATTTGATAAAATGCTTATGTGAAAGGCTTAGGTCCATTATAGCATGTTGATTAGGAAACCCCCAACTAGGTGAAAGTCCATGCATGCCTAGTGTTTGTTAAAATGCCATAGTGAATGACTTATGAGATGGTAGTATGAAATCCCCCAATTAGGTATAAGTCCATGCATGCCTAGTGTTTGTTGAAATGCCTTAGTGAATGAATTGTGAGATGATAGTATGAAATCCCCTAATTAGGTGCAAGTCCATGCATGCCTAGTATTTTTTTTAAATGCCTTAGTGAATGAATTGTGAGATGATAGTATGAAATCCCCAATTAGGTACAATCCATACATGCCTAGTGTTTGTTGAAATGCCTTAGTAAATGAATTGTGAGATGATAGTATGAAATCCCCAATTAAGTGCAATCTATGCATGCCTAGTGTTTGTTGAAATGCCTTAGTGAATGAATTGTGAGATGATAGTATGAAATCCCCAATTAGGATCAACCCATGCATGCCTAGTGTTTGATGAAAATCCGTAGTGAATGAATTGAGACGTGATAGTATGGAATTCCCCAATTAGGTGCTCTTTGATACATGCCAAGACTTTAATACGTGCTAAGTGATTAATGCAAGACCTTATTGAATGGAATGTGAGCCGAAAGCATGTCTCGCTATATGATCACGTGTCTATGATTCATAAATGCTTGAAGTGATGCCTTAGTGATTGTGATGTGAATATATGGTTATGGTTCCTAAATGCTTGAATTGATGCCTTAGTGATTGTGATGTGAATATATGGTTATGATTCCTAAATGCTTGAAGAGATACTTTGGTGATTGTGATGATGAATGAATGACCGTGGTTATAACTAGTCAAGAATGGTTATGTCTTACTTTTGTGTTATCGAGTCCTGGGGATATTTATACACGACAATTTAGATGTTTTCTAGAGCCTGTGTCAGTTTTCATGATAATCCCAGTTGGGACATGATTCTCAGAACTCAGTGAATTAAAGAACTCTGTACCCTCAGACAGATTCAAAACATAAAAAATCTCAGAAATCTCTGCAATCTCTGTATCTCTAGTAATTTAGCCTCAGTGTTGTACTCAACTCAGATTTTGTAGTATTCAAGTTTTCAGTTTCGGCCTCGGTAGTGACCGAGTAATCTATTCAAACTTTATAGTGTCAGTCAGAATCATGATTCAGTAGTATTTTGTCAGATACGAAACCATGTGAATTCAGTTTAACTCATTCAAATCATTTAAGAAACATGATTAGTATAAGATTTAGTTCAGTTTGTGTTCAGAGTCTTTCAGTTGGGAGTAGGAGCTAGAACCGAGCGAGAGAAGGGGTGGCGGCTCTCCGTCAGAGAGAGGCCAAGTCATTAGGAGCAATCCCTAAACTCCATAACTATGTAGACAGCGCAGGATGCAGGAGTCCCCGTCAGTAGAGGTCGTCACCGTTAGAGAGGTTTGACTATTATATTGCCTTAGGTCGACTTCCTGCGAGGGTCATCTGCTAGAGAGGCTTGACCATAGAGGTCTTTACCCATGGCACGGTATTGACACCCTTCCAGCTGGGGTTACAGGTTAGACCCTACCTATGGGAGGTCAGGCCATTTCGGTTAAGTAACTACTTCCCACAGTTGCAGTTTCAATATCAATCTTCAAAAATCAGGATTGTGAGGTACAGTCATCTATCTCAGTAAAGAACTCGGATAGTTCCATTGATTCATGGACCATCCTATTAGATAGGTTTGATCTCATATGCAGTTATTTGTTATCAGATCCAGAGATCTCCCTTAGATAGGCTTGACCTCCATCTCAGATTCTGTTAAGTATTCTTGTTGTCATATCTAGAGATCATCCATCAGATAGGCTTAATCTCCGTCTCAGATTTAGTTGAGTATTCTTGTTACCATATCTAGAGATCATCCGTCAGTTAGGCTTGATCTCAGTCTCAGATTCAGTTGAGTATTTTTGTTGTCAAATTCGGACATGATCATTTTCTTATCATTGATAATAGATTCTGGAATCATCCGTTAGAGAGGTTGATCTCCGATCCAGTCAGACAACATCAGTGAGATGAGAATTCAATCATTGATGTGAGTATATTCAGTTAATCAGTTATCAGTATCAGATGATTCAGTGATTTAGTATCTCAGTGTTAGTAGTAAGTTCAAATGACAGTAAAGTAGTATTTGAGTTTCAGAGTCTAGAGTCGTGATGATTGTGATTATGGTTTGTGCATTCCTATATGTGATCTCATTTGGTACTCTCATGATTATTCAGTTATGTAACTGTTCATGCATGAGCCCTTGCATTTAACCTTACCTCGTCTGCATACTCGGAATATTCCCATACTGACGCATTTGCGCTATGGTGTTTTATTTGACACCATAGGTTTAGAGGCACGAGATCCAGAGTTCCCTCAGCAGTTCAGTTCCAGTCAGCAGCAGTAGACGTAAAAGTGAGTCTTCTTCATTCGAGGATGATCCTTGGTATACTATTATTGTAGCAGACTTTGTTTATTTTCAGTTGACGGAGTTAGTTGGGGACATGTCCCATCAACTCCACAGTTCAGATAGTTAGAGGCTTTTTAGAAAGATGTATCGGTATTCAGTTTTTAGTTTGAGTATTTATAGATGTGTTGAACCTTATGGCTTGTTTATGCCTATTTTTGCCTTTATTTCCAGATATTGTGCAGTGTTCAGGTACGGATATCAGAAAAAGGGTTAGCTTGTGGTCCTTCGGGGTTATGAGCACCGTGTAATGACTAGGGGGTAGTGTCGGATCATTACAATGCATAGGTTTAGCATGGGAATCATCTTAATCAAGTAGGTATAGCATAACCTAAGAGACATGACAAAAATCTTGACACATGGAAACTAAGTACTTGATCATTATTTATTTATTGGGGCATATTATCATACACCTTGCATGCACACTTAGGGCATAGGTATGATCATCAATTCAATATCTCATGGTTCTACAATTTAACTCAATTGCATGAATTTTAACCCTATACTAATGTAGTTTCATGAAAACATGATAAAGATACAATCTTGACAATCATGCAACAATAACAACATAAGCATAATCAATTCAAATAAGAACATCATGACATATAGTTTAAAATAGGGTTCTTGAGCTTCATGGATGAAAGGAGTCCATGAATCAACACTGTGCATACCTTAGTTCTTGGTTTTATGAAGTTTAACGGAGAAAAATTCTTGAACTTGAATCTTCTATGAAAAATCCTAATGTGTTCTTGAGAGGATTTTGAGAGAATAGAGTATATTTTGGAGTAATAGAGGCTCAAATCTGTGTTTTTGAGTTTATATATGGTAGGGAAATTGACCCTTTTAACCCTAGGACACATATTTTAATTCTTGTAAAAATTTCCTGATTTTCATCCTTGGCGCGATGCGTCACTATCGTGCCAAGTCACTGGAATTGTACAATTAGGAATCTGCATAGTGGCGCGACACGAAACTACCGCGTTGACACTTTATTTGATACCTGGAAGTTTGGCACAACGCTCCACTATCACGGAGCAATACTGGAAATTGACAATTGCCATTTAAGCTGGCTCCGTAATGCGCTGATGGCTCAGGTGATACACTATTTCACTAAAAGGGCTCTAACTCTTCGCCCGGGTGTCAAATTTGGTATCGATGGAAAGATTATTAAATTTTCCACATGAAAAAAAGTGAAAATATTGAAAATACCACATGTATAAAAGTGGGTTCATCTTTAAAGCAAGTCTTTAATATTTCTGAGATGATTTTAAGCTAGGTAGAAGTACGGATTATTGCAGGTTAGGTGCAGGGGGTGATCTCCGATCCACGTGGGACTTCTGATACCCATCATGGTCAGGCCCTGGTTTGATTCATGATAGTATCTCAACTTCTTTATTATTATATTTAGAGATAATATGTTGGTTTATTCCAAGAGTGAGCATGAGGAGCATTTGCGGATTGTACTTCAGAGATTGAGGGACGAGAAGTTCTGTGCCAAGTTCTCCAAGTGTGACTTTTTGTTGGTGTCTATTTATTTCTTTGGCTATGTGGTGACTAAGGAATATATTATGGTTTATCTAGCTAAGGTTGCAGTGGTTTGTAATTGGTCTAGACCCACTTCGCCCACCAAGATTCAGAGTTTTGCTGGTTTGGTAGGTTATTATCAGTATTTTGTTGAGGGTTTCTCATCCATTGCATCTCCATTGACCAAGTTCACTCAGAAGAAAATTTCTTTCCAGTAGTTTGATGCTTGTGGGGAGAGATTTCAAAAGCTCAAGGATTTATTGACTTCATCTCCTATCTTCACTTTGCCCAAGGAAGGCATGGGTTTCACCATCTTTTATGATGTTTTAGGTGTTGGTTAGGTATTGTGTTGATGTAGGAGGGTAAGGTTATGGCGTGTTCTTCCCGTCAGTTGAAGCCCCATGAGAGAAATTACCCTATCCATGATTTAGAATTTTGCGCGGTTGTTTTTGCTTTGAACTTATGGAGGCACTTTTTTGTATGGAGTCCATTGTGATATTTTCTTGTATCATCTTAGCCTTAAGTACTTCTTCACCCAGTGAGATATTTATATGAGGTAGCGTTATTGTCTTGAGTTGCTTAAGGATTATGACTTGACTATTCTCTATCATCCAGGCAAGGATAATGTGGTTGCGAATACCTTGAGCCAGAAGTCGACTAGCACGGGTAGCTTAGAACATATTTTGACCCAAGAGAGGCCTTTTTCCTTACAAGTTCAGTCTTTAGCTAATCGGGTGGTTAGGATTGATATTTTAACATCGATGTATTTTATCATTTGTGAAGGCTAAGACCTGTTTGATGGAGAAGATTCGAGCTCACCTATTTAATGATGTTAGATTGTGATCGATTCGAGATAAAGTGTTGAGTGGCGAGTCTAAGCAAGCCTCACTTGATTTGGATGGTGTTTTACAAATTAGAGGCTGAGTTTGCATTCCAAGAGTAGGCGATTTGATTTTGATTTTGATTTTGATTTTGGAGATGGCTCATTGTTCCAGGTATCCCATCCATCCGGGAGTAACTAATATGTATCATGACTTGGGGAAGCATTACTAGTGGGGAGGTATGAGGAAGGATGCAGTATATTTTATAGCTCGTTGCCTTTTTTTGCCAGCACGTAAAGGTCAAGCATTTGTAACCTGGTGGATTGCTTTAGATATTACCCATTCTCGAGTGGAAGTGGGAAAAAATCACTATGGATTTTGTGATCGGGTTGCCTCGCACTTTCTATGGATCTGATAGTGTTTGGGTCATCATAGATCGATTGACCAAGTATGTGCATTTCCTTCCTATGCAAGTCTCTTTCAGTGTTAAGAGGTTGGCACATATGTATATTCATGAAATTATGCGACTATATGGTGTACGGGTGTCTATCATTTTAGATTAAAGTTCAGTGTTCACTTCTCACTTTCAAAAGACTTTTCAGGATGAGTTGGGTATGCGGGTTGACCTTAGCATAGCATTTCACCCTAGACTAATGGTCAGTTAGAGTAGACTATCCAGGTTTTGGAGGCTATGCTCTGCGCATGTGTGATGGATTTTGGTAGCCAATGGGAGTAGCATTTGGCTTTAGCAGAGTTTGTCTATAATAATAGCTAACATTCTATAATCGATATGGATTCTTTTGAGGCTTTATATGGTAGGCATTTTCACTCTCCAGTGGGTTGGTTTGATTTTGTTGAGATTAGACCTCGAGGTACAGACTTGCTTCGTATGTCCTTAGATAGATTTTGGATCATTCAGGATAGGCTTCGTATAGCCTAGAGTAGGAACAAGTTCTACGCGAATCATAGACTTCGTGCCTTGAGATTAGATGTTGGTGATCATGTTTTCCTTTGAGTTTCACCCATGAAGGGTAAGATGAGGTATGGGATAAGGGGCAATCTTAGGCCCAGGTATATTGGTCCATTTGAGATCCTTCAGACTATTGGTGATTTGGCTTACGAGTTAACTTTGCCCTCAGTTTTATCAAGTATTAATCCAGTTGTTCATGTTTTTGTGCTTTGCCATTACATTCCAGATGAGTCTCATCTCATTCGTTAGGAATTTAGTTAGATGAGCAGTTGTATTTCGTTGAGTGGTCGGTCTCCATTTTGGCTAGAGGCGTTAGACGGTTGCATTCTAGAGTTATCCCTGTAGTTAAGGTCTAGTGGAGACATCAACCTATAAATGAGGATACTTGCGGGTTCGAGTCTAATATATGTAGTTCTTATCCCCCATCCCTCTGTTGATTCACGAATTTCTTTTGCATTTAGTTCGAGGACGAACTAGATTTTTAGTAGTGGATGATGTAGTGACCTGCATTTTGATGAAATATATGAAAAATGTGTTTTTTTGTGATTTGACTTGTTACCCCTTTCTGTAGTTGCATTATGGTATTTCTAGAGTGTGGTGTTGATTGGCATGAATCCCAATGCATGGTGCCATTTATGCGATAGTATGATTTTGGTGGGCTTGAGAGCCTTATTATGGACTTTTGTGGTTATCTTTTGATTCGTGCAATGGATGGCAAAATGGACTGTGCCAGCAAATTCAAAATATTGATTTTAGGATGGTTACATGTTTGGTGTGATTTTATGACATTTAAATCTCATTTTGACCCACGATTTAGAAAGTTGTGATTTTGGGTTTCGGGAGTCAACTTTCTGAAAAATCACATTTTTAAAAAAAAATTGATATCACCATTGAGTCCAGAGCATCGAATTTGATAGATTTGCATAGTTCGTTTGTGTTCGTGGAATTTTGGATTAATCTCGAGGGGCCTGCAGGAACTTGGATTGAAATAAATCCCCAGCTGGTGTACCTATTTTCTGGTGTACCCGTGATCGCGAACTAAGTGTCGCGATCACAACTGGGCCAGCAGAGGTGATGATGTGATCGTGACCTTTGTCCACGATCGCTACACCTCTGTCTGTCAGGGTACTGTGATCGCGACCCGAGATCTGCAATTGCGGAGCCTAGGTATATATATATCAGGTTTCGGTATTTTCACCATTTTTGAGACTTGGAGCTTAGGGTTTAGTGGTTTTGAGAAAATTGGCATATAAAACATGTAAAAATTCATGGATAGATGAAAATAATAAGTGGATATTGGCTAAGTGGTTGTGGAAATATATCATTATGGTTGGTTGTGGAAATACATCATGTGGTTGGTTGTGGAAATACTCATTATGATTAATTGTGAGTCTTACATCCTCATATCATACTCATTCATGAAATAATGGTACCACTGTGGAAATATTGAGAAATACTGGTAACATCTTTTCATAAAACCCTCCCCGAGGAATGTGTCAGAAAGGAGACATTATGACATCTTATAAAACCCTTCCCAAGGGATGTGTCGGGGAGGAGATATGATATATGGATTGTATATGAGTTTACAAACCCCTCATGGGTCCTGTACCAGAAGCTTTAGCTCCGTAGGTGTATAAGGAGATTGTACAACAGTCTCGGAGGTAGTGAGACAACCTCGTACATCATCATCATCATCATTCTTATTGTATTTACTTCATTATGTTTGTGATACAATTGTATATGTTGTTTTGACTTGTTATCTATCTATTGTTCTATCTTTCTTTACTTATATGTAATGTTCTCGTATATGTTGTTCTCCTTTACTTTTCTTATATGTGATATAATAGTATACTTGTATTGCTTTAGGGTGCTTGCTGTATTATAAGTGGATATTATAGAACTGTTAGTGCAAGCGGTGTGGACTTCTGTTATGAGATATTTTCATATTGCAGGTGACGTGCCCTTAGGGTGTATTTTATATGTTTTACTATCCACTTTGCTCGATCGGCCTATGTTATTGGTTGAGTACAAGTGGATCTCAATCACGCCTACTACGCCCTTTTGGTACAGGTCCTAGTTCGAATGCACCCCGGCTTGGTTGATTCGAGCGACTGACAGCACACGCGCAAATATACGTGGTCTTATCAAGTAGTAAAGTGGCCTTCAAGAAGCCAAGTATCGATCCCACATAGACTTGATTTAGCAATGATTCGATTTCAGTTCACAGTGAAGATTAATTCGATACAATAGTAACCAAAAAGATTTTGAAATTTGTAAATTGTAGAGAAGTAAAAAAATGCGAAAATTACAGATCTTGAAACAATCAATAGGAGAAAATCCAGGGTTAAAGCACTTAGAACAAACATACTATGTATTTAATTTCATTCATTAACTTGCTTATCTTGGTTGTTGATTCGTAGGGTTAATTGCATGACCATAGTCTCCGGACCTCTAATTCTTTACCTAAATTGAACCTTACAACTACATCGTTGAGCGGTGATGTAATAGTCCACTTAAGCTCTTTAAGTTATTATCCTACGTTTGAATTAAGTAAGGCATCTAAGTACATCCCTGTCCTAGACACTTATTTGAATTCCTTATTACATAAAAGAATACAAACCAAACTTTGTTTATTCCCATATTCTATCTCCCTATTCCCTCTCTCGAGTTCACAAGGTTGACAATAGATATATTCTAAGGGATGTGAATCCTTATAATAGTTATAATAAAGAATAAACAAACACCCAATAATGATAAGCAAATCCAAGGAAATTAATCCATAACAATAGTACTCATGTTCTTGGCTTTAACTTCAGAAAGAAGGTGCTTAACCGATAGTATTCATAATCACAATCCAAATAATTGAATACACATTATGATATAATTAAAATCTAAAGAAAAAAATTAAAAACCTAATAAAGTGCAGCAGCTCCACAAATATTGTCCAAACTGAGTCCACCGTCACCAACAATTGTCCCTTTGTGCAATGTAATATATATAATATATATAGTGGACTTGTACCTAATCCATGTTGGATTCTTAAGACAAGATGGAATGCGATTCAATATATTCCCACAATATTCCCTCAAGATTCCTTAATAATGCGTGCCATGTCCTTGTATTAATAATAAAATAAACTCAAAGCATGGGGTAATTGGGAATTTGCCAAAAATTTGGACGGTGAAATACTGCATGCGACGCACGCTTGGCTACCCTGAAATAGAGGGTACAACGCACGCATATAACACTCTGCTACTGTAATTGCATCTCCAAATATTTTCTAAGTCAAGATATTACTGTAATGGACCATGTGACGTATGCATATCACGCGCGCACACTGGAAGTTGCGTCCAAAATTTTGGTTAAGTCTTTATCGTCCTATCTTTCATTCCTTGTATTGTGGTGTATTTTTCATGGATTTTCAGCCTTTATGTCATCATTATATCGCCTTATTCAGCTCACAAATCTTCCAATATAATCACACACCACGAATTAGAGATCATAACAACACAATATCCATGACGATGAATCAAAACACAAGCTAAGACTAGGCTAATTCGCAATGATCTTCAACTTTATGTTTTGACTCTTGACTTACTTAAATTAAACTTTGTATCTTACAAATATGTTATTCCAGTCATAATTATAGATTTAAATCATTTGGAACAAATTAAACACATTAGAATCAAACGAAATCAACTAGACACACAACTAGCTCAAGCTAGTAAAACTAGTTTTCCGGGTTGAACTCTAAAAGTACAAACTTATTTGGAAAACAATTTGAACATTATAATAACGTCCTTGTACACTTAAATGTTTATTTATATTAATATTAACACGTTAAGCTCACAAATTTCTCTCAAAACAAGGATAAATAAGCTAGAATATTAACAATGGAGTGCATAAATACACCCAACATCAGCGACTATTGGAGCTTTCAAGGTAGTGGTTGATTCCAGGCATCTAAAGTCACTTCTATCCAATCTATGTTAGACTATTTCTTAATTGTATTTCAGAGACAGGGTTGTATACCCTTGGTTGTATCCTATTCTGGTTGTCCTTGTATTGGATTCTCGAATTATATTAGCCGTTTTTATACTATTGACACCAGGTTTTGGGAATGTATGATATTTTGGTTTAATTCTTCCCATTTTTGTGATATTTTAGGGTTTGGCTTCATTCTAGAAGCCTTACCTTAGGGTTATTATTGTTTTTTTCCCTTTTGTATCAATTTGGGTAATAGGCTTACTTGTCAAAGTTCATCACAACAAGTGCCAGCATGACCCCTTACTTTTGGATCGTAACATGTTTTTGATAGACCCTTGACTCAAGTAAAAGCAATATAAAACAGTGTATAGAAAATAACGGGAAATAAAGAATCCAGGACAAAAATGCTAAAGAAAACCTGGCAAAGCATAGTTCAAAAATAATATGATAATTGGCGTCCAAGAAACATCTAACAATAACAGAAGTGGAATAACAAGAAACTAGTATAAAAATACTACAACAACTAGAATGGAAGAATAATTTAGACAGCTATCAACTGCCAAACTAACCCTCTAACCTAATTAATACCCTCGATAATCTCTCATTTAAGGTTATGTCCTAGTTGCGTCATGTAATCAAAGAAAAGAAGAAAAAAACTCAAGTGTCGTAACTACATAAGATGACCAGTTTCTAATAAGAGTACACCATGTGATCTTGGCATATAATACTGAAGGAATTCATAATCAATATATATATAAAGGAAGGTTAGAAATTTGTTGATGTGACATACTTCTAAGGTCACCATTTACATTTTATTTTTTTCTCCATTTTTTGAATGTTAAAAAACAAAATCATCTCATTTAATGAATGATGAATTCATTTTAAGTGAATTAATTATGATAATGTCACGTTCGGTCTACTATATTGATCTTGCTTTTTTCAATTCCTAATGTTACAATTTCTCTGTCATGCCTTTCACATTCTATGTACGAGTGTTTCCATATAAATTTGAACATGAGAGTGTTTTCATGTATGATGTAAGTATTTTTAATATAATTTCAGAAAGAATTGAGTAATTATTGAGTTGTAATTTTCTAATGTTATATTTTCTTTACAGATGTATGCTTTAATATTTTTATCACTCTCACAGGCAATTCTCAACATCAACAACAAGTAAAATTTCATAAGTGAGGTATGAAAAGAATTGTGGAGATATTATAATTTTTTTAATGTTATATTTTCATTACAAATGTATGGTTAAATAGTTTTGTCACTCTCACAGGAAATTCTCAACATCAACAATACAATCTATGAAATTCTACAAGTGGGATATGAAAAGGATGGTGAAGCTATTAGAACAAGCAATTCTCAAGGTAAGCAAATATATCTTCATTTTGTGTTTTTGACTTAAGTTTGAAAAACTTAATAATTACACAGACAAAATTTTAAATACATATTTTTCTTCTATATTGTGATCAAATCTATATATAATATAAAGGAAGGTCATAGAGGAGGTGATGTGGCACCTCTCTATGGCCTCCATTCATATTTTTCTTTTATCTTCTTTTTTGGATTTTTTTCTAATTTTTCTTTATTATTTTATTTTAAAAAAATCATCTCCATAACTCACACATTTACACCTTCATAAATTCTAATATTAAGTAATAGTAGTAATATTCATAACTCTCCAACCTTTCATGTTCATAACCCCTATTCATAACTCTCATCATGTTCATAACCCCTCTATTATTGCATTAAAAATTACTCTCAATTGTATGCCAATGTAAGAGCCTTAAGAAATCTGAGAAGAGAAATTATGAGGATTCAATCTCTTTCAAGAAGTTTCTCATATATGTAGTCTATAATTTTAGTATTACTTTGTTGGAGTACTATAAGGCTTTGTTGGAGTAATTTTCTTCTAGGCTATATTGGAGTAACTTTCTTCTAGGCTATATGTTGGAGCAACTTTCTTTAACTTTTTGTAGTTTATAATTAGTAGATTATTTGTAGTCTTGTATTTGTTCTTTTTCTAAGAACTATCATTGTAGATACTTTTGTTGTAGATGATGATGAAGATTAACGCTATGAATTATTTTTTTTGTCCTCAACTCATTATGGCTATGAGACATACCATATAACAGTACGATATGCATTATTTTTCTTATCCTCAACTCATTATGGCTATGAGACATACCATATAACAGTAAAATTATGAGGTAAGGAAATTAAAAAGAATCTTACTCGAGATACACTTTAAATTGCAACGTCATTTTAGTTTTTTTTATTATTAATTTATAAAATTACAAGTTTTTTGTCAATAATTTTTTCCCCTTTCATGCTACCAATTTTATCTCTTTTGCTCTTAAGATCGGTCCAACATACAAATATAATAGATTATTGAGATGATAATGCTCTGATTATCTCTATTTAAAAAAATATAAATTATTTATATGTATGATGCATTTCATTCATACAAATTGATCCCTGCTCAGATGCCTCTTTCCTCTTCAACTTATAATTATAGCATTTCGTAAAAAAAAATATTTGTTTAGTTAACTATTCTTGTATTTTTTTTCTTGTGTTTTTGTCGATAAAGTTCACTTTTTTTTATGTCAAGATTATTTTTCTAACTAGAAGTAGGGGAAGGAAGTCAATGCATACATGTGTGTTGCTTAAGGAAGTATGCATTTATCTTTTCGCAATCATGTAAATTAACTTAATAAACCTATTGATAAAATAGGGTACTATAAAATTAGTTTGTAATTTTGTATTATATTTCATTCATAAGGAAGTGTTCATTGTCATGTTAAAATACATAAGAAAATGTATTAAGAGGGGACAACCCAGTGCATAAGATCCCATGGGAGGGACGAGTGATTCGAGAAAAGACTAGAGCACAAGACTCTAGTATACACAATCTTACCTTGTTATGTAAAATTAATCCATGTAACATAAATTGTAATTTTCCTATATACTATATTTCAATTCATACAAAAATGTTTACTGCTATGTAAAATTATTGTTGTCCTCAAGCTTTTTACATTTTTATAGATTATTATTGCATTCTATTGATCTGATCCTTTCGAATATATATATATATAAGAGTTGAGACAAAGAAAATATTCTAAATCTTTAATTATATTCACTATACAAAGAGAGTAAATATATGTTGAAGGAAGGTGCTCTTACGGTGGAGCTTTGGACTCTTCAACTAAACTGAGTTGTTTGAGTTGTACATCGTTGATGGGCTATTGTATCCTAGAAGGGACAAGTCACAAGATATACTGTTGGATCGGTGTAGATTGTGTAGCAGTGGGATTGAATCTCCTTAAATAAAATGAGATATTCGCGCCTCAGCCAAGAAGAAGATTATTTTATTTTCTTCACTTTTGTTCATTTTATTTTCAATTGGAATCATTTATTGTAATTTGTGGTATATTACACCAACAATTTTAAGGAGATTCATGTTTTGTTATAGTTTAAAAAAAATATGGACATCAAGATGGAGATCTCAACATCACTAGTCTCTTCAAGAGATAAAAGGGAAGAGATGAAAGGTAAAGCATTTTCTACTTCCTCAACTCAAGCGACGAAAAGGTAAAAACTTTTCTACTTGTTGTGGAAGAAAGGTAAAAAAATCTTCTACCAATATTTTTAATGAAAATAATGATACTACTTTTCATGATCATAAAGTGGTATTCAAAATCTTGAAATAGTGGGGGCTAACGAAATGAGAAAAAATCACCACAAAATTATGGCATTTGCACTTTTGAGAATGAGTTAAAAAAGTGTATAAGTGCATAATTATTGTTGGAGTAAATCACATGTCACTATTAATTTGTATATGACTTGATGTCTTTATATTTGGCTCTAACATGTTTTCAAGGAAAGAACGGAAAAGGCTCAAAAATACCCCTGAACTATCTGAAATAGCTCAAAAATAACCCTCGTTAGATTTTTGGCTCAAAAATATCCCTCCATTAAATATTTGTCTCAAAAATACCCCTCCCTCTAACGAAATTTGGAAAAGGATCAAAAATACCCTTGAACTATCTGAAATGACTCAAAAATACCCCTTTGTTAAATTTGGCTCAAAAATACCCCTCCTTTTAACGAAATTTCACCAAACATGCCACCTAGATAAAAAAAAAAAACTACGTGACTATGCCACATTACCATCCACATGTAAAATGTTAGTATTTTTTAATTATATGAAATTCCTTTCTTCTTTATTTTTATTTTTATTTTTATTTAAAAACGTCAGTGAAACGGACAAAACTTACACAGCCTTTTTAATTTGTAATCAAAGTAGACAAACGGTGGTTACATAATATTTTTTTTGAAAAAATTTATTAAATGTAACATCGTTATTATCAAATTCCTTTGATCGTCTAAAAAATAAGTTTTTTCCTGTTAATAGGTTTAAAAGTGTGGAACCCAACAAAAGAGTCTTATTAAACTGATAAACCCATTAATTATTAGGTCAGTATAAAAGTTAAAATTAAAATTTACTCATAAAAGTAACAAATTTCAAACTAAACTTCAAATTAGTTACTCAAAAGATGTGTTTGACTTTGCTAGCTTTCACTCAAAATGCTTATGTTAAAATGATTAAATAAATACCTCCTCTAATCTAAAATTAATGAATCTTCGAATGTGGCACACATCTTCAAAAAGTTAATGAATGACATAATTAAAGAATAATTTATCAATATTAAGTATCATTTTACTTCTTTTCAAACTTGTTCTAAAAATAATAAGATTATTCATCAAAACTGAATTTAGAAAAATGAATTCATTTTGAATGATTAAACAAGTGTTAAAAGGAATTCATTTATTTTGAAAAAGAATTTGCATGTAGTAAATTCAACTCAATTATTAGTACATCAACATTTGCTAGGTTAAAAGTTAAAATTCTAGCTCCTCCTCTGAGTCAACATCAGACCAAGATCAAGCCGTCCCTCATCCCAAATGATAATAACAAGATGAAATTTAAAACTTTTAAAACACTAATGAAAAGGTGAAATCTAGAACTTTTAAAACACTAATGAAGTAATTAACAAAAGATTGGTTTTTTGGTTTTTCCGTTTCACCGCTTTGCAAAAAAATAAAAATAAAAATAAAGAAGAAAGGAATGTCATATAATTAAAAAATACTAATATTTTACATGTGGATGGTAATGTGGCATAGTCACGTGGTTTTTTTTTATCTAGGTGGCATGGTTGGTGGAATTTCGTTAAAGGGAAGGATATTTTTTAGCCAAATATTTAACAGAGGGGTATTTTTAAGCCATTTCAGATAGTTCATGGGTATTTTTGATCCTTTTCCGAATTTCATTAGAGAGAGGGATATTTTTTAGCCAAATATTTAACAGAGGGGTATTTTGAGCCAAAAATCTAACGAGGGGCATTTTTGAGCTATTTCAGATAGTTCAGGGGTATTTTTGAACCTTTTTAAAAAATGTTGAGTAGCCTTTTGATATTAAATATTTGAGAGATAAATTTTATTCTTAGAATGAAAAATACCTAAATTATGTGATGAACTTTTCCTTGACATGTCACATTATGGTAAAAAAAATTGTAAAATATATTTTATTGATTGTATGAGTCATGCAACTCCTTTTGATTCAAATATGTGAAAGTGGTATGGAAAAAAGAGTTTACTAGCCTAATGAAATATGAGATATGTGGCTAGTTGCACTTGACCTGAAACTGTGTAAAATCACTTAAGCAGGTTGTACAAGCAAATCAAGTATATTTATTTGAAAAGAAAAAAGTTGTCGCTTGTTTTTATTAAATAATTTTTTTTGTACTTCAAAGTACTTGGAAAATGAAAAAAACACTTAGCGCTATTTGTTAAAATAAAAAAAAATAAAGTTTCATTTGTTAACTCTAATATGGAGGTTGATCTAATTATTTTAGTCTCAACTAGTGAAAAAGTGAATTGACCAATCACTTTATTTTGAGAAATTGATTTCTCCAATTTTGATTTATTGTGATGGCATCAAAAATTTTTAGTAGAGTACAAATCATTATTATAATGATAAATTCAGACCATAAGAAGAAAAACACAATATTGTGAGATCATATTGATCAATGGTATACCAATATTAATTGTGTTAACTTTGTGATAATCTTGCAAATTCAAAACTAAGGCCTTAGCAAGAAAATGGTCTGAATCACATCGAGAGGGAGTAAGGAAGCCTATAAAAAAATGATGAGGAAACCCAACCTGGGGACTAGAGATCCTATAACCAGGTTCAATGGGAAGAACGAATCATATGATAACTTGGTGTGAGATGTACTATTGTTTAATCCTTCCTATGATGTGAATGCATTTTGTTCCTGTAATAATTTTTAAAGGTTGAGTCGAAGAACTCTTAATGAAATTTTTTATCTCGTATGAGTGAGGTGTCAATATTACAGGACCGTCCATGACAGATTTCACCTATGTGAGTGTGGAAGTAGGCCATTTCCTATGAGAATGGAGATTATTCTCAAAAATGTTCATGAAAAATCGGGATAGCACATGGCCGTAATGTGTTGGCTATTAAAGCTTATGTCAACACCTTGACTATTGTGTGTAGGCAGTAATACTTCATTTCCCTTAAGCAGTCATAGTTCAAGTCTGAGACCACTACTGACTTTGGAGTAAAGGTTATTGTTTTACTAAGTGAAGGTTCAATGCAGAGCACACCTTCATTATGCATAATAGTCTACCTTCAACTAAATTGGTGAACTCTCATAATTTAATATTAAAATGAGTGGGGAAATGTTGGTGTATATGCATTTTATTATTAAATTAATATATTAAGTGCATATGTTAGTGGGTATAAATTGTGTATTATGAGTATTATTATTTACATTTGTTAGTGGGAGAATGTGGTCATGAGTTTCTTGAAACTCTTATAACCACTAAGTCTTTATTTTCCCATTATACTATGTAATTATGTTTGTAACTCATATTGTCATTAGTTCTTATAACTCTCATGGCTATTAGTTCTTGTAACTCATATGTCCATTAGTTCTTGTAACTTATGTAACATCAAAACTATTCATCTACCCACATTACTATTCCTCATTCATCCTATTCAATACATGGAAGAATTCACCACCTATAAATAATGGTGTTACTTCCTTTTATGTATAGAAAAAAAAAATGTGAAGTGAAAGAGAGAGTTGAGACATAGAAAATGTTCTAAATCTTCAACTATACTCATTATACAAAAAAGAGTAAATATATTAATGAAAGAGAGAGGTGAGACAAAGAAAATATTCTAAGTCTTTAACTATATTCACTATATAAAGAGAGTAAATATATGTTGAAGGACAGTGCTCTTATGGCGGAGCTTTGGACTCTTCAACTAATTCAGAGTTGTTTGAGTTGTACATTGTTAATGGGTTGTTGTATCCTGGAGGGGACAAGTCATGAGATATACTGCTGGATCGGTGTAGATTATGCCGCAGTGGGCTTGAATCTCCTTAAAGAAAATGAGATATCTGCGCCTCAGCCAAGAAGAAGATTATTTTATTTTCTTCACTTCTGTTCATTTTATTTTTAACTATAATCATTTATTGTAATTTGTGGTATATTACACCAACAATATATATATATATATATATATACACAAAAAAAAAAGTTATTTGCCTCTTTCTATTTGTTTTCTTCCTTCTTCTCTAAACCTTAAATCTTGAATTTGTTAAGCAGAGTTTTTTTTTTATTTGGTACTAACTTTGAAAATGATTGAAAAATTTATCAATTTTTTTATCATAATTAGATTTATTTTAAGGACAGCGTGAAGCGCGGATCAATTCACTAGTGATTTAATAACCTAACTCAAAAGAGGAAAGGATTTTTATTAAAAGATTTCAGAGGTGGAACTATTAAACAAGTGATTTAATATCTTTCATGGTATTTTATAGAATCTATATATATTATAAAGCTAAACATTAGAAAAAATAATGTAACACATCTCTTTGGCCAAAAATCCTTTTTTTCCTTCATTTGTTTGCCTTTTTCTTCATTTTTTTCAAGCTATGTGACATGTTAAAAAAGAAAAGAAAAAACCTCAAGAGTCACTTCTTTCAACTCGCTTAATTATTTTTTTAATTATATAAAATATATGTTGTACGTTGAACATTCTATAACATTTTGCCAGTTTCTTTTCTTCGCTTTCTGTCTAATTTTATTGATAACAAATCTGTATAACTTAATGTACAATTTCTTAATTGCGAATTTTATATCTATAAGGACATTGAATAATTTTTATGACAATAGATAATATAACTAAATGTGAAAATGAAAGCAGGGATCGGACCCTTCAAAAAAAGAAAAAGTTTCTTCTTACAAATTCAATCCACTTGATAATTCTAGTCAATAACCTACTGTTGCATTGTCTCTTTCAATATGTGATACATATACTTTGTTCATCATATTAATGTGTGTGTCTTTTTAGAAAAAAAATTATTGGTTGTGATAATATTTAGGTGTTTGGCCTCACCTTAAAGCTTAATTAAGCATATGTTGGCTTTTCTAATGTTGAATACAATGTTTCTTTTGAGAGCAATAGCTGAGTATAGAAGCTTATTTTTACGTCTAATTTGAGAATGTTATTGCAAACACTATTTCAGAGTATATGTCATCCACAAAAATAAAAAAGTCATAGGTATATATCTATTATATATTTTATCACGTTACTCTCATAAAATTGTGTTTATAAAGTGTTTGTATTCTGAATATGCATAAAATCTTTTTTTGGTTAAGCTTGTGAAATTGTTAATACATTTCTACAGATGTATTACGTAGTTGAATTTTATGATTTAACATTCGGATAGAGAGGTATATATGATTGGGTTCCTCTTGGTGCTATCCTTTTTTGGGGGATTATCTTTGTTATCTTAATGTATATATCAAAATAAATATTCATGCACTCTAATAAAAATTCTATTGTGCATTTCATTAATTTCTTGCGAAAATCTGAAAATATATTATCAAATAGGTGTATTGATTGTACTTGTAGATATGTATATGTATGTGTATATGTGTAAAAGGGTTTGAGTAAGAATTTTTTAAAATCAAAATGTCTTAAATAGAACGGAGAGTGAAATAATGACATTTACTTCTTGCATTTTGAAAAATGATGAACTACAAATTTGTTTTGAAATAGTGCAAGTTTTATGAATGAATAGCTCATTTTTGGTTTTTAAAATTTTTTTGGTTATTTGTTATTTTGTCTTCTTAAAATGAAGATCCATTATAAAAATATTAATTACGCATGTTAGAAACAAAATTATGTGTTGAACATAACAAGTTTTTAAGTGGTATTTTTTCATTTTTATTTGATATTTTAAAAGTTATATTTCTCTTTTTTTTTTCTTTTATTATATAGGAGTATCTTATTTTGCAAATCTAATTCACTAAAGAAGAAGCGGAATAGAAGGATGTTATAAAAAATTTGTAAGAATATTAAATTAAACCATGTGAAATTTTTCTATTTATTATTTATAAAATAATTATTGTATCATAAGATTACAAAATTATTATAATAATATGTATAAAAACTATAAGTTATTTTGGATTTTTAATTTAGTTCTTTTATGAGATATAACAATTATTTTAATATTAAATATTTAATTATGATAATATCATTTCGTCGGTAAGATACATATTATGTTTTGACAAATAACACAATAAGGTATAAAAGTCAATAGTTAAGCGACAAGAGAACTTAAAAAAAAAAAAAGCAAATAACGTTGAAAATATTATGATATCGAGGAACAATTAATAACATTATGGTTGAAAATGGTTATTATGGTTGAAAATGTAAACAAATGAATATTTTTATTATAAGAATATAGCAATACATATTTAATTATATTAATAATATGTAAGAAAATTAAGTTATTTTGGATTTTAAATTCAGTTCTGTTATGAGATATAACATTTATCTTAATATTGAATATTTAATTATGATAATATCATTTTGTTGATAAGGTACAAATTATTTTTTGGCAAATAGCACAAGAAGGTACAAAAATCAATAGTTAAGTGACAAGAGGACTAAGAAAAAAAAAGCAAACAACCTTGAAAATATTATGATATCTAGGAACAACTAATAACATTCCGGTTGAAAGTGTAAACAAATGAATTTTTTTATTATAAAAATATAACAATCCATATTTGATTATATTTCTTTAACAACCGTGCGAAGCGTGGACATATTCACTAGTTTCAAATGCCACAACCTAGCAACATTGAGAAAAAGAAAGTATCACTTTTCAAGTTCACAAGTTATGTAAACAATCATTTCCTACTGAAGTGTGCATCAACTACCGAACTAACCCTCTAACCTAATACATACCCTTCATAATATCCTATCTAAGAGTGTGTCCTAGTTGTGTTATGTCATTAGTAAAAAGGAATAAAAAAACTCAAGTGTTGTAACAACATGAGACCACCAGTTTCTTATAAGAGTATACCATGCGATCTTGGCATATAATATTGAGGAAATTCATAATTTTGAATACCATAACCTAGCAACATGGAGAAAAAAGAAGTGTACTTTTCAAGTTCACCAGTTATGTAAATAATTATTTTCTACTGAAGTGCATATTTTAATATTAAGACAAAACACATTGATAACCCTCTTAGCTAGTATTCTCATGTGTCATTTTCACACATTTTGCTCACATGTTAAAGTGAGTGTATCAGATTCATTTGAGGAGGTGGGAAGCTTATTTAGTTTATTTTATTTTATTTTTTTCTTTTTCTTCCACATTTTTTCTTGCCATTATTTTTCAAGATTAAAACTCAAACATGTTCATCAATGATCTCTCAATTGGTAGCCAAATTGAAAGAAAATGAATTTCTTTGATCGAAATTCATCTGCATTTTATTTTTAGCTCACAAAGAAAAGAGTAATTTATTCAAAAATAGGATCACACCCAATTCATACTCAAAAATTGAATCATCTGAAAAATCTAATTTTTAAAAAAATTAGAGGAATTATACTCAAAAATTGAATCATACCCAAATGGGTTTCCTTAAAAGAAATTAATCTACTATTACAAAATTGTCAAAGAAAAAACACAATCTTTTATTCGAAAACTTACAATTTTTCGATCCTTCTTCATACCAAATTTTGCTTTTAAAAAGAAACCTCTCTGCTAGTATTTTTCAAGCTTCTTCATGTGTTTTGGGTAAAAAATATTGAAGAAAGGTGGACTAATATCTATAATTCTTCAGCTTTTTAGTTGTAGTCTTTTTTTTTAATTGTAAGTTTTGAGTTATTATTAGAAGTGATTTGAAAAAAAAAACTTTGAATAAGTCGTTTGGGGTATTATGGAGAAGACAGCGTCGGGCTGTGGTGGGGGTGGCTTCAGCAAATAATAAAGTCTTGAGGTGTGTTGTAGAAGACAGTTGGATGGGGGGTGAAAATGTTATTTTTTAAGTAACCTTGAAATTAATTATGTGGAAAAAATGACAGGTGTTATCTATTCAGTAGTGGGATTTTAAAAAATATGTATTTTTATTTATTATTTTTTTGCTGAAAATTAGTTTCCTTTTTATTTTTTATTTTAATTTATTTTAAAATTATTATGTTACACTCAAATGTAACATGTCCTTTTTTAATTAGTCATTATGACATGTCATTCGCGAGTGTATTATATTTTCTCTGTAATTTTAGTTGATTGCGGAAAAGGCGTCAAAATGACACAACTTAACACTAATTAAGGTGTTTAAAATGAACAATGACTAGTTGAGATTTCAAAATAAAAGTTCATGTCAAGTTTAGGAGATTGCCAATGCGTTTGACCTAATATTAACAAAGAATTGCAAGTTAAATAGTAAGTTATTTCATTTTAGAAACCGAATCGATTTTCATTTGCATGTCATCACGTAAATTAACTTTTGAGATTCATTAAAATTTTAAGCTCAAGATGCGACTCTTATTATAAATTAATATACTAGTAGTTTATTTTCATCTAAATCACGGCTTATTATAAATTAAAGAGTAAATTATCAGAAACATGCCTACATCATTTTTTATTTGAATTTTATACTCAACCTATCACTCATTATTTGAGAAACACACCTCAAGTAATATATGATGATGTGCATAATTTACTCTCTCTTTTATTTAAAAAGCCTCGCCACATGACACTCGAAATGGACAAATAGATTCCACCTCAGAAAAAAATAATAAAATGATAACTTAAAATTCAAATAATTAATCTCATATCAGGTGCTTACCATTTAAACTTTTTTTTTTAATATTTCAGTTTTGAAATTTTTCATTTTTGCTATAAAGAACAGCTAAAATCAATTTTTTGAGAAATTTGTCAATGTGCCTATCTCTTGAAGCTACTCTCTTTCAAGAACCTGAAAACAAACTCACAAGATTTTCAAGGTGTTGTTTTTTTCTTTTCACTTTTTTGCGAGGAGATTTTCATTTTTATCATTTAATATTCAATTGGAGTTATTGATGCGCGACAGAGATACACATATAAGAATAAGACATAGGTCTAATTCTATAGAAGATCAATTGCTTTATAAATGTTATGAAATATAAGTAAGAACAAGAATAATAGAGAGAATAGAGAATAACTCTTATTTCTCTTAAGGATTTCTTGAGGGGTTCATTACAATGAAGGAAGATCCCTTTATTTATAGGAAAAAATTAACCTTGTCTCAAAAGTTGGGGTTTCTAACTTTTTCATAAATAGACATTCACTATATATGGTAATACATTTATAACGCTTCCCCTTGAGTATCTAATTGATAGATAATGTGCCTCGTTAAAACCTTATTAGAAAAAAATTCATGAAAAAAAAATCTATTGAAGGAAAAGAGTACATGTTTTTAACAATACGCATATAGACTGCCTCGTTAAAAACCTTACAAGAAAAATTCAGTGGAATAAAACTTCGTAAGGAAAAAAAAGTGCATCGCATATCAACTCCCCTAATGAGAACATCATTGAACCTTTGCATCCTGACTTGTGTACCATCTTCTTGAAAGTTGCAGTTAGAAGAGACTCTGTGAATAAATCAGTCACATTGTTACTTGCACCTTAATATCACCATTCTTTTGGAGTTCATGTGTACAAAAAAAATTTGACGAAATGTGCTTCACTCTATCTCCTTTTATCAATTCTCCCTTAAGTTATACTATGCATGTTGTATTATTTTCATATAAAGTCGTGGGTACTTTGTCACATTTAAAATTATATTTTTCTCGAATGAGATGTATCATGGACTGCAATCACATACTCTAGGTTTGCTTTATGAATAGCTATTATCTCAACATGGTTTGATGGAGTGATTTTGATAGACTACTTTGTAGATCTCCAAGATATGGCAGTACCCCACATATGAACACATATCATGGTTGAGACCGAGCTTTATGCGGGTCAGATAAATATCCAACATCAGCATAACCGACAAGATCGGGATTGCAATCTTTAAAATAAAATAAGCTCATGTGTTTAATCCCATTTTGATGTCTCCTAATAGGAGCAAAACTATATCTTGCTAGCAAATAACCGAAAAGGCAATATCGAGCCTTGTAGTATTAGTAGCAGATAGAATTATATCTTGCTAGCAAATCAACCAAAAAGGCTATGTCAGGCCTTATAGTATTTGCAAGCCTTATAGTATTTGCAAGATACATTAGTGTACAAATTGCACAAAGATATGATACTTCATAACCAATTCAATTTGGTATATTTCTCATTTCAGCAAATAATCTATTTCTTTGGTAAACTCTTCAAGAGTTTCAATAACTTTCAAGTTATAAATTGATGTAATATAAGGATTATAAATAAGTTTTCAAGAAACTTTTATATGCTTCAATTATTTTGAATCCTTAAAAAGTTTTCATATAAATTTTGTCGAGTGACAATATTCAGCATTTCATGTGTGACATCTTCAAGTGTCTGAACTGCAAATCAAATAGGTTTTATGCTTACCAAGATGCATCCTTTCATGTCACTTGATAAATATTTCTACGTCAGCATGCTTAAATAAATATAGAATTCAGATCCTCATAATCTTTTATAATACTGCACTAATATTGTATAAAGATATCATCGATGATATATCATTTTGTATCGATTTACAATGTGACACAACATTTAGAGATCTCATCACTTCATTATTTTCAGGTACCTGAACCTTTCATAAGGTTTCATGAAGTGTTATGTCATAGGCTCTTTAAGAGCCCATTGCTTTCTTATTATGATCATTTGCTCTTTTTTTCAAGGATTATTTTATTTAAAACCGATTGATCTACCATGCTTCATGCATGCAGTAGATTTTGTCCTTTAGGGACATTCAATTTGAAGCATTTACAGTTAAACATGAGATTAATATTGGGTCAGCTCAGCAAATGCTCCAAGCCTTTGAACTTGAATTATTCTTTGAATGAGGATCATATTGATGACAATTTACAACATATTTCTTAGCTGTTTATAGTTCCCCCTCATGTTAGGAAAACTAACATGCATCTTAATTTACTTTAGAGAATTCATCTTTGTACATCATAATATATCCATTGATCAAATACCACACATCAAAACTACTACATGAAATAATTGATTCATGGTCTTGAAATAATTGAGAGGGAGGAATTAATCATAAACTTTAGTCTAATACATACAAGTGCATACAAGTGCTATTGTATGCAATATATTATATTTTAGACCAACACATAAAGTTTTGTTCTCATTAGCAATGGTTCGGCTATTTATCAAAGACATTCAATGACAAACCAACATTATCAAGATGAATTGTCTTGATTACACAATCTGAAAATTATGCTTTTAACTCAATTTCATTGAGAAAACAACTTTATGAATGTCAAAACTTCGGGTTGACAATAAGCTCACATGTGATCATTTTATATCGATGCATCTTAATAGATCATATGACAGGTGAAAGGGTCCATATCTAACATGAGTTGGTCCACAACTTATCATGAGAACAAGAAACATTAAAAGTTCATGAAGAATTTTCTAATTCTTCAATATATGTTTAATACTTAATACGCATATTTTTGGGATGTCGCAATTATTCATGTCAATTTATGAACTTTTATAAACTCCAAGTTTACCATGACATGTGGGTTTACTTTAATAAATTTCATATTTACTACTTTAGAAGTAGATTTTAAAATAACTTTTCTTAATTACTCTGCCTCTTTCGGAGGTAAGTTGTGATTTGTATTGATAAGCTTTTGTAAATATTATCACATTCACTTTAGAAAATGGATCTGTACTTATAATAATCGAAATTCTCATTCCTCGAGAATGGAATATAATTATGCATTAAGCCTATCAAATTTTGATTGCGTATAACCTCTTTCATGATATTGCTACTTCAAGAGCAAATTGAGGCATACATCTAATGTAGAGAATTTTTCTCTAAGATATCTATTCATAATAAGTGTGTGAAAATATTATTATTTTTTATGATTATTATCATATTGTCCCTCCGCGCTATATTCGCATATTTCATCACTTGTCTTCTTTCAAAAAAAATTATGCACAGCTACCACATTCACTTCGAAAAATGAAGCATATTCAATGGGAGATGTTTCATGACTTTTCACCAAAAACATAACTTTTTGCCTTAGCCATCATAATATCATCAATATGGTACATTGAGATTCAAACTCAATATCTTATCCATATAAAGGCGTCTTAAGCATAAATCGATGAGACTTAAACCCAACATCTTCATCATGGTGCATCGGGACTCTAACCCGATGTCTATCCATATGAACATAAGCAACACTAATCTTAATGATGACAGAATTAAGTATATATAACTAAGCTTAACCAATTTTCTTCTATCCATATGTAAAGCAAAGAACATAAACAATTTATATGCATAATTAATTAAAAGTGGTAAGCACAATTAATTTAAAGCAGCAATCAAAGGGAGGAAAAAAATCTTTAGTGGCAGTCAGAAAAATTAGCGCAACTTATTATTATATTATTGCATGCAAACACGTACCAAAGGTTTGCCAATCAATTCACCACCATACTATGACGAGACTAAAGTTAATAGAAAAAGAAAAATAACATAAAAGGACTAACCTTTTTTATAAGAACGTTCATAGTTCGTGGACTAACATTCATTGCAGTTTGTCTATTATTATCGAATTTTTATTTTTCTCGTAAACATGAATCTTTAGGTCAGAGACTCGTGCTAATAATATGTTATGAAATATAAAATAAGAACAAGAAGAATGGAAAGAAAAGAGAGGATAATTCTTATTTTCTTAAGGATTTCTTGAGGGGTTCATCACAATGAAGGAAAATCCCTTTATTTATAGGAGAAAACTAATTGTCTCAAAAGTTGAGGTTTCTAACTTTTCCATAAATAAACATTCATTATACATGATAATACATTTATAACAATAAAGTGATACTTTAGTGATACTTTAACCTTTAAATTTTAACTCACACTAATAATTTATTTAATTTTATTAAGGTGAATTTTGTATCAATGTGAAATGCCATATGGCAAGATTTTTTTAAATCAAAGAGAGTGTAGTACACACGCCATCAAGAGAGTGTAGTAAAAAAAATGTGCGTCTCAAACTAATGAAGGATAATTTAGGTACGAAATTTACACTACCGGTAGTTTAAGTATGAAACTCAAAAAAAAAGAAAATAACTTTAGGTGTGTTTTTCATACTTCACTCTAAACTTTATTTTCATCTGAATCACTCAGAGATGGGTTGAAATGAATCAACCCGATGTTTACTGATTTTTATTGACAACGACAGGACAATCAACTTTTATTGACTTTCAACATATAAACCACACTACGCTCTAAAATGTACAGAACTGCATTCATTATTTTTGACATTTAAAATAGGTACGGTTATATTCGAGACTTTTGTTAAAATTCATATAGAAATTGAACGATTAAGATCACCATTGGAGCAGTTGGTTGACCTAAGAAGGAAGAAGAAGAAGAAACAAATATTATTTCATCAAAAACAGTTCATCCCAAAATACACTGGAACAGTGCTTATATAGAGCACTGTTTTTTTCTAACTAAATCTTAACAAATCTGCTCTATCTAATCTGACTTATGTTAATTACATATTTGCCCTTATACATCAAGTTATCCCTATCTCATTACTCCCCCCTCAAGCTAGAAGGTGCAAAAACATTCAGCACTCCTAGTTTGCCAACCAAACTTCCGTGTTGTGATCTGGACGATCCCTTAGGCAATATATTTGTCAGTTGATCCTTAGAGCTTACATGTTCAGTCCTTATCATCCCATCTTGTATCTTTTGTCTGAAGAAATGAAAGTCAAATCTCTATAGGTTTTGTTCTTTCATGAAACACTATAGGCTACTCTGTTATCACTTAATACTACTATTGGTTCTGCTGTCTCACTCCCCAGTTCCTTTAATAAAGTTTTGATCCATATTACTTCTGAAATTGCACAAGCCATGCTCCTATACTCAAATACTGCTGAACTCCTGGATACTAAACTTTGCTTCTTGGACTTCCATGATAATAAAGTATTACCATGTTTGATTAAGAATCCTAAAATTGACCTTTTAGTGTTTGGACATGATTCTCAATCTGCATCACAGAACACACTCAATTGATTTGATATTTCTTCTAGTGATAAGTATTCCAAGCCCTGGTGCCCTTTTTAGATATCTCATCACTCTAATTGTTGTTTCCCAGTGTGATCTTTTAGGTTGCTGCAAGAATTAACTAAGTGTTTGGACCGAGTATGAAATGTCTGATCTGGTTTATGTCAATACAGCATCCTTCCTATCAGTCTTTGATATTGTTCTTTGTTCTCAGGAGCTTCATCATCAGTCTAATTTGTCAAGCTGTCTAATTCTTGTGTTGTAAGTTTGAGATTTATTTCAAGTGGAGTCCATACTGGTTTAGCATTTCCAAGTCCAAGTCTGACAAGATCTCTAGTGCATATTTTTTTTTTATTGACTAAAATTCCCTTTGCTGATCTAATGAACTCCATTTCAAGGAAACGTTTTAGTTCACCGATATCCTTGGTTTTGAGAACTGTTGCAATGAAGACTTAGTATCTTTTATAAGAGTCAAATTGCTACCGGTCATCAACATACACAAGTATAACCACTATATTTGACCCTTGTATTTTGATAAACAAGGAGTGATCTAGAGAGCTTTGAGTAAAACCAGATTTAAGCCATGCTTCACAATTTGAGATTTCATTGTCTTCTTGCTTTCTTAAGCCCATAACGATTTCACAAGTATACATATTAAACTAGACTCTCCCAGACTAGGAAATCCCTCAGGCAATTGCATATAAACCTCATCATGTAAATCCTCCTTGTAAGAAAACATTATAAATATCTAATTGATTTATAGGTTAGTCACCATGAACAGCAAGAGAAAGAGTTGTTCTTACAGTGGCAATTTTCACAACAGGTGAAAACGTTTCATGAAAATAAGACCTTCCTTCTGATTTTAACCTTTGGCCACTAGCCTATCCTTGAGCCTCTCAACCCCAACATTAGCCTTAAGCTTGACTGTGTATACCCACTTACAACCAATGGAAATCTTACCTTTAGGCAAAGGAACCAAATCCCAGGTGTGATTGTCTAGTAAAACCTAGGTTTCAAAGTGCATGGCTTCAACCCATCTACTATCAACAACAATTTCTTGGTAAAATCCCGGCTCATGTATAGCAGAAAAAACACCAAGATAAGACTGATATGAGGAGGAGATATTAGCATAAGAAACATAGTCATGAAGGGGATAATTAGAAAAATTGGTGGAGGTTTGGGTAATATAATTTGATAGTCAAAGTGGTTGCTTGGTAACCCTGTTGGACCTTCTTTGAGGAGTGATGACAGGTGAAGTAGGTGTACTGGTTAAAGGAGCAGGTTCAGGTAAAGCAGTAGGTGCAATAGGATTAGTAGATGAAACATTCTCAATAAAGACATCCTCAAGAGGACTATTGCCAACCATATCAAAAGTAGTAGAAGAGGAATCAGGCAGTCCTACAGGAAACTGATTCTCATGAAATGCAACATCCCTATTCACAAAGAACTTTTGATATGTTATATCATATCATATGTAACCCTTAGTTACATTGGCATACCTCATAAACATTGCCTTTACTGCTCTAGGAGCACATTTATCAACTCTAGGCAGTGTACTTGCAAAGCACAAACAACCAAGTGTTCTTAAATGAGCAAGATCTGTCTCTTCTTAAAAAAGATTTCATGGGGTGTCTTACCTCCAAGTGTTTGGGATGGTAATCTGTTGGTGATGTACACTGATGTATAATACAATGACCCCAAAACTTAAGGGGACTATGACCCTGAAATCTGAGTGCTTTGGCTAGCTCAAGTAAATATTTGTGCTTCATCTCAGCCACTTCATTTTGTTGAAGGGTCTGAGCACAAGTTTTATAGTGAATGATCCCTAATTTAAAACGTTCGCATGTGAATGCTTACATTCACCTCCATTATCAATTCTCACATCCTTCAATTTAGCATTGAATTGAGTATGAAACATGGCAAAAAACTGTTTAAGGTTCATCAATACATCACATTTAAATTTGAGCAAAAAAAACATGTAATTCTGAAGAAGTCATCAACAACTGTAAGGAAGAATCTATTACCATCAAAAGTTTGTGTTCCATAAGGACCCCATACATCTAAATGTAATAAAGCAAACACCGTAGTTGATTTAGTAGTACTGCTAGAAAAAGAAAATCTGACATGTGCTAAAGGGCATATTTCACAGGTCAAGGGTGATTTGCACTTTTATCCATTATGTAGCAAAACATATCTTTTATTGATCCTATTGAGGCATGCCTAATCTCCTATGCCATAACAAAATGTTTTTTTCCTCACTATGAGCACTGCACACTTTAATACTATCATCATCAACATCATGTGTCCTAGAAGCTTTAGCACGACTCAAAATGTAGAGACCATCAAGCTCCTTACCAATCACCATCAATTTTCCACTAGAAAGGTCCGAGAACAAACAGAACCCAAGGTAATGATACAAAATAGTTGAGCTCTCTAGTTACCTTGGAAACTGATAACAGGTTATATTGAAAATCTGGAACATACAATACATTCTCCAACTTTCTTGAATAAGTGACCATACAATTCCTAGTATGTATTACCAAAGTGATCCCTTCATTTAGTAGATGTATTTTTTATTTTGGTTTGACTCTACTGAATGTGACAATAAATTCAAACTTGAGGCCATATGATTTGTTGCTCCATTGTCAACTATCCATTTCGATTCTTCTATGTTAGCTAAGGGAGTACAAGCAATACCTGACAAACCTGCCATAGTAGCCTTCATAGCTGTGTGTGCAACATTTTTGTCCATCATATGCATGATATATGTATGTTGCTTCCCTGTTAAACACAGTGCCCTTGGTTAATCACCTGTAGTAAACTTGTCAATCATTTGTCCTTTACCTTTACCTATTGGTTGTGCATAGTGATGAGAACCTTCAGCCTGTACATTATACGCAACATTGTTCACATGTCCCTTCTTGTATTTCCAATCAGGTGGGTAACCATGTAACTTGAAGCAATTCACTGCAACATGTCCCTTCAATTTGCAAAAGTCACATCACGGTTCCCAGCTTGGCTTTCCCTTTTGGTAGGGGTGGTGAGAATTTTGTCCACGATTGTAGTGAGATCTATCACCCCTCCCAGCCATCAATTCTTCTAGTTCAGTGCCTTCACAAGTCATAGAAGAACTAGTAGCCATTGAGCACCGACTTTCTCGTTCCATAAGCAAAGCATATGCTTTGTTAATGGTGGGAGTTGGCTCAGTCATTAAAATTTGGCTACGAGCTTGATCGTATGTCTCAGTCAGACCCATTAGAAATTACATTGACTCTTATCGAACAATATGTGCACAAAAATCTCTAGATCTAGGGCAATCACAGGATGGTGGTACAATACTATCAAATTTGTCCCACAAATTGCGTAATTTCGATAAAAAGACAGGGATATTACCATTTCTTTGAACTATAGATGCTATAGCCTTATGTAATTAATAAATGTGCGATGCGTTTACCTTATCAAAGCATTCACGCAGATCATCCCAAACCGCCTTCGCACTCGTAGCATAGACAATTCTAGTGTGCAAATCTAGTGTAACGAAACTCATGATCCATCCCTAAACCACTGCATTACAACGATCCCACTGGTGCCCGAATTCCTGTGCAAAATCCTACAGTTTCCAAGTGCCATCAATTATCCCATGTTTGTTCTTCCCAAGCAATTGGATACGCATTGCCCTGAGTAATTGTCCAATCCTGTTAATTGCATCAGGATCAGCGGAGCTCCCACGGTATCGAAGGGATGTAAGAATAGAGCATGATTATGGTTGAATTTCACTGCTGCCATTGTTGAAGCGCGGAATATCAAGGTCGGAAATCGAACAATTCTAGAAAAAAAAAAACCACTATATGTGGTTGTAAAGCTCTGATTCCTTGTTAAAATTCATATAAAAATTGAACGATTAAGCTCACCATTGGAGCAGTTGGTAGAGCTAAGAAGGGAGAAGAAGACAGAGATATTATTTCATCAAAAACAATTCATCCCAAAATACAATGAAACAGTGCTTATATAGAGCACTGTTTTATTCTGACTCACTCTTAACAAATCTGCTCTACCTAATCTAACCGACTTAAAATAATTACATATTTCCCCTTATACATCTAGTTATCCTCATCTCATTACTTTTGACATACAATTCCATATGACAAGGGAGATAACCTACTACATAAAAGGGTCAGTTGGCTGCTGGGAGTAGGGGGTGGAGATTGGGAGAATGTAGTTTACCATATCAGAAGAAATATCATGCGGGCATACATGAGTTGCAATACAATAAATCCTCAGATTCTTCATTTCAACATAAAGTGAACCTTCAGTATCTAAAATAATAAGTAGAGCTGAATATTCAATGAATAACAACTGAGACGAAACCCAAAAGTCCGAATTTTGAACTCATAAAAGGCGCTATTGGGAACTTAAGGATCATGATCAAACTAAACTAATCTAGTTTGGTTGATGCATTTTCAAATCGGGGCAATCCCCAATCGGCTGGGCTGAACTCAAATAAAGAACTCAAAACCTGATCAGCGACTTGATAATACGAGCTATCCAACCTTGCATCTGGAACCATAACCACTGACCTGTATGCATGCAGTAACATAAAACCCAAGTCAGTAAGTAGATGATACCGCAATCAGAGTTTTTATGCATTCCTATGTCAACTGTATATCTGTACCTTCACTTTTCTCATAAGAACATTAATGCAACGAATGGGGATAAAAGAGACCAAAATGCAACCAAGTGATCTTTATATCAATAGAAATCATAATGCAATTTCAGGACACACTTGGCATATGTTGTTACATCTTACCAGAAGAAGTCCTCATCTACGAACAGAACTTTGGGGATTTTAGTAGCTGAAGCATGTTCTTGGCACTTAATCATGCCTCATAGGACCCAAAACACGTAGCAATAATAGCAAACAAAAATGAGGAAGTTCAAAACTCATGAAAACAGCTAACATTCCAGACTGAACACACCTGAAGAAACTAAGTTAAGGAAAAAATATAGCCTCATAATGGAAAAAGAAGGAAAACTATTCGGAAAAACAACAAGAGAAACACCAATGGAACCACGTTACAAGGACTCTGATGATCACTACTAGCAAGAGATTCAGGTCTGCATATGAAAGGACCCAAACAAGGACTATCGGTTTTCCATCAAAGGCAAAACAATAGTGTTTACATGGGTGTCATAAAGTAACAAACTGAGGCTGTTGAGGACCGAATAATAATATGCATCTTTTGGATTATTGGATGATAATGAAGGGACCGAAGAAGAATATAAATCAGATAGAAAATTGGAACATCAGGGAGTACCTGCAATGTTTATAGGTTGAGAGATTCTTGAAAGTCAAGACAAAACCCCAATTATAGTTAGGAGGAAGAAAAACAAGATCCTGAAGGAGTGCTGTGAGACCGAGCAAATTGACTTGTAAGACATCGAAAATGAGGAAATGGACATATACTAGCAGCTGCACAAAACGAGTGCCATCAGTGCAACAGAAAGAAAACCTTGCCAGATGAGATCAGGATCAAATTGGTAAACAATGTTCACAAACATATTTTAGAGAACATTAACTGACATACAAAGGGTTCTAAGAGTCCTTTAAAATGAAGGTAACCTTGTTTGCCATAGTGAGCACATAGTTCGGTCAGACATGGAGGACCAGACCAAAATCATATTGTTTCCTCAATTACTAAATGCTATCTTCAAGAGATGTACAACACCTATGAGTTAACCAACTAAACGTAGTCTTAAGTCTCATTTGTTTGGACTTAATGGAGATCTGAATCTGAATGGTTCAGACCTTAGGCCATTAAGTGCAATTGGTTTCATTAAGATTTAAGTACTTAATTGGTCTGAATGGGTCTTAACAATCAAGATCTAGAATAATGTCTTAATACCATTAAGAGGTATTCTTGTATGGATGATATTCACCACAACTCTATTCACAATCACCAGTCACCACCACTTGCCACTTTTGCCATCACAACCAACACCACCATTATCAACCACCACTACTTTCGTCAACCACATCAACCACCACCACCAACTACCGTCACCGCCAGCCACAACTATCACCGCAACCATTTACATGTTCATCATACCAAGAAGTGTAACCTTTTGCACAGGATGTCAAGTACATAAGACTGCTGTCAGAGGCAAAATTTCATAGTAATCACTAAGACAAAGATCATGCAATGAAAAGATATGCAGTTAAGCAAGCATTTACTGGAAGTGCAAGGAGAGTTGGGAAGTGGAAAAAGAGACTTTTAAGAGTGAAAATAAAGAATATAGGACACAAGTTTTAAGAATGTAGTAAAAGAGACACTTTTTAATTAGTGATAACGACACATAGCTTAAAAGTCCACAAGTTCTTTTATTTACACAAACATCCCACTTCTATTCCCCTTCCCCCTCCCCTCCACCTCATCACCACCTCCAAACAACTAAGCAGATGTTTAAACGTCTTTCTAAACAACTCCTGATTGTTTAAACAAAATTCTTGATTGCTTAAACATCTTTCAATTGCTTAAACGACTCTTGATTGTTTGAACATCTTTCAGTTGCTTAAACAATTCTCAGTTGCTTTTCGACGAGCAGCAAAGTTCCTCTACTATTTTGAACATTTACCAACAAATATTCTCCAGATATGAAGGAAGAAAGAATTAAAAGAAGACGAAAACGCACAAAAAAAAAGAAAAATGAAAAATTCTAGATGAAGAGAAGGAGACAAAAAAAAGGGGGGAAAGGGGGGAGGGGGAGGGGGGGCAGCCCGGTTCACTAAAGCTCCCGCTATACACAAGGTCCGGGGAAGGGCCCCACCACAAGGGTGTATTGTACGCAGCCTTACCAGCCTTATCTTGCATTCCTGCCAGAGGCTGTTTCCAAGGCTTAAACCCATGACCTCCTGGTCACATGGCAGCAACTTTACCAGTTACTCCAAGGCTCCCCTTCAGAAGGAAAAAAAAAATGGTAAGAGGATAAGGTAAAGCTCCCGCTATGCACAAGGTCCGGGGAAGGGCCCCACCACAAGGGAGTATTGTACGCAGTCTTACCTTGCATTTCTGCCAGAGGCTGTTTCCAAGGCTTGAACCCATGACCTCTTGGTCACATGGCAGCAACTTTACCAGTTACTCCAAGGCTCCCCTTCAGAAGGAAAAAAATATGGTAAGAGGATAAGAACACAGAAGAAAAAAAAGAAAAATGGCAAAGAAGATAAGGAAGAAGAAGATGAAGAAGGGGAGAAGAAAAAGAGAAGGGAAGGAATAGAAAGTTTGAAATTTGAACTATGAAAGAGAGGATATTTTTTTGAATATACTTGTTCTCAATGTTTTACAAATTATAATTACGTCCCAAATTCACTTAATTAAGTTTGACTAGATTATGTGTCCCTTTTAATTCATTCAATTCTCATGTGTCCCTTTAACTCATTTTCCCAAGAGAGTTAATACCCCTTTAACTCATTTTCCGAGGAGAGTTAATACCAATAAACTCCTTAAAACGATGGACATATGAAGTGCATGAAGTGAAATTTCACTCAACCGAAGAGGCACTTAGTTCAAAAGTATGTAGTTCGCTTAAGCAATTCTAAATGAACAAAATCGAGAAAAAATCAGCAGACATTAAAATTTTGGTGGACTTACATTCCAGCATTCTTGGCCGCAAGGACACCAGAGGGTGCATCTTCAAATACGAGAATCCTCTGCGGGTCTATTGGTCCACCCTGTCCATATTAAACTTAATGAATACAGATCATAGGCATCCATGATATTTCATACTTGACTGCTTATACTGACAATACTTCTACTTTTCCATTATCTGAAGGACCTCTATTCTAGTTGTACAAATTACACCTAACTGTCTCAGCCTTGAAAATTGTGTTAAATTACATCTTTTGCCCTGAAGACTTGTACATTCTGAAAAAGTAGTCTCTTACTGTACAATTTCGTGAACAGAATTTGACTAGCTGTAGTAAATATTCTAAAACTTTTAGATGTTATATATTCTCCACTTCAAATTGAATTCCCACCTTCCAATTTTAGTTCATCCCAAAATAGTGTCCTTCCTAAAAAGAATTCTTAAATATACTATGCCATATAAAATCACATGGGACCCTCTTTTTCTCTTCTAAATACTCTTGTCTATCCCAAAAAAAACTTTCCATGTTGACTTTTCAATAATGAAAATACGTTTTGTTCAAACATAACTTTAGATGAACTTTTATATACATAAGAGTATCTTAAATATTCTATAATATGATCCACAGATAGTACATCATTTTTTCCGTTTCATCATATATTTTTTTCAAAAAAAAATTATGCCCTAAAGTGGCTTTGACATGCCTCACTCAGTTCTTGTCGCTGAGCAGCTAGACTTAAAAGAGAGACGGTCCTCCTTTCTAGAGTTCAAAGAGCAATAGTGCAACCATAATTCAGATTCCAAACTATCTAACTGAAGAGTGATTTTGGTTTAGGCTGCATTTGTTTTTATTCAGATTCAGACGTCTGAATCTGAATGCATATCTGAATGATTAAGATGTTGTCTTCAAATCCGAAAACTGAAAATATCTGAATATGCAAAATTTATTTATTTGCATATATAATAAAAAAATATAATTCAAATAAAAAATAATTATATATTAGAAAAATATTTAATTGAATATAAAAAAATTATTATATTATTAAAAAAATATTTATTTTTATTAGTGATAATGGAGATGGTTTGTAATGGTGGTGGTGGCGGTAATGATTGAAATTAGTAATTAGTAATGTTCGTGGTGAAGTAAGGAAACTACCACCATCGGACAAGAAATTAGTAGATCATTACCGGAAATACAGAATATTGCAAAAAAGAAGAAAGACCAAACTTAGGTGGTTCTAGTAAGCCCATACATAACTGAGATCAATCATCTCAGACAGATACAACTTGCAATATCGAAACTGGTAACGAAGAAAGCTTGTCTATCAAAAACAATAACCGGGTCATTTCAATGAGCGGGGAGATCAATGATGGAGATGACAAGGTATATAGACAAAATCCAAGGCACGCATTGTCTGCTTTGTCCAATAGAGCTCACAGATTTGTTCCTTGGGCTACACCATTATATAAGCCCAAAAGAGCATGTACAATGAGTATTTGTGCTGTCTTATACAGCACTGCACAATTCTCTTTCTTTCCGATGTGGAAATTTACTTAAGGTGTCATATGTACCCCTTCTTCGAATGTCTGTCATCCTAGTTGTTGAAGCATGTAACTATCCCATCTAAAGCTTAAATTGTTAGAGAGAGCATTCTTTTATTTATTTAATTAATTGTCTCTTCAACATGTGTGTCACGTGTGGGCTAATTTATTTTTTATGAGTCAAGCATGTGTAAATTATTTTTTATAATGGCAGTGAAACTCAAACCCGTGATCTCTGCCTGCTCGTCTAAACGCTTAAGCTGTTTGAGAAAGCACACTTTTATTTATTTAATTGTGTCTTCAACACTTGTCTAGCGGCCCTTATGATACGAGTCAAACGGCCATGCTTTTGATGACGCCCTCGGAGGCCAACACAAAAAGACTAGCTTTGGTCGCCTCGAGGATGCAAAAGCATGCATGTAGAGACCATTTTGGGCATTTGATGGGCAATTCCGAGTGTGGAAAGTTGCTTGGGAGCTTGTCTTGATGCCCGAGGGCTACAAGTGTTATTGAAGTATCAACCACCGCCACGGTTTGGAGCATTGAAGAGACGACCATGGACTAGTTTCTTAACACTCTAAGACCACCCTTCAATAAGGGTGTCTTGGTCATTTTAAGTCACTCCATGACACTCCATAGGCACCAATTCATTAAGGCTGTGTAGGTCATTTTACCTTCAATTTGTAATAACTATAAGTAGGTAACTTAGGTCATTTCTCTTCTTTAGTTTTTGATTGATGATGAACTATTGAAAGATCTTGAGAGTTTCACCTCTCTTAGAGAGAGTTCTTAGTGTAGGGCTTGGAAAAGCCAACTTTAGTGTAGGGTTTGGAAAAGCCGATATTGTTCATTGTTTAGAAACGATGGTTGTAAGGTGAAGTTGATTCCCTTAGTGGTCACCGTAAGAAGATTGGTGTTTGGATTTGCAAGTGTAAGGGTCTTTACGTTTGATACACGATGGGTTCTTACGTTTTCGTAAGTTCTTATGTCATCTTGCCTATCCTTTATTTTTATGCATTTGTTGTGTTTCTTGTCTCGTGTTTGTGTTGCTGCCATTGTTGTTAGTATCTCATTCTCAGTTTCTCTCTTGTTGTTCTTGGTTGTCGTAGCTAGTTGTTGTTGTTGCTCTCGGCCTGCTTGTGTTGGTTGTTTCCATGTTGTTCTTGGTTGGTTCGTGTGTTTCGTGGTCATTCCGTTATCATTTGGTATCAGAGCGTGGCTGATTTTATTCCCACGAGATCAATCTTCGGTATGCTTGCTTGAAAATTCAAAAAAAAAGGTAGTTGTCTTGTGTTGTGTCTTGGCCGAAGGGTTGTTGCTGTTGTTGTGTGTCTTGGTCGAGATTTGAAGCATAGATCTAGGTGTCCTTTATGTGTTTTGGTAGTTTCTTGTGTTAGCTTCTTGTTCACTAGCACTTCTTGAGTCTAGATCCAAGTTCTTGAGCTAAATTTTCAAGTTGTTTAACCTTGTGGACAGCTATTGTTGTTGTTGTTCTTGATATTCGTGTGTTGTGTTGAAGAAGAAACTTCAAAAGAGGTTGTTTGATCTTAAGTCAAGAAAAGGAGAGTGTGACTTCTTGTTTGTCTTGGAAACAGTTTCAAGACAACACCAAAGTAGTAAAAGAACAAAAGGCTTCCAAAAAGTCTAGTTACCAAAAAGGAGCAAGGCCACTTTTCAAGACTAACTAAAAAGGGAGCTAACCAACATAACCAACAATTTACATGATAACGTAGCTATGTCAAAATGCTCCCATCCCAGGCACAGTTTTCGAGGTCCCTTCTGGACCTTAGTTTCTCTCTCCGATAATCAGTCCGACTGCTGGAAATCTCTCCCCTCCCTCTTTTCTTTCTCTTTCTTTCTGCTTTATTATGAGTGGGAGTTGTTTCTTCTTTTCAGTTGATAAAGTCTTTTGAAATAAGGATATTAGAGAAGGCCAGATTAGGTGGTTCCAATTCAGTAAACGGAGCAGCCGTTTCTCCAGCAAAATAAAAATTGACGAAAGCAACCTGAGATGGGTATGCAATGCACTACAGCAGGCTTCTCGAGGCTTTGGAAACCTCTACAGGAGATGGGGAAGAAAGCAACAGAATGATCTACATAGAGTTTATCAAAATTACTATGTTTATGGGCGTTTAATACGAATTGAAACTTGGAGGGGAGACAGAAAAAGTGCTATTATTATTCCAGAGGCTTATTCTAATCTTGGCTGGTCTGAAAATGCTTCAAAGATTCTTAGATTCTTGGGTAAGCCCTCGAACCCAGTTCTTTAAAGATTCACTAACCCGGGGAAGACATTTTTGGATGTTGCATGCAAACAGAGTTGGCCGGATCAGACGCATCAAGACAAACCTGAATCCACAAATTTGTTTCTTTCCTGTTGTCTTGTGGGCACCTTCAATGACCCTTTCAACTCGAGCCCAAAATCAGAGGTTATTCAAAAATGGGTCCTAAGCAGATGGAAGATAACGGCAGGTCTAAGGGTCACTCCCATCTCTCACAACCAATTTCTATTTGAACTTCCATAGAGGCAGGAGGCGGAGAGGGTGAAAATGGGTGAATGGTTTTGGAATGGAAGAAGACTCACTCTTGAATGGTGGTCTCCGGTGGCCGGAACTCAACTTGCAACAGCAAAGTCTGCTTACCGATGGGTTCAAGCTTTCGGAATTCCTTTGAATGCTTGGTCGGAGAAAACCATGAAAGTTATTGGTGACTCTTGCGGTGGTTATGTGGACACTGACGAGGACACAAAGAAGCGGAATCACCTTTATTGGGCTCATATTTGCATCACCGACTCTATCTAGGAGATTCCAAGAAAGATCTGAAAGTGGAGGATTGGATTTTTGAGATCTCCATAGTTGCCGATGTTGTTGAAAAAATTCCACTCTCCACGAAAAAGCCAGACGAGCCTGCCAAGTCAGCGTGTCACTCTTCACGAAAAAGACCATTGAGTCAGCGTGTCACATGCCTGCCAAGTCAGGGTTTTAAAATTTTGAATCTCATAGGGTTGGGTCATCCTTTATTTCAGCCCAACAGCAGAAACTCATTCAGGAACCCCCACTTTATCAACAAAAAGGAAAGGCCCAGCTGAAACTTGCTCCACGGATCCAGCAGCGGTGACTAGTTGACCTTCTATCGAAGCTGATCCCAGTGGTTCCATGGCGTATGACAACCATGCAAACGATGAAGCAGAATATATGAAATCCCTTCCTCTTCTCACTCTTCCTTCTTTATACCCTGAATCTCACTTGCCCTTTTCCCAGGGTTCTGATTTACATTCACCTTCATCTGGAAGTGATGCTTTGCGATTAACATGGGATGGCTATAATCACGATAAGCACCAGGTTGCTCAAACTCCAAACGTTATTGAGACACGGTGGACAAAAATTGCTATGTCTAAAGCATGTAAGGCTTTTGGGGTGAACTCTTCAGGTTTTGAGCATGAAATTCTTGATATGATTCTGCGTATGGAGAAGAAAAGACAATCTCAACTACAACAGCAAAAGGGAAAAGGTAGCGAGGCTAGGAAACCGAAAAAGAAGGGAGAAATAGAGGCAAAGAAATTAGCTTGCACAATTACTTATGATAGAGGTGAAGGATCCAGCAGGAGCAGGCAATTCAAAGCCTTCTCGGAATGAAAGCGAAGATCATCAGCTAGAACGTGAGGGGGCTCAATGATACGAGCAAGAGGAGCGCCATCAATTCCCTTATCCAGAAGTGGAAGCCTGACATTCTATGCTCACAGGAAACTAAGATTGAAGGATGTTCCGTGGAGATAGCGAGACAGTTATGGGATTCTAGATGGGTTGAATGGATGGAACTAAAAGCCAGCGGCAATAGAGGGGGCATAATTATATTGTGGGATAAAAGACAATGGAGCTGTATTGATGCACATCAGGGGCAACACACTATGTCGGTTATGATGGAAGGTGTTCAAACTGCTTTCAGATTTTGTTTTAGTGGTGTCTATGGGCCACACTCTAACTGTGAAAGAGATGACTTCTAGAATGAGTTAGCCAGCGTAAGGGGTCTTTGGAATGAAAGTTGGGTTATCGGAGGAGATTTTAATGTCTGTCGATTTGAAAGTGAAAGATTCAATTGTTTGAGAAGATCCATGGCCATGAAATTCTTCTCTGAATTCATTCAAGACATGGGCTTAGTTGATTTACCATTGCAATACCTGGTCCAGGGGGAAAAACTCACTTCAAGCATCTAGAATTAATCGATTCTTGATTTCTTCAGAGTGGAATGATGCTTTTGGCTGTGTGAAACAACTGGCTCTCCCCAAGGTTATTTCAGATCATAAACCCATCTCTTTAGAGAGTGGCGATTGGTCAAACGAACCCTCTTATTTTAAATTTGAGAATATGTGGCTCCAACAGGATGGATTTATAGACTTGGTAAAACAGTGGTGGCAAAGCAATGCGGTTAATGGTTCTCTAGATTTCATCCTCTCTCAAAAGTTGAAATCTTTGAAGAGGGATTTGGTTACATGGAACAGGGAGGTTTTTGCAAAGTTTCTTCTAGAACTAGCAAAGTTTTAGAAGAGATTTTAATTCTTGAACGGGCCACTGAAGGGAGGCTTCCGACTCAATCTGAAAAGAACAAATTATTGCAATTAAAAATAAAGATTCAACAGCTAGCTAAGGCTGAAGAAACATCTTGGAGACAGAAATCAAGATGCCTATGGTTGAAAGAAGGGGACAGAAATACGAAATACTTCCAAAGGGCTGCTAACTCTCGTAGGAGATACAATTGTATTGACAAGTTGAAGGTGGGGGAGATCATTATTGATGACAAAGTGCTAATAAAAGAGGTTGTACTTGACTAGTACCAGAAGTTATATACAGAAGATGAAACTTGGAGGCCTACAACAACCTTCGAGAGCTTGGGTCTTCTAAACCAAGATGACAGGGTGGCTCTTGAACAACCTTTTGATGAAAAGAAAGTGTTGAGTGCTCTCAATTCATGTGCCCCTGACAAGAGCCCCGGGCCAGATAGCTTCACAATGGCCTTCTACCAGAAATGTTGGGACACTATTAAACATGATCTTATGGAGACCTTTCATCATTTTCACAACAATTGCCACACGGTTAAATCTTTCAACGCTTCTTTTATCGCCCTTATCCCAAAAAGAAAGGTGTTATAGAACCACATGGAGACCTCTTATTGGTAGTGTCTACAAGTTGGTGGCAAAGGTGCTAACTAAAAGATTAAAAAAGTGATTGGGAGATTGGTTTCAAGTAATCAGAATGCTTTTATAAGAATGCTTTTATAAGAAGCAGACAGATTACTGATGCAGCCCTTATAGCAAATGAAGTATTGGATTTGAGGCAAAAAAGTGGTGTCCCGGGTCTATTTTTCAAGCTGGATATAGAGAAGGCTTTTGACAAGCTCAACTGGCAATACCTAACTTCTATTCTGAGGAAAATGGGATTTGGAGAAAAGTGGATCAAATGGATCAAGTATAGCTTCTCCACAGTTAAATATTTTGTTCTAGTCAACAGAAGCCCTACGGGATTCTTTTCCCCTTTGAGAGGGATAAGACAAGGCGACCCACTATCTCCATTCCTTTTCATTCTGGCCATGGAGGGTCTTAGTAGGATGCTAGAAAAGGCAAAGCAATTGCAATGGATTGGTGGCTTTGAAGTGGGTAACAACCCTGGTCTTATGTTCCCTGTTTCTCATCTTTTTTTGCTGATGACACCCTTATTTTTTGTGGTGCTGAAGAGTCTCAAGTGAGGTATCTCAACCTCACCCTTATGATTTTTGAAACTTTATCTGGGCTCCACATTAACATGTCGAAAAGCATCATCTACCCTGTTAATGTGGTTCCAGATCTTGAGATGCTGGCCAACATTATGTACTGTAGCAGTGGAACTTTTCCCACTACCTATATAGGACTCCCCCTTGGTGCTAGTCACAGATCAACAGAGATCTGGAATGTGGTCATCGAAAAGTTTGAGAAAAGATTGGCCTCCTGGCAACAACAGTACCTTTCTCTTGGTGGTAGAGTAACACTCATCAATAGTGTTCTTGATAGCATTCCGACTTATTTCATGTTTTTGTTCAGAATACCAACAGAGGTTCAAGAGCAACTCGACAAGTTAAGGTCTTTTTTGTGGGAAGGTAATAGTGAAAGTAACAAGTTTCATTTAGTCAAGTGGGCCAAAGTAACTCTTCCAAAGCATCTAGGTGATCTAGGGTTAAAGGATTTAGCAATACACAACAAATGTATGTTAATGAAATGGCATTGGAGGTTTAACCAAGATAACGCTGGCCTTTGGAAGGAGATTATCCTAGCCAAATATGGTAGCACTAGCCATTGGTGCTCCAACCCAGTCCTAGCTCCTTATAGGTCTGGATTATGGAAAGGTATTAGGAGATTGTGGGATGAGTTCTTCCTCAACTCCTCTTTCAAAGTGGGAAATGGAGCACATCTCCTATTCTGGTAAGACAAATGGCTCGGCGTTATCATTCTTAAGGATGTGTTCCTTAGGTTGTTTCATATAACTACTAAGCCAGATTCAACCATTGCTCAGAACAGGGAGGATAACACATGGAATTTGCATCTAAGAAGACACCTAAATGACTGGGAAATTGAGGACATGATAGCTTTGATTGGGAGTTTGCAGAGCAGTCCAGTTCTCACTCAAAGAACTAGCAGACTTAAGTGGGGAAGCAACAAGAATGGTTCTTATTCTGTCAAAGAAAGTTACCTGCTCCTGAGCTCAAACAAGGATCTGATTGACCAATGGCCTTGGAAGCTCATCTGGAAAACTAAATTACCACTAAAAGTTTCTTGTTTCTACTGGATCACCTTACAATGAGCTTGTTTAACTCTAGACAATCTCATGAAAAGGAAATTTCTTTTAGCTAATAAATGTTACTTGTGTAATTGCACCTCTGAGTCCATTAATCACTTGTTCTTACACTGTCCAGTTGCTACAGAAGTGTGGAATATGTTCCTCTCTTTTTTTGGTCAGGCAACTTTTTGCCTGTTGGAGTATTTGGAAAGTTGGCAAGTCCATCAGAAGGATTTGGTCAATGATTCCTGCTTGCATTTTGTGGTGCTTATGGTTGGAAAGAAACCAAAGATGTTTTGATGGTATTGCAACTGCCAGCTCCGACCTCAAGGCCAGATGCCTGACTACTCTTTTTAGCTGGGTTAATCTTAACTCTGCTTACAACTCAGATTCATTTTTAGATTTTATTAGCTCTCTAGTCCTTTGATGGATCTTGGATTTATCAGCTCTTTAGACTTATGATAGGTTCTTGTTATCTTTATAATGAGCTGATATCTCTTCTTTTGTAACTATGCATCTCCTTGATGCCTCTATGATTTATAAAACACTTACTTCATCAAAAAAAAGATTGACTAAAAAGGGAAAGGAGACAATACTTCCAAAAAGGTTGTCTTACCAAAAGAGTGAAAGTAGGTCAAGACTTTTAAATCTTGAAAATGAAGCCTAAAGTCTTGTTTATCTACCTACCTTGGCCGAAAATTCCTCTCCATCATTTTAAGATTGAACACTCAAGTTTGTAACAAAAAAAAAAAAATTCAACTTCAACGACATTCCAACAACCAATAGTTGGCTGCCACGTCATCATAGGCTCAAGAATTTTGGAATCCCTAGTTTCTTTTCCTTGATTCAATTAGTTTCAATTTTGTTGATTCCAATACTAAGTGCCTGTTTGGGATTGCTTATTTTCCAAAGAAAAACACTTATTTTGAGACAAAACACTTTTTTAAAAGAAGGGTGTTTGGTAAATTTGCAAAAGTGCTTTAAAAAAAACAGAAGCAGTTTTTCTGCTTTTCAAAACAAGCAGAAGCAGAAAATTACTTTTTCATGACTAAAATATCCCTATCACACTCTCTCTCTCTCTCTCACACACACACTATATATATATATAACATATCTTATAAGTATGATTAAAGTTTGATTTTAATATTTTATACTTCATATTTACATCATAATTCTTTATTTTATGATTTATATATTATTATTTTATTTTTACTCATTTTTTTAAATAAATTTAAAAAAATCATTGATGATGATCCAAAGAATATATAACTTTTAATTTTTATTATTAATGATAACAAATGAAAGATGAATCACGTTATAAGAATAATCGATATTATGACAATACTTGTAAAAATTTTCTCGAATATTTAATTTTAAATAAATAATTCATGAAAAGTGACATATTTGTTACCATGTAGTTTACATATATGAAGAAAGAAGATGAGCCTTTTGGTATATCTTCAGAAATACAAGACAGATCTTCTACTAGTATGGAGATATTGCATAGTAAAATTAGGGATGAAATCATTGAGAATTTTGTGATGTATGAAGGACGTTAATTTTTTCATAAATAATGATTTAATTAATGAAATAATTTTTATATTTATTTTTGTTTGATATTTTAAAGTGATATTTAAATTATTTAAGTAACATATCATTATTAATATTTTTAATGTATTTATGTATATAAATATTTATTGAAAATTTTAGAGTACATGTTTTTTAATTAAATAAAAATAAAATTTTAATTAAAAATATTATAATAGATATTTAAAATAAATTTTCTCTATAAATTGATTTTAGTAGTAAAAGTCTATTGATACAAGTCCTTTTTGGTCATTTGTCTCAAAAAAACACTTAATGAAAAAAATTATCCAAACACAATCTGTTTATTAAAAATACTTTTCAAATGGATTTACCAAACACAAATTGCTTTTTTGAAAAGCTATTTTATAAAAGTGCTTCTGAAATAAGCAGTTTTGTAGCAGTAATCCCAAACGGGCTCTAATTGGCAAGCTAGTACTCATCTACTAGATTGTACGTTAGTTTTTGTGTTCGTTCATTAGTGTTTAGCGTTTGTTGTTTGCGTTTTGTCTTTTGAAATCATTGTTAGTTCTTGGCTCAAGTCCGACAAGATTTGTTTGAGTTTGAAACCAAAAATTTATTCCGAACATGAGTAGACTCACCCCTCAACTCATCACGAACTACAAGCCGACTTGCAACACTTGTGAAACCAAGTGTGAGACGATCAAAGGTGTGTGAGAGTGTGGTGAGGATATTGTGAGCTAATTGCCTGTTGTTCTGTTGTTTTTCTTTGTCGTTGTCTTATTTTGTAGGTACCATGGATATTAATAATTTCAATACCACGTGTGATAGCTTCAATAACCATTGTAAAGATGTCCACACTTATCCCACCAAATCCAATTCCTCTTGTCCAAGCACCTTGTGATGAGAGCTTTCAAAAGGAGCAAGTGGGCTGCCATGACCCATACCAAGGTGAAGGTCGTAGCTCATGCGAGCTCTAAGGTAAAAACACTATCCCCTACCCTCCTTTTTTTATTTAACTTGGTAACTTTGTATTATATCACATTGTACATGGGTTGTACTGAAACCTTATATACAATAGTACTCGTAAATCCATTGCTCTATATCTAAATTGAGTCTAGAACATCAATTATCGAGACAGTATCATTAGAGTATAGTTGATTACACCAAAAACATAAAAGCAAAATTCAGTTGAGTTTAACTTTTTGCACACTATTCTCTATGTTCTCAAAACATCTAGAGTTCCTCTCTTTCCATATAGCCCACCATATAGCACCCGGGACAATTCTCCATCTACCTCTGTCCTTTGCATGTACACCTGCTTCTTCCCAGCACCTTAAAGTCTCAGATATTTTCCTAGACATTGTCCAAGAAATGCCTTTAAGTCTTAAGAAAATTCTCCAAAGTTGTTGAGTGTACTTATAATGTAGAAATAGATGGTTAACAGTCTCTAAAGTTTCTCCACAGAGGAAACATCTAGAGCACAACATTATCCCTTTCTTCATGACATTATCCAGTGTAAGAACTGCTTCTTTGGCCAGTAGCCAGCTGAAGCAAGACACTTTGTGTGGTATCCTACTTTTCCATATTTGCTTCCATGGCCAGCTTGGACCCTGTTGAGTTGTTTGATTCATCATTTTGTAGGCTTTGTTGACTCTGAACATTCCTTTTTCATTTCCCATCCACCATAGTACATCCTTCCCTGTTTGCAGTCCTTTGAATGAACCCACAATATTAAAAAATTCAGCTACTCCCCTTACCTCCCAGTCATTTAGTTGCCTTCTGAAATTGAAATTCCACCCATGTGGTGTCCATAATTCTGCTATAGTCCTCTGTTGAAACAATTTCAAGTTGTAGATATCTGGAAATGGCACTTCCATCCTCCCTTCCTCATGCCAATTATCCTTCCAGAACCTAGCCTTGTTTCCATCCCTTACTTTAATCTTTGAGTTGTTTTTAAATTCATTCCACCAGTGTCTAATAGATCTCCATAGGCTAACCCCATAAGGCGTGGTTACTTCTTTAGTCATCCATCTATCTTCTTCAGTATATTTAGCCCCGATCACTTTCATCCATAGTAGCTGATCATTGTTTGCATATTTCCACAACCATTACATCATGAGAGCCTTACTTTGAATTTGCAGGTTCTTTATCCCCAACCCTCCATTCTTCTTGTCAATTGTCACCGATTTCCACTTTGCAAGATGAAATCCTTTTCTGTCTTTACTACCTTGCCACAAGAATTTTCTTCTAATACTGTCCAGCCTCTTAATAACCCTTGCAGGCAATGGAAAAAGAGACATCATGTACGTAGGTAAGGCATCCAGTACTGAGTTGATAAGTGTCAACCTTCCTCCTAAAGATAAATATTGAGTCTTCCATCTTGCCAATTTCTTCTCACATTTCTCAATCACATTATTCCATATGTCTATGGACTTGAATTTGGCTCCCAAAGGTAATCCCAAGTATGTAGTTGGCAAGGCACCTATTTCACCAACCAAAATTGATGCTAACCAATTCATGTTATTGACTTCATTGATCGGATACACTACACTCTTCCTCCAGTTAATATGTAAACCAGATATCCCTTCAAATAGCACAAGTATCACCCTCAAGTACTTAAGTTGTTCCTCCACAGCATCACAAAATATGAGAGTATCATCTGCATATTGCAGGTGTGTCACTTCTACTCTTTCAGCCCCTTCACTGACAACATCAAATCCCTTGAGCTATCCTTTCGTGTTTGCTGTTTTTATCATGTTATTCAGACCCTCCATGGTGATAAAAAACAAAAAGGTGATAGTGGATCACCTTGTCTGAGTCCTCTTTGTATTTGAAAGAAGCCTGCAGGGTTGCCGTTGATAAGAATAGAGATCTAACAGTTGAGACACAATATTTTATCCAGTTTAGCCACTTCAACCCAAATCCCATCTTCTCCATCATCTTCTCTAAATATTTCCAATTAACATGATCATAAGCTTTCTTTATGTCCAACTTACAGAGAATCCCAGGTTTTTTTTGTTTGTTTCTGGAGTCAACAGCTTCATTTGCTATCAGTACAGCATCCATAATTTGCCTTCCTTTGATAAATGACATTTGTTGCGAGTCTACTAACTTGTCAATCGCCCTTTTTAGCCTTTCAGTCAAGACTTTAGATATTAGCTTGTATATGCTGCCAATCAAGCTAATTGGTCTGAAGTCCCTCAACTCCTTGGCACCTTTCTTTTTAGGGATAAGAGCAATAAATGTTGCATTCAGACTATTCTTAAACACTTCGTGGTCATAGAAGTTTTGAAAGGTGTCCATAATGTCTTGTTTCACAATATCCCAACACTTGATAAAGAAACCCATAGTATATCCATCGAGACCTGGAGCTTTGTCAGTAGCACACAACTTTAGGCATCTCAAGACTTCACTTTCATCAAAGTTGTTTTGAAGGGCTAACTTTTCTTCTTTTGTTAGACTAGGACACTGGAAATTCTGGTACACAGAGTCGTTTCCTTGTATAGACTCTTGTAATGATCAATGATCTCTCCTTCAATTTCAATCGGTACCTGAGTGATTTCTCCTTGTATCATAAGCTGATCAATATTGTTGTATCTTCTGTGTGCATTTGCCATTTTGTGAAAGAATTTTGTATTCTTATCACCCTCTTTCAGCCAAGTGTTCTTGATTTTTGTATCCATGAGATTTCCTCCCTCTTGAGCATCTCTTCATATTTCAACATCAGTTCGACTTTTTTGGCAATCTCTTCGTCAGTGAGTATTTTATCTTCCCTCCCAGCATCTAAGACTGCTAGTTGTTCAAGCAATTTTTTACTCTGAATACCCAGATTCCCTTCTTCCTCATTCCTCCATTCTTTGAGCTTAACTTTCAGTGCTTTTAGCTTGCAAGCCAAAATGTAATCAGGTTTCCCTGCGAAGTTGAAAGAGGACCACCAACCTCTAACCCTATCAATGAAGCCTTCTGATTCCCAGCCACCAATTTTCAAATTTGAAGTAGCTCTTGTTCCTCTCCCAGGATCCGCCAACTAAAGCTATGGGAATATGATCAGAACTCATTCTCTGCAGTGGAATCTGCTTTAGGTTTTGGAAACTACCATCTCATTCCTCTGAAATTAGGATCCTGTCGATCCTAGATGCTACTTCCTGTTGATCTCCTTTGAACCAAGTATACGTTGCATCCTCTAGTTGTAGATCAACTAACTTCATATCTTCAATAAAGTTTGAGAACTCCTTCATACCTCTGGTTCTACTGCTGCAGTTCTTCTTCTCATTAATGTACCTTGATACATTGAAATCCCCACAAATAGCCCATGGCCCTTCTATCAGCCCCCTTACGGATCCCAATTCTGCCTAGACCATTCTACTTTATTTGTAACAATTAGGAGCATAAACTCCAATGATATGACACATGTAATCTTGAAGTTGAGATTCAAATTTACATGTGATGGAGTAAGTTCCTATTTCCAGAATTTCCCCTTTCCATGCTCTCTCATCCCACATTAATAAAATCCCCCCTCTTGTCCCACTAGATTCCAAATATGCTTAGATTCCAAATATGCTTGCTTAACCCATCTGCCTCTCCACACCTGTTTGGCCAATTCTGTGACATTACCCTCCAATTTTGTTTCTTGAAGGCATATTATGTCCGCTTTCCATCCCCGTATCATGCTATTCACCAATCTCCTCTTAACTCTATCATTTAATCCCCTAACATTCCAAGACACTAACTTGAACTTCATCAAGAACTAGTGCTAATGTTTCTCCCCCTACATATATTCCCCTTATTTTGAAATTTCACATCAAAGCACATAAGACTTCTTAATTCTTGCACTCCCTTCGTCTTAGCCTTCTTGATCTCACTACCCTGTTCCCGTCTTCTTGCATATCTGCAACTGTCTATCTGTATGAGTAGTTCTGTAGCTGTCTATCTGTATGAGTAGTTCTGTAGCTTCCTCTTCATGTCCTTGAAAATCGACCCCGAACATTTTTCCCAATTTGATTAAATTTTGCTGCACCCAATTGGAACTTTTTTTTTCTTTCCCTTGTGTGATCAATTGTTGTGCCATTAATGGCACTGCTTCGTCCACCTCCCAATTAACTTAGAATTTTGTGATATGGCTAGTAGTAGCCAAATGGGTGTAGTTGCGGGTTTGCCTAAAGTAGAGGTGCTTGAGTCTTCCTTTTGTGATACTCTTGATGTTGTTAGGTTGCATAAGAACTGATACGGGACAAATGGCCATCTTATATTTTGATGACATCTTTGGAGGCCAACATATAGAGGATCAAGACTTGGTCACCTCGAGAATACAAGAACATGCATGGAGAACCTGTTTTGAGCATAACTTAAAGTAATCTCGCGTGTGGAAGATTGCTTGGAGCATTTAAGATTGAGGACTCACGGTTTTGGACCTTAATTAAGGGCATTTTGGACATCACACATGGTGTATTAACACACCATGGCCGCACCTATCATTAAGGGCAAGGTGGTCTTTTTGTCTTCTTTTGTAATACACTATAAATAGGTCATTTTAGCTCATTTCTTGGAGATTTCAGATTTGAGAGGATGAGGAATTGAAAGACATAACTTCTCTCTTTTGAGAGTGTAACACCCTTAGTTGTAGGACTTGGAAAAGTCATCTTTAGCATAGGGCTTGGAAAAGCCAATATTGATCTTTGCTTGGAAACGGTAGATCTTGAGGCGAGTTCATTCCCTTGGTGGTCACCGTAAGAGTGTGGTTTTGATTGTTACATTCATTAGGGGTTAGTGTTGAAATACACTTGGTTCTTAATCTTGTAATAATCTTGGTCTCACTATCTATCTTTATTTTTCTTGCAAATCGTGTATGTATTGTGTAGTGGACTGTTTTGGGGTCTTCGTTGAATCCGAAACTTGTATTATTGTTGTTCATCTTGTTCATCACGTTTTGGTACTGTTTTGGTGTTAAAACATACTCTTGTATCTTGTATTCTTGTTGTTGGTAGCGAATCCGAGTGAGGTCTCCATCTTGGTCCTCGAATCCTTAAGATTAGTGGACTGATTTGGTGTTTGTTTCGTGCTTCCCTTCTCTTTCCCGTATCATTTGGTATCAAAGCATGGCTTGATATTGTTCCTACAAGATCAATCTTGGGCTTGCTTGTTAGAAAATTCAAAAAAAAAAAGTGTTAAAAACTGAAAAATCAAAAAGAAGCAAATCTGTCCATTTTGTGTTCTTGGCCGAAATTGTGTTATTGTTGTGTCTTGGCCGAGATTTTTACTTGTTTTGTTGTTTCTAGTGTTAGTTTTCTTCATCTCTAACACTCTTTAGTCTAAATCTAAGTTTGAGCTTACATTGTTGGTGTTGTATACGTGAACTTGGACTTGGCCGATTTGTTGTTGAACATTGTTGTGGTGGACTGTTTTTGGCCTTGTGGCTTTCATCTTGTTGTTGTTATAAGCTTGGCCACGTGATAGTGTTGTTAATTGGTGGATTGAGAACCATTTTGTTGAAGGTGTAGTTGTCTTGGCCAAGTGTTGGAGATATTGTTATTGTGGAATTTGGGAGTGGCCGTGTGAAAAATTGTTGGTGTTCTTGGAGATTATTGTTGTAGTTCTTGGTGTTGTTGTTGTTGTTCTTGATGTTCATCACCACCTTCATATATTGTTGAAGATAAAGTGAATGTTAAATCTAAAAGGTTGAAGGAAAAGGGTGTATTATTTGTTAGTCTTGAAAGACACTACAACCAACAAAGACCTATCAATCAAGTCTCAACCACTTTCCAACACTTTTCCATGATTTAAGGATCCATGTTTTAAGGAGAAGTACAATAAAGTCAAGTCTTGAAAACTTGAAATTGAAAAGGGCTCCAAGACTTGTTTGAATTTCCCTCCTTAAACAAATTCCACCAAAGTCCAAATTGAAAAATTGACCAAGACTTGAAATTGGACAACAAAAGTTGTGTGGGACCGAAACCAATACGTGACTGCCATGTCATCACTGCTACTGTTCACGCAATATTTCCGAGCTCAAAATTTTAGATTCTTAGTTTCATCTTATTGTTTCATTAGTTTCATGTCTTGATTCTAGAATTAATTAACAACTAGTAATCACCTACTTAGTTGTAGATTAATTATTGAATCCGTTTCTTCGTGTCTTCGTTGTTTGTGTGCTTTTCTCATTTTTAACTCGTAGTAACTTCTTTGTTTCAAGTTCGTAAGTGAATTTTATTTTTGTGTCTTGAGTCGATCAAACAAGAATCTATTCCGGCCACCAAGTAGAATTGACATCCTATTGACTACCGGAGTATAAACAACCTTTCAATATTTGTCGCTCCAATTGTGAGAATCACAAAGGTGAGTGAATACGAGTGTTAGTGAGAAGTTTTTTACTACTAATCTAGTTTGTTCATTTTGTAGGTTTAAAAGGTGATATAAGGGGAATATGTCTTCGATAGCCGGGGATTATTGTGACTACAACATGGGAGACTATGATTGTAGTGAAGGGTTTTATGGCTACGAAGTTGAGGGAGATTGCGGAGGCTATGAAAATAGCCATGATCGAGACTTGGGCAGATTTGAAAGTTACTGTTTTAAGGGAGAAAATGAGGTGAATGAAGTGCCTAGTGCTTATGGTAACTTTGGAGATGATGTAGGACCTCGTGATGGATCTTATGATGATGTTGGGGCATGTGAGGAGTCTTACACTTCTTACTCTGAACCTAGATTTGGTGTTAGGTATAACCCTTTTGTTTGCAAAGCTTATGAGAGCTATGATGAGGGTACACGTGAGGAGTATGAAGATCCATATTCTCCACCTTGTAGTACTTCTTATCAAAGTCGATATAGTGTGAATGGTTATACTAGCTCTAGTGGAGGTTGTCCAATGAGAAGAAGAGGGTATGCATCTCCAAAACTAAGGGGTACTCGTATGCCTTACAATGTAGATCCAAGAAGGAGTGTACACTCCGGAAAGGTGACCATTTGTGGGATACCGGGCTGCCTCATTGTATTAAATGATAGGTACTATAGTAACTACATCATTCCATCCATGGTTGACTTCTTGGGGTTGTTTCGTGAGCCTTTACTTGTTCCATACTTCTTGGACGGGTTTAAGGTTACCGAGAGGGTCAAGGTTCTCTTCTCCCAATTTGAATACCATGAGGAGGTGTGGTGCGATATTCTTCCATTGACATACGGTCATGTATGCTTAGGTGCCGATTGGTTTGCACAACATAGAGTTCCAAACGTGCAAAATTGGCCAAATATTGTAAGAGATCAATGGGGGAATCGCCTCATGACTTACTTTCTGCCCAAGCCACGAAGAGAAATGCCTACCTACTCCAACCCGAATTATTATGAGAGACAAAAGATTGAGAGGAGTAAGGGGGTGCAAGGTGGTAATCCGAGAGTTGCAAAAAGAGAGGTTGTGTGGAGCAAAGTGAGGGGATTACCACCAAACGATGCTAACATTGGTTGTCCTTCTATTTCTAAGGACATTTGTGTAGGTACCAACATGGCAAACGAAGAAGAACAATGCCAAAAGGAAGTTGCTGCCCAAGCTTTTGGAGGACCTTCACACCATGACAAAGAAGAATCTACTCAAGGACTTCAAGGTAAAATGGATAACTCTTACACTTTCGTACATGTGAATGATAATTGTGTGGCTAGTAGCCCATTGAGTGTGAGTTGTAGTTTTCCTATATGTGAGTCTATTGTTTCTTTGCCACTTGATGATGATGTACATATTGTGAGTTTGGATACACTAGTTGACCCTATTGATAACAAAATTGACTCCGCTTGTGAGATCAATTTGTGTCCACCTAGTGTTGAAGCCTATATGTTGAATGGAAGTACATCGTCTTGTGTAATGGGTGTTGATCAACTTGTTCGTGAAAACTGTCCACCACTTGAGTATGTGTGTGATGTGCTTAATAGGACTCAAGTGAGTGAAATATTTGAAAATGTTGGTCAACAAAGTGAGAATGAACCCGAGAGCTCTTCTTGGGGTAATATTGTGTTTGAAACATCCTTGAAACTTGATATTGATCATTTAGAGAGTGAGGAACTTTCTTGTTCCAAATCTGTCCGTGAGGTAGATCACACTCCTTTTAGGTATAATGTCTTGTTTGAAGATGATTTAAACACTCCTAATGAACCTAGTGGTGAAAATGACGGTATAGCTTGCCTTGGAAGCTATAGCCTATATGCTAACCCACTATGGTGTGACAGCATTCCTCCTAAAGAAGGAAATCTCTTCTTGGAAGATGAGAGTACTCTTAAGGGTAAGGAATGTGTAGTTGCGGAAGCTACTTCTTCTTCTACTTTGTGTGATTTCATTGTTGAGAGTACTCATGGTGATTATTGGGAAACTAATAGTGAGTACACACATGAGAGCACCTTAGTAGAAGTCGATTTGAGTGATACCTTTCTCTACTCTCTATTTGATTTGGATGATATGTATGTTATTGTAGAGAGTATGTCATTTAGTTTAGGTGTAGATCTCGGGAAAGGGAAGTGTTGTCGAGACCCATGTCTATGGCCACTTTTCCCATTTGACCCCGGTGCCAAATTTAGAAATGGTGATGTTGGTGCACCAAACTTGTTGCTTGGTCTACATGACAAGCAAAGTGTTACTCTTGATGTATCCTATACCCAAATCCTTTGTACATCTTTTATTGAGTTTTTAATATTCCTTTCAAAGGATTCATGGTTATATTGCAAATATGTGCAACCTTGGCATGTTGAGATGATTTGTTATGCTAACCCTAACCCTCATGCCATGAGGAATTTGTATTTGTTTCTCCTCTCTTCTGTTTTGCAAGGTTTGGATTCGAGGTCGAATCCTTTTCAAGAAAGGGAGGATGATACGGGACAAATGGCCATCTTATATTTTGATGACATCTTTGGAGGCCAACATATAGAGGATCAAGACTTGGTCACCTCGAGAATACAAGAACATGCATGGAGAACCTGTTTTGAGCATAACTTAAAGTAATCTCGCGTGTGGAAGATTGCTTGGAGCATTTAAGATTGAGGACTCACGGTTTTGGACCTTAATTAAGGGCATTTTGGACATTACACATGGTGTATTAACACACCATGGCCGCACCTATCATTAAGGGCAAGGTGGTCTTTTTGTCTTCTTTTGTAATACACTATAAATAGGTCATTTTAGCTCATTTCTTGGAGATTTCAGATTTGAGAGGATGAGGAATTGAAAGACATAACTTCTCTCTTTTGAGAGTGTAACACCCTTAGTTGTAAGACTTGGAAAAGTCATCTTTAGCATAGGGCTTGGAAAAGCCAATATTGATCTTTGCTTGGAAACGGTAGATCTTGAGGCGAGTTCATTCCCTTGGTGGTCACCGTAAGAGTGTGGTTTTGATTGTTACATTCATTAGGGGTTAGTGTTGAAATACACTTGGTTCTTAATCTTGTAATAATCTTGGTCTCACTATCTATCTTTATTTTTCTTGCAAATCGTGTATGTGTTGTGTAGTGGACTGTTTTGGGGTCTTCGTTGAATCCGAAACTTGTATTATTGTTGTTCATCTTGTTCATCACGTTTTGGTACTGTTTTGGTGTTAAAACATACTCTTGTATCTTGTATTCTTGTTGTTGGTAGCGAATCCGAGTGAGGTCTCCATCTTGGTCCTCGAATCCTTAAGATTAGTGGACTGATTTGGTGTTTGTTTCGTGCTTCCCTTCTCTTTCCCGTATCATTAACCAAACTCTTGTTGCAAGTACGCAAGCACTAGTTGATCCTTTAGATGACAAAATTGATTTTTCTCATAAGGATGATTTGTGTCCATCTAGTGCTAGCACTATAACTTGAATAAAGTCCCCTAGCCAAGCGATAAGAGTATTCACACACTAATTGACCCTTATGAAAACCAAGGTGACTCTACGTTGGTATGCGAGTTGCCAACAACTAGTGAAGGCGTGCAAAATGATCATTCGGGTGAAGATGACCTTGATTTTCTTGGATGTTTAGGAAACCCGAGTTGTGATTGTACTTATGAAAATGGTTTTGATTGTAATTCCTTGGTTGCCCATGGTGGGTTGAAATTATGTGCGGGTTACTCTCTTGAAAGAGAGTATGGCCGAAATCCATGTCCATGGCTACTTCTCCCATTTGATCCCGGTGCCATCTTAGGGTGTGGAAGGAGTAGTCTCGGCTTAGGCTCATTATCTCTTGATGGACTCCATAACCATTTCCTTTGTGCATTTGTCAATAGCTTTCTAATGTGTAACACGAAGAACTCTTGGTTATATTTCAAGTATGTCCTGCCTTGGCATGTTGATGTTGTTTATTATGCTAACTCTAACCCTCATGTCATGAGGAGGTGGTGCTTGTTTGTCTTCGCTTTGTTCTTGCAAGGTTTGGATTCGAGGTCGAATCCTTTTCAAGAAGGGGAGGATGATACGAGTCAAACGGCCATCATAGCTTTTGAGGACACCCTTGGAGGCCAACACAAAAGGACTCAAGCTTTGGTCGCCTCGAGGACGCAAGAGCATGCATGTAGAGACCATTTTGGGCACTTGATGGAGCAATCGGAGTGTGGAAGGTTGCTTGGGGGCTTGTCTTGATGCCCGAGAGCTACAAGTGTTGTTGAAGTATCAACCACCCCCACGGTTTGGAGTATTGAAGAGACGACCATGGACTAGTGTCTTAACACTCCAAGATCACCCCTTCAATAAGGGTGTCTTGGTCATTTTAAGTCACTCCATCACACTCCATAGGCACCAATCATTAAGGTTGTGCAGGTCATTTTACCTTCAATTTGTAATAACTATAAGTAGGTAACTTAGGTCATTTCTCTTCTTTAGTTTTTGACTGATGATGAAATATTGAAAGACCTTGAGAGTTTCACCTCTCTTAGAGAGAGTACTTAGTGTAGGGCTTGGAAAAGCCAACTTTAGTGTAGGGTTTGGAAAAGCCGATATTGTTCATTGTTTAGAAACGGTAGTTGTAAGGTGAAGTTGATTCCCTTAGTAGTCACCGTAAGAAGATTGGTGTTTGGATTTGCAAGTGTAAGGGTCTTTACGTTTGATACACGTTGGGTTCTTACGTCTTCCTACGTTCTTAAGTCATCTTGCCTATCCTTTATTTTTATGCATTTGTTGTGTTTCTTGTCTCGTGTTTGTTTTGCTGCCATTATTGTTAGTATCTCATTCTCGGTTTCTCTCTTGTTGTTGTTGGCTGCCGTAGCTAGTTGTTGTTGTTGCTCTCGGCTTGCTTGTTTTGTTGGTTGTTTCCGTGTTGTTCTTGGTTGGTTCATGTGTTTCGTGGTCGTTCCGTTATCACCTTATCATCCCGCCCTCCATCATGAGTGTACCCCCTTAGAAAGCGTCCTCGTTGAGATTTGCCCCAATATCATACTATGGGAGTCCAACTCCGCTACAACATTTATCATAACCTAAATAACTTTCATGATATGATACTTTTAAAAGAGTTTCAATTCATTTACATAATTTTGATTTGCAGAAAGAAGGTGCTATGGACATCAGTGATTTTAGGCTTATCAGCTTAATAAGCATTGTGCATAAGATTTTTGTTGAATTGTCACCAACGCATTTGATAACAATGTGCATAAGCTGATACAACCTTTACAAATGTGCTTTTACAGAACGAAATAAAATTTTGGATACAAACCTTGTAGCAAATGAAGATAAAAGATTCCAGGTTGGGATCTCTTCAGGTTTAAAGATGAGGTTGAATGGGTCATTGAAATAGCCAGTCAGCCATTTGGAAAAGAAGCTTTCATCGATCCCACCTTGGCTAGGGGCCTCAACCTGATGTCAAGGCTATTGACATAGTACAAGTCATTTGACGTAGTAAGAAATACACTGGCAAACTGGTTCAGATGGATGGAAAAGAAAGGCGTTTCCTGACCAGTATACCTATCAGATGACACATTCTTCTATAGATCTTCCATGTGATAACGATGGCCTCACAAGGAACTAGTGAGAATTGTGAAAATGGAGGAACCAGCACCAGACTTACGAGTACTCCATTTATGAGAACTTCAACAACCAGGATAGATACATAAAGATAGTGAAAGTTCAAGTGATAACATCCATGGTAGCATACCTCCATTAAAGGACTTGTATGATGCTTTGGAAATTAAAGAGATGCAAGACAAGGGTGACGAGCTTCAATGGGAGATCAAGAAGATACTTATCATGGAAGACAAGTCCAAAAATGAGCCCACGAATTATAATGAGTGGGCTAAAAACTACACGTATTTCCTGATCCAAGTTCAAGTCCAAGAGAAGAAATATTGAGACTACATCGAGCCAGGAAGAAGCCCCAAAGGAACCTAAAAATGCCAAGGAGATGAAAATTCAGCCCCAGAAGAAGATGATTCTTACGTACACAACGGGGTGTAATTCATGCCCAAAGTTGGAGCAAAACAGGCATGGGTTTTGGGTGCCAATTTGCTATTTCTTTCCTTTTTGTTAGCTAATTTTAGGAAGAAGTTTGGCATTATTTTTATATGATTTCCTAGTTTATAGTTTTCTAGGTTTTACTATTTATTATTTCAATAAAGTAGGATGCAAATCTCGTTCTATTTGGGATGGGTTTCCCACATATAAGGGTGAATTTTGTTATTTTTCAGGACAATATTATGAATACTGTTTGAGAAGTTTCTCTGCTTTACACCTTTGTGTGTGGCGACTATGGAATTATCTTACAACCTTACAAGAAACATTATTTAGGAGGTAACATTAATTCCTAGCCTGGTATCTTTGGTTTCTATTAAAGTAAATTAAAGAAGGTAATTAGTCATATACTAATTATTGTGTCTAATTTCTTCAAAATAGGGCTCCGGATCACTTTTGATCTAAGTTCTTGAATTGACTTTATTAGTATCATAATTTTAACCCGCTAATTTTTGAACACGAAGATCAATTGGGGTTCTTAGCACTTATTTTGAAATTGAGAATTTTATTCTCGAATTTGACATATCTTTCAATTCCTGTCTTTAGTCTTTATATTTTCCCTTCTGCATTATTTTCTTGTTTTTATTCAAGTAACCTGATTCTTATCACCAAGGAAAGTGGAAAAGATAGAAGTCTCCGAGTTCAAGGATAAATACAAATGGGTTGACTTAGCTGGAAAGATACAGAGGTTTGATGGAAAAGAGAGTAAACAGACTCATAAAGTAGTTCCTGTAACCTAGTGATCATATGTGGAGGCTATAAGACTCATAAATGGTCTGATACAGAGATCTTATTCAAGGCTGATAATGAAGATATGGTAATGAAGGTAGATGGGGAGTCTTTAGTGCAATGGAAGAAGTACATGTTCACCTGCTTAATAACAAATGTAGAATGGAAATCAGAGATGAAGTTGAACCCAAGTGACTATATCTTGGGCCAGAAGATGTCGGGGGCTAGCATCAAAGCTTGGTGTTGTTAAGATGGTCAATGGAAGATTTCTTTTGGAATTTCCATCGGATATAGAAGTTGCCAGGGTTAAGATTGGTGAATGGAGATGGAAGGGATAGATAATTAATCTTGTGAATTGGATTTCGCCAACATCAATGTCCGGAAAATACGAGTTCCGGTGACTCAAGATGGGTTGGGCTTAACAATTTTCTGACGCAACTCTGCATGCCTTGATGCTAACACTCAATTAGGTTATAATGGGGAATAGAGCAAGGAAGGTGTATCACATATGTAAAAGTACATTTGTATATAGAACTATTTTATACTTCTTTTGCTGATGCATTACAGTATTGTGCAGCACCTTGATTAATTGAAGTTGAAGATGGAAAGACAACTGTAGAACATTCATCAGAGGAGGATTGGACTGATATGAGCAAGTCAGATTCATAGATTAACTTATGAGATGGTAAAACAATGCAACATCCAAACAAAAGTTATTTATCTTTTTTATTTGGAAGCAAACAATTAAAGATGACTAATGTGTTTGATCATTGCATCACCATAAATAGCTCATAGAGAAAAATTTATATTTCTAAAGGATAAGATTATTTGAAGTTTGAAATAAGAACTAAGCCAACAGAAAAAGTCAAGTACGTAAATTATCAGTCAGACCATCTTAAGGGAGGTTTATGTAATGGAAGATTACGAGAAGGATTAGCATCATAGCTGCGAGATCTCTCAGGATACACCAATCTAGAGAGAGAAAATCAGAAAATTACCTCAAATCTGTTTGCAGCTGCAAGGAATATATCAGGTGATGGCTTCCCTTGTTTAACTTCTGGATCATCACCACGAACGATATGATGCATCAGCGAAAAAAGTTTACTGTGTCTTTGAGTTTTCAAATCAAAATGCCGCTTGTGAGTACTGAAAATGCATTTATATTAGTTCACGTGTTGCATCTTACTTCACAAACGTTATTTAAGATTATGTTAATTCTTACACTTCTACTTGCTATGCCAATTATGCCAACAATGATAAACTTTCTGGTGACCAAAACTAAAAGAAGATGACATACCCCGTAGCAACACAAATTGGTATCCCATTTTCATGAAGGTGATGAATCAGGCGGCTGCCCCCTATAACAGGACAAAAAGTTAAAATGAGAACACAAATTTGTGTATACAAATCCAATTTTAAGAATGAAATAAACAATATGTAGAATGTATATGCTTAGTCTTCATACTTAATATCCACTCTACTTCAGAAACGACTGTTCTAAACTAACATTACTGAACGCAAAGAACTTGAAAACATAATCATACTTAATATGCAAAGGGACCTCTAAAATAGTGATTTTTTTGCATCGAGCTAAAAGTTGCACAACACACATAATGAAAAGTCAAACAAATCATTTACCAATGTGATGATAAGAGCAAAAAGAAACCTCTCAAAATCATTTCCCTCATGTGCGCAGCAAAAGGTGTTCTAACTCTGAAGAATATATCACAAGATGGTAATGAAGGTGGTTTCCTTGGTAACTAGGATGCCATATGTTCCAAAGCCACTTGGCAATAGGCTTTTCTTTACTCAAGTTTCATGGTATAAGCTTTTTTAAATAACAACTCTGTCGAGGCTAGCTTGCAATACACCTCAACTAAAATTTACCTCGTACCTGTTACCTCTCACTAGCACAGGTGCCGAATAACACTACCCACCAAAATAAATGGGAAGTTTCGTCTAGGGTTGCTTCCGGTTAGATTCGAATATTAATTGATCAAGGTTGTTACTCCAGCTCTCAACAGCTAGGTCATCCCCGGGCTGTTGTATAAAAAAGTAAACAATATACATACATACATACATACATACATATATATATATATATATATATATATATATATAGGATTTTTTCCCTTGCACGGCGTTTAGCTTCGTCTAAAGACTCTGCTATCGGCATATCCTGCTTTACCGTCGAGATGTTTTTGGCACTAGGTGCTAGTGGGACATCTCCTGCCACTTTGTTACCCTTAGGTTTTGTTTCTAAATGTTCACATAGAAGTTGAAATTCTGTCATGTTGTCTGCTTGTTCTGTGTTAAGCCGACTTAATTCGAATTGTAATTTTTTTGCCTTTTCAGACACTGTTACTAATTCATTGTATATAATATGCAAATCAGAACTCAATTTTAAAGAGAAATCTGATATAGTACAATTAAGTCTTCAGTCAAGAAGGTTAAATAGAAAGTGAAGAAATTGATTTAAATATTTGATCAAGTTCCGCAAATTTATGCCATTTTAATACAAATAGTAAATTCCAGAAGTTTTCCTACTACAGAACTGAGGAAGGATGAGAAAGCTGAAACTTGAGAAATGAATAAACAAAAATAATCTGTGTCTTGTGATTATTACAACTGTACCTGGCATGAGGTCACTTGTGGGAAACATTTTCTGCAACATCTCCTCTCTCTCTACAAGAAAATCTTCTGCTGTAAGTGAATCACTTATTCCTGTCTCTTCAACAAAGACCCTGGCAGCCTCTATTGCCTTTTTGCCCATCATCTTTGCCTTGAGTGACCAATCAAAAGTCTTATTATACCTAGCAAGTATAATCTCCTGGACCTCCGTATAGAATTTCTCGGTGTCTGATATACAAAAGAAAAGCAACAAAAAAGCTAGTCAACCAAGATTCATCTTCAAGTAGCATCTGTTCGACCACACAAAGATTCACCAGTTCTTTCCAATAGAATCTAACAAACAGGAGGGCCTGGTAAATATCAATCTTCCCTTTGATCCTCTATGTTAACAATCTATCCTCACACCTTCTTCCCGTTAATTATTTGTTTCTAATCTCCATCCTTAGAAGCTCCTTTTTTTCCCTAAAACATACTGGAGTGTCTTAATCTATCACATGATTAGATAAATCCATATCGAATAATAAGTTGTGCAATGTATGCTGCGGTCAAACCACATATGTATTCCAAAGGGGCATAACAGATTTGATTGTGTGAATTCGTTTTGTGGTTATTTAAGTTATGTAACTTAGGTAACAACAACAACATACTCAGTGTAATCCCACAAGTGGATTTTGGGGGGTGGGGGTTTTGGGGGGATGTTAAACAATGTACGCAGGCCTTACCCCTACTTCGTGGGAGGTAGCGAGGTTGTTTCTGAAAGACCCTTCGCTCGCTCAAATGCAGCAAATCAAAGTAGCTATGAAAAAAGGAAATACGGAAGTGGAGAAAACAAGTTAATTAAAATGGAAAGTAGTACAAGGCATCTTGAAAAAGAACAATAACAACAACGAAATACGAAATAATTTGGTAACTGAAATAACACCGCCATCAACTTCTCCCCTAGAGCCAGGGCCCAGGCAGGAGTCAAACCACCCCATTTGGGTAACAACAGAAAATCCAAATATCAACACACTTCAGAGTAAAATACTAAAATGACCTCACAAAAAATCAAAGGAATCAATCCATGCATCCTTTTCCTAAACTTTAAGATCCCCTATAATAAATCAACAACAATCTTACTGTTGCTTGGAGAGAACACGGGAACTAGATTATTTTTTGTGGTTGATAAAGTGGGAACTAGATTGCTCTTGAATATTACAAATCTTAAAGGAGCACAACAAGCTATCTTAGGAATAAGAGTTGATTGTAGTATTGTACATATTTAAAAAAGAATTTGTAAAAGATAAGACAATGCACGGTGGAAGGAAATTTCTCCCATTGTCCTATTGCTAAGTTTTCCTCTATAGAGAGACACCAGTATAAGGTTTTTACTACATAAAAATCATAACAGCGTACAGGAAGTGAGTAATATATTATTTATAAAAGGAATGCAATTCTCTGATATGGTGGCATGCTTTAGAACCACCAATCCTTCATAATTTATTGATTTTTTCAAAATTACGGGAATACATAATCAAAGAACTCATATCGTTTACAAAAAGAATGCAATTCTCTGCTATGGTTACATGCTTTCAGAACCACCAATCCTCTGTAATTTACTCTTGATTCCTCTTAATAAGGGGAGATATAATTAAAGAACTAAGAAACGCCACTGTGGTTTCTCTGATAGGTGAGTAATGTCGTAGTTCTTGGGTAGCTTAAGTGCCAGATATGTAATGTTACATCAGAAATAGACATACAATACGTGTATACTGCTTGAGGAATGTGAAATGTCTTAGTCTACTGATAGAGAAGTAGTAACAGAATACAGCAAAAGACTCTTCCTCTGCATAAGAGACGGCCTAATGGTCACAGGGACTTAAAGAGACTAGAAACTATGGAGTTATAATTAAGTGTCTTAGTTTACTCTTGATTCCTCTTAATAAGGGGAGATATAATTAAAGAACTAAGAAACACCACTGTGGTTTCTCTGATAGGTGAGTAATGTCGTAGTTCTTGGGTAGCTTAAGTGCCACATGTAATGTTACATCAGAAATAGACATACAATACGTGTATACTGCTTGAGGAATGTGAAGTGTCTTAGTCTACTGATAGAGAAGTAGTAACAGAATACAGCGAAAGACTCTTCCTCTGCATAAGAGACGGCCTTAATGGTCACAGGGACTTAAAGAAACTAGAAACTATTGGAGTTATTCACCGATCAATAGTAATTTGACAACTTACGGTATCACTAACAAAGGAACAATCATCTTTCAATAATGCTATTTCACCCCTGAACAGATTTTATAAATTTTGAAAATGTCTCACATAATTACATCAGTCCCCCTCGACTTTTTCAATATATGCGCTTCTCCACCCTATCTTTACAGCTCCTGAATCTGCCAGGTATAACATCAGGAGTCACAGTACTCAACCTTCATTTTCAATCAACACTAAGGGTAGAACACATCACACTCAAATTTTGAATTGCACTCCCCCACCCCACCCCACCCCCACCCCAAAAAATGATCAGAAATCATACAACATCCAAAGAAACAGTATACGCAAACGATTGCATACCAATATTACATCATATTGATACCTAGAAGAAGACCGTCCATGTCAAAGATAACATGAGTGATTGAGCCTTTTCTTGCAGGTGAAGCATCATTCATGCCTTGATTCGCCATATTTGAATTACTTTCAGATTCGGGAGATCTGGAAGCTTATATGTTTGTAAGCCTCTACGCTTAATTTGAAAAAGGTTCAATGAATTAAGCCCGTTTTGCCACAAAAATTATACTTTTTTGGAGTTAAAAGTTAAAATTAAAGTTATATTGTGTTTGACAAATATAAAAAGTGACTTTTTTAAAAATATTTTTGAAAGTACTGAATTTATTTTAAAAATAAATAGTTATGTGTTTGACTAAAAGTACTAAAACTGAAAAGAAATTGTTGATGTATTTGGTAAATAAGTGTTGTTAAGTACTTTTTGGGGTCAAAATGTGAAATATACTTAAAGTTGTTAATAATATATAGAGTTGATTATTATTAATTTTTATTTTTTAAAATGATTTAAATTAAAATTAATATATAAATTTTTAATTCAGTTTCAATATATATAATATAATATTTTCAAGAATGATTATTAAATTTATGTGCTAAAAAAAAAATTTTCTTGGTTAAAAGAGTTTATTTTTCAATGGATGTGAAAAGTTTAGTTACTTAAAATCCGTGAAAATTACCTTAAATAAATTTATTAGATTGTTTTTTTTTTAATCAAGCTTGGGCAAGTAGGCCATAAATAATAATAAAATAAAGAGTACCAGTACATAAGGAAAGGGCCAGGTTCAAAAGTGACCCAGCCCAAAGAAAATAACCAAAATACAATCAGACAACAACTACAGAGATGAAAAATCATTTCGGAAATATCTTTGGAAAAGCAAGAAGCTTTTTGTCCAAAATCCTCAACTTCGGTGGAATCTCTTCTTAACAATCAACGTCGTCATCAATTAGCTCTAGAGAATCATGTGAAATTTTTCTTTTATCTTATCAGTTATCCGCAACTGGAATCCAATCCGTTCATCCATCCTCTGCACAAATCAGATAAGTGTCTCTCCTTTCAATCTTATATAAACATTGTCATTTTCCTCTTCCTCCTAATCGGTGGATTGAATCTCTAATAAGATTTATACCACTACCAGATCCGAAGTAAGAAAAAAATACTTATAGAGATTCATCTGTTGTTCATTTCTATGCAGGTTAAAATTACTCTTTCAGATCTAATTTTTCAAGGTAAAGAACCTAGTTGCATTCTTGTCCTGCTTGGTATCTATTGAACACCTCAAATCTCACAGGTGCAGATACTCAAATTATTTTGAATTCACTTCAGACATAGCTAGCAATCTAGATACTTATATCCTTATCAATCCAAATCTGAAATCACAATATTAGTGAATCCTGCATAAAATAGTTTCCATGTATATGTATGCTCCGTTAGTCATAAAATGAACTGAAAATCTTTTTTAGTCAAGTGTATACGTTGCAAGTAGATTATCATTTAATTGCCAGTAACTTGCCTTCTTATTTGCGGGATACCTTGTCTGTCTAATTCCAAAATAAATTTACCTTTGCTTAGGATGTCTTGATAATGTTGAATTAAGAAATCACCTGCAAAAGAAAAAACTAGATAAGTGAAAAAGTCAGCAAGAGTATTTCCTTCCCGAAGGGAATTTTGTACTCTTGCTGTCATTGTTCTCCTAAGTCTGTTAATGTCATTCACTTCCATCACCACACTCCCACGGTGGCTTTCATCTATCCTCTAGAATCTGCACCATTGCCATAGAGTCTGACTCTATAATAATAGGAGTAATACAGTTATCTTTACAATACTCCAAACATTTTCTTATAGCCCTTGGTTCAGCTACCATGTTGGTAGTATCTAGAAGTCTGATAGTATCTAGAAGTCTGATCCATTTTGCTACTACGAAAAGCCCTAAAGAATCTCTAATGCAAAAAGCTACAGAGCTGGGGCCTGGATTGCCTCTAGAAGCACCATCTGTATTACACTTAAACCATTATTCAGGTGGGGGTTCCACCTCACGATTCTGTAGATAAGAAGGTCTGAAACCTTCTAAGGCGGCAACCATTTCTAGCCATTGGTCAAACTCCCACTTACTCTTAAACTTGCAAGATATAAACTTCTTTAGGATCCCATTGATCTCTTTAAAAACCTTACCAGTAGAGAATATGCCTCTATGCAAACTATATTTCTCTTTTTTTTAGATGACCCAAAGGATTATCATAGGAACTACATGAAAAACAACTTTCAATCTTGATTTTCCTTGACTGTTCCACCACATTCTTATGTTGGGTTTCAAGAAATGGCATTGATTAATCCCAGCTGCTCCTGAATAGTGGTGCCATACTATTCTTGCCACCTCCCCAGTCAGAAAAAGATGTTCAATTGTCTCCCTTTCAGGAATTGAACCACACCCACAATTAGCAGATTCATTAGGATTCCAGATATTTATCAAGTGAGAAACAACCACCTTTTCTAACCACGCTCTCCAGGCAAGGAAAGAAATTTTAAAAGGTCATTCTGTGCACTCTAATAGACTGAGATCTTCATTAAGATCTTTCTTATTTCTAACCAAATTCCAGGCACTCTTCACACTGAAACTACCTGTACTAGTCAAGGTCCACTATGTCTTGTCTCCTTCTTCCATAAATGAGCTTTACTTAAGTTGTTCCTAACATGTTCGACCACAAACTCAGGAACTCTCTATTGCATAATTTGAAAATCCCACCCATCGACCGTCAGAAAATCTCCAATATCTCTAATGCCATAACAAGTATGAGTATCTGAGTGGTGCTTGAATAAGGGACCAAGATTGGTCCAATTATCAAACCAAATACTAACGTTTCCTCCTTTTGGTTCCCACCAAAGGAATTGTTCAACTAAATCCTTGTTCTCCAACATATACTTCCAGACTTGAGATCCTTTTTTCCATTCCACAAGAGCATGAATCTATTTTTTACAATATTTAAACCATAAGAAATGGGTCCACAGATTATTTTAAGTTCTAAATCTCCACCACAATTTAGCATACATTGCTTTAGACATATCAAACATTGATCTAAAACTAAGTCCCCCTTCATTTTTAGGCAAACACACCTTGGTCCAGGCTGACCAATGTTTGTTTCTTCCTGTTTCTTTATTACTCCAAAAGAATTTTGCAAATATCCTGAAAGTTCTTTCAATACACAAATAAGAGGGACTATTATAGAAAGCACATATATAGGGATACTTTCCAGAACACTTACAAGAAGGACCTCCTTACCACCATAAGATATCATTTTTTCTTTTCATGCTTGAAGTTTCCCCTTCACTTTATCAAGTAGGTCAGCATAGTCTTTTTTTGTGTGTGTGGGTAATCGGACACCCCGGATATTTCATTAGAAATTTGCCTTTATTCATTCCAGTGATGAGAGAAATTTGAGAATCAACTGCCCTTCCTGTGTTTTGATGAATGTAATTGAAGCTTTTATCCTTATTAACTTTCTGCCCAGACTGTTGCTCATAATCCTGCAAAGTAGACATAATTTTTTCTAGAGAATAGACATCCGAAGAGGAAAAAATAATGGTGTCATCAACATAAGCTAAATGACTCAACCTAGAACACCACTTAGGCACCCCAAATCCAACCAATTGATTATCTTCAAATAAAAAATTTAAAGTTCTTGATAAAACCTCTGAAGACATAATAAACAAGGTTGGGGAAAGAGGATCCCCTTGCTTCACTCCTCTGGTGGAGTGAAAAAATCCATGGGATTTACCATTAATTAATACAGAATAATAATCGTTAGAAATTAATCTCCAAATTAAATTAACAAAGATATTGAAAAATCCCATTTTCCTCATCACCTTCATTACCAATAGAAGTTTGTGGCTATATATCTACCTGCTTCAGTACTAACCTCCATATATTCACTAAAATAATCATTTCATTCTTCCATATATTCAATTCATCAAAATTATTTATCTATGAATACTCTATTACTTTGAGAAAAATCACCTACTTCTTCCATGAATATTCAGTTGGTTGAAGAAAAATCATCTACTTCTTCCATGAATACTCCATCTCTTCAAGGAGAATTATCTACTTATTCCATGAATATTCAATTGGTTGAAGAAGAATCATCTACTTCTTCTCAAACTCAATGGAGCTACGATGTTTTTCTGAGTTTTAGAGGTGACGATATACACAGTAACTTCATTGGTCATCTTTATACCTGTTTGTGCCAAGTTGGAGTTAATACTTTCCTAGATGATGACACACTGAGAAAAGGCGACGTCATTTCAACCAAACTTGAGAAAGCAGTTGAAGAGTCTAGGATTTCTATTATTGTTTTCTCAAAAAGTTATGCATCGTCTAGTTTATGTCATTAGAAATTTGTATTGATGATGTTTCTATTTTTGTGTATGTCATTAGAAATTTGTATTGATGATGTTTCTATTTTTGTGTATGTCAAAAATATTTTCATCAAGAATTCTGAAAATTTTGCAAAATGAAACCATCAAATTGATCATCATTTTTACATTTTTCATATACAATTGCAAACTAAACTATATTGAATATTTTTATACTTTCAATGTATATAACCTAACGCTATTTAGTATGAATAGTTCAAGCGCCTAACTTCAAAACTGTATTGAACAAAGTTTTTTTTTTGTATTAAGTAGTATTTATATAATGTTGTGTTACTTTAACATTTGTTTCGTATTTTACGTCGTTGAATGAAATTGATATGAACTAAGTCGCATCAGATGGTATTGAATTTGATATCAACTACACTAAATTATACATTTTTAAATTCTGCAATTAGTAACATTTGACATGGATATTGTATTTTGATGTTTATTGGTGCTCATTACTCATTGTTTTTATAAGATTGTTGGTATGAACAAAGTTTAGTTTTGATATTTAACATAGTATTTATATAATGTTCTTCATCTTCTTCTGGCAGAACGCAAACACCAATATCAATCATGGGTAATGCTGATTATTTTTTATTGTAACGAAAAATTATTTGACATCATACAATTATCATTTATTTTCAACATTTATGGTGATAGTTTTTCATGTAATATCCATTACATACACTAAAAAAGTTATGTAACATACAACATAATTTTTCTTAGCGATTGTCACATTCATAAAACTTATTCAATACAAATGTGATATATGTGAAATTTCATCGATACCAATTTTAATATCAATTTAATATAAAAGTACGACCTCCGTGCTTAAACTTTTAATAGGAAAAATTGGAGCTCAAATTATTTTTTTCATAGATAATTCCTTTTTGTGACGCCACAGTTTTAAGATCATTGCCACAATCTAAAAATTTATATGCTATTGCAAACAAGAAGGCCCTATTGAAAACTTTTTGCCTTAAAAAAACAGTAGAAGAGATCTCCAGAATAATGAACCGAAAAATCGCACATTCAATATAGCATTCGAAATTTGGATTCATGTGTTTTTCAGAACAAGAGGTGTTCGAGCCTATAGGTTGCCTTCAATTTTCAGTTATTTCGTGGAATAGTATGATGATATCAACATCAAAAGAGCAGATATTCCACTAATTATCATATTTCTCAGCACTCAAAACCTTATATACAAATGCATAATAAATAATGGAGATATATGTTTTTAAACGTTATTCATCATTTATTGCTACAAAAATCCAGCTACACAACTATATACGATGACATTCATTTTTTATTGATAAAAATATCAAGCTACACATCCATCTATTGCATCGATCCGTGTAGTGTTCCTCGAGTTGGCCTACAATTCCTCTGATAAGCACCATGACAAGAAATTAGCAAGATAGCAACAACGATGAATTCATCTGAAGACAACAAAGATTCAACCAGAAATAGTAAAAGAAGGCTGAGCCACCAGTATGATTAGCTTCGTTGTGTATGGGATTCAACACTACTTGAATTATATAATAGGGTGAATGATGAGATTGTGTGGTCATATTAATATCTTTCAACTATAAAACACAGGCAATACTCTTAAACTAAACACTCATGTCATCAACTGACAGCCAAAATCAATACCATCAAATGAGAATAATAGGAGAAAAGAAGCAAAAATTACGTATTTGATTTATTGGAACAACTAAATCGTGTAGGAAAAGAAGATAGAGTATAAAGATGGAAACTCTTAATGGAGACATTAAAATAGGAGAAAAGAAAAATAGTTAGAGGGATTTGGGGGTGGATTAATATCAATAATTAAGGTTAACTACATTTAAGGAAGAAATATTGTATATTAGTTGTATTAAATCTTTATTTTCCTTTTCAGTAATTACTTTTTGTATTTTTATAAAAACAAAAAAATCATTTTTAACTACTTTTTTAAAATGAAAGTTGCTATAACTTGAAAAGTAAAAAGTTTTGCTAAAACTTGTAATAAACAATCTAATAAGTTTATTTAGTTAATTTTTCCTTAAAATCTTGTAGAGCAGAAAAACTTTCGACAAAATTACAAGGAGGGATATACATGGACTATGGTCATGTACCCTAGTCCCTCCTACAGTAACTCTGAATCTTGTGGTGCAAGGACTATAAATCTCTTTTATGGTTTAATAAGTTTACCTATTTTATTTTACTTTAACTTGTTTATTATTAATAGAAAAAAATTAATTTGACTAATTTACCTTACTTTTAAGACATAAAGATTTAAATTTTTAGAAAAAAATCCTAAATCCAAAATTTAATCTTAAAGTTTTGAACATTGAAAATAAAACTTGAATCCCAACCAAAAAATTCAACAAAATATAGATTTCGATTTTTCTCAAAGTTAGCTCGGTAAGTGCATTAGGAAAAATAATATATGCATTTACTTTTGAATATTATTTGTTACTCTCTCCATTTTAAATTAGGGCTACAAGAGGATAATTTTCAAATAAGTGAAAATTATAAGGGATACAAAAGTCATTTACTTAGTCAACTTTCAATTGATTATAAGCTAAAAAAAATAAGTAGGGAATGGACAACTTCTTGCTTTTGGCGTAAAAAAGCCAAAATTGACTTTTTTAAGCAATTATAAAAATTGTCAAACACTTTCAAAAGCAAAAAATGACTTATAAGCCATTTTGATCAAATTATAAGCTTACCCAAACACCCACTAAAGTTGTTTCTGAAATTTTGTGAAAAAAATATGAGTGAAAAATTTACTGTTCAAAATTCAATTCCGCAATTTTATTTAGAATTTTCATTGCCAAAATCTTGTTTTCACTTTTTTCACTAAAGTGAAATAATTTTTGAAAAAATGTAAATAATTTTCATGGACAAACAGCTACTAAGTATTTGGAATCTTCGTTAAATGTTATGTTCAAGTCTACTTTTTAATTAAATGCACTAAAAGCTTTTTTTTATTTATTTAGAAAAATGACCCATTTTAAATATTTAAATTTATTTATTATTTAAAATTTATTTACAAGTTTTAAAAGTTATAAATTAGTTCATAAATCACCAATTACAGAATTTAAACAAAACTTCTCCCATCAAAATCTTTTAAAAAATTTATAAATTAATTCAAACCTAATTTTACGATAGACAGTTTTATTATCGATCCGATCGATACATGGACAGATCGATTATTGATTTGAACGATATATGGATAGGTCGATTATCAATCCAAACGATGTTATACATCGTTCTTCTATGTTATTCAATTACTGACCGATTATAATAATTAGACAAATTAATTATTATAGATTAATCATCAATCATTTCTTATCCGATAGATTAATCACTGATCTCTTTTTATCCGACCAACTGCATATAATATATATATATATGTACACCCACAAAAATCTTTTTTGTTAGAAAAAAATGGTACTGAAATTAAAGGAGAGCAAAAAAACTTACAAATTTTGAAGGAGACAGAACATTTAAAAATAAAATACGAGCTTCAAAAAAGATAAAGTTGACGAAACAGTAAGTTTTCAGTAAGAATAGAGGAGATAAAAGTTAGAAAGATAGAAAGAAGTAATTTGAAATTGAAAAAAATAGGTTAGGGTTTTATGTTTAAGTATAATTGTAAATAGCTTCCATAGTTTTTAAGATGTTATTATAGTTTAATTCTTCATTAAAGTTATTTTTTATTTTGTTTTAAAATGAGAAAATGAAAGTAGACCATTTTGCTAATTGAACACTTGAAGAGGCCTATTAACCAAATTTTTCCTTATTTACAAATATACTTAAAACATAAAACCCTAACCAATGTTTTCAGCTTCAAATTACTTCTTTCCCTTTCTCTAACTTTTTTCTTCTTTATTCTTACTGAAAACTCATTGTTTCTTTAACCTTCTTATTTTTGAAGATCGTATATTCTATCTCCTCCCAAATTTGTAAGTTTTCTACTTTCCTTTAATTTCAGTATTATTTTTTTTCTAAAGAAAAGGTTTCTGTATATATATGTAATTGTTCGAATAAAAAAGAGATCGATGATTGATCTGTCAGACTAATTACTATAATCGAGCACCTATTAAATAACATAGAAGAATGATGTATAGCATCAGTCGGATCGATAATCGATCTGTCCATATATCATTCGGATCGATAATCGATCTGTCCATGTATCGATCAGATCGATAATAGATCTGTCCATCGTAAATCAAGTTTTGAATTAATTTATAAATTTTTTAAAAGATTTTGATTGGAGGAGTTTTATTTAAATTCTGTAAGTTGGTGATTTGTGAATTAATTTGTAACCTTTAAAACTGGTAAGTAAATTTTAAATCATAAATAAATTTAAATTTTCAAAAGCGGGTCATTTTCCTAAACAAAAACAACTTGCAATTCATTTAATTAAAAAGTGGACTTGAAGAGACCATTTAACAAAAATCGCGTGCAAATAGCTCCCATAGTTTTAATATGTTATTATAGTCCAATTCTTCATTAAAGTTATTTTATTTTTTATTTTAAAATAAGAAACTGAAAGTAGGTCTGTCATGACCCAAACTAGGGCTTGGCCGTGACGGGTATCTTAAGTCCGTTGAGGACCGAGACCACCCCATTTTTCCTAGCCAAACAGAACACAATACAACTAGTAGTGGATAAATTCCGAACATATAACATGATAGTTAAACGACTAACTCAGAGAGAAATCTAAGAACTTTAATATCCATCTCAATCCACAGTAATCCACAAAGCCTCTATTAACCAAAAACAACCTAAGTTGGGACATACCTCCGATGATAGCCAAAAAGAAATCGAAAGATAGTCTACGACATAGTGTAACAAAAGCATGAAATGAGGATCTTCCGAAGAATGAAAGCTCACCACTTCAAGCTGACTTATGAGCAATTCAAGAATCACCTAACAATATGCAGACAAAGCAGAAGTGTCTCTGGTTATGCATAGCGTGGAGATACAGTGTCCAGAGATGGTTAGTGGGGTGAGCGCTAGCATGTAACTCAAGGAAGGTATAAAGTAATGCCATGATCAAGAGTTTCAATAACTTTCAAGTTATAAATTGATGTAATATGATGATTATAAATAAGTTTTCAAGAAAATTTTATATGCTTCAATCATTTTGAATCCTTAAAAAGTTTTCATATAAATTTTGTCGAGTGACAATATTCAGCATTTCATGTGTGTCATCTTCAAGTGTCTGGACTGCAAATCAAATAGGTTTTTTGATTACCAAGATGTATCCTTTTATGTCACTTGATAAATATTTCTACGTCAACATGCTTAAATAAACCTAGAATTCAGATCCTCATAATCTTTTATAATACTGCACTAATATTGTATAAAGATATATCGATGATATATCATTTTGTATCGATACACAATGTGACACAACATTTAGATATCTCATCACTTCATTATTTTCAGGTACCTGAACCTTTCATAAAGTTTCATGAAGTGTTATGTCATAGGCTCTTTAAGAGCCTATTGCTTTCTTATTATGATCATTTGCTCTTTTTTTTCAAGGATTATTTCATTTAAAACCGATTGATCTACCATGCTTCATGCATGCAGTAGATTTTTTCCTTTAGGGACATTCAATTTGAAACATTTACAGCTAAATATGAGATTAATATTAGGTCACCAAATGCTCCTAGCATTTGTACTTGAATTATCCTTTGAATGAGGATCATATTAATGACAATTTACAACATATTTCTTAGCTGTTTATATTTCCCCCTCATGTTAGGAAAACTAACATGCATCTTAATTTACTTGAGAGAATTCATCTTCGTACATCATGGTATATCCATTGATCAAATACCATACATCAAACCTACTACATGGAATAATTGATTCATGGTCTTGAAATAATTGAGAGGGAGGAATTAATCATAAATTTTAGTCTAATACATACAAGTGCTATTGTATGCAATATATTATATTTTAGACCAACACATAAATTTTTGTTCTCATTAGCAATGGTTCGGCTATTTATCAAAGGCATTCAATGACAAATCAACATTATCAAGATGAATTATCTTGATTACACAATCTGAATGCTTTTAACTCAATTTCATTGAGAAAACAACTTTATGAATGTCAAAATTGCAGGTTGACATTAAACTCACATATGGTCATTTTATATCGATGTATCTTAATAGATCATATGACAGGTGAAAGGGTCCATATTCACCTTTAATGCTTTCCAAAATTTAGGGGATTCAACCCCAATATTAGTTGGTCCACAACTTATCATGAGAACAAAAAACATTAAAAGTTCATGAAGAATTTTCTAATTCTTCAATATATGTTTAATACTTAATAGGCATATTTTTGGGATGTCGCAATTATTCATGTCAATTTATGAACTTTTATAAACTCCAAGTTTACCATGACATGTGGGTTTACTTTAGTAAATTTGAGATTTACTATTACATGAATAAATTTCATATTTACTACTTTAGAAGTAGATTTTAAAATAACTTTTCTTAATTATTATGCCTCTTTCGGAGGTAAGTTGTGACACCATCACAATCAAGTGCACGTTTGAATTGATAAGCTTTAGTAAATATTATCCCATTCACTTTAGAAAATGGATTTGTACTTATAACAATCGAAATTCTCATTCCTCGATAATGGAATATAATTATGCCTTAAGCCTATCAAAGTTTGATTGCGTGTCACGGTGGAAATGGAGATGCAGGAATCATCGCATCGCGGTGGATACCAATTCAGTATTTGTCAATTTCCATAGGGTCACCATGACTGCATCATATCATGGTGAATCCATAAACAAAAATTGTCACAATCCAGTGAGTCACCGCGATTCCACTGCATCGCGGTGGGTATCACGATGACCCATTCACTGCATCGTGGTGAAGCCTCAATCAGTAACCAAATTACGGATTTTATATTCCAAGGGCAGTTTAGTCTTTCTCCCATATCCCCAAGCTATGAAAATAGACGGTTAAGTGTATTGTTGAGCAAAATATGCTCATTAATCATAAAATCCTTCTCAAAGAAAATCCTAGGGTTCAACATTCAACTTTAAGAATTCCTAAATTTCCCCGCTTCTTTTCCCAAAATTGTTCAAAATTCAAGGTTTCCAATTTAAGAATCCAAGAATCAGCCATCAAGAACATAAATAGGATCTCAAAACCAAGCTTCATCTAGTTCATTAATTAAGGTATGTGGGGTTTTGAACAAGGATAAATCTTTCATCCTTGTGCCCAAAAATAGTTTCTAATTACAAATTTACATGGTTTTACATGAATTTCAATATAGGCTTCATACCCATTTATTGTTAATTGAATATTTTAAGATTTCAAGTGCTTTGGATGTTGAATTACATTTCTACTATCGTAAATTGATGCAAATGACTATATTCTCCAAATTTTAAGTTGAATTATGAATATTTACATTATCAAGCATGGACATTATGATGTCTAGACATGAATTTTAAACATAGGTTATCAAGCCCCAGTTGAATATTGTTATTTCAAGAATGATTACGCTTTTAAGCATCCCATGTTATGTTATAAACAGGTTTGAATAAAGATTTAATCTTTTGATCTTTAGCTAAGACGTAAAATCCACTTTACAGCTTAAATTCAATTTTGATTGAACAGATGCACAGTTAGCTTTCTGTATGAAACATTATGACTTGTTAAAGTGGATTTCCTACAAAATTAGCATACAGATTAAAGAGAGTAGTATTTAGCACCGAGTAGAAACTGTGGGTTTAATGCATCCTACTTTCCAAGAAGTACGAGCCAACATAAGTACAAATTCAGTATTCCTATTTCTATATGGATGACAGTTAAAGATGTGATCACTTCGCTCAGGTTATACTCCTTGGTAAGAGTATGACACCTCTCCCGAACGTGAGGTTTTCCCCTAAGGGGAATAAAACGTTGGCCTTCATGATAGCTCACATAGTTTATGTTGGTTAAGAGAACCTCCCTATTAGTAAAGAATAATAGAAAAGTTTGTAAAGGAATCTCCCTAACAGTAAAGATCTTCAGAATAGTTTTAAAAGTATTTTTCCTACAGTTTAACAGAAAAAGAATGGCAGATGATAGTTCAACTTTTAGACTTTAAATATGATGGCTTCCCAGATTTATGCAATATGATTTATTATTCATGATTTATGATTATCAGCTTTCAGTTATTCCATCTATGTGAGTCATCACATACAACATGCATATTCTATGAATCTTTATAATAGTAAGATATTAATTTGCTTGTGCATTTATCCCCATATAATCAGTACATCCTCAAAGTACTGATCCGCATATATGTTTATGTTCTACTTTATCTCATAATGAAGGTTCAAGTGCTCAGTCCTAGCAGCGTAAGTGATTTTGGGATTCTCTATCTACATCCCAACAGTTGGTGAGTCCTCATGGTTCGAGGGCCCATTAACTCAAATTTCCAGCATTAATAGTATTTGATTAGTTTCCTTTAGTTTAGTCCGAGTCAGTAGGGGGTCTGTCCTAATGGATCTCTAGTTCCTTAGTAGTAGAGGCTTGTCGAACTACAAGCTATTATTTTTAGACTTTTTGCATTTGTTATCCAGATAGTATATTTAGTTGATCTCAAACAGTTTTGATATAATTCAATATTTTTGCATTTTCATATATTAAAATTACTTTAATATGAGTTATAGATTTAATAGCAGGCTGAAAGGATTAGCTTAAGACTACTCGTAGTCTTGAGCATTGTGTGATATCCCGGGACCAGGTTTCGGGGCGTTATAGGAAATTTGTAACAACCTCAACCAACTGGAAAAATTGGTTTTAGATTATGTATTATCGCTTGATCTTATTTATCTTTGACATTAATTCATGGCCTAATTGGTTAATTAGATGATAATGATCTTGAAAATCTTTTGGGGTACACAGGAATCCCCCTAGTGAATTTTATAATGGAGTCTATAGGGTCCACGAGAATCATTAAGTGTTGGCTTAATGAAATTGTTTGCAAGCGATAATTTGCATGACGATACAACTTTATAATGCCGTAATAATTGACTCCTTAAATTGGTATTCGGGATAAGTCTTAAATCTATTAATTGGGAAATAATAGGGGTTGTGTTACCTAGCTGTGAAGGTGTGAGTCCACAGGACTAATATTGGAAACTCATGTTTGCTGACATGAGGGTTGGTCTTTATAAATAAATTCTTCCAGGTACAAGGGAATACCCCAAGTGCACATATGTATATATGTATCATAGAGGGTGATGGCTACAAGGGAATCCCCAGCCATCTATGATATCTCCTGCTCATTCGGTTAACACGCACTAGGCCCGTTCAGCAGGTAACATTGGACAAATATAGGCCATAGATGGATTATGACGAAAACGCTTCACAACCCAGGTTGAGGTTTTATCAAAGTTCATACTAAGCCCTGCTCCCTACCCCATCATGTGTGTATGTATATGTATATGTACTTTTTATAATATTATGTATTAGAGGTTATACTAGTTTGAACAATTATAATGGAATTCTTTTATTCCTCTATTCCTGAGTTACATTCTAGCGCTCCAACCATTTACCTTCTTTGGAAGTTTTATCCATACACGTTGCAGGAACTTGCCGTACTTCCATATCTCCTGCTCAGTGACTTGGATTCAAGATCAGCTAGCAAGTCAGATTGAAGTGGTGAGCTTTCATATTTTGGAAGACCTCATTTCATTATTATGGTTTCTTTTAAAATTTGACTATTTCTTTGGATTTTTTTATATTATTGGGGGCATGTCCAAACATATTTTAGAAAATTAGTTTTGTAGATTATTTGTTTAGACTACTGTGGCTATTAGGCCGTGTCGGTCAGTCGTTTGGCTGGTCATTAGGGGTTGTTTATGGACATGTATTTAGAACTTTCTTAAGATATCTTGTTATATGTTTGGAATTCATCCAACTTTGGGTTGTGTTATTTTTAGGTTTGTTAGGGAAAGGGTGATCTCCTATCCATATGGGACTTGAGATACCCAACATTGTTAGGCCCTGGTTTGTGTCTTGTTAGAGTCGAGGCATTCCCTCAAGTTGATGAAATTGAAATGACATAATTATAAGGTTGAAAGAGTTAGGGTATGACGATACCTATGAAATGGCTTAACTAAAGATTCCTTTATTTAAATGGATGCGTTATATGTAAAAGTTTTAATTGGGCTGTAAGGGGTTGTGTAGCTGGCTGTGAAGGTATCCTGATAGACCAATTCTTGAAACTAATGTTTGCTAGTATGAGGGTTTGTTATGATGACTGTGTGCTTGTGTCACACTACATATATATCTTGGATTGACATGGGATTGGAGCATTCCTTGGTATTTCTATGATATATCTTATTCCTGCATCTAACATGCATTGGGGCCTATCCAGTAAGAGGGATGGACCCATATAGCCTATGGGTGTTATTATGATGGTTATGCTACACAGTCCAGGTTAGTGTTTTAACTCTCATTCTAAACCTTGTTCTCTACACTAGCTTCTTATATGAATATATATGTATGATTGCGTCTATATGGATTTAAATGATTTTGAATTGACTTGATTTTAGCATTACTTTATCCCTTCCCTGAGTTACATGCTTGCTCACACTCCGCTAACCTTCTTCCAATGTTGTATTCCCACGCGATGCAGAAAACAAAGACACTTCTGCTTTTCCTGCGCAGTGATTGGGTGATATCTTGATTGTCCATGAGTTAGCTTGAAGTGGTGAGCCTTTTTCCTTTGGAAAATCTATCTCATCTTTGTTATTTTGATTGCATTAACAATTTATTTGGCTTCCCCTTTTGGCTATCGTCGGGGCCATGTGCCGACTTAGATTAAAGTTAGATTCTTAGAGTTTTGTGGATTACTGTGGATTTGGAAGTCTCGAAATGGGTTTGGGAGTCTCGAAACCCAAAAATAGTCCATCAAACCTAAAGTTGACATTTTAAAGTTGTTGGAACTGTCCAAATTGGCGTATAGGGCTCTTTTAATAAAAATTTTCTCCTGGTAGCCAATTAGAACCTATGAAGGGTGCATACTAGGGAATTGGCTTTAAAAATAATATAAACTGCCTAGTAACCAAAGTATCAATTCAAGAAAGTCATAAATTACATAGGGAAACTATAGGTAAGCTCTAAGCAGTGAAAATAAATTGAAATATAGAAAATGACTTGGATAGTTTTTTAAAAAATTGTGCTAAAAGATCATGAGAAAAAGAAGTTCATGGTGAGTTGAAAAGGATTGATGTATTATCTCATAGGTGGACTCAAAGAGACTATGGTTTAGTAGCTTAAATTCAAGAATAAAAAATAATAATTAAATGATTTCATGTCGCGACTTTAACTAAGGCGCTTCTTGGAAGGTAACCTAAGAATTTTTATTGATGTTTCCTAATTTTTTTATACTAATTTTATCTTGTTTTTTTATTGTTGCAGGTAATTTATCAAAATTTTGATGCTAGAAGGTAGATTCCTAGGCTCTAAACCAATCCCCAAACCCAAGTTTCATGTAAAAACACATAATGAGGAGCACACCGTCGCCCTACCTGTATTGAACCTACTTAGCAGTCTAGGTGCAGGTTCAATGCACATTACTTATAGGTGGCCTTGAGCTGGCTTAATATCTATGAATCATGCTATTATGACCTACGGTGGAAAAGTTTATGTAGTACAAGCGCGGGTCCAATGCATGTTGTACACACCTGTGAGATAATTATGTTGGCTTGACACTTTTTTTGTCTTATGTTGGACCTACTTAAGAAGTCTAGGCAGAGTTCTAGCTTTTATGGAATACAGTAGAACCATAACACTATCTTGGAAATCTTTTTTGACTTATGTTGGACATGCTTAAGTAGTCCAGACACATGTCCAACACATTTGGAGCGCAGGAATTTTTTTATTGTAATTTCTTACCTCTCTTTTCTCACATACTTAATTTCTTTTAACCTTAATTAAAGCTAAAAAAATTTGTCTCAAGTATCCAAAACCATATAATTACATTGGAAAATTATTTCATCTTTCTCGTCTCATTAATCAAGTGAATGGTATGATGTTTATGGTTTCATCTTTTAATGCTCTTGAAAGTAGAAAATGGCGCTTCACCTGCATAATACTTTTGCTTTGAACTTGAGATTCTTTTTGTAAATTGTAATGGTTGGAGTTAAAAATTTTAAATGTATTCCTTGTTTTACATGTTTTATTTAAAATTCTCACATACTTAAAGTAGCGCAACACATGTTGGATGAAATACCCATTTGAAATTTTGTTGATTAATTGATTGTTGGGTGATATAGTTGGGGTAGATTGAGTATCAATAGTGTGTTTGGTGAATTTATCTTTATCAAATATGCATATATGGTCTTTGTTCAAAGCTCTTATTTAATATATGCAAATGGGTTTTTTGAAATGTCGATAAGAGAGAAATGCCGTGAATGATTGAAATGGTTAATATGATCTTTCTTGGGGGCACAATGTGATCATTGTTAAACCATGAATATGTGTCCAATTTCTCCTTAAGGGTAGAAAACCAAAAGATTTTTTGTTGATTTTGTTTATAAATATTACTTCCATGGTTTGGCCAGTATATTATCCTTATCATAGAATTCACGGGTGATGTCTTAGTAAGACGAGAGACATGAATGCTTGCCTTTCCCTAAGATAGACCGAGTGACACCATTCTTAAGGGTATGAGGTCATTTTTATTTATATTGGTGCCATGGTTGTTCTATGAGTTTGAATGCTGAAATGTTAAGAATATGTGACAATATAGAGTCCATATAGGTGAGTGTTGTGATAAACGAGTCCCATGAGTCATAATGATGAAGTTACCTTGCATCCACCTTTATTTTTATTTATTTTTATTTTCTTAATTAATATATGAAAACCCCAAAAATATGTTTTCCCCATTTTCTTTTGTTTTGCGTTTGGTCTTTCCCTTTTTCATAGGTAGGTCTCCACGGATGAATTTTCCATGGGAAGCTAAGAAGGGAACTATTTTGGATAAGGACAAGGAACAAGCAACCAATAAGAAGGGGATATAAACAACGTCTAAAGTGATCCAAGAAGGCCCAAATGTGCGAACCTAGATGAGTTGCCTTTTTTAGCAAACCGAGCTAGATTAGCCTAGTATGATTTGGCTCCTACTGTGATAATATGACCGCTCACTGACCCGGACCCGAGCGCCTTGTGCGCCATAAGGAGTCTCCATCCTCTTCTACTATCTTTCTACTTTTCATTGGAGACAATGAAAGGCTCTTTAGTAGGGGGTGAGGGCATTTTTATTATACATATTGATGGGCCGTACCTACTATTTCATTTAATGGCATTGGTTTGATTGATTGTATAGACATACTTCTACTTTTTTTTGACATTTTACATTTTTTTTGTTAATTTAGGTTATCCCTCGTAGGGATAGCACATTGATGCTTATTTCCTTTAGCCCTCGCGGGCCTTGAGAGTTTGATTTGCTCTTATTAGGTATAATGATGATAGTATCAAATGGTGCTCTTCTTTTAGGACTTGTGTCATGTGCTTAGTATTAATGTGATACTCAAATTTGTCATGCATTGTTCTTGTCATATTTTTTATATACGTGTCCAATAAACTCCAATGCTTTTCATCGAAAATCTTTTCTTTCCGAAGGAGAATTTTTTTGTTTTTCCTTCTTTTGATGTTTTGTTTTTATATTAGTTTAGTTTCTTTATCGAATAGAATGATAGTACACCCATGATGGATGATGAAGTGATATCCTTAGGTGAAGTATCTATTTATTTGAATTGATTAGGAATATAAAAAAGTCCAAAGATACTTTCGTAATGTCATTGGAAAGGAATGAAATGATTTTGAGAAAATTTAAAAATGTAGTTTTGTTTTTGAAAAAGAACATGGATGTTTATCAGCTTTCTCGTGAGTGAGACCATAGAATTAAATTATTGTCTATCTCTTTATTCGGATGAGTCTTTGACTCGGTGTTACTTATTAAGCTCAAATTGCTCAAAATTGGTTGGGAAACTAACCTTTTACACTACGAGCATGTGGCAATGTTTGGTGAGATTTTTAGACAATTCTTGTAATTACGAGTAGTCTAGAACATGCCTCGAGTGTATTAACATAAAAATCCTAAGCAATCTTGGTTTGGAGGATGAACTAAGGCCATTTTGAACTGTTACATAGCCAAATTCACACCTTAGATTTGTTCCCTAGTGAACTCTTTTGATCATTTTGGCAATTTTTCTTACTTTTTGTATAATAAACATGCTAAAACACATAAACCATTTTGAGAAATCTTCCTTTTGGTACTTAACCTAGTTTGTAGTCAAAATAATGAATAATAAGCGAGAGCCTATATTTGGGGGGTTTGTGTATTTGAGACAATAATGTAAGTTTGGTTCATAATCCAAGTTTGGGAAAAAATGTAACATTATAAGATGAGACAAGGAATGTTTATGTAAGGTATTTACCTCATGTGATTATGAGACGAGATATGCTTGATGATAAAGTTAAATAGAGAAACCCATAAAATTTACAAATAAGGAGTTAAGAAGGGCTTAAAATTAGAAAATATCTTCAAAAAGTTAATGAAGTGAAGAATGAAAATGGTGTCTTTGAATTGTTTGGTGAATTCTACGCAAAAGTTAATGGAAGCATGGGAAATGATTTGAAGCTGAATAAGGTGGATAGTTTGAAAATTTTAGGGTAGAAGGGGAAAAGCGATTGAATTGAACGAGGTATTTTAGTCACTTGATTCATATTTATTCCTTTACTTACCTTAAGCATTAATATTGAACCGTAAGACCATGGTGATTCTAAGAAAGGTAAGTCTAAATTAGTGACAAAAAATACAGAAGGCAAGCCTGTGGATCTACCCATTTTACTTGAATTTCTTTGCGAGAGTAAGTATAAGTTCTTTCATTATTTGAGATCATTTACGTGTTTAAATGCCTTATGTTTTTAGAGCTAACTCTTGCATGTGAGCTACAACGATACATTAGGGTAGAAGGTAAAGTCTTACGGTTTGGGTAAGTGGGCCAGGTAATTTACATTATGAAGAATCAGATGATATCGACAGATTTTGTGTCACCTCTAGAGATGCATAGATGATTTAAAAGTATCATTTTATACACATATTCATCCTTACCTCATAGTTATGTGATTCTTTAAAACGTTTGGTTTACTTGTTGCCAAGACATGTTTAGGAAGTCTTTGTAGAGCTTTGATAGCGTATTCCTTAAGTATAGCTTTCCTTTAGGTGGATTTCAGTTAAGACCCTATCTCAGTGAATTATTCTTTGTTGCTTGAGGAAAACAAAAAGTTTAAGTTTAGGGGGTTTATAAGTCGTCAATTTAACGACTAGCTAGCACCTTTTAAGCTTAGATTATGATGCTTTTCCCTTGAATTTATTTTAATCTCATACTTAATGATCATTTATGTATGTATAGGTTGAAAGGATAAGTTAAGAAAGTTTTTCAAGTCGATGTAAGGACAAATATCAAAGAAAAGAGCACTAAAGAGCACATGTGTGTGTCGGGAAGCCATGACTACAAGCGAGTGGCAAAAATGGAAAAAACAACCACATCTGCTCTTAATTTGCTATGGATTCGGTTTGCATCCACTCTAGATCCACTCTCCATCTTCTTTAGATCTGCTCAAGCAGATTAAGAGAAAGGTGGCATTTTTCTAATACTTGGAAAATGTCAAATTCAGGCTTAAATAGGGGTTTTTAGCTTCTTTTCATCATCATTGAACATTATTGTATTACTTTAGAGTGAAGAACATATGAGAGTAATTCCGAAGTGAAGGATTTGTGCTTAAAGTTAGATATTTATTTAAAATAAAAGAATGGATTTTCATTCCCTTTATTTTTCTTGGATCAATTTAATGGAAACTTTGGTATATATTTACTTACTCTCTCAATGAGTAGCTAATTCTTCATTCATCGGGATATGCTTCAATAGGTTGTGATTAGTGTATGGGTGTTGTTTATATGTATTTTAATTAGCTATTTGTTGTTGGTTTTTTCATTTAATCCATGAGTTATCTTAGAATTGGGGGTTGTAAACCCCAATTACATTTGAACCCATATCATCCTTGAAAGAGGGGTTATGGGTGAGGAACAAATGTAAACAGTTACATAAATTATTTCATTTAACAACATCTGTTAGACATAAAGATGTTAATTAAGCTAATAGATTGGTGAAATGGGTACACTTATGAGGTGTTCGAAAGAACCCAATTGTGAAATTCATTATTTTATTGAAAGATTGACATTAATAACTCTAAATCTTGCCTACTCATGTATCCTAGTTGAATTTGTATAAATTCGTAATTACCCATGCATGAGTTCAAACCTATAATGGCATAACCCCAAGGTTCACTCCAAATTGATTACACTAAGTAATTTAAGCCTAAACATAGTATTCCAAAAGCAAAGAAATTGTTACTTTAAAAACATTCCAACAAATCCCCTTTATTACTTTTATGTTGATTTACACACATTATGAGTCAACTCTTAGTTGACTTTTAACACTTTCAAGCCTTGAATTCCATGTCTTCACTCCCTTTAATTTCGAACCCATCTCCTTTTTGGGTAAAATATATATTAACAATATCCTTTACACCTATTCAAGAGTGTAATTTGAGCGTTATCAAGTACCACGTGTTTGGTACTCATACTATAATTCTGCAGCCTGCAAATCATAGTATGATTTCTCACTTTTATCATGTGGATCATGCAGAGTGGCTATGGATTTTAATCAACTGGAACAAGGGCCTTTTTGTAGTGGGAGTGTTAAGTCCAACAAGGACTGGCGATCACCATGGATACCAAATCTAACTAACCAATCTATACCCCGAGTTGGAAGAATTCCAAACGTATAACTAGATGTAGATCATTTAGAATGTAAATGACTTTAGGGTAGGTCTATAACCAAGACCAACCCAACCAATTCAACCATCCAAACCAAACAAACAACCACAGAACATTAACCAAATCCATATCTGTTCCATAACATACCCAAGTCCACAGTTTTTCCATACAAAGCCTCTAATAAAATCAATGAATATCTGGTCGTGACATGCCCCTGAGCATAGAAAAACTACTATCCAAGTAAAAACCAATACAGACACAATAAACCTTAAAGAAAGAAATGGATCCTTATGAAGTATGGAATATCACCATTTCAAGTCAACAAAAGTTGTCCCCAAATCCAAGTCATTGAGCAGGAGGTGTGATAGTATGTCAAGTCCCAGCATCGCGTTGGAATACAATATCTAAGGATGGTTACCAATTTGAGCTCTATCATGTAACTCAAGGAAAAGGATAATATAATGCCAACAATTCAAAACCAATCAACCAATGCACATAACCAATACAATACAGACATATATATATGTACCATGAGGGGATAGGGAACAAGATGTGCATGAACTTTGAAAACATTATCCTGGGTTATGTAGCATAGCCGTCATATATCAAAGAACCCACGGTCTATATGGTACAAGCTCTCCTCTATCTTTAAGGGCGCTAGTCTGTGTAGCCGCACGAACCAGAGAATATCCATAACCGTATATGCATGTAAAAAGGACTCAAACCTCCCGGCATAATCAAGGTTACTTAACCACCAATACATTTATTATGGGATATTTGAACCTCCCGTTCATATATTCATTTGGGGGACTCAAACCACTCGGTTACAAAGACACCAACATCGGCTAGCGTGGTTTCCAATGTTAATCTGTTGGACCTCCACTTTCATAGCCTCCTAATTACTACATCCATTACACATACACAACTATTACGCCAATTACTTACTAAGAAATCCTATTGGTGTTGTCATACAGGCACCACTTGCAAGCTTACCACATACCATTGCCATTATTAATCAATAGTTCATTTTGGACTCCAAACCATTGTCTAACAAAAACATTAATTCAATTTGTTGTGTAGGGAGTCAGACCCATTTAGTAAATTAAACCACCAAGGTTACAATTCAAATCAATACATAGCCCACAAGGCCTTTACAAAACCAATTATAAATGATTCACAATCTTTAAGCCAATGCATTAGTTCAAAACATAATTCAACATGTGACTAGTTTTTTGTTTGAGACATTTTCACAAACAAATTGAGGCATACCATTACCTAGACCAAAACCAAAGAAAAAACCATAAAGTTTAGGGTTAAATATGACCCAATTGACAAACCACAATTAACAAGAACCCATATGTGCAAAATCATCATTAAAACATGTATATTCACAATTTTAACCAAGAGTAAACAATACTTAACAATATGCAACCAAATCCTAAAGATTTTTTCCAAAACCACCCTTAATGAATCATAAACGAATCTTTAAACACATGATTTTTATGAACTAACAATGAGTAAAGAGTCATATGACTTATTCATGAAGATTCACGAAAAGTACTTGACTCTTAAGCCTCTAGATCAACACCTTGTTGAAACCCTAGCCTGATCTTCAGGAGAGAATTTAGAGAGGATTTTGAGAGTGTTTTAATGTTTCAAACTATATTATGATAGACCGTGTTCTAGGATGTGGGGTATTAAGATTTTAAGGTGGGAAATGTCTAAAATACCCTCAACTTTAAAGATGAAAAATATGCGTAGGAGGGTACAACTTGCCCCCCCTAACTCGTACACACAACATACGAGTGGTACCCACCACTCATACCCTAGACAGAAAGTTGGACTTTAATCCTTTCCAATATACAACTTCATAGAAGAACTCGTATCCATAACATACAATTAGTACCCTAGAAACATACACTAGGCAACCTATAAAGGGCTTTACACACTAAAAAACATAATAGTGACCCTCCTATCTCGTACCATCAACATACGACTCTTATGATATCCATTCATACATTGGACAGAAAACAACCAAAAACATACTGAGTAACCTACGACCAGGACCCCTATTCGTACCCACATCGTACGACAAGTTAGCATGAGTTGTATGATGACCAGAAAGCTCAAACTCAAGAAATTTCAAGGGTCAAAAGCCAAGGTACTTCAATTCTCCACCACTAGTATCATTCATCCTCGAATAAAGGGTAAAGGAAAGCACAAGCACGATTTAACAAAATATTACCCATCAAACCTCCCTTAAACCAATATTAGAAAAGAAAACATTAAGGAATCAATATTTCCTCTAACAAAGACATAAAATAAAGGTATTAAGAACAACGCATACCTCAAGATATAAATTTCAGAATGGGGAACAAGTGCGGATACTTGGATTTTATGTCCTCTTCCACCTCCCAAGTAGCTTCTTCAACATTATCGTTCCTCTAAAGAAACTTTACCAAAGCCACATCCTTCATCCACAATTGAAAAACTTGGCAATCTAAGATCTGAACCGCACTACCTCATAAGACAACGAATTTGAAATACCCAATCCTTCAAAAGGAACAACCGACGAAGGATCACCCACACACTTTCTCAACATTGATATATAGAAAACCAAATAAATGAAGCTCAAACTAGAAGACAACTTCAATTCGTTGGTAACATTGCCAACCCTCTTAAAAACAAGTACGAACAAACATAGAGAGCACATAGCTTTCCTTCTTACCAAATCTCATTACTTACTTCATGGGAGATACCTTCAAGAACACCCAATCACAAACCTTAAACTCTAACTCCTTACGATTCACATCCGCATAGGAATTTTGACAACTTTGAGTAGCTTTCAACCTATGAAGAATTACATTCACCTTTTGTAAGGCTTGGTTAACAAAATTAAGGCCAAACATCTTACACTCACCAACCTCATCCCTCCCAATAGGAAAATGATATCTCCTACCATACAATACGTCAAAAGGAGCTGTAGAAATTCTATAGTGATAACTTTTATTATAAGCAAACTCAATAAGAGGCAAATAGTCAACCCAACTACCACCATAGTCAATCACGTAAGCATGAAGCATATCTTCCAATGTCTTAATAGTAATCTCCGCTAGTCTATCTGACTGCAGGTGGAAAGTGTTACTAAGGCATACATTAGTACCTAAATCTTTCTAAAACTACCATCGAAAGTGAGATTAGAATGAAGTACCATGTTCTGAGATGATAGAAACTAGAGCCCGATGCAACTTCACAATCTCTGCAAAATACAACTTGGCATAATGCTCAGCCAAATACCTAGTCCTCAAAGGCAAAAAGTGAGCGGACTTGGTCATCCTATCCACAATAACCCAAATCAAATAACACTGATTCTGAGGCCGAGGAAGACCGGTAATGAAATCTATATTAATTATCTCTCTCTTCTATTATGGAAACTTAATCTCTTGGTACAAACTTCTGGGTCTCATATTCCCAACTTTCACTTGTCGACACACCATGCACTTAGCCACATAGTTAGCCACATCTTGCATCATATTATTCCACCAATAGAACTCCTTAAGATCACGAAACATCTTTATAGAACCAGGATGTATAACATAATGAGATCCATGAGCTTTGACAAAAATCCTTTCCCTCAATCCATCAACATAAGAGACACAAAGCCTGCCTTGGTGCCTAAAGATACCGTCACCACTAATTGCAAAGTCAACAACCTTTTCTTAACCCGCATTACTCTTAATCATCATAAAGTAAGAATCCAACATTTGTTTTTCCTTTATCTCAATGACAAAAGACAACTTTGACATCTGATTCACATGTGTGACCACCATTCTTAGAGTATGTGAGACTAACTCCTAGATTATATAATTGGTGAATGTCTATCACCAACTATCACTTATCCTCATCCACATGAGCTAGACTCCTCATGGATACCAGCTAAGAGCATCAACAACTAGGTTAGCTTTACCTAGATGGTAATGGAAACTCATATCGTAGTCCTTGAGCAACTCAAGCCACCTTTTTTCCTGAGATTCAACTCCTTATTAGTAAGCACATAATGTAGGCTCTAATGATAAAAAAGGATGTCAAGATGAATCCCATAGAGATAGTGACACCAAATCATCAATGCAAATACCACTGCCAACAACTCCAAATCATGATTAGGGTAGTTGTTCTCATGAACTTTCAACTATCTAGAAGCATAGTCCACCACCATATCATGCTGTATAAACACACAACCAATCCCAATACAAGAAGCATCACAACACACTATGAAACCATTACTATCCCCGGGCAGGGTAAAAACTAGAGCTGAAGTTAGATAATCCTTCAATATCTCAAAACATCCCTTACAAGAAATTGACCACAAGAACTTCACCATATGTTGGGTCAATCTAGTTAATAGGGAAACTATAGTAAAAAAACATTCCATAAATCTCCTTTAGTTACAGGATAAACCTAAGAAGCTCCGAATGTCAATTGGTGTCGCAGGTCTAGGCCATTTCTCAATCACTACAACTGTTTGTGGATCTACCATTATCCCTTCACTAGAGATAACAAGACCAAGCAAAGTCACAACGTTTAACTAAAACTCACACTTTAAGAACTTGGTATGTAAATAATGGTCCTTCAAGGACTACAACACAACATAGAGGTGATAGACATGACCAGTCTCACTCTTAGAGTACACAAAAATATCATCTATGAAAATAATGAAGAACAAATTCAGAAGCTTCGATAGACTCTATTTATCAAATCCATAAATGCTGCCGGAGCATTGGTCAACCCAAAAAACATAACTAAGAATTCATAATGACCTTATCAGGTCTTGAAGGAAGTCTTATTAATACCTACTTCCCTAATCTGAAGCTAATGATAACCCAACCTAAGATCAATCTTAGAGAAACACTTCGCACCTTGAAGCTAATCAAATAAGTCCTTAATCCTAGGAAGAGGTTACTTATTCTTTACAAACACCTTATTAAACTTTCGGTAATCAATACATATCCGAAAGGAACTATATTTCTTATGCATGAATAACACCAGAGCATTCCAAGGAGACACACTAGGATGGATAAAGCCTTTATATAAGGGATTCTCCAATTGCTCTTTAAGCTCCTTCAACTCAGTCAGATCTATTGTATGATGAGGGATATAGATATTACAAGTGTTCAGAACAAGATCAATCCCAAAATCAATTTCCCTATAGGGAGGAACACCAGGAAGATCATCAGGGAATACCTTAGGAAACACATTAACCACAGGGATGAATTCAAGAAAAGGACCTTTTGAGTTAGAATCATTAACCCGAACAAAAAGTTACAAGAACACTTTGGAAGTCAACTCTCAGGCTCCAAGATATGAGTTTAACATTACCATAAGCACTAAAGAACCCCCTTACCATACAATGATCGACTTAATACTGAATTTAAACATGACTTGAAGGGTCCGACAATCTAAAGAAGCATAGAATTAATTCAACCAATCCATCCCCAATATGACATCAAAGTCAACCATATCTAACTCTATAAAATCCATAAGAGTTTCTTTATTACTAACAGATACAACACAACCCTTATAGACTCTTTTACCAATCACAAAGTCACAAATCGGGGTAGATATAGAATAAGGATTAGAAATAAACTTAGGGTCCAAACCAAAATGCACGGCCACAAACAGGGTTACATAAGAAAAAATGAACCCTGGATTAAGTAAATAATACACATTATGAGAGAAGAGTTTCAACATACTAGTAACAATATAAGGACATTACTCAAAATCCTGCGAGATTTAAGAGCATATGACTGATTTCGTATAGTGCATATACCAGAGGCATAATTAGGTGTTGAAGTAGCACACTTTTCTGCATGAATAAATGAAAAGGCAACAGGAACTTTGTTAGCCCCAGAACCTATTCTAGAATGACAGTGATACTGCATATGACCAATTTGACCATACTAATAAAATATTTTGTTCCTTTACTTATAAAACCCATGGTGTAACCACCCATAAAATCTACAAGGGGTGGGGGTGGGGTGGGGTGGTGGGGGGTGAGGGGTGGGATGGAGTCGACCGAGCCTCATTAGCTTGAGATTGGGCACCCTGTGCTCGAATACCACTATTAATCCGAGACCAACAATCACCTAACGACTTTGGAAAAGTAGTACTAGGCATGGAAAAAAAACCTGAACTCCCCTATTTCTTCTTTGGCCACTTACCAATATCTCTACCACTTTATATAGATGGCCTAATTTTCTTTCCCTACCTCTCACTAAACTCAACCTACTTTTTTTTCTCTTCATTTACCCTCTATGTGTACCACCAACCCTGAGATATCCATGTTATTGATAAACAAGTTAACATTACTTTGAAGGATCAACTCATGAGACAATCCTGAAGTGAACTTACACATTCTAGCTCTCATTCTAGCACCAACTCAGGGGCAAACCTGGACAACTAATGGTATTTTAATAAATACTCCTAGACCAATATACTACCTTATCTCAAATTCACAAACTCTTCTGCTTTCATCTCCCTAAACTCCTAAAGAAAAAAGTGGTCCAGAAAAGCACTAGAGAAATCCTCCCATAGAGATAACTTGGCACAATCACCCCTTGCCTAATCCCATTCTTCATACCATTGATATACCATATCCTTTATCTGGTAGGAAACTCCATGCCATTCATATTCGTGGCATGCATAACATGAAAGATATTTTCCATCTTATCCAAGAAAACCATGAGGATTTTCCTCTACTATAACACCAGTAAAGGTTGAAGGGTTCAACCTGATAAACTGGTAAAACCTTGGGCCTAAAAAAATAGTGTAACAAGAACACCATGCTCAGACCTAGTAGCTACCAACTATGCCTACATATGAATATATTGACGAAACTCAATGTTCTTTACTTTAGCCTGAGGAGTTTTAGGAGGACTAGAAGGAATTGGTGGATCTCCAGGACATTTAGGAACTAGACCCCTAGACCCGATCTAGACTCCATAAATAGAGTGTGTCTCATCAACATTATCCCTAGTTGGGATTGAGGAGCTTCCACGGACTTAAGATAATTGAGGCATGATTTGAAATGCAAACAAATAAGAATTAGAGAGGATTTTAGTACTTAGACTCCAAAGCTTGAAAATAGATCACAAGAAAGAGAAACATTCCTCACTGCTTTGTAGCCCATATCTTATGAGTGTGGCGTGATACACACCCTTAAAAGAGACACTACTTGACATAACTTTGTGGACTCCCAATTGACCATAAGCCTACGGCTCTTATACTTACTTAACACGACCTGAACTAGGGCCTTGTCATAATGGGATCTCAAGTCCAACAAGGAACAAAGATCACCCCAGATTTCCAATCAAACAAACCAACATATACCATGAATCAAAAGAATTCTGAACATATAACTAGATACAGATCACTTTGAATGTAAATAACTTTGAGGAAGGTCTATAACAAAGACCAATCCAATCAAGTCAACCATTGAAACAAAACCAACAACCACAGAAAAATAACTAAATCCATATCCATTACATAACATACCTATCTACAGTTTGTCCATACGAAGCCTATAAAATAATCTAAGAATATCCGGTTGGGATATGCCCCCAACCATAACAAGAACCAATATCCAAGTCTAAACTGAAAAAGATATAAGAAATGGAAATTTCCAAAGTATGGAAGCTCACCACTTTAAGTCAATAAAAGTTGTCTCCGAATACAAGTCACTGAGCAAAAGGTGTAATAGTATGACCAGTCCCTGCATCGTATGGGTATATGACGTCAAAAAATGGTTAGCGTCTGGAGTGATAGCATGTAACTCAAGGATAAGGATAATATAATCCCAAACATTAAAAAACTAGTGAACCAATGTACATAACCAATGCAATATATATATACATATATATATATATATACCATGGCAGGATAGGGAATGAGATTAGGATGAACTCTGAAAATATTAACCTGGGTTGTGTAGTATAACCATCCTATATAAAGTTACCCACGGGCTAAATAGTCCCATATCTCCCCTAGCTGGAAGGGCCTTAGTGCATGTAACCGTACGAACTAGAGAATATCCATAACAATATATGCCAATTTGGGGGACATGAACCTCCCAGCATAATCATGGTGACTTAAGAATCAATACATGTATTATGTGGTACTCGAACCTTCCATTCATATTTTTATTCGAGGGACTTGAACCAGCCGAACATAAAGACACTTGCACCAACTAGCGTGGTTTTCAGTGTTAATCATTTAGACTTCCACTTTCACGGGCCGACTACATATCATGTATTAAATCCCAATTAAAACTTCCATTACACATACTCAACCATTAAACCAATTATTTAAAATGGTATCCAATTGGTATCATTAGTCCAACACATCTTAAAAGCGTACCACCACCATTACCATTTTTAAACTATAGTTCAGTTAGGACTCAAACCCATTGTATAACAAAGACATTAATTCAATTCATTGTGTTGGGACTCAAACCCATTTAGTCAATTAAACCATAAATCTTACAATACAAATAAATATATAGCCAACAAGGCCTTCACAAAACCAATTATCAATGATTCACAATGTTTAGGCCAATCCCTTAGTTCAAAATACAATTGAACACGTGACTAGTTTGTTCTCTTAGACATTTTCACAAACACATTAGGATGTACCATTACAAAGATAAAAACAAAAGGAAAACCAATCAAGTTTAAGGTTAACCATGACCCTATTGTTAAACCACACTTACAAATAACCCACATGTGCAAAATCATTATTAAAACACGTATATTAATAATTTAAACCAATAGTAAATAATACTCAATGATATGCAACAAAACCCTCAATATTAGTTTTCAAAACCACACCTTAATAATTCATAAACAAAGCCATAAACACATGATTTTCATGAACTAACAATTAGGTAAGAGTCATAGGCCTTATTTATGAATATTTACGAAAAGAACTTTACTCTTGAGCCTCTAGATAAATACTTTGTAGAAACCCTAGCTCGATCCTCAAGAGAGAGTTTAGACAAGATTTTGAGAGTTTATCCTTCAAAGTGAGTTTTGAGAGACCAATTAGTTTTATTGGATGTGAGGTCTTAAGGGTTTTGGGTTGAAAATGTCTAAAATACCCTCAGCTTAATGGCTGAAAAATATGCCCAGAAGGGTACGACTTAGGTCCCTAAACCATACACATAACATACGAGTGCTACCCACCACTCACACCCTATAAAGAATGTTGGACTCCAATCCTCACCAATATATCACTTTATAGACCAACACGTATCCATAACATTTTAGTACCATAGAACCGTACCCTAGGAAACTTACCAAGGGCTTTATAAACTAGGCAACATATTTTTGGCCCTCCTATCTCATACCATCAAGATACGACTCTTATGATTTCCACTCATACCTTGGACAAAAAATAACCAAAGCCATACTATTTAACAAAAAACTAAAGACCCCTAAACAATACCCACATCATACCACAAGTAAGAATTAGTCACATGATGATCAGAAAGATTAAACTCAAGAGATTTCTAAGGGTCAAAAGCCAAGCTTTTTTTACTATTATCTGGATTAGTTAGAGGCTTCAACATAGATTGCAGACAATGGTATTCACCATTTGTGTGTCGAGGTAGCACCTTATTGGTTTATCCTTATGCTTACAACTATGGGTTTTATATGGATCAACATTAATTTCTCAAAGTTTGTGTGATGAGGTTGTGCAAATAGGACTTGAATGATATAATTCATGGTTCAGAGTTTATAGAGGGTTTGAAAAGGCAAAAGAAGTATAAAATTAGATGTTGCAGTTTGTCACAAAATTCATAATTAGATGTTTGAGTTTTTTACATAATTCATGCCTTATATTACCTATAGCTTGGATGAGTTCTTGCTTGGTTATGGTTGTATCAGTTTGATATTTGTGTGATTTGGTTTGCATTTTTGTGCACCATTCATCTTGACCTAGTAGAAGGCAAGTAGGTTGTTTAGGTTGTGTTGTGGTAACTTAGAAAGAGAAGTAAAGAAGTTGGATGAAAAAAAATACCTTCAGCAAAGTCCCATGGAAGAATTTTCTCTTCATAGAGGTTATTTGAGAGTCTTGCTAAGGGCATGCATTCCCAATAACTCATTCTTTCGAGAACTCATAAATTTTATTCATTGACTTTTGTGGATGAAAATCTTTTTAGTAGTGGATATTGTAATGACCCTCTAAGATATTTCATCAATTTTTGCACATATATGGCATTTTATGCCTTCCCACAATAGTTGGAGGTAGTTTATGACTTACCAAAACTATCAATTAAATTTTTAGATTGTAATTTGGGTTTTAGGATCAATATCATATTTTTGAGTTATGGGATTAGTCTTTGACAAAAAATCCTAGTACATGACCTCAGAGAAAAATTCTGACTATGCCATCAGGCCCGGAATGTTGATTTTAGGCAAGGGTGACCTTTTATTTAGGTACCAAGGCTTCCAGACTCATCTTGGGCTATTAGGTGGTTTCTGTGAGAAATGGAACTATAGATGTTAGATCAACATTTAGACTACACTATCTCAAGTGAATTTTTGATGGTTCCATTGAGTTTGAAATGTCGAATTTGGTAAGGTATCATAGTTTATTTTCACACATGGGGTTTTAATAAATTCCTAAGCACTCAATTTGAGTCCATTTTGGACATAGAAAATTGGATGCCTTAAGTTGCTGGTGCAGCCGCTTAAGAGGCCAAATGACAGCTAAAGTGATAGTCACTTTATTGATATTGGGTCGCTTTACCGCCCTTCAATATTTTTTTAAGGACCACTTAAATGATCCTTTTCCACTTTAGCAACCAAGGTGCTGCTTTAGTTATGCCCTCATCCCCCATGCCTGGCCATTTTAGAAGACTTGTCCCCACGTAAGAGATAGTCTCTTAAGGGACCAAATGATCACTTGAGTGACACTTGGTCTTTTGAATCACTCTTATTCACCAAAATTTCCTATTTATCGAAAATCATTCCCCTAATGAGTGACAAATTTACTACTCATTTACACTTAACATTCATGCACATTGCCATGATTTGAATGTAGAAATGAGACATATGTATCATTAAATGAACTATATCCACACTTTGTAGAAATACAAGTTATGCTATGTAAAGATATGGACTTGATATAAAATGGATCAAAAGAAAGAAAAGAACTGCAGCTGGAAGACCTGGAGCAGAAACAAGACTCAATTAGTGCGATTACAGTCTGAGGGCTGCAATTATGGCCAGTCAAGAAGGTCAAAAACCACAATTGCAAGGATCAACCAGCGGTTGCGGTAGCCACAATCACATAAAATCTAGAGCAATTGTGGCAATACGGGATTAGTTCGAGAGGCTATTTTATTATTTTACGTAGCCCACCCCAAATCCCTTAAAAACTTAAAATCCTTTCCCATTTTGGGTAATCCAGTGACAAGCAATACTTAGAATTTTAAATTAAAACCCTAAATTGTGCAAGAATTGTAATTTGATTAAGAGATTCAAATTTTTGTATTTGCAAAGAATGGATGCCTTGAACATTCCTTTTGGTATATGTTTCTTTTTTTCCTTCATGAGTAGCTAAATCTTTTAGTCTTGGGATTATGTTGAGCTAAGGTGCAATTTTTTGTGGGTTGTGATGTATTTGTGTATATGATAGTTACTTGATAATGGGTTCTACTATTAGTTGATTAAATTGGTTGGGATTTATGGGTGAAAGCCCCAATTACTCAAAATAGGTTGGTGGGTGAAAACCCCACACTCTTGGAAGCTAAAACCATCCTTGAAAAAGGGATTTGGGTGACCTTTTGGAACTCGCATCATCCTTGAAAGAGGAATATGGGAACCAAGGTAATAGTAGATAATTAATGGATTTAGTTTACTAATTCTCATTATCTTAAACCTTAGAGTGAGTATAAAGTTTACTACATCATGGTTATATTCCTAGTAATAGGAATATCCAAATTGAGGTACTAGGTGAATATAGTTAAAATACTTATTAGGTATCCAAAAGGTTTAATAGGTGAAATTCTTGAGGTTTTGTTGACAAGATAGCCTCAAGGACCCTAGACCTTGCCTACCATATTGTTAGAAACTAGCATTTACACCAAATCTACACATACCCATACTTAATTTTCCCTCAAGTAGACATAATCTCAAGATTCTCTTTATATCGATGTTAAATTATAATTGTTGTGTAGTTTGTGGAATTGAGTTATAATTGACACACACTCTCCGAAAACCAACCCCCCTCCCATTTTAAATCTTTCTTTTTACTTTATTTGTACTTTAGCTTTTTTCTTAGTAAGTGTTAATACCCATTAGACTAGACTTCTACTTTTCACTCCTCATGGATTTGACCTCAGTCTTCTACCAAATCTCATGGTATAGGTGTACATTATAAAAATGGCATCGTTGTCGTGGAGTGAAATTTAGTTTTCACTTGTGCGGTATTGATTCTTACTTAGGATATACTAGTAGTGGTGTATATTTATTTTGGTTGTTGTTTTTGTTTCCTTCTAGGTGATCTCCATAGAATAAATGGAACCATGAGTGACAATGCTAGACATGCCAGGTCTTTTGATGGTCCTCTAGATTATGAAGGGTAATTCAATGAAGTTGGTCGTTCAAGTGACATCTGTATCCCACATGCTCATGGGAACAGATTATTTCATGTCACAAGTGTCATGTTGTACATATTCCAAATAAAGGAACTTTTTAGGTGGAAAGCTTATGAGGACACCAACCTTCATACAAAGAATTTTGTAGAGGTGTGTGCACCCTTTGAAATTGCACACATAATCTAAGAGTCCATTTGTCTTTGTCTCTTCACGTTTTCTCTAATAGGAGAGGTGGTATTATGACTTTGATCTCTTTCAGCTGGGTCTGTCACATCATGAGATGAACTCACCATGACCTTCCTTGACAGGTATTTCCCACCATAAAAAATAATTTAATTGAGGGATGATATCATCAACTTTAGGCAATTGAATGTAGATCCTTTGAATGAAGTGGGGGGGAAGATTCAACGAGAAACTAAGGAAATGTCCTCACACTACTCGTCCATGGGCCTTGTCATAATGGTCTCCAAAAGTTCGATTGGGACTAGCGACCACCCCTGTTACACAATCCAACCTCCAGATGTCTGCCCTGAGTTGGATGAATTTTGAGTATATAACAAGATAGTGTAACAGCTCACATGAAGACTCTTGGATAGGGTCACAACTATTATCATCCCAACCGAGTCCAACCATCCCAAACCAATCGTCAAACCATACAAATCCAAACCAATATCGAAACAAGGGCCATAAACTAGGCCATAACAAAATATGTTCCAAAACATAATATGATTAATCCCAAAATGAAATATGATGGAATAATTAACAATCTCGTTAACTAGTATCAGACCCAATACCAATGCAAATGCTAAGGCTGACAACAATACCGATTCCACCCATTCCAAACCATAGTAGTACCAAAAGCCTCTAACAAAAAAAGTAAGAATATCTTATTGGGACATGCCACCAACCATAGACAAAACCAATATCGAGAAACAAACCAAAATGTCTAAAAATATCCATAACATTAAATGGAACCTTCCAGAAAAATAGAAGTTCACCACTTTAATCCAACTGCTATCCCCGAGTAAATCACTATGTAAGAGTAGTACAACGGTTAATTCCTGTATAACATAGGCATACATCTTCCTTAAGACATGTTAACGAGTGATTGATAGCATGAACTCATGATAAGGATAAAATAATTCCATTTATAAAACCAAGTAAAAATATTCAATATACACACAACCATGCATATATATAATCATGCCGTGAAAGGGAACCGGGTTTAGCATGCCATTAAAACCTTTGCCTGGGTTGTGTAGTTTTGCCATCCTAAACCACCCATGGGCTATATAGGTACAAATACACCTGCTGAAAGGTCCCCATTGCATGAAGCCGCATGACCAGGGAAGAAAACCTGGGATGACTAGTACATCCCCTAAATATAAAGTGTGATATCATGCACACGGTGACCAAGAACAAACCCCACATCGCTAAATATGAGCTTCCTATTTTGGTCATCCCGAGACCTCCACCTTCCATGGATTTACAACAAACCTCACCATTATTTCCTAATTAAAACCATTACCAATAAACCAACCAATCCATTTATCATTTATTAACCAAGGACATTAATAGTGGCATCATCATAGCAACAATAACTTTCAAGTTTTATCCATAGCAAACCATATATAGGTTTAAGGGATTCCATTTACCTGTTGTGATTTAAAATTAATTAAAACCATGTACACCAAAGCCTTTCAATTCCATTTAAACCATTCATACCATTTATGGTTCCATTGAAAAGTTTAAACCATGCATAAGTTCCATTGTAAAACCAATATTATAATGAAAACATTGTTAAAGGCATTTTATCAAACACATTGGGGGCATAGTATTTACAAAACCAAAGTCCATTACCAAAGAACTATTCCCACTGTGCCACCAGTCCAAAACCACCATTAATGCATGTAAAGCATAATTAAAATATGGCATAACCATAACCAAGAATTTATAAACAAAACCCACAAATCATAGTTAAAAACACAAAATCTTACAACAATGAAATTATGAAAACCATTCATAATAAAAGCATGCCTTTAATTGGAAATAATAACAAAGGATGAGAACATGCCTTAATTGACAAAGTAGATAGAGAGAAACCTCCAACAAGATCCCCAAATCAGTCCTCTAGTTGAAACCCTACCTTTCTTGCCCAAAATATTTTGAGAGAATTTTAGAGTGTGTCTAAGATTTAATGCATAGAATTATAGGGTAAATAGCCTCCCAAGTAATTTAGAAGTCTTGGGACCTTATTAGGGTAAGTGGTGAAATTTCCCAAATACCACCACTTAAGTTGCACAAAATCCCATTGCAGGGGCATGACTTACCCTCACGAGTTGTACCCTTCAATAGGAGTGGTACCCACTACTCTTATCCTAAACGAACCCGTGGACCTAACACTATGTAGTGTATGGCTCATCTTACCTAAGTCATATAAAAAACATACGATCTGTACCCTTTACCCATATTCCTAGTAATATAAAATCACAGAAGGTTTGAATACTGTCAACTATACAAGTCCTGGGTACGACTCGTACCCTGGCTTATGGCTCCTAGTAAGCCACTCGTACTTAGATCCAACTTAAGTTACCAAGTCCAAGGTTAAGTGAAGAAGACAAACGATTTGTATCCAACCATATGACTCGTACCATACAAGTTATAACAATTCTAGTGACCGGAATCCATCCCACCAACAAACACTAGTCAGCATACGACTTGACCATACCGTTCATATCCCAACACTTGGATCATATAGATGAGTTGTATTGGGTCAAGATACCAATATTCTAGGAAATTTTCTAACTTCCAGATGATAGGGTGGTTTATATCCAAACCACGATGTCCCTGAGAAAATACTTGTCCAAATTTTCTACCATGGTCTTGATCTGCTCAATAAAACCATGGTGATCAATACATCTAGGGGCTCTGGTCTAAAGTAGCATTATCATACGATAATAATTTTACTTGAGAAGGTTAACAAGCAAAATTGGGGATGCAATACCCGAGATATCGAGGTTCATAAGAGTTATCCCACTACATCCTTGGTTGAAAAGGAACAAAGAAAGTGAGATTAAGAAAGAGAGAAAAATATATATATGATGATGATGCAATTAGAGTTTTTGATAAAACATGTGACAGGTATAGCCGCAAAAGCTGTAAATGACATGGAAAGCCTATGAGGATGATGATAAGTCTAAAATTTTAATGAGAAGATTTGGCACTTGGAAAACTCTTCAGGGGGTTCTCGCCCCGCCTATCAAAGAAAAAGTGGGAATAATTATTGGACGGACTTTGAACGTGACTATGATTTGAGGGAAAGAGATCATGATTATGACCGGTTGTGACTACTCATGACCAGGATAAGAACAAAGTTGGTATCACCATTAACCCTAACAAATATAAAGCCGAAGATGTCTCTGCAAGGTTTTTGATAAGAGTGGAAGGAACAGACAAAATGGTCCATGAAATAAAAGGTGATTTTTTGAAACTTAAGTAAGCCATGGTGTCTCACTCCACCTCCATTAAATAATTAAAGACTCAAATTGGGAAAATATCACCCCAATTGAATGACAGGCCAAAAGGGTGGTCTCCCTAGTGACACTATTATGGACCTAAAGAATAAAGCTTAAGTTTTTAGCAATAGTCACTAGGAGTGGGAAGTCCCTTAGTGACCACTTGAAAGAAGATTTAGGTGAAAAGATTCCTAAAATTATGTCAAAAAAAGTGCCACCAAAATCTCAACTAGAAGAAGACTAAAAGAAACTGGTGGACGTTGATGAAGAGGTGGTGATAAACTCAAGAAATTCATGCCATGCTTGATAACCTCTCAATAAATATCCCATTGATTGAAGTGATCCAAGTGATCCCAGGATATGATAACCTCATGAAGAAGTTGACGTCCAAAATAAAACGCATCAAAGGTGACACGATCGAAGTCAGTCATGGCTGTAGTGCTATCATGAGTAACAAAATTGCGGAAAAGAAGAAAGATCCTAAAACTTTACCATCCCTTGCAAAATTGGAACACATATGTTTGTGAAATACCTCAGTGAGAGTATAAACCTCATTCATTTTTTCATTAACAAAAAGCATGGATTTAACACCCCAAATCTAATATATATGGGAATTTTAATGGCGGATCAATCTATCAAGAGTCCAATTGGGATTTTGTTGATGTTCTAGTCAAAGTTGACAAATTTATACTTCCAATCGACTTTGTGGATTTAGATTGTGAAATGGACAAATAGGTTTCCATAATTATTGGTCGACCTTTCTTGGCCACCAAAAGAGCCATTATTGACTTGGAGTTGAGTGAAACGAGGTTTAGAGTTCATGATGATGAAGTATCTTTTTGAATATGCAAAATAAATAAATAACTCATGGAGCTTCAAGTGATATCAACGATTGATGTTGAAATTAAAGGAGTGAAAGAGGAGGCCATTGGGGACCCAGTATAATAAAGAAAGAAGACGTCATGCCATGATGATAACTAAGGCTCTATGTGGGAGGAAACCCATAAATACAACAATTGTGGCTCATATCCTTCATTTTTATTTTTTTATTGTAAAATTTAGTTTTGTCAATTGAATAATCCATGTATTTGTGGGACTTTAGAGTGCCTTGGATGAGCTTGAAAAAATGAAAGTGTGAAATTTTTGAACTGTGAACTGAACAAAGGAAAATCTATCAATATGTGTAATGAGTTGAATAAGGTAAAATAGGGTTGCAAAAATTCCCTCAATTACCGTGATCGCAGGTCCTAGGCCACGATTGCGGTCACCCACATATCTATTATTGCAGGAAACAAACTGCAATCGTGGCCACATTAGGCTTATAATCATCCAAACCCCACATTCTCTCAACACTCCTTTCTCAAGTTCTTCTATATAATTAGACCCAAGTCTTTCCAGATTGTAAGCATTCCAATTGGATCCTTGCATCTTTCTTGTATCACTTATCCAGTATATGTCTCAAACCTATGCCATGATTGTGGAAAGCAGTCCATAAAATGCATGTTAAATGGAAGGCCTGAATCAATGTTTTACTTGCTTAAATGCTTCATAAATTGTACTTATATGGTGTTTAGATTTTAGAACATGGTGTTAATATGAATGGGGAAGTCTTGAGTACCCAAATTGTGTTTAAAATTGAGAAAAATAAGGAGTGTACACCAAGTGCTAGATAAATTTCCTGAATAAGTATTCACTAATAGTTTTTGCATTCTAGGGGCATAATTGAGTACCTAGTGAAGTTATTCAATGCTTTAAGTGTAAATACTTGTTATAGAACATGCTTTGGTCTTTATAATTTGAATTTTTGGACATTGATAATATGGGTTGAAATTTGTCTCTGATACTGAGATCACTATCATCGAGACATCAATCGCAGTAACGGAATCATAGTATTTGAGGCTGACTTTCTTCCTATGAATTTTTTTTTGAACTTCTAATTTTTGTCCAAACACTAAGTAACCATCCAATGAGCTTTAGTAGACAACATAACATAGTTTATGCAAGAATATACCAATGATTGATGAGGTTGTGTCATTTGTTATTTTTCAGGATATCATGGAGATATATGACCATATCCAATTCATGGCACCCGAGTTCCACAATCACTACTATGGTGATCTTCTAAGGACAAAGCTACTCCCGGAGAGATGAATATTCTTAGAGAATATTCCAAAAGAGCTTTTGGCATTTCATTACAGGCTTGTGGCCAAAGGGTGGTGGTGTTTCTCCTAAATCCTTGCAAGGGTAATGAACAATGGTTTAGTGAATTCAATGGAAATATTAGCATTGTGTCTTTCTCTGATCCATCCAACATGACTATCATGATTTGACGAAAAATAGTAGACTTCGGTGTAGAGCAAATCAACGATATCTATAGGCTCCCAAATGCATACATGGGTGAGTTTGAAAAAAAAGGTTACGAACTGGGATGTTGGTTGGATGAACGATTTTGGCCCAAAAATAAAGTCTCATGGGAAGCAACTAAGAGTAACATCCACATGAATGAATTCATTACTAAGGCTCAGATAAAACACCTTGGTTTCTAAACTTTAGAAAATTTCCTTGAATTCTGGTCTCTATACCCAATATGAATTATGCTTCTGATCCATATATTGGGGTACGAATGGTATGGTCTAATCATATGCTTACCATTTTTGGTTGGTGGGATGGATTTTGGTTACTGGAATGGGTATGACTTGGTAGTACGAGTCCTATGGTTGGTTACAAATTGTTTAGTTCCTTAACTTAACCTTAGACTTGGTAACTTAAGTAGGATCTGAGTACGACTGGCTCACCAAGATATGTAAGCCAAGGCATGAGTGATATCCAGGACTCGTATGGCGGTCAGTGTTCTAACTTCCTAGATTTTATTCTTCCAAGGGTACAGTTTATTGGTACTAGTTGTACACTTTAATAAGATTTGGGTTTAGGTGTGTATTACTTTATACAGTGTTGTATACAAAGGGGAGGCCAAGGGTGCGAGTTGTGGGTACCACTCGTACAAAAAGGATATGACTCGTAAGGGTCAGTCGTATCCCTGCGGCGGGATATTTGTGCAACTTAAGTAGGTGAATTCTGGACATTTCCCCACTTATCCTAATAAGGTCCCACAACTTATATTTCTTTTGGGAGTTAATTTACACTATTGTTTTATTCTTAAACACTTGGAAAAAACTTTTAAATCCTCTTTAGTATTTTTGGGAAATGGAAGCTAGGGTTTTATCTTAAGGAGTAAATAGTGGATTGTCTTTATGTTTCTATCCATCATCATTTTCGTTTAAGGTATGTTCTCTTCCCATATTGTTAATTCCAACTAAAGACATGGTTTTATACAGGATTTTTATGATTTGAATATTGCATGATTTTGGGTTTTCAAATATGATTTGGGGGTGTTGGTTATAAATGCTTGGTTATGGTTTTCCCATGATTTAATTATGCTTTTATATGCATTAATGGTGGGTTTGGAAAGTTCTTTGCATGAGAATTGTTCTTTGGTAATGGACATTAGTTTTTGAAATACAATACCCCCAATATGTTTGATAAAATGCATTTAACAATGTTTTCACTATAATATTGGTTTGTCAATGGAACGTATGCATGGTTTAAACCTTGAAATGGAACCCAAAAATAATGTGAATGGTATAAATGGTTTTAAATGTATTGGAAAGGCCTTGGTTTCCATGGCTCTCATTAATTGGAAATTGTATGGGGTACATGAGAATTCCTTAAGGTTTGGCTAAGGATAATACTTGCAAGTTATTATAGTTATGACAATATCGCTTCTTATAGCCTTGGTTTATAATAATGGAATAATGTTTTAGTTGGAAAATTATTTTAATTGGGCTAAAAGGAGGGAGGTGTAGCAAATCATGGAAGGTAGAGGTCCCGGGGGATCTAAACTGGAAACTTATATTTACCTATGTGAGGTTTGGTCCTAGAGACCGTGTGCATGATTTCACACTATATATTTTGGAGGATGTACTATTCATTAGAGGTTTTCTTCCCTTATCCTACGGCTTCACACACCCGAACTCTCTGCCTTATGAAGAGGTCCTGGTTTAGATCTTAGATAGGCAGGTTTGTTAGTTGTGAACCAAGTTTGTTGTATTTGTTAAGGTTATGTGGTGGAACCATAAGGTGGAAGAATATACATGGGAAGCAGAGGAAGATGTGAAGTCCAAGTATCCATATCTATTTTCTTCTCTTGGGTTTCGTACGGAAGGTATGTGTCTTTAACACATCATCTTTATTTTTTGTGTGTTTTTAAAGGAAAGATTAATATATTTGCCTCTTTGTTTTCAAAATTTTTAAAGATTGGGAATATATTTTATAATGTAAATGACTCGTACATGTGGTTACCTCTACCTTGTCCATCATTCGAGAAAGAATGTTCCTAGTGGGGGAGACTGAAACACCCTGGTTTCAAGGCCTTAGAAGATTTCTTGGAATTTTAGTCTCGTGACCCAATACAACTCATGGGTATGTGTCATATGTTGGGGTACTAATGGTATGGTCCAGTAGTATGCTTACTAGTGTTGTTTGGTGGGATAGATTTTAGTCGCTGGAATGGGTACGTCTTGGTGGTACGAGTTGTATGGTTTGATATGGAACATTTGGTTCCTTCACTTAACCTTAGACTTGGTAACTCATGTAGGATCTAAGTATGAGTGGCTTACCAGGGGTGTAAGCCATGGTACGAGTCGTAACCAGGACTTGTATGGTGGTTAGTGTTCAAACCTTCTAGATTCTATTATGCCATGGTAAGGTTTATGGGTAATAGTCGTACACTTGAATATGACTTGGTTTTAGGTGTGTCATACCTGTGAAAGCTTTGGGTTCAAGGGGAAGTCCAAGGGCATGAGTGGTGGGTACCACTAGTACAGGAGGATACAACTCATAAAGGCCAGTCATATCCCTATGGAGGGATTATTGTGAAAAATAAGTGGGGGTATTTTGGATATTTCCGCACTTATCATAATAAGGTTCCATGACTTATATTTCTTTTGGGACATTATTTTCCCTATTATTTAATTCTTAAACACTTGGAAAACACTCTTAAAACCTCTTTAGAGTTCTTGGGCAAAGAAACCTAGAGTTTAATCTTAAGGCATTAATTGGGGCTTGTCTTGGTGATTTATCTCCATCATCATCTTGGGTTAAGGAATATTTTTTTCCCTCATTGATAGTTCTAACTAAAGGCATGGTTTTATACAATGTTTTTATGATTTGAATGTTGTACGATTTCTGGCATTCAAATATGATTTATGGGTGTTGGTCATAAATGTTTGGTTATAGATTTACTATGTTTTAATGATTCTTTTATATGTATTAACTGTGGTTTTGGAGAGTTGTTTGCATGGTAATGGTTCTTTTGTAATGAACTTTGTTTTGGAAATACTATGCCCCCAATGTGTTTGATAAAATCCCTTTAACAATATTTTTACTATAACATTTGTTTTTCAATGGAACTTATGCATGGTTTAAACTTTGTAATGGAACCTTAAATGATATGAATGGTTTAAATGGTTTTAAATGTATTTAAAAGGCCTTAGTGTCCATGGTTTTTGTTAATTAGAAATCATATGGGGTATATGGGAATCCTTTAAGGTTTGGCTAAGGATAATACTTGCAGGTTATTATTGGGAACATGATACCACTACTCATAGACTTGGTTTATAATAATAGAATAATGGTTTGGTTGGAAAATGGTTTTATTTGGGCTAAAAGGAGGGATGCATAGAAAACCTATGGAAAGTGGAGGGCCCAGGAGGGATCTAAACTTGAAACTCATATTTGCCAATGTGAGGTTTGGTCCTAGAGAACGTGTGCATGATATCACACTATATATTTTGGGGGATATGCTAGTTAGCCTAGGTTTTCTACACTGGTCATGCGGATTCACGCATTGGGGCCCTTTGAGTAAGGGGAGCTAAACCCATATAGCCCGTAGAAGGTTTAGGACGGTAAAACTACATAACCCATGTAAAGGTTTTAATGGAATGCTAAACTCGGTCCCCTGTATAGTTATATATATGTATAGTTGTGTGCATATGGATGGTTTTTACCTAGTCTCATAAATGTCATTATTTTATCCTCATCCTGAGTTCATGCTAATGTTCACCCACTTATCCATCTTTGGGTATTATATTCCCACACAATGTAGGAACCGTCTGTTCCACTCCTCTAGCTTAGCAATTTTGGACTTTGGGGCCAGTGTTTGGATTGAAGAATGGAGATTCCATTATTCAATAAGGCTCAATTTCATGGATGTTATTTCATAATTTGATTTATTTATGGATATTGATTTTGGCTAAGGTTGGGGTAATGTCCCAACTGAATTTTGGTATTCTTTTGGCTAGAGGCTTTGTTGTTACTATTATGGGTTTGAATGAGCGGGGTTGGTATTGGTGTCAACCTTAGCATTGGTATTGGTATTAGGGCTGATACCGGTAGATAATTTTTATTTTTGTAACATCGAATTTCATTTTGGGATAAATCATATTATGTGTTGGATCTCATTTAGTTATGGACTGGTTTATGGCCCTTAGTTTAGTATTGGTTTCCCTTGCTGGTTTGGTTTTTATGGTTTAGTGTATGGGGTGACTTGGTAGGTCTAGTATAGGAGTAGACGTATCCCAAAGTCAATTGTTTGGTCCTAGAGAACGTGTGCATGAAATCATATTGAGATCTCTAGATTGTACATAAGAAGATAGTGAAAAGGGAGAAGAAGAGAGATAAAATATTTAGTTAAATATGAAAGGGATGAAGGGCCTATTGAAGGTCTTAAAATCCCATGATAGACTCCCTTTCTCTCGATTAAAGAGTGCCGATTAGGCACCAGCTGAGTGTTCCGATCCTGAGAATGATGATGATGATGCTAATTCTACAGACGAGAGCAGTTTTTTATACGGTTTCAGGGAGTACCCTTAACTCTTATTATACTTTATTGTTTATGCAGTGAAGACAATGCTATATACTTAGTTGGGGGTTCCTGTCTTCGTATTCATGTGGTTTAGACCTGTATTATTGATATTTTTGGATATTTTTATGTTCTTTTGGGTTATAATATTCAGGCGCTCTGATGGTGCCCATATTTGCATGGATTAGTTGTTTTTTTTGTTGCTAGATTTTTGTGTTATCTATTTTTTTGTGATGTTATCCATCGAGCCTTTCCTATTAGAGATTTAGTGATGACATTCTTAATGGAAAAGCGTCGTTATTGGGTTTTGAGTCATGGATGCATGGTAAGTATGAATACCCATAGCATCAAAATCGTAAATGCAAGGGAAATTTGAGTACCTGTGGAATTTTCGGACTTGAGATCGCACTTGTACCTATGGCAAAGTCTGAGTAACCATATGGTTTGCCTGTGTAAAAGCCAAAATGTGAGATGACAGCTTATGTTGGCACCCTAGTTAGCAAATTGTGTGTGGTGGAAATGCAAAGAACACATCCCTCTCCATCCTAAAATTTTTCAAAAGAATTCGAGGTCATGGACGTGAGCAATCTTGTATCGACACTTTTCTCTTTTTAGGAATCTGAAATTGTAGGCTTGTAAAAATTTGTAGATACTCCATTTTTGTATCTAGAGGAAGTGAAATTGAGACACCTTTGATAATTTTCATATCATGTGTGGTGATCTTAGTAGTCCAAATCTCATGTATACTTTTATCATCTAGAACTTAACCCATAAGTTTCTCAAGGTTAATTTTTATTGTACTCGGTTGGAGAGATGATCTTAGGCCATATTTGTGACATTGTAAGTGCACTTTAGCTTAAAAAGCCTACCCTTGCATAGTTGTTATCCCTAGTCACCCACTTTGAGCCTTTGGAATCATTATCTTTTCAATTTTTATCCCTCTTTTGAACCCTACCCTCTTTGAACCTAAAATTGCAACATAAGGATAAAAGCCTAAGTTGGAGGTGGTGATGATTGAAAGAGTTAAATTTGGGCCACAAAGTTTTAAGTGAGTGCCTATGAGCTTAAGTATTGAGAACAAATGAATGAGAAAAAGGAGAGGATCTAACCAATAAAAGAGAAGAACAAAGGGTTCAAGTAAAAGAAATAAAAGAAAATAGGTGAACCAAGGAAATAAAAAGTAGGCACATGTGTAAAGAGTAAAAACAAAAAAAGTGGCCTATTATCAAAAGTTAGATGGAATAGTGTGATGTAGTGTAACTCCCCAAAATCTAATCCCGAGACATCACACGGTGGTCCCGGCTATGAGTAGCCCCAAGCTAACCCTTTTGAGCCGGCTACTTGATCTGAACCTTTAAGATAGTCTAATCAAGAAATAATGTTGTATTATACCAAAAACTGAATTGAATAAACTGTAGATATTGTCTGAATAACAAATATTGAAAGTTTGTAATTAAACTCGTAGTCCGACAATACTCTACTACTAGAGAACTAGAGAACTATTTGGACAGATCCCCAACTGACTCGGGCTAAACTGAAAATAATGACTCAATTACTATGAAGCTAAAAATCTGAAGAAGTAGGCCCTCGAATCATGAGTACTCGCCAACTATGGGAGCGTAGATATAGATGCTCAAACTACTCATATTTTTGATACTGAGCACCTAAACCTACATTATAAGATAATGTAGCAAATAGACATATATGTGGATTAGCACTTTGAGGATGTACTGAGTATATGGAGGTGTAATGCATAAGTAAACATCATTATAACTAGAAAGTAAATAAATATGGATTTATATGACTCACATAAGCTTGATTATATAAAATATCAAAATATAAAATCATGTATAACAAATCATACTTGTAAAATCTAGTGAGTCATATCACTTAGTCTTATAAAAGCTTTTCTATCAGTCTTTTCTTTTGAAACTTAGAAGCTTTGGGAGCTTTGGAAATCTTGGAACGTTGGGAATTAGGGAGTTTATTCTAACAGACATAAACCATATGAGCTGACATGTAGTCCAACATCTTGACCATGTTAGGGAGAGCTGTCCTACCCTTGCCCTCGGAACAGAACCTTAACTTTAATGATCACTATGTTAGCCCACTATGGGTGTTTAGAACCTACGGTGGCTCATAGTTCTGGGGAATTAGACCTTGAAATCATACCAAACTCGGTGCTAAATACTACTATCATACTTATTTCTTAGAACTTTTAGGAAATCTACCTTAAAACAGCACAAGGGTTTATAATGAAAACCAATTATACTTCTCTTTGCTTTAAATCATAAATAATGTTGATTCCTATCTTAGCTTAGGTTCGAAAGATCAATCTTTCTTTAAAATTAGAATGCTTCCTTGTTAAAGCATGCTTATAATATACTCTTCACGAAATATCAAAATTCATACATGGGTTTAAAGCTTATGTACTTAAATGATCATAATTTCATAATGAAACTTAATTCTCAATAATTATCTTGGAAACACTTTAAAATATCAATTCAAAATAGGGACGTACAATTCATGATATAAATCCTCAATTTAAAGAATAAATAGGTGGGATAAACATGCAATTCAAGGCTTAAATCACTTATATCTTCATAAACTTAAAACAAGATGTTTTGGGTATAAACCCCAACTTGCAAATCCTGTAATCTTTAATAGAATTCATGTTTTTGGGAACAAGAACGAAAGATTTTCCCTTCTTCAAACCTCACATATCATGTATGATGAACTAGATGAACAACTTTGCTTTTGAGACTCTATTTATGCTCTTGAATGATGGTTCTTGGAATTTTTGTGTTGGGAATCTTGAAAAAGGATGGTGGAATCTTGGGATTCTTGAGGTTGATTGTTGAAACTTAGGGTTTTTGAATGAGAGAAATCTTGATAAATATATCATAAGATACTTGTAGTAGCCCTAAATCTTGCGTTTGGACGGAATTAGGGATGGGAAAAGTCTAAAATACCCCTTTTAACTTCTAAATGAAGCTGAAAAAAATGAACTGGGTCCCAATTTAATGGTCCACCGCGATGCGGCACTATTGCAGTGGCTCACTGGAAACTAATGAATGGAAAATTGGGTTCCTATGCGATGTGGAGCTATCATGTTGTCCTATTATATTTTGACACTTGGGACCTGGAACGTCAACGCGACGCACCACCATCGCGGTGCCCTATAGAAATGACATTTTGGCCGTCGGCATGATATGCCACTATCGCGTTTGGCTACTGGAATTTGACAATTGGGAAAATGGACCTCTCCGCGATGCGCCAATATTGCAGAGGTCCACTGAAAATTGACAATTGGGAATTTGGACCTCGCCGCGATGCACCAACATTGCTGTGGTCCACTAGGAAGTGACAATTATGAATTTTTCTTTCACCGCGATGCGGTGACTGCCCAGTTGGCATGCTGTCAACTTAAAAATGCTCTAACTTTTTCACTGAGTGTCGGCTTTGGGAGAATTTGGTATTGATAATAAGCTTATTTAATTTCCCAGACAATGAAAAGTTAAAATCTAGAAATTTGTATGTGAAACAAATATTAATCATTTTGGAAGGCACCCCTTAACATTGTATGAACAAATTTAAGCTAGAAAAAGTTTGGGGTATTACATGTAGATGTTCAAGGATGGTATAGCCTTTTTATTCCTAAAAGATATCCTACCATACCCTTGACCTACATTACCAGCTCAAAAAGTTCGTCGTGATTTCCAACTAAGTATTTTCATTGAAGTGGCGATTGAAAATAGGGTCAAGCCAATGGCATGGTACTTGTTAGCATCGAGAGTTATTGAGAGAGAGATAGAGAGTCTGTTTTTACTTATATTCCATGTTGCATAATTGAGGACTTGGTGTGTGGAATTTTCTTTCTTGTGAGGAGGCATGCAAATAAGTTGATGTAGGTGATTTTGTTATCTCCTGCAAAATGAGGAAAAAAAGAGTATAATGTAGTTGAGTTCAAAGTTGAGTCCTTTCTAGAGTATTAGTGATTGTTTCATGGTTGCTATTTAAAGTATCTTGCATCCCTGAAAAATTACATTTTATGTTGGGGGGTGTCGTGAAAATAGTTTTGCCCATGTTTGAAGATCTAAATGGTGATATTTACTAAGCTTGAAGTCATTATGATCATTTGGTCAATCAATGTGGGAATAAATGTGTATAGTCTTATGGTAAGATATAGTGTTTCTTGAGGACAAGCAAATCTTTAAGTTGGGGATGCTGGTGAGTGGTGAATTTACCCCTTATTTGCACTCAACATTCGTGCAAATTCCATGATTTTAATGTATAAATAAGGCATACATATCATTAAATTCTCTAATATCCACACTTTTCAGACATATAGGTTATGAGATGGAATGATATGGTCTTGGGCTACAAAGGATCAAAAGAAAGAAAAGAAGTGCAGTTGAACGACCTAGAGGAAAAACATTTATTTGCAACCGAGATCACGATTTGAGGTCTACGTTTGCGGATAGTCAAGAAGGTTAGACTCTACGATTGAGTGGATGTACCCACGGTTGCAGTAGCCGTAATCGCAACAAATATAGTGCGATCGCGGCAATGCGGGACTAGGCTTAGGAAAAGTTCTATAATTTTCAGCAGCCACCCCAAATTCCCTTAAAAGCTTAAAACCCTTTCCCATTTTGGCAATTCTAGAGACTAGCAATACTTTGAATTTGAAAATGAAACCTTAAATTGGGCATGAATTTTTATTTGATTAGGATATCTGGATTTTTGTATTGGTGAAGATGGATTCCTTGAACAATCCTTTTGGTACATGTTTCTTTATTTTCTTCATGAGTAGATAAATATTTTAGTCATGGGATTATGTTGAACTAAGGTGCAATTTGTTTTGGGTTGTGATGTATTTGTGTATGTGTTAGTTGATAATGGGTTCTACTATTGCTTGATTAAATTGGTTGGGATTTCCGGGTGAAAGAACAAATACGCAAAATGGGTTTGTGTGTAAAACCCCCAAACTTTTGAAAGTTCAAACCATCGTTAAATGAGTGGTTTAGGCAAACTTTAGAAACCCACATCATTCTTGAATGAGGGATGTGGGAACCAAGGGAATAGTAGACAATCAATTAATTTAGTTTACTAATTCTCACTCTCTTAGACATAAGAGTGAGTATGAAGTTGACTACATCTTGGATAGGGATACCCGAATTGAGATACTAGGTGAATATAGTTAAAAGAATTATTCGCTATCCTAAAGGTTCAATAGGTCAAATTCGTGAGGTTTTATTTCCAAGATAGCCTAAATGACCCTAGACCTAGACTACCATATTGCTAGCAACTAGAATGTACACCATATCTACACATACCTATACCTAATTTTCCCTTAGGTAGACATAATCCCAAGATTCTCTTTATATCAAAGTTAAATTACAATTTTAGTGTAGTTTATGGAATTGAGTAACTATTGACACACACTCTCCCAATACCAACCCCCCTATTTTTAAATCATGATTTTTAGTTTATTTGTAATTCAGGTGTTTTCTTGGTATGTGTTAAGATCCATAAGCCTAGAATTCTACTTTTCACTCCTTATGGATTCGACCTAAACAAAATTTGAGAGGTTGTACTAATGTTTCTATTGCCACCATGGTTTATTTCTTGAATCTAACAACTACCAAACTTGCAAGTCCTTACAAACCCCAATGGCTAAATGAATGTGGATAACTAAAGGTGAATGGGCCAGTGGTGATTCGATTCAAGGTAAGGAATTACCAAGATGAGCTGCTTTATGATGTGATCCCTATGAAAACTTTTCAATTATTGTTGGGAAGGTATTGGAAAAATGATAGGTCAACTAAGCATGATGTAAGAACGATGATGCAGTCCAAACAACCATCATAGCTTTTAATAACATAATTCGAGGCCAATACAAAGAGGTCCAATCCATGGTAAAGCAAAGAGCTTAAAAATGCACTTGCAGGACCTACTTCAAGCTCCTAAGAAAGAAATGTCATTTTTTAAGATAGCTTGGAGCCGAGGAAAGCCATGGCATGAGGAATAAAGAGCCCTTGTGGGTTATTTTTAAATAGCCACTTTTGGTCTATTTTTGTAATAGGCTAATTTTTCAAAGAAAACTAATATAAATAGGTACCTTATACCTTTCATGAGGTAGTTTTTGATGATTATTCTTAAATGATGTATTCATGAGACTCCATGGGAGTGTTTGAGTGCTTGGAAAAGCATTTGTGGAAACTTTCTTAGAAATGGTGTTGTGAGGTGGATCAAATCCCCTTTGCAATCACTGTAAGAGTTAGGTGCTTATTGATAGTCATTAAGTGATGTTTTAGGATTTGATGCATCCTTCTATTACCCTTTTGGTATCAAATTTGTGTCTATCTTCCTATCTTTGTTATTCTAACTTTTTATTTTTTTCATCTTATATTTGAGTCTTTGTGGCTTGGATCATATCAAGGGTAAAATAGTGCATGGATTGTGATTCATTTGTGCAATGATAGCTTGTTGATGATGGGTTCTACTATTTATTGACTAAATTGGTTGGGATTATGGGTGAAATCCCCAAACATTCAAATGGGTTTATGGGCGAAAATCCCAAGATCTTGAAAGCTCAAAATATCAAAAAGAGTGGTTTTGGTGAACTTTTGGAACCCATATCATACTTGAAAGAGGGATGTGGAAGCCAATGCAATAGTAAATAATTTATGGGCATAGTTTGTTGATTTACACTATCTTATACATAAGGGTGATTGTAAGGTTGACTATACCTTGGTGTCACCCTACAAATAGGGGTGCCTAATTGAAGTATTGGATGGCTTTAAGTGACACACTCGTTAGGAACTCGAAAGAGTCAATGAGTGACATCTTTGAGACAATGTGGCCAATCTAGTCTTAAGGAATTTCAACCTAGCCTACCATATTATCAACGATTAGAATTTGAACCGAATGATCATGTTACCATGCATAAATTTCCCATAGGAAAGCATAATTCCAAGATCCATTATTAATTCATTATACTCTAAGTGAATTTACCACTCATTTGCAATCAACATTCATGCACACTTCGATGATTTGAATGTACAAATGATACATATGTATCATTAACTGCACTAATATCCATGCATTGAAGAAATACAAGTTATGTGATTGAAAGTTTTGGACTTAGGCTAAAAATGATCAAAAGAAAGAAAAAAAGTGTAGCTGGAAGACCTAGAGTAGAAACATGCCTTAGTTACCACGATCATGATTTGAGGGCTATGATTGCATCCAGTAAAGAAGGTTAGAAACTACAATCGAGTGGATATACCTACAATTGCAGTAGCTGTGGTCACAATAATGCGGGATTAGGCCCAGGGTAGTTTTAAAATTTTCATCAGCTGGCACCTAATCCCTTAAAAGCTTAAAACCCTTTCCTATTTTGGGCATTCTAGAGACTAGCAATACTTTGAAGTGTAAATTAAAACCAAATTGAGAAAGAATTGTAATTTGATTGAAAGATTTGGATTTCGGTATTTGCAAAGAATTGATGCCTTGAACAAACCTTTTGGTATACATTACTTTTTTTTCATGAGTAACTAAATCTTTTAGTCTTATGATTATGATGAACTAAGGTGCAATTAGTTGTAGGTTGCGATGTATTTTTGGATTTGATAGTTAGTTGATAATGGGTTCTACTATTGCTTGATTAAATTGGTTGGGATTTGTTGCTGAAAGCCCCAAATACTGAAAATGGGTTGGTGGGTGAAAACCCCAAACTCATAAAAGCTCAAACCTTCCTTGAAAGAGGGGTTTGGGTGAACTTTTGGAACACACATCATCCTTAAAAGAGGGATGTGGGAACCACAACAATAGTAGATAATTAATGATTTTTTTTTACTAATTATCACTATCTTAGACATACGAGTGAGTACGAATTTTACTACATCTTGGGTATCTTCATAGAAATAGGGATACCCAAATTGAGGTACTACGTGAATATTATTAAAACACTTATTAGGTATTTAAAAGGTTAAATAGGTTAAATTCATGAGGTTTTGTTGACAAGATAGCCTCAAGGACCCTAGACCTAGCCTACCATATTTTTTGAAACCAGCATGTAGACTAAATTCACCCATACCCATACCTAATTTCCCTTAGTTAGACATAATCCCAAAATTCAATTTATAACGAAGTTAAATTACAATTGTTGTGTAGTTTGTGGAATTGAGTTTCTACGGACACACACTCTCCAAAAACCAAACCCCCTTACCCCCATTTTAAATCATGATAACTTTATTTGCACTTCGGGTGTCTTCTTAGCAAGTGTTAAGACGCTTAAGACAAGAATTCTACTTTTTACTCCTTGTCGATTCGACCCCAACAAAAGTTGAGATATAGAAAATGACCGTCCTCTAATAATTTGCATGGTATAGGTGAGTGTCATCATCACACACATTTTTGAGATCTTGGTTCATTGGAAATATGGGGTTTATCTACTGAAGCTAAGGTAAGTTAGCCAAGCACTCCTTGGTCATTTACCATTATTTTACCCGCTAAATTCTATCCCATTTCATAGTAATTTCTTAGAAATTAGGTTTTTAAATACTTAGACTTTAGTGGCCAATTCAGAAAACAATTTGTGTCTATTTATTCACAACTTTTCAGCACACATTACTTGTCCTTTATCAGACCTCGTGATAAATTTAATTTTTAATTTAATTTATAAGCCCCATGGTCTCATTAGCACTTTCTTGATTCAACATTTTAATTAACTTTTTTATAATTCAATGTGTGTCTCATTGTAATCCAACTGACATGTATATTATTAATTTGATAGTTTAGAGGTACTTCGATAACGTGGAGCAAAAACGAGTAATTTGTGGATGATTCAAGGAATTGTGGTTCGACATCGAGGTAGGCTTTAGTTTACTTTTCTTCATGATATATTGGGTAGTGTAGATTTTATGCTCGGTGGTTAATATAGGATATGTTTATGACTAGAATATCATGACATAACCTAATTAGATAGTTTGGGGATAAGAAGGTGACCCAAACCTTAAAATGAAATACTAGTGGATATAGAATTATATCACCCTATATTATATGCATGTTAACCATAGTTTGATGCTAATTATGCTTTAGTATAATGTTTATTGGTTTAATTAGTGACCTGGACCATATTTCCCCGGATTCTTATGTTATTATTATTGTGCTAGTTGCTTGTTGTTGGGCCCGAGTTCGTGGTTATAATACCAGTTGGTCTCCAGGGTAGTTTTCTATCCTTATAAAGGACGTGGCTTTTGTCTCTAGACATTTAGACACTTATGGCTATGTTATTTGGATACTAGTGATGACATGTATATTTTTACCGAATTCATGCTTATTTAGTGGTACGATTCAAACAAAAACCATGATTTTACTACTATAATAAGAAAACAAATTTAATCCAACTTTTCACTTTTGGAATAAATTTTTTAATAACAAGAATTGTACCACATTATTTATAGACTTATGAGCTTTCAAAACTCAAGATGATGCTTGAGAATTTGACTAAGATTGATTCTGGTCCATGGCTTATCCACTCTTTTACCACTGCCATTTACTTTAAGATTTTATACCCTTTCTGCTCTATTATGATGCTTTAGATCTAAAGTTGGTCTCATGAAATAGATTTATATACTTACACTCTATTAGTCACAGTTTGAGTATGTGAACTTATTATATATACATTTCTTCGATATTGGAAAAATTAGATTGATAATGATGATGGTGATTAAAAAATATTTATCAGGATCATCTAGTATACATAGATATTCCAAAATTCTCTAAAGGGACCTTTCATTCATGAGTCATTAAGTTAGAGAATAGATGTCATCGTAGGTCCTTCATTTGCAAGATTTTGATGTCACAACCCAATTTATGACTCATAGTGGCACCTACTTTATCCTTTCAATTAGTAAGAGAGAATGTAGCCTAGAGTTATAAGTAATGGGCTAACTTTATGTAAAATGGCCTGAAAGCTATGAAACACCTAGGCTTGGGCTAACTTTGTGTAAAATGGCCTGAAAGATATGAAACACCTTATCTATGAACCCTTAGAGAATTTCATAAGTTTTAAATTCTAGGTTGGGTACGGCCTGAGCATACCTCTTGTACGATAGGGTAAGACTAGTACCCACACTCTCGTGTGATTATTAGTCTAGGGTGATAACATTCTATCGAAGGTACATCTTGGCATCTCCTAAATCTTTTCTTAGGGTACCGGTCATATGCTTCCCAATGGTATAATGTTTTGATGATAATCTTTATGATTCTGACTAAGGTACGACTCTAAGGGTACTTATTGTACCTTCGGGTAAGACTTGTCCTTGTATGGTCATATGATGGTTAGTATGGATGTCCTAGGTAAGGTCTAATTTATGAGTAAGGGTACAACTCATACACTAGGGTACCGTTCCTATAGGGTGGTTGTACCCTCCTGGGTTCAAATTTTAGCTTTTAAGCTGAGGGCATTAAATACATTTCCCATACTAGAACCCTTAAGTCCCCATATTATATACTATGTTATGGCCTATCTTAACACTCATTGGAAGATTAAAACTCACCAAAAACACTCTCTAACTCACTATTTATAATAGGAGGCTAAGGTTCTACAAGTGTTCATCTAGAGGCTAGAAGGGGGCAAGTTCTTTCTATGAACCACTTTGTATAAGACATGTGATTATTACCTTACTGTTATTTATCAAATATAAAGTTTTTTCACCTTGATTATGATTTGTAAATTGTTGGTTAGAACTCAAAGTTGAGGGCTTTGATGCATAGTTATAGGCATTGTTTAATCTTGTGTTTATATATATTTTTGGTGTAGTTTAACAAATGGGTGATGAGAAACCCTAATCTTGATGGTTTGCACTTGGGTTCTTTTCATGGTAAATGTATGACCTCAAGGTATTTATGAAAATGTTTAAGAGAAATAACTAGCTACATGCTAATAGTGTTTTGAACTAAAACAATGGCTTAATGAGTAAGAATGGTGGGTAAGTGATTTGTAATGGCCATTTTTGCCATGTAATGTGTTAGTTTGTGTCATTGGTGGATTGCTTGGTTAAAGGTGTTAGAGCCCCTAACATGAAATTTAATTGTGTTTTGAACTAAGGTTAGGTATATGAATGCTAATGAGGAATGAATGGTGTTGTATAGGTCTTAATGATAACAAATAAACTTGAATGATGATTGAAACTAAGGCATTGGATGATTGATGTGATTGATTTATAAATGGTTCATAAAGACCTTGTGGTCATGTCTGGTGTTGAATTATAGCCTTAATGGCTTGAATTGGACAAGTAGTTAGAGTTCTCGAGTGTTGAACTAAATGGATGTTAATGTATGGACAAAGGGTAAGTGTCTAATTGTTGACTAATAATGGTCACCACGGCTTGAGGTTAGAGTCACTTGCCTATTGAAATAGCTTGAGGTTAGAGTCCATATACTTCATAATATTTCTTGAGGTTAGAGTCCCCTTGCTTAATATAACTGGGATGTTCAAACTTCCTAATCTATGCTAGTGGAAGGTTAGATTCCTCCACTTCATGTTTTATGATTTGATGTTTCGAGATGCATGCTAAGGCCTTTTTCTCTTTCCCAATACTTGTTGTATCTATATATCTATATACGTGCCTAGGTATATAAATTTTATTGCTTATGATTGTTTGACTTGGATTTTAATAATGTCACTATTTTATCCTTACCTTTGAGTTACATGTTAGGGCCCCAACTACTAACTATCTACGGATGCTGTTTCCCTATATGACACAGTGACTGGTGCTTTTTCTTCTCTTCATGCACAGTGACCAGGCTTTTGAGCGGTTCATGTGTTGACTTTGAAGTGGTGAGCTTCCATACTTCTTAAGGCATATATTTCATGGTTTTTCTATCTCATGTCATAGACTTGTTTTAGACTTGATTTTTGGCTATTATCAGGGGCATGTCTCGACATATTTAGACATTAGATTTGTGTAGGCTTTGTGGATTACTATGAACTTGGTTATTTTTACATTAATGGAATGATTAGACATTCTTAAGTTATGTTTACTAGTCTAGTTTCCTCTATCTTGATTATATGCTTGGAGTTTGTCCGACACTTGTGGATTGATAAGAGTGTTAGGTTAGGTTAACTGAGAGATCTTCGTTCCTAGATGGGTTTGAGATGACCATACAAAAAGGCCTTATTTCGAGTCGTGTCAAGCTAGAAATCAACAATAAAAGACATATAATAACAAAAAGACAGTATTAATAGTCTAATAGATAAATAAAATATCTACAATCACCCAATGACCTAGTAGTGTCATTATAAGAGCTACTATAAATGGAAAATGAGCACTTTAATAGTCAAATACTATATGTATCTCAAATGAAATAATATACATAGATAATAGAAGGAAAAATGGAAATCTGACTATAAAAGCTCACCTAAACTCTGAAATCAACCCAGCACGGGTCACGGTAGCAATGGCTACTAGTACTTAAATCTGCCCCAAAAATGTATATAACTATAGTAGTACCAAAACCACAGGTACTCAGTAGGAATCATCGGCTAATTGAGCTAAATCATGGTATAAACATGACGAGATACAAGATAAAATAAGTTAAGTAAAGGTAATAGGGAAAACTTGGAAATAAGCTCCACAATTATACGGGTACGACTCTAAGGATACGACTATGCCTTGTATGGTCATATGATGGTTAGTACTAGGGTCCTATGTGAGGTCTAGGGAATGATTTATGGTACCACTCATACACTAGGGCATGATTCCCATAGGGTGGGTCTACCTTCCTAGCTTCAAATTTCATCTATTAAGCTGAGGGCATTCTAGATATTTCCACCTTAGAAAACCTAAGTCTCCATATTATATACTATGTTGTGGCCTCTCTAAAAAAATATTGTAAGATTAAAACTCACCAACAACACTCTCTAATGCACTCTTAAAGGTTGGAGGCTAGAGTTCCACATGTGTTCATCTAGAGGCTAGAAGAGGGCAAGTTCTTTCCATAAACCACGTTGTATAAGACATACGACTCTTCCCTTATTGTTATTTCTTAAATATCATGTTTTTAACCTTGATTATGATTTGCAAAATGTTGGTTTGAAATCAAATATAGAGATTTTGTATGCATTGTGATTAGTATTGTTTACTCTTGTTTAACCTTGTGTTTATACATTTTTTGGTGATGATTTGCACTTGTGGGTTCTTGTTAATTGTGGTTTAACAAATAGGTCATGAATAAATCTAATCTTGATGGTTTTCACTTAGGTTTTGGTCATGGTAAAGGTATGTCCTCAAGGTATTTGTGAAGATATCTAAGAGAAATAACTAGTTACATGCTAATAGTGTTTTGAACTAAGGCAATGGCTTAATGAGTAAGAATGGTGAGTAAGTGATTTATAAAGGCCTTTCAATCCATGTAATGATTTATTTGAAGACTTTGGTGGATTTATTCGTTAAATAGGTTAGAGTCCCTAGCATGAAATTAAATTGCATCTTAAACTAAGGTTTGGTATATGAACGCTAATAAAGTATAAATAGTGTTGTATAGGTCTTAATGATAACAAATTGACATGAATGGTGATTAAAACTAAGGCATTGGACAATTGAAGTGAATGATTGATAAATGGTTCATGAAGACCTTTTTGTCATTTGTGGTGTTGAATTGTAGCCTTGATGGCTTGAATTGGCTTAGTAAGTCAGAGTCCTTAAGAGTTGAAATGAAAGGATTTTAATGAATGGAAAAAGAATTAAAGTCCCAATGCCGACTAATAATTTTTACCACAACTTGAAGTTAGAGTCCCTTGTCTAATAACGACTTGTGGTTCAAGTCCCTTGCCTAATGAAATTGTTTGAGGTTAAAGTCCCTTTCCTAATAAAACGTCTTGAGGTTAGATTCCCTTGCCTAATAAAATGGATTATGGTTAGAGTCCACTTGCATCGAAAGATGTTTTGAGGTTATATTTCTCTTTCTTAAAATAACTGGGAAGTTCAAACTTCCTAAGCTACGCGAGTGGAAGGTTAGAGTCATCCACTTTTTGTTTTATGATTGAATGTTTTGAGATGCATGCGAGGGCTTACTCATTCCCAATACTTGACGTATCTATATATCTATATATGTTCCTAGGTATATAAATATTGTTTATTATGATGGTTTGACTTGTATTTTAATATGGTGCTATTTTATCCTTACCCTTGTGTTACATGTTAGTGCTTCAATTGCTAACTATCTTCGAAAGTTGTTTCCCCACGCGACACAAGGGCTAGAGCTTCTTTTTCTCTTCTTGTGCTGTGACCAGGTATTCGAGTGGTTCATGTGTTGACTTTGAAGTAGTGATCGTCCACACTTCGGAAGGCATACATTTCATAGTCTTTGTATCTTATGTCATAGACTTGTTTTAGACTTGATTTTTGCCTATTTTCAGGAGCATGTACCGACATATTTAGACTTCAAATTTTTAGAGACTTTTTGGATGACTGTGGACTTTCTTATGTTTGTTTGGTATGTTGACATATTCTTAAGTTATGTTTACTAGTCTTGTTTTCGTAATATTGATTATATGCTCGGAGTTCATCAAAGATGTGTGGATTGAACTGATGGTTAGGTTAGGTTAACGGGGCAATCTCCGGTCCTAGTTGGGTTTGATATGCCTAAACGCTAAGGATTAGTTTTGGGTCAATTCATATTGGTATAAGAGATTAGGTTCATGGTCAGTAGGGTATCCATAAAGACGTGTCAAATAGAGTCTCTTTTATTGTTGTGTAGTATGCCACACTTATAAGACATAGGCTATACGACATTTAAGAATGTTTTCATTCTTCTTGTTTGCATTTGCTCATTTTCATATCATGCCTCATTGGTGATCTGAAGCTCACAGAATATCTTCTATCCCAACTAAGGATAATATTAGTAGGACTCGCTCTACTTATGGAGTCCATACTCATTCTAGGGGTCCAGTTACTTATGGTTCGGGAGTTTCACCGATTCCCTTTAGTCCTTCTCCAGTTACTCAAGCTGACGTGGTGAATGTTGTGTTTCATCAGTCAATTTATATGATTGATCAGTTGGTATATTCTTAGGCTGAGCGTGGTGCTTAATTTACTCTATATTCTGAGGCTACAATTGTTGGCCAGTTCATGAGGTTGAGTCCACCGACCTTTACCAATGTTAAGGTAGAGGAGGATCTTCAAGGTTTTTTGGATGTGATGGAAAATATTTTAAGAGTTATGATGCCACAAATGTGAAAGAGGTGGAGTTTGTGTCCTATCACTTAAAGTATGTAGCATACTAATGGTACAAAAATAGGATCAGGTGAGGGGTGATGTTTGTGAGTCATCTTTGTGGGAGGATTTCACTAATGTATTCATGGACCACTTTTTTCATCAAGAGCTGAGGGAAGAAAATGTAGAGAAGTTTGTTAATCTAAAGAAAGAAAGGATGTTTGTCAAGGAGAATGACTTGAAATCCCATCAGTTGTCTAGGTATGCTCTGGAGATGGTTTTTAGCATGAGGGATAGAATGTGAAAGTTTGCTTCAAGATTTCCTCATGAGTTGATCCGTAAAAGCAAGGTGTATTTGTTGATCAAAGATATGGATATATCTAGAATGGTTGTGGATATGAAACAAGTGGAGGATGAAAAAAAGAAATAGGTTGAGTTAAGTGAAAGACAAAGCAAGAAGTTTAGACCTTTTGGTCAAAGTAGTATAGATGGTGGTAAATGGCCAAGGAAGAAGTGGGGGAGTTCTGGTTCTTTCTCCTTAATTAGTGCTCTTTATCCGAGCCCGTTTCGAGGATCGAGGTCCTAATCTCATGCTAGTGGGGATCAATCAGCTCCATCCTACCCTCTTTTATCATTATGTGGTCAGCATCATTATGGCTATTGTTAGAAGAAGAGGAACAGACATTTTAAATGTGGTATGATAGGGCATATACAGCGAGAGTTCCCATCTCTAATGGCTTCTTAGTACAACATGTAAACTATTGCTACTACATCTACTCCTGTACCAAAAGGTAACACTTTTGCTTTTGCTTCTGTTATCAATGTCAGAACTGGACAGAATCACTTGTATGCTCTAGCGTCTCGTAAGGATTCTGAGGCATATCCAAATGTGGTTGTAATGACCTGAAATCACCTCCCAGGATGTCACACGGTGCTTAAGGCTACAAGTAGCACCAAGCTAACCCTTGAGAAGATTTCTACTAATAAGACTCATTTCAAGATGAAAATATTCAAACACTAGCATAATTGTCACGACCCGAGCCTAGGCCCTAGCCGTGACGAGCATCCCGAACCATGAAGGCCCGGAACACCCATTCTCTATCTGGTTATCATGCACAATATTCATAATCATAATAAAATGGGGAATTAAAACTGAGTACGGAAAACATGGTCAAGTCCTGCAATATTTCTGAATAATACTATCTGATATCAGTCTGCGAAATCTCTACTAAGAACACAAATATCTGTCTGAAAAGAAACTGGGACAAGGCCCCCAGTAAACCAAAAACGTAATAAAAAAAAAGAGAATTTCTGACATAATTAGGCCTTCCGAATGATAGAAGGCTTACCACTGTAAATCAAGTCTGTAAATCTGAGAATGTCTACTGAGTAGCTGGACCCCTAGACTGTGCCTCAGAACCTGGAAGAAGGGGGGGGGGTCAGCACAAAAGTACTGGCACGCGAAGCAATCCAAAAGTAGTATAATGGAACATACATATATATATATATATTAAGGGAAAGCAATTTTTCATCAAGACATCATGTATAAAACTATTTCTGAAAAACACATGGGCACTTTCTGAAAGCATGCAACCTGTCTGTTCATTTCAAATCATGATCTGTGTTTTACTTCTGAGTTAGGTGGTATTCCCCTACAAGTCTGAATATTCCACGGGCTGTATGGAATCCGCCATTGACTCGGCGGGGAAGCCCCCAACCCAAGTGTGCCGCAAGGGTTGGAGTGTCTAAGTCTGATACACCACAGGACATTTAAGTCAGCGCATAATAATATACCCGGGTCGGCAAACCACGGTTTTAGGCAAAGAGTTGTCTGAAACTCTCGCCTTCTTCAGGGAACCACCTAAGCTCTCTTTATGCCCTATTTTAGCCTTTTCTGAACATGTATCATTCTGAAATTTCTAAATCATGAGAGTCTGATAAAAATCTGATTTCTGAACTAGTTTGTGTCTGTTATGGCATTTGTCTGAGTTGGTATCGTCATACCATGACTTTGCAAGTCCTATTTCTGAGCCATAATGTATTAAGCAAGAGTTTTCATTCAAAACATAGTTTAGACCATCAAAACATGTAATTTGCATTAAAGATGTCATGTTCCGAAACTCAAGTCAAATCCATGCAAAACTTTCATCAAACATATGGTGGTCATGTGTATTTTGGCAAAACCATGCATTCTTTCATTACATGCATATTCAACATTCACAACCCTCTCTTTCGTGTTCAAAACATTGTATATTACGTGAAACATGGAAAAATTTACATTAAGAGAGGGGTTTCATGAAAATCATGCTTTCAATTCATATTTCAAGACAAACACATATATACATATACATATAATTTTCAAATCACTTTAGGGGAAAGCCAAAAGGCCAAAACAATATCATTAAAGCTTCTGAAACATGAGTATGTACATGAATTTGAAAAGCCAATTCTTAAAACATGATTTCTATGCCCATGAGATTTTAGGAAAACCCCGCGTACCTTATTCTCCATTAATTTTTTTGTGTCTATCGAAGCCTACGTCGAGAGGATTCCGAATCTGTAATTTGTTTCACGAAGAAGTTTCGGAATGATCGGTCCTTCAAGCTTATTTTCTCAAACCCTAGTTTCTCCTTCTCTTAAGTTCTTGAAGGATTAGATTTTTTGGGATTTTATAGGAGGCTTGAATGTTGTTATTAGGCCCAAATCCGTTTAGGAGTGGGTAAGGACGATTTTGGGTTTTGTAAGGACTAACTTGCACTTAAAGTAACTCAAAACGGAGTGTTTTCGTCACCTGAAACCATAAGTATGCGCCGCCCTTTGCATCGCATAGACTAGGATAGGCGCCGCCTTTTGCATCGCCTAAATTTACATAGGCGCCGCCCTATGCATCGCCTATATTTGCATAGGCGCCGCCCTATGCATCGCCTATATGTGCATAGGCGACACATTCAACTTTGAAAGGCCATAACTTTTTCACCGGGTGTCCGTTTTAGGCGAATTTGGTATCGTTGGAAAGATTATTCAATTATATACAATTTGGTATATAGTAGGACACCCAGTTCATCATACACAATGAGTTATGGTCAATAGAATTTGGCACAAATTACAACATCCACTAAAACTTAATCGATCGAAATAGTTTTAACTCGTCCTTGAGTTGAAGGACTTCTATGGTCTAAATTCATGCTCAAAAGGATTCACATACTACAAAAATTGATTAACATGCCAAATTGGCATAGGATTTGAGGCTCTGGGATTATCAACGCATCAGAGTCGTATATTTTATTCTAGCCCGAAATGCGGGGCGTTACTTTATCTCCCCCTTGGGATCATTCGTCCTCGAATGATGGGTAGGAACTTGTTGAAACCTTAAAGGTATGGAATAACGCAGGCACGACGTGTCTTCTAATAAAGAACACACTGATCTGAAACATGACCATATAGATGGAACTACTGATATTCTGAATTCTTATATCGGACATGCATATCTTATGCATGGAATACACGACTGAAGCTACTCATAAGATGAGTTCTCATAATGAACATGCATACCTAATGTATGGAGTTGTTATTGAGTTGTTCTCATGAACGCAGAACTGAATACACAGATAAGCTGAGCTTTTTCTATGGGACATACATTTCTAATGCATATCTGACTGAACTGACGTGTGAACGTATGACCGGATACACAATGATAACTGGTGTGGAGCTTGTAATAAAAATCTATGCATGCAACTGAATGAGGTATCTACCCCTTGGGACCCTATGTCCCTCTATGAATGCTCAATTCACGAAGATGCTCAGAAAACTGAGGCAATGCACTAGGCACCTACAAATTTAATCATATCTGAACATCTGGAATCTAAAACGAGCACATGATGCATGAATTAACCTATACTCGCAAATACTAGTATACTCTATCTTGGAATAGTAACATATCTGAAATTTTGGGTAGCATGATTGAATGAAAAGACGAGAAAACAAGTCATGCAAATCTGACGGCTAAACTGATTTGCTGGCCACATAGACTGAACTACACTAGAGGCTTATACTCAATCTGGAGTATCTTATCAACACTCTTCCTTACGAAGTCCTGGTAGCATTAGATAGCAAAATATTTGGGCATGAGTCACACTAGACATCCGACTATAGGATCCCAACATTGACACTGTTCTATAGTATGGAACGTAGGCATATATCTCATAAACTAGGGTAGAATTTTCAGGCCTTAGTCAATGCGACTTCTTACTTTCAAGCTTAGCACACTTCTCGAGTATCCCTTAACTATACTATTCCCTATAAATATCATATTCATTCAATTCAGCTTAAAATTCTCATATGAGCATTGACAATTTTTTTTCTACTAATGTCTAAAATAGCTTCATCCTTACACCGCGATCAAGCCTAACTCTAAGTCACAAAAATACAACATGCTACACTACGCTATTATTCTAAACCATATGACGCCACCTTCTATATCTCTTTTAAAGATCGCATCCTAAGCATAACATGTCTTACCACTTCAATGACTACTCTAAACTCTTAATATGAAGTCGCTAATGCATATTGCGACCTTCCACTAAAATCCCAAAACGTCATTCAAGCCTAATTTATAACCGCATGTTAACTTCAAGGCAAAGACCAATAAATACATACTTCACATAGTTTCTAAACTATTATCAATATAACTCCCACGCGCTATCCTAAAAAACATACACACACAAACTTTTCCACTAAACATCACATGTATCAAAGATTGGCCCAAAATCTCACTTCATACTTATGGCCTTATCTAAACAAACGTACTATGATCTTCCATCAACAAGAACATTTACATCATCACCACTATCATTGCATAGGGAGGTCACTAAAAGGTTAAAACATAAGACCCTAAAGCATGAGAATATTTTTATATGGGACTGAACACACTATAAAGAGTGAGTACATGTGTCATGAGTTGCATGACCTCAACTAGAGTTCCTAACATAAGGAATGTAATTCCGACTACTTGAATGAAGTAGAACTCATTATCTTGGAACTGAAAGAGTACGTGACTCTCTATCATATACAGGAATCACAAACTATGATCACGGAACTAAAACGTAAAGCTTGAGTAGGCATTGGGATCACTGAAAAATACTAAGATAGGAATGGGTTGAGTCTCACTCTCACTTTCTGACGTTCTCTGTCGTCATGACATCACTACTAGAATCTGAGAACCTGACTTGGTTATTCATTTTATCATCTCCTCCTTAGCTTCAAACCATCATCTTAAGTTGTGGGAGATACCGTATTAGACTTTAAACTTAACTGCACTCTGGGGTATGAAAAACGACAATACACGTAATCAATATAAATTGACCCTAATGACTACATCTGGAAGTGGAAAAACCTACTACAAATACCGCCTTCTGAGACAAACTCTATCATTCTGTAACCCCAATAGTCATCATCTATTACTCGAACACTTACTAACTTCGAATCTTCATGAGCATCCCCAAAGTTGAAGCGCACACCCTATAGTACCTCTACTCTTATTTCTATTAGCACAACTTTCAAGTCACTCGCCACACATCAACTCAACGGTACTACTAGTCACACACAACATGTAGTAGCATTAGAATAAATACCGCCATTTTAAACCACCCTGGGCATACTTCTACATCGTACATACACCGTCATACTTCATTATGAAATCAAATAAACTTAGGCACTCAGATAGACTTTTTCAAGACTATAGATCACTTCCCAATAACTAGTATCATTAGTCAAGAAACCTTCACTTTCACCTTCATGGCCATCAACTGTTCAAACTTAATATAGTGCTATGCATGATTTACAACCCAACCTTACACGAAATTTTCACTTGGAAACTATGAAATAAACATCATGAAACACTAGTGCACTAGAACTTCATATCCACAATAATCGATCATGACCTAACGGTTTTCCTTATCATAATCCATTAGCATGTACTATTTCAGCACATCAAGCCTACTAATTTAATCCCACAAAACATGCATCATCAAATTCGTGCCACTATTTACCACCACACCATTTCAATTCAAGCCTATAGTTTAGTATCAATCATTTACCACCAATGGAGAATGCAATATAATATAAATATACTAATCCACCATATTGGGATATTCTACCTAAATATCTCAAAAATCTACTACATACCTTCTCACAAGTAGCACTAGCTTACAACTACCAATGAAAATAGGGTCAAGGGGGTTAAAGCCTCATAATAGACATGGTCAACCTTATCCTTATATTATAATCCCGTACAATCGTATCTACTTATACTTCTTTCTCACATCACAATTACTTACCCAAGCGTACATTTACACTACCTTCAAAATCCACAACAACCATGAGTCTACACATATATTCAACCAACACAAGAACCACACGTTGAGTGACAAATTGCTAGTGAATCGAAAGATCCCCACACGGCTTCACTAGACTTTTTAGTTTCACCAACACGATGATAAAATATTTTCAAGAGATAGAAGCTTGTCACACAACATTCCATAATCTAAGGATACACATCTTACTCCGTAAGAATAAAAATCTGAGTTAAACACTTCCCTCAAAGACTACCATACAATCCACACATGCTACTGGCTACCACATTAGTCTATCACCATAAGGGGTAAATCACCCTCACTCTCACTTCTAACTTTGTGACTTTACATCACCAACTTTTTGGTCTAATTTCATTACCAATAGGTCATGAAAACAAAACTTTGACTCATACTACTATTTGGGTGGAAATACAGTTCCAACATTCTACTACACATCATCCCTCCTTAAGCAAGACATTTGTAACATAAATTTAAAGGGGACTAAACGCAATTAATACCTCAAGCTGAAAAGCACGATTCCATCAGGATCAATGTTTACATCGGAATCAATACACATTGAAGCACTAATGGATTCTTAGTCCTTGCACAAATTTTAACTCTTATATGGTTCAATCAGAAAGTACCGTTTCATTTAGATTCTAAAATTCTGTACTTGAATCACCTTAATAATGAGACATATCTGAGGACATTAGAGTAAGGAAAGAATGTGGGATGACTTTTTACTTTCGTATGAGCGACACCATAGCACGAATTATAGTATGAAAGAGGAACATTCTGACTCTATTGCACGAACTAGAACGTGAAGAAAAAGAGACATTCCTAAACGCCTAGTAGCCTCCTGCTTATAAGTGTGGCGCGCTACACACCCATAAACAAGACTCTACCCGACGCGATTTCGCAGACACCCTGGGACCATGAACCGTGCTCTGATACCAAGTTTGTCACGACCTGAGCCTAGGCCCTAGCCGTGACGAGCGTCCCGAACCATGAAGGCCCGGAACACCCATTCTCTATCTGGTTATCAAGCACAACATTCATAATCATAATAAAATACGGAATTGAAACTGAGTACGGAAAACATGGTCATGTCCTGCAATATTTCTGAATAATACTATCTGACATCAGTCTGTGAAATCTCTACTAAGAACACAATCATCTGTCTGAAAAGAAACTGGGACAAGGCCCCCAGTAAACCAAAAACGTAATAAAAAAAAGAGAATTTCTGACATAATTAGGCCTTTCGAATGATAGAAGGCTCACCACTGTAAATCAAGTCTGTAAATCCGAGAATGTCTACTGAGTAGCTGGACCCCTAGACTGTGCCTCAGAACCTGGAAGAAGTGGGGGGGGGGGGGTTAGCACAAAAGTACTGGCACGCGAAGCAATCCAAAAGTAGTATAATGGAACATACATATATATATATATATATATTAAGGGAAAGCAATTTTTCATCAAGACATCATGTATAAAACTGTTTCTGAAAAACACATGGGCACTTTCTGAAAGCATGCAACCTGTCTGTTCATTTCAAATCATGATCTGTGTTTTACTTCTGAGTTAGGTGGTATTCCCCTACAAGTCTGAATATTCCACGGGCTGTATGGAATCCGCCATTGACTCGGCGGGGAAGCCCCCAACCCAAGTGTGCCGCAAGGGTTGGAGTGTCTGAGTCTGATACGCCACAGGACATTTAAGTCAGCGCATAATAATATACCCGGGTCGACAAACCACGTTTTTAGGCAAAGAGTTGTCTGAAACTCCCGCCTTCTTCAGGGAACCACCTAAGCTCTCTTTATGCCCTATTTTAGCCTTTTCTGAACATGTATCATTTTGAAATTTCTAAATCATGAGAGTCTGATAAAAATCTGATTTCTGAACTAGTTTGTGTCTGTTATAGCATTTGTCTGAGTTGGTATCGTCATACCAAGACTTTGCAAGTCCTATTTCTGAGCCATAATGTATTAAGCAAGAGCTTTCATTCAAAACATAGTTTAGACCACCAAAACATATAATTTGCATTAAAGATGTCATGTTCTGAATCTCAAGTCAAATCCATGCAAAAATTTCATCAAACATATGATGGTCATGTGTATTTTGGCAAAACCATGCATTCTTTCATTACGTGCATATTCAACATTCACAACCCTCTCTTTCGTGTTCAAAACATTGTATATTACGTGAAATATGGAAAAATTTACATTAAGAGAGGGGTTTCATGAAAACCATGCTTTCAATTCATATTTCAGGACAAACACATATATACATATACATATAATTTTCAAATCACTTTGGGGGAAAGCCAAAAGGCCAAAACAATATCATTAAAGCTTCTGAAACATGAGTATGTACATGAATTTGAAAAGCCAATTCTTAAAACATGATTTCTATGCCCATGAGATTTTAGGAAAACCCCGCGTACCTTATTCTCCACGAATTTTTTTGTGTCTATCGAAGCCTACGTCGAGAGGATTCCGAATCTGTAATTTATTTCACGAAGAAGTTTCAGAATGATCGGTCCTTCAAGCTTATTTTCTCAAACCCTAGTTGCTCCTTCTCTTAAGTTCTTGAAGGATTAGATTTTTTGGGATTTTATAGGAGGCTTCAATGTTGTTATTAGGCCCAAATCCGTTTAGGAGTGGGTAAGGACAATTTTGGGTTTTGTAAGGACTAACTTGCACTTAAAGTAACTCAAAACGGAGTGTTTTCGTCACCTGAAACCATAAGTATGCGCCGCCCTTTGCATCGCATAGACTAGGATAGGCGCCGCCCTTTGCATCGCCTAAATTTACATAGGCGCCGCCCTATGCATCGCCTATATTTGCATAGGCGCCGCCCTATGCATCGCCTATATGTGCATAGGCGACACATTCAACTTTGAAAGGCCATAACTTCTTCACCGGGTGTCCGTTTTAGGCGAATTTGGTATCGTTGGAAAGATTATTCAATTATCTACAATTTGGTATATAGTAGGCCACCCAGTTCATCATACACAATGAGTTATGGTCAATAGAATTTGGCACAAATTACAACGTCCACTAAAACTTAATCGATCAAAATAGTTTTAACTCGTCCTTGAGTTGAAGGACTTTTATGGTCTAAATTCATGCTCAAAAGGATTCACATACTACAAAAATTGATTAACATGCCAGATTGGCATAGGATTTAAGGCCCCGGGATTATCAACGCATCAGAGTCATATATTTTATTCTAGCCCAAAATGCGGGGCGTTACAATAATCATATCATAGGAAAGGAAATATGGATATAAATACTAGGTCCAAACGACCACCATACTGGAAATCTCAACACAATCACAATCTGATAACTAGTCTGACAAAGCCTCTAGTTATCCATAATCTAGAAAGCCGTTGGGACAGGTCCCCAACTGACTCGAAATGAACTGAAAGTAACAACATTGTCTCTCAAATACTGAAATGTCTAATTATAGGTACTTGAACCAGGAGGACTCACCACTGTAGTAATGTAGATAGAGGTACTCAGTAATCACTGATGAGGCTGGGACTGAGCACCTGAACCTACATTATAAGACAATGGAGCACATAGACGTATATGTTGATCAACACATTAGAATGTACTGAATATATGGGTTGAATTCATTTATATAAAACAATATCAATCTTGTTCAATCAAATCATGCATACAATATGGGACGAATCATATGGCATGAACAAGTATGAAATGTAAAACTCATAAATCATGTAGGATGGATCATGTAACACGAATATCGTGAGTCATCATACTTAACTTTGAAATCAGAAATCTTCTCTTATTCTCAATACTCAAATGCTAAAGGAACTTTAAATAATACTTTCAACTCATTCGTATGTCTCATGAAGAGTAAAACTTCTTTAATGCTCAAGATCTCATAATTCTTTGATTCCAATACTTGGGATTCGAAATCATACAACTTTGAAACATACTTGAAGGCATTTCATTCAATTTAGGAAAATATCCCATTTCAAGCTTTAGGGACATCATTCTATCTCAATGGAAAGATACTCTAGTTTAGGGAAATAACTTATCTCAAGCTTTACAGAAAGTACTATATCAAGGGAGAATACTTATGTGTAGGGGAAATAACTCATTTTAAGGAAATACTTTTGTTAGGGAGCGATTTTGAAACTTCACTATTAGGAAAATAGCATATGGCAAGGGAGGTTCTCTTAACCGACATAAACCATGTGAGCTACATGGTGTCCAACGTTTTGTCCTCTTAAGAAAGAGACCCCACGTTGGGGAGGAGAGGCATACTCTTTGCCAGGGAGTTTAACCTAATTTTAATGATCTATAAACTCGGCCTCGGGCCCAATATCAACTCAGTCTTAGGCCCAATAAAAAACTCGGCCACAGGCCCAACCTACGATGGCACGTAGTTCTGGGGTAAGAAATCATAGTAACTTACCCACTCGGTGCTAAATACTACTCCCTTTAGATTATCTGTGCTCATCTCATAAAAATCCACTTTTAGAATAATCTCATGGTTCACCGAGAACCCAATAATCAAATCTGTAATCTCATGTAGTAAAGTGGATTTCAAAGCTCTATGACCATTAGGTCAAATCATTTCTCAATAATCTCAAAATACTCAAATCATGGGCGCTTATAGCACAAGAGTTCATAAAATTCCAAGTCTCAAGTAGGGTTTACTAACCCATAATTCAATCTAAAGTTAAAACTCATCAAAAGCATAATCGATAGCATATAGATTCATAACTCATGTAGAAATCTAGAAGTTACCGCAATATATCTCAAAATCTCAATATACTCATATACTTTAATATCTCAAACATTGTAAATATTAGTTTCTCAAGGATTAAAATCATGGGGCATAGGCCCAGTTGTAATTTCTCAAGAAAACATGCAGAAATCATGCCATTTGACTCTCAATTCATGGAAAACATCAAAGTATTGCAATCAATAATAATGGGTGAAAAACCCTAGTTCAAATTCATGTAAAACCTCATAGATTTAAGGAAAATCATGATTCAAATAAGCCTTTGGGCACAAAGGTGAAAGGGTTACCCTTGTTCAAAACCCCACATACCTTGGATTATGAAATTGGATGAATAAGCTTGCTCTAAAATTCCTCTTCTTAATCTTGGGAGAGGGTTCTTGGAGCCTTTGAACTTGGAAACTCAAATCTCAATCCACTTGTATAATCTATGGTGTGCTCTTCGATTTCTTGGAGAAGGGTTTTTGGTTTGATTTGGAGGAGAAAACCCTAGATGTCTTATGTTTTGGATGAGTAATGAAGCTAGCTGCTTCATCTAAAATATATATGAGGGATTAACAGAGTAGAAAAGACCGAAAATCCCTTTTCAAAACTGGTAAAAAATTCTGTGCGGGCCATGCGATGGAGGGGTACGACGGTCTGTCGGAGTTTCGATGGTCCATCGGTCTTGGCCGTCGGAAATCGTCAAGTAGATGGGTTTCTTCTTTGTCTGCAATGGTGGGGTGAGATGGTCTGTCAGAGTCCCGACTATCCATCGGACCTCATCGTTGCATCTTTCCAGGGAACTCATTCTCTGCCTCCCTGCGACAGTGAAGTGTGATGGCCGTCGGAGGTCTGACGGCCCGTCGTCCCTCTTCGTCGCATTAGGACAGTGAATCAAATTTCTACCTCTCTGCGAAAATGGGGTGTGACGGTCCTTCGCCCATCCGACGATCCAGCGGCTCCCTCCGTCGCATTGGGAGACTTCACTGCTTTCTGGAAAAGGCTCTATTTTTCTATTCAGACATCAGATTTTGACAAAAGGGGTATCAATGAAAGATAACTCAGTTTCCCACACTATAGGAAGTCATTTTCAGGAGAATTCAACAAGATTAAAACACTAAACACTTGGGAAGTCTCTTCATAATATTTTAGGGCCGGAATTACGCTTCATTCAACACTCTCTAAGGATTAAACTACGAGGGAACTTTGCGGGGTCTTACAATATCTATCCCTTGGGAGCATTCGTCCTCAAATGTCGCTAGTTAGGCTAGAAATACAGGAAAAACTGAGTATACATAGCTGAAACAATTGCTAAACGGCTCAAAATCTTTCTAAACTCTTAAACACTCAGAAATTGCAAGAACTCATACAATGATAGATGCATAGCTGGACTTTAGATTAGAAGGGCCGAATTAAGGAAGAATAATACCTTCGGCTTGGTCTGAACTCACGGAAAATAGGTGTGGGTACTTGGCTCGCATTTCTGCTTCTGCCTCCTAAGTAGCACCCTCAACAGACTGGTTCCACCATAAAACTTTGTCCAAGTGAACTTCTTTGTTCCTTAATATATGGATCTAAAAATCTAGGCTCTCAACGGGAATCTCATCGATGGAAAGACTATTCTGGATATCAACACTCTCTGAAGGATTTACCATAACAGAATTACCAATATGATTCTTGAGCATGGAGATATGAAAAATAGGATGAACGACGAACAACTCTAAGGGAAACTCAACCTCATTGTCTACTCTACCAACACGACTCAAGACTCTATACGGGCCAATATAATGAGGACTCATCTTTTCCTTCTTACCAAACCTCTTCACCCCTTTTATTGGTGAAATCTTCAAGTATACCAAATCACCAACCTAAAACTCAAGATAGATTCTCCTCACATCGGCATATGACTTTTGACGACTCTGAGCTATCGTCAACCGTTCTCTAATCAACTTAATTTTCTCCATAGCTCAAAAACTGCATCAGGTCCAATCACAGTGGCTTCACCCACTTCAAACCAACCTATGGGTAATCTACACCTCCTACCATACAAGGCCTCAAATGGTGGCATCTCAATGCTAGCATGGTAACTATTGTTGTAGGAAAACTCTATCAATGGCAAATGCTCATCCCAACTACCTTTGAAATCAAAAGCACATGCCCTCAACATATCCTCTAGGGTCTGAATGGTCCTCTCAGCCTGACCATCTGTCTATGGGTGATAAGTGGAATTCAAAAGAACTTGGGTACCGAGACTCTGCTAAAATGCCCTCCAAAACTGAGAAGTAAATTGTGTACCCCTATCTGAAATGAAAGACAAGGGAACTCCGTGCAACCTAACTAACTCCCGAATATACAATCTAGCGTAATCCTCAGCCGTAGAAGATGTATGCATGGGCGAGAAATGTGCGTACTTAGTTATCCTATACACAACAACCCAAATCGAATCATGATGACAACACAAAAGGGGCAATCCGGTCAAGAAGTCCATATTTACCACCTCCCAATTCCATGTGGGTATACCAATCTCTTCCATCACACCACCAGGTCTTTGGTGCTCTACCTTAACCTATTGGCATGTTGCACACTTTGCTAAAAACTCGGATATATCCTTCTTCATTCCATTCCACCAATAGATTTCCTGTAAGTCACGATACATCTTGGTAGTGCCGGGATAAATAAAATACCGTGCACTATGCGCATCAGTCATAATTCTCTGTCTCAGATCATTAACACACGGAACACACAATCTACCTTGCAACCTCAACACGCCATCTCCCCCTTGGGAGAAAAAATCCACTTTTTGGTCCTTAACTGACTCCTGCAATCTAAAAAAACTAGGATCCGTATCTTTCTTCTCATTTACTTCCAAAACTAAAGAGGATTCGAAACTACTCTGCACCAATGTACTCCCTTCCGCTGAATCAAGCAACCTAACACCCAATCTCACCAGACGATGTACATCATGAGCTAACTCTTTCTTATCTTCCTCTACATGAGCAACACTACCTATAGACAATCTACTAAGGGTATCCGCCACTACATTGGCCTTGCCCGGGTGATACAAAACACTCATATCATAGTCTTTTAGCTACTCCAACCACCTCCTCTACCTAAGATTCAACTCCCTCTGATTAAACACAAACTGTATACTCTTATGATCAGTAAACACATCAACATAGACATCATAAAGATAGTGTCTCCAAATTTTCAAAGCAAAGACCACAATAGCTAATTTAAGATCATGGGTCAGGTAGTTCTTTTTATGTGGCTTAAACTATCTAGGGGCACAGGCTATAATCTTACCTCTTTGCATCAACAAACAATCCAATCTAACTCTAAAGGCATCATAGTACACCACAAAACCATCGGTACCATCAGGTAAAGTCAACACAGGGGCTGAAGTAAGTCGAGTCTTTAACTCCTGAAAACTCTTCTCACGGGAATCTGACCACTGGAACTTAACTTTCTTTTGGCTCAATCGGGTCATGGGAGACACAATAGAAGAGAAGCCTTCAACTAAATGATGGTAGTAGCCAGCTAGACCCAAGAAACTCCTAATGTCAGATGGAGAGATAGGTCTAGGCCAATTTCGCATAGCTTCTGTCTTTTGAAGATCAACCCTAATGCCTTCGGCTGAAACATAATGACTCAGAAAGGCTACAAACCTTAGCCAAAATTCACACTTATTAAATTTGGCAAACAACTGGTGATCTCTAAGAGTTTACAAGAAAGCTCTAAGATGATTCGCATGGTCATTCTCATTATGGGAGTACACACTGATATCATCTATGAAGACAATGACAAATATATCAAGATATTGCTTGAACACTCGATTCATGTGGTCCATGAAGGCTGCTGGGGAATTTATTAGCCCAAAAGACATGACTAGAAACTCAAAGTGACCATAGCGGGTTCGAAAAACCATCTTTGGAATATCACATTCCCTCACATTAAGTTGATGATAGCCGGATCTAAGGTCTATCTTGGAGAAATAACTTGCACCTTGCAACTGATCAATCAGGTCATCAATTCTCAGAAGAGGATACTTATTATTGATCATAACCTTGTTAAGTTAACGATAGTCAATGCACATACGCAAAGAAACATCTTTCTTTTGTACGAATAAAATAGTTGCGCCCCAAGGAGAAATACTGGGCCTAATAAAACCTTTATTGAAATGATCTTTGATTTTCTCTTTAAACTTCTTAAGATCTATAGGTGCCATATAGTATGGCAGAATAAAAATAGGACGAGTATTGGGAAAAAGGTCAATTCCAAACTCTATCTACCTATCGGGAGGTACCCCTGGGAGATATTCTAGAAAAAACATCTGGAAACTCATTAACAATATCGGCTGACTGAATAATTGGAGTCTTGGACTGAGAGTCCTTAACTCTAACTAGGTGATAGATTAAAACTTTGGATATTAGCTTTCAGGTTTTGATATAGAAGATAAAATGACTCTTGGGAGATATCGAATTCCCGGCCCACTCAAAAACTGGCTCATCAGGGAACTAAAACTTGACCAAATGGGTACGACAGTCTATAGATGCATAACAAGAATTAAGCCAATCCATACCCAGAATAAGGTCTAAATCCACCATGTATAACTCTATCAAATCTGTAAGTATGACTCTATGAAACACGGCAACAGAGAAATCTCTATACACTTATTTAGCAACAACTGAGTCTCAGACTAGTGTAGAAACTAGGAAAGGCTCAGGAATCTTTTCGGAACTTATTTTGAAATTCACAGCTACAAGTGGGGTCACATAAGAGAGATTTGACCTGGGGTCCAACAACATATAAACATCAAGGTAAAAGACACGAAGCATACCAGTAACCACATCAGGGGAGTCTTCCTGCTCCTGAAGGGATGGTAAGGCATAGAATATGTTCTGATATTGATCGCTAGCGGTTCTAGAAGAAGTTCCCTGAGCAGGGGCGGGATGGGGTACCAAAGCTGGTGCACTAGTAGCCGGTGCTTGAGGTTGGGCATCTCTGATCCCCTGCCTAGCATGCGAGCAATCTCTAAGTCTGTGACCAAACTTTCCACAACTAAAACAACCCTTCAGATCTACGAAACACTCCCTGAGATGATTCCTACCACATTAGCTCAAGGAGGATAACATGGCCTTTTACCAACACTATCTTGTGACCTAGAAATAAAAGGCCTTCCCCCATGCTCCTGCTTGCCTATAGGCACGGGAGCACTAGCTTATGAATGTGATAGAATAGACGGACGTCTCTAAAATTAAGGGCGATTCCCTCCATGGAACCTAGGCTGGCTAAACTCATGCTGCTCAGATCTAGCCCTTCTGTTACCCCTTATTCTCTCTCTCTCATGTTATACACCTCTATCTTCCGAGTATATATCATTAACTTATCTAGATCCATATCTCTATGAAACGTCGCCGTCCTACATTCCTTCAGTACCAACCCAAAAACATTGGTCACAAACTTACTCATACTAGCTGGGTGTCAAAAATCAAATTAGGAGCGTACTTGGACAACTGATTGAACTTTAAGTAGTACTCCTTAACAGTCATGGAGCCCTACCTCAAGTTCATGAACTCCTCAATCTTTGCCTCTATCATCTCAAGCGTAAATAACTTATCCAAGAATACATCTTAGAATACTTTCCAATTCATAAGAGCGGTATTCTCACCTCTACCTTTCCTCTACGTCAAACCCAATCATAAGCAATGTCCTTCAGTCTATAGGATGCCAGCTCAACACTTTCTCCCACTGAAACATGCATCACTTCTGTGATCTTTCTCACCTCTTCCAAGTACAACTGTGGGTCCTCATCTTTCTTCAACCTACAGAACTCAGGTGGATTTATCCACATAAAGTCATGAATCCTAATAATAGATACATCATATCCTTGATGATTAGCAACTAGGTCCTATTTATTGGCCCAAACATTAGCGGTGGCTGCTTGGGCTAATGCCTAAAAGGCCGCCCGAAACTCAACATGAGACACCATCTCATTCAGAGGATCAATAAGTGGGGGTTTCTCGTCATCGTTCCTATAAGAATTTGCTCTTCGAAGAGGCATTTCTTGAAAATAAAAGAGCACGAATCATTAGATGGGAGGGACAACTATAGGCATGATAGAATCTGGAAGAAGAAACAAATTTTTCCTAAAATGTCTCGTAGCCTCTTTCTTATAGGTGTGGCGTACTACACACCAATGATAAAAGCTCTACTCAACATAGATTTTGAGACTCCCTAGGACTCCATAGAAACCTTAGGATCTGATACCAAGTTTGTAACGACCCAAAATCACCTCCCCGGACATAACACGAGGCTTAAGGCTACAAGTAGCACCAAGATAACCCTTGAGACAAAATACTATATCAAGGGAGAATACTTATGTTTAGGGGAATAACTTATTTTATAAGGAAATACTTTAGTTAGGGAACAATTTTGCAACTTTACTATTAGGAAAAATAGCTTATATCAAGGGAGGTTCTCTTAACCATCATAAAATATGTGAGCTACATGGAGTCCAATGTTTTATCCTCCTAAGGAAGAGACCCCACATTTTCTTGGAGCGTCATACTCTTTGCTAGGTAGTATAACCTAATTCAGTGATCACTAAACTCAGCCTCAGGTCCAATATCAACTAATCCTTACGTCCAATAATAAACTCGGCCTCAGGCCCAACCTACGATGGGACGTAGTTCTGGGGTAACAAACTGTAGTAACTTACCCACTAGGTGCTAAATACTACTCCCTTTAGATTATCTGCGCTCATCTCATAAAAATTTACTTTTAGAATAATCTCATGGTTCTCCAAGAAACTAATAATCAAATCTGTAATCTCTTGTAGTGAAGTGGATTTCAAAGCTCTATGACCATTAGGTCAAATCATTTCTCAATAATCTCAAAATACTCAAATCATGGGTGCTTATAGCACAAGAGTTCATAAAATTGTAAATCTCAAGTAGGGCTTACTAACCCACAATTCAATCTTATGTTAAAACTCATCAAAAACATAATAGATAGCATATAGATTCATAACTCATGTAGAAATCTGGAAGCTACCATAGTTTATTTTAAAATCTCAATATACTCATATACTTCAATATATCAAACATTACAAATATTAGCTTCTCAAGAATTAAAATCATGGGGCATAGGCCCAGCTATAATTTCTCAAGAAAACGCATAGAAATTATGCCATTTGACTGTCAATTCATGGAAAACATCAAAGTACTGCAATTAATAATAATAGGTGAAAACCCCTAGTTCAAATTCATGTAAAACCTCATATATTTCAGGAAAATCATGATTTAAATAATCCTTTGGGCACAAGACTGAAAGGGTTACCCTTGTTCAAAACCCCACATACCTTAGATTATGAAATTGGATGAAAAACCTTGCTCTAAACTTTTTTTTTTTACTGTTGGGAGAGGGTTTTTGAAGCCTTTGAACTTGTCAAACTCAAATCTCAATTCACTTGTACAATCTATGGTGAGCTTTTAGATTTCTTGGAGAAGGGTTTTTAATTTGATTTGTAAGAGAAAAGCTTAGCTCTCTTATGTTTGGATGAGTAATAAATCCAGATGGTTCATCTAAAATATATATGAGGGCTTAATAGAGTGGAAAAGACTGAAAAGACCTTTTTAAAATAGGTAAAATATTCTGTGCAGGACATATGACGACGGGGTACGATTATCTATCGGAGTTCCGACAGTCCGTTGGTCCTAACCGTCGGACATCATCCAGAAGATGGGTTTTTGCCTCATCTATTATGGTGGGGTACGATGGTCTGTTAGAGTCCCGATGGTCTTTTGTACCTCATCGGTGTATATTTCCAGGGAATTCATTCTTTACCTCCCTGCGACAGTGGAGTGCGACGGCTGTCGGAGGCCCGGCAACCTATCGACCCTCTCTATCGCACTAGGCTAATGAATCAAATTTCTACCTCTCTGCAATGGTGGGGTGAGATACTCCATCGCCCATCCGATGGTCCATCAGATCTCTTTGTCGCACCTAGGAGGCTTCACTGCTTTCTGGAAAAGGCCCAATCTTTCTATTTTGATATCAGATTTTGACAAAAGAGGTATCATTAGAATGATAACTCAATTTCCCACACTATGGGAAGTCATTTTTAGAAGAATTCAACAAGATTAAAACACTAAACACTTGGTAAGTCTCTTCTTAATCTTTTAAGGCTAGAATTATGCTTCATTCGACATGCTCTAAGGCTCAAACTATGAGGGAACTTTGCAGGGACTTACAATGGTTACATGTATGTTCAAACTTTTCCAATATGATATGTACTATTTTCTTGATCTAGGGTCCTCTCTTTCTTATATGAACCTATTTGTGGTTGTGCATTTTGGTTTTGTTCCAGAGTATCTATCAGTTCCTCTTTCTGGTTCTACCTCGATAAGAGACTCCGTGGTTGTTAAAATAGTCTATAGGGGTGTGTGGTATCTGTTAGTGGTAGATAAATTTTTGTAGACTTGATAGAGTTGAACATGGTAGATTTTGATGTTATTCTGTGAATGGATTGGTTGCACTCGTGCTATGTTTCCTTAGATTGGTGAATGCATAAAGTCATATTTAAATTCCCTAATGAGCCAGTCAATATATGGGAAGGGGGTTCTTTAGTGCCTAAGAGGAGGTTCATCTCATATCTTAGAGCCCGTAAGTTGATTTATAAAGGGTGTTTGTGTTATTTGGACTAAGTTAGAGATTCTAAATAGGAAAGTCCATCTATAGAATCTATTCCTATGGTTAATGAGTTTCTCAAACTCTTTCCTAATGATCTTCCTGACATTTATCTCAATAGGTAGATTGACTTTTGGATTGATCTTGTTTTGTCCCCTTAATAAATTTCTATCCCTCCTTATACAATGGCTCCGGTGGAGTTGAAGGATCTTCAGGAGCAATTGAAGGGTCTCTTCGATAAAGATTTTATCCTTCTTAGCGTGCCTCAATGGGTTCCTCTTGTGTTATTTGTTTGCAAGAAGGATGGTTCCCTTCAAATGTGCATTAATTATCATCAATTGAACAAGGTGACAATAAAGTATAATTTTATCCTATTTCTAGGATCGATGATTTGTTTGATCAACTTTAAGGTGCAATGTGTTTTTCTATTATTGATCTTAAGTTGGGTCATCATCAACTTAATATTAGGGAAGTGGATATCCCTAAGACTACCTTCGGGACCCGGTATGGTCATTATGAGTTCCTTGTTATGTCTTTTGGGTTAACCAATGCCCCAACGACATTCATGAACTTGATGAATTGAGTCTTCCATTCATTTCTAGATTTTTTTGTCATTGTATTCATTGATAACATCTTGATCTATTCTAAGAGTGAGGTGGATCATATCGATCACCTCCATGCAGTGTTGCAAACCTTGAAGGATCATTGTTTGTACACTAAGTTCTCTAAGTGTACATTTTGGTTGAAGGCTGTGACTTTTTATGGTCATGTTATCTCTAGTGAAAGGATAATGCTGGATCCCCAAAAGGTTGCAGCAGTTAAGAAGTCTCATAGACCTGGAACTCTAATTGATATTCAGAGCTTTTTGGGCCTAGCCGATTACTATAGGAGATTTTTGGAAATTTTTTGGACGATGCCTGCTCTATTGACTAAGTTTATAAAAAAAAGGGTCAAGTTCTTGTGGAGAAATTCGTGTGAGGGTAGTTTTAAGTATTTGATAAATAAATTGACTTTGACTCTAGTTTTGACCTTTCTTGAGGGTAATGATGGTTTTGTGAAGCATTGTGTTGCTTCTCGTATTGGGCTTAGTTGTGTATTCTTGCAGCATGGTAGAGTTGTAGCTTATGCTTCTAGGCAATTGAAAATTCATGAGAAGAACTACCCTACTCATGAATTGGAGTTATTGGTCATGGTATTTTCATTGATGATTTGGCTTCATTATCTTAATTGGGGGGGGGGGGGTCATGTTGGCATATTTTCTAATCATAAGATCCTATAGTATGTGTTTACTCAGAAAGTGTTGAATCTAAGGCAAATGAGATAGCTTGAGTTGCTAATGGACCATAATATGACCTCCATTACTATCCAGGTAAAGCTAGCATAGTTGTTGATACTCTTAGCAGGTTACCCATAGGGAGTTTAGCTCATGTGGATGATGATAAGAGAGAGTTAGTAAAGGACATTCTTTGTCTGGATGATCTTAGAGTTCGTCTCAGCGACTTTAAAGATGGTACAAGTAGAGAAGCAGAGAGTACTATCCAATCATTATAAGATATGCTCCGTGCTTGTGTGATTGATTATGGTGGAAATTGGTACGATGATTTTTCTTTGATTAAATTATTATATAATGATGACTATCATTCTAGCATTGGCATGGATCATTTTGAGGCATTGTATGGTAGGTGATATGATTCTTCCATTGGGTGATATAAAGTTTGTGAGGATAAGTTGCTTGGCCCTGATTTGGTTCACCAAGCCTTGGTGAAGGTAAAGGTGAAGGTGATTCGTGATGGGTTAAAAGCTACTCAAAGTCGCCAAAATTCCTATGCGGATTTGAGGCATAGAAATTTGGTGTTTAATGTTGGAGATTTGGTATTCTTGATGGTATCTTCCATGAAGGGAGTGATGTGGTTTGGTAAGAAGGGAAAGCTTAGTCCCTGGTATGTTTGTTCATATTAGATTTTGAAGAGGGTTGGTAATGTTAACTACGAGTTGGAGTTGCCCTATAGTTTATGCTCCATCCATTTGGTATTCCATGTGTCCATGTTGTGGAAATGTATAGGTGACCCTTAATTAGTTTCTCCCTTAGAGTATGTTGGTATTTTGTGATCGTTTCCTATGAGGTGGTCCTGGTAAGGATCTTACATCGTCAAGTATTCCAGATGCGAATGAAATAGGTTGCTTTAGTGAAGGTTCTATGGAGGAACCAAAAGTCCGAGGAAGCTACTTGGGTGGCGGAAGAGGACTTGAAGTCAAAGTATCTGCATTTTATTTTCTGTTATTGAAACTCGTGCTTGAGGCGTGTGTTGATCATCTTGTGTTTGTTTTGTGTCCTTGTTTTCTTACTTTTTTAAGGGTTGATTTGATGTGTAATGATGTGTAATAATTTGTTAACTTGTTATTGTACTTTCCTTACCCATCATTCGGGGATGAATGATCCAACTGGTGGAGAACTGAAATACCTTGGCTTTGAACCCTTATAGAATTTCCTAAGTTTGAGATTCGAGGTAGGGTACGGTTTGAGAATATATCTCGAATTCTAGGGTAAGACTACACCTAACCTCTCGTATGATGATTTGTCTAGGGTGATAACATTTTATCCAAGGTACGATTTGGCCTCTCCCAAATCGTATGTTAGGGTACAAGTTGTATGTTGCCTAATGGGATGATGTTTTTAGGATGATCTTCATGATTAATACAAAGGTACAAACCTAAGGGTAAAACTTGTCAATGTATGGTCGTATGATGGTTAGTATGGGGATCCAAGGTGAGGTCAAGGTATGAGTTAAGGTACCACTCATACCCTAGGGTACGGTTCCTGTAGAGTGGATGTACCTTCCTAGGTTCAAATTTTACCTTTTAAGCTGAGGACTTTCCAGACATTTCCCACACTAGAACCCTTAAGTCACCACATTATATAATATGTCCCTTAATACTTATTGGAAGATCAAAACTTACCAAAAACACTCTCTAACTCACTCTTGATAATTAGAGGCTAGGGTTCCACAAGTGTTCGTCTAGAGGATAGAAGGGGAAATTACTTTCCGTGAACCACCTTGTATAAGGCATGTGACTATTCCATTACTAATATATCACAAATAAAATGTGTTTTAACCTTAATTATGATTAGTAAATTTTTTGTTTGAAATCAAATGTTGAGTTTTTTGATGCGTTGTTATGGGTATTGTTTGCTCTTGTTTAACCTTGTGTTTATACATGTTTTTGGTGATGATTTGCACTTGGGGGTGCATGTTGATTGTGGTTTAACAAATAGGTCATGAGTAACCCTAATATTGATGGTTTTCACTTGGGTTTTGGTTATGGTAAAGTTATGACCTCGAGGTGTTTGTGAAAATGTCTAAGAGAAATAAATAGATACATACTAATAGTGTTTTGAACTAAGGTAATGGCTTAATGAGTAAGAATGGTGGGTAAGTGACTTGTAATGACCATTTTGTCCAGGTAATGAGTTAGTTGGTGAGTTTGGTGGATTGCTTGGTTAAAAGGGTCAGAGTCCCTAACATAAAATAGAATTGTGTCTTGAACTAAGGTTAGGTATATGAATGTTGTCCTTTAAAGTCCATAACATAGTCTTGGAGCATATCCTCAAGCACTCGAATAGTCCGCTCGAACAGTCCATCCATCTGCGGATGAAAGAATGTACTTAAATCTACTTGAGTACCCAACTCCATCTGATATGCTCTCCAAAATGGCAAAGTAAATACAAAACCATGGTCTGATAATAGACATTGGGCCCCATGCAAATGAACTATCTTTCGAACTTAAATCTCGGCTTACCTTTAAGCATTGAATGTTATCTGAATAGGAAGGAAATATGCTGACTTGGTTAAATGATCCAGAATAACCCAAATACCATCGTGACCATGGGAAGTACTAGGCAAACCACTAATGAAGTCCATGGTAACCCTTTCCCATTTTCAATCGGTAATGGGTAACCTCTGAGTCAAACTACCTGGACGCTGATGCTCAGCTTTAACCTTCTGACAATATTGGTAATGAGTTACAAAGTCTGCCATATCTTTCTTTATATTGTCCCACCAATAAAGCTTCCTCAGGTCTTTACACATCTTGATCGTATCAAGATGAATAGAATATCAGAGTTGTAACCCTCGTGAAGAAATGTCTGAATCAAGTCATCAAGATTGGTAATGCACATATGGCCCTACTACATCAAAATAAAACCAAGACCAACACTAAAAGCAACACAAAACATGGTGAATTCCTTACACTCAACATGAAGAGCTAATCACTGGCGCTGAAGTATGACAATCCTTGAGCTTTCCAAAGCTCAACTCGTAATATTTAGACAATCAGGAAGGTACTTTCTTCAGTGTGAAACTAGTCATAGGAAATGAAATTATCGTAAAACTCACAACAAAGCATCTGTAATAACAATCCAACCCGATGAAACTACGAACCTTAGTCGGAGACATAAGCCTGTCCCAATAATCAATTGCCTCAATATTAGATGGGTCTACCATAATACCATCCTTGGATACCACATGTCCATGATATGCCTCTGACTTAGCCAAAACACACACTTAAAGAACTTGGCAAAAAACGCATGTTCTCTCAAAGTCTGGTTCAGAATTCTCAAATACTGCGCATGCTCCTAATTTCTCCTCGAATACATAAGAATGTCATTAAAGAACATAATAACAATGGAGTCTACGTAAGGTCTGAACAAATTATTCATCAAATCCATAAATGTGGTTGGGACATTAGTCATCCCAAAAGACATTACCAAGAACTCATAGTGACCATAACGGGTCCTAAAGACCATCTTCAGGATATCCTCTACCCAAATCCACAACTGATGATAATCAAACCTTAAACTATCTTAGAAAAACTACAACACTCTAAAGCTGGTCAAACAAATTATAAATGTGAGGCATAGGATAACGGTTCTTCAAAGTAAATTTATTAAGATGCCTATAATCAATACATATTCACATTGACCCATCTTTCTTATTTATAAAAAAATAGAAGCTCCCTATGGGGACATACTCATCTAGTAAAAGCCTTACCAAAAAGTTCCTAAAGTTGATAATTCAGCTTCTTAAGCACTGCAAGAGCCATATGGTAAGGTTCCATAGAGATAGGTTAGGTACCAGGATCAAGGTCAACAACAAACTCAATCTCACGGTCAGGGGGAATAGTAGGAAGATCGACATGAAACAAATCAGGAAACTAACACATAATCAAAATAGAGTCAAGTATCAGACTTTCTACATGGGTATCACATACATAGGAGAGATAAGACTCGTAACCTCTTGATATAAGCCGTTTGGCACAAACATAAGAAATAATACCTGTCGGCTCATGGGTAATTGCTCCCTGACACATGGCTGGGGGTATACTGGGAATGGATAAGGTAATGATCTTGGAAATACAACCCATGACTGTCTGATAGTAGGATAATCAGTTCATGCCCAAAATCACATCAAAATCCAACATATCCAAAATAATAAGATCAGCAGAAGTATCAATATCACTACCTATCACAATACATGATCTGAATACTCGATCCACTACTAAAGAATCACCTAGGTGAGTATATACACACAAAGTCACAGATAATAAATCACTAGTCAAGTCCAATCATAACGCATAATTAGTAGATATATATAAATAAGTGAATCCAAGATCAAATAAGGAAAGAGCCAACTTTCAGCTTATTAAAATCGCACCTATAATAATAGTATCCTAAGTCTCAGCCGTGGGTCTACCATGTACTGCATACAACTCATCACGTCTGCTAACTAGCTGGGACCCTGACCAATATCCTATCTTTCATGACTGAGTACCACCTTAAGAACCCTGGTAACCACCCCTATAACCTTGTAAACTACCTCTACCTGATAGATGAACTGCCCTAATGGGATTAGTTCCCTTAGCTGATACAATCATCATCCCATGACTAGGGCACTTTGTAGAGAAATGAATGGGAAATATGCAAGTAAATTAAGAATCATGAGAAGAACCTAACTCACAGATCCGGTTGATTTATCATAGCAACCATGACTAGCATGACCTACAAATAAACCTCTCAAGGACTGATCATCTCCCTTACAAGGGTGACTGCTAATAGTGAACTAACCACTGTCAGTGGTATGAATAGTTGCCTGAACGGGCTGACTAGTCTAACTTTGAAGCTAAAAAAAGAGAAATGGAGAATGTCCAGCATAAGAAATACCACCCCTATATCTAGAACTACTACGGTTCCCATAAATCTTCCCTAAAACTTAGGCCTTTTATCACGACCCTTAGCTGCATGTCTTCTATCACTCTAGCATAATCAGAAACTTGAGCAAAACTTCTACTCACAACAACCATACTCTGAGTAGCCATCCGAATCGGTAGTCTCAATTCTCTGACAAAGCAACAAATTCTTGCATACTTTGTATCTAAGATAGAAGTCATATGTCTAGCCAACTCTTAAAAATGATCCTTATACTCAGTGACTGTCATAAAACCCTACTCCAATATTGATATTTGATCTCTCAAGCAATTTTTAAGGCAACGCGACATAAACTTCTCTAAGAACTTCTCTGAGAAATGGGCCCAAGTGAGAGGGTAAGATCCAACTAGTGTAGAACTCATAAATTCCTTCCACTAGTATCTAGTAGATAAGTCCAACTAAAATATGTAATCTATACCATGAGTCTCAACAAGGACTAACTGATGAGTGGTTATTTTAACACCTATTCTCACAAAACATTTGTGCACACTACCTTGTTTTGAATGAATAAATGATACTTCTTTATAAGTAAATACACTAATATATACTCATTGAAGGCATAGACTTGAAGACATTAAAAGATGTGGAATAGATCTTAAAATGATTAAAAAAGAGAAAAGAAGAGTACGACTGTAGACCTGGACCATATCTGCCTCAGTTACCATGACCGCAGTCCTCAATCTGCGGTCGTGCTCATTCAAGATAGTTAGCATAATGCAGTTATAGAACACAATTTTAGTTGTGTGGACGTAATCACAGAAAATCTTGTGCAATCACGGTTCAGCAGGAATATTCCTAGGGGAAGATCTGTAAAAAGGACTAAGATGAATCCCAGACCATATATAAGGAAAACCCCCTTTTTATTTAGATATTTCTTACCTAAAAACTATTTCTTATTTGAATGAAAAAAACCCTAATTGGGCAAGTGTGTAACTACTTTTTGAGGCTTAATTTCTTTGTAATTTTGTGAAGAATAGATGTTTTGGATAATCCCCATGGTATATCTCTCTTTACTTTCTTCATGAGTAGATAAATAATTTAGTCTTGGGATTATGTTAAACTAAAGTGTAATTATGTGTGGGTCTTGTTGTGTTTGCATGAGTTTTAGTTGTTGAGTATGGATTCCAATATTTCTTGAGCTTATTAGTTAGAATTTGAAGAGTAAAAACCCTAAATATCCAAATGGGTTTGATGGGTGAAAACCCCAACTCTAAAACCCCTTTTTCATCCTTGAAAAGGGGACTAAGGTGAACTTGAAGTAACCCGTAACATCCTTGAAAGAGGGTTATATAAAGTAATGAAGGATAATTAAGTCTATGCTTTACTACCTTTTACAATTTTAGAAATAAGTATGTTTGGAGTGTAAGACATGTCAAAAGCATCATCCTAGAAAGAGGGATGCTTGTTTGAGGTTTTGGGTGATTATGAATTGCACACTTGTTAGGCGCTCAAAAGAGCCAATAAGTGAAATAATTGTAGTTTTATTGAAAGAATGACTACAATGAATTTCGACCTAGATTATCCTTTGATCAATAACTAAAACTTATGTTAAACCATCATTAACCCACACACTTTACCTTTAGGCAGACATGATCGCAAGTCTCTCTCTATTCTTAAGTTTAAATCAAAAGTGTTATGTCCATGAATTGTTAGTAAAAAAACTATATCCAAATCAAATCCCCCATTTTATTTTACCTGTCTAGTTTATTATCATTCCGGGTAAACTTGTAGTAACTAGGAAACCCATATGATTTGAAGCCTATAATTCGCTCTTTGTGGATTTGACCCCAATACATAGTCAATATAGAACAATGAAGCGAGATGAGGAACAATAGGAGACTATGGCAAAGATTTTTACCCAAATTGAGATCCTAACCAAATATTTTATAGGTGCATATGCAGAAATGGGAAATTTCACAGCATCAAGAACCTATGGTGAGGAAGCAAAGAATTTTGATGAAGAGATCAACTATTTGCCAAACCACTTGAAGGGTTTTAACTTGTCCAACCAATGGAAAGGTAAAAATCATGGTTGGATGAACTGGGATAATGGTAGATTTTGTGGGGATCACAAACATGTTTCTTTCCATTTTGTGCCTTACCATGACTGATTTTATAACAATGAGTAAAGACCAATTTATCCAACAACATCCAGGATTAAATATGTTCTATAAAGAATCTTGAATAGAGTAGAAGGTACAGATAAAATGGTCCGTGAATAAAAAAGGGACTTCTCTCAACTTCTAAAACCGTGGTGTCCTACCCCTCTTCTATTAAGAAATTTGTGACCCAAATTGGAAAAATCTTAGCATGAATAAATGCTTAGAATAAAAATGGTTCCTGTAGTGACAAAATATCTAATCCAAAAAGAAATGATCAAGTCTTGGCAATATGTTCAAGGAGTACGTTGATGGAGGAAGAGTTACCCCAAAAGTCAAGACAAAGAAGGTAAGAAAAAGATGACAAAAGTGACCACAAAACAAATTAATGATGGAGAGGTTGATAAGAGGGGACTTGCAAACCTCCCTTGAAAGTTGAAAAAGAATAACATCGTGCCACAACGATAACTAAGGCGCTATGTGGGAGGCAACCCACAAATGCCACGAAAGTAGCTTGTATCCTTGTTTGTTATGTTTTTGCAGTGTAAATTCTAGGTTTTGCATATGAATAACTCATGCAAGTATGGAACTATTGAGCTCATTGGGTAACTTTTAAATGAGGTAAGTATGCAGAAATCTGCAGCACAAATTGAATAGGGAGTAAATAGGCGTGAAATAAAAAAAATTGAACATGGGAAAAATAGGGGAGTAGAAACACTCTCAGTTACCATGATAGCAGCACCCAGGCACGATCACAGTCATCCGCGTGCCCACGATCGCGGTTACATAGTTTTGATTGAGGTCGTTTTGGCCACTTATCCCCTACTTTTCTCTCATTTTCAGCATACTTTCTTTCAAGTCTTCAACTGTAGAATTGATTTTACCTTAAAGGGAATAAGGTTGATGAAAAATTTTAGAGAAATTTTAGACCTTGATGTGGTTCCAAGGATCACCCTTATCCCTTATATCCTTTCTTATTTTTGTATAATTTTCTGCTCTCTTGGTAAATTCTTATTTGGGTTGTAATATTCGGGCACTCTGATGGTGCCCACATTTGCATGGATTAGTTTCTTTATTCTTAGTTTGTTTCCCTATTCTAGTTTTAATGGATGTAATTTTCCTTCATGGTTGGGTTTCTAACCATAGGTGCTGTGGAAGTCTGAGTACCCATGGCATCGAGGCCATAGAATGTAAGAGAAGTCTAAGTACCAGTATCATTGATGATCTAGGATTTCATTCATATCCATTGGTGAAGTCTGAGTAACCATTTGGGTGGGTCACTCGTACTATGATATTCAATGTGAGACTATACCTTGGATAGTTTCCATGATTAGCAAACTATGTGTGGTGCGGATAAAAAGCAAACAACCCCCTTCGTCCAAAAATTCTGCAAAATTTAGAGGCATTGACTTGAGCAACTTTGTGATGAAATTTTCCCTCTTTCTATGACTCCGAAAGTTGAACTCGAAAAAATATTGAATACTTATCTTTGTCTCGAGAGGGTAGAACAATTGAAACCCCCTAACAACATTCGCATGCAATGTGTGTAAGTTGAATTATCTTCATCTCATATGTACTTGTACAATCTAGAATTTTCCCCATTAGTCTTTCAATGCTAAATTTTTATTTTTCTTGGTTGTTAAAATGATCATAGGCCATCCATTTTAGCCAAAATATCCTTCCAATACATAGGAGTTACCCTAGTTACCCTCTTTGAGCCTTTGGACTTTTCTTTGGCAAACGCATTGCAAGTCGTGACCCTTCTATTCATCATCTCTTTAACCCTATCCTCCTTGTACTTAGGAATGTAAATTGAGGCCAAAATCCTAAGTTGGGGTGGTGGAAAGAGAAAGAAGTATAGTTGAGCCTCAAAGTTGTAAGAAAGTGCCTACGAGCTTAAACTTGTAAGCATTTTGCTTTGAAGAAACAGAAAATCCATTAAAAGAATGAAATGCATAGATTTTATATGCATGCAAAAAGAGTGTAGAAAAAGAGGCGAAGTGCATGCGAGTAAAGCAAAAGAGGAAAAGTAGGCAAATTAATAAGGAAAAAAAAGTGGCCCAAATAGCAATACATAAAAGGTTTATGATGTAGAATTTCAAAGAGGGTTTAGTCTTATCGTCCCAAGTTAATATCCTACCCCACCCTAAACCTACATTACAAGCTCAAAAAGTCCTTTTGTGATTCCCAACAAAGTGTGGTCATTGTAGCGGTGATTGAAAATAGGGACAAGCCTATGTCATGGTACTTGTTAACATGGAGAATTTCTTAAGAGAATAAGTGTTTATACTTAAAATTCCTTGTTGCACGATTTGTAACTAGGTGTGAGAATTTTGCTTTCTTGTGAGGAGGTATGTGAACTAGTTAAAGTGGGTGATTTTTTCATCTTTCACACAATTAGATAAATGAAAGTATATCATAAGTGTAAACATGTGAGTCATTTCTAAAGTGCTAGTAGTTGTTACATGGATGATCCTCAAAGTCTATTACATCCTTCGCTATTCCATTTTATTATAAGGGGAGTCGTTAAAAGCCTATTGCCATGTGTGAAAAGCTTTTTGTAGTAGCAATCAAGTCTAAGTCATCATGATAATTGGATGATATAACGAGGGCATACATATGAAAGTGTCTCATAGAAAGGAGTGGTATTTCTTGAGGACAAGCAAGGTCTTAATTTGAGGGTGTTGATGAGTGGTGATTTTACCACCTATTATCACTATACATTCGTGCACACTACCTTGTTTTGAATGAATAAATGAGACTTATTTGTGAGTAAATACACTAATATCCACACATTGTAGGCATATAGTTGAAGAGATCAAAAGACATGGAATGGAGCTTAAAATGATAAAAAGGGATCAAAGAAGAGTGACGTTGAAGACCTGGACCATATCAGCCTTAGTTACTACAACCGCAGTCCTCAATCCGTAGTCACTGTCAGTCAAGACAGTCATCATAATGCGGTCACAAAATGCAACTGCAGTCACGTGGCCATAGTCGCAGACAGTCTTGTGCTATTGCGGTTTAGCAGGAATATGCCTAGGGGATGATCTATAAAAGCACTTAGATGAATCCCAAACCATATAAAAGAAAAAACCCTTTCTTTAATGGGTATTACTTACCTCATAATTTTTTTTGTTTGAAAGAAATAAAACCTAATTGGGCAAATGTGCAACTACACTTTGAGGCTTAATTTCTTTGTAATTTCGTGAAGAATGGATGTTTTGGATAATCCCCATGGTATATCTCTTTTTACTTTATTCATGGGTAGATAAGTAATTTAGTCTTGGGATTATGTTGAACTAAAGTGTAATTGTGTGTAGGTGTTGTTGTGTTTTCATGATTTTTAGTTGTTGAGTATGGATTCCACCGTTGTTTGAGCTTATTAGTTGGAATTTGATAGGTGAAAATCCCAAATCTCCAAATGGGTTTGATGGGTGAAAATCCCAAACTCTAAAAACCCTTTGTCATCCGTGAAAGAGGGACTAAGGTGAACGTGAGATAACCCATAACATCCTTGAAATAGGCTTATAGGGGGACAAAGTAATGTTGGAAAATTAAGTCTATGGTTACTACCTTTTGAAATCTTAGAAATAAGTGTGTTTGGAGTGTAAAACATGTCAAGAGCATCATCCTAGAAAGAGGGATGCTTGATTGAGGTTTGGGTGATTATGAATTGAACACTTGTTAGGTGCTCGAAAGAGCCCATGGGTGAAATCATTGTAGTTTTATTGAAAGATTGACTATAATGGTTTTCGACCAAGCCTATCCTTTGATCAACAACTAAAACTTATGTTAAACCATTATTAACCCACACACTTTACCTTTAGGTAGACATGATCCTAAGATCCTCTCTATTTATAATTTTAAATCAAAAGTGTTATATCTATGCATTGTTAGTTGACAAGCTATCTCCAAATTAAATCCCCCATTTTATTTTACATGTCTTGTTTATTATCATTTCGGGTAATATTGTAGTAACTAGGACACCCATAAGATTTGAAGACTATAATTCTCTCCTTGTGGATTTTACCCCAACTCCAGTTGGGTTATTTGACAATGACCGCATCACCCGTAATTATGGGAGTGAGTTGAGCGTTATCACTAAACCACAAACCCTATCCCTACAATCATTTAGAAAATCAAATGTATCCTCTCTGGTAGCACCAGAAAATCTTGGTGGAGCCAACCTCAAGAGCCTACCCAGCGTCTTCTTCTCCTCCGTAGACAAAGCAGGCTGGGTCATAATTGGCTGAATAACTGTCAGCTGGACAACTGCCAGAATAGGAGGAACCTCAACTCCCGGAGCTGTAGTTGCAGATTGCACTCCTGCTCCAATAGTCTATGAACTATAAATAATACCCAACAACTAAAGCAAAGAATCCCTAAGAAAAGAAGACGGGATAAATCCTGGTGGAGCCTAGGCTAGTCCTTGGCTTACCATTGGATGATGTGAAAGAGTCTCCAGCTCGGGAGTAGGAATAGGATTCAGGGGAGGATGAATATCCTTTATTCTAACTAGGGACACTTCTCTAGGCTATCCATGACCTATAGGTCATCCATGATCAATAATAGGAATTGGATCCTAAGGCTCGATCTAGAGACCCTCATCTCGCATAGAGGTAGTATGTCTCCTCGGCATCTGCTGAAGAGTAAAGTCAAGGAAATGTTCTACAAACTAACCCAGACTCTTAGGATGATATGAATAATAGAAGTGAAGAACTCCTAACAATGTCACATATCCTATCGAAAATAGGAAACAAACGTCAATGTTCTGATCTGCAGGACTCTATTAGACTCTTGCTCTCCTACCAATAATAAGAGTGAAACCTAGGCTCTAAAACCAATTTATCACGACCTAATTTCTGAGTCATGATGGCATCCACCACATCCCATCGGTAGTTAAGTCGATACCATAACCTAGAGCTAATGCATTGGGTTGCCTTAGTAGAAATGTATGACATGGACCCTATATAAGAACATAATATAAACAATAACATTCCAAAATAAAATGCAATCGATATTTACAAACCAATCCCATGACTTAATAGTAAAGTACAAGAGTATACCTACATTCAACAATAAAAATTACAACTCAACGTCTAATACTCTTATATAGTCTCATATATTTATCCTAAATATAAAAGATAGAATAAGGATAGAAGGGAAAAAGGGCAACTCAAACAGGTAGAGCTCACCCTATCTCCTGATGATCAACATCACACTATCTTGCTCAATGACGACAACTAGAACTCTGGTCTGCACCAAAAAGTTACAGAAGTTTAGTATGAGTAGCAAAACAAGGGTAGTCAGTAGGCATCATCGGCCTACTGAGCTAAATTATATTGTAAGGATGATGTAAAGTAAGACAATAACATAAAGTCAAGGTATAGGATCGAACCTAAATCTTCTTCGATATCACTAAATAAAATAAGTACTTTGCTAGGGAAATAGAAAATGTATCATATCAATATATACCACAATCGACATACAAAAGAGTAATCATTTCAGAAGTGTAAAACCACAAATATACAATAACAACCATGAATTTACCATAATCAACACCAACTATCATTAGAATCTATATCACAAGAACATACCACAACATCCCATACCATCGAGAAGTACACATAAAAGAACACAACAAAGAACTCATCACGATGTCCCATACCATCGGAGAGTACACGCAAAAGAACAAAACAAAGAACTCATTATGATGTCCCATACCAATGGAGAGTACACAAAAAGATCAATACATCGATATATCAAGGCACAAATACACAAGCAACTCACCAAAGCAGTGGGTTGCACATTCCCGCCATAGCCTCTTACCAAGGTCTACAATCATTATCAATAGCGCAATTTAGCGCAACAAAAATTATATCACCATAGCATAGTTATATAGTTACTTAATCTCTATTTCATTGATGAACTCCAAGTCTAGTCTATATTAGCTAACCTCTATATCCATGAAGCACTAGTTTACAAGTCTTATAGTTTACTAGTCATCAAATAAGGAAAAGATACAAATTACCAAAATTATTATTTATTCACCTATCTCAAGGACATTTTCTACTTGGCATTCTCATTATATAAGTCATCAATTAAGACACCACGGCATCAGATGCTAGATATCAACTTAACTATTAATCATACAATACTAAGACCAATATCATTAGGCATGACTATTTTCCATATTTTAACCAAGTAATGTCCACCAACTAGATTACTAGGCTTCTAGCCTAGAATTCAAACTCATTTATTAAAGACAATTATTTATCACATAAACCACTTTATTGGGCAGAATTCCATAACATGACCATTTATCCAAGTCAAGTAGATTTACTAGGTGAGCCCTTGGTTCTACACAAGATTACACATATCAATTAGACTTAATCCTATACTCGACATAATCCACTTCTAGATACTTATTAGAATTAATATGGGTCACACCACTTAACTAGTGATTAATGACAAAAAATAGGTAACAATTCACCAAGGAAGACATCATGTCACAAGCACACAAATGGGTTTAGCTACACACAACATAACCTTACATACAACCATGTACTCATATATACTCACCACACATAACATCATCAAAACGTCATTACCTCTTTCGGATTCACTGGGCATCATCATAACATCTTTATATCCTCTATATACATTGGTCATCATCATGACATCTTTATATCCTGTAGATTCACCGGGCATCATCATAATATTTTTTTATCCTCCGAATTCACCGGGCATCATCATAACAATATTATATCCTCTGAATTCATCGGGCATCATCATAATATCATTATATCCTTTGGATTCAGCAGGCATCATCATAATATTATTCTATCCTTTGGATTCAATGCGCATCATCATAACATCATTGTATCCTCCGAATTCATCGAGTATCATCATAATATATTATATCATTCGGATTCACCGAGCATCATCATAACATCATTATATCCTCCGGATTCACTGGGCACCATCATAATATCATTATATTCTCCAGGTTCACTGAGTATTATCATAACATTATTACCTCTTCCAGATTAATCGGGCATCATCATAATATCAACATATCCACCAGATTCATCGAGAATCATCATATCATATCCTAAGACAACCAATATTCACATACATATGTAGTCAAATCAATGAACATGTACAAGCTACAATAATCGAGTATAAGTGATGCAAGGTTACGTAATATATGTAGATGCATATCATCATACTTTATAATTAGCCATCACTACTTAATATATGTAGATGCATGATCATGAATATCTTAATGATATACGCAATCACCACTTTTCCAAGGTTATTATGTTTATTTGTAAGTCAATTATAAGTCAAGTGCATGCTTGATAGTCGCCTCTTATGTTCCTACATTTCATAATACTAACCCAAAATAGGAAATCATTCACATAAGCATTAGCTTAATCATTAGACTTGGTTTATAGCAAGAGTGATAAAATAAATAGAGGTTCACTTGGTTAACTAATTAAAAAGTCAAGCGATAGCATAACCATAAGTTCAATTCAAAAGATTTTCTAAGGCTATCCATATCATGAAAACAAGATAATCAATAAAGTATAAAAATCATCCAACCATCGACCACATACAAAACTGACTATCGAGTTTAACAATTATAATCTCAATAACATGATTTAGACATTTGAAAAATTTCTAGGTCACTAGGAATTTCATCGTTCAAGCTTAATAAAGCCAAAGTTCACTTCTAGAAGGCAAACTTCTTTCTGAAATTAGGCTAGGTTATCTAATCTCACCATAAGGGCTTATTAATCATTATTAGGACAATAAGGGAAAATCCTCTTAAAGTATTCTTTCTAAGTCACCCCAATACTACGTCTATTCCATAATTAGTCATACTAGGTTAACATTCTTAAGGTTATCCAACAACATGTTTCTCAACTATTAAAGCAACTAGAGTATCTAACACTATTCATGAGACTACTAGTAGAACTATCCAAGGTTCTAGGCTAAGGGTCAAGCATCACCCTTTGCAATTTCAATAACCTATAAGAATCAACTAGTCCCAATAATCACCACTCAACCCTTTATTATCTAAGACCCCTCCTAATCTCACAAAATATCAATAATTATACTACAATCAAGTGCAATCTAACTACGAGTAAGCCTAACCTACCTTGAGTCCAAGCAACTGACGAACCAACAAGCTTTGTATTTCCTTTTCTTAAATCTTCTTCTTCCACGAGACAAGAAATCAACAATACAATATAAGCATTACAACAAAAATACAAATACCCATTATGGCACCATTGTGACGGGTTCAAAAATGACACCAAACCCCTAAATGGGCTCCACCTTTGAAAATTTAGTTTTTGAGACCAACCCATTGTTCTACTATTATTTGGAAGTCATAACCCTCAAGAAATTTTAGTAAATCAATCACTTTTTTGGATACAATTGAGCCTGAAGTACTTAGGGGTTTTAGGTCTAGAAATTAAGAAATTGACACCAAACTAGAAGGAATCTTACCTTAGATTTGTAGAAAAAATGGATTACACAAGTTATTCAAGATCCTAATCAACCCACAAGACTCACTTTGAAGATTTTGCAATCTATTAGGGCTATAGCTCAAGGGGGAGCATAAAATGGACAAAATTTTGGGCAAGACTACCTTTAATAGGTTTCATCTATGTGTCAAGTAGCGCGCTCGTGCCCTTTGCATGGTCGTGGACATGACACCATATTCGCGCCTAGACCTCTATATTTGAGGCATCTCTTCCTATGCCAGGCATGGCCGAAGCTAGGATCTTGGTTTAGAGCTTCGGCCAATGCCTTAAGATGTATTCGGAGTCCATTTTGTGCAAATAAAATATGTTACCACATAGATTTTGATTTTTCTAATGTGTTGACAAAGTCGGAGTTTGCATTGAAGATTGATTTACTAGATTTTTTTATTGGTGGTCAATTAGGACCAATGAAGACTTTAAATTGAGAAAGTTGTTCTAAAAAACCAAACAAACTGCCAGGTAACCGATCAATCACTTTCGGTAAATCACTAATGACTTGGGTGACTATGGAGAATATCTATCAATGAAAATAAGCAATAATGTGGACAATGACCTGAAGGGTCATTACATTATGTTTTAATTCGACAGGCTATCGGGGTGGCCTTTGAACTGCGATGGGATTGAGATACCCATTATGGCCAAGCCTAGGGTCGAGTTGGGAAAGAGACATAGTTCCTCACTTTCCTTATGGACTCGAACATAACCTAGTTGGGTTACTATATTTTTACAGCAACCACTTTATACTAATAAGGAGGTGTAGTTTGGGTATTTATCACAGAGCCCCTCCAATCATATTTAAAACTAATCTTTTCAAAACATAAAAGTCCTTTATCAAAATAACTTTTGTATAGTAATTGATTATATCCTACATCTACCACGACTGAGAAGATATGCAGAGTAAGCAATTGAGGATAGCAAGAAGCTAAGGGTAACAAGAACTGGAAAAGACAACCAAAGGTGTTCAACAAATATAAGTTTCTCAAAACTAATAATTTTTGTATAGATACAGGATTAGCCAAAGACTCACAAAGCATCAACAAAGGGCTCTAATTTTTAAGTATATCCTTTTTATTCTAAAAGAGTATATTGGTTTCAAATACCTAGGATTGACAACAAAGGGCCAAAATGGTAAAAAGAATTCAAATGAGGCAAAAAGTTTGAAAATTGGCAATTTCTCTAATGATGTAGGAAAAAGGAAATAAGGGATTATTAGACAAGAAGAAGGAAATGACTTCCTATTTAAATCCCCAACAAATCATTAATAAAATTTAGTAGATGACCGTTTGAAAGTGGTCTTTGTTTTCATTCTCCAGAGATGGGATTTTGTCATTTTTGTTATACTTAATTGGTATTTTTTTGTCTACTCACCATGAGAGGGGAATAATATAAGAAAATAAAGCATTTCACTCATGTTATATATTATTTTGGCTTTTTCAAATTTGACTATAGCTATTGTAAAGTGACACTATATCTACTAAAAATTTACCTTGAGTGCAAGTATATGCAAAGGCATCAACATGATAGATTAAGAGTGATGTTTTCTTCAACTATCATAACTAATATTTCACATCAATTTTTTCATGAGGACCATTCCATAAATGCCATAATATTCATTTTCCAAAGGTGTGGGTTCACCACAAATATCATATTTCCCTCTCTAACTAGATCAGGAGAGGATGAAACACAAAGGGAATCCATAAGTCATGATGGTATTTCAAAAAAAAGTAAAGTGCAGAATCAACCCAAAGATCATAATAATCATTGTCACATCAAGGCCCATGGAGTCTAGCATTGCATAAATATTCATAATATGCATCACGATTCATGATCATTGAAAGGAACATATATTCAAATTTTTAACACCATTATCAAAATATTATAATGTTTAGTTACTTGAAAATGCCATAATTTTTACATTGATCATAAGAGCAATGTCGCAAGGACCATATCATGATGGCCATGTTCTAAGGACTATACCATGAGGGTCATATTGTAAGGACTATGCTATGAGGGTCATATCATGATGAATATTTTGTGAGGGCCATGTCATGAGGGCCATGCCACTAAGGGTATCATATATGTATTTATTTCCATAAAGATCAAATGTTTATTTTCTATCTATATTGAAGAAGATATACAATCCAAAGCATATCTATAAGTAACTATCAACATTCAAAGTTAGATGATGTGAAAAATTATCCAAAAGTTAACAATTAAAATGTCATCTATAACACGTAATGCTATAAAAAGTTTGATAGTATGTGAGAGTTACCATAAAACTAACAATTTAAGGGATATTTGTTAGTTAGGTCGCATCCAATGTTGGATAATACGTGAGATCTACCTTAAAGATGACAATTCCAATGACGTTTGTAAGCCATGTCATATACAAAGTTTAATGATATGCAACATTTATTTTAAAATAGTAAATTTAAGGGAATACCTATAACAAGAACCAATACAAATGAAGTATAAATTTTACCCGAAAACATATGCAAGATCATAAAGCTCCAGTCATTGAATTATATTCAATATGTGTAAGATATTAACAGAGAAAATTGCATTCAATGATCATTAAGACCATTGTATTTCAAGTACTCCGATGATTGTTACATTCAATGACCAAGAGGGACATTGTATTTGACTTCTTTGATCACTATTACATTCAAAAACCATGAGGGTCATTATATTTGACTACTTTGATGAATGTTATATTTAATAATTAAAAGGACCGTTATATTCAAACACCCTAATGACTTTTATGTTTATCCATCATAAGATCTATCTTATCTGATGATCAAGAGGGTTATCATATCTATATCATTGCAAAAGTTAATATTTCATTTGTCGAGAATTAGAAAAGATGGCTACTTCTCCCAAGGAATCAACATATATAAAATATTATAAGAAAATTATTTATATGTTTATTACTTTACTACTAACAAGTATTATTTTAGATTTTGTTTGAGAGCATCTGAAAGCATGAAATCTCAATAAAACCATTGGTGAAGACTACACTAAAAAAGATGCAACACAACGTGAAACTCTTTTTTAGCAGCAAACTAGGACATTGTCTTAAGAGGAATATCCAACTCATTGAATGTGACTCAATAAATCACATACTCCTCAGTCAAATCACACCTCGATCATAAGGCATGTACATATTTTTTTTATTTGTTATTTTAGTTTTACTTGAAGGGTAATATCAAATCTCAAACTGGAAATAATTTCTCATTCGTTTAGATTTAAGTGCTAATATGCCTTGAGCTTTGGAAAATTATATCTATGTAGATCTTACTTATAGGTGTAAGGTCTCCACATTCATAATTGAGTTAATTTCAAGTCTCTTTCCATAATTCAATTAGTTTTTTACTCATCCTGAACCAAAGTTCATCTTAGCATAAAAGATTTTCTTTTCTATCGATTGAGTCTAACAACAACCAGTCTGATTCTATCAATCTCATGATATCCAGGTAGGTTCGTTTTTTAAAACTCTATTGCAATCCATAAATTCCTAATATTTATATTTCCCATCTTTTTGTACATTCCATAATATTGGATAACTTTTGAATTATTTTTAAAATCATGCATAAAATCAACTTTTTCAACTAAAGTGGTTTTGACTCTCATAACCTGATATATGTAGAAAAAATACCAAGGTTCACCCATAATTACTTGATGTTCAGGCTAATACGAACCACTTCTGAGAGACAAATTAGTGGTAGGATGAAATTTTGATTGTAAATTCCATTTTCCCATGTATCTCTTGTATCAATCCCGCTTAAACAGAGGGGAAAATATTGACACCTCAATTTATCCTCCCTACTTGATTAATTGTTGATCTTTTGAATACTTAAATAATTTTGACTAATTATTTTGAAAAATTAAAGACATTTTCAAGAACAAAAATTAGCCACAAATCGTGTTTCTATATAGATGTGTGTGTACGTATATATATATATATGTATAGTTGCAATAATTGTTTTGTTGTTATTTAATTCATAAATATCAATTAATTTGTTTTGAACTTATTTGTCTCAGCCTATTTTAATAATTGTAAGGTTCTAAATTTTGTTCCAGAACCCCGTCCTTTATTTTAAATCAATTGGATCATTTTGTAGGCCAAACTAATGGTCTAAATTGACATTAATTCCATCAATTCCTCCATCAACTAGATGTGTTCCCCTATTTAGCCTTCATATGTATCCCTCACTCTCTAAAGTACCACACAAAATTAATTCTCATGCACTTCTTTCAACTTATGCTTTCCCCATATTTTCTTTTCCTCTTTCATAGAACAACATGAAGTGGTCCTCTAGGTTATTTTCTATTTTTTGTGCTTTTTATGCATTTAAATATTTTTTATAACTCGCCTAAGTCATTTATGAATATATGGCACTGATATTTTAATATTGGTTAGTTCGACTGATTTTTATGCCAGTTTTCCTATTTTGGAGCTTTTAAAATTGAGAAGTAGGTCTTAGGCCTAAAATTCAAGTAAACAACCTCGAATGAGAATTTTGATAGTTTCAGTAGCTTTAGATGTGGATTTTAGGATGAGAAAATTTTTGTTCAAGTCCTAAGAATTTCAGGCTCATTTTGGGATATTGGTAAGAAATTGGTTAACAATAGTATATTGGGTGTGGGGCCCATGTTTTGTCAAAATAACCTTTGTTGGAAATTTTGTCAATTTTGTTGAGTTTGGAGTGTTATTTCTACTAGGATGGAATAGTTCATCTGTGTGCACGGGGTTCAAAATAAATCTTTACCACCCGGTCAAAAACCATTTTGACATAGAATATTGCTGGTGTGACAACACCTAATGTAGGAAAAGATTACTTATCGCGTTCACAAAACGTTGGTTGTGTTTTAAAAGGGTCAAATTATTGGCCATTGCATTTGCTAGTTTTCCCTCACATTTTATAAGTTGTGGTTTTTAATGTTTGATTTTGGAATTTAGGTGAGGGTTTTGGATGCTTATAATTTAAATGGAATTTCCATGGTTTACATGCATTTGTTTATGCTTGATTGATGCATTTTTGAACTCATTGGGTGTATGGGCATGGTAAATTAAATAGGGATCGTGGGTTTCCCAAACTTATGAATGTTTGTATTGGAATTGGTAATAACCTCAACCCAACTTATGAGATTGGCTTTGAAGCATGGCTATATGCATAATTTAACTGCTTTTGAAACTATTGCATTTCATAAAAATGCTAATGGAGTATAAATGGTTTTAAAAGGACTTGATGTCCATGGATTGGTTTTAAATTTTAACTTTGGAGTCTTATGGCTAATTGGTTTGATTTTCCATAATGGAATTGGCTTGGAAGCAAAATTAATAGGTATCGCTATACTATTTGGTAAATTCCAAAAATTGATGACTCTTTGGTTAAATGTATGGGTTATGTGTACATATTTTTATTAGACTTAAAGGGAGTTGTGTAGCTTGTCATGAAAGGTGGAGTTACCGGGGGGATCGATACTGGTCCTACAATATTTTTGGCCTCAGGCTACTCTTATAAAGCGTGGCCTAAAATAGCAGAAAGTGTGTCCTTCAATCAAAGGCTACACTTTTGGACTTTAGGCAAAACTTTTTGGGGGGTGGCCTAAAGAGTCGTAACCGTTGATCAAAGGCCACACTTTTCAAGTGTTGCCATATTAGCTACATTTAAAAGGTGTGTCTATTAAGGTATAAAGGCCATGCTTTGTAGCTTGTCATTGGTAATACTTTTATTTGATAACGCTACACTTACAAGTGTTGCCTTTGTTTTGCTATGGTCACACTTCACAAGTGTAGCCTTCTTTAGTACCTCTATAGTAACACTTAAAAAACATTGCCATTGTTTTATTATTGGGCACGCTTCACAAGCGTAGCCTTTTGTAGCACCTCTATAACAACACTGAAAAAACATGGCCTTTTATTTATTACTAGACACACTTCAAAAGTGTAGTCTCTTATACATCCTCTATGTCAACACTTTTAAAGTGTAAGCATGTTTTAGCCACACTTTTGAAGTGTAGAAATATTTCCATAAATTTGACATTTCAAACCACATTTTACTGAAATGGCATTAGACATATCAAATGTTCGTACGTAATTTCTAATTGAAGAATAATTATTTTGATCGAAATATATGTATCACTAAGCACATTACATAAACATACATATTTATATATAATCTCACGCATGCTCTAATAACCTAATAAATAATTGAAGTGCATAGATTTGATTTAAAAAAACATGTCTTTTACATACTAATAAGAAAAAAAACATAATAAAAAATTGTATCAAGTTTCACACAAAACCAAATATATATAAACGTATATCAAAATATTTTAGAAATTCATCATTCACTTCAATCTCGATCATGTTGAGTTGTGGCACCCTCCATTCAAATTTGATTCACTGCATTAATCCTACACATTCAAAATGAAACAAACAAAGTAAATACAAATATTTTTTCAATCTTGATATGATGAAGTATGTAAATCCAAAGTTTCTTTAATTCATTCAATCAAGTTAAAAGTTCAGGATTTAAATTTCTTGTGAATTTCTAAGATAAAGTACCTTTTCATGAACCGAAGCATGAGTTGAACTAGAAGAGTTTAAAAGAATTTTTCCTTTTATAGCTTGTGCATTACTCGCATCAGGTGAAGGAATGTTAGATCCATCACTCCCTAGTATATCTTGAAAATTCAATCCAGGATTCTTTTGCACCAATTTACTAAAAAACTGTGGCATTTCTTCTCTTATTTCACTTATAATTTCTTCCTTAATAGAAGTGACTTCATTAGCATGATTTGTTAAGATCATTCATTTCCTCATATTTTTTCAGAGAAGTTCTTGTCACTGATCTACCATATCCTCTAACTCGACCAGGTTTCTCTTTTCCAAACACTGTCGTGAATGCATCATTTGGTGTTTTCCCAGCATTTTGATGATTCTCTAGTTCAGAATGTCAAAAAAGTAAAACAATATCTATTAGGAGAAGATATAATGAAGTATATATAAGATATATTTCAAAAGAAGTCTCCTCAATCCCAGGACCGAAATCAGTCTTTCTTAACAATAATACTCCTGGGAATGAAATCAGTCTCATAAAGCCAAAGCAGATTATTTCAGTTCCCGAAGACTTATAAATCCATTCTAAAATACAGAAGCAATAGTATTATTCTTAGACTAAGTAGTATTCTACTGATGCAATAAAATGAGTCATCCCCTTAGTTTATCATCCACAATTGCTTGAATCTGAAGAATGGTTTCAACACATATAAAAATTTCAAGCTATATATTAGTCGCTACTTTCTTAGTGTATATTCAGAGGCTTGAAGTTCTTCTATCTCTGTGCACACCAAATTAAGATATTCCATCCAAGAATTAGTTGACAAAAAGAATCCAACAGGTAACATGGAGACACAGGTGAAACAACAGGAAAAGAATAAATATTTCATAGCTGAGCAATAACATTCTTCTACTATACAGGTGAAACATGGAGACACAACTTAGCAATAACAGGTAACATAGAAACACATGTGAAACAACAGGAAACAATAGCAGGTAACATGGAGATTTGGAGACACAGGTGAAACAACAGAAAAAGAATGAAGACACAGGCGAACATTTCATAGCTGAGCAATAGAAGCTAAAAAGAAGACACAGGTGAAACAACAGGAAACAATGAATATTTCATAGCTGAGAAATAACATTTTTCTACTATACAGGTGAAACATGGAGAGACAACTAAGAAATAGTAGTTAATATGGAGTCACAAGTGAAATAACAGGAAATAATAGTAGGTAACATGGAGACACGGGTGAAACAATAGGAAAAGAATAAAGACATAGGTGAACATTTCATAGCTGATCAATAACGGGTAACATGGAGACACATGTGAAACAACAAACAACAGGAAAAGAATAAGGAACCAGGAAAAAAACCAAAGCATTCTTCTACTATACAAGTGAACATTTCATAGCTGAGCAATAACAGGTAACATAGAGACACAGTTGAAACAACAGGAAAAGAATAAATAAGATAGCATTCTTCTACTATACAGGCTTAAATATCTTCATATAAAGGCTTAAATATCTACGTATAAAGGATTAAATATGAACTTAGCTGTAGTTGAAATCAATTACTTACTATTTCTATTTGGGTATCTGCCTGAAATTCTTTTCCCATCTTTGTACGAGTTGCAACAAGCATTTCAGCCTTTAATGGTTCAGTATGTCTATGAGTTAAATTAATCCACATAGAGTAATAACAAGTTAATCTAAAAACACCAAAAGAACCACAATAAATAGTATGTAATACCAAATTAATGAGTTACCTTAGTTGACCATCAAAAAAAGAAATCAAGTTTAATACAAATAGGTGGTGCTTTCTTGAAAAATCCAATCTTTAACTCAAAAAGAAAGGCGGTTGTTTTTTGTCGTGGATTTTTGAGTTTCTTGATGTTTAATGGTGTGTTTATGAAGGTGATTTGATAAAATTTTTGTGTGATTTTATAATTTATAAACAGAAGATGTAGGAGGAACCACAAATAATAAACACATATATACACAAAAATAGAAAATGTGTAAACACAACAGTCCCAATTCCAACTGCACACATATAGTCATAACAGTAAACACACACATATACACTGAGTCACAGGCTCATAACAGATGTAAGTACATCTGAAAAACAACACACAAGTAAATGGTAAATTGGTAATTCACATTTCACATCCGATCAACAGTCAACACAACTAATGTATCTAAGTAGTCTTCAGAGAAAAAATATAAGTGAAGTGATAAATGAAGGTATACATTTTTAGTAGCACAGAGCTGGCTTAAAATTCGTTGGTCCACTATCTTTCAAATGACCACTACTTGATAATAATAGAAGAAAATAGGCATTTAGGAAACATCAGTGCAGGGTACAACCAGAAAAGGTCATTAACTAACATATATAATTGCATCGTGCTAAGAGTAAGCAAGCACTATAGGATTATTAATGAAATAATAACTAGGCTCACAAAAGAAGCCAACAAGATACTTAAAGATTGTCATAAAATCATGTGTCTTGACATTAAATATCCAAAAAAGCCAAAAAAATACATAAAAATTATCAATCTCCTCAATGTTTGTACCAGTAAACAGTCAATCAACAGAAAGAGTAAGCTAACATTAAGGGACATCAACAAAATGACAAAGTCATGGTTCATTCTCAAAATTAACATCGTCTTCAAGATCTTCTCCAGACTCATCTGCAAACTCCTCTTCATATTTCTCTTCATAAACATCTTTCGACTCATCTTCAGACTCATTGTCATACTTAACTTCAAGTTGTTCAATAAGAAATCCTTCAGCCTCCATATCAATAATTGTTTCTAGAAAATTATTCCTTATTAAGACAACTTCACTATTATTATTTGGTATAGATGGGCCCATAAATTGTTCAGAAGGCTCATTTTCATAACTTTCTGAGGTATTAGACTCAACCTGGTCACTTATATTAAACAGGTCTCTCGAAATAGTTTTCATGACATAATGTCTATCTTTATCATATGGACCTTGCACATAGACGCAATGGTGTACTTGAGATGCTAGCACAAAAGGTTCTTCCAAAGAGCACTTCTTATTGAAGTAGACGTAAGTAAGGCCATAAGTATCTTTTTCATCCTCATACCAGTCACACTTGAATAAAACAACCTTAAAATGGCCATAATAGTCTAACTCCAATATATCAACTATTCTACCATAATAAGTCAAATCTACATAAACTGGATTTTTATCCTTTAAGCTTGCAAAGCTTGTGGTTGAGGCAACTAACATAACACCACTATTTTGTGTTTTATACCTTGCATCATGCTGCCTAATATGAAATCTATATCCATTAATGAGATAACCAAAATATATTTTAGCAACTGCATTGGGTCCTCTAGAAAATTCTTTTATCAGATCAGACACATCATCTTGCAAAACACGAGTTTCAAACCATTTAGAGAAGTTTTGACTATGATTCTTAGCCTTGCTCTATTTTGATATTTGTGGTTGTCTATTAAGCTCAAGTTCATGCTCAATACAAAGCAAATATTGTTATTCATTAGAATAATAAATACAACAAGATGAAAACTATTCGTAAAAAGAAAGTACTATAAGTGATTAAAGTACCTAATATACTCTTGAACTTCATCACAATTGGGCAATAAGTATGCATGTGCCTGATTCAGTGACTTGTCATCTAAAACAATAGCTGCATTTTTCTTTAGTCCTAAAAGACAACCTTTGCGAGGGAAAAACTGAAAGTTTGTGCATCACCTGAGCCATACTCATCATCATTTTGAGGTCTTTTATTAAATCTGGTACGTATGCCTGCATGCAAATATCTAGAGCATAACGTTAAACACTCTTCAACCAGATATGCCTCTGCTATAGATCTTTCTGGACAATTTTTACTGTGGACATATGATTTAAAAGTACACATATCTCTTTCCGAGGGATACATCCATCGATTATGAACTGGACCTCCTAATCTCACCTCATTAGCCAAATGAATAGGCAAATGAATCATTATATCAAAAAATGTAAAAGGAAAAATTTGCTCCAACCGATTTATTGTTTCTATTATCTCAACTTCTAAGCAATTTATTTCCTCTATTGTGATAACTTTTTGACATAAATGATGAAAAAAGGAACTCAATCGAATCAATCCAATGGCAACATGATCAGGAATAATTCTTTTAATTAGTGTTGCAAGCAAGTAATTTAACATGAAATGAGCATCATGAGTCTTATAGCCAGATAATTTTCTTTCATGTAGTTTCACACACCTAGATATGTTGGAAGAACTACCATCAGGTAGCTTTGCTTTCTTTAAAACTCCACAAAAAGTTGACTTTTCTCCATTAGTCATTGAGAAGCTTGCTTTTGCAATCTTGATTCTCTTGCCATCTGTGGTATCTTGTGGATGAAGGATCTTCCTAATTCCCATATCTTTCAAATCATAACGAGCCTTTGCATGATCTTTTGTTTTGCCAAAAATATCCAAAAGAGTTCCAATCAAAGCATCAACTATGTTTTTTTCTATGTGCATCACATCAAGGTTGTTGGGTAACAAATTATGCTCCCAATAAGGTAATTAAAAAAAGATTGACTTTTTTTCCATGAGCCATCATTTATTCTCTTTCTCTTCTTCCCTAACATATTATTCATGTTCTGTAACCTGTTAAGCACATCAAATCCCTTTAACAAACGTGGAGGAGGTCTAAATTCAATTTTTTCATTGAAAGATCATTTATTAGATCTCCACGGATGATCCATGGGTAGAAAAACATGATGATCCATATAGCATATCTTTCTACTATGTTTAATATAGAAAGAATTAGTGCCATAATTACAACAAGGGAAAGCCAACTTTCCTTTTGTACTCCAACCAGATAACATAGCATATGCAAGGAAGTCACTGATGGTCCACAGACGAATTGCTCTCACTTGAAAGGTTTGATTTCTTGAAGCATCGTATGTTTCAACACCTTTTTGCCACAATAAATTCAACTCATCAATCAATGGCTGTAAATAAACGTCAATGTCATTACCAGGTGAACGAGGTTCCACAATGAGTAAGGAAAGCATAGAATACTCTGGTTTTATGCACATCCAAGGGGGCAATTTATACACCTTCATCATAATAGGCCATGTGCTATGAGATATGCTTATGGTTCGAAATGGATTGAATCCATCAGTTGATAAGCTAAGTCTTAGATTGAGAGAATCTAGTGCAAAATCTAGATAAAATGTATCAAAATATTTCCATGCTTGTCCATCAGCGGGGTGCCTTAACTTTTCATCTTTGGAATGCTCCTCGTCATGCCACCTCAATGAATCTACTGTCTTTGAGCACATAAATAGCCTTTTGAGTCTAGAAACTAATGGAAAATATCTCAAAACTTTTTCTGGAACACTATGAGGTTTTTTAGAAGGCTCTATGTAACGCCCCAAAATATCATCTCGAGACGCTACACGGTGGCCAAGGCTACACGTAGACTTAAGCTAACCCTTTAAGCCAAAACACTACCCTTGGGTTCCAATACAACAACATACATACTAAGCTATCGTTAGTATTGTACGTATATGGAATGTCTATACACAAACGAACCTAACAATACACTAGTATGACATAGGCTCTATACAGCAAAATCAACGAGCCATTGGGACAAACCCCCAACTGACTCAACAGAAAAAAGGAATCACAAAACAACAACACCAAAACTAGCAACTTGGTCCTCGAACCATGAGGACTCACCACTGAAGGAACGTAGATGCGACACTAGGCTATCACTGTCGCGGCTGTGGCTGAGTACCTGAACCTACATCATGGTAAGAATGTAGCCTATAGAGAAATATGTGGGTCAGCACAAGATACGTAATGAGTATGTGGAGGCGCATGCAAAATATAAATAATATCATAAATTTTGTAAAAACGTACATATGGACCATAATGACACACCTGGCTTGAGTGACATTGAATCATGCAACTCATAACATCTTAGATAGGAAATGTAGGAGAAAAACCTCATAAATCATTATAGATCATCATAGGCAACTTGACTTACCACATCAAAACTCGAAGTGACTCGATATTTCAATAAACATAACTCTTATAGACAGGGGAGTTTCTTATAACCGACAACCCCACGTGAGCTACGTGGAATACCAACGTTTGAAACCCCTATTGGCGGGAGCGTCATACTCTTTGCCAGGGAGTACGACCTTAAAACTACAATAATCACAATTGGGCTCTCTGCCCAATAATATCATCATCAAACAACCTTACGGTGGCACATAGGTTTGGGGAAATACCAAATTTCCCTCTCGGTGCTAAGTACTACTCCCCGACAAGCTCTGAACGTGTTAGAAAATCCACCACAACATCACAAGGGTCTATCATAAAGACCAAATCAAATATCTTTCTCATTTATCAAATCATATCAATTTGTGGATTCCTAACTTAACACATTTTAGCTCAAAACATTTTAATCTTTCTCAACATCAACAAGGTATCAATGCATTGAACCATAACCGACTCGACATTTGGACAAAGATATGAAGACTCAATACATAATATTTTCAACAATTTAACTCATCAAAACCATCCGAAAAATACCAAGACTCATTGCAACTTCAATATCAACATTTCTCAATTTGCCATCCAACTCTCATTTAAAGGTACTTGAGACATCAACCCATAGTAGGGATATAGAATTTCCAATATCAATTATAAATTCATAATAAGGAAATAGTGGAATGATAGTATAAATCAAGGCTTAACAAATTAAATCATCATACTCTCATAATCAAATACTTTTTGGACATAATTCCATCTCAACATCATACACATATCGGATGACATAATCCCATAGTTCATGGACAATAATATTAGATGTAAAATCATATTTCCAATTTATGGTAAAATATGTAAAATCTCATGTCAATGTAATTCAATAAAAATACCAGGCACAAGATCGAAAGGATAATCTTGTTCAAAGCCCCACATACCTAAAAATGGAAGATGAATATGAACTTTTGACTCCAGAACTTTATTCACGAAAATAAAGGGTGCTTCTCAAAGATCTTAACATGATCAACTCGAATCCCAAATCAATTTGAAATTTCTACGGTTCAATCAAGAGACATAGAAGGATGAAATTTGGAGTAGCAGGGTTGGGGTTTGAGCCTTAGGAAATTTTGGAGAAAAATGAGCTATTGAATGCTCTTAATGGACTTAAATCCATGGTTTACCCGGATGGATTGGAGTGGGAATGACCAAAATACCCTTAAAAATCAAATAATGTTAAATCTGTCCTTTGGTGGACTATTTTGATAGGCTGAAGTAGATCGACCATAACTTTTTGCTCCGATGGCCAAATTGGATGAAACCAATTTCATTTGAAAGAGGAATTTCAGAGATTTTTGTTGATATATAGTAGCTCACCCAGATCATTATGTACAAGGAGTTATGATCGTTTGAAGTTGACCCTAAAATTCTCCTGGCCTCAGTATTTTTTTTCCTGCACATTTACTGTTCACCACTATTCACGATTAGATCAGAATGATCATAACTCATCGCTCGAGTGTCCGTTTTTGATGATCCACATATCGTTGGAAAGATTATTAGATGATCTACATGATGAAGGGTCGTATATCTAGAAATTCCACAAAAAAAATTATTAATCACGATAAAGAACAGAATTCAACATATTTTCGTCCGAGATCTTACCGAAATTTTTTTCCGGGGCATCACACTCTACAACCTCACAATCTACTTTAGGAGGTTTAATATATCGAGAAGCTCCGCAAACATGACATGATTCATCATCCGTATGGTCATTCCTAAACAACATACAATCATTAGGACAAGCAAGAATTTTCTCATAATCAAGACCGAGATCCTTGACCATAGACTTGGCTTTATTGTAGGATAGAGGAATGTTCAACTCTGGCATTTCATTTTTTAATAATTCTAAAATAGAAGTGAACTATTCATTACTCCATCCATGCATACACTTCAATAAATATAAACGAATTGTGAATGATAATCTAGAGAATCCTTTACAACCGAGAAATAGCTCTTGGCTTGCCTTATCCATTAACTTATAGAACTTCTTGGAATCTTTATCTGGACCTTCATAAAGTCCTTCAGCTTGTGCAATATGTATAAATTGATCATTCAACAACCCCTCAATATCATCATTCGAGTCATCTATATGATCATCACTATTTAAATCAATTTCCCATTCCCTGTGATTGATCCATCTTTTATAATGATCAACAAATCCATGGGCAATTAGATGATTATACACTACATCTCTTCGAGTCTAACGGACATTACAACATTTATCACAAGGGCACTGAATTTCTTCACCTTGAGGATCTCCATATGTGTAAGAAAAATCCAAGAAAGATTTAACACCCTTTTCATACTCACCACTATACCTAGGTAAATCCATCTAATCCTTAGACGGAACATTTGTATTCCTAAAGAAAGTCAATATTAAAATTAGATCTTGTAACATACAAAAGCATTAATTACTTACTAGTAAATTCTAAAAGCCACGACTAAGTTATAAAAATTATATGTTGGTTGATGATAAGAATTTCTTACCTAGTCATGGCATTTGTGCTAAGCTGAACCAAAGTTTAAATCGGCCTCTTCAGATCTTTCTGAATGTCCTAACTAAAAGTAAGTAAAATTAATAAGTGACAGTAACAAAGACAATTCGCAAGGAGTTAACATATTACAACAACAACAACAACATACCTAGTGTATTCCTATATAGTGGGGTCTAGGGAGGGTAATGTGTGCACAGATCATACCACAACCTCAAATGAAGTAAAGAGGTGGTTTTCGATAGACCCTCGACTAAGTACAGATAATAGTATATCTAACACCAAACACAAAAGCACACACAACAAAAGGATAACACCCTGCTAACTAATACAAAAAAAACAAGACAACCACAAGATAACCGTACCTATAGTAGGATAGATTGGGCAATTGAAACTACTGAATGTATGTTATAGTTTCCTACTATTCAAGTATAGGTTTTTGTGCCTAAATTCTCAAATCACTGACCTATTAATGTTGATGTACATGGAAAGGAGAAAAATATGCCTACATTTGGTAGTTCAATTTCAGAGGTACATGTAGATTAGCTTTTTCTAGTTTATATGTCATCAAATTTTCAAACAATTTTTTTTATGTTAATCTGGACAAAGTTTTCCCAGCTGACAAGGGATATGCTGAAATTCCACTAAAGTATCACCTTAAAAAGTCATAGAAAGCATAGAAATTATGGTTTCTCACTTATTTCAAACATCAAACTGAAGAAGTACCATATTAAAATCCCTGAAATCTCTCAAAAACTATGTGAGGAATAGATTGCAGCTATGATTCAGCTTACTAGTTGTTATTTGGGTTAGTGTGAAGGTGATTTGAGTAATGGAGACTGTGTGAAAAATGGTGTTGGTAAAGCTAAAACTGAATGCGGGAACTCAATTTCTGCACAGATTTATATGCAACAGTGATATATTAGTAGGATATTTATTTTTCTCGGACTCTGCAATCAAACTCTACTCACCTGAATCCTCAAATCTAAGTTTCCTACTCTCGGAAAACAACTTAGAGCTAAAACGGGTAGATATATTTTCTACAATTTTATCTCATATAAGTAATGTAGGCAACCCATCCAAAGTACAAAAGAAAAGTATGGAAGAACTTTGTAGGGACTAACTGGATACTAGATACTTTTGTGTGGCCTAACGCAACAACATAATTACTTCCATACCACATAGCATCCACAAAACAGTAGGAAGACATCAGGTTTTTGTAAATTTCGTCAGTTTTTTGTCAATTTCTATCAGAAATAGTAAAGAAAAAATCTGTAAACAAATTTGGTGGACATTGTGTAAACATAAAACAATAATCTCACTAAAAAACAACAACAGTCAAACACATATACACAGAAATAGAATCTGTAAACACAAAATTCCAAATTTTGGAGTTTGCACATACAACATAGAAGGTAAATAATTTGGCTTTCAATCAAGTGGACCACAAAACATTTTTATAGAAGGAGTATCAAAAGGTAATATTAGATCAATTCTAATCATATATAAAAAATATCTAGTTTTATAGAAACACCACGTGTTTACGTGCACCATAAACTACATTACTAATTCACCCCTGTTGTACTCTTCCCATTCTGTATTTTTCTTTTTTTTCTTTTTTTATTTTCTTTCGAGGTTTATGATAAAGGGTCCCTATGCCCCAGGTTAAATGGAGAGCACCCAATGATAAACCATGGTTTACTAAAATCAAGGAATATCAACTAAAGAAACCTCAATGAAAGAAGGCATTTACTCTTGCTTCTAACTAGAGCTTAATTAATTATAGCATAAGACTTCTTAATAGCTTAGGGCCTACTATACAAGTTCATAAATCGCTAGGAAGGTTCGTGATACCGACGAGTCAAATGTAGGTCAGCAATGGGAAACCATGGTTTATTGACATCAGGGAGTATTTACAAAAGAGACCTCAACAAATAACCCATTCCTACAGTATTTTCAATTCCAATCTAGCATCAAAACAGAATCCCCTCCACTCCTGGCCTTAAACAAATGGGAGGTGGCATGGGACCTTATAACAATCCCATAAACCTAAGTCTGAACGAAGGTCTTTCTCTAACATAATTCCGTCACCAAACACTAATAAGATAAATACCCAATATCAATTTGAATTTCCCTATTCTCTTTACTTTTGCTGCCAACCAGAACTTAACTTTAGCATAAAATTTCTCAAATCATTGTAGGAAAGAATAATTCGATCGTAAAAGAGAGATTGAAATAAATCACCATTTGGTTTCCCTTCCTCACTTTTTGCCGGTCCCTTCCATGTTGACGGTGTCTACTTTGCCGGACGGTAGACTTCATCGGTTGACTCCTGACCATAGGTTAAATTTTTATTAAATGATGGCGAAATGAAATATTTTGGTTATTAAACGCAAAGGGTTATTTGGGGTAGTTAAAAATTGGAGGGATATCGATGTATAATATTTTAGTAATTAAAAATTAGAGGGAAGGATAATTTTTTAGTTTTAATATTGGAGGGAAGTGTAATTTTTTAGTTTTAATATTGGAGGGAATATCATATTTTTGTATAATTTTTTGAAAAGTTATATGGCAACACTTATAAATTATTGTTTTAAAATAATAAAAATAGCATATTTTAAAAGTGTAACCATATTTTAAAAATCCACTGCCAATTATATAATGATATGACAAAACTTATAAGTTGTAGCATATATTATTAATGAGCACGTTTTATAAGTGTTGTCAAAATTATTGTGTCTTAAAGTTAAAAACTAAGGCTACATTTTAAAAGCGTCCCCAAAAGTATTTTAGGCAACACTTTATAAGTGTTGTCCAGATTTAGTGTTGTCTTAGGCCAAAAATATTGTAGTGTGGAAACCACATTTGCCAGTGTGGGGTCCTTGGTGGCCATGTTCATAGTTCACAGAATATATATTTTTGGAATGGTTGGGGTCTTGGATTTCCTAGCCTTTCCTTGGATTTATCTGGTTCATGTGGGTAAAATGCATTAGGGGTCTTTCGGTGGGAAGATTTGGATCCATATAGCCCGTGGGTATTTTTAGGATGGTTAGTGTGACACAATCAAGGTTAATGGTTTTAAACCTTATGAAACCTTGTTCTATATCCCAATATCTTATGTCTATATATGTATGTAAGTGTGTGAACATGTATATTAAGTTTGTAATTAATTTAGAAGTGGTATTATCTTATCCCTACCCTGAGTTACATGCTAGCACTCACCACATTAACCGTCCTATGATCCTATATTGTTTAATAATTTAGGATTCAAAGACATTTATTTTACCCCTATGCAATGTTAGATGATCTAGTTCGTCATTGGTTCGCGGTGAAGTGGTGAGCTTCCATCTTTCATAAAGCTTTGTCATTTCATAGGTTTCTTTCCATATTTTAGAACTGAAGAGTTTGCATTAAGATTATCATTATCACTATAATGGTCGGGATCACGTCCCAAACTAGTTTGATAGTTAGATTAGTTTAGAGGTTTTTATGGATATTTGTGGGTTGGATGGTGTTATTGACTCTTACAACTTATTCTAGAGTTACATTAATTAGTTTATTCTTTATCCTTTGGTTGTCTTCTTCTTTGTTGTTATTTGAATTTTGCTTAGTTGACTAAGCTATGGGGTGGTCTCCAATCGTTGGTGGGCTTGAGATATCCAACATGACTAGGCTTGGGGTCGGGTCACGACAAGCTTGGTATTAGATCTAGGTTTTAAGGTCTTTTGGTGTCCACAAAGTTATGTTGAGTAGAGTATCTTTTATGGGTGTGTAGTGCACCACACCTATAAGGGACATGCTACAAGATATTTATGAATGTTTCCCTATCTTGTGATCTATTTTCAACTATAGATTCTATGGTCATTGAATTTCTCTAACTCCTAATTTGCTTGCATTTTAAATCATGCCTCCTCAAAGATCTTATGCTCTTATAAACTCTGTTGGACACTCTGTCCTACCTTAGGACAATATGGATGGAACTTAACCCACTTATGTTCTATAGACCTAGTCTAGGGTCCTTGATCTTGATTGTACTATCCCTCATAGAGTTCCACCAATATCCACTAGTCCACCTTAATCTTCTTGGTATGATAATACTCATGCACCAATATCTCAGGGTGACATCTGTAATGCAGAGTTTTATCTCTCTATTCGTCTATTGACATAATTGGTGACCTCCCAATCATCGCAGTCAAGACAAGGTGGTTTTGTTGTTCCTTCTTTAGAGGTTACTTGAGTTGGTCAGCTCATGAGATTAAATACCCTAATATTTACTAGCTCTAAGGTTGAATAGGATCCTCTAGGGTTTGTGGATGAGATAAATAAGATATTCAGGGAAATACATGCTATTAATTCTAAGGGTATGGAGTTTACTGCATACCAAATTAATGATTTAGCTAACCAGTGGCAGGAATTGGAGTAGTTAAGAGGTGATGATGTGGAGCCAACTTTATAGGTTGGTTTTTGGATGCCTTTCTTGATCATTTCTTTCCTCAGAAATTGAGAAAAGCTAAGGCTAAGGAATTTATGAACCTGAAGTAGGACATGATGAGTGTGAAGTAGTATTCTTTAAAATTTTAGTAGTTTCCTTGTTATGATCCTAAATTGGTTCCTTCTATAAGGAGAAAGATGAGAAAATATGCTTTTGGGTTGTCCCGTAAATTACTATTAGAGTGAAAGGATGCTATGTTGAACAATGATATGGATATCTCTGAGCTTGTGGTTTATATTCAAAAGGTTTAAGATAAAAAGAAGTAGCTGGAAATGGAATATAGGTGGAATATGGAGTTCAGGTATTTAGAACAGGGTGCATTAGTAGATCGTAGAAGAGATAATTGGTAGTGGAGTACAAAGAAGACTTGGGGAAATTTTGGTACATATTTGTCGGCTAGTGCTCCTTAAACTAATAAATTTGGCAATCATCACTTTATGACTAATAGTAGTTTTAAGGCACAAGGTGCCCAATCTCAAACTAGTGGAGTTCAGTCATCCCTATCATATCCTCCTTATAGATTTTACAATCAACTTTATCGGGGTTATTGTGACAAGGGGAGGAATCAGTGTATAACTGTGGTTAGCTTGGTCACATACAGTGGGATTTCCCCAAGGAAAATGTATCCACTAGGGATAATAAACTTTTGGTCATGACTTTATAGGCTTCTTCACTAACATGTGCTACTTATGATACTAGCACTGCCTGGAATCATCTCTATTCCTTTGCCACCTATCTAAAATCTGAGGCATCTCCTAATATTGTCACTGGTACATTAAAACTTTCCTCTCATAATGTGTATTGTTTGATGATTGGGGGTCTAGCCTTTTTCATGACCTCATATGTGCTTGTGCATTTTGTTTTTTGTCCCAAAAGTATTTTAGACCCTTTTTTGTGTCTACTGCAAATAGGTGACTCTATTGTGGCAAAAAAGATCTGCAAGGGTTATGTGGTATATATTTTTCTAAGGAGACTTTGGTAGATTTAGTAGTGTTTGATATGGTAAACTGTGATATAATCTTAGGGTTGGATTGGCTTCATTCGTGCCACACTTCTCTGGATCATAGGACTTAAAAGTTAGTTTCTAATTTTCTAATAAACTGGTAATTAGATGGTAGGGAATCTTCTTAGTTCTTAAAGGGAGGTTTATTTCATATCTTAGAGAATGGACGTTGATTTCCAAGTGGTGTCTATATTATTTTGTTTTGGTTATAGATTCTAGTTCTGAGGCTCCATTCTTACAATCTATCCCTGTTGTCAATGAGTTTCCTGACGTATTTCCCAATAATCTTCTTGGTATTTCTCCCGATAGGTCAATAGACTTTAGGATTAATTTTCTATTTGATACCTGTCCTATCTTTATTCCTCTATCTAGAATGGATCTAGTTGAGTTGAAGGAACTAGGGAAGAAGTTAAAAGATCTTCTTAATTAGGGTTTCATCCATCCTAGTGTTTCCCCATGGGGTGCCATATGTTTTTCATGCAAAATAAAGATAGGTCTCTTTGAATATGTATAGATTATTGGCAGCTGAATAAGGTGTTAATTAAGAATAAGTAACCTTTTCTAGAATTGATAATTTTTTTTGCCAGCTTCAGGGTGCTAGATATATTTCTAAGATTGACCTTTGTTTGAGCTATCATTAGCTGATAATCAGGGAGGATGATATACCCAAGACTGCTTTTTGAATCCAGTATAGTCATTATGAGTTCTTAGTTAAGTCATTTGTATTGACTAATGCTCCAACTACTTTTATGGATCTTATGAATTGAGTTTTCAGGATGTTTTTGGACCTGTTTATTATAGTCTTGATTGATGATATCTTGGTGTATTCTAAGAGTGAGCAGGATCATGCCAATCACTTTTGAATAGTGTTGTAAACTATTAAGGATCAAAAGTTTATGCTAAATTTTCTAAGTTTGAGTTCTGGTCGAATGTTGTTACTTTTCTTGGGCATGTTATTTCTAATGAGGGGATCAAGGTGGATCCATAGAAAGTTAAGGCGGTTAAGAGACAGCCTATACCCTTGACTCCAGCTGATATTCGAAGCTTCTTGGAAATGGCTGGGTATTATAGGAGGTTTGTAGTGAGTTTCTCTTTTATTGCTGCTCCATTAATGAAGTTGACTCAGAAAAAGGTAAATTTCTTATAGTCTAATACTTTTAAGGGTAGCTTTGAGAAGTTGAAGGATAAATTGACTTTTACGTTAGTTCTGACCTTGCCCGAGGGTAATGATGGATTTTTGGTGTATTGTGATGTGTCCCATGTGGGAATTAGTTGTGTTTTGATGTAGCATAGTATGGTTGTGTCCTATTCTTCTATGAAGCTCAAGGTTTATTAAGGGAACTATATAACTCATGATTTAGAGTAAGTGGTTGTGGTTTTTGCGCTAAAGATTTGGCACTATTGTTTGTTTGGGTTGCATGTATTCATCTATTTAGATTATAAAAGCCTATAGTATGTGTTTACTTAGAATGAGTTAAATCTTCAGAAGAAATGATGGCTTGAGCTGCTAATAGACTATGATATGAGTCTTTACTATCATCTAGTAAAATTTATATGGTTGATGATACTCTTAGTAGGTTTTCTATGGGGAACTTATCTTATATGGAGTAGGAAAAGAGAGGATTGGTGAAGGAAATTCATCGGCTAGATAATTTAGGAGTTTGTCTTTTGGACTTTGGGATGCAGGAGTGATTGTTCAAGAAGTGGTTAAATGATCTCTCGATGCTGAGGTAAAAGAGAATAAATATTTTGATCCCATTCTTATGCAAATTAAGGATGATGTGAGCTAGAAGAAGATTATGGCCTTTGAGATTGGTGGTGATAGTATCCTAATGTACCAAGGTAGGTTGTGTGTTCCTAAAATTAATAGGCTGCGAGATAAGGTTTTGACTAAGGCTCATGAATTGAGGTATACAATTTACCCTGATTTGACAAAGATGTATCATTATGTGAATGAGATCTATTTTTAGAATAATATGAAGATGGATGTGGCTAACTTCATGGATAAGTGTATGGTTTATCATCTAGTGAAGGTTGAACAATTGATGTCAAATTAAGTTACCTATGTGGAAGTAGGAGGAGATCAATATGGATTTTGTTATAGGTCTTCCAAGTTCTCCTAACCAATATGATTTGATTTATTTCATTGTGGATAGGATCACTAAGTCTTCTTACTTTTTGCTAGTGAGGCCTACTTACTCTAAGAGATTATGCTAAGTTATTCATGGATGAGATAGTTAGATTGCATGGTTCCCTTGTTTATGTTATTTTAAATTAAGGTACGCAATTTTTTCTTAATTTTGGCATTCATTTTAGAAAGGTTTGAGGTCTAAAGTAAACCTTAGCACCGTTTTCCACCCTCAAATAGATGGACAAGTAAAATGACTATTCTGATATTGGAAGATATGATAAGGGCCTGTGTGATTTATTTTTGAGGAAGTTGTGTTGATCACTTACCCTTAATTGAATTTTCTTATAATAACAATTATCACTTAAGTATTGGGATGGCTCTACTCGAAGATCTTTATAGTAGGAGGTGTAGGTCTCTTATTGGGTGGTTCGAGGTTGGCGAGACTAGATTTTGTTGGTCATAACTTGGTTTCCAAAGGAATGGAAAAGGTGAAGGTGATTAGGAATAGGTTTAAGACTTCCCAAAGTCACCAAATGCCTAATACAAATATGCGGCGAAGAGGATAAGAGTTTTCTATAGTTGATTAGGTGTCCCTAAAAGTTTTTCTCATGAAATGAGTGATGAGGTTTGGGAATAAAGGGAAGATCAATCCTTATTATGTTGGTCCGTACATAATTTTTAAAAGAGTTGGGAATGTTACCTATGAGTTGAAGTTACCTGCGAGCTTGGGTTCTATTCATCCAGTTGTCCATATGTCAATATTGAAGAAGTGCGTGGGTGATCCTTACTTGATTTTCCATGTGGAGGACGTTGGTATTTCATATTCCTTGTAATATGAGGAGGTATCGATTGAGATTTTTGATAGGCAAGTTTGTAGATTGTAAACAAAAGATGTGGCCTCGGTAAGAGTTCTTTTGAGGAATCTAAAGGTAGAAGAAACTACTTGGGAAGTTGAGGAGGACATGAAGTCCAAATATCCATTCCTATTCCTCGCGTTGAATGAAAATGATTGAGGTATGATTCCCGTTCTTTTTTTGTGGCCTTTCGAATTTTTCATTTGGTTGTGTGTACATTATTTCTTGTTATTGTGCGAATAAATGCCTTAACTTTTCATTTGGATATGAATGATATAGGGGAGAGGGTGTTGGCCTCTGAAAATTTCATGTGTGTTGATCTCACTACCTAGATAACGACTCACATGATGAGTTGTTATCACTCATCATAAGTCGTATGGTGCTAATCATAGAATAACTAGTTAGGATTGCCTGAGTTTTTATTTGGATCATTACTATGACCCTACCAGTTATATGGTGAGGTCACGAGTCATAGTTTGGGACTCATTACCAAACCAGTAAAGGTGGTCCTGTGTACTTCCAAAACAATGAGTCGTTGTGATGACTCGTGGCCAGTGACCAGGAGTCGTTATGAGACTTGTAAAGAATAGAAGTTATTTTCCTGCACGTTTCTTATTAAGGGTAATTTGGTCTTTTCCTTTCCTTTACACTATTCCCATGACATAAAACATTTCCTTTGCCCTATTTCCACCCATTAAATATAATACCAACACTCCCTTCTCTCTAAAAAATTCCCACATCAAGAATAAATCTAGGGTTTCTAAGGGTTGGTCATCTAGGGCTCAAAGTGTGGTTTCTTCTACAAATTCTTGGTGTTTTAGCAATGTATCTCTTCCCTAAACTTGTATTTAATGATGGAATGCAATGGTTTGATATTCATGTTGTTTTAATGTTTGATTTTGGAATTTGGGTTGAGGGTTTTGGATGGTTATTATTAAAATGGTAATTTATGGTTTACATGCATTAGTTTATGCTTTATTTATTGATTTTAAAACTCATTAGGTTCTTCAAAATGGTAAATGGAATGGGAGTCATTGATTCCCCTAAACTTATGGATTTTTGAGTTGCAATTGGTAATAACCTCAACCCACCTTATAATATTTTCTTTGAAACATGTCGATATGCATAATTTAACAACTTTTGAAACCATTTCTTTACATACAAGCCTAATGGAATATAAATGGTTTTAAAGGGTCTTGGTGTCCATGGATTGATCTTAAATTGGAACTTTGGAGTCTTAGGGATAATTGGTCTGATTTGGCATAGTGGAATAGGCTTGCAAACATAACTAATTGGTATGATGATACCATTTGGTGAATGCCTAAATGGATGACTCCTTTATTAAATGGATAGGTTATGTGTAAATATTTTAAATGAGCTTAAAAGGGGTTGTGTACTCATCGTAGAAGGTAGGTGTCCCAAGGGTACTGATACTTAAAACCACATTTATTGGTGTGGGAGACTTGGTGGTCATGTGTATAGTTTACGCTTTATATATATATATATATTGGAATGGTTGGGGTCGTAGATACCCTGGCCATTCCTTGGATTTCTCCGGCTCGTGTTTCTAACACTCACTGGGCCCTTCTAGTGGGGTAAGCTAGACCAATAAAGCCCGTGGGTGTTTTTACGATTGTTAGATCTACACAGTCTAGCTTAATGATTTCAAACCTCATGCTAAACCTTGTTCCCTATCCCAGCATATTATACATATGTATTTATGCATGTATGTGAATATGTACATTGAGTTTGGACTTGATTTTGAAATGGAATTATTATATCCCTACCCTGAGTAACATAATAGCACACACCCTACAAAACCCCCTAGGGCGCGACATTGTTTAATGATGTAGGGTCTAAACACACTTCTTTTACCTCTTGCGGCATTAGGTGATCCAATTCGTGGATTGGTTCACGGTGAAGTGGTGATCTTCGATTTTTCTGAAAGATTGGTCATTCCATTGGTTTCTTTCTATATTTTAGAATTAAAGAGAACACATTAACATTACCATTTCCATTGTCACTATCATGGTTGGGGGTATGTCCCAAACTAGTTTGATATTTGGATTGGTTTAGAGGCTTCGTGTATATGTGTGAGTTAGAAGGTGTTGTTGACTCTTAGAGATTATTCTAGAACAACATTGATTGTTTTATTATTTATTCTTTTTTTGTCGTCTTCTTTGTTCTTATTTGGATTTTTCTCAGTTGAAAAGGCTATGAGGGTCGTTTTCGGTCCTCAATAGGCTTGAGATACACGTTATGACCAGGCCTGAGGTTGGGTCTTGAAATGGCTGGGCCCCCCTCTCCTCAAGTACTTATCTCAGGTGCATCCTTATGATCACCCATCTTTAAATCAATATCAACTCCCACATCATCAACCTCCATATATAGCCTATGAATAATGCTCTGTCGGAACTGGCAACCCCTCTGATTGGGTTTGAATCACTGTTAAAGGTGCACGAGGTCTTTGGGTAAGGATTAGGTTCATCGGATCCTTAAACATACTCTTCTGAGAAACACTCATTACCTTTAATCTCTTATCAATATTTGGTATCTCAGGAAATCCCTCCTCATTACACAACTACTGAATGAGGCACAAGAAAGGCATACGGTCAAATCATCGAATGCACTATAATATAACTCATACTTGATAACTGCTGCAAAATCAACCTCATATCAATCTATTAAACAAGAAATGAATGAAGCTCGGTCCCATGTCAATAGACTATCCACAATAGTCAAACACAAACCACAGTCCACCAAAATTTAGAGCAGCCTTCTTAATCGCCCTTTTTCCCTCTATCCAGGGGGAGTCATCTCCTAAGTCATAAATCAGGTTGGTGATCCATCTCACCAAATCCAAACTTTGTCTCCTAAGATAAATATCTACCATCACCTTTCTATCGCATGAAAACCTCTATATTTTGTCACATAAATAGCAAAAATTGGGGCTATATAATCATCCCAAAAAGAACCCAAAAAATAGTCGCCGCTAAAAGATCAACCTGAACCTCTCTCACTAAAGTGGACTCTAGTTAGGACTGGGTTGTTCCTTTTCCACCTCTAGGTGTGGTTAAACCAACTTTGGTGGCATAGGAAATGTAGAACTCACGAACCAAAGCCTGACTTTTGGAACCCTGGGATCTAGACATCCACCCCATCTGGTATTGACCAAATGAAGCTCGTAGATTTGGTGCCCCTACTATCCCTGATAAATCAATACTTTTCTTACCCTAAATTGACCTAGTAGGTTGACCTTCCTAAGTAAAAATATCTCGCTCATACATATTTGCATCCCTAATACATGCCACCTTGGGTTCATCCCAACAATAGGCAAAACTAAGGTACTTTTAGACTCTAAAGCTGGGTCATCTTGTGGTGAACTTGGAGGCTAAGGATCCTATGCAGGAGGGTCTATGGATGTTGCTAGAGAAGAGGGAACCTAATGTGAGGCTTGATTTTTACCCTCTTCATATTGAGATACTATTGATGGAGACTTATAATATAACACCTCCTTAGACTAAGCGTCATGTGTAGTCTCCTCCTCTTCAGTATCAAACTTACCCTCCTCCTCAAAATCCTCTTCACCCTCCTCATACTGGGGAGAGTATAGGGGTGACATCCTAGTCGACTTTATCCTTAGACTAGGAACTGGTCTAGTTGTTTCTTTATGGTCCCCAGTCTGTGTAGATGTGCGATGAGAGATCCTATGAGTCCGTGATGGTAGGTGAATACCCAGGGTGGCGGAAACAATGGCCTTAGCTGCATCCTGTCTTTGGCCCCTAGTCCGTGGGGCAACTGGTTTATCCAAGAAACTGGGTACTCCTACATTTAGCCACTATGCTTAGGGGATTTTTCTCGACTTCTTGATCTTCTTTCCCTCTTCATCGAAGCCTTTGGCACCATAGTACATGAAAAAACATGTGTTAGTACCTAAAAGAGAGTAAGGATTGCAAAATTTGAAGAATAATCAAAATTGTTAAAATTCGAATTTTCCCCAAATTTTATATCCCTATATAGTAAACATTAGCCCATTCCAGTCCAATATTGCACATACAGCTTGTATAAACTTTCAACACACATGCGAAGCTCAGAAACTTTAGGATTTCATTAATCTTTCTCAAATTCAACTTCTATTTAGGGCATGATCGTGGAGTTTTAATTCAAGAACAATACACAAATTTAAATGTTTTGATTGTTCTAGGTTCCCACATATAATTTTGTTGATATTTACATAATTTGAAAGAAAATACGCATACCAACAAACATAATTTTTAGCACAAAATAATACTATAAGGATCCATGAATTTTACCTTTTATTTTAAGAGATAGAAGTGATAATTTAAAAGATGAAGAAAAATCATAGTTTGAATGTATAATACATGCAATTGGATGTGTTGGTACTGAAAATAGTAGAGTTCTTGCCTTATTTAAAGTATAGGAGGAGTTGGAAGGTTCGTATTTAAGAGAGAATTAGAAATTCTAAGTTTAATGGGACTTTGGAATCTGGTTGAGACTCTTAAATTACCCTAGAGGTTTGATTTTGGGTCAAGTCTTTATGGGACGGACCATATTTAAAAGAAAATTAGGCCTAAAATTTTGGACACCTGCAGCGCCACTTGTGAACCATAGGTGGCAGGCCATAGGTGACCACAAATTTTGGGAAATTTCTAGCTCTCTGAACTTTATGTTCTAACACTTATGGAACCACTTATGAGGTCGTAAGTGGTACTCATAACCCCGTAAGTAGGTTCATAAGTAAAACATCAGAGGCTCCAAAATCCTCAAAATTTCTTTCTAAAATTTATTGCACAACTTACCTGGTTGGAGTGGGGATTATGACCTCCATGGGTGGATCAATAAGTTCCCTTACCTAGAATTATCTAAATTTAGCAATGTTTTACCATGTTCGATTTTTCCTCATGCTATACACCTACAAAATAGAAAAACAACGTGAACACTAAAATAGTGGGTAGCCTCCCACCCAACACTTTATTAAACGTTGCGACATGATGTGGTTATATTTGTTACTCTCGCTTCACCAACAAGCCCATGGGTTGCCTCTCATGCAGCACTTATAACATTGCATCACAATGCGGGTACTTTGATTACTCAGACTTCATCAAGATAACCACAGAAATGGCCTCCTGGATCATTAACATTGTTTATCACCAAGACCACCCTCATTTTAGTTGGTTGTTTCATGATTCTACGAATACTGAAGATGACCTCCTCATTATTAAACATAAACTTAAGCTCTCCCTTCTCCATATCCACACATGGTTTACTCGTGGCCAAAAAGGGTCTTACCAAGATTAAAGGAATCTCAAAGTAAACTTCAGAATCCAAAACTACAAAGTCAGCCAGAAAGATGAAGTTATCTACTATGGCCAAAACATTAAACGATATGCTCACGGTCTTCTTCACTGTACGGTCTACCATCAACAACTACATTTTTATTGGTTTTGGAGGGCTCAATCCCTACTATTTGAACACTGCTAGCAACATCAAATTAATTTTAGAACTCAAGTCACACAACGCTCTAGCAAACCTAGATACTCCTATGGTGTATGGAATCATGAATGCTCCAGGATCATTCTTTTTTTGCGCCAGAGATCGAGAAGTGATCACATTACAATGATGTAATCTACTGACATCCTCAAAACTAACAACTCTCTTCTTAGTTACCAACTCCTTCATAATTTTTTCATATCTAAGTATCTGCTCGAGAGCTTCTGTAAGATATATATTCAGACTCTACTCCTTTAGTATAGAAATGAACTTTTTAAAATTCCCTTCTTCCTTATTTTACTTTAATCACTGAGGACAAGGTGGGAGATATCATTCAATTTCCTGCACTACCGTCTCATTAATCTTTCCCTTACCTTTATCCTTCTCAGTAGTATGCTCAACACCTGTCTACTTTTCTAACTCAACATTAAGTGTCTCCTACAATTCAACACTATCATTACTTGGCTCATCAAATATAGGCATAGGTGGATCGATAATTTATTTACTACTCTGAGTGGTGATAGCTACACAGTGATCATCATTTTTAGGATTTTGAATTGTGTTTCTCGAAATGGTGCCTGACTACCTCTAATTCAAGGTTGTAGACATTTCTCTAAACTGCTGGTCCGTTTACTTTATCACAGTAGAATATGACTCTACCTTCTGGGTCAACCCCAAAATGTCTACCGTATCTCCTTAAGGAAATTTTCTTGACTATTCTAAACCTTTACTAGCTTTGACAAATAACCTCCATCCTTGACTTAGTGTCTCAATTGGATGGTGGAATATACACACCACCTTTCTCCGTGTAATCATTATTGCATCTCCAGTCACCGTCCTTCTCTCTTCACATAACTTTATACCTATCCTCATAGTAGTTATGGACTTTGTTTCCTTTCCACTTGACTCAAAAACTCATCAAATCTCTATCTAGATATTTTTACTCTTCTTATAAATAAGAATTATATGATTTAGAGGCCTTTCCCTATAAGCCCACTACTTTCACCTTCTCAGAGTTCATTAATGCGAATTTCTTTGTTAACAACCCAATCTCCATCCCATCTGAGAAATTCTTTCACCACTGTGTCATAATCAACTCTATCCTCATTGGAAGCACTAATAGCATATGTTCCAGTAGCTCTCTCTGCCTCTCAAGTGTGCCACCTTCAGTTGGTGAGAGAGATCTACTCAAATATCTTTGATACTGCCTTTCAATGAAGACGCACGAATACTCCACAGTATTAGTGTCTGCCATAGCTTTTGAACTGGTTTTAAGGGATCGATATAAGATCTCAAGTAAGTCTCTTCCTGCTATTCAATGATTTGGCACCATCATCAACTTCTTTTTAAATTGAAACCATGTCACATACATCAACTCAGAGTGCAAATGCCTGAAATTATATTTCTCATCCTTCAACTGAAGAGTTTTTTAGGGTAGAATGAAATGATCTAAAACCTTCCTTCATAACTCATTCTAAGTAGTGATTGATCCTTAAAAAAATTCTGCTAACCACAGTGTAGCTTCACCAGTTAGAGAGAAAAGGAACAACCTGAGTCTGAGAGCTTCCTTATCTACCCTTGTTATAGTGTATGACGAGCAAATTCCAATAAAATTAATAAGCTGCACATTTACATTATCAGTGGGTAATCCCGCAAACACACCCTTCAAGTTTAATAGATGGATCATGGTATTATGGATGTCAAACATCACATTCGGTGTACAGTAGGAATGATAAATCTTATCTTGGTAGGCTCAACATATCCCATGCCCTCCTCAAGATCATCATATAGTTGTATGTACTGATAGGCTGAGAGTACTTGAGCTCTGCCCTTTCTACCTCTATCCAGTTCTGCTCGATGATTATCTCCTTGTCTCTGCCTCACCAGCTCTGTATCATGAGCTATACAATGGGCCTCAAAATCCCTCGCTGTATTGTCTTCCATGAGTAATATATTAGTAGTCTGATCTACATTCTTCTGAACCCTACCAAGTGGAGATGGAGAAAAATCATGTGGGTTATTCCGAACCCCTTCAAGCTTACTTTCTCGTACATGTTCATTTATTCTACGATTTGACTGTAGGATACTTTATGATTTAGGATTAATGAGGAGTAAGGGAATTCCTTGACTCCTCATTCTAGGTGTACACCAAAGTATATCCTAAAATGAATAGAAAAAAATAAATCAAAAAGTTCAACAACTTCAATAAAAAATTCACAACCGTACTCCCCGAAAACGACGCCAAAAATTTAACAAACACCCAGACTACACCTCTTTAAGAGGATAAAACGGTCTTTGTCAAAATATAGTTACACTTCTAGGTTGGGGTGGAACCCACTGGGAATACGTGTAACTATCTCCCAAACTTTCTGAAATCACCGAGCATTGCAAAAAAGTAAATGGGTGGATTATTGCTGTGAATAGTACAACCTAATGGAACTTGAATGCTTTGGGTGGTAAAGAATAATAAATAAACACTAGGATTGTGTTCCCCTAGCTTATAACTCTGTGGGTTTGTCGTGTCCTATCCAACTACCTTACTGATGTGCATGCAGAATCTGGCAAGTTATGTATCACCAACAACCTCTCGACACCCTTTGGTGAATTTCACTCATATTTCTCAGTCTTAGAGTGTCATTTTATGAACCCTTTCCTTGGACCCTAGTTCAACTATCTCCTCTCGGTCTCAAGGTGATTAGATGAAGATAATTAGATTAAGTAGATTATGATGGAATGCTTATGTAGATAATTAACATCAAATTACTTTTATCATATCCTTTTCCCAATATCTACTTCCCTCTCAGGTTCATAGTGAATAAAGGTGGGATCCTAACATTTGCAACCATTAAGAAATCAATAATAGTGACAAAAATCTCAATGAAAAAACAAAAATGAGTTAGAAGGATTGCACACTTCCTCTACTTTGATAACCCTCCAAGGTTCCAACAACCCTAGCTAAGGGAATTAGCCTGTCATCATTGTGAAAAACTAATGGAATTCATAATCGAAAGCATTAAATCAATCTCATAATAATTTTTGATGAAAATCCAAAGTCTTAAATTGAATAACAAACCAAAATTGAAGATCACAATACCAAGATCCAAAGCAAATTTAAAAATCAAAATATATGTTTGTGAATGATAAGATTGTGTAAACTACCAAAAAAAAATTAAAAGGGTATTTATAGAATAAAAGAAAAACCTAGGAAACCAATCAAAAAAAGACAAAAATTAAAGTTAGTAGCCAACTAAGGAGCACTTAGGGTCCCTAAGTGGCACCTACGGACCATAGTTGTTCCCACGTAGGTGCCAAACTCCCAAAACATCTACAGGGTCTCTAAGAATTCAATCTTTTAGAATTTGTACTGGAAACTATGGGTCGTAGGTGGTACACAAGGGCCGTAGGTGCCCATCGTAGTGACAGGGTCAAATTTTCTAGCATCTGAATCTCTATTTCTCAGCTCTATGACACTTGTTTTGGAACCTACGCCATGTAGGTAGTACCTATGTGCCATAGGTGCATAAGTAGGTGGTCCAAAACTTCAACTTTCACCTTTTTCTGCTGTTTAGCTCCAAAAACCTAGTTTCCTGCAAAACACAACACAAAACACATCATATTTAACAAAACAACCTGTGCAACTATATTTTTTTGTACTTTTAAGCATCGAAAGTTCTATGAAAGAATAGCACATCACTCTGCTAATTTTTCAAGTAATGTATAGATCGATGATCATATTTCATTTGAGGCCTTTACATATCTGATGTCTTTCTAGTGATCTCTCGAGATATTTTCACACTGTAGTCGGGAGTAATAAATCTATCATAACTGGGAATTAGTTGACTTTGGATTTTATGGTATTTTCTGATGATGACTCTGAATTCTGTTTGAGAAATCTTACAGTTAATTCTAAAATCTTTGATAGATATTTGGTGGAATACTTGAGGTCTTCCTAAATTTTTTTCCCTAGTTAGGTGGTTCCGAAAAATCTTGAATAGTTTATTGGAGATTTCAACACTCAGTAGGGATCTTTAAAACTCTTCTCAAAATTCTTAGGTTTCATTCTTTGGCATGATCTTCCATTCTAACCGCTGAAACAATTTTGATATTCTTTCAAAGTTCTACCAATATGAATTGTGGAGGGAAATAGAAATGATATGCATGGTATGACCAAGATATTTTGATGCCTATGTATCCTGTTGAGGCATGAATTAGGCCAAAAGGGTTCCCATAAAATAGTGAAAATAGAGAGAGAACAAAAGGGTGGATGAATATTAAAAAAAGTTTCCTACATATCACATTCTTGAGATTTCAAGGCAAGCATCATTTGTAAAAAGAGGATATAGGTAAACAAGCTAATATAAAGCATACAAATGAACATAAAATAAATGAATTATAAGGAAATAATCATAAATAAAATACTATTTTCTGATGTAGTATATCTTTACTACATCATAGGTTATTGGGTTAAGCCACTCTTGGCCATCCATTTTAGACAAAATAAAGGATACTTCAGATAATATCTCATGAAATACATATGGACTTTGGAAATTTGGAGCAAATAAGCCATTACTCTCTTGTTGAAGGAACAAACCATTCCTTGTTGGTATAGTTGGTCATGGCATATTATACTTGACACACCTCAAAATTGGGCCATATTGTAGGCCCCCCCAAGGCCACATAAACCGGAGGTCAACCTGATAACCCATCAAAAGCATCACATTAATCACACGGGTTAGGTGAATCTCGACCATATAATGAGATAGCAGAAAATGTACTTCAAGTCATAATTGAAACAATGTATACCCATTTCATAAATAACAACACACTAACATATATACCTAAGTCCATAGTCATCCATAATACCTCTATACAACCAAAGTTTAGAAATGTATACGTCGGGACAAGCCCCGGAAGATAGGCAAACAAAGCCAAAGATAAACTAAATCTAAAGATAGGTGACAAAGAATGAATGTCTTCCGAAGAAAGGAAGCTTACCACTGCAAAGTCAATGCACGAACCATTTCAACCATCTAATAACTTCACAGGAAGAGAAGAAGGGGCTCCCCGGCCCCTATGTCAAGTGGAGTCATAGAGTCCAAAGATGGTTTATTGTTGGAATGCTAGCATGTAACTAAAGGATAAACATAAAATAGAATCATCATTCAACAACAAGAATTGTATCATATTCACACATTCATAACCTAATCCATATAATTATATAGACGTATCACATGCAATTCAAAGGGACAAAAGTTATCAACACTTTGGAAGCACCCATTCATCATATATGCAATAGAGGATTCCAACCTTCCATACTTATATATTCAAGCATTTATCATTAGAATAGGACTTTAACCATATTCATATATTATCAAGTAAGGGACTCTAACAACACATACATCCATTTGAGTGAGGGACTTTAACCACTCACACACATTCAAATAAGTGAGGGACTTCAACACTCACACATATTAATTAAAGCAAGGGACTCTAACCACATGCTCACACATTAGGAAAGGGACTCTAAACTCTTTCCATATTAGATAGGGAACTCTAACTCCAAGACAATTCATTTGGCGAGACACTTCGACCTTATGAAAACTCATTAGGCAAGGGACTTTGACCAAAAGAAATTTCATTAGGAAAGGGACTTTAACATCAACCCATAACGACTATAATTAGTTAACATTGGGACTCTAACCCTTTTCCCATATATCCACATACATTCAATTCCACACATGAGGACATTAACCAATTTAGCCAATTTAAAATCATACATGACCATATTTTCCTCATAGGAGCCTTCATTGCTCAACATTTTTAATAGCCCAATGCCTTAAGTCAACTCCGCATACAATTCAAACTATGGTCCTCAATTCCCTTACAAGCCAATAACATTTCATTAGAAATTCTATACCACAATTTAATCCCACACACAATTCACGTTCATTCTCATGTTAGGGACTTGAACCCCCTTCTTATTCATCAAACAATCAAGGTCATAAATTACCCAATAGATGGCTTAGATTTACCTTCATAGTATAATTTATCAAGTATTCATACATATTGTGTCATTTACTTAGTTCAAAACAGCACCAACATGTGACTTGAAAATTCACTTATACCTTTTCATAAACACCTTATGTGCTTAGCTTTAACCAGGTTATTTTCATGTTAAAATTCATCAATATTAGGGTTACTCGTGAAACAAATGTTATACCACATACAAAAAGCATCCACATATGCAAATCCTCATCAATAAAATGAATAGACACAAGTTTAAGTGGGAATGATCATTGTTCATCATTTAGAAACAAGGCCCTTTTTCATTAAATTTCAAAATCACCATGTACACTTACTAATTAAAGTGTGAATTACCTGGGTTTTAGCATTATTTAAGAAGAGAAGAGATACATTCCTTAAATAACTTAAATCACCAAGGATATTGACTCCCCTTTTCCTCTCGAAGATCACCCTTCAAACCATACCATCCAATCTTGTTTCAAGAAACTTTAGAGTGTATTGGAGTGTTTCAGTCTTGTAAATAAGGGGTTAGGAGGATAAATTGCCTTATATAGTAAGATGGTTTGGGTTATTGGGCATGGGAAAAGACCACAAAGGCCTTAGTAAAAATCTGAAAAGTGACCTCGTCAAGGGGTACGACTCCCCCATATGACTCTCTTAGTAATTTTACACTAGGGTACGAGTGGTACCCTAACTTGTACCCTAGGTTTTTCCTAGGTCAACCATACTGTTGTGAGTATGAGTGGGCACCCTTGATTCATAACCAAAGGTTTCAATTCACCCCCTAGTCATATACAAAAAAAGTATACCAAACAGTCCACTCAAAATGGAGACTACTCTCTACACGATTGAATTGCATAGGACTCGTATGCATGTGGTATGATCAAGGGAAGGTCATGTTGTATAGCAAAAAATACGCTACCCTAACATGCTGTAATAGGTACGAGAGGGGGAGGGGAGAATGGATACGAACCGTATCCATGGGTATGACTCAATCTCCAAGTCGTACCCAATTTAGAGACACCAAAAGTTGTTGTTTTTCTCAATGTCAAAGACCTAGGTGTTTCAATTCTCCCCCACTTGGATCATTCATCCATAAATTAAGGGTATGGTAAGTGTATACATAAGCTAACTTATCATAACACATCACTTCGATCAATGTTAAAACAAGCTTTTAACAAGGATACAACACACCTCCTGCTCATTATCAACCAATCATTCATCTCATCAAATTCGAGACTCTAACCCGTTTTTTATTAGAACTTACTCATTTTACAACTTAGGGACTTTAACCTATCAACTTTCAAAGACATCAAGAAACTCAAAGCATTGGGTACTTTAACCCATCATCTATCAAAACATGAATTTATACAATGCACTAGGGACTTTAACTAATGGTCTAACAAGGCACAAATCATTTCACACATTGGGAACATTAATCCATTGTCTAACAAAGACATAATTTAATTCAAAGCTTATAGACTTCAAGCCATTGTCTATCAAGGACATACATCAAAGTAAGGAGATTAACGCATACCTCAAATACAAGCTTTCAGAATGGGAAATAAATGCGGGTAATTGAACTTTATGTCCTCTTTTCCCTCCCAAGTAGCTTCCTAAGACTTTTGGTTCCTCCATAGAACCTTCACCGAAGCCACCTCTTTCGTTCGCAACCGACGAACTTATCGATCCAAGATACTCATTGGGATCTCCTCATAGGGTAAATAGTCTGAAATACAAACATTTTCCAAAGGAACAACCAATGAAGGGTCACCCACATATTTTCGCAACATAGAGACATGAAAAACTGGGTGAATGGAGTCCATGCTAGAAGGAAACTCCAACTCATAGGCAACATTGCCAACCCTCTTAACAATTAAGTAGGAACTAACATAGCAGGGTCTAAGATTCCCTTTTTAAAAAAAATGCATCGCTCCCGTCATGGGAAACACTTTCAAGAATACCCAATGGCCCATAGTAAACTCTATGTTCCTACGCCTCAAAGCTGCATAGGACTTTTATCTACTTTGAGCGGTTTTCAACCTGTGATGAATCACCTTCACCTTCTCTGAGGATTAGTTAACTAGATCAGGGCCAAGAAATTACCCTCGCCAACCTCGTACCACTCAATAAAAGATCGACACCTTCTACCATAAAATGCCTCAAAAGGTTCTATGCCAATACTAGAGTGGTACCTATTATTATAGGAGAACTCAACCAAAGGCATATGGTCATACCAACTACCACCATAGTCAATTACACAAGCCCGCAATATATCCTCCAAAGTTTGGATAGTCCTTTCCACTTGCCCTTTCATTTGCGTGTGGAAAAAGGTACTAAGGCACACTCCAGTACTGTTGCAGCCCGAACCGGGGACTTATCGTAATGGGCATCCCAAGTCCAACCAGGACCAGGGACCACCCTCTTAACCCAACCCAACGACCTTGTACAACCTTAGATGAGCTGAATTTTGAGCATATAACAAGATTGTATAAATCTCTCATGAAGATTCTAGGATAGGGTAACAACCATGACCGACCCGACCGAGTCTAACGATACCAAACCAACCATCCATACTTTACCAAACCATTTAGAAAATATAAAACATTATATGATAATCAAACCCAAAATATAATAATATGGAACAGTGAGAAATTATGTTTAATGATGACAACCTCCCAGCTAATTCCAATGCAAAGGCTGGAACTAATATCGACCCCCCCATACTAACCCATAAAAGTACCATAAATCCTCTATCCAAAAAAATACAAATATCCAGTTCGGACTTACCCCAACCAAGGCCAAAACTAATATCTGAAAAGAAAGTAAAATATCTAAGAATGTCCAACATGAAATGATTCCTTCTGAAATGATGGATGCTTACCTTTTTAGTCTAACAAGCTATCCCCAAATCAATTACTATAAAGGAGGAGTCAAACGGCCGATTCCTACATAGCGTAGGTATACAGTCGCAAATAGATGGGTTAGTGGGTGAAAACTACAATGAAACTGGGGATAAGGTCAAAGTAATGCTAGTTATCAAAACCAAGTGAAAACCATCCAATGCAAACAACCAAACATATATAAGTGCTGGGGAAAGAGACCGAGTTTAGCATGCTATTAAAACCTTTACCTGGATTGTCTAGCTTAGCCGTCGTACCACCTACGAGCCATATGGGTTTAGCTCCCCCTTTTGAAAGGGTCCCAGTGCGTGTAGCAACACAATAAGGCAAAATCCCTTGGCTGACTAGTACATCCCTCCAATATAAATGCGACACTCAGACGTGGCTATCGAAGACCCCTCATATCGGTAAATATAAGTTTTCAGTTTTGATCCCACCACGACCGCCACCTTCTACGGCTTAGATTACATATCCCGCCATTAATGCCTAATTAAAACCAAGTACAAACAATCAAATTATCCTTCTATTAACAAAGTCTATATATTAATCCACTGGTATCGTCCTACCACCATACTTGCAAGGATTATCCATAACCAAACCATTAAATTAAGGGGAGATTCAAGTTCCCTATCACTAGACCTATTAAACCTCTTAGGAGACTACTTTATTTTCCACAAGCATAACCTATTATCCATTAAACTTTGTCAACCATTGATAAATATTTAAGGTTTCATATATAAGCCTAAAACAAGCAAAAGTTCCATTAAAATAAGTCAATGCATTGATCATATATTTATAAACATTTTATCAAACACCTTGGGGGCATAATATAACCAAACCAAATTCCATTACCATTAAACCATTACCATGAAATTCAATTGTCCAAAACCACCCTTAATTCATAGAAAACCTAATTAAAATCATAGGAAATCATAACCAAGCATTTAACATCAAAACACCCAAATCAATAGTTGAAAGCCATAATTATACAAGAGAAAAACCATGAAAGCAACCATGTAACCATGCCTTTAATTGAAGTTACAATTAAGGAATAGAATTATTCCTTAAACGAAGAATATTGATAGAAAGAATTCACCAAGACAAGAAACAAAGTAATCCTTTAGTTGAAACCCTAGATCTTTGTCCCAAAAGCTCTTGAGAGAATTATGATATGTTTAGAAATAGTTTCTAAGCATTTAAGAGAAAAATAATAGGGTAAATAACCTCCTAAGTGTATTAGAAGTCGTGGGTCCTTATTAGGGTATGTAGGGAAATATGCAGAATACCCCCACTTAAATCCTATAAAAACCCGACACAGGGTCACGACTGACCTCCATACAAATCGTAACCTCCCTAAAGGTTGATACCCACCCGACCGTAATCAAACCTCAACCATGGATCAGACACTGTCCAGTATACAACTCATCCACCTAAGTCGTAACCTCAATAAATAATCCGTATCCCTGGCAGAATACAACACTAGGAGGATCAAATGTTGTCTACCTTACGAGTCACCTATACGACTCGTACCACACCATACGACACTCACCCCTAAGTCGTATCCATTCTATTAACCAAAACCATCCCACCAACTAACACTAGTCAGCTTACGACAAGACTTTACCACTCGTATCCCAACATACTTCTCATACCATGAGTCGTATTGGGTTCAAAAAAAGAGATTCCAGGAAATTTTCTAACGGTCCAAACCTGGGATGCTTCAGTTTTCCCCACAGGAACAGTTTTCCCCAAATGATGTATAAGGTAGGGGTAACCACACATATATTCATTTGCATTATCAAACATAAATCCCATCTTTTGATGTCTCTACTCTTACGTTTACAAAATGGAAAACAAAGATGCAAGAGATGAAGCTCTTCCTTTAACAAACTCAATAAATAAAAATATGTTCAAGAACACATACCTTCCACACGAATATCAAGATCATAAAAAAAGAGAGGATACTTGGACTCCATGTCCTTCTCCACTTCCCACATGGACTCTTCCACCTTGTGGTTCTACAATAGAACCTTACCGAAATCCACATCCTTGGTCCGCAACCAATGAACTTGCCTATCTAATATCTAAACTGGGACCTCTTCAAAAGACAAAGAATCCGAGATATCCAACCCTTCTAAATGAATCAGAGATGGATCATCAACTCACTTCCTCAATATAGACACATGGAATACCAGATGAACCAAACTCAAGCTAGATGGCAACTCCAACTCATACGCAATAATGACCGCTCTTTGCAAAATATCATAAGGGCCAATGTACTATGGGCTAAGCTTTCCCTTTTTTTCAAACCGCACTACTCCCCTCATAGGAAACACCTTAAGGAAAACCTTATCCGCAACTACAAACTCCAAGTCTATATGCCTAAAATCTGCAAAGGACTTTTGAAGATTCTGGGCAGCCTTGAGCCTATCTCGAATCTTCTTCACCTTTTCCATAGCTTGATGAACCAAATCCTAAACAAATAAATTAGACTCACCGAGCTCAAACAAACCAATAAGAGATATGCACCTCCTACCATACAATGCTTTAAAAGGAGCCATACTAATACTCTTATGAAAGCTATTATTGTAAGAAAACACTACCAATGGTCGATGCTCCACCCAACTTCCACCATAATCAATCACACAGGCTCAAAGGATATCTTTCAATGTCTTAATAGTTCTTTCCACATGCCCATCCGACTGCGGATAAAAAATAATACTCAGACTTACCTTAGTCCCCAACCCTTTCTGGAAACACCACCAGAAGTAGGATGTAAACTGTGTACCGTGATCGAAAATAATCAAAACAGTCACCCCATGTAGTTTCACAATCTCTTAAAGATAAAGCTTCGCATAATCATCCTCCGAAAAGTTAGTCAGCATAGGCAAGAAATGCGCACACTTTTTTATCCTATCCACATGACCCAAATTGAATTAAATTGGTCTCGAGACTGAGGAAGACCATTAACAAAATCCATATTGATCTCCTCCCACATCCCTTCAGACAACTCAATTTCTTTATAAAACCCGCCAGGCCTCATGTGCTCAACCTTAACTTGTTGACACACCATGAACATGGACACAAAATCAACAACGTCCCACTTTATGCCACTCTACCAATAGATCTCCTTAAGATCATGGTATATCTTAGTAGAACTGGGATGAACAACATAGCGCGATTTGTGTACCTCAACCAAGACCCTTTGTTGCAAACCATCTACATCATAACACACAACTTCCCTTGGTACTGCAACATACCATCGCCGCTAATCTAAAAAACTTTCCACATTTTTCCCACCAACGCTACCTTTGATTTTCATCAAGGCAGAATCTAACACTTTTTTTTCCTTAATTTCCACACCAATAGACGGTCAAACAACTTCTTGCACCATCAAACCACCATCATTAGAGTCCAAGATATTAACCCCAAGATTTGCAAAATGGTTAATAACCTTCACCAATTCTTTCTTCCCTTCTTCCACATAAGCCAAACTACCCATGGACACCCTGCTAAGAGAATCGGTAACCACATTAGCTTTACCTAGGAGGTAGTGAAGACTCATATCATAGTCCTTAAAAAGCTCAAGCCATCTCCACTATCTGAGATTAATCTCTTTCTGTGAGAACACATAATGCAAGCTCTTGTGATCAGAAAAGATATCCACGTGAACACCATTCAAATAATGTCGGTATATCTTCAAAGCAAACACAATGGCCAACAACTTCAAATCATAAGTGGGATAGTTCTTTTCATGTACCTTCAGCTTCCTGGAAGAATAGTCTATCACCTTCCCATGCTGCATCAACACACAACCAAGACCAAACCGAGATGCATCACAATAAACTACAAACCCATCATTGCCTTCCGACAAAGTTAGAACTGGATCCGAAGACAACTTATTCTTCAAATTCTCCAAACTCCCCTCATATGCATCCAATGAGAAAACTTAACCTTCTTCTGAATTAACTTAGTAAAAGGAGAAGCTATCGATGAAAAGCTCTTAACAAACCGTCTATAATACCCGACTAAATCTAAGGAAATCCTAATATCAAAAAGAGTCATAGGTCTAGGACATTTCTTCACCACAACCACCTTCTACAAATCCACCATGATCCCTTCACCAGAAATGATATGACCCAAGAAAGTCATAACATTTAACCAAAACTCGCACTTAGAGAACTTAGAATATAACTGTTGCTCCTTTAAGGTCTCCAACACTACAAAGATTTCATTAGCATGATCTACCTCACCCTTTGAATACACTAGAATAGCATCAATAAACACGATGAAGAAGAGATCCAAATACTGCCTGAACACCCTATTCATCAAATCCATAAATACTGCTGAGGCATTTTGTCAATCTAAAGGACATTACCAAAAACTCATAATTCCCATACCGAGTGAAAAATGCTATATTAGGGATATATACCTTCCTAATCTTCAAATGATGGTACCTAGACCAAAGATTTATCTTGGAGAAGAGCTTGGCACCCTGCAATTGGTCAAATAGATCATTTATCCAAGGAAGGGGATATTTGTTCTTGACCGTTACTTATTCAACTGCTTGTAGTTAATGCACCTATGAAAAGAACCATCCTTCTTACACACGAAAAATACCAGTGCACCCCATGGAGAAAGGCTAGGATGAATGAACCCTGTGTCTAGAAGATTCATAATTTTCTCCTTGAGTTCCATTAACTTATCCGAAGCCATTCTATATGGAGGAATAGAAATTGGATGAGTATCCGAAAGCAAATTAATACCAAACTCTACTTACCTATTTAGAGGAACACCTGGAAGATCATCCAAAAAGAACTCTAGAAACTCATTAACCACTGGGACCGAAGATAAAGAAGGACTTTTCGAATAAGAATCTTTAACCAGAACTATGTGATAAAGACAACCCTTAGATATTAACCTCTGATTGCTAAGATAAGAAATAAACCTCCCTCTTGGTGCAAAGAAACAACCTTTCCATTCTATTTTTGGCTCACCAAGGAACCTAAAGATGACCCTACGGGTTCAACAATCCAAATTTGCATAACAAAAATGCAACCAACATATGTCCTAGATTACATCAAAATCTACCATACCCAACTCAAAAAGATCCGCCAAAATTTGTCTACCAATCACTGATACCACACCCCCCCTATAGACCTATTAAGAAATAATAGGATTTCTACTAGGGTAGAAATAAAAAATTGATTTGAAATAATCTTCGGATCAAAACTAAAAGACATAGCTATATAAGGATTCAAATAGGAAAGGGTAGAACTCAAATTAAGCAAATAATATATGTCATGAGAGAAAAGTTATAACATACCATAACAATATCAGGAGATGCCTCAGATTCTTGATGGGACGCTAAAGCATACAACCTGTTCTGATTAGCATTGGAACCAGAAGTAGAAACAGAAGTAAATACCATATCATCGAGAGTAGAAAAAGAAGATGAAGCCACCAAAATCTTATTCGCCCCCATAGCAACCTTGTTAGATGGACAATCCCTAAGCCGATGGCCTACTTGGACATACTTGAAGAACTTATCCCTTTCCTCCTCACAGAATCCCTGATAAGGATGAAAACAAAACTAATAAGGAGAACACAAAGAAATAGACTGACCTCCACTAGCTTGAGACTAGGCTCCATGTGCCCAAGAATTATCACCACCATGATAACGCTTGTCGCCTGACTACTGGGGGTAAGGAGCACTAGCAATAGAGAAGGAACCAGAACTACCCTAGTTTTTTTTTCTACCAGTTTTTACCATCTCAACCACCCTGAGATTGGGAACTTCACTGATCAGAAAACCTTCCCCTCTTACTCTGTCTTTCTCCATATTCTGCCTGCCTTCTCTACTCATCCTCATCCTACTGTATATGAACAGTCAGCCTCGACATGTCTATATCCTTTATGAGAAAAACAGTCTTGCTCTATAGAATTAGATTTTCATTCATCGCAGAAGCAAACTTCCTCATTCTTTAATTTGTATCAGCCCTCAAATAAGAGGCATACCTCAACAACTCATGGAACTTCAAAGTATACTCCTCCACGAATATTCTCTTTTTCCAAAGGTTCACAAACTCCTCCATCTTAGCTACACTCAGCTCTTGAGGAAAGAACCGATCCATGAAGGCATTAGAAAAGGCCTACCCAAAAACGTCCTCTTCTACATCACCTTTATCTCTATCCTACTCCTCATACCACAGATAAGCAACCTCTTTGAGCTGATAAGCTTCAAAGTTTACTCCTTTAACATTAGTAGCCCTAATTACCTAAAAGATCTACTCTATCTCATTAAGAAATCCATATGCGTATTTCTCCACCTTTAGTCCTATAAAAGTCGAATGACCCATCTTCTTAAACTCTCCAAGCCTAGTAGTCTCAACAGAGACAACACTAGCCGTACCCCGCTCGACCTGAGTAGCAACCAGTTTGGCAATAGCATACATAGATTGAAGAAACTCCGCATTTTCCATGTTTCCCACATCAACCTAAGGAGAAGAAGAGCAATAAGAGGAACTCTGTTACAATAAGGAATAGGACAATGAGATCGAAGATGAACCTCCAGAGTAGAATGTTCTCCCTCAATATCACTTCCATAAAGGGAAGAAAAATTTTCTTGTGTTCCAAATCTAGGAGGCATGATCAACAAGATGAACAAACAAGGATTAGAGGAGATTCCATGACTGAGAAGTCAAGCTTGATGAAACAATGACAAGAAAGTGAAACATTCCTAAATACCTTGCAGCCTCTCCCTTATGAGTGTGGCACGCTACACACTCCTAAAAGAGACTTTACTCGACAAAGTTTTGTGGACTCAAAATTTACCCTGAACCTAGGCTCTTATAAAAATTTGACGCAGCCCGTACTGGGGCTTGTCGTATTGGGCATACCAATTCCAACTAGGATTGGGGACCACCCCCTTAACCCAACCCAATCAACTTATATAGCCTTGTGTGAGCTAAATTTTTAGCGTATAATAAGATTGCATAATGCTCTCATGAAGACTCTAGGATAGGGTCACAACTATGAACGACCCAATCGAGTCTAACCATAGAAAACAAACCATCCATACCATACCAAACCATTTAGAAAATATCAAACATAATATGATAATCAAACCTAAACTAAATGTGATGGAATAGTGAGAAATTGTTCGATGATGCCAGTCTCCTAGCTTATTCCAATGCCAAGGCCAACACTAATACTGATCCTACCCATACCAACCCCCAGATGTATCAAAAAGCCTATATCCAAAAGAAAGAAAACATCTGGTTGGGACATGCCCCCAACTATGGCCAAAACCAATATTCATAAAAAAAGTACGATATCTAAGAATGTCTAACATGAAATGAAGCCTTTCAAAAGGATGGAAGCTCACCACTTTAGTCCATTAGCTATCCCCGAATTAAGTATGATGAAGGAGGAGTTGAATGACCGATTCATGCATAGCATAGGTATATAGCCACCAGTAGATGAGTTAGTGGGTAAACACTAGCATTAAACTTGAGATAAGGATAAATTAATGACAATTATTAAAACTAAGTGAAAACCGTCCAATGCAAAAAACCATACATATATATATGTGTTGGGATAAGGGGTTAGGTTTAGCATACCATTAAAGCCTTTACCTGGGTTATGCAGCTTAGCCATCCTACCACCCATGAGCCATATGGGTTCAGCTCCCTTGCTGAAAGGGTCCCAGTGCGTGTAGCCGCACGACAAGAAAATATCCCTAGGATGACTAGTACATCCCTCCAATATAAATGCAACACTCGAACGTGGCCATCGAAGACCTCTCATATCGGCAAATATGAGTTTTTGATTTTGGTTCCACCGAGACCGCCACCTTTCATGGATTAGCTTACACTTCCTGCCATTAATTTCTAATTAAAACCAAGTTCAAACAATCCAATTATCATTTTATTAAATAATCCAGTGGTATCATCATACCACCATACTTACAAGCTTTATACATAGACAACCCATTTAGATTAAGGGGACATTCAAGTGCCCTATCACTAGCCATATTAAACCTCTTAAAAGACTACCATGCTCTCCACAAGCATAACCAATTAGCCATTAATCTTTGTAAACCATTGAAAAACATTTAAGGTTTCATGTATAAGCCAAAAACAAGCAAGAGTTGCGTTAAAATAAGTCAATGCAATGAACATATCTTTATAAGCATTTTATGAAACACCTAGGGGGCATAATATAACCAAAGCCAAATTCCATAACAATTGAACCATTACCATGCAATTAAACTGTCCAAAACCACCATGAATGCATAGAAAATATATTAATACCATAGGAAATCATAACCAAGCATTTAACATCAAAACCCCAAATCAATAGTTGAAATCCATAATCATGCAAGAGAAAAACCATGAAATCAACCATGTAACCAAGATTTTAATTGAAATTTCAATTAGGGAAGAGAATCATATCTTAAACTAAGAAGATTGATGGAAAGAATTCACTAACACAAGCCCCAAAGTAATCTCGTAGTTGAAACCCTAGTTCTTTGTCCCAAAAGCTCTTTGGAGTATTATGATATGTTTAGAAAGAGTTTCTAAGTGTTTAAGAGTAAAATAATAGGGTAAATAACTTCCTAAGTGTATTAGAAGTCATGAGTCCTTAATAGGATAAGTAGGGAAATATCCAGAATACCTCTACTTAAATCCCATAAAGACTCAACACAGGGTCATGACTAATCTCCTTAAGAGTCATGACCTCCCTTACGGTTGATACCCACCCGATCGTAACCAAACCTCAACCATAGATCAGACACTATCCAGTATACGACTCATACACTCAAGTTGTAACATCAGCATATGATCCGTACCCATGATTTGTATCCCTAGAAGAATGCAACACCAGGAGGATCAAACACAGTTCGCCTTACGAGTCACCTATACATTTCATACCCAAACATAAGACACTCACCCCTAAGTCGTATCAATTCCAATTACAAAAAACCATCCCACCAACTAACACTGGTCAACTTACGATAGGACTTCACCACTTGTACCCCAATATGCGGCTCATACAATGAGTCATATTGATACAATCCCCCGGGTCTCATGTGCTTAATTTTCTCTAGTTGATATACAATACACTAGGCAACATAGCTATCCACAGCACGTTTCATATTTCCCCATCAATAGAACTCTCTAAGATTATGGTACATCTCGGTGGAACCAGGATGTATAGCATATTGGGATTCATGAGCCTTGTCCATGACCCTTTCCTTCAATCCATCAATGTTAGGAACACATATCCTACCTTGGTATCTCAATACACCATCACCCCCAATCACAAAGTCTGCAACCTTTTGTTGACCTACATTACTCTTGATCTTCATCAAGTCAGGGTCCAACACTTACTTTTCCTTTATCTCAACAACAAGAGACATTTGAGATACCAAAAACACAAATACACCCCCATCTTTAGAGACTGCAAGTTGAACTCCAATATTATCTAAATGGTGAATGTCTTTCACCAATTTCCGCTTATCCTCATCTACATGGGCCAAACTTTCTATGGATAACCTACTAAGATCATCAACGACTACATTCGCCTTACCGGGATGGTAATGAAGACTTATATAATAGACTTTCAATAACTCAGGCCACCTTCTTTGCAAGAGATTCAAATCCTTTTGGGTAAATACATATTTGAGACTATTATGATTGAAAAAAATATCAAAATGAACCCCATATAGGTAATGTCTCCAAATCATTAACGCAAAGACCACGACTAATAACTCTAAGTCATGGGTAGGGTAGTTCTTCACATGAAATTTCAATTTCCTAGAAGCATAGGCCACCACCCTACCATGTTACATTAACATGCAACCAAGAACGACACAAGAAACATCACAATAAACCACAAAACCATCACTACCCCCAGGCAAGGTCAAAACCGGAGCCAAAGTTAATTTATCTTTCAACTTCTCAAAACTACCCTCACACGCATTGAAAGATAAGAACATGACCTCTTTCTGGGTCAATTTGGTCAATGGGGAAGCTATTGTCGAGAAAATTTCTACAAATCTTCTGTAGTAATTAGCTAGACTCAGGAAGCTCTGAATATCGGTTGGAGTCGTATGTCTACACCACTTTTTAACCGTTGCAACCTTTTGGGAATCTACCATGATCCCTTCACTAGAGATGAAATGACAAAGAAAAGTGTGGCTTTCAACCAAAACTTACACTTGGAGAACTTGACATACAAATGATGATCCTTCAAAGTTTGCAATATTGCATGGAGATGATCTATATGATCCGCCTTACTCTTAGAATAGACTAAGATATCATCAATGAAAACAATGATAAACATGTCCAGCAACAGATGAAAGACCCTATTCATCAAGTCCATGAATGCCATTAGGGCATCGTCCAACCCAAAAGACATAACAAGAAACTCGTAGTGACCATACGGGTTCTAAAGGCAGTCTTAGCGATATCTGCATCCCTAATCTTAAGTTGATGACAACCCAATCTAAGTTCAATCTTAGAGAAAAACTTCGCACCCTAAAGTTGATAAAAAATCATCGATCCTAGGAAAAAGATATTTATTCTTTATGGTAACTTTTTTCAACTAAAGATAATGAATGCACATACGAATGGAACCATCCTTTTTGCAGATGAACAACATGGAATCACCCCGCGAAGACATACTAGGGAAGATAAAACCTTTATCTAAGAGGTCTTTCAAATGCACCTTAAGCTCTTTTAGCTCCGCTGGAGCCATTCTATAAGGAGGATAGAAATCGAATGGGTGTCCGTGACAATATCAATCCCAAAATCAATTTCCCTATCGGGAGGAACACCAGAAGCTCATCAAGAAACACCTCGAGAAACTCATTAACCAGGAGAACGAATTCTAGAGAAGGATCTTCCAAGTTAGAATCTTTAACTCAGACGAAATGATACAAACACCCATTCGAAATCAACTTTTGGGCCTATAGATAAGAAATGAACCTTCCCATGGCACTAAGGAACCACTTGCCCATACAATGACTAGCTCATTGACGAATTGGAACATGACCCTATGGGTCCGACAATCTAAAGAAGAATAGAAAGAATGCAACCAATCTATCCCCAGAATAATATCAAAATCAACCATGTCCAACTCTATCAAGTCTACAAAAGTATCCCTACCACCAACTGATATCACATACCCCTTATAGAACCTTCTAACAATCACAAGGTCTTCAATTAGGCTAGAAATAGAAAAAGGAACAGATAGACTCTCGGTACCACAATCAAGATGCACAACCTTTTTCGGGGTCATATAAGAAAAAGTAGACCCTGGATAAAAAAACAATACATATCACAGGAGAAAAGTCTCAACATACCCATGACAACATCAGGAGATACTTCAGAATCCTTACGAGTAAGAAGTGTATAAAAGTAGTTTTGGGTAGCGTCGGTGCCAGAAATAGAAGCAGGGGAAAATATAGCACCCTTTAGTGAGGGAATAGAGGGAGTAGCAATAGGGGCCCTATTGGATAAAGAAGGTACTAAGGAGGGGAACTCATGCTGGATGTGCCCAAAATGACCACAATTGAAGTATCTTTTTCTCCCCTTCTAACACTAACAACGATGACCCTGACCATAGAATCTGCAAGGAGGGAGAGGTAGAGCCAAATGGACGCCACTAGCCTAGAGTTAAGAACCCTATGATTGAGATCCACAACTAAACTAAGTTCGACGATTACCCAAAAACTTTGGGTAAGGAGAGCGAACACTAGCCATTGAGAAAGAACTCAAACTCCCCTACTTCTTTCATGGCCACTTGCCACCATTACAATAACTAAGCTCAGAAGGCCTAAATTTCTTTCCTTGCCTCTCACTAAGCTCAGCTTTCTTCTTTTTATCTTCTTTCACTGGTTGAAAATACATAATCAACCTAGAAATATCCATGTTCACAATCAACAAGGTCACCTTTCTCTCAAGGACTAACTCATAGGACAATCCCGAGACAAACTTATGCATTATAGCCCTTATGCTAGAAACCATCTCGGGAGTATACCTTGACAATTGATAGAATTTAAAGGCATACTCTTGAACGAACATCCTTCCTTGCTTTAAGTTCACAAACTCATCCACCTTAGCCGCTCTCAACACTTGAGGAAAGAAGTGGTCTAAGAAAGCCTCAGAGAAGTCCTCCCACATGGCGAGACTAGAATCAGCACCTCTAGAAAACTACCACCCTTCATACCATTAGTACTCTACACTCTTCAATTGGTATGAAACAAACTCGACGACCTCAATCTATAAAGCATGCATAATTCAGAAGATCTTCTCTATTTCATCAATGATGACTTTAGGATCCTTCTCAACTTTCGTACTGAAGACCATAGGAGGGATCAACCTCATAAATTGTCTAATTCTTGTGGCCTCAGAAAAAATCATTGTCGGAGTACCACGCTATAATTCAGAGGCTATAAATTGAGTCAAGAGGTTGATAAGGCGATGAAACTATGCATTAGTGGCATCCTTTAAGGTGACGGAATAGAAGGGACACTCTCATAGTTGGGATTAGTAGGGACATGTGGAACCCCACAAAGATGGTCAAATGTTGCAACCCTACCCCGGGTCTGAACTCCAAATGTTGGTAGAGCTTCATCTGTAGATCTCTAAAAAGCATTTTTTTGAGCCTCAAATCTCCTTAGGGACTTGATCTAAAATATAGCAAATAGAAATTTGAGAAATCCAAGACAACTTTATGGCTTGAGATAGAAACACAAGAATGGGAAACATTTCTTAAAATGTCTAATAGCTCCTCTTTTATAAGTGTGGCATGCTTTATACACATAAAAAAGACTTTACTCAACACGGTATTATGGACACCCAACTGACCATAAAACTAGGATATGATACCAACTTGATACACCCAAAATTGGGCCATGTCGTAGGGGAACCCCAAGCCCACATAAATTGGAGTCGCCCCGATAACCCATCACATTAATCACATAGGTTGGGTGAGTCCCGACCATATAATGAGATAGAGGAAAACATATTACAAGTCATTACTTAAATAATGTCTACCCATTTCATAAATATCAACACACTAAGTAATAGAGCCAAGTCTACAGTCATCCATAAAACCTCTATACAACTGAAGTTTAGAATTGTATACATCGGGTCAAGCCCCTGCCGATAGCCAAACTAAGCCAAATATAAACTAATTCTTAATATAGGTGACCAAGGATGAATGTCTTCCGAAAAAAGAAAGCTCACCACTCCAAAGACAATGCAAGAACTGCTTTGATCATCTATCACTGTGCATAAAGAGGAAAAGATGCTACAGACTTATGTCGCGTATGGAAATAGCTCAGAGACAGTTAGCTTTTGGAACACCATCATATAACTCAATGATAAGGATAAAATAGCATCGTCATTCAACAACAAGAAATGTAAGATATTCAATCACATTCACAACCTTATCCATATATATATATATGTAGACATATCACATTCAATTCAAGGGGACAAGAGTTATCAATACTTTGGAAGCACTCATTTATCATACATGCAATATAGAACTCTAACATTCCATAATTATATATTCAAGCATTTCTCATTAGACATAGGACTTTAACCATATTCATATATCATAAAGTAAGGGACTCTAACCAAACGTGCATCCATTTGAGTGTGGGACTCTAACCACTCACACACATTCACATAAGCGAGGGACTCCAACCACTCACATATATTTTTTTAAGAAAGGGACTATAACTATATTCTCACACATTATACAAGAGACTCTAACATCATATCGTATTATATAGGGGAATCTAACCCTAAGCTAATTAATTTGGTGAGGTACTTCGACCTCATAAGATGTCATTAGGCAAGGGACTTTAACCAAAAGAAATTTCATTTGGAAAGGGACTTTAATCTCAATCCATCATGACTATCTATAGTCGACATTGGGAATATAACCCTTTGTCCATGAATCCACATATATTCAATTCCATATAAAAGAACTTTAATCCATTTAGCCAATTCAACATCATACATGTCCATATGGGAGCCTTAGATGCTCAACCTTTTAAATAGGCCAATGCCTTAATTCAAATCCTCATACAATTCAAACTATGGTCCTCAATACCCTTAAAAGCCATTCACATTTCATTACAACAATTTAATCCCTCATTCAATTCACATTCATTTTCATGTTAGGGACTTTAACCCCATTCTTATTCATCAAACCATCAAGGTCATCAATTACCCAATACAAGGAACATCTTTACATTTACAATATGATTAGTCAATAATTCATACATATTGGTCCGTAGCCCTCATTCAAAACATTACCAACAAGTTACAAGATAATTTACTTAGACCTTTTCAGAAATAACTTATGTTCTTACCTTTAAAAAGGTCATTTTTATGGTAAAATTCATCAAGATTAGGTTTAATCATGAACCACATGTTAGACCACATACTAAAATCATACACATATGAAAATCCTCATCAATAACATCAATAAACACAAGTCTTGGTACGAATTATTATTATTCATCATTTAGCAGCAAGACCCTTTTTCTTTTAATTTTAAAATCACCATGTAAACTTACTTATTCAAGTGTGAGATACATGGGTTGTAGAGTTATTTAAGAAAGGAAAAATATTCATGCATTAAAAAACTTGAATCAGCAAGGATATTGACTCCCCTTTGCCTCTTAAAGATCACCCTCCAAACCCTAGCCTCCAATCTTGTTTCAAGAACCTTTAAAGTGTTTTAGAGTGTTTGAGTCTTGTAAATCAGGGCTTTGAAGGCTACAATGCCTTATATAATAAGAGGGTTTAGGGTTTTGGTAATGGTAAATGACCATAAATCCCTTAGTAAGAAGATGGAACGTGATCATCCAGGGGTACGACTCCCCCATATGACTCCCTTAGTTATCATACCCTAGGGTACTAGAGGTACCCTAACTTATACTCTAGTATTTACCTAGATTAACAATACTATTTTGGATATGAGTGGGCACCCTTGAGTCATAACTAAAAGGTATGACTCACCTCCAAGTCGTATACACAATTAGTATACCAAACATTCCACTCCAATTGGAGACTACTCTCTACACGATTGAGTTGCATACGCCTCGTATGCATGGGTTGCGATTAAGGAAAGGTCATGATGTATATAAAAACATATGCCACCCTAATATGTTGTCCAAGGTACGATACAGGGAAGAGAGAGTGGATACGATCCGTATCCATGGGTATGACTCAAGCTCCAAGTCGTACCCAACTTAGAGACACCAAAAGTTGTTATATTTCTCAAGGTTCAAAACCTAGGTGTTTCAATGCCCAGCATATTATCATCAATAAAAATAAGTTTTTTCATAATGAATATGAACCTTTTCTTTATTACTTAGCTTGCCTTCTTGAATGATTCTCGAGGAGGGTATCTTGACCTCAGCAGGAGTCCAATAAAGTAGAAGAAACTTCTCAAGAAAAGATTTGTCACTGTCGACCATCTTTCTCAATATCCTCTTTATATTTTTATGAGAAACTTCTACAAATCCATTTATTTAAGGATGATAAGTTGTTGAATTTTGCTGAGTAATCATGAATTTTTCACATATCTCTTGTATAAAATGATTGTTCAAGTTTGCACTATTGTCTGTGCCTTATTCTTGATAAAATCAGCTACTACCCTTTTGGTCACAAATTTATAATAGGCAGCTCCACCTATCAGGTGAAATAATTAATAACTACAAAGATTATATTGTGTCTATTTGAAGCAAGTGGCTTTTTTGGGACAGTGACATTCATTCCCTAGGGTACCAGTACCCAAGGTAAACACATAGATTTAAGTTTATCAAGAAGCACTGGGATTAAATCTCCATATATCTATCGCTTGTCCATTTCTACAAAAACATATTACAATCATTCTCCATAGCTATCTAAAAATAATTGGCTCATAAAATCTTTTTTCTAGGATGAACCTATTTATGTATGGTACATATACTCTAGCATGGACTTCTTTAAGCCACTTTGTGGAGTTAATGGAATAAAAAAATCTTAGGAATCCCAAATTTGTTTTCCTCATTCAAAGAATTTACCGGTTCAAGAAGAAGATGTTAGCTATTCAATGAATCTCTTTTTCTAATTAATTATTGCATATTAAAGGGATGCCCCAACTTATCGATACATCTTCATATAAAAATACCATGGATTTCCATCTAGATTTGCTTTAACGTGCGTAAAATGAGTAGGTTTCTTTTTTAGCCTTATCTTTAATAGGTTGATTCATCTTTGATCCAGATGTTATATCATAGAATATTGTAGCCAAAGAATTTGCAAACTTATTCGATTTCCTAAGAATATAATTTGATTTAATCTTCCTAAATCAGTTACACAAATATTGAATCAAATCTAAATAGTGTGTGATCTTAGAATTCTTTATGGCCTATTAACCTTAGACTTAATTAATAAAAAAATATGAATCACCAATTACTAGTAATTGTAAAGTATCTATTTCAATAGCCAATCTGATACTGAAAATACAAGCTCTATTTTCGACCATGTTATTGGTGAATACAAAGCAAAATTTGGTTGTGATAGGGTGATACTGACTAATTTTTGATACTAAGATTGCTCCAATTCATGATCCTTTAAAATGACCAGTCCATTAAATAAAATCCTCTAACCATGATATGCTTGTGAAATATCATTTGTCATAAATAATACCACTTTATTAGGGAAGTAAATTTGGAGTGGTTCATAGTATTTATCAATTGGATTCTCTGTAATATGATTAGATAAGAATTCCCCCTTGATCTTTTTGTCAGCCATATACACTATGTTAAACTCAATTAAAACATGTTCTTTTTGGATAGCTTTCTTATAGGCCTGGCTTTCTAGAAAATATATTTTAAAAGATCTATTCTAGAAATATGATACGTCATATAAAGATGGGTGATACATGAGTTTTTGGGAAAACCAAGTCAAACCATAGGAAGTCCTTTTCAACAGAGTAAAATGAGCCTCACATAGAGTGAATCTCTTACTCAATTAGAAAATCACCTATTTCTTTTTTTTTTTGGGTTTATTATGTTGCCCCAAACTCATATGAATCTATTATCTGAGACTAGTAGATAAATCAATAATGAACTTTCTTCTCTTAGATAAACTAGCACATGTGGAAAAGTTACTCATCTAAATGTATTATCTGATACTGATAGATAAAGAAATAATGGGCTTCTTTCTCTTAGAGAAACTAGCACATGTGGACTAGTTAAATAATCTTAATGATTTCAACAAACTTTAGACATTCTTCACTCCATATGATTGGTGAATATTTCTTCAATAGCTTCAAAATAGGTATGCAAATAACTATTCATTGGACGATTAACAGATTGATATAATTCAATCTTCACTAGAAGCTCATGACTTTCTTCTTAGACTTCGATAAAGGCAGCTTCTAAATTTCATGAACTCTTGAAAGGTCTAGCTTGATGTCACTTTTACTGACTATAAAGTCAAAAAACTTTCCTGCACGCCAAAAAAGCACTTGACAAGGTTCAACTACAAATTATAATTTCATAATTGGTCAACGAACTTTTTCAACATACCCAGTATATTCCCACCTAGTGGGGTCTGGGGAGGGTAGACTGTATGTAGTCCATACCACTACCTCTAAAGAGGTAGAGAGGCTGTTTCTGATAGACCCCCAGCTCAAGTTAGAAGACAGTATACAAAAGAATGAAAATCCTAGAACACAATAAAATAACAATGGTACGACATCCACAGAAAATTGTACGTTGCCAAACAAAAGACCCCAAAGTCCACCTAAATACTGACAACGCCTCAACCACACCCTTAAACCTCTATCCTAATGCTATTCCTCCATATATTCCTATCCAGGGTCATGTCCTCAGTCAACTATAACTGCTCCATGTCACGTTTAATCACTTCTCTCTAGTATTTCTTCGTCCTACCCCTACCCCGCTTGAAACCATCCAAGGCCAACCACTCACACCTACGAACTGGGGCATCCGTGCCCCTCCTCATAACATGACCAAACCATCTCAACCTTACTTCCCACATATTTTCCTCCACTGACACCACTCCCACTTTCTCCCGAATAATATCATTCCTAACCTTGTCAACCCTAGTGAATCCATACATCCAACACAACATCCTCATTTCCACCACTTTCATCTTTTGGATATGAGAATTCTTAACCGGCCAACACTTCACTCCATACAACATAGCAGGACGGATTGCAACTCTAATGAATTTTCCTTTCAACTTGAGGGGCACCTTCTTATCGCATAGAATTCCTGAAGTGAGCCTCCATTTCAACCAACCAGCCCCAATACAGTGGGAGACATCCTCATCTATATCTATGTTTCCCTAAATCGTAGACCCGAGATACTTAAAACTCTCACTCTTAAAAACCGCTTGGGAATCCAACTTCACTAACACCTCCAGCTCTTGCCTCGAGTCACTAAACTTGCACTCCAAGTACTCAATCTTGGTCCTACTCAATATGAAACCTTTAGACTATAGGTATTGCCTCCAAACCTCCAGTTTATCATTAACCCCTTGTCGTGACTTATCAATCAAAACTATATCATCTGTGAAAAGCATACACCAAGACACCTCACATTGTATTTTTTACGTTAACAAATCCATCACAAAAGCGAATAAAAAGGGACTAATATTTAATCCCTGGTGCAATCCTGTCAAGAACGGGAAATGCTCAGAATCTCTTCTCACTATCCTTACCCGAGTCTTCGCCCCATCATACATGTCTTTAATCGCTTTGATGTACGCCACCGGGACCCCTCTCGCCTCCATGTATCTCCAAAGAACCTCCCTAGGGACCTTGTCATACGCCTTTTCCAAGTCAATAAACACCAAGTGAAGATCCCTATTTCTCTCTCTATACTGCTCTATCAGTCTCTACACAAGGTGAATTGCCTCAGTCTTGGAGCGACCAGGCATAAAACCAAACTGATTCTCTATGATAGACATAATATTCCCCAACCTCCGCTCCACCACCCACTCCCAAATCTTCATCGTGCGACTCAATAACTGAATACCCCAATAGTTGTTACAACTCTGAATGTCACCCTTGTTCTTATAAACAGGGATCATCATGCTCTATCTCCATGCCTTAGGTATCTTTGCTGACTTGAAAATATTGTTAAATAAGTTGGTTAGCCACTTCAACCCTGACCCGCCAGAGAACATCCACAAATCTACCAGTATCTCATCAGGCCCCATCGCCCTACCCCTCCGCATCTTGCAAATGGCCTTACTGACCTCATCTACCTTAAAACACCAAAAAAAACCAAAGTCACAACCCTTCCTGAAATGCTCCAACTCCCCTAACACAACACCTCTATCCCCCTCATCATTCAAGAGCCTATGAAAATAGGACTGCTATCTTTTCTTAATAAGGTCGTCCTCCACCAAAACTCTGCCATCCTCCCCCTTAATGCATTTTACCTGGTCGAGATCACGGCCCTTCCGCTCCCTAACCTTGGCAAGTCTAAACATCCTCTTCTCCCCTCCTTTCTCCTCTAACCCCTTATACAAACTTTCAAAAGTTGTTGTCTTAGAAGTCGTGACTTCTAACTTAGCCTTTTTTTTTGCTAACTTGTACTCCTCCCTACTCACCCGCTTCTCTTATTCATTCTTACTCTCAACCAACTTAAAATAAGTCGCCTTCTTCATCTCGACCTTCTTCTTAACATCCTCATTCCACCACTAATCCCCCCGATATCGGCCAGAACCGCCCCTCAAAACACCCAACACCTCTCTAGCAAATGCCCTGATGCAACCAGTAGCCCTATCCCATATACTATCCATGTCCCCTCTGCACTCCCACACTCCCATCCCCTCCAACTTAGCCCCAATCTCTAAAGAATTAATCAGAGTCAGGCTGCCTCACCTAACAGTAGGCCGACCTTTCCCACCCTCCTCATCTTGCCCTTCTGGATAACTAAGTCTATCACCTGTAGTCTATGCTGGGTCGCAAGGTTCTCACTAGGGATTACCTTACAATCCTTACACAAAGATATTTCCCCCTTCCTAAGCAGCAAAAAGTCGATCTGAGTCTTGGCTAACCTACAACGGAAAGTGACCAAATGCTCTTCCTTTTTCTAATAGTTGGAATTCACTACCACCAACCCAAAGGCCCTTACAAAATAAAAAAAAGCAGCTCCCTCAACATTCCTAACCCCGAACCCAAAGCCTCCATGCACATCATCATACTCTAATGGCAAAGATTTGATGTGCCCATTGAATTCACCACCTATGAAAAGCTTCTCCGAACTAGTCACGCCTCTAACCACCTCATCTAAAACCTCCTAAAAACTCTTCTTCTCTTTCTCGTCCAAGCCCACCTGTGATGCATATGCACTACATAAGTTCCAAGTGACCCTCCAAGGATCAACTTGATAGTAATAACCCTATCACTAACCCTTTTAACCTTTACTGCCTGCTTCCAAAGCTTTTCATCCACTAAGATACCTACACCATTCCTATGCCTATCAGTACCTTAATACCACAACTTGTATCCGTCTACATCCCTAGCCTTGGAACCTACCCATTTCGTCTCCTTGATACACACAATATAAATCCTTTTCTTCTTAAGAATCTTAACCAGTTCTATGGACTTACCCTGCAGGGTGCCTATGTTCCATGACCCTACCCTCAGACTATCAACTCTCTTATCCCATCCCTTTATACCTCGCACTCCGTATTTCATACCTACCTCAATAATAACTCTCAATCCCACCCCCACCCCCCATGACCCCTAGGAACCCCAGGATATGACCCTATTCCACTATAAGCCACCCAAGCCACTACTCAACCCTAAAGTACAGCGGAGGCTACTAATAACAATAAGTTAGTAACAATAAAAGGCACACTCAAAGCACAAAATTAAAGTAGAATTAAAGCACACAAGATGCTAGAAAAATAAAGAAATAAATATATACAGAACTAGGGGTCAAAGTGAAAATACACCGAGGCCGATATAAAGAACACTAATGGCCTAGCCCAAGGACAACAAAACCAATACTAATAAGTATTGCAAGAAAGGACAACATAAAATCCCAACCAATTAAACCACAGTCAAGATACAGGAGATAATAATGGAATAATAAGAAAAATAAAATAGTAAAAGTTAGAAGTCATCGGATTTTGTTTGTAGACCAAGTTTTCTTCTGCTGTGAGGTATGCTGGATCCCACCAAATGGATACCAAAAAAGAAATTGGTCATTGGGATATTTATCGCTGGAGCTTCGCCGGAGTGACATTGGAATCAGATCTAGTACTACTGGAATTCGCTATAATCAGAATCGGCCAGACCTTGAGATGGACCCACCAGACTCGGTCGCTGGTGACTAGAACTGTGCGCTGCCTACATTGCCAAAATTGAACGGAAGGTGACCTTGATCCTAATGAAGGCACTAGGTGATTTGAGTGCTAGAGAGAGATAGAAAAAGGGAGAGAGGATAGGGTAGAAAGAACTGGGGAGAGATGAGAGAATCCTTGCCTGTTACCGGTGCTCCGACGCCTTCGCCGGTGTCAGCCGGTCATGGGTTGGGTTGGGTTAGTAGCCGTTAGTTACAGTGAAATATAGAGAGAGCATAAGAGCATCCACCAAATTAAACAACAATACTCATGGTCAAAGAGATTTTTCAAATGTGCTAAACTATCCAAAATCTTTCGAGACTTGATAATCAAATCATCCAAATATACTTTGGTCTCATTATGAATCATATCATAACAGATAGCCATTATGTATTTTATAAAAACCACAACTACATTGTTAAGACCAAATGGCATTACCCTATAGAGATAAGCACCCTATGGTGTGATTAAAGTTGTAACACCCAAGAATTTAGATGATTTTATTTTTGTAACTCTCATGTATTTTGATGCAATTTTTAAGTAAAAATATGATACAAAATGTTAATGGGTCCATTAGGAAATGTTTAGAAATTTTGGAAGGAGTTTTGGGACAATTCAGGACTCCAAAATGGTAAATGTCCTATTAGGGCATGCCATGGAAGCAGGGCACACCCTGAACACCTAAATTAGTAGTCAAGCATGATAAGGTAATTCCACTCCTATTTTTTCACATTAAGGATCTATCACACCCTTGGCATGGTGCGATAAGGGTGTACCATGACAAGGGTTGTGGCGACACTCAAATTCAACTTTCTATTTCATTTTTAAGGTAATTTGGTCGTTAACGTCCCAATTACTACTACAACCAATACTAAATTAGTTTTATCCCCTTATAATTCAAGCATACGACATTTGTCTCCCTCAATCTCTTAATAACACTCAATATGGTTTTTTTCTCCAAAGCTCAAACCTCCAAGGCACTAATTCAAGTTTGCTTCAAGAAATTCACTAATTTTAGGTAAGTGGATTTTTAAAAAGGACTATATTCTATCCTTGTTTCCATAATGTTATGTTTTTTCATGAATTTTAAGAATTTAATGACGAGAGTTTATACCCACTTTTCATGCTTTTGAAATAATGATATTTTCACGTGATTTAAAGTTTGATTAGCACAACAATTTACACATACTCATGGTTTTATTCACATAATTAGTATTACGAGATGAGTTTTAGTGATTTAACATGAAGATACGTAAATTGATAAATAAACATAATTTTTAGCATGATTTAGACAGTTCACAAGTTATTTAAAATTACTATTTCATATTTAAATTTATCACAGTATGATTGTAACTTCAGCTTTGATCCTGTGATATTAGATAAGATACGAAATTAACATAGCTATTCATAAGCATGATCTATTACTTGAAGTATAATTGGTTTTCAGATTTATAAACTCATATGCTTATTTTTAGGTAAATTTTATACACTGTGAACTCCAGTCAATTTTTGGAGTACTATTTAGAACTGAGGTAATGTGCGTTTAGCACACCTTATTTCCTAAAAATTATGTTCCATCATAGGTTAGAGTGTCCTCACTAGAGAGTGTCTTCCTTGAAAAAATAGGCTCAATTTAATGATCACTCTATTTTAGGATCCATACTTATGGAAAGATATAGGACAACCCTCCTTAAAATGGGTTAGATATTGGACTCCATGATAGCTCACATGGTTTATGTCAGTTGTAAGAATCTCATATAGTAAAGATAATTTTGAAACTAAGTATAAAGACTCACAAACCTTATTCAGATTTTGTTTTATGACTTATGCTTATGTTGATTCAGCTTTCAGTTTCTTTCATGATCATGGTGAGTCTATTTATAATTAGCATTAATGTTTTATGATTATGATCAGTATTAGTTTTACTTATTTCGTTCACCCCATCTACTCAGTACATTCTTGAAGTACTAACCACATATATATCTATGTGGATACATTATTTATAATGTAGGTTTTGGTGTTCATCCTCAGTAGTACGATTAGCCAAGATCACCACCTTCTATAATTTTCCAGTTGGTAAGTGCTCAATTCTGAGGGCCAAGTCTATGATTAGTTTTAGTAGTTTAATTATTATTAGTTCAGACTTTATAATATTAGTTTGGCCAGCTGAAGTCTATCCTAGTGGCTCTTCATCAAACTTTGAGGCTTGTAAAGACTAGTTAGTTGATTTATTTTTCCTCGAGATCTTCATGAGTTTTTGTTGATGTTGATTCACAATGTTTAGTTTAGATTGTTTACTCCTTCTGAATTTAGATTATTGATGTAAGTCTCAACTCATGTGTAAGTATACTATTCATGGTTTAGTGATGAGTAGATATCATGGGTTAGCTTTGGGGATACTTGTTGTCCTAATAACCGTGTGATGTTTAACGGATCGCCTTGGGTTGTTACAGTCTGGATATCAGAGACAAAGTTTTTAGGAGTCCTAGAGAGTCTGACAATACATATTTCATAGTCTTGATCATGGATGTGAAGTGTGTCACATTTACGAGCGAGAGGATATGGGATGTATTAAAAAATATCCCTTATTTTTTTTATCTCTATCGTGCTTTGAAATTATCCCTATCTTCCCTAACTTATGCTTTCATATGATAGAGAATGGCTCCCCATAGAGCTTAAGCTTGTAGAATTACTTACCAACCATCACCACCACCTGCAAGCCCTTTTAATGAGAATGTCTCCTATGTTGAGTTTTGGGCTACTTTTCAGGTATTATCTTAAGTTGTGAAAACTTAAGATAATCAGCCAACAATATTCCTAATTCAAGTAAATGGTAACTTAACAATAACAAGGGTTCAAGATTTCATAAGAATGAATCCACCTAATTTCTTTAGGTTAATGATAAATGAGAATCCATAGTTTATCATTCATACAGTGAAGAATATTTCTCAGATTATGCATGTCATAGAAGAAGAGAGTGTGGAATTAGCATTGTATCTGCTAAAAGAGGTTACTGATAATTGAGTTCCCATAGAAAGAAAGGAGGGGTAAAAAATGCAACTCGAATAAGTTAGAATGTGTTTTTGATGACATAGTTCCTTCCTCGTGATATGATAAAGGATAAGGTAGAGGAGTTCATAAACCTAAGGTAGGGTTTTATGTTGGTGAAAGAATACTATCTCAAGTTCACTCATCTGTATAAGTAAGCACTACAATTATTGTCTAATTCTAGGGCTCTTATTTGTAAATTTGTCACTACAGTGTCTAACTTGGTGGTCAATAAGTGTAGGTTTATCGGGGATTTGGATATTACTCTATTAATGACCCATGATCAGCATATTAAGGATGAGAAACTAAAAAAAAAGAGAATGAGAGACTAAGATGGCTAATATTAGATAGTTTCATTATGGACATCATAATTTAAGAGGGGGAATCATTCTTAGGTTTAGATGTTTTTCAGCACCCATACCATCTTGGGCTAGTATCCCCGCACCTAGGATTAAGCAGGAATAGTATGGTAGGACATCGATTTCTAGATCTCAGTGTAGCATTTCTAGGGAAGAACTAACCAACGTGCTAAAAGTATGGTAAAAATCATTCAAGTGAGTGCATGTAGGTAAAGATAGTTGTTAATATTATGGTAAGCATACCATAGGATAAAGGAATTCCCTTTTTCTAAGAAGGGAAATAGAGATGCTTGCCTTGAAACTTAGTCCACCACCTTAGAAGCTCAGTCAGGTCACCCAACTCTACAACAAGGTGCATGAACTAATACAAGTGGAGATTAGCATCAAAACTAGTTTTATTCTCTACCTTCCTGGAAGGAGTAGGAGATCTCCCTAGATATAGTGACTGATATACTTTGTATCTTTCACCTTAAGTCATATATGTTGTTAGATCTGAAGTCAATCCTTTTGTTTATAACCCCACTGATTGATGTGAACCTTAGTGTATGACCTGAGAGTTATTTTTAAACTTTTTTAGTTTCCACTCTCTTTGGTGAATCAATTGTTAATTAAATGGGTATATAGAAAGTTCCCTATTACAGTTCTCCATAGGGTTACTTTAGCAGATTAAGTGGTATGGATTAGATCTATTCATGTTATGCCTTAGTTGTTGAGCTTGTGTAGTGAATTTTTAGTTTTCTAATCATTTTGTATTAAAGTGGGAGAGTAATTCAGTAACTCCTACATGTTGTTTCATCTCTTATCTTAAATACAAAAAAATAATCTCAAAATGATATGTCTATCACTTGGTTTGGGTTAAATATATTAAGACGTTGACCCTAACTCTCCAGTAAGTTTATGTAGTCAATGAGTTTCATTAAAATATGAAAAGGATCTACCCGAGGTGACTCCCTATAAATAAATAGAATTTTGGATTGATCTCCTCCTAAATACCCAACACATATCTCTTTCTCCCAGATGGCTATGACAGAGCATATGGAGTTAAAGGAGAAACTTAATGACCTTTTAGTAAGGGCTTCATCATACCCAATTTTTCTTTGTGTTGTGCTCTAATCCTATTCCTGCACAAAAGGGATGGTACTCTCAAAATGTTTATAGAGTACAAATAGTTAAATAGGTTCACCATCAAGAATGAGTACCTGATCCCCATAATTGATAACTTACTTGACCCATTTTAGGGTGCCAAATGGTTTTCAAATATTGATCTCAGGTTGAGATATCATTAGTTAAATGTCAAAGACTATGACATTCTAAAGACTACCTTTACAACTCAAAATGGTAATTTTGATTTTGTGGTAATGTATTTTGAGCTAACAAATTTTTCCATAACTTTTCTGGACTTGATGAATAGGGTGTTCAATAGAATTTTGACTTCTTGTCATTATCTTCATAGATGATATACTTTTCTATTCTCATAGATAGGAGGACCATGATGACTATTTGAGGATAGTATTGCAGACCCTTAAAGATTGCCATTTATTGGCAAAATTTAGTAAGTATGAATTTTGGTTGGAGTTGGTTAATTTTTGGGACATGTAATTTTTGGTGAAGGTATTCATGTAGACACTCATAACACATATGCAATAAGTCAATTGACTTGGACCATTAATCCATTCGAGGCACTTAGTTGAGTTCTCATTTTTGGTAATCATTTAAGAAAGGACTAGGTACAAAGGTGAAACTTAGTATCTCTTTCCACCCGCAGACACATGGTCAGGCCAAGCGTACTATTACAACTAGATAAGATATTTTGAGAGATTGTGTGATTTACTTTAAAAGTATTTGGGATATTCAACTACCCTTAATTGAGTTTTCTTATAATAACAGTTACCATGCTAGAATTCAGATGGTTGAAGCCTTATATGGTTGTAGATGTAGATCACCTATAGGGTGGTTTTATGTAAGTAAGGCTACCTTGATTTGGATGGGTTATGATATTGAAGATATGGATAAAGTCCAACTTATCTGTGAGAGGTTTAAAACCTCTCAAAGTTGTTATAAATCATAGGCAAATGTTAGGAGAAGAGGACTAAAGTTCGTTATGAGTGATTGGGTGTTTTTTAAGGTGTCACCCATGAAGGGAGTAATGAGGTTTGAAAGGAAAAGAAAGATCAGTCCTTGGTATATTGGTCTGTATGAGATCTTAAAGCTTTTTTGTAATGTTTCTTATGAGCTAGATCTTCCATCAAACTTAGTTATTGTTCATCCAATTTTCTATGTGTCTATATTGAATAAATGCATTAGAGTCCTATGCTTAACAGTGCCTATAGAATGTAATGAAGTGAAATATAGTTTATCCTTTGATGATATTGATGAGTGGTGAATTTAGCACTCAAGTACACTTAAAAATAATCCACACTACTATGATTTGATGGTACAAGTAAGAAAAATTTGTAATTAAGTGCACTAATTTCCATATTTTGTAGACATACAGTGTAGGAGAATGAAAGAAAGGGATTTGAGATAAAAATAACCAAAAAGAAGAAAGAAGTACAACTAGAAGACCTAAAGAAGAAAAAAGAATCAGTTACCACGGTCATGGTCGGGTGGCCGCGATCGTAGCCAGTCAAGTAGGTCAAAGTTCCGTGATCGCGGTGTCCTTACTGCGGTCACGGTAGCCACGATTGTGGACAAGCTTTAGAGATCTCGAATATGTGGGAAATATACCTAGGGTAGTTTTATAAATTCATGCATCCGAATCTAAGTCCTTTTAAAGGCTAAAACCCTTTCACTTTTGGGCATTGTACACTCTTCCAGCATTTTGAATTTGAAGTTTAAAACTCTAATTTGGGAAATATTTTGTATGTTTGATTTGGAGACTTTGAATTTAGCATAGTTGAAGAATGAATGTTTTTAACAATCCTTATGGTATATTTTTCTCTCTTTTCTTCATGACTAGCTAAACTTTCATTCTCTTGGGATTATGTTGAACTAAGGTGGAATTATGTGTGGGTTATGATGTATTTGTGTATATGCTAGTTTGTTGATGATGGGTTTTGTTATTTCTTTGTTAAATCAGTTAGGATGTATGGGTGAAAACCTCAAATACCCAAAATGGGTTTATGGGTGAAAACCCAAACTCTTGAAAAGTCAAACCATCCTTGAAATAAGGGTTTGGGTGAAACATTTAAACCAATATCATCCTTGATTGAGGGATATGGGTGAAAAGGCGATAGTAGACAATTAATGGATATAGTTTACTAGTTTTTACTAACTTATATATAGGGTGATTAAGAAGTTGACTATATCTTGGGCATCTTCCTAGAAATAGGGATGGCCAATTGAGGTAATAGGTGGTTGAAATTTACAAACTTGTTAGGTACCCAAAAGGGTCATCGAGTGAAATTCTTCAGGTTTTATTGAGAAGCTAACTTTGAGGATCTTAGACATAGCCTAACATATTATTGATAACTAGCATGTACCCTAAATCTTCATGCACTCATGCATAACTTGCCCTTAGGTAGATATAATCCCAAGATTCTTTTCATATCAAATTTAAATCACAATTGTTGATTTCTTTGTTTACTTGAGTTGATATTGACAAACAAGTTCCAAACCAACTCCCCCCATCCCTCATTTTTATTTATGCATTTTGTTTTATTCATATTGTAGGTAGCTTATTAGTAGCATTTAACACCTATAGTACTAGAACTCTAATTTCGCTCCTTGTTGATTTAACCTCAACATAAGTTGATCTATTGGCAATGACTGTCCTTTACCAATTTCGATAGTATAGGTGAGCGTTATCAAAATGGCGCTGTTGTCGGGGAGTGAAATTTAGTTTTCACTTTTGGGTGTTGAGTGTTACTTTGTGTACACCCGTATTGGTTTGTATTTATTTAGGTTTTTTTTTCTTTAGGTGATCCCAATAGTGTACATAGAATAATGAGTGAGAATGCAAGAATTTTTAGGTCTTTTGATGTCCCTCATAACGATGAGGAGAAACTCAATGATGTTGGTCTTTCAAGTTCTATCTGTATCCCACTTACTCAGGGGAAGGATGTCTTTCATGTTACGAGCATCATGTTGTATATGCTATAAATGAAGGAACTTTATGGGGAGACAAGGCTATGAGTACCCTAACTTTTATTTGAGGAACTTCATCGAAGTATGTGCACCCTTTGATATTACACACATAATCAAGAGTCCATTAAACTTCATCTCTTTTTGTTTTCTCTAACAGGAGAGGTGGTGTTGTGTCTTCTCTCTCTTTTGGCTGCATCCATCACCTCATGGGATGAACTCACCGTGGTCTTTCTTGACCCGTATTTCCTACCATTCAAAATACTCCAATTGCGTGATGAGATCATGAAATTTAGGTAATTAAATAGGGAACCCTTGTACGAGGTTTAGGAAATATTAAATAGAAAACTCTTGCATTATCCCAACCATGAGGTCCTAGAGAAGATGCTTCTCCAAATCTTCTATCAAACTCTTGATCTACTCAATAATGTCATGGTAGACAATGCAGTGAGGGGATCTCTTATTAAGTTAACTTATTATGAGGATTCATATTTTCTTGATGAAGTTACCCAAAGGATCTTCTACCACCTCCATTATTGACAAGGAACAAAAAGGAAACATAAAGATAGAGGAGAATATGGAAAAAATGATTACTCAATTCGAGCTTTTGATGTAATATGTGATGTGTGCACCCACAAAAGAGGTGAATACAGTGGCATCCAAGGCTTATGATGATGATGAATCCAAGAATCTTGATGATGATATTCGATATTCGGCCAATTATTCAGGGGTTTTTTTCCCCGCCTATTAAAGGCAATGTGGGAACCAATATTGGAACAAGAGAGATAAGGACTATGTACATGATTGGAGGTATAGGGATCAAGAGTATGATCATTATGTTCCCCCTCATGACCGGGCAAAGGGTAAGGATTCCAAATCTGTTGACCCTAACAAGTATAAAATATAAGATATGCTAGCAAGGATTTTGATAAAAATAGAGGGAACAGAAAAAGTGGTTCGTGAATAGAAAGATGATTTTTTGTAATTCAACCAAACGATTGTATTCCACTCCACTTTTATCAAGAAATTTGAGACTCAAATCTGGCAAATCTCCACCCAACTCAATGATAGGCCAAATGGAGGCCTCCCTAGTGACACCATTATGAACCCAAAAAATGGGGCCCAAGTATTGGCTATTTTCACTAGGAGAGGTTCAACCCTTTGTGATCTTATGGTAGATGTCGAAAAGGAGCCTGGTGTGGATAAAAGCTTATGAATAATTCAATGAAAGAGACTTTGAAGTCTCATAAAGGGAAAGAAAAAGAGCCATTGTTGAATGAAGAAGTTAATGGTAAAGAGGGTGATCCAAAGGTAGTTAAATCCGATGAAGTTAAAAGTGACCCAATGCATACCATGATGGTTCACCTTCCATTCCCTCAAAGTCTCAAAAATAAGTAGGATAATGCTAAATTTAAAACATTTATGGATAAGCTTGCCAACCTCTCCATTAATATCCCATTACTTGATGATATCAATGATATCCCGGAGTATGCTAAGTTTAGGAAAAAAATGATATCTAAGAAGATACTTGTTGAGTGTGAGACCATTGAAGTTAATCATGGGTGTAGCACTATCATGGCTAGTGCGACAGGAAAAAAAAGAAAGACCCAGGAGTTTTTATAATTCCATGAACCATCAGGAAACATAAGTTTGAGAAGGCTTTATGTGACCTTGGTATGAGTATAAATATCATGCCCTTCGCAATATATAAGAGGCTTAGCTTGGGCACTCCTAATCCAAAGTTAATGAGGCTTTTGATGGCAGATCGGTCAATCAAGAAATTAGTTGGTGTTGTGTTCATCGTGTTGGTGAAAGTGGATAGATTCATCCTACCATTGGATTATGTGATTCTAGATTGTTATATGGAATAAGAGGTTCCTATCATTCTTGGTTGACCTTTTCTTCTCATCGGGAGAGCCATTGTTTATTTGGGGCTTGTGGAAATGAAGTTTAGAGTTCACGATGGTGACGTGTCCTTCCGAGTGTGCAAAACAAAGAAACAACCCACAGAGTTTAAAGTGGTATCAGTGATTGATGTTGAAGTCGTTAAAGTGAATAATATGGGCTTGAGGACCTAACTTCAGATAGAAGAAAGACGTCGTTCCACGATGATAATTAAGGCGCTATGTGGGAGGCAACCTACAAATGACATAAAAGTGGCTCATATCCTTTGTTTTTAATTTCTTAGTGTAGATTTTATTTTTTTCCATAATATAATCCATGCATTTGTGGAATTATGGAGTGTTTTGAATGAATTTGAGAAAAGTAAAGTGTGAAGTCCTTGCTTAGTAATTTGAATAGGGGAAAGTGGGTCAAAATGTAAACAAGTGAATATGGGAAAACAAGGGTGCAGTAATGCTCCCAGTTATCGTGATTGCGGGACCTTGTCTACGATTGCGGTCACCCACGTGTCTGCGATTGTAGACCTTTGATCGTGATCAAAGTCATTGTATTTATATTAGCATTTGAATCCCCCATTCCCCGACACTCCCTTCTCAACTTTTCACTCTAATTGAACCTATTTATCATCAAAGTTTAAGATATACAAAAACATCCCTGCATCCATATTGCATCACTCATCTGATAAGTGGCTCAAAACCATGCATTAAAGTTTAGGACATAGAATGCATGTTTTAGGGAAGACCTAATATTAGGATCTTTGTGCTTAAATACTTGGTTAATTATTCTTGTGTGGTGTTTATCTAGTAGAAATAGTACGCATTCATGTGGGGAAGACTTGAGTACACAATTTGGATGAGAGATTAAGAAAAATGAAGAGTTCACATGAAGTGCTCGATCAAATGCCCAAATTAGTCTTCATTAGTGATTTTTACACTCTAACGGCATAATCAAGTACCTAGTAAGCTTGTTCAGTGAGTTTAGTGTGAATTCTTGTTGTAGAACATGTTTTGGATTAAAATGTTAATTTTTGGACATTGAAAAATTTGGCTTGAAACCGATCTCAGGTACCACGATCATGGTCATTAGGAACGCGATTACAACTCTATGGACCTCGATCGCAGTAACAAAGGCTCATTTTCAGCCTTGGCCAAAAATGCTGCACTCCAAATTTTTGTTGAAACACCACCAAGTAGCCATCCTATGAGCTTTAATGAACAAGATGACTTAGTTTGTGCATGTAAATGTCAATGATTAATGTGGTTGCATGGTTTTGTTTCTTTTTAGGATCAGATTATTAAAGAATAGGACCAAGTCCGATTCATGGCACCCAAGTGCCACACACTTTACTATTGGTATATTCTGAGGACAAAGATGCTCCCAAAGAGAGAAATATTCTTACAGAAAGTGATGGAAAAACTTCTAGAATTTCATGAAAGGCTTGTGGACAAAGGGTGGAAGTGCTTCAACCCAGATCCTTGCATGGAAAATGATAAATGCATCCATGAATTCTACGCTAACCTTAGCGTAATGTCTTTTTCAAACCCGACCAACATGGTTATCAGTATATGGGGAAAGTAGGTAGACATTAGGGTAGATCAAATCAATGATATCTCTGGGCTCCCAAATGCAAACATGGGTGAGTTTGAAGCAAATGGGTGTGAGCCGAGAAACTGGTTGGCAAAATGACTATGTCCCAGAAATGAAGTCTTGTGGGAGGTGACCAAGAGAAACATATCCATGAATGACTTCACTACCGAGGCTCGGAGTTGGTTGAACATTATATGTATTTGAGTTTCCCCATGCAACCACATGACAATAATTCCAGATTTGAAAGATCGAATTGTTTCTTGCATTATAGATGACATTCCTTTGAATGTTGGTGAGCTCATGTTTTTTGACATGAAATTCTTTAAGAACATGGGTGATACCCATCTCTCCTTTCCCTCTTTTATTATTGAGCATTGAAGAAGAGTTGGTGTTGAGGAGTACCATGGAGATACTTTGGTGCACCCTTGGACCCCCATATATTCTCTTAAAATTTGAGGTGAGGGTGCACTCGAAAAAATAAAAAGAGGAAGATCGACTAGGGAAATTCAACATATGAAAAGACTGAGTCTTATAGGATATTAACCACCATACCTCTTGAGGATATTGGTGTTGACATTCCATTCATTAGGGATCTCGTGTTGGTTTTTCCCTAGGGATTGGGAGAGCCCTCCACCACCCGCAACTCATATGTGTCTCGATCTGATTATGAGAAGTATTAGGTCGAACAAAAGTACAAAGGATCTACCATTTCTAGGATAGATAGATACTACTCATCCTTGGTAGCGTCATATTGAGATCTACGATTTTTACATAAGAAAATGGTATAAAAGGATAAAAAGAGAGATAAGTTCTTAAGCATGATGTAGAAGGGGGTGAAGGGCCTGTGGAAGGTCCTAAAACCCTGTGATATACTTCCTTCCACCTGAGAAGAGAGTCATGATGATCCCCATCTAAGTGGCCCATCTCTGAGGATATTGATAATAATACAGATCGAGAGGGATATAAGATCTTGATGTGGTTTCAGGGAGCACCCTTAACTCTCTTTATGCTTGATTGTTTATGTAGTAAGGACACTACTAGCTTTTAGTTAGGGGTAACTGTCTACACTTCATTTGATTTTGGAATGTCTATTGATCTTTCGAAATATTTTTATATTCTCTTGAATGATATTTATTTTTGTTGGGGTTGTAATGTTCGAGAACTCTGATGGTGCCCGCATTTTCATGGATTAGTCATTTTTATTTTTAGATGTTTACATTATATTTATTTTGCATATGGAGATACTGGACGTGTTTTCCCCTATGTTAGACAAAGTAACAATATTCTTAAGGGAAAAATCATAGTTGTTGGGTTGAGCCATGGATGCAGGGGAAGTCTTAGTACCCATGGCATCGAGGTCACAAATGCAAGGAAAGTCTGAGTACCTATGGCATTTTGGATTTAGTATTGCATTTATACTTATGGCAAAGTCTGAGTAGCCATATGGTTTACCTGTGTGAAACCAAAATATGAGATAAAGGCTTGGGTTGGTGCCATAATTAGAAAATTTTATGTGGTGAAAATGCCAAGCAAACACCCCCTCTGTCCAAAAATTTTCAAAAAAAATCAATGGCGTGGATGTAAGTAACCTTGCAACAATACTTTTTCTCTTTTTGTGACTCCAAAAATTTTGGCTTGTGAAAATTGATAAATACTCCATTTTTTGTCTGTAGTGGAAGGGTAAACTGAGCCTTCTTAGAGAGTTTGCATTCCATGTGTGGTGAGTTTGTTTTTCCAAATCTCATGTGTACTCATTCATACCATCTAAACCTTGACCAATTACTCTCTCAAGTCTAATTTTGTCTCTAGTTGGTTGGTTAGATGATCCTAGGATATCTTTGTGACATTAGAAGTTCACTTTAGCCTAAAATGCCTACCCTTGCATAGATGTTATCCCTAGTCACCCCCTTTGAGTCTTTGGATCTTTCTTTGACAAATACATGGAAAGCCATGATCCTTTCAATTCTTGTCCTTTTTTTGAACCCTATCCTTCTTGAACTTAAAAATACAACTTTAGGGTAAAAAGCCTAAATTGATGCTGGTGAAGATTTTAAGAGGTAATTGGAGCCACAAATGTGTAAGTGAGTTCCTAAGAGCTTAAGAATTGAGAACAAATTAATGAGAAAAATAAAGGATCCAACAAAGGAAAGAAAATCACAAAGTGTGAAAGAAAAAGAAATGAAAAGAAAATGGGTGAACCAAAGAAATTAAAGTAGGCACATATGTAAAGAGTGAAAACAAAAGAAGTGGCCCATGATCAAAAGTTGGATAGAGTAGTTTGATGTAGATATTCAAGAAAGGTATATTCATGTTGTTCCTAAATAGAATCCTACCCTACTCCAAACCTATGTTACAAGTTCAAAAAACACTACGACATATCCAACCAAGTGTATTCATTTTGGTGGCGATTGAAAATAGGGGAAAGCCTATGGCATGGTATTTATTAGTGTAGAGAGTCCTTGGGGGAGAAAGAGTTTTGCACTTAAATCCTTTGTTGGATATTTGATAACTTGGTGAGTGAAGTTTTCCTTCTTGTGAGGATGCTTGAAACAAGTTGAGGTGGGTGATTTTGTCACCTCCTGAGAAATAGGGAAAAAAGGATATAATGTAGTTGAGGTTAAAAAGTGAGTCACTTCTAGAGTATTAGTTATTGTTTAATGGTTTCTCTTTGAAGTCTTTTGCATCCATGAAAATCACATTTTATGTTGAGGGGTGTCGTGATAAAAGTTTTTCTCGTGTTTGATGAGCTATTTGTGGTAATAATCAAGTTGAAGTTTGTGTGATCATTGGGTCATATAATTTGGGCATACATGTGCCTTTTCTTATTATAAGAAGTAGTGTTTCTTGAGGACAAGCAAGGTTTTAAATTGGGGGTGCTGATGAGTGGAGAATTTGCCACTCAAGTGCACTCAACAATTGTGCACACTACTATGATTTGAAGGTAGTAAGACAAATTGGTGATTAAATGCACTAATTTCTACATTTTACAAGCATATAGGTTAGGAGTATGAAATTTGTGTATTTGAGCTTAAAAGGATCAAAAAGGAGAAAAAAGTGTAGCTGGAAGACCTGAAGTAGAAACAACGCTTAGTTACTGCGATTGCAGTCTGGTAGATGCGATTGCAGTTAGTCAAGAAGGTCAAAGTGCCGCAATCACAGTGTCTTTACCACGATTGTTATAGTCGCGATCGTTGACAGGCTTCAACGATCATGGCTAAGCGGGAAATGTACCCAGGGGAAGTTTTGTAAATTTATGCAGCCAAACCTGAGTAATTTTAAAGGCTAAAACCCTTTCTCTTTCGAACATGCTAGACTCTTGCAATATTTTGAATTTGAAGTTTAAAACCCTAATTCGGGAAAAAAAAATTATTTTTGATTTAGAGACTTTGAATTAGCATAATTAAAATACGGATGTTTTGAACAATCCTTATGGTATATTTTTCTCTCTTTTCTTCATGAGTAGCTAAACATTCACTGTCTTGGGATTCTATTAAACTAAGGTGCAATTATTTGTGGGTTGTGATGTTTTTGTGTATATGCTAGTTTTTTGATGATGGATTTTGTTATTGCTTGGTTAAATTAGTTGGAATTGTGGGTAAAAGCCTCAAATACCCAAAATGGGTTTGTGGGTGAAAACCCCAAACTCTTGAAACCTTAAACCATCTTTGAGAGAAGGGTTTGGGTTTAATTTTGGAACCCATATCATCCTTGAATGAGGTATATAGGTGTAAAGTCAACAATAGAAATTTAATGGATGTAGTTTACTAGTTTTCACTCTCTTCAGTATAAGAGTAATTAAGAAGTTGAATATATCCTGGGCATCTTCCTAGAAATAGTATTGCCTAATTGAGGTAATAGGTGGTTGAAATTGACACACTTGTTAGGTACCTGAAAGGGTTATTAAGTTAAATTCTTGAGGTTTTGTTTACAAACTAGCCTCAAAGATCTTAGACCAAGCCTACCAAATTTTTGAGAACTAGCATATACCCTAAGTCTTCATGCGCCCATGCATAACTTGCCCTTAGGTAGACATAATCCCAAGATTTTTCTCACATCAAATTTAAATCACAATTGTTGATTGCTTTGTTGACTTGAGTTTCTATAGACAAAAACATGCCAAACAACCACCACCCTAATTTTTATTGATGCATTTTGTTTTATTCACATTGTGGGTAGCTTATTAGTAGCATTTAACACCCATAGGACTAAAACTCTAATTTTGTTACTCGTGGATTTGACCTTAACATAAGTTGAGATATTGAAAATGACCTTACTCTACTAATTTTGATGGTATAGGTGAGCGTAATCAGAGATGCCAAATGAAATTCTTTATTGCCTAGTTAAAAGTTTAAGGAATAAGAAAGTGGCATTAGTGAAAGTTTTATGGTGGAATAAGTCAGTTGAGAGAGCAATGTGGGATGTATAAGAAGTAATGATGAGTATATATCCTAGTCTATTTTTTCCTAGCACAAAGTTATCTTGAGGTAATAAATCCCTTCTAATCTATTCTACTCTCTGACATCCTTAATCACATCAGTATAACCTATAGGGTTCATATGCAGTCAGTTATTTTAGTTGTATGCTAGTTCTTGGGGTGAGTAGTAGGATCAACACGTAGCATTGACAGAGTTCGCCTAGAAGAACAATTATCATTCGAGTATTGAGATGGCGCCTTATGAGGCTTTGTGTGGTAGGATATGTCGTTCTCCGACAAGATGGTTTGAGACTTTCGAGGTTATACTCTGTGGTATAAATTTTTTTCAGGACTCATTGGATAGAGTTAGGGTTATTCAGGATAGTCTGAGAGTGGCCTAGAGTAGAAAGAAAGCCTACGCCGACAATAGAATCCATGACTTGATATTTAGAATTAGTGATCGTGTGTTCTATTATGTTTCACCTATGAGATTTATGATGAGATTTAAAAGGAAGGGTAAGATTATCCCTTGCTATATTGGTCCTTTTGAGATCCTCTGTGTAGTAGGCGAGGTGGCCGATGAGTTAACTTTACCTCTAGAATTTGTCGTTGTTCATCTATTTTTTCATGAATTAATATTGCAAAAGTATATTGTAGATCCTTTTATGTGCTTAGATGGGACTCGATCCAGTTGGATGAGCAATTGAGCTTTGTGTAGGAGACTGTGCTTATTTTGGCTAGTGATGTGAGACAATGATGTTCTAAAGAGATTCTGGTAGTCAAGGTTCAATGGAGGCATCGCCCAGTAGAGAAGGCTACTTCGGAGATCGAGAGTGAGATTCGGGCCCAGTATCCTCATTTGTTCAAGACCTTAGGTATTTTCGTCATCTTTAACTTTTGGGGGAAAAAGTTCCATAGCAATGGATGTTGTAATGACCCTTTAGCTCATTGTCTATATTTTTGCTTATTTTCATTGATGGAGCTTCTCCATATCCGCCCCAAGTGATTAGTGACTTGACGGAACTGATAGATTGGTTACCTGGTGGTTCGTTTGGTTTCTTAGAACCACCTTCTCAATTTGAAGTCTTCGTTGGTCCTAATTGACCACCAAGAGAAAACTCTTGTAAAACAACCTTAAATGCGAAATCCAACTTTGTCAATATGTTCAAAACATAGAAATGTATGTGGTTACATATTTTATTTGCTCAAAACAGACTCTGAATACATCTTAAGACATTGGACAAAGCCCAAAACCAAGCTCCAAGCGTCATCCATGCCTGGCATAGCAAGACATGCCAAGACCATAGAGGTCTAGGTACGAACACGATGCCACAACTGTGGAAAGGTAGAGGGCATGATTGCACTACTCGAGACCTAGATGGAACCTATTTAAGGGATGTCTTGCCCAAAATTTTGGCTATTTTGTGCCTCTCTCTTGAGCTCTAACCCTAATATAGAGAAAAATCTATAAAGTGAGTCTTATGGGTTGATTAGGAGATTGAATAACTTGTGTAATCCATTTTTTCTACAAATCTAATGTAAGATTCCTTCTAGTTTAGTGTTAATCTTTTGATTTTTAGACCCAAAACCCCTAAGTCTTTGAGACTGAATTTTATCCACAAATATGATTGATTTACTCAAATTTCTTGAGGATTACAACTCCCTAATGATAGTTTAACAATTCTTTAGTCTCACAAAACTCATTTTTCAAAGGTGGAACCCGCTTGGGGGTTTTGTATCATTTTTAAACCCATGGCACAATGGTGCCATAATGGGTATTTTTATTCTTGCTGTAATGCTTATATTGCATTATTGATAGCTTGGATCATAGAAGAAGAAGCTTAAAGAAAAGGAAATGCAAAGCTTGTTAGTTTGTGAGTTCCTTGGACTCAAGGTCGGTTCGGCTTACTCGTAGTTAGATTGAACTTGATTATAGTATAATTATTGATATCTTGTGAGACTGGGCGGGGTCTTAGATCATAAAAAGCTGCTTGGTGATATTTGGGTGAGTTTATTCTTATAGGTTATTTAACTTGCAAAGGGTAACGCTTTACCCTTACCCTAAAACCTTGGATAGTTCTAATAGTAGTCTCATGAATAATATGAGATACTCTAGTTGCTTTAATAGTTGAGAATCATGTTGTGGGCTTACCTTAATAGTATGCTGATCTAGATATGACTAGTTATGGATTGACCTTAGTATTGGGGTGACTTAGAAAGAATACTTGAAGGGGATTTCCCTTATAGGCCTAGTAATGATTTATAATCCCTTATGGTATGGTTTAGATAACCTAGCCTAATTCTTTGTAGAAGTTAGCCTTGTAGAAGTGAACTTTGGCATTATTGGGATTTAGGTGCAGGACTTGACCCAACTAAGGCTTGAACGATTGAATTCCCTGCTGACTTAGGTATTTGACAAATATCTAAATCACGTTATTAAGATTATAATAGTTAAACCCGATTGTCGATTTTTGTATGTGGTTGATGGTTTGATAATATATATACTTGAATTATTATCTTGTTTTCATGTTATGGATAGCCTTGGAAAGTATTATGAATTGAACTTATGGTTATGCTATCTCTTGACTTATTGATTAATTCACCAAGTGACCCTCTAATTATGTTACCAATCCTTCTATAAACCAAGTCTAATAATTAAGCTAATTTTTATGTGAATGATTTCCTTTTTTAGGTTTGTATTGTGAAATTTTGGAACATAATAGGCAACTAGAAAGCATGAATTTGTCTTATAATTGACTTGCTAATAAACATGATAACCTTGGAAAAATGGTGATTGCATATATCATTTAGATATTCATGCCTATACATCTACTTATATTATGTAGTGATGACTAATTGTAAATTATGATGATATGTGTTACCTTGCATCACTTATACTATATTAACGTGGCTTGTACATATTCATTGATTTGACTACATATGTATGTGAATGTTGGTTGTCTTTGGAGCTGATCTTATTATGATGCCCATTAAATCTGGAGGATATAATGATTTTATAATAATGCCCAATTAATTTGGATGATATAACGTGTTATGATAATACTCGGTGAATTTGGAGGATTCAATGAAGTTATGATGATGCCTAGTGAATTCAGAAGATATAATGATGTTATGATAATGACTGGTGAATCTGGAGGATATAATGATGTTATGATGATGCCCGATGAATTTGGAGGATATAATTATGTTAAGAGAATGCTTGGTGAATTTGGAGGATACAATGATGTTATGATGATGCCCGGTGTATCTAGAGAAAATAATGATGTTATGATGATGCCAAGTGAATTCAGAGGATATAATGATGTTACGATGATGCTCGGTGAATCTGTAGGATAGAATGATGTTATGATGATGCCCAGTGAATCCGAAAGAGGTAATGATGTTTTGATGGTATTATTTGTGGTGGGGATATATGAATACATGGTTGTATGTGAGGTTATGCTGTGTGTGGCTAAATGTATACTTGGGACATGATGTCTTCCTTGGTATATTGTTACCCATTCTTTGTCATTAATCACTAGTTAGGAGATTTGAGCCGTATTAATTCTAATAACAAACTAGAGGTGGATTATGCTAAGTATTATGTAAAGGCGAATTGATATGTGTAATCTTTTGTAGAACCAAGGGCTCACCTAGTAAATCTACTGTACTTGGATAAATGGTCATGTTATGGAATTTCACTTAATAAAGTATCTTATGTGATAACTAATTGTCTCTAATAAATGACTTTTACTTGTGGGCTAGAAGCCTAGTAAATGAGTTGGTGGACCTTACTTGGTTAAATATGGAAGCTAGTAATTAAGGTTGTAACATGCATAATGATAATGGTCTTATTATTGTATGATAAATAGTTAAGTTGACATCTAGAATGTGATGTCGTGGTGGCTTAATTGATGACTTATATAATAAGAATGCTAACTTGAAAATGGCCTTGAGATAGGTGTATAAATTATGGTGTTGCTAACTTGTAGATTTTCCTTATTTGATGACTAGTAAACTATAAGACTTGAAAACTAATGTTTCATAGATATGGAGGTTAGCTAATATAGACTAGACTTGGAGTTCATTAATGAAATAGAGATTAAGTAACTATATAACTATGTTATTGTGATATCAGTTTCATTGTGCTAAATTGTGGTATTGATAATGATTAATGACATCGGTAAGAGGCTATGGAAGGAATGTGCAATCCACGGCTTTGGTGAGTTACTTTTGTAGTTGTGCCTTTATATATTGATGGATTGATTTATTAGTATACTTTCCGGTGGTATGGAAAATCGAGATGAGTTATTTGTTATGTTCTTTTACGTGTACTCTCCGGTGGTATGGGACACCGTGAAGAGTTCTTTGTTAGGTTCATTTGCATGTACTACTCAGTGGTATGTGACATCGTGGTAAGTTCTTGTGCTTTATATTCTAATGATGGTTGGTGTTGATTGTGGTAAATATATGGTTGTTATTTTTTATTTCTGGATTTATGCTTCTGAAATGATTACTACTTGTATGTCGATTACTGTACATGTCTATATGATACGTTATTCTACTGCCCTAGTATATTACTTGTTTTATATAGTGATATCGCAGACAATTCAATTTTGATCCTATACTTTGAATTTAAATTATTGTTTTACTTTGTATCTTCTTTATATTATAATTTAGCTCAGTCGGCTGATGACTCCTACTGAGTACCCGTGTTTTTGTACTCTTACTACACTTCTGTACCTCTTTGGTAAAGACTCTAGTTCTAGTTGCTGTTGTTGAGTTAACATTGTGCAGTGTTGATCATTAGGAGATAAGGTGAGCTCTTAGAGTTTGAGTTTTCCCTTTTCCCTTCTATCCTCATTCTACCTTTTGTATTTGAGACTAATGTATCAGACTACTTAAGACTATCAGATGTTAAGTTGTAATTTCTATTGTAAAATATAGGGATGCTCTAGTACTAATATTATCAGGTCATGTGATTGGTATTTGAATATCGGTTGTCTCAGGTTGTGGAATATTATTATTTATATTATGTTCTTATAGATTGTCTATGTTGGACATTTATACCAAGGTAACCCAATGCATTAGCTCAGTGTTATGGTATCGTCTTACATATCGATGAGATGTGGTAGGTGTCATCATGACTCAGAAATAGGTTTGTGACAAATTAGTATCAGAACCTAGGTTTTACTGATATTATTGGTACTAGAGCAAGGGTCTAATAGAGTCCTACAGATCAGAATATTAACGTTTATTTCCTATCTTCTAGAGGCAATGTGACATTCTTAGGATTTCTTCACTTCTTTCATTCATATCGTGCTAAGAGTCTGAGTTGGTTTGTAGAACATTTCCTTAACTTTACTCTTTTCCAAATGCCGAGGAGATGTGCTACCTCTATGTGAGATGAGGGACCCGAGATTGAGCCCAGGGATCCTATTTGTGTTATTGAATATGGATGACATAGAGGTCGTGGACATCCTAGATATGTATCCCTAGTAAGAGGCCAGGATAGGTCACCCTCCCCAGGATCCTAATCCTGCACCCGAGCTAGAAACTCCTTTACATCAGCCAACGGTGGGCCAGGGACAAGCCCAGGATCCACCAGGATACATCCCCTCTTCTTTGCTTAGGGATGATTTGGTTTAGCTGTTGGGTATTGTTTATAGTTGATAGACTACTGAGTAGGAGTACAACCTACAACTATAGCTTTTGATGTTGAGGTTCCTCCTATTCTTATAGTTTTTCAATCGACAATCGTTCAACTAGTTGTGACCTAGCCTTTTATGTCCGTGGAGGAGGAAAAGACAATGGGTAGGTTCTTAAGATTGGCTCCACTTAGATTTTATGGTGCTCTTGGAGAGGATGTCTTTGAATTTCTGACTGCTTATGAGGATAGCATTCGTGGGTTAGGCCTTGTTGATACTCGTTGTATTTTAGTTAGACCTATCTATTAGACACTGGTGGATGGGATTTGTGAGATCTAGACTAGTTGGATCCTCTTCTCTCTCTTAGGCACAGTACTATGAGAAGTTCTAGGAGAAGTTTATGCCACGTAGGCTCAGAAATTACTTGAGAGATCATCTCTCTATATTGGAGCATGGTTCTATGGAAGCCTCTAAGTATGAGGCTTATTTTTATGAGTTGGCCAGATATGCGACTTTTATCTTTGATACAGAGTATGAGACGGTTCGTTGCTTTGTGAGAGGATTGAGACTTCATTTTTTAATGGCTATTCAGAGTTTGGTTACTGTAAGTTGGACTTTTGCTGAGGTTTTAGATCATGCTAGAGTGATGGAAGACATGTAGCATGTGGGTCGTCAGAAGAGGTCTAAGTTTTAGGGTAGATTATCTGGGAGTCACAGTTGTTCTTGATTTAGGGGTGGTATTTCTTATGCTGTACATTTTCCACATCCATATTTTTAGCCTTAGAGTCAGACTAGTCGGTCAGTTTAGGAAGCTCTTCAAATAGCTGAAGTTTATTACTAGTTGTTGCCCTAGCATGGGCGGTAATCAGTCCTTGAGATGTTCATTAATAGTCAATGCTAGGCATGGCAGCTATGCGGGATAAGCAAGATTTATGAGTTTGGGTTCTGCTCGTGGTTCATGTTTTACTTGCAGACTTTCCGATGATTTAACTAGAGAGTTCCCTAGTCTTGGGACAATGATTGTATCATCCAAGGGAGCTAATCTTAATAGGGAAGTTCATCCTTCAGGTAGAGCTGGTTTATGAGGTCATAGGGTAGTTACTGGGGTGCTCGAGGTCATACTTAGGCTTGCAGGAAAAGAGATCGGTCAGGTTCCCAGCCAGGTGGCTGGCATGGTCAGTTGTATGAAGTACCTACTAGACCCAAGGCTAAGACTTCGGATGTTGTAGTTACAGGTGAAATTTTGGTATGCCGTAAGTCGACTCTTTCCTTATTTGATACTGGATTTACTTATTCTTATATATATGCTTATTATGTGCCATGGTTGGACTTGATTAGTGATTTATTATTTGTGCCTTTGCGTGTAAATACTCCTATAGGTTATTCTTTAGTAGTAGATTGAGTATTCAGATCATGTGTTGTGACAATTAGTGATGTTGATACTTGTGCTGATCTTATTATTCTGGATATATTGGATTTTTATATGATTCTAGGCATAGACTGGTTATCCTATTATCATGCGGTCATGGATTGTTTTGCCAATACTATTACCTTAGCCATGCACGACGTACCCCCAGTCATATGGCAGAGAGAGATTAGCCGCGAGCCAACAAGGATTATTTCTTATGTTTGTGCTAGACGTCTTATATTGAGAGGTTGCAAATCTTATCTCGCATATGTATGTGATACCCATGTAAAAAGTTTGGGGCTTACTCTATTTTAGTTGTGTGTGAGTTTTCTAATGTGTTTTCTGCCGATCTTCCTAGTATTCCTCCTGACCGTGAGATTGAGTTTGCTATTGACCTTGAGCCTAGCACCTGACCTATCTCTGTGGCACCTTAACGTGTGGCTCATGGAGAGTGTAAGGAGATGAATTTGTAGATTTAGGATCTTCTTGGTAAGGGCTTTATTAGACGAGTGTGTTCCCATGGGGAGCTTCTATTTTGTTTATAAAGAAGAAAGATGGGTCGATGCGAATATGTAATTATTATAGGCAGCTTAATAAAGTGATGGTGAAGAACCATTATCTAATGCCTCTCATTAATGATTTTTTTGACCAGATTTAGGGTGTAGTACTGTTTTGTTTGATAGATTTGAGGTTCAGTTATCATTAGTTGAGGATTCGGGCTGAGGATATCCTAAAGAAGGCCTTTAGGCCCCGTTATGGTCACTATGAGTTCTTGGTGATGTCTTTTGGGATGACTAATTCCCTAGCCGCATTTATGGATTTTATGAACCTTGTGTTTTGACCCTATCTAGTCTCCTTTGTTATTATGTTCATTAATGACATTCTTGTGTATTCGTGGAGTAGTGAGGAGCATGTGCAATATTTGAGGATTGTGCTTCAGACTTTGAGAGAGCATGTGATTTTTGACAAGTTCTCTAAGTGTGAGTATTTGCAGAGTCAGTGGCATTTCTTGGACATGTGGTGTCCAAGGATTGTATTGTTGTAGACCACACTAAGATTGCTGGAATTCATGATTGGGCTAGGCCTACATCGCCGACTGAGATTTCCAGTTTCATCGGGTTGGTCGGTTATTGCAGATGTTTTATTGAGAGTTTTGCAACTATTTTAGTTCGTATGACTAGTTTGACACAAAAAAAAATTCCTTTATGATTGTCCGAGGAGTGTGAGTTGAGCTTTGGAAAGCTCAAGGATTGTCTTACTTCAGTGCCAGTGACTAGCTCTTCATGTTGAAGGTAAGGGATTCACTGTATTGTGTGCTGCTTTTTGTGTTGGTCTTTGTTGTAATTTGATGCAGTAGGGTCGTATTTGTGTTCCCTGGATTGATGACTTGATTCGGTCATTTCTTTATGAGGCTTACAGCTCTAGATATTCTATTCATCCTTGTACGACTAAGATGTATAGATACTTGAGGTAGCTTTATTGGTGGTACGGTTTGATTAGAGATGTGGTAGACTTTTTAGCTAATTGCCTATATTCCCAGTAGGTTAAGGCTGAGCATCAATGTCGAAGTATTTTGAGTTAGAGGTTACCCATTCTTAAGTAGAAATGAGAAACGATTACGAGGGACTTCATTAGTGGTTTGCCTCGTACTTCCAGTGGTCACGATGGTATTTGGGTTATTGTTGATCATTTGACCAAGTCAACACATTTCTTTCCTATTCAGATGAACTTTAGCGCTAAGATATTAGCCTAGATTTACGTTAGAGAGGTTGTTCGTTTGCATAGGGCCCCTGTGTCTATTATATCAAATTGTTATTCTGCATTTACTTCGCCGTTTTGGACAGAATTTTCAGAGGAGTTAGGTACTCGAATGGATTTGAGTATAACCCTTCATCTGCAGATGGATGGTCAGTCCGAGCGGACTATTTGGGTCCTTGAAGATATGCTTTGAGCCGATGTTATGGACTTTTGAGAACATTGGGATTAATATGTATCATTGGCAGTGTTCACCTACAACAACAATTACCATTCGAGTATTGAGATAGCGCCTTATGAGGCTTTATAAGGTAAAATATGTCGTTCTTCTACGGGATGATTTGAGACCTCCGAGGTTAGACCCTGTGGTATAGATTTTCTTCATGACTTATTGGATAGAGTCAGGGTAATTCAGGATAGGCTGAGAGGAGTTGAGAGTAGGCAGAAGGCCTACGCCGACCGTAGACTACATGCATTAAGATTTTGAATTGGTGATCATATGGTCCTTCATGTTTTCCTTATGAGAGTTGTGATGAGATTTGGGAGGAAGGAAAAGCTTATTCCTCGCTATATTGGTCCTTTTGAGATCCTCTGAGTAGTGTGCGAGGTATCCTATGAGTTAGCTTTACCGCCAGACTTTGCCGCTATTCATCTGATTATTCATGTCTCTATGTTGTTGAAGTATATTCCAAATCCTTCTCATGTTCTTAGATGGGACTCGGTCCAGTTGGATGGGCAGTTGGCCTTTGTGGCAGAGCCCGTGCTTATTTTTGTTAGTAATGTAAGGCAACCATGTTCTTGAAAGATTTTGGCAGTTAAGGTTCAGTTAAGGCATCGCCCAGTAGAGGAGGATATTTCAGAGATCAAGAGTGAGATGCGGGCCCGGTATCCTTATTTGTTCGAGACTTTAGGTATCTTCATCGTCTTTAACTTTAGGGGATGAAAGTTCCTTAGTAGTGGATGTAGTAATGATCCTTCAGGTCGTTCTCCACGTTCTTGCTTATTTTTATTGATAGAGCTTCTACGTAGCCGCCCTAAGTCGTTAGTGACTTTCCAGAATTGATAGATTAGTTACATAGCGGTTCGTTTGGTTCTTTAGAACCACTTTCTCAATTTTAAGTCTTCGTTGGTTCTAATTGATCACCAAATAAAAAATGTAGTAAAATTTCCTTAAATGTGACATTTGACCTCGTAAATATGTTCGAAACGCCAAAATATATGTGGTTACATATTTCATTTACTCGAAACGGACTCTAAATACATTTTGATGCGTTGGCCGAAGCCTAGAACCAAGCTTTAAGCTTCAACCATGATTGGCATAGAAAGAGATGCCGCGACCATAGAGGTCTAGGCATGAATGTTGTGCCACAACCGCAGCCAGGCGGAGGGTGTGACCGTTCTACTCGAGACCTAGATGGAACCCACTTAAGAGATGTCTTGCCCAAAATTTTGGCTATTTTGTGCCTCTCTCTTGAGCTATAACCCTAATAGTTATCAAAATCTTCAAATTGAGTCTTGTGGATTGATTAGGAGCTTGAATAACTTGTGTAAACTATTTTTGCAACAAATGTAAGGTAAGATTCCTTCTAGTTTGGCGTTAATTTCTGGATTTCTAGACCAAAAACCCCTAAGTCTTTAGTGCTTCCCTCTTGATTTTTTCTATAGATGCTCGACCTCAGGCATAGGCTTCTAGTGCACCATCTTCGGTACTCCATCCCACCCATGCTCAGGGCGCTTCTTCTAGCACTGCTGGCGGTCAGTGCCAGAATAGATTCTATGCCTTGTCATCCCGTCGGGAGCAGGGGGACTCTTCTGATATTGTTACTGCTATGCTCTGTGTATTTTTTCTTGATGTTTATATGTTGTTGTACCCCGGCTCAAATCTCTCTTATGTGACCCCACTTGTGGCTGTGAACTTCAAAATGAGTCCAAAAGGATTCCCGATCCTTTCCTAGTTTCTACACCAGTCGGGGAGTCAGTTGTTGCTAAACAAGTGTATAGAGGTTGCCCTATTACCATGCTTCATAGAGTCAAACTTACGGACTTGATAGAGTTAGGCATGGTGGATTTTGACCTTATTTTGGGTATGGATTGGCTTCATTCTTGTAATGCATCTATAGATTTTTGTACTTGTATGGTCAAGTTTCAGTTCCCAGATGAGCCAGTGTTTAAGTGATCTTGTAGTTCGGTATCTCCCAAGAGTCATTTTTTCTCCTATATCAAAGACAGAAAGCTAATATCCAAAGGTTACATTTATCACCTAGTTAGAGTCAAAGACACTAAGTCCGAGACTCTAACTATCCATTTAGTCGATATTGTTAATGAGTTTCCGGATGTCTTTTCGGAAGATCTCACAGGGGTACCTACTAATAGAGAGATAGAGTTCGGAATTAACCTTCTTCTCGACACTAGGCCTATTTCTATCCCACCATACCGTATGGAACCTGCGGATCTTAAGTAGTTGAAAGAACAACTCAAAGATCTCTTAGACAAAGGTTTTATTAGGCCCAGTATTTCTTCTTGGGGCTCACCTGTTTTGTTCGTGCGAAAGAAAGACTTCTTTGCGTATGTGAATTGACTATCGCCAAATGAACAAGGTCACAATAAAAAATAAGTATCCTCTTCCAAGAATTGATGACCTGCTTGATTAGTTGCAAGGTGAAAGTTATTTCTCCATGATAGACCGTAGATCTGGATATCATCAACTTAAGGTGAGGGAATGTGAAATTCTAAAAATAGCCATCCGAACCTTCTATGGTCACTTTGAGTTTCTAGTCATGTATTTCGGTCTAATCAATGCCCCAGCAACCTTCATGGACCTCATGAATCGAGTGTTCAAGCAATACCTTGATACGTTTGTCATTGTCTTCATTGATGACATCCTTGTGTACTCCCGTTATGAGAATGACCATGAGAATCAACTTAGAATTTTTTTGCAAACTCTTAGAGACCACTAGTTGTTCGCCAAATTTAGTAAGTGTGAATTTTGGCGAACATCTATATCCTTTTTGGGTCATGTTGTTTCAGCCGAAGGTATTAGAGTTGATCCCCAAAAGACAAAAACTGTGATAAATTGGCCTAGACATATCTCTCCATCTGACATTAGGGGATTCTTGGGTCTAGCGGTCCATTATCATTGTTTTGTTGAGGGTTTCTCTTCCATTAGTCTCCCATGACCCGGTTGACACAAAAAAGGTTAAATTCCAGTGGTCCAATTCCTATGAGAAGAGTTTTCAGGAGTTGAAGACTCCACTCACTTCAGCCTCTGTGTTAACTTTGCCTAATGGTATTGATGTTTTGGTGGTGTATTATGATGCCTCTAGAGTTGGTTTGGGTTTGGGTTTTGTGTTGATGTAAAAAGGTAATGTTATATCCTATTCCTCTAGACAGTTGAAGCCTCATGAAAGAAACTACCCAACCATGATCTTGAGTTAGCTATTGTGGTCTGTGCTTTGAGAATTTGGAGACACTATCTTTATGGTTTCCATGTTGATGTGTTTACTGATCATAAGAACCTGCAGTATGTGTTTACTCAGAAGGAGTTGAATCTTAGGCAGAGGAGGTGGTCGGAGTTGTTGAAAGATTATGATATGAGTGTGTTGTACCACCGGGGTAAGGCCAATGTAGTGGAGGATGCGTTTAGCTGATTGTCTATGGGTAGTGTTGCTCATATAGAGGAACGTAAGAAAGAGTTATCTCATGATGTGCATTGTCTAGATAGATTGGGTGTTAAGTTGCTTGATTCAGCAGAGGGGAGTACGTTGGTGCATAGTAGTTCCGACCTTTTTAGTTTCGGATGTGAAGGAGAAGCAAGATAGGGATCCTAGATTGGTTAAACTGAAGGGGTCAATTAAGGACCAAAAGGTCGAGGTTTTCTCACAAGGGGGAGATGGTGTGCTGAGATTGCATGGTAGGTCGTAGGTACTATGTGTTGATGATCTGAGATAGAGGATTATGGCTGAAGCGCATGGCGCATCGTGTTCGATTCATTCCAACACTACCAACATATACCATGACTTACGGGAAATCTATTGGTGGAATGGTACGAAGAGGGATATATCCTAGTTCGTAGCAAAGTGTGCAACGTTCTAACAGGTTAAGGTAGAGCACCAACGATATGGTGGTGTGATGCAAGAGTATGGTATACCCACTTGGAATTAGGAGGTGGTGAATATGGACTTCATGACGTGGTTGACTCTTTCTCATCATCATGATTCTATTTGGGTTGTTGTGGATAGGCTGACTAAGTCCGCATATTTCTTTCCCGTGCATACATCTTATACGGCTGAGGATTATGCTAGATTGTATATCCGGGAGTTGGTCCGGCTGCATGGAGTCCCCTTGTCTATCATTTTGGATAGAGGTGCTCAATTTACTTCTCAGTTTTGGAGGGCGTTTCAGTAGGGTGTTGGTACCCAAGTTATTTTAAGTTCTGTGCTTCACCCGTAGACGGATGGTAAGGCTGATAGGACCATTCAGACCCTAGAGAATATGTTGAGGGCGTGTGTTCTTTATTTCAAGGGTTGTTGGGATGAGAATTTTCCATTGATAGAGTTTGCCTATAATAATTGTTTCCATGCAAGCATTGAGATGGCACCATTTAAGGCCTTGTATGGTAGGAGGTGTAGATCACCCATAGGTTGGTTTGAAGTTGGTGAAGCTGCCGCAATTTGGCCTGATGCAGTGTTCAAAGCTATGGAGAAAGTTAAGTTGATTAGGGAGAGGTTGAAGACCGTTCAGAGTCGTCAAAAGTCTTATGCTGATGTGAGGAGAAGAGATCTTGAGTTTGAGGTGGGTGATTTGGTATACTTGAAGATTTTGCCCATGAAAGGGGTGAAAAGGTTTTGTAAGAAAAGAAAATTGAGTCCTCGTTATGTTGGCCCGTATAGAGTCGTGAGACGTGTTGGTAAGGTAGAATATGAGGTTGAGTTTCCCTCAGAGTTGTCAGCCGTTCATCCTATTTTTCATGTATCCATGCTCAAGAAGCATATAGGTGATTCTGTTGTGGTTGATCCTTCAGAGAGTGTTGATATTCAGGATAGTGTTTCCTTCGATGAGATTCCAATCGAGATCCTAGATTTTCAGATTCGTATACTAAGGAAGAAAGAAGTTCCTTTGGTCAAAGTTTTGTGGCGGAACCAGTCTGTTGAAGGTACTACTTGGGAGGCAGAAGCAGACATGCGAGCCAAGTACCCAAACCTCTTTACCACGAGTTCAGATCAATTCGAAGGTACTATTCTTCTTTAATTCAACCCTTCTTATCTAAAGTTTAGATATGCATCTATCCTTGTATGAGTTCTTGCAATATCCAGAATGGTCATGAGTTTAGAAAGATCTTGAGCCGTCTAGTAATTGTTTCATCTATGTGTACCCTATTTTTCCGGTATTCCTGGCCTAACTAACGACATTCGAAGACGAATGTTCCCAAGGGGGAGATATTGTAAGGCCTTGTAAAGTTCCCTCGTAGTTTGAGCCTTGAAGCATGTTGGATGAAGTGTAATTACAGCCCTATAAGATTGAGGAAAGACTTCCCAAGCGTTTAGTGTTTTAATTTTGTTGAGTTTTTTTGAAAATGACTTCCTATAGTGTAGGAAATAGAGTTATCTGTCCAACGATACCCTCTTTGTCGAAATCTGCTGTCGGAGTAGAAAGATAGGGTCTTTTCTAGAAAACAGTGAAGTCACCTAGGTGCGACGGAGGGATCCGACAGACTGTTGGATGGACAACGGATCGTCGCACCCCACAGTCGAAAAGAGACAGAACATCAGTTCACTGTCTCATGTGACGGAGAGGGCCGACGGACCGTCAGGCCTCCGACGGCCGGCGCACTCCACCGTCACAGGGAGGCAGTGAATGAGTTCACTGGAAGGATGCGATGATAAGGTCCAATAGACCGTCAAAGCCACCATTGCAGGCGAGATAGAAACTCACTTTCTAGATGATGTTCGATGGTCAGGACCGATGGACCGTCGGACCTCCGACAGACCATCGTACACCGCCGTTGTAGGTCCCGTGTAGTAATTTAAACCCATTTTAAAAAGGGAATTTCAGTCTTTTCCACTCTTTGATGCCCTCATATATATTCCAGATGAAGCAGCTGGCTTCATTATCCATCTTTAACATAAGAAGCGAGGGTTTACTCTTTAAATAAAATAAAAAATTCTTCTCCAAGGAATCTAAGAGCTCACCATAGATTGTGCAAGTGAGTTGAGAATTGAGTTTCCCAAGTTCAAAGGCTTCAATAACCCACTCCCAAGTGTAAGAAGAGGAGGTTTAGAGAAAACTTGTCCACCCTATGTCAAAATCTAAGGTATGTGGGGTTTGAACAAGGGTAATCCTTTCACCCTAGTGCCCAAAAGGCTTATTTAAATCATGATTTTCCTGAAATCTATGAGGTTTTACATGAACTTGAATTAGGGTTTTTCACCCATTATTATTGAGTGTATTATTTTGATATTTCCCATGAATTTAAAGTCAAATGGCATGATTTCTACATGTTTTCTTGAGAAATTACAGCTGGGTCTATACCCCATGATTTTAATCCTTGAGAAGCTAATATTTGCAATGTTTAAGATATTGAAGTATATGAGTATATTGAGATATATTTCTATAACATCCAAATTTCTACGTGAGTATGAATCTATATTCTATCTATTATGCTTTTGATGAGTTTTAACTTGTGATTGAATTATGGGTTAGTATGCCCTACTTGCGACTTGCAATTTTATGAACTCTTGTTCTATAAGCACCCACAATTTGAGTATTTTGAGACTATTGAGAAATGATTTCACCTAATGGACATAGAGCTTTGAAATCCACTTCCAATACAAGAAAAATGGTTATTAGCAAAGGAAAATCTCGTCCCTAAAAGTCCAATTCCGGTCCTTAAATGTCAAGAGTGACAAAAAAATCTGGTCGCCACTCGTCCTTATAGGCTTCTTCGCTAAAACCCAATAGCGATGACATCTTTTTTATGGTCCCTAGAAGTAATTAGTGACAACTAAAATCTTGTCCCTAAATATTCTTTGACGACCAACTTTCTGGTCCCTAATTCAAGATTCATTGCTTATTATTTTTGTCCCTATAGACTTTAAGTGACCAGTTTCTACTGGTCCTAAAAAATATTTAGTCCCTAAATTTATTTTTATGGACTATAATTTATGGTTTCTAACTAAATAACTAAATCTATGTCCAATTTCATAAACGATACAGAGTATATAAAATATACATTACATAGAAGAAGATGCACATAACAAATATAAAGATAACTTATGTATATATTAAAAACTAATAATGTATTTACATCTCAATTTCCATGTAGCCTTGACATACAAGTTATGGAACTGTTTAGGTAATCCAAATCACATTCCTACCTATAACAGTTCCTATAACTTTCTACACTCTGCTCTTCCAACATGATTATTTTGCTGCTCATTGTTGACAGCCTTAAGTCCACATATTCAATGCTTTTTCTTTCCTTAAGAGGACTTCTAGTCTGCATAATTGTTGTTGTAACATTAGAATCTTCAAAGTTCACCCTCTTTGTAATTTTTATCATCTACAACAACCTATGATATTTCAGTTTATCCTTCAGACCCTGGCAGCATATTTCCCATCTTCATTGATAGGTCAACTGTCTCTAATTCGCAATATCCTGCATCATCAGAACATAATAAAAATACCATCATAGAAGGGGGGGGGATATTTTGCAATTCAAAAAATCAGATAGCAGCTCAACATCTTTTATGGTAACAATCCCGTGACAAGTAACTCACAGTAGAGCAGGCTAAATCTAATTACCAGGCAAGAGTTCATAATATACAGTACATCTAACTAAGTTTGAAGTTGAACCATTCATAAGAAAATGAAGATATGCTCAAACAAAGAGTTGTAGTACAATATTACCTGATAAAAGAAAAATAGGAATAGAGAATAGAGAGTGAGCAAATATTTTTATCATTTACCAAGGATTACCCTATTTCATGGTTTTCTAGATAAGGAAACTATGGCTCTATTAATGAAAGCTCCATAGAATTGTGTGACCACTTATATAGAAGCTGAAGTTGTTAGACAAGGCATACTTTTATTTACTTTATTACGTCTTCATGTACATAATTAAAGATGTTACTCGAGTCGATCATTTCACATGTTTTTCAGCATTTTGCAAATTACGCAGAAATTGTTCTTCTGGTGCATGTTTCACTAAAAAATAAGCATACAAAACAACACAGAAAGATAAACACACCTGCACCATTTTCACTTCTTGTATTTTCTCCATAACTGATCTAGACGACGTTAGGCTTAACATGAGCATTGGAGGTGCGCTTCAACAAATACTGAATTTAATCTGCCTTGTACTGAACCATTTCGTTTCACAGAGTACTCTGACGTACCGGATCCCATATTGTTTTGATAATAAAGCCTGGCTGCAACTAAGATGATTAGTAATACTGACAAATATGAAAACTGCACACAGAAATAAGGGAGAACTTGAATAATTACTTTGGAAGAATGGACCTTTCTCTTAGATAAAGCCAATCATTTATGTACTCATCAAACTCTGCCACCATTTCTACCACAAAAGAAACACCTCTTTGGAAGGACCTCTCCTGAATGCAGACAGTTTTAACTAATGATAAATCTCATAATCACACTAAAACATCAGAACTGCGAAATGAACGAGGTAAAGGGATAAATTACCGGATAGACAATAATAGCTCCATATAAACCAATGAAAAAGATATAGAAAATAGACATTATGACACTTCTAATGAAGACAACAAGCCATAGAAGGATTGTTCATCCAGTAATGGGAATGCAAGCAGTTTCAAGAAATGGCCCTTCACGGCTTATCATATCACGTACGAGTCTGTACCATCCTTTGAACAATGTAAATGGGTTCTTTATTATGTATATTGCATTGTAAAGAGGAATTTGCACAATCAGTCCCAATAAACCAACCATGATACATCCTGGTACATGGATGAATCTACAATACAACATTTAGCATTTTTTTATTCCTTGGTTATCAAGAAGAGAATTGAACAGATGCTCGTAGCAAGAGAAAAAAAGTTTCTATCCAAATCGAAACATTCTATTTACATATAAATTTTTCTTTTTTATATTTTAGTTCTTTAGACTGTTTCTTATATAATATATCCCTATTAGAAAGAACACGATCACGCGTATAACAATAAAAAGATTCATTATATGATTGTAACCTATTTATTTTTTTAGGGAAAGTTCAACACAGAAATGGAAAAATTTGAAACAAACCTAAGAGTTTGAAGATCAAGAGAAGCAGGAGAATCACAAAGTGCCTTCAAATACATTGGATTAGAGTGATAACATATATCTGCAAAATCTCAAACAATAGTGTAACTACCTTTTATGGTTCCCCATGTTCCATCCTGAAAATTAACATAACCAGAACAACCTTAAAAAAGAATCAACACTACTTAACTGCAGAACCAAATACAAGACTTTGATACGTAGTTTCCTCCTATCGAGTCCTGGGGGTATTCGTACCCAAAAACTATAGCTGTGTACCTAGAGCCATGTCATGTTTCACGATATCCAAACTCAAGCTATGATTCCATCGACTTCAGTCAGTCATGTGACTCAAGAAAACCTCATGATCTCAATTAGTTGTCAGATATTTGTAACATTCCTCTAGTCAACGGAATTCAGTAAGATTAAGTCATATATAGTCATTTATTCATGTGCAGTCCCTCTAGATGGGAGTAGAGGTTAGAACCGAGTGAACCTAAGGATGGGAACTCACCCGCCAGTTCAGGGTATGATTCTTAGTAGCCATCCTTGTATTCCAGAACTACGTAGGCAACATAGGTAGAGACATCTTAAACTGTTAGATTAGGGTTGATGTGGTGGTTTAACCTGTCAGTTTAGGGTTCCCACCATTCTCATTGAGTACCTCCCAGATAAAGGTCACTCATAAGCTGTCCTTACCCATGGCACGACATTGACAACCCTCCAGTCGGGGCAGAGATTGGACCCCAGCTTAGCCATAACGGCATACATGGGGAATGTCGATTCAACCCTACCTCCCACAGTTTCAGTATCAGTCTCAGTAAAAGAACTCAGGGTGTTCTTCAGATTTCAATATATACAGGACTGTTAGATACAGTTGTCCATGCTATCAACTTGCCGTATCAATCATAGAAGTTTTCAGTAAAGCATGTATTAGCTTATAGGTCTTTCTATCACGCATTTACGGTCCCAGTTTCTATATATGTATGTTTGCACTCCCACGTTCATATTGGTCAGTCAGTGTTGTTCATGCATGAAACCCTTTATGTTCAGCCTACCTTCCTCGTATACTCAGTACTCCAGTTGTACTGACACATTTGCGCTATGGTTCTTTATTTTCATGTTACACCATAGGTTCCGAGACACAAGCTCCAGTCCAGCAGTAGCGGTAGCATTCCAGTCGCAGAGACACAGTGAGTCCTTATTGATTTGAGGACAATATGATTTGATACATTTATTTATTTCTTTAGTTCAGTGTTACAGATTTAGTTGGAGACATGTTCCATAAACTCCTTATTCATATAGTTTAGAGGCTTTTAGATTTATGTTCAGATTTACATTCAGACTTAGCTTTCAGATTGAGTTGTTTTGGGTATTTTCACTCACATGGACGTTATGATTTTCATACATGGTTTTATTCAGTTGAACCCTATGTCCTTACAGTTTTAAGTATTCCACATTATTATGTCATGATTTGCAGTATACAAGTACAAATATCAGTCATGTGTTAGCTTGTGGTCCCTCGAGGTCATGAGCACCGTGTAGTATTCCGGTTCAGCAAATTGGGGCGTTACAAACTTAGTATCAGAGCCTAAGGTTCAATAGAGTCCTAGGATGTCTGAAAGCCACATCTAGTAGAGTCTTGTACATGGGTGTGTTGCGCGCCACATTTATGTACAGGAATCTATAAGATGTTTTAGGAATAGTCTCCTTTCGTCAGTATTCATGTCATACAAGTGAGCATAATCACCAGTTAAACTCTCAGTCTAATCCGTTCTTCTCTTATTTCAGACCATGGCCCTAAAGAGAAGAAACCAACCAGCTCCTCAGCCCGAACATCCTTTGGGCAAAAATGTTTCCCATGCGGAGTTTAGAGCCGTATTTACCACACTTGCTCAGTCTGTGGCAGAACATAATGAATGTCTACCAGTTATTTCGGCCAATCCAGTGGCCAATCCCATAGCATCTAGGGTTCAGGACTTCACCCGGATGAACCCTCCATCTTTACATACGTCTAAGTCTGATGAGGACCCTCAGGAGTTCATTGACCAAGTCCAGAAGGTCATTGACATCATGGGTGTTACTTTTATTGAGAGTGCCGAGTTAGCTGCCTACTAGTTACAGGATTTTTCTCATGCTTGGTAAAAATAGTGGAAGTCTGAGATGTTAGAGGATGCAGGTCCTATTGAGTGGGAGAAATTTGTCACGACTTTCTTAGACAGATTATTTCCCCAAGAGCTGAGGGAAGCCAAAGTTCTTTATTTCATCAACCTTAGGCAGGGGAATATGATGGTTAGGGAGTATTCTCTCAGATTTACTTAGCTATCCAGGTATGCTCCTCATGTGGTTGCAGACAATAGGGCTAAGATAAGCAAGTTCGTGTTAGGGGTCAACGATAGTGTGGTAAATTAGTGTAGGTTTGCGATGCTGATCGGTGATATGACCTTAGACAGACTCATGACCCATGCCCAAAAAGTACAAGAGCAGAAGGTTAAGACTATGGAGAGGCATAACAAGAGAGAAAGGTCAGGTAACTTCAACTTTCCTCACCCCAAGTCAGATGGAGAAAAACGTTCACAGTTTCTCTCCAAGTCAACCATTCCAACCCCTTCCTCTTCCAGCGTTCCAGTGCCAAAATTCAGAGATGGCAACAAAGACAAAGCACCAGGCTCTAAATCTCAGGCCAGTGTTACCAGTGCCCGAACGAATCCCCTTTGTCAGACTTGTGGTAAGAACCAGAAGGGCATTTCCAGAGACGATAGTGATGTCTGTTTTGGTTGTGTCAAGCCAGGCCACAGGATTAGGAAGTGTCCGTAGTCAAGTCTTCAAGGTCAGTAAAATCATTCTGTAGCTCAGTCCGGTCGCCCGAACCAGGAAGGTGTTATTTCCAGTGCTACCAGTGGGCAACACCCAAATAGACTCTATGCTCTTCAGTCCCGGCAGGATCAGGAAAATTCTTTAGAAATCGGTAATGGTACGTTATAGATTTTCTATGTTCATGTTTATGCTTTGCTAGACCCAGGTTCATCCTTGTCTTTTGTTACTCCATACATATCAGGCGATTTTGGAATCAGTCCCAAAATTCTAGCAGAGCCTTTTTCAGTCTCTACCCCAGTAGGTAAAACCATCATAGACCAGCGGATATACAAGAATTTCTGGGTTATGATATCTCAGAAATCCACGTCAGTAGATTTAGTTGAGTTAGAGATAACTAATTTTGATGTCATTCTCGGCATGGATTGACTTCATTCCTGCTATGCCACAATCGACTGCAGAAATAGGATAGTTCAGTTTCAGTTCCCAAATGAGCCCGTCCTAGAGTGGAAGGGTAGCATTTCAGCATTCAGGGGTCAACTTGTTTCCTACCTTCAGGAAAGGAAAATAATTTCTAACGGGTGTGTGTATCATCTTGTGCATGTCAAAGATTCCAGTTCTAAATCTCCTAGTCTCGAAACAGTCCCAGTTGTTAATGAATACTCAGATGTCTTCCCCGAAGATCTTCCAGGAATTCCTCCCAAAAGGGAAATAGACTTCAGTATAGACCTTCTTTCAGATACTCAACTAATTTCTATTCTTCCATAAAGAATGGCACCAGCAGAACTCAAGAAACTGAAACATCAGTTGAAAGATCTCTTAGATAAGGGATGCATCAGACCCAGCGTTTCCCCATGGGGTACGCCAGTATTATTTATGCGCAAGAAAGACGATCCTCTCAGGATGTGTATTGATTACCGTCAACTCAACAAGGTCACGATCAAGAAAAGATATCCTCTTCCTAGGATTGATGATCTATTTGTCCAACTTCAGGGTGCCAGTTACTTCTCCAAGATAGATCTCAGATCATGCTATCATCAGTTCAGAGTTAGAGAATGTGACATTTCGAAGACAGCTTTCCATAATCGGTATGGTCACTTCGAATTTTTAGTCATGCCATTTGGTATTACCAATGCCCCTGCAGCTTTCATGGATTTGATGAACCATGTGTTCAAGCAGTACATGGACATGTTTGTCATAGTCTTTATAGATGATATTCTGGTCTATTCTCGCACAAAGCGTGATCATACAGAACATCTCAGGATTGTTCTTCAGACTCTCAGGGATCACCAGTTATTCTCTAAGTTCAGTAAGTGCAAATTTTGGCTAAGATCAGTAACATTCTTTTGCCATATTGTTTCCATTGATGGAATTAGAGTAGATCCTCAGAAAACTGAGGTAGTAAGAAATTGGACCAGACCCATATCTCTATCAGATATCAGGAGTTTCTTGGGTTTGGCTGGCTATTAAAAATGGTTTGTCGAGGGATTTTCTTCTATTGCATCTCCCATGTCCAGATTGACTCAGAAGAAGATTAAGTTTCAGTGGTCAGATTCATCCGAGAAGAGATTTCAAGAGTTAAAGACTCGACTCACCTCAGCTCCATTTCTAGATCTTCCAGATGGTTCAGACTGTTTTATAGTCTACTGAGATGCATCCAGAATGGGTTTAGGTTGTGTCCTCATGCAGCATGGTAAGGTCATAGCCTACGCCTCCAGAAAGTTAAAGAAACATGAGAAGAATTATCCTACTCATGATCTTGAGTTAGCAGCGGTAGTTTTTACCTTGAATATTTGGAGGCATTATATCTATGGAGTTTATGTAGATGTCTTCACAGACCATAAAATCCTACAGTAAGTCTTTTCCAAGAAAGATCTCAATCTTCATCAGAGAAGGTGGTTAGAGATCTTGAAGGATTACGACATGAGTGTTCTTTATCATTCGATAAAGGCCAATGTAGTGGCCGACTCTCTCAGTAGACTCTCTATGGGTAGTATTTCTCACGTTGAGGGTATAAATAAAAAGATGGCTCAGGAGATCCATCATCTTTCCAGACTAGGCGTTCGCTTAGCCGATTCTTCATAGGGTGGTGTATGTGTTCACAGTATTTCAGAGTCATCTCTAGTTTTCGAGGTGAAAGAGAAGTAAGACAGGGATCCTAGCCTTGTCAAGCTCAATGAGTCAGTGAATTCTTGCAGAAGCACATGGTGAGCGATACTCTATTCATCCAGGGGCCACTAAGATATACCGCGACATGTGGGAGATCTATTGGTGGAGTGGGATGAAGAGAGATGTTGCAGAGTTTGTGGCTAAGTGCTCTACATGTCAGCAGGTTAAGATAGAGCATCAAAAACCTATTGGTTCCATGTAAGAGTTCACTATTCCTACTTGGAAGTGGGAAGAAGTGAACATGGACTTCATTACGGGTTTTCCTAGAACTCGTCATCAGCATGATTCAGTCTGGGTCATTATAGATAGAGTGACAAAGTCAGCTCATTTCCTTCCTGTTCATACTTCTTATTCCGCTGAGGATTATGCCAAACTCTATATCAGGGATTTAGTCAGGTTACATGGTGTTCCACTATCTATCATCTCAGACAGAGGTACCCAGTTCACCTCTCACTTTTGGAAATCATTCCAAAAGGGTCTCGGTAGCCAAGTCCATCTTAGCACAGTGTTTTATCCTCAGAAAGATGGTCAAGCAGAGAGGACCATTCAGACTCTTGAAGATATGCTAAGGGCGTGTGTAATTGACTTCAAAGGAAGTCGGGATGACCACTTTACTTTGATTAAGTTTGCATACAACAATAGCTATCATTCTAGTATTCAGATGGATCCATTCGAAGATCTCTATGGTAGGAGATGTAGATCTACGATTGGTTGGTTCAAAGTTAGTAAGGCCTCAATCATAGGTCTTGACTTAGTATTCGATGCCTTAGAGAAAGTTCAGTTGATCAGAGAGAGACTCCAGGCTGATCAGAGCCGACAGAAGTCCTATGCAGATATTTGTAGAAAGGATCTAGAGTTCGAGGTCAATGAATATGTCTAACTTAAGTTCTCTCCCATGAAGGGAGTGAAGAGGTTCGGCAAGAAAGGGAAACTCAGTCCCCAATATGTCGGTCCCTTAAGAATTCTCTGTCGCTTTAGCGAGGTAGCTTATGATCTTGAGTTACCTTCAGATCTAGCCTCAGTCCATCCAGTCTTCCATGTCTCTTTGCTCAAGAAGTGCATAGGTGACCCAATAGTTTTTGTCCCTATTCAGAGCATCGACATTCATAAAAACCTCTCTTATGAAGAGATTCTAGTTGAAATCTTAGATTATCAGACTCGTAGATTGAGGAACAAAGAAGTCTCTCCATTCAAGGTTCTTTGGTGAAATCAGTCTCAAGAGGGAGCTACTTGGGAAGAAGAAGAAAATATACATTCCAAGTATCCTCACCTCTTCCCCGCCAATTTAGATCAAACTCAAGGTAACAGTTCTCCTTAAGCTTATTCAGTTTCATGTTCATGTTTCCACTATAAACTTGGTACCTATTAACCGTTGCATACTCAGTCATGCATTCATGTATCAGTTGTCCGTGCATCAGATATGCACGAGTTCAGTATGTTTAGCATGTCAGTCATGAGATCAAGTTTTAGTTCTTCATGTTTAGTTCAGGTTCTATGGTCTTGTATCTACTTTCAGTAAATTCTCATTCCAGAATGAATGTTCCCAAGGGGGAGATATTGTAATACCCCACATGTTTCTAAGCTAGAAAGTGAATAAGTTTTCCTACGTATGAAACCTCCTATCCTGTGAGTAGCATTTTAGTGCATGACTTATAATGAATATCCTAGCGATAGGATAGTTTGTGATGTCTTAAGCATGCTCATATGAGTCGTTTAGAGTGATGCAAGCTAAGAGTTTTTGAATCCATCAAGTCTTAGTGTTCGATTTTGCAAGGGTCATCTTTGAACAAGAATAACGTGATTGATATGTGACATTTTGGAATATTTAGACCCACCAAATTGTAGAGAATCGAATTAGATTTCCAAAAATACCAATTTCATCAAAATTCAACACCCGAGCAAGGAGTTATGACCTTTCAAAGTAGAATGCGTCGCCTAACCAATCGTACATGGCCACTGGAAAGCATATGCGATAGAATATGCGGCGTCTATGTAAATATAGGCGATATCATATGCGGAGCCTATGTAAATATAGGCGATATCATATGCGGTGCCTATGTAAATATATGCGATATCATATGAGGCACACATCTATGATTTCAGCCACGAAAACACTTAGTTTTTGAGTTATTTTGAGGTTAGTTAAGTCTTTTAACACTCCTTACATGTACCTAAACTTAAACTCATGAAATTTATATCTTCTAAACACATTACAACCCTATTAACATCTCAAAGTTCATTATCCAAGAGCACCATAGGAGAAAAACAACTAGGGTTGCACAATCAAGCTTGAAGATCAAATTTCAAGGAAATTCCTCCGTCAATAATCAAAAAGCTCCCTTTGAAGGTATGCGTAGTGTTCATCCATGGATTCCTTTCATACGTGGAGTTCAAGAATAAATCTTTAAAATACAAAAACTTGGTTGGTTGTGGTGATATGATCATACCCATGTTGATGCTTGTTTGTTTTGCTATATAATAGTATCGTGACAGTATATCTCATGAAAATTATGTTGTTAGTTGAAAAACATGATCTTTAGGTGGATTGATAGAATGCAAGTATTAAATCTACCTATGCCTTAAAGAATGCATGAAAGGTGTTCGATAAAATGCCTAGTATGTTAGAACTTCATATTTACACGATTTCATGAAATCTAAATAACAAGTTCATGTTAGCCATACACTCCACTATGAATTTCCATGAAAATTCTGTGTTGTTATTGTTGTGGTATAAAGCATGTATGATAACGGAGATATAAATTATGTACACAAAATATATCCATGATTTTCCTATCATGTTTGAAATGTTGAATAAATACATTAAGTATACTATCCCCTGCTTATGATATTGTGAATTGTGGACTCAAATCTTGTGATCAAGTCATGTCATGTGTGTCTGTTTCCTCCTATCGTGTCTTGGGGGTATTTGTATCCAAAAACTATAGCTGTGTTCCTAGATCCATGTCATGTTTCACGATATCCGAACTCAAGCTATGATTTCATAGACTTCAGTCAGTCATGTGACTAAAGAAAACCTCATGATCTTAGTCAGTGGTCAGATATCAGTAACATTCCACTAGTTAATGGAATTCAGTAAGATTAAGTCATGTATAGTTAGTTATTCATGTCCATTCCCTCCAGATGGGGGTAGAGGTTAGCACCGATAGAAAATCACCCGCCAGTTCAGGGTGTGATTCTTAGTAGTCATCCTTGTGTTCCAGAACTACGTAGTCAGTGCAGGTTGAGACATTTTAACCATCAGATTAGGGTTCATGAGGTGGTTTAACCTGTCAGTTTAGGGTTCTCACCATTCTCATTGAGTACCTGCCAGATAAGGGTCACTCACAAGCTGTCCTTACCTATGGCACAGTATTGACACCCCTCCAGTCAGGGCAGAGATTGGACCCTAGCTTAGCCATATCGGCATACATGGGGTATTTTGGTTAAACACTACCTCCCACAGTTTCAGTATCAGTCTGAGTAAAAGTACTTAGGGAGTTCTGTAGATTTCAGTATATACATGACTGTCAGATACAGTCGTCCATGTTATCAGATTGCAGTATCAGTCATGACAGTTATCAGTAAACCATGTATTAGCTTACAGGTCTTTATATCATGCATTCACGGTCCCAATTTCTATATATGTATGTTTGCACTCCCACGTTCATATTACTCAATTAGTGTTGTTCATGCATGAAATCCTTTATGTTCAGCCTACCTTCCTCGTATACTCAGTACTCTAGTTGTACTGACGCATTTTATCTATGGTGCTTTCTTTTCATGTTACACCATAGGTTCCGAGACACGAGCTCTATCCCAGCAGTAGCGGTAGCATTCCAGTCGCAGAGACACACTGATTCCTCATTGATTCAAGGAAAATATGATTTGATATATTTATTTATTTCTTCAGTTTATTGTTACAGTGTTAGTTGGAGACATGTTCCTTCAACTCCTTATTCAGATAGTATAGAGGCTTTCATATTTATGTTCAGATTTACGTTCAAACTTAGCTTTCAGATTGAGTTGTTTTGGGTATTTTCACCCACATGGACGTTATGATTTTCAGACATGGTTTTATTTAGTTGAACCCTATGGACTTACAGTTTTACTTATTCTGCATTATTATGTCATGATTTGCAGTATACAGGTACAAATATTAGTAATGGGTTAGCTTGTGGTCCCTTGGAGTCATGAGCAATGTGTAACATTCCAGTTCATCAAACCGGGATGTTACATAAATGGTGGCCGTTAAGGTTATAAGGTTTTTTACTAATATAAGGTTATAAGGTTAAATGGTGGTCGTTAAGGTTATAAGGTTGTTTACTAGTATAAGGTTATAAGGTTAAACTGTAGCCGTTAAGGTTCTGTTTCTCACTGTAAGATAAATCAGCCTATAACAAATTAATAGCAAGACACCGTAACATAAATCAGTCGGCATAATATACAACAAAACTGAGAATATATATAGCTGATACCTCAATGACCACGTCAAGATCTATGAATGTTTCATAATCAAGAGTACCCTTGAGAAAGGAGAGAGCTTTTATAAACTTCTCTTGACTCAATTTTCCTTCGTTGGCACAGCGTTGCAAATTTGCTGAGAAAATTATGCATTACTCACATATTCATATTACCAAGGGTAAGTTGAAGTAATAATAGTAAAACAATATAATGAACTTACCTTTTATTCTATCAATACCAGCCTCTAAGACTTTGTCATTATCTTCTTTAAGGATCACATAATAGTTGCTAAGGAGAAACACAGTTGCAATTTAAGAACCCATCAATCCACCTCCAAGAATTGCAACCTTTTTAACATGTCGTGGCACTAACCCCAAATCAGTCACCCCCGGAATCTGTTTGCGTTAAGACAGAAAATCAACATCCTTATAACTTTTCTAGAAAATCATGTAAGTTTTTGCCTAAAATAATTTAACTTTATTCACCTTTGTGGTTCCACGTTGGGAAAGGAAAATATGGACTAAAGCCTTGCAAGTTCCTGAACGTATAAGAACTTTGAATGTTTCATACTGCTGAAATAGAAGAACTTTTGTCACAAGGGATTTCATTGGCAGAAAAAGTAGAGGAAGACATCCAGAGTAGAACCTTAATAAGTCCAGCACGTGGACCAAACACGATACCCTCTTCAACCACATCAATGAATGCTAAGGGGTGATAGAGATTTGGAGCTATTCTAAGGGCTTGATCTCTAGCAAGTTTTAGTATTTCCCTTGCCTCATCAAGAGACTCCAGCTTGTCAGTTCTATAAAGACTTTCTATAACTGATAACTTCATAGGCTTATGATATTTTTTCTTTAAAGCCACCAAACAAACTTTAGGTCAAAACTATATGACGATCGGTGAGACTTGGACAACCAGGTTGAAAACCTAACAACTTTATTTGATACAGAAATAGCTCATTTATGAATGTTGAATCGGTTTAGTGCAACTAAATCTATGACAAAAATTTATGCATTTAAGGTACATTTCCAGATTTAAAAAAAAACAGTTGAAAACAATACCATTAAATTGTGTAAATACATTCATTATAGATAAAAGTAAGACAGCAAGGAACCTGTATGGTCTAATAACCACCCCCACCTCCTCGCACACCAAGAACAAAAAGAACACTAAAACTAAGAAGGGTTAGAGATCCACATATCTACAGAACCTATCAGCTGAAAAAAGGAACTCCAAGTTAACTCAACAGTGGGACTATATCAATTGCATCTAAAACAAGATGAATTAGTAATCATAGGTGAGTAAATGGGTGGAAGTAATTCTCATAAAAGTAACACATCCGTGTTACTCAAGCCCTGTGAATTCTACTAGCACCTTGTATACCTAAGTTGGAAATATATGTGCATCACCAATAACGTCTTAGCAGACAAAACTGAGGAGAAACAACGGAGTCATATGAAAAAATGTCAAAGAAGAAAATACTAGATATGTTTAACCCATTTTTCTATTTAGTTGGATAGATACCTTCTACCAAAGCACCAATGGCAACACAAAATGTCCCAACCTGCAGAATCAATTCAAATATACTAACCTCAAGCCTTCGATAACTGAAAAGGACAAACAAGATTTTTATATTAAAAATAAGTGTGCTTACTAATAACGTTTTCACATCTATGCATCACTACACCACTAAGAATCCAAAAAAAGATTAAAGCAAAAGAAGATTCACCAATCAAGTGTAGTTTACCAACACAATGATAAAGAACTAGAGGAAAAGTAATAAGACATGTACAAACCTCAAGTTTACAGTAATTGAGTCTTCCATTTCTTTTGCAGAATTAAGAAGCCTTTCTGCTTGACCATGAAAAGATTCACATCTATATTGGGATGACCAAATGGAAACTTGTTTCAGTAACCTACAGGGCTAATATTTGGTAAGATGAATCAGGAAAGGATGGTTAGAGATTTGTTCGTACGATCATAAAAGATTTCTTTATAATGGACAAAAGATAAATTTTTTGATTGGTGGAAAAGTATGCTTTAACTGTCATTTAATTTGCAGTCAATACAAAATTCAAAATATATGAAGTGTGAATGGTATGTATAACAAAAAACAAAAAGTAATTCTTCAAAATCATCTTCCATGCATTTCAAGGATATATTATGCAGGAATTTCTCTCTAGATTCTATTATAAGAATATAATCATAAATCCTACTCAACCAAGTCACTAGGGGAAACACCCTCAAAAGACTACATCCTGCTATTTAAAAAAAATAAGAGAGAAGAAGAAATACCAAATTAAAAACAGCAGAGAGCAGAACAACATTTTAGGCATAGGAACAAATACCAAATTCAAAATAGAAACAAAGAGCAGAACAACATCGTTTAAAACCTCCAAAACATTTGTCATTCTCACTCAAATATCTAAAAAAAATAAGACCAGCAGTAGAAATAACAGGAAAACAAGTAAAAACATGAAATTAATATCGCAATTTAGCAGCCTATGAATGAAAAATAGTAACTCGATCGATTGGAAAGCGCGACATAACTAGAATTCCTCAATTTAGGTTAGAGTTGCAAGAAAAACTATCTCTCATTGAGATTAGGCAGAGCTGACCAGTGGAAATTGGAAAACAAGGAAAATATTGATATTAATACAAAAATCGAGCAGCCTATGAATAAAAAACAACAACATCGATCGATTGGAAAGTGAGGCATACCTTGGAATTCCTTCATTTAGGGTAGAGCTGCGAGAAAAATTCTCTCTCATTGAGATCATGGAGAGCAGATGATCGTGGAATTGGAAAAGTGGAAGTGATTACTAGCTTAGGGTTTAATTAGCGATGAGTTTAATTTTAAGAAAAGAAATGTTTTCTAATTTCTTATTTTCACAATTGGCGCTTTAATTTTTGGTAAAGAGATAGAATTGGCGCTTTAATTTTTGGTAAAACAAAAAAATTCCCGCTCATTCCTTCAATGGTGTATTATTTGGGACCATTTAGAAATTTTTTTTTGGGACCATATCTAGTACCTTCACAATAAACTACATAAATAAGGACCAAAAGTTAATCTTGTCTCAATACCTATACTTTTAGAGACAGGATTATTAGCTCGTTCCAATATGTTGGTCATAAATAAAGCTTTCTCTTGTAGTATTACCTACAACAGATTTCACACTTGATTATTGTGTTTGTGGTGAACCATGATATTATTCTAAAAGTGGATTTTTATGAGATGAGCGCAAATAATCTAAAGGGAGTAGTATTTAGCACCGAGTGGGTAAGTTACTATAGTTTCTTACCCCAAAAACTATGTGCCACCGTAGTTTTGTCCTGATACCGAGTTTATGATTGGGCCTAAGGCCGAGTTGATATTGGGCTCGAGGCCAAGTTTTGTTTAGTGATCACTAGACCTAGGTTATACTCCCTGTCAAAGAGTATGATTCTTCTCCCCAACATGGGGTCTCTTCCTTAGGAGGACAAAACGTTGGAATCCATGTAGTTCACATGGTTTATGTCAGTTAAGAGAACCTCCCTTAACATTTAAACTTCGAGATAAGCTACTTCCTTGAAAAAATTAAAGTATTTTCCCTTCCTATGAGTTATTTTCCTAATAGTAAAATTACAAAAGTGTTCCCTAATTAAAATATTTCCTTGATATGAGTCATTTTCCTAAATGAAAGTATTCTCTCTTGATATGGAAATTTCCATGAATCTTTGAGATAAGTTATTTCCTTAAACTACAGTATCTTTCCATTGAGATTGAATGATTTCCCTAAAGCATGAAATGAGATATTTTCTTAAAGTGAATGAAATGCCTTCAAGTATGTTTCCAAGTTATATAATCCCAAATACATAGTATTGTTTAAATTTCCTTAGTCTTGAGTATTGACAAGAAGAGAAGATTTCTGATTTCAAGGTTAAAGAATGATGACTCGCGAGATTTGTTTTACATGCTCCATCCTACATGATTTATGAGCTTTATAATTTATACTTGTTCAAGCCATGTGAGTCGTCCCATATTGAATACATGATTTGATTGAAGAAGATTGATACTATTTTATATACATGCATTCACCCCTGCATACTCAATACATTCCAAGTGCTGATCCACATATATTTCTATGTGCTACATTGTCTTAAAATGTAGGTTCAGGTGCTCAGTCCCAGCCGCGTCCGTGATTTCTCGAGTACCTCTATCTACATTCCCATAGTGGTTATTCCTCATGGTTCGAGGGCCTATATTTAGACTTTTCAGTACTTGACAAACTGTATTTTATTTTTTGTTCATTTCGAGTCAGTTGGGGATCTGTTGATCTTGTTGAGATTTCTATTTTATGGTCGTTTGGACTGAGTATTATTCCCCGTACTTCCTTTCATATGTTATAGCTATGATATTTTTTGAATTATGTCATCTTGAAATGAGTGTTATTAGTAGAAATCGGATCAAAGGGTTAACTTGGGGCTACGTGTAGCCTTAAGCACCATGTGACATCCCGAAAGGCAATTTCAGGTCGTTACATGCACCCGACCATGAAAAAGAGATTGATAATGTTAATGTGAAATATTGAATTCTAAAATATGGAAAGAAACTTATGGAATGACTAATCCTTCCATAGGATAGTATCTCACCACTTCACTACAAACCAACTAACATACCGGATCACTTAACACTGCATAGGGGTAAAAAATGTATCTTCTGACAGTACATTATGAACCAATGTAGAATCTTAAGACGGTTAGTGGGGTGAGCGCTAGCGTGTAACTCAAAATAGGGATACAATAATGCCATGTCAAAATCAGGTCCATACTTAATGTACATGTTCATGTACATACATGTATACATATATATGTATATATGTATGTATATTTATATACAAGATGCTAGGATAGGAAAAAAGGTTTAGCATGAGATTTAAAACCCCTAATTTGGACTATGTAGCTCTATCCATCCTAAAAATATCCAAGGCTATATGTGTCTGACTCCTTCTAGAAGAAGGGCCCAACTATGTGTTAGCTGCACGAATGGGAGAAATCGAAGGAAGAGCCATGGAATCCATGACCCCAGCTATTCCAAATAAATAAATATATATATACACATATATATATAAAGTCTAAAATATGCACACGGCCACCAAAGACCCCTGTAATGGCCCGAAATCACCCCTTGGGATGCTACACGGTGCCTAGGGTCACAAGTGATCCAAAGCTAACCCTTCATTTGGCATAACACATAAACAACTAAATAAAATGCATAAATCCTGAAGAACAAAGCGGAAAGTAACTCTATTATGAATTTTCTCACTACAAAACTAAAGTCACAAGGTTACAACTCTGCTTTTGCAATAAAACTGAAACTCAATACAACAACTCCTATTGACTATCTATGAAGCCTCTACTAGTGCTGACCATGGGTAGATGGGTCATGACTCCCAACCACCCCAACTCGATACGACTGAATAAGGGAAATACAATACTTTTCTACTATATCACTGACTCGTAGCCCTTAATCAAAGGTCCCATGACCTGATGACTGGAAGTTGCAAAATGATTGGACTTCGTACATGTTCTACAATCTTGTACCTACATTATGGGACAATGTAGCACATAGACATATACGTGGATCAGTACTTTGAGGATGTACTGAGTATGTGGGGGTGAATGCATATGTATAAAACAGTAGCAATCTTCTTCAATCAAGTCATGCATGCAATGTGGGATGACTCACTTGGCTTGAAAAAGTATAAAATGTAAAGCTCATAAATCATGTAGGATGAATCGTGTAACGCCAATCTCATGAGTCATCATACTTTAACTTGAAATAACAAATCTCCTCTTGTTGTCAATACTCAAGGGATAAAGGAACTTTACACAATACTTTCAAATCATTCATATGTCTCATAGAGAGTAGAACTTCATTAATGCTCAAGATCTCATTACTCTTTTGAACTCAAATACTTGGAATTCGGAATCATGTAACTTTGAAACATACTTGAAGGCATTTCATTAAATTTAGGAAAATATCTCATTTCAAGATTTAGGGAAATCATTCAATCTCAAAAGGAAGATACTTTAGTTTAGTAAAAATAACTCATCTCTAGTCTTCAAGGGAAAATACCAAATCAAGGGAAAATACTTTCTTTTAAAGAGACAATTCATATCAAGGGAATACTTTGGCTAAAATATAATTGTTGCAACTTTATTAGTAGGAAAATAGCTCATAGGAGGGAAAATACTTTAGTTTTTGAAGAAATAGCTGACCTCAAGTTTAAAGGGAAAGGGAGGTTCTCGAAACTGACATAAACTATGCAAGCTACATAGATTCCAATGTCTTCTCCTCCTAAGGAAGCGACCCCACGTTTGGGAGAAGCGTCATACTCTTGCCAGGGAGTGTAACCTAGGTCTAGTGATCACTAAACAAAACTCGGCCATGGGCCCAATCATAATAATCATAAACTCGGCCTCAGGCCCCACCTATGGTGGTACGTAGTTTTGGGGTAAGAAATCGTAGTAACTTACCCACTCGGTGCTAAATACTACTCCCTTTAGATTATCTGCGCTCATCTCATAAAATCCACTTTTAGAATAATCTCATGGTTCACCATGAACCCAAAAATCAAATCGATAATCTCATATAGTGAAGTAGATTTCAAAGCTCAAGGACCATTAGGCCAAATCATTTCTCAATCATCTCAAAATACTCAAATCATGGGTGCTTATAGCACAAGATTTCATAAATTCACAAGTCTCAAATAGGTCTTACTAACCCATAGTTCAACCTCAAGTTAAAACTCATCAAAAGCATAATAGATAGTATATAGATTCATAAATCATGTGGAAATATGGGAATTTCAGAAATATATCTCAAAATCTCAATATAGTAATATACTTCAATAGCTCAAACCAATCAAATACTAGTTTCTAAAAGATTCAAATCATGGGGTTTATACCCAACTATAATTTCTCAAGAAAACATGAAGAAATCGAGTCATATAACTCTCAATTCATGGAAAGTATCAAGATAATGAATTCAATGATAATGGATGAAAAATCCCAATTCAAATTCACGTAGAAACTCTTAGATTTTAGGGATATCATGATGTAAATAAGCCATTTGGTCACAAAGGTGAAAGGATTACCCTTGTTCAAAACCCCACATACCTTAGATTATGAAATTGGATGAACAAGCTTACTCTAAATATACTCTTCTTACTCTTGGGAGTGGGTTCTTGAAGCCTTTGAACTTGGGAAACTGAATTCTCAACTCACTTGCACAATCTATGGTGAGTCCTTAGATTTCTTGGAGAAGAATTCTTGTTTTGATTTGATTTGATTTGGAGGAGAAAACCCTAACTTATTAGTGTTAGAGATGGGAAAATGAGGCAGCTGGTTCGCATAGAATATATAGGAGGGTTGAAAATAGGTTAAAAGACCAGAATAACCTTTTCAAAATGAGTTTAAAATTCTGTGCAGGGCCTGCGACGGTGGGATTCGATGGCCCATCGAAGGCCCAATGGTCCTTCGGTCCCTGCCATCAGAAACCGTCTAGAAAATGGGATTCTGACTCAACCATAATGGTAGGATGCAACATTTCGTTGGGTACCCGAAGGTATATCAGTCCTGACCATCGCACTTGGCCAGAACTAGGATCCTCTGCCTCATCACGATGGTGGGGTGCGATGGTCCGTTACACGGTCGACGGTTCACCGGACATCACTGTCTTACTCTTCCAGAGAGTGGAATCCCTTCCACAAATCTAAGATATGGTGTGATGGTCCATCTAATGGACGATGGTCCATCGGACCACTCCGTCACACTTGGGAAGTTTAGAATCAGACTATTTCCGTAAAATGGCCATAACTCCCTCGTCCGATGTTGGATTTTCATGAAATTGGTATCGATGTAAAGCTTATTCAATGATTTACATGATAAAAGTTAATATTATGGAAATTCACCTTAATTAAAAATATTTCACACTTGGGAAGACTCCTCTCAAACTTTTGGGACAGGATTTATGCTTCATTGAGAATGCTCAAAGGCTCAGACTATGAGGGAATTCTGTGGGGTGTTACAATATCTCCCCCTTGGTAGAATTTGTCCTCAATTGTCTCTAGTCAGGCTAGGAGAGTGGAGAGAGAACTGAGGATACATAGCGGAAATACTTATCAAACTGAACCTATACCTTTTCAAACTCGGGACACTCGAAGAATACATATATTTATGATAGGAATAACTATATAATAGGATCCCAAATAAGAGAGGAGCTGAATGAAGGAAGGGTGATACGTTCATATGAATCTGGGTTAGCTTTCCTTAGTCTTATAATGAAGAGTTAGCTTATGCTAAATTCAGCGCGTGCGATCATCGACTGACTAAATTTGGGATCAAATCTCCCTAATGGATGATCCCTGAACCCACTATAAAGGATTAGAAATGATTATATCTGAGACCAGACTTATTTAACAGGGAATCTCTTAATATGCCAAAGAAGACAACCAACTAAACCCAAAACTGAGATCAGGCCTAACTAACGGGTAACCTATGGAGCTGATAACAAGAATACTCAATTGAATATGCTACTGGAATCAAGTCCATCTAATGGGTGATCTCTAAATAATAAGGGTACTCAACCGAATCTGATATCGACCCTATCTGACGGGTGATCTCGGGGTTCGATAATACTGATATTGAATAACTAAATCTCCCAATATAGATAACTGAGTACCGAGGTTGAGATCAATCATCTCCAATGAGTGACCTCATAAACTGACGGTACTAAAGATGATTAACTAAACCCGAACAGTTGGATTTGCCTGGTTCTATTATACTACGGAATATCAATGAACTCTGAATAGAGTACTCAAATACTACTGAGGTTTTCACTGAACACTTTTATACTACTCGATCTGAGCAAAGTAAAGAACCGAGGCCAGAGTGCTAACGATACTGAGATTACTAAAGTTTTGGAACTGCCTGAGAGTCTTAAGTTCTATAACTCACAGAGTTCTGAGAATCATGGCTCGACTGAGATCATCATGAAAACTGACATGGGCTCTAGGAAACAGCTAAATGTCAGGTACATATGCCCCCAGGACTCGATAACAGAAAGGTAAAACATAACTATTCATGACCATGGACATTCATTCACCATCACTATCACTAAGGTGTCACTTCAAACATTTAGGGATTATAAACATATGAATCACTAAGGAGTCACTTCAAGTATTTAGGGATTATAAGCACGTGATAGCATTGGGTCACACTCTATTTAACAAGGTCTTGCATCAAGAACTTAGAACATATTTGGGTATTATCATGTATCGGAGAACACATAATTAGGGAAACTTCATGTCACGTCACAACTTATCCATCAAACACCTAGCATGTATCAAAGGCTTAACATGTATTAGAGTGCACATAATTGGGGGAATTCAAAACTATCATTTCACCATTTATTCACTAAGGATTTACAATAACCACTTGGCACGCATGGGCTTACACACAATTGGGGATCCCCAGTCAACATGCCATAATGTCTCTAATTCCTTCACATAAGCATTTTATCAAACTTATAGGGAGCATGCTTTGCTTATTCAACAATTTCTACACTTAATTAATACAAACACATCATCTAACAAGTAACTTAAAGAGGCTTATCATGAACATCACATGAATTTGACATACTAGGTCAATGTTTGAAAACCTTGTAAACAAACATGAATCACAACTCAATCGTAACATGAACATCAATTTCAACTCACATGTATCATAGAAACTCATAAACACAAGAATCTTTAAACTTCAGAAAATGGTTCTAGAGTTTCTTGAACAAGAGGGACCCAAGAGATAACATATACATACCATTATCTTTCCCAACATGACACATTTACTCTCTCCTATCAGCACAACTGTTCATTATCTCTATTCCGACCTAAGGAAGAGGTCGCTGAAAAGTTAGAACATGAGGACCTGGATCATGAAGGGAAATTGTACTTGACTTGGCACTCAATCAAGGCTTGAGGACTTTAACATAACGAACTTATCAAAGTGGTTTAACCCAAGGACATGTATGACACAAATATGGACTTTGCGAATCACTAATAGCATTGATCAAGTACTTAAGTCACGAGTTGCATGATTTGAATTTGGAGCTCAAAACTCATGGGATGAGATCCCGACTACCAAATGCACCAGAACCCCTCATTTCAGGACTAGGAGAGTACATAATTCACTATCATATGCATGAACATGTATTAAGATCATGGAAAAGAAATATAAAATATTAGTAGGTATTGGGACAACTGAAAACACTAAAATAAGATTGGGTCAAGCATCAATCTTTCTCAAAGCTATTCTACGACTCACTAGTACATCCATTAGAGTATTAAGGTTTGATCCGATTACCATTTCTATCATATCCCCCTTAGACTTAAGACATCACTCCAAGGTGGTGAACCACCACACAAACTCTGGTCTGACTGTCATTACCTTGCTCTAGGGTCGGGGATATAATAAAGCACATAAAAATAAGAACATAACTCGAAATACTACACTTCAAAGCGTAAAACAACAAAAACAACCACCACAATAATAATAACAAAGCCAATATATTCCCACATAAGTAGAGTCTGGGGAAGGTAGATTGTACGCAGTCCATACCACTACCCTTAAAGAAGTAGAGAGGCTGTTTTCGAGATGAACTTTAGAAACTTAACTTGGTCTATGTATCTTTACCATCATAAATCCACCCAAATGCTATATGGGTCTAGTGTTACCCCTAGATAGGACCAGTGCCTATTAGCCGTACCAACCAGAGATACCATAGGTTGCGAGGGATTCCCTTGTACCCTTTACCCTCTATGATACATATGTACATATGTTCACAAAGGGGATTTTATTATACCTCACAAGCACTGGGTCATCAAGACCAATCCTCATGTTGGGAAACATGAGTTTCAAGTATTCATTATTCGAACTCATACCTTCACAGTTAGCTATCACAAGCCCCTTTATTGCTCAATTAAAATATATAACACATAACCAAACCACCAATTTTAGAAGTCAATTATTAAGGAAGTATTATATGGTATCATCATACAAACAATAGCTTGCATGAAATGTCATTACCTAACACCCAGGGGATTCCCACGTACCCCTAAGACTCTATTATTAAAATTACTTGGGGGTTTTCATGTGCCCACAAGGTTTTCATCAATCATTAACTTTGAGGATTCCATTGTACCCCATAAGTTTTTTAAAACTATCCTTAACCATTTAACCATTAATACCATGCATTAATTTCAAGAAAAAATCCAAGCCACGTAATAAGGCATAAATCAAAATAAATTTTTCAAATGGGCTGAGTTGATACCAATTTCCATACCATAACACTCAATTTGGGGATTTCATTGTACCTCTATTGCCATACACCATTCCCATGCAACCCAATGCATTTACCAACCATCAATTTAAACATAATAGTGTCATAAATACATGGAAAAAGTATTTAAACAATTTGTATTAAAAACCCTCAACCAATAGTCCAAAACCCAACATCAATATTCCATGAATAATACTTTAAATCACATGATTTTACAAATTTGACAATGAGGAAGAGTAACATGCCTGAAATAGCAAGATGTACAAAGAGAAATCACCCTTCAAAGCCCTAATTGATTTACCTGTTAAAAACCCTAAGTGTTCTTGACCTTGAGGATTTGAGAGTGTTTGAGAATTTATTTGATTTTATTTAGGGATAATGATTCCCTAAATGGGTTATAAGACGTGTGTTTCAAGTTGGAAAAAATGGAAAATGTCTAGAATGCCCTTAACTTAAAAACTTGAAAAGGGTCACCTGTAATTATGAGTCAACCACTGACTCATAACAACACTTAAAAAATTATTACCAACTGTTATATCCATGATAGTGAATAGGCCCCCCATATACTTTTAACCTTATGAATCAAACAACCCATTCATAATGAGACCCTAGACTCATAGGGTCTAATCGTAGATAACACAAAACCTAAATTGGTTGAAAACTGGACATCCTATGATTTCATCCTATAACTCGTACCAAGTACTTATGACTCATAGTGAGCCACTCGTACTTAGAGTAGGATCATGCCACAAACTTACATGATTTGGTTACGACTCATCCTATCAACTCGTCACTAGTCTTTATGAATCATGCCCCTAAGTCATACTCAGGAAAAAAACTCAAACACTATTTACTATACACCGTATGACTAGGGTCACTAACCTGTCAAGACACCCCACGACTCATGGGGTAAATTGTTAACCAAGGCAGTGAGCTCAAATCTCAAGAAATTTTCAAGGGACAAAATCAGCTGTGTTTCACGTATTGATGTCTAGAACATTCCCGGAGTCTAAGCAAAGAAAAATAAAGAATGTGTGTTTAGAATATGACGTAGGAATTTATTAGATAGCCATGTTTTGTAACTTATTTTATCTACTCTTGTGCATAATCTTAGTTAGCCTCATTGAGCCTTACCCTTTTTCCTTGCTAGCCTAATAATTATCCTACTTCTCTTCTTTAATTGAGCATAAGTTGATCCAATAATCCAAAGCACTTTAATTGAAAAATTATTGAGATTAAAGAGTGTAAAATGGAAGAAGAAAAAGCTGAAAGTGAATCCCCAATGTAGTAGAAATTGGTGTTGGAAAAGTTTATGTTTTGTAGATGGGAGTACCATAATAAAAAGGAGTAATATTGAATCATGTGTTTATACAAAATAATCCTCCTCAATATATGTAAACTAGCTTAAAGATATGGGGCAAAACAAAAAAGATGTGTGAAGGAAGAGGTGGTGAGTAATTGGTTATTAGAAAAGAGTTTAAATGTTAAGTATGATGTATTAAATCCCTTTGGGAAGAAGTCACTATTTCTAGCCAAAATAGTTCCTACCCATCCCTTAGCAAACATTGCATGCCTTGAAGTCCTATTTGATCTTGATCCTTAATATTCTGATATTAATAGAATATTATGCTAAGGGAAAACCTATGGTTCATGTTATGTAACTTGTGAATTCTTTGGGTGAGTGAGTTAATTTAATTTGCATACCCATTATTGTGATAAATTGCATCTATGTGAGTGATTATGAGTAACTCTCTTATGGTAAAGGCACTTGTTTGATGATATTTGGGTGACTTATATGATCTATTTGATTGATTAATGTGCATGACTTTTCCAACTTGGTGACTCAATTCTTGAGTTTAGGATGTTTTAAAAAGCATTCTTGAACTTTCAAATGTATATGACATGTTAGTTTTTGAAACTTGCAATCTAAGTAGTCTTTTTAGTGCTAGATTGAGTGTATTGCTTGTATTAGTTGCATGAAGTCTTCCTTTTTATTGTTCTTAAGGTAAAGATTTGTTCTACGACAAACAAGCTTTATGTGTGAGAGGATGATATTAAGTGAATTTATGCACATAAATGTTGTTATCTATTCTTAAATTGCATGATTTTGAGTATTTCTCGTATTTGTAATGAGTTAATACTTATATAAATGAGAATATAAGTGTTAAGTGATGTGTTTACAATGTTTAAGGCGTGTTCAATTCAATGTTCAAAGAAAAATGTTCAATTAGAGTACACACGAGATTAACTAGTATTCTTAGCTTGAGCTATGTTATATTCTAGTTCATCTTATGTAATTTTAGTATGTGTAAGGTTCTAATTTATGCTTTTTGATGTCATAGGAAGCTTGTTGAGATTATTTGAAATACCCCGAGAACTCTAACCAATAGTTCCACCATGACTCAAGATCATAATAAATAAATTATAGTGCATTGGTTGTTTTCTAATCAAGGGTAGTGTATATTAAGGCCTCAAAAATGTCCTAGCGATTAGGTTAATCAAAACATACCATACTGATTGAATTTTGAGAAGGATTTTGGCATAGTCAACTTCAACTGAGCCTATCTCTTGTTACACTAAGAAATTTTGATCTCATGACCCACCGACAGATAGATAATTGAATTAGCTTTCCAACGGTACAAATTTCACCCAAATCCGATATTGGAGAGAAAAGTTATGACTATTTTACTCCAACGTGTCAACTTGGAAACTGTGTGACGACATTTTGTGACAACTTGTCACAAGTCTGACGGCTTGTCACAAAATGTCATCACCTTAAGCAGAAAGTCACAAATTCCAACATTTTGTGATGACTTGTCACAAGTTTGACGGCTTGTCACAAAATGTCGTCAACCTTAAGCAGAAAGTCATAAATTCCACCCTTTTGTGACGATATTTCCTGACGACTTGTCACAAATGTCGTCAGCTATTTTTTCAGCAATTAAAGGACATTTTTACAAGGGTACTTTGGTCTTTTCTCATCTTTTGGAAGCCCCTATATATATGAGAATCTTCATCCAAACCCTAATTTCTATATTTTCTCCTCCAATTCTCTTAAGAAAATATATCTAGGGTTTCATTCAAGAACATTAATCTTCCAAAAATCATCTATAAATCTTCAAGATTTCTTCAAGAACCAAGTTCCTCAGAGTGTGGGCTTCGACAATCACTTATTACAAGTGCGGATACAGTCTCAAGCACTAGAATTCATCCAATTTCAAATATTAAGGTATGTGGGGTTTTGAACAAGAGCAATTCTTTCATTCTTTACCCAAAACTTTGATTTCTATTATGGATTTATATGATTTTGCAAGTGGGTTTATACCCAAATTACTTCATCACGAGACTATGGGAATATAAATTGTTCAAGCTTTATTATACAAGATTATTTTACTATTCCTAAGTTATGACTTGATATTTAATATTGTGAATTTCATATTTCTACCATGAGTTGATATTTCAAGTGCTTTCATGTAACACCCCAATTTGCTGAACCAGAATGCTACACGGTGCTTATGATCTCGAGGGACCACAAACTAACCCATGACAAATATCTGTACCAGTACATTGTATAATATACTTGTAAAATGCGAAAACATGAACAATAGGCCATAAGGTTAAATTGAATAGATTATCTGATAAATAATAACATCCATATGGGGTAACAAATACCCAAAACAACTGAAGTCTGGATAAAAAATCTGAACTAAATCTGAAATCCTCTAAATACTTTCTAAAATAAGGAGTTGAAGGAACATGTCTCCAACTAACTCCATATAGAAAAATTGAAGTGAAATAACGAATAAAATTAAATAATATCATCCTCGGATGGATGAGGACTTACTTCCACTCTGCGTACTATGATGCTACTGCTACTACTGATCTGGAACTCGTGACTCTGAACCTATGGTGTAACATAAAAGAAAGCACCATAGCATAAATGCATCAGTACAACTGGCAGTACTGAGTATACGAGTGGGGTAGGCGAAATGCAAAAGGGTTTACATGCATGAGCAATGCTAACTGACCGACTAATATGAACATGAGAGTTCAAGAATGCATACATAGTAACTGAGATCATGAATACATGATATATTGATTTGTACGCTAATGTATGGCTTACTGTTATCTTACATGAATGATACTAGAATTATGATAACATGGATGACTCTGTCTGAAAGTCTTGAATCTGATGGAACTACCTGAGTTGTATACTATAACTAAATTAACTGTAACTGACAGTCCTGGTGTACTGAAATCTAAAGAACTATCTGAGTTCTTCTACTGAGATAGTGATTAAAACTGTGGGAGGTAGTTGCTTAACTGACATTCCCCAATAATGGATAAAGCTAAGTTGGGGTCTAATCTCTGCCCCAACTAGAAGGTTTTCAATACCGTGCCACTGGTAAGGACAACTGTGAGTGACCCTTAACTGGCAGGTACTCGAATGAGAATGGTGGGAACCCTAAATTGACAGGTTAAGCCACCTCATAAACCCTAATCTGGCAGGTTAAGATGTCTCAACCTACGCTGGCTACGTAGTTCTAGAACACAAGGATGACTACTAAGAATCATACCCTAAACTGGCAAGTGAGTTCCTATCCTTGGGTTCAATCGGTGCTAACTTCTACTCCCATATGAAAATAATGAACATGATTGAACTGGCTGTACATGGACTGAGTAATTGACTTTTGTTGACTGACAGAATAGTACTAATATTTGAGAATTTATCGAGGTCATGAGATTTCTAAGATTTCCTGAGTCACATGACTAACTGAGTTCTATATATCATGTCTTTACTGAGATTATCATGATAACACGACATAGCTCTAGGCACACAACTATATTTTTTGGGTATAAGTACCCCCAGGACTCAATGGAAGGAAACAGACACATATAACTGACTTGATAATAAAAACGGAGTCCACAATTCATCATATCATAAGTAGAGGATTTCACACTAAGCATAGTTCTCAACATATTACGTATGGAAGGGAAATTCATACAACATGTGTATACTTACATAGATTCAATATCATGCTTAATCTATATCACAACAATGCCGCATATCAATAACATGGAATTCATGTGGAATAAAAAAACATAGAGCATGGACTTGTCATTTAAGCACTATTGAAACATGGGACACGAATCTTATCACCTTAAGCATTTTATCAAACACTTTGCATGCATTCTTTTATCTAAGGTGTGTTTTCATGAATTTCCCCATTTTAAACCACATAAAGTTCATGGATTTCAACCAACGATCACATATACTTCATGAAAACACCTTTAGATATCATCTTGAAACTTGAATAACAATCGTAAACATGTAAGTGGTCATATCACAACAAGACAATCACAAAATAATACTTAAAACATGGTTCTTGAGCTCTATGAATGAAATAGATCCATAGATGAACACTATGCATACCGTAGATGGAAGATCCGTGAAAATTAATGGTGAAATTATTTAAATCTTGAAGCTCTTATAAAAAACCTATGGGGTTCGTGAGAGAATTTTGAGAAAAGAGAGTATAATGTGGTTGGATTTGGGCTAAATTCTATGTTTATAGAATATATAGGAGTGGAAACATGACCCAAATACCCCTCTAGATGCGTCATTTAATTTCTATGAAAATTACCCGATTTGTACCCCCGACGCGATGCGTAGATATCGTGTTGCCACTCATTTGTGATCTTGAAACTCACCGCGATGCGGTGGAATCACGGAAAGACACTAAAAATTGACAAACGTCATTTTGGCTTATGGAGCGATGCGCCACTGACTGAAATGACGCTGCTGAAACTTTAAATCACCATAACTTCTTCACCGGGTGTGGTTTTTGGCTAATTTAGTATTGATGGAAAGCTTATTCAATTATCTACAATTTAGAGGGTATAAATCATCCAAAATACCACCTATAAACCAAGTTACACTTGTTCAAAGATGACTTATGTGAAATCACACACAAAAACTTGGTGGATTCAAAAGTTCTTAGCTTGGCTTACTCTAAGTGACTCTTATGATCATTCTTAACATATCATAAGCTCTTTTATCACTAGGATTGTTATCCTATTTCATGTACTCAAATATGAATCATAGTATAGAAGGTTTCATGTGTAGGAACAACGGTTCATTTTCTAGCTTAGAAATATACGGGGTATTACAATATCTCCCCCTTGGAAACATTCATCCTCGAATGAGACTGAATGAAATGGGTAGAGATAATAAAATAGAGTACGTACAATACATACACTACTGGAACATGATCTCATGATAGACATGACTGATAAGCTAAACATATCATGCTGGACATTTAAATCTAATGCATGAGTAACTGATTCATGAATGCATAACTGATATTTCTGATAACAGAGTTCTCCCAATGAGAATGTATATTTGATGCATGATTGTACACTGGACTGATACATGAATGCATGAATGAATATTCAATGGTACTTGATACTATATTTGTGATGAAATATGAGCATGAACTGGATACTAAGTTATATAGAATACTAAACGGGAAACTTAATAAGCTTAAGGAGAACTATCACCTTGAGCTTGATCTAGATTGGTAGAGAAGAGGTGAGGATACTTGGTATGCATGTATTCTTTTTCTTCCCAAGTATCTCCCTCAACGGACTGATTTCGTCAAAGAACTTTAACTATAGGGACTTCTTTGTTCCTCAGTCTATGAGTCTGATAGTCAAGAATTTCAACCAAAATTTCCTCATAGGAGAGACTGTTCTAAATGTCAATGCTCTGAATAGGGACTACGACTGATGGATCACCTATACACTTCTTGAGAAAAGAGACATGAAATACTGGATGAACTAAGCTTAGAGCTGAAGGCAATTCGAGCTCATAAGCTACCTTGCCTAAGCGACTGAGAATCTTGAAGGGACCGACATATTGGGGACTGAACTTACCCTTCTTGCTGAACTGCTTCACTCCCTTCATGGGAGATATCTTTAGATAGACATAGTCACCAATCTCGAACTCGACATTCTTTTTGCGGACATCTGCATAGGTCTTCTATCGGCTCTGAGCACCCTATAGTCTTTCTCTGATCAACTGGACTTTCTCTAAGGCGTCGAATACTAAGTCAGGCCCTATGACTGAGGCCTCACTAACTTCGAACCCGATTGGAGATCTGCACCTCCTACTATAGAGAGCTTCGAACGGAGCCATTTTAATACAAGAATGATAGTTATTATTGTATGAAAACTCAATCAAAGGAAAGTGGTCATCCCAAATTCCCTTGAAATCAATTGTATACGCCCTTAACATATCTTCAAGAGTCTGAATGGTCCTTTCTTCTTGACCATCTGTCTGAAGATGGAAGGCTGTATTGATATGGACTTAGGTACCAAGATTCTTTTGGAATGCTTTCCAGAAGTGATAGGTGAACTGGGAACCTCTGCCTGAGATGATAGATAATTGAACACTATGTAATCTGACTAACTCCCTGATATAGAGTTTGGCATAATCCTCAGCTGAATAAGAGGTATGGACTGGAAGGAAATGGGCTGACTTGGTCATTCTATCTACAATGAACCAAACTGAATCATGCTGATGATGAGTTCGAGGCAAACCCATCACGAAGTCCATGTTCACTTCTTCCCACTTCCAAGTAGGAATGGTGAACTCCTGCATGGATCAACTAGGCTTCTGATGCTCTATCTTAACCTGCTGATATGTAGAACACTTAGCGACAAACTCTGCAATATCTCTCTTTATCCCACTTCACCAAAAGATTTCCTGCAGGTTGCGGTACATCTTAGTGGCCCCTGAATGAATTGAGTATCGCATACCATGCGCTTTTTCAAGAATTCGCTGCTTTAAGTCATCTACACCTGGAACGCACAGACAACCCTGACAACGAAGAACACCATCTCACCCTTAGGATAAAACCTCTACTTTCTGATTCTAAATTGAATCTTTTATCTTGACAAGGCTAGGATCCCTATTTTTCTTTTGTTTCACCTCGGAATCTAGAGATTACTATGAACTATCCTGAACACATACACCACCCTCTGAAGAATCAACTAAGCGAACACCTAGTCTTGTAAGTTGATGGATTTCTTGAGATATTTTCTTCTTGCTATCCTCAACGTGAGAAACACTAAACATTGAGAGTCTACTGAGAGTGTCGGCCATAACGTTGTCCTTGCCTGAATGATAAAGGACACTCATGTCATAATCTTTCAAGAGGTCTAACCACCTTCTCTGACGAAGATTGAGATCTTTTTGAGAAAATACATATTGGAGACTCTTATGATATGTGAAGACATCTACATGAACTCTGTATAAATAATGCCTCCAAATCTTCAAGGCAAATACCACGGCTGCTAACTCAAGATCATGAGTAGGATAATACTTATCAAGGGGCTTTAACTGCCTTGAGGCGTAGGATATGAACTTACGATGCTACATGAGGAAACAACCCAAACCTACTCTGGATGCATCACAGTATACTAAAAACCCATATGACCAATCTGAAAGAGCTAAGACTGGAGCTGAGGTAAGTCGAGTCTTCAATTCCTGAAAACTCTTCTCGTAAGGATCTAACCACTGAAACTTGACCTTCTTCTGAGTCAATCTAGACATGGGAGATACAATAGATGAAAATCCTTCAACAAACAGTCTGTAATAGCCAGCCAAACCCAAAAAAATCTTGATATCTGATGGAGATACGGGAGAGGACAGTTTCTTACCACTTCGGTCTTCTGAGGATCTACTCTAATCTAATCACCAGAAATAATATGGCCAAGGAATGCTAATGACCTTAGCCAAAACTCTCACTTACTGAATTTGGTGAATAGCTGGTGATCTCTGAGAGTCTGAAGAACAATTCTGAGATGGTCTGAATGATCACACTCAGTGCGGGAATAGACCAGAATATCATCTATGAAGACTATGACGAACATGTCCAAGTACTTCTTGAACACTCAATTCATCAAGTCCATGAAAGCTGCAGGGGTATTGGTAATACCAAAGGACATAACTAGAAACTCGAAGTGACCATACCGAGTAAGGAAAGCTATCTTCGGGATTTCATATTCTCTAACTCGAAGCTGATGATAGCCTAATCTGAGGTCTATCTTGGAGAAATAACTGGCACCCTGAAGTTGGTCAAACAAGTCATCTATTCTGGGAAGAGGTTACTTGTTATTGACCGTAACTTTGTTAAGCTGATGATAATCAATACACATCTTGAGAGAACCATCTTTCTCGCACACAAATAGGAATGGTGCACCCCATGGGGATACACTATTCCTGAGGAATCCCTTATCTAAGAGATCCTTCAACTGATCTTTCAGTTCCTTGAGTTCTGCTGGTGCCATTTTGTATGGAGAAATATAAAGTTTGAGTATCTGGAATAAAGTCAATGCTGAAGTCTATTTATCTTTTAGGAGAAATGCCTGGAAGCTCTTCGGGAATGACATCTGAATATTCGTTAACCTCTGGGATTGATTCGAGACTAGGAGATTTAGAACTGGATTTTTTATTATAAACGAGATGATACACACACCCCTTAGAAATCATTTTCCTTTCTCGAAGGTAGGAAACAAGCTGAACCCTGAAAGATGAAGTACTACCCTTCCACTCTAGGATGGGCTCATTCGAGAATTGAAATTGAACTATCCTATTTCTGCAGTCGACTGTGGCATAGAAGGAATGAAGCTAATCCATGCCAAGAATAACATCAAAATCAGTCATCTCTAACTCGACTAAATCTGTTGATATGGCTTTCTAAAATATCATAATCGGGAAGTTCCAGTATAACCGCCGAGCTATGATGGTTTTACCCACTGGGGTTGATACTGAAAAGGGCTCTGCTAAAATTTTGGGAACGATTCCGAAATTGCCTGTATATAAAGAGTAACAAAAAACAAGGATGCACCTAGATCTAGCAAAGTGTAAACATGAACATGGAAAGTCTTTAACGTACTAGTAATGACATCAGGAGAATTTTCCTAATCCAGTTGAGTCTTAAGAGCATAAAGACGATTTGGGCGTTGCCCACTAGTAGCACTGGAGGTGGCACCCTACTAATTTGGGAGACCGTACTGGGTTGTGGAACAATTCTATTAACCCTGTAGACCTGACTGCAGACACTCTCTAATCCTGTGTCCTAGCTTGCCAAAATAGAAACAAATATCGCTACCAACTCTACAAGTACCCTTATGGTTCTTACCACAAGTCTGACATAGGGGATTAGTTCAGGCACTGCTGACACTGCCCTAAGACTTAGATACTGGTGCTCGATCTCTGTTGCCGTCTCTAAATTTTGACACTGGGGCATTTGTAGAGGAATGATTTGGAACTGCTGGCTTAGAATGAAACTGTGAACGGTTTCCTCCTTCTGATTTGGGTTGAGTAAAACAAAAACTTCCTGATCTTGCTCTCTTGTTCTGCCTCTCCCTAGTCCTAATATTCTACTCCTCTATTTGCTGAGCATGGGTTATAATCCTAGATAAATTCATATCATTGTTCAATATCACAGACCTACACTCATTTACCACGCTATCATTCACTCCTGACATGAACTTGCTTATCTTAGCCCTATCTTCTGCAACCACATGAGGAGCATATCTGGATAGCTGAGTAAATCTGAGAGAATACTCTTTAACCATCATATTTCCCTGCCTGAGGTTGATGAACTCCAAAATTTTTTTCCTTCCTCAGCTCTTCGGGAAAGAATCTGTCTAATAAAGTCGTGACAAATTCCTCCCACTCTATAGGACCTACACCATCTACCCTCTTGAACTTCCAATATTGTACCAAGTGTGAGAAACATCCTATAACTGTTATACGGCTAACTCGACACTTTGAACAGAGGTAACTCCCATGATGTCTATCACCTTCTGGACTTGGTCAATGAACTCCTGAGGGTATTTATCACACTTAGACCCGAAGAAAGATAGAGGATTCATTCAGGTGAAGTCCTAAATCCTAGCTACGACTGAGTTGGCCACTAGATTGGCCGGAATAACTGGGGGCCATTTATTTTGGGCAGCCATAGATTGAGAAAGTATGGTGAATGTGGACCTAAACTCCGCATGAGAAACATGTTCTCCCAAAGTATCTTCGGGATGAGAAGCTGGCTGGTTTCTTTTCTTTGGAGGCATATTCTGAAATAAGAGAAGAACGTATTAGACTAGTTGTTTAACTTGATATTATGCTCACTAGCACAGAATGAATATTGAAAGAGGGGAAACTGTTCCTAAAACATCTCATAGCCTCTTTCACATAAATGTGGTGCACAACACACCCATGTTCAAGACTTTACTAGATGCGGCTTTCAGACTTCCTAGGATTCTAATGAAACTTAGGCTCTGATACCAAGTTTGTAATGCCCCGATTTGCTGAACCAGAACACTACACGGTGCTTATGACCCTGAGGGACGACAAGCTAACCTATGACTAATATCTGTACCTGTACACTGCATAATATACTTGTAAAATACGGAAAACATGAATAATAGGACATAAAGTTCAACTGAATAGATTATCTAATAAATAATAACATCCATATGGGGTAAAAAATACCCAAAACAACTGAAGTCTGGATCAAAAATCTGAACTAAATCTGAAAACCTCTAAATACTGTCTGAAATATAGAGTTGAAGGAATATGTCTCCAACTAACTTCATTTAGCAAAACTGAACTGAAATAATGAATGAAATAAAATAATATCATCCTCAGAGGGATGAGGACTCACTTCCACTCTGCATACTGGGATGCTACGATCTAGAACTCGTGACTCTAAACCTATGGTGTAACATAAAAGAAAGCACCATAGCACAAATACGTCAGTACAACTGAAAGTACTAAGTATACGAGTGGGGTAGGCTAAATGCTAAAGGGTTTACATGCATGAGCAATGCTAACTGACCGACTAATATGAATGTGAGAGTGCAAGCATGCATACATAGTAACTGAGATCGTGAATACATGATATCTGGATCTGTATGCTAATGTATGGTTTACTGTTATCTAATATGACTGATACTAGAATTCTAATAACATGGATGACTGTGTCTGATAGTCCTAAATCTGATGGAACTACCTAAGTTCCATACTGCAACTGGATTGACTGTAACGGAAAGTTCTGGTATACTGAAATCTAAAGAACTATATGAGTTATTTTACTGAGACTGGGACTGATACTGTGGGAGGTAGTTGCTTAACCAACATTCCCCAATAATGCATATAGCTAAGTTGGGGTCCAATCTCTACCCCAACTGGAAGGGTGTCAATACCGCACCACTGGTAAGGACACTTGTGAGTGACCCTTAGCTGGCAGGTACTCGAATGAGAATGATGGGAGCCCCAAAATGATAGGTTAATCCACCTCATCAACCCTAATTTGGCAGGTTAAGATGTCTCAACCTATGCTGGCTACGTAGTTCTGGAACATAAGGATGACTACTACGAATCACACCCTAAAATGGCAGGTGAGTTCCCATCCTTGGGTTCACTTGGTTCTAACTTCTACTCCCATCTGAAAAGAATGAACATGATTTAACTGGCTATACATGGACTGAGTAACTAACTTCCGTTGACTGACGGAATAGTACTACTATCTGAGAATTTATTAAGGTCATGAGATTTCTGATATTTACTGAGTCACATGACTGACTGAGTTCTATAGATCATGTCTTAATTAAGATTATCATGATAAAGTGACATGGCTCTAGGCACACTACTATATGTTTTGGTTACAAGTACCCCTAGGACTCGATGGAAGGAAACTGACACACATAACTGACTTGCTAATAAAAATAGAGTCCACAATTCACCATATCATAAGTAGGAGATTTCACACTAAGCATAGTTCTCAATATCTTACATATGGAAGGGAAATTCATAAAACATGTGTATACTTTCATAGATTCAATATCATGCTCAATCCATACCACAACAACGACTCATGTCAATAACGTGGAATTCATGTGGAATCATAAAGCATAGAGCATGGACTTGTAATTTAAGCACTATTGAATCATGGGACACGAATCTTATCACCTTAAGCATTTAATCAAACACCTTGCAGGCATTCTTTTAGCTTATGTGTGTTTTCATGAATTTCCCCATTTTAAACCATATAAAGTTCATGGATTTCAACCAATGAACATGTATATTTCATGAAAACACCTTTAGATATCATTTTGAAACTTGAACAACAATCATCACCATGTACAACGTCATATCACAACAAGACAATTACAAAATAAAATTTAAAAATGATTCTTGAGATCTATGAACGAAATGGATCCATAGATGAACACTACGTATACCTTAGATGAAAGATCCGTGAAAATTAACGGGGAAATTCTTTGAATCTTGAAGCTCCTATTAAAACCCTATGGGGTTGTTGAGAGAATTTCGAGAAAAGATAGTATAATATGGTTGGATTTAGGCTAAATTCCATGTTTATAGAATATATAGGTTTGAAAAGATGACCCAAATACCCCTCTATATGCGTCATTTAGTTTCTGTGAAAATTACCCGATTTGGGCCCCCGCCACAATGCAGAGATATCACATTGCCACTCGTTTGTGACCTGGAAACTCACCACGACTAGGTGGAGTCATGGAGAGACACAGGATATTGACAAACATCATTTTGTCTTACAGAACGACGCGCCACTGACTGAAATGACGCTGCTAAAACTTTCTATTGCCATAACTTCTTCACGGAAACTTATTCAATTCTATAAAATTTGGAGGGTATAAATCTGCCAAAATACAACCTATAAACCCTAATTTCTTCATTTTCTCTTCCAATTCTCTTAAAAAAATATATCTAGGGTTTCATTCAAGAACATTAATCTTCCAAAAATCATCCATAAATCTTCAAGAATTCTTCAAAAACCAAGTTCCTCATAGTGTGGGCTTCGAGAATCATTTATTAAAATTGCAGATAGAGTCTTAAACACTAGAATTCATCCAATTTCAAAGATTAAGGTATGTAGGGTTTTGAAGAAGAGAAATCCTTTCGTTCTTGTGCCCAAAGCTTTGATTTCTATTATGGATTTATATGATTTTGCAAGTGGGTTTATAACCAAATTACTTCATCATGAGACTATGAGAATATAAATTATTTAATCTTTGTTATACATGATTATTTTACTATTCCCAAGTTATGACTTGATATTTAATATTATGAATTTGATATTTCTACCCTGAGTTGATATTTCAAGTGCTTTCAAGATATATATCAAGCTGTATGCTTCCTTATGACAAATTGGAATATTGAGTATATTAATTCATGAGATTGAGTTGTTACAATGAGTCTTGATATTTCCTTAAAGTTATTGATGTTTCCATGATTTACTAAATTGATATATTTTGATATTGAGAATGATTGATTTGATTTGATTCGAGTTAGGAATTCACAAATTCTTTATGATTTGATAAATGAGAAAGATATTTTATTTTGTCTTCATGATAGAACCTTGTGATGTTTGTGGTGGATTTCCTAATGCATTCTAAACTTATGTCTGGGAGTAGTATTTAGCACCAACCAGGAAATACGGTATTTCACCCGAAACTACGTGCCACCATGGGATTGGTATTGATATTTGTAGGCTAGAGGCCGAGTATGAGATTTTGGTCACTAATTTGAGGTTGTACTCCCTGGCAAGAGTACGATGCTCCCACCAATATGGGGTTCTCTCCTTAGGAGGAAAAAACGTTGGACTCCATGTAGCTCACATTGTTTATGTCGGTTATAAGAACCTTCCATGTCCATAAGAGTTGAGTTTCTTGAATTTCCGAGTCACTCCGAGTCTTGAGTTGAAGAGTTGAGTTTTTTATGATGATTTATGAGGTTTTAATCATATGATTTATTTACTATGAGATCATGAAAATTATGTTTCAATCTAACTCAATCCAAGTGAGCCATCATTGTACATATGTATATTTTCATGAATTTGAAAATGATATTTACATTGTTGCATGCACCCCCATATACTCAGTACATTCCAAAGTGCTGACCCATATATTTTCTTATGGGCTACATTTTCTTGTAATGTAGGTTGAGGTACTAAACCGCAACCGCGTTAGCGATATTTAGGTGCCTCACTACGTTTCCTCAGTGGTGAGTCCTCATGGTTCGAGGACTGTTTCTATATTTTTGTGATATCATCTTGTTGTTATGTCTTTCAGTACTCTTGAGTCAGTTGGGGGTTTGTCCCAAAGGATCCTTGATTTTGATGTATAGAGGCTTTGTTAGACTAGAGGGATGGTATGTACAGATATTCAATATATATTTTGGTTTTACAATTTAGTATTCTCTAGCATCTCTCTTGAATTTGATGTTATATATCTCTTTATTATGCACAACTATTGTTGAATTGAGGTCCTTGAGGTAGTGTCTAGCTCCGAGGGTCAGCTTGGGGCTACGTGTAGCCCTAATCACCGTGTGACATCTCGAGATGGAAATTTTAGGGTGGTACATTATTAACTTGATAATGAGATTTTATACAAGCTATTTTTAAAGAAAAAAATCAACCAAGAAGTGAGGAATTAACGGCTAAACATATGGAGTTATCAAGGATCAAATCTAGAATTTCTAAGCTTAGGGGCATGCCATGCTCCCTAGACATCATGGTAAGGGAATGGAACACCCGTTGTTGCAATTTTGGATGTTCATTCCAGTGAGACTCCACATTTTTGGTATGCCACGCTGCCTAGGCAATGTTATAGGGGTATGGCACGCTGGTATGACAAAATCATCAAGTTGTGGTCTAGTATAAATAGAACACTCCCATTATTTTTTAAACACCTTCAATGACTTGGGCAAATTCAAACATGATTGAGGAAGCTTCAATTAGTTTTTTTACTCTTTTACTTTATATTTCTTTTGGATTATTACATGGATTCTTAAATTATGATTTCTTATAAGTCCATGAGTGGCTAGCACCCTCATTTTTGGTTAAGGCCAAGAACAAATAGTTTTTCTTGTTAAGGAGTATTGTCTTAGATTCAATCTGTTATCCAAATATTATCCTAGTATAATGGCTGACTCCTGGACCATCATGAGTAAATTTGTAATTGGCGATGCTTAATAGGGAGATGGACCTTTCTCAATTGATGATACATGCCCAATAGATTGAAACTGATAAGGTGAAAGAGAGGGAGAGAGTAATAGGGAATAAAAGAGCCAAATCAGATCAGTAGGGATTCGGCCAGTACAGATTCCATGGAGAGAACCACCCTCAATTCCAGAGGCGTCTATTTATGCCCATGCGTTTCTCAGTTAGTGTTCCCACACCTAGAAGCAGGCAGGAGCAGGGGAACAAGCCTATCCCGTCCAGGTCTTAGTAAAGTGTAAGTAACATACCTCGTCCTCTTTCATGTGCTAAGTATGGTAGAGATCATTTTGGTGAGTGTTTTATTGATCAGAGAGGTTTCTTTGGTTATGCCAAGTTGGGACACCAACTTAGAGATTGTCTGTATGCTAGAAAGGGGAGTCGTGATGCTCGTCTCCAGAGTTAGGATACCAGTGCCCCCGCTCCCGTAGTCCGCCTAGTTCCTCTTCAGGGCGCCTCTTCTTGTACTAATGATGGTTCGTGCCAGAATCACTTTTATGCTATACCACCTCTCTATGAAAAAGAGGACTCTATAGATATTGTCACTGGTATGCTCCTTGGCTTTCATTTTGATGTGTATATATTGATGGACCCCAGTTCGAGTTTCTCTTATGTGGTACCTCTGGTTGCTATAAATTTTGAGATGGACCCTGAATGAATTCTTGAGCCTATTCTGGTTTCTACCCCGGTAGGAGAATCTGTTATTACTAAGTGAGTGTCTAAGAAGTGTCCTGTCACTATCCTTCATCGGGTCATATGTGCTAATTTGATTGAGCTAGATATGGTTAATTTTGACGTTATTCTGGGTATAGATTTGTTTCACTTGTGCTATGCATCTCTAGATTGTCGTACCTGAGTGGTCAAGTTTCAATTTCTTGATGAGCCCATTTTTGAGTGGTCCGGGAGTTCTGTAACTCCGAAGAGCCATTTCATATCCTACCTCAAATCTATGAAGTTAATTTTCAAGGGTTGCATATATCACCTAGTTCGAGTTAAAGACCTCAAGTCCAATACTTCGACTAGTCAGTTAGTTAGCATTGTTAATGAGTTTCTTTATATTTTCTCGAAAGATCACCCAGGGGTCCCACCGATAGAGAAATAGAATTTGGGATTGATCTCTTTCCCGGCACTCAGCCTATTTCCATTCCTCTATACCGTATGGCTCGCACAGAACTTACAGAGTTGAAGGAGTAACTCAAATATCTCTTAGACAAAGGCTTTATCAGACCCATTGTTTCCTCGTGGGGTGCGCTTGTTCTATTCGTGCGTAAGAAAGATGGTACATTGCGTATGTGCATTGACTACCATCAACTCAACAAGGTAACTATCAAGAACAAGTACCCTCTTCCTAGAATCAATGATTTATTTGATCAGCTACAGGGTGCAAGTTATTTCTCAAAGATAGACCTTAGGTCCGACTATCATCATCTTAAAGTGAGAGAGTGTGATATTCTAAAGACATCATTCCTAACCCGTTATGGTCACTTTGATTTTCTTGTCATGTCCTTTGGGTTAACCAATGCTCCAACAACCTTTATGGACCTCATGAATCGAGTGTTCTAGTAATATCTTGATATGTTTGTTATTCTATTCATAGAAGAGATAATGATCATGCCGACCATCTTAGAATTGTCTTGCAAACTCTTAGAGATCATCAATTATATTCTATTTGGCTAAGGTCAGTTGCTTTTCTGGGTCACTTTGTTTCCGCCGAAGGCATTAGAGTCGATCCCCAAACAACAGAAGCTGTAAAGAATTAGCCTAGACCTACCTCCCCATCTGACATTAGGAGTTTCTTGGGTCTAGCTGGTTACTACCATCATTTTGTTGAGGGATTCTCTTACATTGTGTCTCCCATGACCCGATTGACCCAAAAGAAAGTTAAGTTCTAGTGGACAAATGCCTGTGAGAAGAATTTTCAGGAGCTGAAGACTCGACTCACTTCAGCCCCAATGTTAGCTTTACCCGATGGTACTGATGGTTTTGTGGTGTATTATGATGCTTCTAAAGTTAGTTTGGGTTATGTGTTTATTCATAGGGGTAAATTTATAGCTTATGCCTCTAGACAGTTGAAGCCTTATGAGAAGAATTATCCAACCCATGATCTTGAATTAGCAGTTGTAGGTTTTTCTTTGAAAATCTGGAGACATTATTTGTATGGTGTTCATGTTGATATGTTTACTGATCACAAAAGCCTGCAGTATGTATTTACTCAGAGGGAGTTGGATCTTAGAAAAAGAAGATGGTAAGAGTTGCTGAAAGACTACGATATGAGTGTGTTGGATCACCCGGGCAAGGCCAATGTTATGGAAGATGCTCTTAGTAGGTTGTCTATGGGTAGTGTGGCTCATGTAGAGAATGATAAGATAGAATTGGCTCATGATGTGCATCATTTATCTAGGTTGGGTGTTAGATTGCTTGATTCCGCTGAAGGGAGTATGTTAGTTCAGAGTAGTTTTGAGTCCTCTTTGGTCTCGAAGGTAAAAGAGAAGCAAGATAGGGATCCTAGTTTGGTCAGACTGAAGGATTTAGTTAAGGACCAAATGGTAGAGGTTTTCTCACGAGGGAGATATGGTGTGTTGAGATTGTAGGGTAGATTGTGTGTTCCCAATGTTGATGATCTAAGGCAAAGAATTATGGCTGAAGTGCATAGAGTACGATATTCTATTCATCTTGGTGATACCAAGATGTACTTCAATTTGTGGGAAATATATTGGTGGAATGGTATGAAGATAGACATAGCAGGATTCATGGAAAAGTGTTCTACTTGTCAACAGGTTAAGGTAGAGCACCAAAGGCCCGGTGGTGTAATGCAAGATTTTAGCATTCCTACTTGGAAGTGGGAAGAAGTGAATATGGATTTCGTAATTTGTTTGCCTCCTTCTCATCGTCATCATTATTTGATTTGGGTTGTTGTAGACCGGTTGACTAAATTAGCTCATTTCTTGTCAGTGCATTCATCTTATACAACTGAGGATTATGCTAGATTTTATATCCGTGAGTTAGTCAGATTGCATGGAGTTTCTTTGTCTATCATCTCAGATAGGGGTACTCAGTTTACTTCACAGTTTTGGAGAGCCTTTCAGAAGGGTCTTGGTACCCAAGTTCATTTGAGTTCCACTTTTCATCTGCAGACTGATGGTTCGACTGAGAGGACTATTTAGACTTTAGAGGACATGTTGAGGGCATGCGCACTTGATTTCAAAGATAGTTGGGATAAGCACTTGCCATTGATCGAATTTGCTTATAACAATAGTTTCCATGCTAGTATTCAGATGGCTCCATTTGAATATTTGTATGGGAGAAGATATAGATCGCCTATAAGTTGGTTTGAAGTAGGATAAACAACTATGATTTAGCCTGATGCTGTGTTCTAGGCTATGGAAAAAGTAAAGTTTATTCGAGAAAGATTAAAGACTTCTCATAGTCGTCAGAAGTCGTATGCGGATGTGAGAAGAAAGGATCTTGAGTTTAATGTTAATGATTTTGTGTACTTAAAGGTTTCACCCATGAAAGGGGTGAATAGATTTGGGAAGAAGGGAGAGCTTAGTCCCCGTTATGTTGGTCCATACAGGATTCTAAGTCGTGTTGGGAAAGTAGCATATGAGGTGGAGTTACCTGCAGAGTTGTCTAGTATTCATCTGGTATTCTATGTTTCTATGCTTAAGAAGTGTATTGGTGATTCTGTCCTGGTTGATTCTTTTGAAAGCTTGTATATTCAGGATAGCCTTTCATTCGATGATATTTCGGTTGAGATTTTGAATTTTTAGATCCGTAGGCTAAGGAACAAAGAAGTTCCTTTGGTTAAAGTGCTTTGGAGAAATCAATCAGTTGAGGGTGCTACTTGGGAAGCCGAAGCTGGTATGCGAGACAAGTAACCTCACCTCTTTTCTGTGAGTTCAGAGTGAGCAGAAGGTACCATTCTTTCTTAATTCCTCCCCCTTCTTATTAAAAATACATCTGTGTGTCTACTTCCATCACGAATTCGTGCATTTTGTATAGTATCCAAAGGTATAGAGTGAATCAATTCCTTTGAGTGAATTGCTCCATCTATACGTCCTCATTTTTTTTCTTGTTCTTGGCTTATCTGGCAACGTTCATGGAGGAATGTCTCCAAGGGGGAGATATTGTAATACCCGAGAACTCTAACCAATAGTGCCACCATGACTCAAGTTTATGAGAAATAAATTATAGTGCTTTTGTTATTTTCTGATCAAGGTTGATGTGTATTAAGGCCTCAAAGATGTCCTAGAGATTAGGTGAATCAAAACATCCCTTACCAAAATAATTCTTGAGAAGGATTTTGGCATAGTCAACTTCAAATGATCCTATATCTTTTTACACTAATAAATTTTGATCTCATTACCTACCAAAAAATAGATAATTGAATTATCTTTCCAACAATATTAATTTCACCCAAATCCGATATCGGAGCAAAAAGTTATGCCTATTTTACTCCACCGTGTCAGCCTGGAAACTGTGTGACGACATTTTGTGACGACTTGTCACAAGTTTGACAGCTTGTCACAAAATGTCATCACCTTAAGCAAAAAGTCACAAACTCCAACATTTTGTGATGACTTGTCACAAGTTTGACGGCTTGTCACAAAATGTCGTCAACCTTAAGCAGAAAGTCATAAATTCCACCCTTTTGTGATGACAATTCGTGATGACTTGTCACAAATGTCGTTAGCAATTTTTTTTAGCAATTAAAGGACGTTTTTGCAAGGGTATTTTTGTTTTTTCCCATCATTTGGAGGCCCCTATATATATGAGAATCCCCATCCAAACCCTAATTTCTTGATTTTCTCTTCCAATTCTCTTAAGAAAATATATCTAGGGTTTCTTTCAAGAACATTAATCTTCCAAAAATCATCCTTAAATCTTCAAGATTTCTTCAAAAACCAAGTTCCTCATAGTGTGGGATTCTAGAATTATTTATTACGAGTGCAGATAGAGTTTCAAGCACTAGAATTCATCCAATTTCAAAGATGATGGTATTTGGGGTTTGGAACAAGATCAATCCTTTCGTTCTTGTGCCCAAAGCTTTGATTTCTATTATGGATTTATATGATTTTGCAAGTGGATTTATACCCAAATTACTTCATCATGAGACTATGAGAATATAAATTGTTCAATCTTTGTTATACATGATTATTTTACTATTCCCAAGTTATGACTTCATATTTAATATTGTGAATTTCATATTTCTACCCTGAGTTGATATTTCAAGTGCTTTCAAGATATGTGTCAAGCTTTAAGATTCCTTATGAAAAATTGGATTATTGAGTATATTAATTCATGAGATTGAGTTGTAAGAATGAGTCTTGATATTTCTTCAAAGTTATTGATGTTGCCATGATTTAATAAATTGATACATTTTGATATTGAGAAAGATTGATTTGATTTGAGTTGAGTTAGGAATTCACAAATTGTTTATGATTTGATAAATGAGAAAGATATTTGATTTTGTCTTCATGATAGACCCTTGTGATGTTTGTGGTGGATTTCCTAACGTATTCTGAGCTTTTATCTGGGATTAGTATTTAGCACCGAGCAAAAAATATGGTATTTCCCCCGAAACTACATGCCACCGTATGATTGGTATTGATATATGTGGTCCAGAGGCCGAGTATGAGGTTGTGATCACTAATTTGAGGTTGTACTCCCTAGAAAGAGTACGATGCTCCCGCCAATGTGGGTTTGTCTCCTAAGGAGGGAAAAATGTTGGACTCCATGTAGCTCACTTTGTTTATGTCAGTTATAAGAACCTCCAATGTCCATAAGAGTTGAGTTTCTTAAATTACCGAGTCACTCCGAGTCTTGAGTTGACGAGTTTAGTTGTTTATGATGATTTATGAGGTTTTTATCATATGATTTATTTACTATGAGATCATGTAAAGTATGTTTCAATCTAACTCAATCCAAGTGAGCCATCATTGTACATATGTATATTTTCAGGAAATTGATGATAATATTTAGATTATTGCATGCACCCCCACATACTCAGTACATTTCAAAGTGCTGACCCATATATTTTCCTATGGTCTATATTTTCTCGTAATGTAGGTTGAGGTACTCCACCACAGCCGTATTAACGATATTCTGGTGCCTCACTACATTTCCTCATTGGTGAGTCCTCATGGTTTTAGGATCGTGTTTATATTTTTGTTATATCATTTTGTTGTTATGGCTTTCAATACTCTTGAGTCAGTTGGGGGTTTGTCCCAAAGGCTCTTTGATTTTGATGTATAGAGGCTTTGTCAGACTACAGGGATGGTATGTACAGATATTCAATATATACTTTGGTTGTACGATATTGTATTCTCCAGTATCTCTCTTGAAGCTGATGTGATATATCTCTTTATTAGGCACGACTATTCTTGAATTGAGGTCCTTAAGGTAGTGTCTGGCTCCGAGGGTTAGCTTGGAGCTACGTGTATCCCTAAGCACCGTGTGACATCTTCGGATGGAATTTTTGGGGCGTTACATTATTAACTTGATAATGAGATATTATACAAGCTGTTTTTGAAGCAAAAAATCAACCAAGAAGTGAGGAATCAACGACCAAACATATGGAGTTATTAAGGACCAAATATGTAATTTCTGAGCTTAGGGGAATGCCATGCTCCCTAGACATCATGGTAAAGGCATGCAACACCGGTGGTTGTAATTGAGGATGTTCATTCCAGTGAGACTCCACAGTTTTGTCATGCCACGCTGCCTAGGCAATGTGATAGGGGTATGGCACGCTGGTATGGAAAAATCGGCAACTTGTGGTGTAGTATAAATAGAACACTCCCATTATTTTTAAACACCTTCAATGACTTAGGGGAATTCAAACATGATAGAGGAAGCTTCAATTAGGTTTTTTACTCTTTTACTTTATCTTTCTTTTGGATTATTACATGGATTCTTTAATTATGATTTCTTATAAGCTCATGAGTGGATAACACCCTAATCTTTGGTTAAGGCCAAGAACATGAATATTTTTTCTTGTTAATTGAATTTTTTATGTCATTATCATTATTGATTTATCATGTATCCATTTTTAACTATTATATGGATTTCTGACTCTCAGGATAAATGCTTGTTTCTATTGTGAGTCCGAAAGGAGGAATGATAGAATAGAATGTGGGATATATATAGTAGGATCATAATTGTTCAAAGAATTTAATTTATTATTTGATTTTAGGATAGGAATATACCTAATTATCCATATTAGGCCCGTAGATGGGATGAATACAAATACGTTTACCTAGTTCTTGCATCCTTTCTCAATGATGTAGTTATGAGTCTAAGTTAGATAATTGATTAGAGGTTCGAAAGACCTGATCATGCTATGAACAACATAAACTAACAACTGAGATTATTAACTAACCCATTGCTATTACATAGCTATGTAAGATTGTTCGTAGTGCCTTAACCCCGGGTTTCTTCCTATTATTATTAAAGAGCTTTACATTACCGTATTATTAAGCTTACTTTTAATTTTTAACTCTCAAACACTCTTTGTTAGTGTTGAACTTGATTCATCTTAATAGTGATCGAAAATTGGATATTTTTTTAATACAAGTCCCTGTGGGATTGATAATTGGCTTTGTTAAGGCTACTACATTACTTGGGTGGACCATGTACACTTGCGTGTATGCTTGTGTGTAACATTGTGTATCCTAAAAAGTGGAATTTTTTTGGAGAATCATTTGTGGGTGACTTTATGGCCTTTCTAAAGCTTATTTATGCATATCCCCTTCGTATTTTTGGTAAGATTCCATTAACTTCATGCTTAAATTATCCATCTTTAGCTAAAATCCCTAGAATCATTGTGGTTTGATTATAGTACAATTAGAGCTCAAAATTCACCTATTTTTTAGAGTAAATTTTCTTAATCATAGAGGGACATTTGGTTGGTTTAGAATGTTTGACTCAAAAAGCAGGCCCTGCATAGGATTTTTATGTACTTTTTGACCCGGAGCATAATAGTACAATATGGGTATCACTATTCTCAATTTGATGAGTAGATTGTGATTTGATAGTATGGCACCTTGTAGAAGCTTCTCAAAAAGGAAGATTAATTGTTTAGTGGATTTTTCAGGCTTTTTTGTTGCATCCGGGTAGGCTAGGTTTACCCTCTTCATAGATTTAGCTATTTCCTAGTATGATTATAATAATATACTAGATATGGGTTTGGATTTAGGTATTGAGGGTAGGTTTACAATAATTGGGTTTGTTAGACCATTTAGGCTAGCTCAAAACTGCTAATTAGGTTAAATTAGTTTAGGTACTTATGTCATAAGTGAATTTGGCTTCGTGTCTTATGTTTAGAATGGGAATGCCTTAGTTACTCAAGCTAGATGAAATTTCCTTAGTAATTCATGTTTATGGTGGAATTGGCTTTAGTTGCTTAAGTTAAGGGAATTTGCCTTAGTTGCTAATTTAGTTGGGTTTTACTTAGTTGTTCATGTTTTAGAAGAATTGCTATCTTAAGGCTATTTCTGGGTTACTTGAAATCTAGAAACAAATTTAAATACCTTAGCCTAGTTTGAGTAGAATTTGTCGAAATGGATTTTGAGGATTATAAGTGGGGCCCTCCAGCCAACCATAGGCCAAATTTGTGTTAGCCTTGCAGACTTATTTACCCATAATATACCTTTATTGATGTTTGGTTTGGGATTTTAGGAGATTTCATATATTAAATGAGTATGTTAGTTGGCTATTGAAGTATTGATGCTATTTCTGAGTATTGCTAATGATATGGATTATATATATAAGACTATTTATATGGCTTCCACATGACTAGTAATATGGCTTATAGATATGACTAATGATATGGCTTATGTATATATGACTATTGATATGGATTCAAGATATGATTAATAATATGACTTATAGATATGCTACATGGCTTATAGATAAGATTAATGGCTTATGGACACGTAATGTCTTAAAGATGTGATTATTGTCATAACATATTGATATTTCTATAGACATGGTCTATGGGAATAGTTATTGGCATGACTAAATAATCACAGTATTGGTGTGGTATATTGGTGTGGGTACCGATATAACTTATGGTTATGATTCTTGTTTCGATGTATAGATATGAGTGAAAGAGATTGTGTATAGTTAAAGTTCATGGGTATAGTCTATTGAGTTAATCTATTGATATGACTTGTTGAGATGATTCGTAGATACGATTTATAAATATGAATTCTTGTTCATGTTCGACAGTTGATGATAATATTTGTAACAACCCAATTTTCAGAACCGGAATGCTACATGGTGCTCATAACCCTGAAGGACCACAAGATAGCCCATGACTGATATTTGTACCTCTACACTGCATAATATAACATAAAAAGGAGGAAACATGTAATGAATGGCCATAAGGTTCAAATCTAATTAAACGTCTGATAACACAATGTCTGAAAAATGGTATATAAATACCAAAACAAAGCTAAAATAAATGTCTAACATGCTATAGTCTAGAAATTCTCTAACGGTCTAAATAAGGAGTTAATGGGACATGTACCCAACTATCTCCAACTACTGAAATAAACTGAAAACTGAAATAGAAATGAAATCATCATGTCCTCGAAGGATGAGGACTCACGTCTAACTCTGACTGCTAATACTGGAATCTACTACTGATCTGGAGCCCTTACCTCTGAACCTATGGTGTAACATAGGAGAAAGCACCATAAACAAATACGTCAGTACGTCTAAATGTACTCAGTATACGAGGGAGGTAGGCTAAATGCAAAGGGTCATATGCATGAACAGTACTGACTGATATGAATGTGAGAATGCATACACACATACATAACTGTAACTGAACTCGTGGAGATATTGACTACTGAGTTTGAATACTGATAACATGAGTGTACTAATACTGAGATACTAAATAGATGAATAACTATTTCTGATAGTTTAAATTATGAACAACTAGTCTAATTGACTGTGTCTAACAGTCCTGAAAATAAATACTGAGTACGTAAATCACTAATAAGTGAGGAACTGATACTATATTAGTAATTATTAAGGGACTAGTACTATGTTACTGATACATGAATAACTGTGTAAGACAGTCCTGATTATGAAGGATTAGTCTGGGTGACTATATCTGGCAGTTTAATGATAAAGAATTAATCTGATTGACTGTATCTGACAACCATGAATGTGAGGAACTGATATGCTTGACCATATCTGAAAATCATGAAAATGAATACTAGTAATATAAGTTCTGAGAACTGGTAATAATGATAACATGAGTGACTGTATCTAACATTCATGATATTTTGAAGAACAATTTGAGTTCTATTATTGAAACTGAGACTGAGACTTAAACTGAGATTGTGGGAGGTAATCATCTAATCGTCATGACCCAGAAACTGAACTGCTTTCGATCCAATATTTTCCCTGATTAAAAGGGCGTAATACCGTTCTACGGGTAGAGACAACATGTGAGTAACCCTATTCATGTTCGGGAGCACATTCTACCTGCCCTACTATTAGGTAAACTCAAAGAGATGTGTTAGCCCTTTGGGTAGTACATCTCAACCTATGCTAGCTATGTAGTTCTGGAACACAAGGATTGCTTCTAGGAATCACACCCTCTGACTATGGAAGTTGAGTTCCAATCCTTGGTTTACTCGGTGATAAATCCTATTCCCAACTGAATAGACACTGAACTGATTAACTGATCTGAAATAATTAACTGGACTGATCTAATTAACTAAACTGACTCTAGTGGGATCGTTTAGTGGAGTTAAAATGAGTTTATTGGATTCCGATGACGGACGAAGTCCTACTGATATCTGGTAGCTAACTGAGTTCATGAGATTACTGATCATACTGAGTACTAAGTTTGTAAGATTTCTGAGAGTACTGAATAATAGAGATTTTTGAAGTTACAGAGAGAACTAGAATTTCTGAAGTTTACGATATCACTGAGTACTGAGATTACTGAGATTAGTTGAGATTAACTGAGTGACTGAACTTTCTTGAGTCACATGACTATCTGATTTCTATGGAACATGGCTTGACTAAGAGTATCGTGAAAACATGACATGGCTCTAGTCACACAGCTATATTTTTTGGGTACAAGTACCCCGAGGACTCGATGGAAGGAAATTGACACACATGACTGACTTGATCATAAGAATAGTGTCCACAATTTACAATATCATAAGTAGGGTATTTCATACTACACATGATTTTCATATTCTTGAACATGAAAGATAATGCATGTAACATGTACATACTTGCATGGTTCTAGTTTCATGAGCATTCCATATCACAACAACAATACATAAAAATTTGCATGGAATTCATGTTGAGTCATAAGGGATAAAGCATGTAATTGTCATTTAGGTTTTACTTAGCTATATTGCATGATTTCTAGTCTCTTAGTTATTTTATCAAAAACCTTGCATGCACCACTTTGGGCATAGGTTTATTAATGAAATCAATAATTCAAATCACCCAAAGTTCATATATTTCAACTAACATACCATCCTAACCTCATACAAACCCATAAAGATTTTATCTTGACATCATTCAACACATAAACAAGATCAACAATCAAATCAAAACATAACAAGCATGGAACATAGTTTAAAATAGGGTTCTTTGACTTCATGGACGAAGGGAGTCCATGAATGAACACACGCATACCTTTAGATGGAAGATTCTTGTTGATTGATGAAAAGATTCTTGGAATTTGATGGTGGAATTTACTTGAACTTGAATCCCCTAATTGAAACCCTAATGTTTTCTTGAGAGGATTTTGAGTTAAAATAGTGTATTTTGGTGTTATGGAGATTTAATCCCGTCTTTTTTAGTATATATATATGAAGGAAAAATGACAAAAATACCCCTGAGAGGATGAAAGTGGAATGTTGAAAATTGGGCCAGCACTGGAGTACCCTAGGCGGCACCTAGCTTACCCCGGTGGACTAGCCCAGGCGATGCCTTACCTAGAGCAGTGCTCTAGATGGGGCGATGCTGGCCTATCGCCCGGGGCTACTATTTTGGAAATCTAAACATGCCCTTACGCTATTCGAAAAATTCTGAAACTTATCTATGATGTACTACGACCTTGACCCATCGCAACGCAACTTGAAAATATAAAAACAAAGGTCAGAAAGGTCGTCAAATAAATACTTGAAGTTCGGAGGTCTAAAATAAGACTAAGTGTTGAATCTTGAACACTTAGCAAAATTTCTGAGTCTTGGGATCTTTCATGGATCTTTACGAGCTAAATTTGACATGCGAATTTGCGGGGTCTTATAATATCTCCTCCTTGGGAATATTTGTCCTTGAATGAGACTGAATGAAAGGGGAAATAATACGCTGAACATGAACTAAACATGAATGACTGAAACATGATCTTATGACTGACTTGACAATTAAACTGATCCATATTGAACATGCTTGTCTGATGCATTGGTAATTGATTTATGAATGAAGGACTGATTGTTCTGATGAATTATGTTTCTCAGAATGAGAATGCATATCTGATACAGAGATTGATATGTTGAATCCAAGAATATCTGATGCATGATTATATGACTGACATGATACGTGAATGCATGACTGAAAGTACTAATAATCTGATCACGCATATCTGATGCGTGAATACATGATGGAACGGAATCAGAAACATGTAACTAAATATACAATGGTAAGGCACCAAGTTTGAACTGAAAACTTGAGCATGGAACGGAATACCAAGTTTGGTACTGAAATCTAAACGTGATAATAAGTAAGCTTAAATAAGACAGTTATCTTGAACTGAAAATACTGATGAGTCTGAGATTTATCACTCAATATGCATGAGCGGAAACATAAGAATATAACTGAGTTTGGAATGTGGTACATGAACTGAACTGAGTCTTCATCGTGTGACATGACCTGAGTATCATGAACTGAACTGATACATTAAGTACATGGCCTACGGATGAGATTGGATATAGAGGGCCACTTATGAGTATCCCTACTCCAGACTATATTCATCACATAAAGAGAGAATGAGATGCTTAATTTATGAAAGCTCGGGTAATCATTGCATATCTACCCTTTGGGACACTAGGTCCCTTGAAAAATACTGACTTGACTGAGATATAGGGGTGATGCTCAAGGCACCTAGGAAAGAAATCATGATTGATTATCTGAGATCTGAAACTGAGGCATGACACATGAATTGAGGTGATTACTAAGCTAAAGCACACATTATAACTAAGACTGGGACTGGGACTAATACTAGAATTGAATGTTAGGTATGTAAGACTGAATTGCAATTGAATATCTAGAATTTGTGACTGAGGCATGATACATGAACTAAAATGAGCTTGCATATACTATTATGCTCTATCTTGGAGATAGTTACATCGTTGAGATGTCTGTTAGTATGGATGGATTGGAAGATGGGAGAACAACTACTACCAATTTGACTGCATATTTTCTACACCAATTTTCTAACTTAACTAACTAACTTATGCTAATAGATGAACATTGGGCATATAATACTAACCTGAACTTAGTCAAAATAACTGAATTGAGACTATCAAATATTGTGCATAGGAGGTAAGGATTAACTAAGTATCATAAAGTGACTGAGCATGGATTCATGGAGACTGTATTACTTGAAAATAAAGTACTACGCGTGTAATATGATTCTGAAAGATTTGTAAACTGAGGTACTGACAATTAAGAGAGAAACTGCTAGTTTCATACTATGGCATAGCGAATCTGAGGCTGAACTGAGTTTTAGGGCCTGATTACTGAACTGGGATAGAATGCTGGGTTCGATTAACTGAACTTCGGGAGTATGAAACTAATGCATGATATATGAGTTTGACTGAACTTGCAACTACTAGGAGATCCTACCTTGGAGTAGTTGCATGCTCTGAGATTTTGGATAGCATGAGTAGATGCAAGAATGAGAAAACAAACTATACAAATCTGAGTGCTCGATTTCTAAACTGACTTGCTGAATTTACTAACTAACTCATGCTAAACATAAACTCAAATAAGATAAAAATATCTAACAATGCATACCATGAACATGAAAAATGTGTAACGTACCCAAATCTAGGTTAGGGAAACTTTCTGGTTTATGACGGGTCTGAAGTCTATTCTGGCCCTGACCACTCTTGGTACCTTGCTGACGCAACTGTTTACCCCTCTGTGATATAACTCTACAGTCTCGCATCCTATGGCCTGGCTTTACACATCCAAAGCATACATCACTGCCTGTCCTACACACATGCTTATGATACTTACCACAAGCCTGACAAAGAGGCTGGGTAAGAACTTTGCTCTTGCTACCCCCTGACCTCAGCTGAGAAGGACTGTAACTACCTGTTCTAGCCCTCTTATTTTCTCTCTCCTTTTTTTTAAGCTTATGCTCCTCAATGTTTTGAGCATAGACCATCAACCTAGACAAGTCTATATCACTAATCAACATTGCAATCTAGCACTTGTTAACCACTCTACCTGATACACCAGACACAAACTTATTCATTTTGAACCTACTATTTGTCGCTACATGGGAAGCGTACCTGGCTAACTGGGTGAACTTAAGGGATTATTCTTTCACAATCATCGTACCCTGCCTGGGATTGATGAACTCTAACACTTTAGCCTCCTTCTGCTTTATGGGAAAGAACCTATCTAAGAAAGTTATAGAAAAATCTTCCTACTCTATGGGCTCGATATTTTTACCCCTTTATACTTTCCACTGGTTAAACCACGTATGGGCTACATCTTGTAGCTGATAGGTGGCTAACTCTACACTTTCATTGGAAGTCACTCCCATGATATTTGTGAATTTCTGAACCTAATCTAGGAACTCCTATGGATCCTCTTCGGACTTGGAACAGGTAAATAGAGGAGTATTCATTTGGGTTAGACCTCGAATCCTAGATGCGGCAATATTGGCCTCTGGGTCGGCCGGAATAGCGGCTGGCCATTCGTTCTGAGCTACAACTGATCTGTCTAGAGTAGTGAATACAGTCCTGAATTCAGCATGAGATACGTGTTCATCCAGGGAATATGCTTGGACGGGATGAGGTGTTGACTGACTATTTGTTCTTCTTTCACTAGTTCTTTCAGAAGACATCTTCTGTAAACGAAAGGAAGAAGTAAATTAGATTGAGAGTTTAATTAGGGATTTTTCTCACTGGCAAGACATGAGTATTGAAAGAAGGGAAACTATTCCTAGAACATCTCATAGCCTCTTGCACATAAGTGTAGTGCACAACACACGCATGTACAAGACTCTACTAGATACGACTTTCAGAATTCCCATGACTCTATTGAACCTCTCTCTGATACCAAGTTAATAACACCACAATTTTCTGAACCGGAATGCTACACAGTGATTATGACCCTGAAGGACCACAAGCTAACCTATGACTGATATTTGTACCTGTACACTGCATAATATAACATAAAAATGCGGAAACATGTACTGAATGTCCATAAGGTTCAAAGCTAGTTAAGTGTTTGATAACACAATGTCTAAAAAATTGTATATAAATTCCAAAACAAATATGAAATAAATGTCTAACATGCTATAGTCTAGAAATCCTCTAACTGTTTGAATAAAGAGTTGATAGGTCATGTCCCAAACAAACTCCAACTACTGAAATAAACTGAAAACTAAAATAGAAATAAAATAATCATATACTTGAATGATGAGGACTCACGTCTAACTCTGACTGCTAATACTAGAATCTACTGCTGATCTAGAGACCTTACCTCTAAACCTATGGTGTAACATAGGATAAAGCACCATAGGCAAATATGTCAGTACGTCTTAATGTACTCAATATACGAGGGAGGTAAGCTAAATTCAATGGGTTATATGCATGAACAGTGCTGACTGATATGAACGTGAGAATACATACACACATACGTAACTGTAACTGAATTCGTGGAGATACTGACTACTGAGTCTTAATAATTATAACATGAGTGTACTAATACTGAGATACTAAATAGATGAATAACTATTTATGAAAGTTTAAATTATGAACAACTAGTCTAATTGACTGTGTCTAACAGTCCTGAAACTAAATATTGAGTACGTAAATCACTAATAAGTGAGGAACTGATACTATATTACAAATTACTAAGGGAATAGTACTATGTTACTGATACATGAATAACTATGTAAGACAATCCTGATTATGAAGGACTGGTCTGGGCGACTATATCTGACATTCTAATAATAAAGAATTAATCTGATTGATTGTATCTGATAGCCATGAATGTGAGGACCTGATATGTTTGACCGTATCTGACAGTCATGAAAATGAATACTAGTAATATAAGTTCTGAGAACTGGTAATAATGATAACATGAGTGACTGTATCTGATAGTCATGATATTTTGAAGAACAATTTGAGTTCTATTATTAAAACTGAGACTGCGACTAAAACTGAGACTGTGGGAGGTAATCATCTAATCGACATGCCCCAGAAATTGAACTGCTTGGGGTCCAATATTTTCCCGAATTAAAAGGGTGTAATACCATTATACGGGTAGAGACAACATGTGAGTAACCCTATTCGTGTTTGGGAGCTCATTATGTCTGCCCTACTTCAGATAAACTTAAAGAAGATGTGATAGCCTTATGGGTAGGGACATCTCAACCTATGCTGGATACGTAGTTCTGGAATCTAAGGATTGCTTCTAGGAATCACGCCCTCTGACTGTGATAGGTGAGTTCCTATCCTTGGTTCACTCGGTGCTGAATCCTCCTCCCAACTGAATAGACACTGAACTGATTAACTGAACTGAGCTAATTAACTGAACTTACTCTAGTGGGTTAGTTTAGCAAAGTTAAAATGAGTTTACTAGATTCCGATGACGGATGAAATCCTACTGATATATGGTAGCTAACTGAGTTCATGAGATTACTGATCTTATTGAGTATTGAGTTCGTGAGATTTCTTAGAGTACTGAATTATGGATATTTTTGAAGTTACTGAGAGCACTAGAATTTTTGAAGTTTCCGATATCACTGAGTACTGAAATTACTTAGATTAGATGAGATTAACTGAGTTACTGAACTTTCCTAAGTCACATGACTGTCTGAGTTCTATGTAACATGGCTTGACTGAGAGTATCCTGAAAACATGACATGGCTCTAGGCACACTATATTTTTTGGGTACAAGTACCCCTAGGACTCGATGGAAGGAAATGACACACATGACTGACTTGATCATAAGAATAAAGTTCATAATTCACAATATCATAAGGAGGGGATTTCATACTACACATGATTTTCATATTCTTGAAGATGAAAGATAATGCATGTAACATGTACATACTTGCATGGTTCTAGTTTTATGAGCATTCCATATCACAACAATAATACAAACAATTTTCATGAAATTCATATTGAGTCATAAGGGATAAAGCATGGAATTGACATTTAGGTTCTACTTAGCTATATTGCATGATTTCTAGTCTCTTAGGTATTTTATCAAAAACCTTGCATGCACCACTTTGGGCATCAGTTTATTCATGAATTCAATAATTCAAATCACCCAAAGTTCATATATTTCAACTAACATGCTAGCCTAGCTTCATACAAACCCATAAAGATTCTATCTTGACATTATTCAACACATAAACAAGACCAATAATCAAATCAAAAGATAACAAGCATTACATATAGTTTAAAATAAGGTTCTTGGACTTCATGCATGAAGGGAGTCCATGAATGAACACACGCATATCTTTAGATAGAAGATTCTTGATGATTGATGAAAAGATTCTTGGAATTTGATGGAGGAATTTTCTTGAACTTTAATCCCCTAATCGAAACCCTAATGTGTTCTTTAGAGGATTTTGAGTAAAGATAGTGTATTTTGGTGTTGTGAAGGTTTAATCCCGTGTTTTTGAGTATATATATGTAGGTAAAATGACCAAAATACCCCCGAGAGCACGGAAGTGGAATGCTAAAAATTGGGCCAGCATTGGAATACCCCAGGCGACACCTGGCTTTCCCTGGTGGACTAGCCCAAGCGATGCCTGCCCTAGAGCAGTTCTTTAGCTAGGGCAACGCGGGCCTATCTCTCTGGGCTACTATTTTGGAAATTCAAACATGCCCTTACGCTATGCGAAAAATTTCAAAACTTACCCGAGATGTACTACGACCTTGCTCCATCGCAACACAACTTGAAAATCCAAAACCTAAGGTTGAAAAGTTCATCAAATAAATCCTTGAAATTTGCATTTCTAAAATGAGACTAAGTATTGAATCTTGAACACTTAGCAAAATTTCTAAGTCTTGGGATCTTTCATGGAGCTTTATGAGATGAATTTGGCACGCGAATTTGTGGGGTCTTACAATATTGATAATATAAGTTTTTATTTAAGGTTGACAAATCATGATAATGATAATGGAACTTTTGAGTTTGGATTCAAGTTCTTGAGTTACGATATGGATGGTTTCCTTGATATGGCATGATAACTAGTAACTTATGATTATTTGGTTACTCAGTTCCCTTGATAGTACCCTCCAAACTTATGAGGGCATGTGTTGGGTTATTTACTTTTCTACACTTTTTGGCTTATGGGGGCCAATCTCATAGTTATATTTGTATGATATTTATATTACTATTTTGTAGTCATTTATTTATGTATGTATAGTAGTGTCAGAGCTTATTTTTAGGTTTTCCCTTTTTACCTTGACTTATTTTTTTATCTTATCACATGTATATCATTATTTAGCTCGGTCGAACGATGATGCCTACTAAGTACCCATGGTTTTGGTACTCATACTACACTTCTATACCTTTTATGCGCAAATTTTAGTTTTAGTTACTGCTGCTGATAGAATGCTCGTATAGGGTTGATTTCTTTTAGATTGAGTAAGCTCTTGGATTCGAGGTTAACTTTTTTCCTTTTACTTATCTATGTCTAGTCTTTCATCTTCAACATAGACTTTATTTGATGACTTAGTACTCATAGTTCCTTTATAATAGCTCTTGTGAGACATTAATGAGTCTTGGGATGGTTGTTGATCTTTTATATACCTATTTATTAGGCTATCATGATTGTTTTATTATTTCATAAATCTTTATTTGCTAAATTCCAGCATTTAGGTCATTTTCCACCCAGTTAACCCATTGCATCTACTTCTGGGCTATGGTTTGGCTTACCTACTGGTGGGATAATGTAGGTGTCATCATGACTTTTGAATTAAGTCATCACAAATTAGTATCAAAGCCTAGGTTTCGTCGGTATTATTGGTACAGGAGTAAGTTTCTAGTAGAGTCCCACAGATTAGAATGCTAAAGTTTGTTTCTTATCTTTGTGAGGTTATAGGACATTATTAAGAGTTCTTCACTTCTTTCACTTATTTTTTTCTAAAATTCTAAGTTGGTTTCTAAAGCATTAATTTGGTTTCATTCTTTTGTACATATCTAGAACGCATGCTACTACTACACGAGATTAGGGTCTCGAGACTAAGCCTAGAGATCATGTCACTATTCGTGCATCACCTGAAGGTCATGGACAACTTATGGATATATCCCTAGTTTAGGGACTGGATAGGATGCCTTCACCAGGCCTTCTTTCTGCTCTTGATCAAAAGATTCATCCACCTAACCTATGGTGGGCAAGGGACCATACCAGGATACATCAGGATTTATTTCTTCTTCAGTTCTCAGGGATGCTTTCGTTTAGCTTCTGGGATTTTTTGGCGGTGCACCATTTGATGGTGCATAATTTACTATTAAAGTGGTACTGAGGTAAGAGCGCATTTTGTAGCTACGACTTCTAGAGTTGAGGTCCTTTCTACACTGGTTGTTTCCCATCTGGTAGTAACCTAGACTACTATGTCAATGAATGAGAAGAAGATATTGGGTAAATTCATGAGATTGGATTTGAGATGTTTTTGGAGAATTATATGCCGCGATATCTTAGAGATCGCTTGATGGATCAATTCTCGATGTTGGAGAAGGATTCCATGACTATTGTGGCTTATGAGGAATGATTTTATAAGTTATCTGGGCATGTTACTTCTATTTTGACTACTGAGTCTGAGAGGGTTTGTCGCTTTATCTGAGGGTTGAGACTTTCTTTTCACATGTCTATTCAGAGTTTGGTTTCTGTTGGTAGGTCTTTTGTTGATTTTTTATCATGGTAAGCTTATAGAGGAGATACATGAAATATCGTGGGTTCTAGACCTTGCAAATTTCATATGTTGATCAGTGTGATATTGGCTATGTTCTATTATTGGTACTACTAGAAGACTCCATACAAGGTTGTATGTACATGATATGAGAGGTATGGTCTAACTGTATATTATCGAGTCTTTAACCTAGATGTTTATGCTTAGTATACGACTTAAAGGGTACTAGTTGTGTGGTAATGGTATGATTTAGGATAAGGAGTTGTATGTTGGACAAAATATGATGTCTAACTTTCTAATCAAGGTACGTGTAGAAGATACCACTCGTATGATATGGGTATGAGTGAGGGGTCCAAACTCTACCCACCTGCGGGAGTTTTTATAGTTTAAGTTGTTGGTATTCTATACATTTCCCCTAATAACTCCTCTTGACCCTACGACATAAAACACCGAGGCTTCTATAATTTATTATTTAGAATCAAACACTCTCTAAACACTCTAAAATCTCTCTTAAGCTCTTGCTTTAAGAAAGGCTAGCATTTTCTTCAAGGCAATCAATTAAAGCTCTAAAGGGGTGGTTTCTCTCTGTCTTACTTGTTGTCTAAGTAAGGTTAATTCTGCTTCATTATTAATTCAACTAAAATCATGTTTTAACAGATGATTTTCATGGCATTATTGTAGTATTATTTTGGGTTTTAAAATATATGTAGGGGTTTTTGGTTGTTCTTGGTTGGTTAATGTTTTCCCATGTTTTACTTATGGTTTTTATGTGGTGACTGTGATTTGAACATGTGGTTTTATGGGAATGGTCAATTCATACTTTGTTTTGTCTTTGGAAACTATATGCCCTCAACATGTTTGTTAAAATAGCAATGAGAATGCTTTTTTCACATAGTTTGACTATTATTGAAATCATTGCATTGCACAAAAAGGTAACGAAACCTAAATTTGTTTAAATGATTTTTAAATGGATTGGAAAGGACTTGGTGGACATGGTATTGGTTTAAATGAAAACTTTAGAGTCAAATTGGTTTAATGGCTTTGGTATGGAATAAATGGATAGACTTGCAAACTCTAGTTTTGGTATGACAATACCAATGGTTAATTCCTCATAAATAAGAATCCTTGGTAAATGGTTGATTAGGTGTGAATGGTTTTAATATGGGCTTAATGAGGGATATGCTAGAAAAGTCATGGAAGGTGGTAGTCCTGAGGGATGTGCTAGAAACTCACATATGCCAATGTGAGGTTTGTATTGGTGACCATATAAATCATGTCACATTTATATTTTGGGTGATGTACTTGTCATCTCATGTTTTTCTCCATCTCATACGGCTAACACGCATCAGATCCCTTTCAGTCAGAAGAGCTGAACCAATATTGCTCGTGGGTGAATTTAGGATGACCGAGCTACGCAATCCCTGGTTAAAGGTTTTTAATGCATTCTAAGCAGGTTTTATTTCTCAACATTGCATATATTTGTAGGTATGTGATTTTATGTGATTGTTTACCATGGTTTTGAATAATGATATTATTTTATCCTTATTCTCGAGTATATACTAGCTTTAACCCACTAACCCATCTTTGGGTGTTGTATCCCTAAGATTTTATACTTTGGAAGACTCCATTTAATGATATCGTTTTCTTTTCATATTTTTGTTTATTTTTTGGACTTTGTTTTTTGCTATGATGAGGGGTATGTCCCGATTGGATGTTCTTGGATTTTTGTTAGAGGCTTTGTGTGACTACTATGTGCATGCGCGGTGTTGTTAGTGGTGTCAGCCTTGACATTGGTATTGGTATTGGGGCTGACACCAGTTGGATGCTTGGTTGGATAATGGGATAGTTATTGTTATGAACTTAATTTAATGAATTTCAATTATAATTGTTATATCTTGTTATATGTTTAAAATTTATCCTATATAGGGTATAGGGTAGTTAAGGTTAGGTATTAGGGATGGTCTTTTGTCTGGGTCGAACTAGATATACCTGACATGACTAGGACCCTATTTGAGTCGTGTCATATTGGTATCAGAGGCCTTGGTTCATGGTCACTTGGAAGTCCACAAATTCATGTTGCGTAGAGCCTTTTTTAAGGGTGTGTAGTATGCCACACTCATAAGGGATCGGCTATGAGATATTTAGGAATGCTTCTATTTCGTGTGTTTTATTTTCAAGGTGAAAAGTCTAAGATATTGAATTCTCCTCTAATTTCTATTTTTTCACTTTTAAGATCATGCCTCCTTGATGATCTGATACTCACAGAAACTCTTCTGTCCTAACCATGGACATTGATGATGGGACCCATTTTACTTATGGGATCAAACCTGGTGTAGGGGTCCAGTTTATAATTATCCATCTAGAGTTCCACTAGTTCCCTCTAGTCCTCCTCGATCTCTTTAGACTGATCTGATGAATGTTGTGTTTCTCTAATCTATCTTTATGTTGGCTCATTTGATATCTTCTTAGGATGAGCATGGTGCATATGTTATCATACCATTTAAGGCCATAAGGGTTGGCAAATTTGTAAGGTTGAACCCTACGACCTTTACTAATGTTAATGTGGAGAAGGATCATCAGGGTATTTTGGAAAAAATAGAAAAGATTTTACTTATGCATGCCACTGATGTGGAGGGAGTAAATTTTTTAGCCTACCAACTAAAATATGTGGAATACCAATGGTACGAGGAATGGGATCATTCAAGGGGTGTCAACGCTGAGTAATCTCTAATGGAGGATTTCTCTAATGCTTTTCTAGACTGCTTCTTTCCTTAGGAGGTAAGGGAAGTAAAGGTGAAAGACTTAATTAATTTGAAGTAAGGTAAGATGTCAGTTTAACAAGTATGCCTTGAAGTTTCTCTAGTTATCTCCGTATGCTCCAGAGATAGTTTTTAGCATGAGAGCTAAAATGAAAAAGTTCTCTTCTGGGTTGTCTAGAGATTTGATAATTAAGAGTAAGGTTTCCTAATTGATCAAGGACATGGATATCTCTAGGTTGGTTGTGTACATGCAGCAGGTAAAGGAAGAAACAAAAAAAATAGGTCAAGATAGGGGAGAGGTAGGGAAAGAAATTTAGGTTCTCTGAGCAAAGTAGTGGCCAAAAATAGAGTAGCAAGGATGGTGTAAGTGACCCAAAAAATGTGGAACAATTTTGGGTCATACTCGATGGCTAGCGGTCTTACCTAAAGCTCGGGAGACAGGCGTTTCCAAGGTGGTAGCAACTTCAGGGCACAGGATGTCCAATCTTAGGATAGAGGGGCTCAGTCAACTCTAACATATCCTCCCTGCAGGTTTTATGGTAGATTGCAATGGGGTTACTACAAAAAAAGGGATAAGTGCTTCCGTTGTGGTTGATTGGCACATGATTAAGAACTATCCAATGGCCAAGGTTTCTTCAGGGGAGAACAAGGTTCCAATTGCCTCTTTATCAGCTCCAACATCAAAAGGTGCACCATCTAGTTTTGGCACTGTTCAAAACCATCACTATGCTCTAACTACCGAACTAGAGTCTGATGTATTACCTAATGTCATGAATGGTATGTTGAAATTCTTTTCCCATGATATGAATTTTTTATGTGATTTTGGGTCCTCTCTATCTCTTATGTTACTTCTTTTATGGCTATGTATTTGAGTTTTGGTCTTGAGTGTGTTTCAAACCCTTTTTCTATTTTTAAGCCGATAGGTGACTTTGTGATTGCTAAAATAGTCTATAAGGAGTGAGTTGTATCTTTTGGTAGCAAAGACGTTATGATAGATCTATTTGAGTTAGATATGGAGGATTTTGATCTCATATTAGGGATGGATTGGTTCCATTCATGCTATGCTTCTTTAGACTGTCGGGCCCGTAAAGTCATTTTTAAATTCCTAATAAACCAGTTATTGAGTGGGATAGTGGTTGCCTAGCTCCTAAAGGGAATTTCGCATCATATCTTAGAGCTTAGAGATTAATATCTAAGGGGTGTATCTATCATCTAGTCCAAGTTAAAGATTCTAGCTCAGATGGTCCTTGATTTTATTATGTCCCGCTGGAGAATGAATTACCTAAGGTCTTCCCTGATGACCTTCCTAGGGTTCCTCCTAATAGGGAGATTGAGTTTAGGATTGATCTTGTTCTGGACTCTCATCGAATTTCTATTCCCCTATATAGAATGGCTCCAGCTGAGTTGAATGATCTTAAGGAGCAACTCAAGGATCTTTTAGATAAGGGTTTCATCCATCCTAGTGTGTCCCTGTGAGGTGAACCAGTGTTATTCAAGCATAAGAAAGATTGTTCCCTTTATATGTTAATTGATTACCGACAGTTGAACAAGGTGATGTTAAAGAATAAATATCCCCTTACAAGAATAGATGATTTGTCTGATCAATTGCAAAGTGCAAACTTTTTCTCCAAGATTGTTCTTTGATACGTATATCATCAGCTAAAGATTAGGCAAGAGAGTATTCCTAAGACTACCTTCCATACCTGGTATGGGCATTTTGAGTTTTTGGTTATGTCCTTTGGGTTAACCAATGCCCCTGCGACATTCATAGATTTTATTAATAGTGTCTTTCGTCAGTTTCTAGATCTGTTTGTCATTGTTTTTGCAGATGATATTTTGGTGTACACTAAGAATTAGGTGGATCATGTCGATCACCTTTGCATTGTGTTGCAGACCTTGAAAAATTAGCAATTATATGCAAAATTTTTGAAATGTGAATTTTGGTTAAACGTTGTAACTTTTCTGGGTCATATTATTTCTAGTGAAGGGATCATGGTGGATCTTCCAAAAGTTGAAGTGGTGAAGAAATGGCCTAGACCCACAACTCCAATTGATATTTGGAACTTCTTGGGTTTATCCAGTTACTACAGGAGGTTTGTGGAGTGTTTTTCAACTATACCTGCCTCGTTAACTAAGTTAACTTAGAAGAAGGTACAATTCTTATTTTTTGATGCTTATGAGGGGAGTTTTGAGAAGCTAGAGGATAAGTTACCTTCAACTCTGATTTTGACTTTTCCTGAAGGCACTGATGGGTTTGTGGTCTACTTTGATGTATCCTATGTGAAACTTTGTTGTGTTCTGATGCAGTATGGGAAGGTGATATCTTACGTCTCTAGATAGTTGAAGGTGCATGAAAGAAATTATCTGACTCATGACTTTGAATTTCTAGCTTTTGTATTCACATTGAGAATATAACATCACTATTTGTACGGGGTACATGGTGATATCTTTTCTAATCATAAGAGTCTGCAGTATATGTTTACTCAGAAATATCTTAATCTTAGGCAAATGAGATAGATTGAACTTCTTAAGGATTATGATATAAGTCTTCACTACCACCTAGGTAAAGCTAACATGGTTGTTGATGCTCTTAGCAGATTTTCAATAGGGATTCTGTCTCATGTGAATAAAAAATAGGAGATGATAAAGGACATTCACTATTTGTCTAAACTTGGGGTTCGTCTCTTATACTCTGATGATGGTGGTGTATTGATGAAGAAAGTGGTGCGGTCGTTTATTGATGCTAAAATCAAGAGAAAGAAAATGTTATCTTGATGAGTATCAAAGGTGATGTAGATAGGAAGAAGATAATGGCCTGTGATATTATTGGTGATGGTACTTTGCAGTACCAAGTAAGGTTATGTGTACCTGATGTAGATGGTTTATGAGAGAGGATCTTGGCTGAGGCGCATGAGTCATGCTATGTTGTTCATCCCAATTTAATGAAAATATATCATGGCCTTAAGGAGATATATTAGTGTAATAATATGAAAAGGCATGTGGCTAATTTTGTGGCCAAGTGCATGGTGTTCCAACAAGTGAAAGTTGAGCACAAGAGCCTGGAAGATTGTATCAAGAAATTTAGTTGTCTGAATGGAAGTGGGAATTGATCAACATGCATTTCGCTATCAGTCTCCTTCAGAATCAAAATCAATTTGATTAAGTTTGGGTCATTATGGATATAATGAGAAAGTTGGATCACTTTTTTACAGTGAGGACTAACTTCTCAGCTGAGGATTATAAAAGGTTATTTCTCCATGAGATTGAAAGTTACATAGGGTACTTGTTTCTATCATCTCTGATAGCAGTATGCAGTTTTCATCTCACTTTTGGCGGTCATTTTAGAAAGGGTTTGGGGATCTAGGTATGTCTGAGTACTTCTATTCACCAGCAGTCGTATGGGCAAGGAAAAAGGATTATTCAGACATTGGAGGATATACTTTGGGCATGCGTGATTGACTATGCTGGTAGTTGGGTTGAGCACTTACCTCTTATAGAGTTTTCTTACAACAATAGTTACCACTCTTGCATTAGGATGGCTTCATTTTATGTGTTATATAGTAGGAGGTATAGGTCTCTTATTGGGTGGTTCGAGCTTGGTAAGGTAGATATATTTGGCTCGGATTTGGTTCACCAAGCTATTGAGAAGGTAAAGGTGATTTGGGATGGAATTAAGGCTGCCCAATGTTTCCAAAAGTCCTATACAGATCTGAGGTGAAGGGACCTGGAGTTTGAGGATACTCCTAAAGGTGCTTCCCATAAAGGGAGTAATGCAATTTAGAAAAAAGAGAAGCTCAGTCCCTGGTATATGTATCCTTATGTGATGTGGGGAAGGGTTGGTAATATTGCATATAAGTTGGAATTACCGTCTAGTTTAAGCTCCATTCACCCAATAGTCCATGTCTATGTTGAGGAAGTGTATTGGAAATCCATCGCAAATTATGCTTATCAGTGATATTGGTATTTTAGATTCCCTATCTTATGAAGAGATTCGAATTAAGATCTGGGATTATCAAGTTCATCGGTTACAGACCAAAGATGTGGCCTCGGTAAAGTATCAATGGAGGAACCACAAGATGGAAGAGGATACACATGAAGCTGAAGAGGACATGAAGTCCAAGTATCCTTTCATATTTTCTATTCTGGAAATTTATGTAGGTGGTATGTGCCTTCATAACGCCTTTGTTTTTAAACTATGTTAAAAGAAATATTGACTTCCTTGACATCTTTGTTTTCTAACCTAGTTAAAGGAAAGTGTAGAGATATTTGGGGATATAAATCATGCTTATACTACCTTGTTCCATCATTAAAAAATGAATGATCACGGTGGGGGAGAATTGAGACACCCTTGGTTTTTGCCCTTGCAAAATTTTATGAGTTTGATCCTTTTGTTGATTATATGATTGACCATACTAGTCGTATGGTGTTGGTATGGGTTTAGGGACCCTAGTCATATATTGTTCAGTGTGATGTTGTCCAGGATTTATTATTGGTACAAGAAGACTACATACGAGTCTTATGTACATGATACGAGAGGTAGGGTCAAACTTGATGTTGTCCAGTGTCTAACCTAGATGTTTTTACTTAGGGTATGACTTTAAGGGTACTTGTTATATGGTGATGGTATGAGTTAGACTAAGGAGTTGTATGTTGGACAGAATATGATGTCCAACTTTCTTATCATGGTACGAGTGGAAGGTACGACTCGTATGATGTGGGTATGAGTGAGGGGTCCAAATCGTCCCCACCTATGGGAATTTTTACAGTTTAACTTGGTTGTATTCTGGAAATTTCCCCTTAATAACTCCTCTTGACCCTACAACATAAAACACCTTTGGAGGGTTTCTTAACCTATTATTCACAATCAAATACACTCTAAACACTCTCAAATCTCTCTCAAGCTCTTGCTTAAAGAAAGGCTTGGGTTTTTTTTCAAGGCAATCAATTAAAGATCTAAAGAGGTGGTTTCTCTCCGTCTTCCTTATTTTCTAAGGCATGTTACTCGTCCCTCGTTGTTAGTTCAACAAAAATCAAGTCTTAACAAATAATTTTCACGACATTATTATGTGTTGGGTTTTGAAATATATGTTGGGGTTTTTGTTGTTCTTGGTTGGATAATGTTTTACCATGTTTTACTTATAGTTCTTATGTTATAATTTTGATTTTAATATGTGGTTGCATGGGAATGGTCAATTGATACTTGGTTTTGTCTTTGGAAAATAAACCATATGCCCTCAACATGTTTGCTAAAATGCCAATGCAAATGCTTTTGTCACGTAGTTTTACTATTATTGAAATCCTTGCATTGCATAAAAAAGTAATGAAACCTAAATTGGTTTAAATGGTTTTTAAATGGATTGGAAAGGCCTTAGTGGTCATGATATTGGTTTAAACGGAAACTTTAGAGTCAAATTGGTTTAATGGTGTTGATATGGCATAAATGGATAGACTTGCAATTTCTAGTTTTGGTATGATGATACCAATGGTTAATGCTTAATGAATAAGATTCCTTAGTAAAAGATTGATTAGGTGTGAATGGTTTTAATATGGTCTTAAAGAGGGATATGTTAGCAAAGCCGTGGAAGGTGGTGGTGTCGGGAGGAAGAAAATTGGAAACTCACATATGCCGATGTGAGGTTGGTCTTGGTGATCACGTGTATTATGTAACAGTTATATTCTTAGAGATGTACTAATCATCTTAGGGTTTTCTCCAGCTCATGCAGCTAACACGCGTCCGGGACTTTTCAGTAGGGGGAGCTAAACCCATATAGTCCATAGGTGGATTTAGGATTGCAGAGTTATACAATCCCAGGTTAAAGGTTTTAAATGCAGGCTACACCCAATTCCCTTTCCCGACATTGTATATAAATGTATGTGATTGTATATGGTTATTTACTTTGGTTTTGAATAATGGCATTATTATATCCTTATTCCTGAATACATGCTAGCATTCACTCACTAACCTATTTTCGGGTGTCATATCCCCACATGAAGTAGGATCCGTCCATAATAGTCATTCTTCTCAGTGATCATGAACTCATGAACATCTTTATTTTGGACTAAAGTGGTGAGCTTCCATACTTTGGAAAACTCCATTTCATGCCATGGTCTTCTTTTCATATTTTTGTTTATTTATTGGACTCTGATTTTGGCTATGGTCGAGGGAATGTACCGACAGGATGTTCTTGGATTTCTATTAAAGGATTTGTGTGACAACTATGGGCATGGGCGGTGTCGGTATTGGTGTTAGCCTTTGCATTGATATTGTTATTGGGGCTGGCATTGATTGGATGTTTGGTTGGATCTTAGGATAGTTATGGTTATGAACTTAGTTAAATCCCTTTCAACTATAATTGTTTTCTCTTGTTATATGTTAAAAATTCATCTGACATAAGGTACAGGGAAGCTATGGTTGGGTATTGGGGGCGGTCTACGGCCCATGTCGAACTTGAGATGCCCGACATGACTAGGCGCAGGTTCGGGTCATGTAAATTCATCACAAAGCCCAAGGAATAACTATATGAGGTTGTGATAATAAAGTAGGTTCCGTGGGAGCTATAGTAGCTCATGGTTTTAAGGTAGTTCTTCTATAATAAGTACCCTTCATGTCATTCGTATCATCCTCATGGTCAATCTAGTAGACCCATTCAAGTCATGCTTTAAATTACCGATGAAGGCCAGTTTAGCTTCAGTGATCGTCTTGGGCAGGGTCGTGGTCTATCTTTGAAGGGTTTGTCTTTTTGTCATTCCTCGAGATAGTGAACAAGTCATGGAGAAATTATTCCTTTATCTCAAAGTGTTCCAAGTATTAAGGTAGTTTATCCCTTAGCTAGAGATGGTATGAAAGATCATAAGAGTAGTCCCTAAGGTGCTTGTGGAGGTTCTCAGGCAGGTAAGATAGGAGATCGGTTAGGTGCATAGCTCGGTGGCGGGCGTGGTTAGTTATATGCAGTACCTGCTAGGACTGAGGCTAAGTATTCAAATGTTTTTATAATAGGTATGATCTTGGTGTTCCATCAGTTGTCTTTTACTTTATTTGACGTGGCATACAATTATTCTTATGTGTCATTTATTATGCCTTATGGTTAAAGTTGTATGAGGATTCATTATTTGTGCCATTACATATATCTACTCCAATGTGTATTTCTTTTGTAGTGGATTGGGTTTTTAAATTGTACGTTGTTACTATATGAGAGATTGATACTCGTTTTGACCTTCTTATATTAGACATAGTGGATTTTGATATAATTTTAGGCATGGAATGGTTATCCTACTATCATGCGGTCCTAGATAGTTTTGCTAAGATCGTTACCTTTGTCATGCCTGGCATACCCCTGATCATGTGGAAGGGAGTTGTTAGTCGTGGTTTGATGGGGATTATTTCATACATTCATGCTAGGAGCTTATTTCGAGGGGTTACAAGTCCTATCTTGCTTATATTCATGATGTTAGTGTGGAGAGTCCTTCACATAACTTTGTTCCTATAGTTTGTGAGTTTCCTGATGTTTTCTCTACCGATCTACCTAGTCTTCCTCCTGAGCATGATATTGAGTTTTGTATTGATCCTGAGACAGGCACCTAACATATTTCTATGGTAACTTACTCTATGGCACCTAACGAGCTTAAAGAGCTAAATTCTCAACTTCAAGATCTTTTGGGTATGGGTTTCATTAGACCAAATATTTCTCCTTTGGGATCTTTTGTGCTATTTATGAAGAATAAGGATGGCTCTAAGTGTATTTGAATTGATTATATACAACTTAATACGGTGATGGTGAAGGACCATTATTATGCCTCATATTGATGATATATTTTACCAGCTTCAGGGTGTAGCAGTGTTGTCTAAGATTGATTTTAGGTTCGTCTACCATCACTTGAGGATTTAGGCTGAGGATATTCTAAAGGTAGCTATTAAGACCTATTAGAGTTATTATAAGTTCCTAATAATGACTTTTGGGTTGACTAACACCCCAGTCGTATGTATGGATTTGATGATTCATGTGTTCATGCCTTATTTGGATTCTTTTGTGATTTTGCTCATCAACGACATCCTTATGTATTCATAGATAAGAGAAGAGCACATGCAATATTTATGGATTGTGCTCTAAACATTGAAAGATCACATCCATTTTCTCAAATTTTCTAAGTGTGATTTTTGGCTTGAGTCGATGACATTCCTTGGACATGTGGTTTCTAAAGATGGGATTATGGTAGACCCAACAAAGATTGAGGCCATTCGTGACTTGGCCAGGCCTACATCTCTGACTGAGGTTCGTTGCTTCATTAGTTTTTCTTGTTATTATAGGAAGTTGGTTAAATTTTTGCAACTATTACAATGTCGATAACTATATTAACTCAGAAAAAGGTTCCTTTCTGGTGGTTCGAGGAGTATGAGTCAAGCTTTGGAAATCTCAAGGGATTTCTCACCTTAGCTCCTATTTTAGCTCTTTCTATTGAGGGTGAGGAATTTACCGTGTATTGTGATACTTATAGTGATGGTTTGGGTTGTATATTAATGCAATAGGGTTGTGTTGTTGTGTATGTATCGAGGTAGTTTAATGTTCATGAGTGCAACTACCCTACTCATGATTTAGAGTTAGCGGTTGTATCTTTTGTGCTTTATATTTGGAGGTATTATCCTTAAGGTGTGCATTGTGATATCTTTATGGTTCATTTAACTCTTCAGCATCTTATGACCTAGAAAGAGCTTAATGATAGACAACATATATGGATGGATTTTATTACGTATTATCATATCTCTATCTTGTATCATTCGTGCAAGGCAAATATGGTAGTAGATGCCTTAAGACAAAAGAAACTGAGTATAGGTAGCTTGTCTTGTATTTTAGTTTCTCAAAGGTTATTGGCACGAGAAATTCAGTCCTTAACCAACTTGATGGTACAACCTGATATTTCAGACCCTAAGAGGAATTTCGCTAGTGTTGAGGTAAGGTCCTCGCAATTTGAGAAGATTTGGGATCTCTAGTTTGAGGAAAAGATACTTTGCATCATTTATGATCAATTATTGAGTAGTGAGTCCAAGTGGGCTACTATAGATTCTTGTTGAGTGGTGAGTCCAAGTGGGATACCATAGATTCTAAGGGTGATTTGAGATTTGATATCCATATTTGTTTTCCACGAGTTGATGACTTGATTCAGTCAATTTTGTGCAAGGCTCATAACTCTAGGTATTCTATACACAACAACTAAGATGTATAGAGATTTGAGATAGTATTATTGGTGGAGTGGTATAAAGAGAGATATGGCAGACTTTATAGCTCATTGCCTATGTTGTCAGCAGGTGAAGGATGAGCATTAATGACCTAGCGGTTTGATTCAGAGGTTGCCCATTCCTTAGTGCAAATAGGATTGAATTACCATAGACTTTGTTAGTGATTTGACTTATACATCCCATTGTTTTAGTGGTATTTGGGTTATTGTGGATCGATTGACCAAGTCCGCATACTTCATTCCTTTTAAGATGTCCTTAAGTTCTGAAAAGTTAGTCCATATCTACGTTAGTGATATAAACCATTTGCATGGTGTGCCTATATCTATCATTTGAGACCAGGGTTCAGAGTTCACTCTACTTTTTGGAAGGCTTTTCAAGAGGAGTTGGGTACTCAGGTGGACCTTAGTACAATCTTCCGCCCTCAGATTAATGGACAATCAGAGTAGATTATTTAAGTTCTCGAGGATATGCTCCACACCTATGTTACAGATTTTTGAGGTTAGTGGGAGTAGCACTTAGCCTTGGCAGATTTTGCATATAATAATATATACCATTTAAGTATTGAGATACTTCCATTTGAGGCCTTATATAGTAGTTGATGTAGTACTTTGATTGCATGGTTTGAGACTTTCAATATTAAGACTCGTGGTACTGACTTGCCTCATGAGTCGTTGGATAGAGTTAGGGTGATTCAAGGTAGGTTGATGGCAGCTCAAAGTAGGTAGAAGGCTTATGTAGATCGTAGAATTTGTTCCTTGAGATTAAGAGTTGGTGCCGGGTATTACTCCGTGTATCTCCCATGAAAGGTGTGATAAGGTTAAGGAGGAAAGGTAAACTCAGCCTCAGATATATAGAACCTTTTGAGATTATTTTCATAGTTGGCGTGGAGGCCTATGAGTTGGACTTACCTCTAGACTTTTCTATTTTCCATATATTTTTCCATGTTTCTATGTTTTGGCAATACAATCCTGACCTGTCTCATATTCTTTGATGGGACTCAGTTCAGTTGGATGAGAGGTTGACCTTCATGGAGGAGCCTGTGATCATTTTGGCTAGTGATGTCAGGCGGTTATGCACTAGAGAGATTCTAATAGTTAAGGTTCAGTGGAGGCATCACCCAGTAGAGGAGGCTACTTGTGAGATCGAGAGCATGATGCGGACCCAGTATCCTCACCTGTTCGAGGCTCCAGGTATGTCCTAATTCTTTACTTTTATGGACAAAAGTTCTTTTAATAGTGGGTATTATAATGACACTTCAGGACATTTTCTATGTTTTCTTTCATTCTTGCCATTTAGAGCTTTCCTCTAGCTGCCCGAAGTCATTTATGACATGATAGAACTGATAGTTCGATTACTGGGAAGTTAGTTTGGCTTTTAGAGCCAAGTCATTGTTTTGAAGCCTTCACTGGTTCAAATTGGCTACCGGGCGAAAGCTTCAGCCAAACGACCTCGTATGCCAACTCTTACTATTCTAAAATCTCTGGAACTTTGAATTTTGGCAGGCTAGACTTGGTTTTAGTCCTGAGACCCCCAAACTTATTTTGGGCTATTGGCAGAATTAAAGAGAAAATGTAAGTGGGTGTGGGACCCACTTTCCATTAAAATGACATCGTATGGAAATTATGATTGTACCATTGAGTACGGAACATTAAATTTGATAGGGTAGCATAGTTCACTTGTTTATACGGGATTTTGGATGAATCTCGAGGGGTTGGCAGAGACTTGGAATTTCTCCAAGTCTTAACTAGTGATGATACTTTGCCTCAATGATGACTTTAATAACTTAAGAAATTTGCCAAAGCCCTAAATTTATCACTTATGTGATGACTTTAATCACTTAAGTTATATGCCAAGGTCCCAACAGGTATAGCTTAAGTAATGCCCTTAGTCGGTTAAACGATAGGTGTGGTAGAGTTAGGTATCCCGTAAGTGGAGGTGTTGTTTCTAATGCGACATCTTCTGAGAGTGGTCAGTATCACATAAGTGACACCCATGTTCCTGGGAAGGGTATAAATACCCTGGGAAAGGTATAAATCCAAAAACTACACTAGAGAAAGAGGAGATGAAGTAGAGATGACACGAACACAAACACCACACACGAATTCACTATACCAGAAAAAGATAGATTGAACAAAAAGAAAAAGGATAGTAGTGAGACATAGACCTTCACCAATGGAAAACACCAAGGTGTGTATCAAACACCAAGACACACACAATCAATGATGGTAACACCACACTCTTAGGTGGACACAAAGGGATTGAATATCCTCAAGCACCCACCTTTCTTGCCAAAATGTCAACACAAGTGAAAACCTCACTAATTCTAACACCAGTTTAAATAGATTTTCCAAGCCCTACATTATGAAAACTGTATCATTCAATCAATTCATCAATGCTAATGAAAAATAAAGGTCTACGTGTCTATTTATAGTTATTACAAGAAAAGACAAAAATACCCTTAATGAAGGGTGCTCCTTTGGAGTGTAAAAAAGGAGTCTTAAAAGACCACAATACCCCTAAGTTGAGGTGAGTTTGGAGTGTATCCAAGGATGCGTTGGAGTATATTCAAGGTCCCTTATCATATTTTAGAAAGTACACTCCCTTGGATGAATGCACAATACTCTCAAAATCCTCTATCTTCATAAACATAGCTTGTAGACATTGTATCTCATTAGCTTGGCTCCTTGAGAGAGGCCTTGAGCACTTGATACTCATATCATCACTTCGTAACCGATATTGGCTCTCCATTGATATTGTACTCCTTGTACTCTTTGCACTCGCATCATCCTCTCTATCTGGTAAGGAATTTGACCTCAAATTCACACCTTACAAAACCAAAGAGAGGGAAAACAAGCACTTAATCCTCATAGTATGAGGGTTTGGATTAGTGAAACAATTTATTTGAGCATGAAAAGGGGGTACACATTTGAAATACAACCATCCATCCTTTGTTTTCAGCATGAAATACTTAGTATAAGAATCACAAAGGACAGGACTAAGGTAAACATCAAGGAAAAATGAATACAAGCCGAGACAATCCCTTCCCCACCCTACTAGTGTACCGGGATCATATGGATGGATTATCAAAGGAAACAAGCCCATGATACTTCTTTCACTAGAATTCCATCCCCATAATCACACAAGACATTTTTCTTTAAAAGAAGACTAATATTTAAGATTAAGGGGTTACGGCCTAGAAGTATTCCTTCAATAGATATATGCCATTAATCACAACATTTCCATGCACATGATATATATGAACTAAACTAGAAATGAATCTTTCTCCACACCATATGTTCAAGGAGTCATGTTCCTTATCAAGATCAACTCTATTGATGCAATCACTAACTTTAGAATCTGCAAGCACACTATACACATGATCAAGTAGTGAAATACATTTATAAGTAAACTGATCATCATAAATATCAATAGTACTTCCAATAAAGGATTCATGTACTTCTACACTAATCAAACCCGAAACTACATCAATTTGGTCATTACTAGCCACATAACAACAATTCAAGTTTTTAGGAGTGTAGAAGATAGTATTGTTTCCTTGTAGATCATAGGAAGTGTGTTCTTAACTTAGTTTTGAATAATGGAAGCCTTAATTCTCCACAACATAATGGAATATGTCAAGATTTCTCCTCAGATTCATTTCTTCATCACTTGTCCCAAGATTGGAACTTTCGGCCAAGGACTCCACTAGATTATCAATCATGTGTTTGTGTGGCCATACTTTTAGATATTTATTTGATATCATACAACCTTTAATCTGCACATAAGAAGAATCAATGCTTGGCAAAGTGCTAGCATTCGGGCTAGTGACTAATGAGGGTCCTTTGTGGGCAAGTCCCATAATCAAGTGTTTCTTTCCCTTTCCAACTTCACTACCCGCGACTTCCATTTCCCTTTCCATCTTTTCTTTACATTATTATTGTACCTCACCATTAATTTTCTCTCCATATTGAGGATCGACCTCATTCTCCTCGAATTCTAACTCTCCCTCTTCTACAACTTGGATGGGGTAATTTTGGTTTACTGGAGCTTGGAGAGGAGGTATTAGATTCGGTTGATGATGGATTTGGATTTGTGGCATTGGATTTTATATAGGTTTTGGTGGACATATACTATCCAAAACCATATTTATTCTAGCTATGTCACCCATTATTTAAGCCATATCCACCTCTAACCTACCAAAACTCGTTCTCACTATCTTGATCTCACTTCTCAAGTCAAGGTTTAGAGCCTCAAGTCGAGCCAAGATAGCCCCACCAATGTTTTTTTCCAAAGATAGGGATGTAGTACCATTGGATTCCATTGTAAAGTGTACCTAACAAAAGTAAAACCTATAAAATGAACAAATAAGTTATTCCAAAAAAAGAGTCACCACTCTCACTCTCAGTTGTTACCTCTCACTTGGTCTCACAAGTGTTAAAACTTTGTCTTGTACTTGGTGAGTGATTTAGGGATGAGTCTACTTTGGCCTAGAATCATTTTTTGCTTAAGATGACTCAAATAAAAATACTTTTGGACTTGAACCAACAAGATACTACAAATTACAAAATGATAAAAGCACACAAAGAACGATGACACGAAATAAAAAGACTCTAAACTAATTATCAACCTAGTAGATAGTTACTAGTTTTCTAATTAGTGATAGAATCAACAAAAAAGAAACTAGAAAAAATAAATTTAAACTAGGAGATCTAAATTAGAGTTCAATTCAGCTGTTCACAAAAGTGATGACATGGCACTATGTGATTGGACGACACCTTACAATTTTTTGAAACTTTTCAATTTTGGTGTTTCGGCCATATATCAACTAAGGAAAGGAGTATGAATGAAATTGGGGGGAAATTGGAAGGTTTGGAGCCTTTTTTTCAAGTTCAAATGGATTTGAAATCAATTGGTCCCCCCTTTGTACTTTCAATTGTACTTTGATATTCTCTTTGTCCCCTCTTCTTTTAGAAGACTTAGAATATTCTACGGAGTATTCTTTGTACAAACAATCTTTCCACCTCTTTATTCCTTTTTGTGGATCAAGCAAGTACTTTTGAATACTCTGCTTCAACAATCTATGAAGATGAAGAACAACAACATGAATATTCAAGAGTTGACCAAAGTTTGACCACAAGGCAAATCAACACCAAATTCAATTTTCTTTTAGATCTAGGTTACATTTACCAAGACAAGTACAACCAACAATAAGTCAGCAACAAAACATCAGAAACACTATCGGCCACATGATATCCCACCTCTAAAATCTTCAAACACACCTCAACAATGGTGGAAATGCTCAAATCAATCGGATCTTACTCAAAAATTAGATCTAGACTCTTTTAGTGCTAGTGAGCAAGGATCTAGCACTAGAAACTATCAAAACAAAGAAAAACTTAGTATATATAGGTTTAATTTTCTGATCTACTACTAACAACACGAGATTCAACCATTATTTGTGATTTTTTTGTCTCAACTCTTTTTTTGTGGAGATTTTCTTAAGATAATAATAAACCAAGACTTAGAGTTGTTGGAACAACCCTAAAACATGGCTCTGATACAAAATGATATGAGAAACACTAATAAATCCAAAAACTACACTATAAGATAAGGAGATGAAGTAGATATGACACAAACACAAGCACCACACACGGATTCACTATACCAAAACAAGATAGATTGAACAAAAAGAAAAAGGATGGTAGTGAGACATAAACCTTCACGAATGGATAGCACCAAGGTATGTATAAAACACCAAGACACACACAACCAATGAAGGTAACACAACACTATTAGGTTGCACAAAGGGATTCCATATCCTCAAGCACCCAACTTTGTTGCCAAAATGTCATTACAAGTGAAAACCTCAGTAATGTTAACCCTAGTTTCTATATCTTCTACAATCCCTACACTATGAAAACTAAAATATGAGTATCACTCAATCAATTTATCAAAACTATTGAAATATAAAGGCCTAAGTGTCTATTTATAGTTATTACAAGCAAAGACAAAAATACTCTTAATGAAGAGTGCTCCTTTGAAGTGTAAAAGAAGATTCTTAAAAGACCATAATACCCCTAAGTTGAGGCGCCTTTGGAGTGTATACAAGAATGAATTGTAGTATATTCAATTTCCCTCTTCACATTTTAGCAAGTACAGTCCCTTTGATGAATGAACAATACTCTCACAATCCTCTGTCTTTATAAACATAGCTTGTAGATGTTGTAGATCTTTGGCTTGCCTATTCGTGAGAGGCCTTGAGAAATTTATACTCATATCATAAGTTGGTAACCCAAGCTTGGATCTCCATTGAAATATATTATCCTCCTTGTACTCTTTGCACTTGTATCAAATTGTGAATCCTAAAAAGTGAGAATTCTTGGAGAAGTCATAGTGGGTGACTTTTAATCCTTAGTAAAGTTTATTTATGAATTTACCCTTCAAATTTGTGGTAAGCTTCCATTAATTTCATGCTTAAATTTTCCATATTTTGCTAAAATCCCTAGCATCCTAGTGGCATGATTTTTGAATCTTAGAGCTTAAATTCGCCAATTTTTGGGATAAATGTTCCTTGATCATAGAAGGGCATTGTATTGGTTTTGGATCTGCATTTCTATAAATAGGCCACATCTGAGATTCTTAAATAATTTTGGAACCAAAGCATAATAGTGCAATATGGGTATCATTGTTCTCATTTTGATGAGTTGATTGTGATTTTATAGCTTGGTACCTTATGGAATCTTCTCAAAATTGAAAATCGGTGCATGAGTAGATTCTTTGGTCTTTTCTTCGACATCAAGGTATGCAAAGTTTACTTCTTCATTTATTGAGCTATATTATAGTATTATTATGGTAATATGCTAGATATGGGATGGTATTTAGGAGCTTAAGGTAGTTTTGTCAATAATTGGTTTAGTTGGACCGTTTAGGCAATCTCAAAATCGCTAATTAGGAAAAATTAGCTTAGGTACTCATGTATTAGGTGAATTTGTCTTCGTGACTCATGTTTATAATAGGAATGTCTTAGTTACTCAAGCTAGATGAAATTCCCTTTGTCATTCATTTTTAGGATGGATTTGACATTAGTTATTTAAGTTAAGGGAATTTCCCTTAGTTGTTAATTTAGGTGGGATTTACTTAGATGTTCATGTTTTGTAAGAATTGATATATTGGGGATATTTATGGCTTACTTGACATTTATAAATGAATTTATATACCTTAGCCTAGTGCCAGAAGAATATGTTTAAATGTATCCCGGGAATTTGAAGTGGGCCTTTCCGACCTACCTTGGGAAAATATTTGTGTTACCTTGTAGACTTATGTACGCATGATATTACCTTATTGATGTTTGTATTGAGACTTGAGGCTATATAATATATTAAATGAGTATGTTAGTTTAATACTAGAGGATTGATACTGATTTTGGATCTCGCTAATGATATGTTTTATATATATGACTATTGATATTACTTAAAGATATGTCTGATGATATGGATTATATATAAATGATTATTGATATGGCGTTAGAATATGATTAATGATAAGGCTTATAGATAGGATAGATTTCTTGTTGATATGCTTAATGACTTATGGATATATAATGGCTTAAAGATGTGATTATTGATAGAACTTATGGGTATAACTATTGACATTGCCTATAGGCATGGTTATTGGCATGATTAAATAACACGATTGGTGTGGTGCATGGTTATGAGTATCGATATGACTTATGGTTGTGATTCTTATTCTGGGGTATAAATATGAGTAAAAGGTTGGTTTATAGTTATAGTTCATTGGTATAGTCTATTGTGTTTGTTTATCGATATGGCTTGTTGAGACGGTTTGTTGATACAGTTCATTAATATGAGTTTTGGTTCGAGTCTGACAGTTGGTGATGATATGTATAATATGAGTTTCAATTCAAATCGAGCAAATAATAATACATTTAAGTTTAAGTTCAACTCCGACATCAGGTATTTTGTATGAGATCATACAATTTGGATGGATTCTTGGTTATCACATGATAATTAGTAATATGATTATTTGGTTACTCAGTTCCCTTGATTGTATCCTGTAGGCTTATGGGGGCCTGTGTTGGGTTATTTACTTTTTTGCACTTATTGGATTATGAGGGTCAATCTCATTGTTATAGTTGTGTGATATTTATGTTACTACTTCATAGGCATTTATTTATTTATGTACAACAGTGTCAGAGCTTATTTTAAGGTTTTCCCTTTTCACCTCGACTTAGCTTATTTTATATTGTATCTTATCACATATATATCATGATTTATATTAGTTGACTAATAATGCTTACTGAGTACCGATGGTTTTGGTACTTCTACTACTCTTTTGTACCTTTTTGGTGGAGATTCAAGTACTAGTTTCCGTCGTTGATTCGACACTCGTGCATGGTTGATTTTGAAGATTACGTAAGCTTTTAGAGTCGAGGTAACCCTTTTTTCTTCTATTTATCTATTTCTTATCTTTCATATTTGAGATGGATTGTATTTGGATACTTAGTATTCACAGTTCCTTTGTAATAGGTTTTGTGATGACATACTGAGTCTTTGGATGGTTTTTGATCTTTTATCTACCTATATATTAGACTATCCTTATTGTTTTATTGCTACTTAAGTCTTTAATTGTTAAATTTCAGCTTTTATGCTATATTATACTGAGTTAACCCATTGCACTTGCTTCGGGCTATGGTTTGACTTGCCTACTGGCAGGATAAAGTAGGTGACACTATGACTTGTAAATCGGGTTGTGACATATGCTTTGGGTCCAAAATCAGGCAAATAATCCCATGTGAGGCCCACTTACTGAGTTGTATTTTTGAAACTGACAGCACGTCCTCCTATGCTCAAGGAACATTTACCTTCAAGAAAAGGTAAATTCAGAGCTCAAATGGTGCTATAATTAACCCACTAATGTTATAGAGATTTTGGAAAAATATAATGGATTTGATCATGAAATTGATGAAATCTTACCAAGAATTTGGAGAAGAAATGTGTTACTTAAGTTTACGAATAGCCAAAAATCACCCTTTCTTGATAATGGGTGAAAAATGGGAGAAAACAGGCTAAGTAGGGATATTATAACTACCAGGTACCGCTAAAGTTGGCCCTGATCCGCTTTAGCAGTCAACGCCAAAGAGCCCAGGTGACCGCTAAAGCAGTATTTTCCTACTGATGTCACACCACTAAAGTTTCTTGCACTTTAGCGGCCAACTTTCTGGAAAAGTGGAACTTGCTATGTTGGCAGTGTCGCCAAAGCGCTTGAGGGTCGCTAAGGCACCTAATGGTCCGATTTAGCAATCACACTAGTTGTAATGCACCAATTGGTGACTTGGAATTTTTTGAGTCTCCGTTGACCTCTCGATAATTATCCAAAATCACATATATGAAAATAAAATACTCTACCTTATAAAATTCAACATTTCGAACTCAATGGCACAGTCAAAATTATCATGTAGGGTTGTTTCGTGAATACTGGGTGCCACACCTACATGAAATATTTCTCAAATTTTAGATAATGGCCCAAAATGAGTCTGGAAGCCTTGATACTCGGACCATGGGTCCACCTAGCCTAAAATAAATATTTTTAGCTGTTGGAACTGTCTGAATTTGTATAAGAGGTCATTTGACTAAGGTTTTCACCCAATAGCCAATTTTAACTAGCATAGACTTCTAACTAGGGAATTGGCTCTAAGAACTAAACAACCTACCCGATAACTAAACTATTAGATTTAGTAAGTCATTAATGACTTGGGGTAGCTATATGAAAGCTCTAAACCAAAAAAATGACCTGTAGGGTCAATACAAGGATGATGCGATAGCGTTTCTTGAGCTTTACCAATGACCTTATCTGGAGAAGAATTAGTATTGTAAAAAGGAGGAATATAACGCTCGGATGTATTAAGGGGATAGTCCATGAACTTCGTGAGTCTTTATAAAACCTCTCCCATACCTGAATCATCTATCTAAAAGCAACACATCAATAAATATTTAGTTTTACATCAGTCCCCGTCCCTTCAAGATGAGGTGTAGATAATAATGCATAAATCGTTATCATTTTCATATGGTTCATTCTATGGCATGATCAAGAGTATGAATAAATGGGAAACATCTTCCAAATAACAAGTAGCCTCTAAATTATACCTGGGGCACACTTCACACCCATAATTAAGACTCTACTGGGCAAGCTTCATAAATATCCTAGAAAACTAGGACCTAGTGCTCTAATACCAAGTTGTCACACCATGAAGTCATACCCTGGGCAATGTCAGAAACCAATTCCATTGTTGGCCCAAGAATACTCATATATGTTAAGTGATGAGACAATTTAACAAACATATATGGAAGAAATATGTAAATAATAATATATATTTGAAAACAAATTGTATTCATAAATAAGAAGATTAAAGTTTTATAAACATGGTGATATGAAGGTCAAAACCTAAATAGCATGAACCTGCCAACTAACAATCTATGAAACCATTAAACTTTATGGAATAATGTATATTGAGGGAATTCCCTGACATAACTTTATTGTACTAATTCATGGATCTAACACAACTAATCCCCTAAAAAGTGGTGAGTGCTTACTAGTAGCTGAAAGCGAGGAACTTAATAATGTGCCTTATCATAAGTTTGAGTAACTAAATATGCATCATAAAATAATTCAACATTGATCGATGTAAGTACATTAAATTTACTATATGTAAAATTGAAGGAAAGAACATGACATATCAGAAACATGAAACTTAAACACAAGTGATTCTAAATACATGAGTCATGGGTAATTATATAACTAAATACAGTGAGTAAAATAAAAAATAGAGTCGTAAACTTAAAAATCATGAGGTAAGCTAAAATAACTAAGTAGGTTGATGTATAATAGTATGAAAACATATTTAGCAATTGTACATCTTGTGTCATAAATAATACTTAAATAAAAATAGTAGGTTTTCCAATAGAGGAGTTTGTTAAAACTGACATATCCCAAGTGAGCTCATGATGTACAATATTTGACTCGGTTATAAGTCATCAAATTTTTTGTTGAGGCATACGATGGATAGGGCATAAGGATACATAATTAGTTTATTTTGGGACACATAGCAAGGAGTTGTAGATCTAGTGGAATGATCCATAATCTATAATAACATACATAGTTTTGGGGAATCTAAACCCATTGCCCGCTTGGTGTTGAATAATACTTCCAAAACATATATATGATCATACAATAATTTTTTAAAAGAAGTAGAATCATTTTATGTACCCATTAGCTCAAATTCATTTCATGAAAGTATACTATTAGTAAGCCTTGCACTATAATTCATAAAGGGTATGCTTGTGAGCTCTTGTGATATAATTTCTATCAGGATAGGTCTTAATTCACCACACTGCCCATAACACAGGGAGGCAGTGCACCTAATTTCCTAACATGGTCATAAGACTATTTTACATCTATATGAAGTTTAGTGATAGTTACGGAAGTTTGACCATACCTTTATCTTGCCAACATGTCACCTTGGTCAGACACTTTACTGAAACTTTCTTTTAAGTCCTATAGCTAGTTCTAATTCAATTATAATCGATATATCAACCAAGTTACTTGATTTCTAAGCTCTAGAATATATACTTGATGACTTATAAATGACCTAATATGTCAGAGTTACAAGATAGACCTATTATAAAGGAAACTATGCTAAAGTTTTAGAAAATGTCAAGGTTAAGCTCATAGCAAGTCATAACCTTTATTTGAGGATTAATGGGCCAAAGGTGGGAAACCTGTAATAGCTCTACATATGAGGCTAAGTTGACATGGAAAAAATTTCTTAAATCAATGAGACTTATGTACAATTTGAGCCTTTATGAATAAGAGTGAGCTTAAGGGTTTAAATAGTCAAGCCTAGGCATAGAAGCTATATATGATGAGATTTATGTCCCTATTTGGTCACATATGGTCAGTCATTGGCATATGATATAAATATAGATCCTAGGTTTTAAGAAAATGTATTTGATCATACATTATAGTTTATGACCGTGAAATAAAAATAGTGTCCATACATCTCAGCTGCATAAAGTACATCCCTTAAATATTGGACATCGTTTGAGACAAGCTTATCCATGATGGGTTTTATAGTCCGTAAATTGGATTTATAGCCATGGAAATAAGTTTTGGCTAAGAGGAACCCCTATATAAGGTTTTGTATAGGGGGTTCTCCATTAACCCATGGTGGGATCTATAGTAATGAATGGAATAAATGGTTTATCATTTATTCCACAATCGTAAAATGATTCATGGGTGTGAATGCAACCTTAAAATAAGGTAGTGGAACCTTTATATATATCCAAAGTTGGATTAAATCCTCATTTCTCACTTTTATCTTCAAAAACATCTAATAAAAATCTTTCAAAGTTGCACTAGCTACTTGATGTGTCTGAACTAATAGCACCTAAGATACTTAAAATGAGGAATATCTCTAAGTAGAAAGGAACTTGTTTTGTGTATTTGATGTGTTTTCTAGTGTTTTCAGAACTTATGGATTTAGAGATGAAAATTTTATGAAGAATGGATAAAAAGGGCATTAGTATAAGACTTACTACTATTGTGGTATCTAACCACGGTTGTGCCTAGGCTTTTGCACCTTAAATCAGAGATGTTACAATCGGAGGTCGCTCAGATGAAAGAAACCACGATCATGAGTTGATGGCATGATCGTACTTTATAATCGCAAGAAGCATGTGGATAATACAACCTGCAAGAGTCAGGGTACATGAGAATTAGATGATAAATTCCCATGACCATGCTTAGAAGTAAGTATCATACAATGATATCATTGGAAGAGGATCTATTTTTTCATGTTGTAGGAATTTTAGTACATGAACTATCACATCCCGAACTAGGTCGTAGACATAATAGTCAATCCCAAGAAAAATAAGGTTCGAGAACCGCCCCCGTTACCCAACCCCCACCACTAAATGAATACCTTGAGTCGACTAAAGCCCGAACATATAACAAGATAGCGTGTACAACCATATAGAGACTCTAGGATAAGTCTTTAAATGTGACCAACCCAATCTAGTCCATCCACCCAATAACCAACCAAAACAATGCGGAAGCCATAAACTAATACCATGATAATAAGCCAATGGATATATTCATAACAAAAACATTCCATAACATAATCAAGGCCACAGTTGTCCATACAAAGCCTCTTGACCAACCAAAGAGTAGCTAGTTGGGACATGCCCCCGACCATAGCCAAGGACCAAAGTTTATGGAGGACAAGAAAAATGTAAAGTACACTATAACATGAAATAGATGACTTCAGAACTATGTAAGATCACCACTTCAATCCAACATCGAATGTACCCGAATCTAATCACTAAGACAGAGGAGTAGAATGGTTGGTTCCTACATAGTGTGGGTATATAGCCGCCAATAGATGGGCTAGTGGGCGAACACTAGCATGCACTCAGGATAGGAATAAAATAATTCTATTTACAACATCAAGTAAAACCATCCATAATACACACAACCACACATATATAGATATAAGTGCTGAGAAAGAAAATAGGGTTTTGCATGCACTTAAAACCATTACCTAGGTTGTGTTACTTTTTTTTTTAAACTGCACCCACGTGCCGTATGGGTTCAGCTCCCCCTGTTGAAAGGGTCCCAGTGTGTGTAGATCCATAACAAGGAAATATCCCATGATATGACTAGTACATCCATCCAATATAAAATGTGACACTCACACGTGGTCATCTAAAACCCCTCATATCAACAAATATGAGTTTCTAGTTTTGGTCCCCCCAAAACCTCCACCTTCCACTGCTTAGCTACACATCCCGACTTTAATTCTCAAATTAAAACCAATGTACAAACAATACATTTATAATTTTATTAACCAAGGCCATTTATTAGTGGTATCATCATACCACCTATACTTACAACCATAATCCATAGACAAACTATGTAGGTTAAGGGGACTTTCAAGTGCCCTTCCAATTACTATATTAAACCTCTTGGGAGACTTCCTTGTTATCTACAAAAATAACTAATTTACCAATGACCAATTATTTAAACCAATTCCATTAATGCATTCACTTGGGGGACTTCCATGTATCTTGCAAGGTTTTCAAAATAGACCAACCATGACCCCAAAAACCTTTTGCCTTTTTAAAGCATTCAAAACTATTTAAGACCATGCCAAACATTTAAAATATTTATATAATTTAAATCATTTAAACTGTTCAAAACTATCCAAAACCTTTTAGATTTCCATTGCAAGACCAAACCATGCAAGATTTCCAATCACAGAGAAACAATAGATTGAAAACATTCTTTGAGGCATTTTATCAAATATGTTGAGGGAACACCTTTACTAAGGTCAAAACCAACGTGTAAATCACCATAATTAGGGTTACTCAAAACCCATTAGTTAAACCTTAACAAAAAACCAACCACATATGCAAAAAATCACCAAAAACATGTAAAACATTGTTTATACCAATACCAAACCACATGCATAAAGACCCTCAATAATATTTCTAAATCCATAATTATAGATTCATAAACCAATGTTTAAAACACAATACACATACCTTTATTTTTAAATAACAATGAGGAAATGAGTGCATTAATTATACTTGAAGATTCATGGAAGAAATATTGGCCTTTGAGCTCTTTAAAGAACACATGCAGAAACCCTAGCCTCCAATCTTCTAAATTAGTGTTTGAGAGAGTATTTGATGTGTTATGATCCTTTAATAAGTGTTATGGAAGGATATATAGGGTTATATAACATGAGGACAATAGGTTCTAGGAGTATGAAATGTCCAAAATACCCTTGACTTTAAAATTAAAACAATTCACGACCAGGGGTACGACTCACCTTACTATTCGTATCCAAGGGTATGAGTGACACCCCAACTCATATCCTACCTTGCCAAGACCTTACCTACTAGTTGCTATACGACTTATCCTACCTAAATCATACCTAAGGGTATGAGTGGTAACCTTAATTGTATCCACCAATCGTATGGTGGATAGATTACACTAGACATCTTAAACATGCACCATATGACTTATCCTATACCACTCGTAAGCTCCCATATGACTCTTACCCATGTAAGTCATACCTTGGGCATTATCTAAGTCATGCTTACAACCTAGGGTATTATTGAACCACCTATTCACCCTACGACTCATAACCAAGGGTATGAGTGACTTCCTTGAGTCATACAAAGGTAAAAAAGGTTTATACTTTGAAAATTTTTAAGGGTCCAAATCCTAGGATGTTTCATGAATGATCAAACGATAGCATTCCACTATCGCACATTGATTCCAAGGATCTTACTGAGCATAGTACCATTGAAAACCAAAAATTGATAAGTTTGAGTATAAACCACGAAAGTCAAAGGATGATTTGGGGTTCTAACTATGATCATGCCTTCTTCTCGTTAGATGCAGTCGACATTGTTTTTCTATTTTATTTAAGATAGGATTTGATCTTTCTATAAATACTCTTATAGGGTTATTTTTAAGGAGTTACACATTAATTTGATTTGATAACATTATTTTGTAAGATTCTAAGGCATAATCTTGGAATTGTATGAACATTGTTTTTAGGGTTTTAATTAAAGTTGAAATTTTGGAGTTTAATTCTCATTGAAAGTCCATGACAATGCTTCTATCTATGAATTATTGTTGTTTTCTTGAAATTATGAGTAGCTAAACACCACAACTGGGTTATAGGAGCCATGATGAATTACAAAATAGGTTAGTGTGAGGCAAATATTGATAGAAATACTTGCATGTACTGGTATTTCCTTCATTATGATTGTTTTTATAATGAATGCATACATTGGGAACTTCCTTGTATTCTACACTTTCTTAGAAAAATGTAAAATTAGAAAAAATAAATAACAATAGAGATTTGAATCTATCAACTTTTATCTAATAACTTGAGAGATGATAGGGATAATTAATCTGAAATTATAGAACAAGGGTTACTAATGCAACACTTTGAGTCTGGGAGGAGAGTGAAATTCATCTAATAAAGGTTGAAAAATGCTTATATTAAATTATTTTGTTCGATTTTGCATACAACTCATTGGGATAGTTTGCTAACACAAGCGACATATGGTGTTAGAAATCATAGGGATCATAATACTAGTACTCCTCTCATATTGATTACAATATGAAGACCAACAATAGGTACTATTACTATTTTGTTTTTCAAAAATCCCCCTTCCCCTTTTTACTTAATTGCCAATTACCCAGACAAATACATGGTTGAATTTTCTCTTATTTCAAGTGGGTTCAACCACAACCTTGTCAGGTTCTATATTAATTCAATGACCATTTTATACTTGTTGGGAGGTGTAATTTGGGAAATATTAAATTTTAGCATTTTTAACAGGGAATGTCGATTCAAAATTGATTGACTTGGTTTTTCAGGTTGTTGGTTTTGTTTGCATATATTACTTTTCTACTATTTTTAAAACACGAAAACCTACAAATTCCATGAAAGTGGCTTATATCCTTTGCTTTTAATTTAGTAGTGTAGATTTTAATTTTGTCATTGATTAATCCAAGCTTATGTGGCACTAAATAGTGTTTTGAATGAGTTTGAAACAACGGAAAGTGTGTCAAAATGGAGTAATAAGATGAACAGGGAAAAATAAAGGTGCATAAATTCCCTTTATTACCGTGATTGTAGGCCCCGTGCCTTTGCGATCATGGTCAGTGCTTGATAGTGATCACGAACCTTGGACTGTGATCGTGGTCAAATTAGTTTAAATGACCATTCGACTAACCATTTGCTCACACTACTTCATCGAATTCTCTCATAAAGTGCACTTATTTTTTGTCATATTTTGGGCATCCAAAAGCATCTTAGCATCCTCCTTGCATCCCTACTTTGGTATATGTTTTGAATTCTTTCTTTAATTTTTTATAGGCAAGTCATCGAATGCATGAAATAGGGAAAGCCTAAACTCATGCTTCTCATTTCTAAATCCTTGTTAAATTGTACCTGTATGGTGTTCCACTATTATGAATGGTGTACACGCATGTGGGAAGTCTTGAGTATCAAAAATGCATTTGAAATTGAAAAAATGTAATATGCACAACAAGTGCTGATCAAATGCCCAAATAAGGCCATAAGTAGTTATTTTCAAATTCTCGGGGCATGATCGAGTGCTTAGGAACTTAGTAGAATATTCTTAATGATAAATTCTTGTTTTGAAACATGATTTTGCCCTGAAATTAGTATTTTGAACTTTACTAAATCTAGCTCGGTCTGTCCTTAGAAATCGCAATTATGGCTAAGCCACCTGCGATCGCCATAGCTGAGTCTAATTTTTAGCCTAGGCCAAAAAATCCTACACTACCGATTCTGGTCCAAACAACACCAAGTAACCATTGCATGAGCGTACTTGGACAACATAACATAGTTTGTGCATGAAAATGTTAATTATGAGTGTTGTTATGTTGTTCTCATGTCTTTCCATGTTTACATCATGGGAGATTATTATCAAGTTCATTTGATGGCCCCTGAGTGCCACACCCTGTACTATGGTGATCTTCCAAAAACAAAGTTTCTTTTGGAGAGGGGCATATGTTTGGAGAAGGTGTTGGAAAAGCTTCTAGATTTCATAATAGGCTCATAGCCATCGGGTGGATATGTTTTGCCTTGAATACTTAAAGGAAAATAAGCACTAGGAATGAGAATTCTATGCTAATTTTAGCATAGTATCTTTTTCAGACCCAATTATCAGGATTCCGAGAACAAAAGTTAACTTCAGAGAAGAAGAGATAACTAAAATATTTGGACTCTTGAATGCAAAAATAGATCAATTTGAACCAAGAAAATGTGAATTGGGGAGTTGGATGGCAGATAAATTATGTCCTGGCAAGGAGGATTCTTTGGCAGCAACCAAGAGGGGCATATCTATGAATGATTTCACTGTTGAGGCATAGATCTTGTTGACCATCATTTGAAGCCGGGTTTCTCCATGCACTCATATGATTTTGGTTCCAAATTTGCAAGCTTGGATGGTTGCTTCCATAATAGACTACATTCCATTAAATGTTGGTTGGCTTGTGACCTCTAATATGAATTTTTTCATAAACCATGGTGGTACACATCTCTTATTCCCTTCTCTTATTATTAAGTTGTTCAGAAGAGCTGAGGTTGTGGAATACCTGAGAGACACTTGGGTGCACCCTGGCACCCTGATTTATCCTTTCAAAATTTAGGGTAAGGGTGCGCCGGGCAAGAGCAAGAAAAGAAATATCAACTTGGGCAAGTCGACATATAAGGAGCTAGAGTCTTGAAAGCCATCCACAGCCGATCCCTTTGAGGAGATCACTATTGATTTAAGTGAAATTGGGGAGCTTGTGTCAGGATTGCTGCAGGGGCTGAAGATCTCTCCACTACTCGTTATTCATATATATCCCGTTCTGATTATGAGAAGCATTTGAAGGATCAGTAAACATTGGGAGACACCATTTCTAGGCTTGAGAGGTCCTACTCATTGTTTACAGAGTCTCATAAAGATATCAGGTACTCATATGAGAAAATTAAGAAGAGGTACAAGTTCTTCAACAAGATGTGGAAGGGGTAAAGGGCCATTGTAATGTTCTAAAAACCTGAGATATATATCTTTCCTATCAAGTTAAGAGTGATAATAAGGCCCTAATAGAGTGGTTTAGTTTGAATGATTCTGGAGATGATGCAAAGTCTGAGGGTGAGTCAAGCTCTTGATGCGGTTTTAGGATGCACCCTTTCCTCTCTTTATATTTTATTGTTTATCCAATGAAGTCACTACAAGCTTTTTAGTTTGAGGTGCCTGTCTCCATATTTATTCATTTGTTCCATTATTATTGAGATATTTCTAGATGTTTGTATGTTATTTTGGATGGTTTTTATTTTTATGGGTTGTAATGTCCGGGAACTCTGATGGTGCCTACATTACATGGATTAGTTGTTTGTTTCATTTTTAGATTCTTACTTTATCTTTATTTTTTTATGTTGACATCGAATGATCCTTTCGTTACTATAGATTTAGTGATGACATTCTTAAGGGAAAATCATCGTGATTGGGTTTTGAGACATGGATGCTTAGGAAGATCGTGTACCCGTAGCATCAGAGTTATAGATGCAAGAAAAGTCTAAGTACTTTTGGCATTTTGTATTTGGTATTGCACATATAACTATGGTGAAGTCTGAGTAACCATATGGTCTACCCTCATAAAAACTGAAATATAAGAAGACATCTTGGTTTGGTGACATAAATAACAAATTATGCATGGTGCGAATGTGAATCAAACACCCCTCCATCCAAGAATATTTGAAAACCAAAGGCATGGACTTGAAAATTTTTGTAATAATAATCTACCTCTTTTTGTGACTCCAGAGCTCTTAGCATGTGGAGGTTGATAAGTACTCAATTGGGAAGTAAAATTATGCCCTCTTGAAGTGTTTTCAAGCCATGTGCAGTGAGTATATTTGTTTAAATATCATGCATACTTGTACAATCTAGAACTTTCCCCCTTAGTCTCTCAAGGCTAATTTTGATTATGCTTGGTTGGTGAAATGATCTTAAGCCATCTTTATAAACATTGCAACGCACTTTAGCCTAAATAGCCTACACATGCATAAAATAGTACCCTTAGCTACCCATTTTAAGCCTTCACGAATTTATTTGGAAACCACATTACAAGCCTTAAAACATTCAAAGTTTTTCCCTCTCTTAAACCTACCCTCCTTGAACATAAAAAACAAAAATTAAGGCCAAATGCCTAAGTTAGTAGTGGTAACCTTGGAATAGATGACTTGGGCCAAGGTAATATAAGTGGATGCCTATGATCTAAGAAAAATAAAAGTGAAAAATAAAGAAATAATGAAAAGAAGAATGAGGCATGGATTGCAAAAGAATACAACGAATGAAATATTCCTTCAAAAAGATGGGTAAATCAAGGTAACTAAAAAAGGCATAGTAAAGTGTGAAAAAAAAAAGCTTTCCATGGTCAAAAGTTGGATAAAATAGTGTGATATAGATGTTCAAGAAGGGTGTAACCAATTTGTTCCTAAATGATATCCTACCCTTCCCAGAACCTACGTTACAAGCTTAAAAAGACATTCAAGATATCTAACCAAGTATATTAATTATAATGGAGATTTAAAATAAGTGCAATCCTATGGTATGAAACTTTTTAGCATCGAGAGTCTTGGTGAGAGAGAGATATTTGCACTTAAATCCCTTGTTACATATTTGATAATTTGGTGTGTGTGGTATTTCTATTCTTGTGAGGAGGTATATGAACAAATTGAGATGGGTGGTATTGCCATCTTTCAACAAAATAAGACAAAAAAAGTATAGTGGTGTTAAGGTCAAAAGATTGTCATTTCTAGAGTGTTAGTGATTGTTGCATTGTTGTTCTTTAAAGTCATTTCCATCTTTGAAATAGCATTTCATGTTGAAGGGTGTCGTGAGAATAAGTTTTCTTATATTTGAAGAGATAGTTGTGCAAACAACCATGTTTAAAGTAATTGTGATCATTAGGGTATATAAATGGGCTTAAATTTACATTTTCTGATTGAGTAAAGAGGTAGTGTTGCTTAAGGGAAAGCAAAGGTTTAAGTTGGGGGTGTTGTTGAGTGGTGAATTTACAACTCATTTACATCCAAAATTCGTGCACACTACTATTATTTGAATGTATGAATGAGACAAGTCTGTTAGTTTAATGAACTAATTTCTACATTTTGTAGGCCTACAAGTGATGAGAAAGAAATATGTTGATTTCAGTTGTAAAGTAACCAAAAGGAGAAGAAAAGGAACAGCTGGAAAACCTTGCGCAGGACAAGGCTCAATTATCGCGATGGCAGTCAGTCAACTTTGGTCAGCCTCAGTGATTGCAGTAATCTGATGGCATTCGTGGTAGACACGATCATGGACATTTTATTGTGATCACGGCTTGGTGGGTTTATGCCAAGGGAAAATTCTATAATTGTACACAGCCGACCCAAAATCCCTTATAATGCTAAAACCTTTTCCTATTTAGTAGCCTACACTTTGAACAATTGAATTTTTTTGAATTTGTAACCCTAGTAATTGGGAAAACCTTTGTGTTTGAATTTTCCAATTTGACTTAGGTGAAATTGGAGTTAAATTGAAGAATCTTCTTATTTTCCATTTTCATGGATGCTTTGATGAACCTTTTGGTATATCTCTTCTCTTTAACTTTATGAGTAGCTAAATTTCCTTTTGTATTATGTTGAACTAAGGTGTAATTATGTATGGGTTGTGATATAGTTGTGTAGATTCTAGATTGTTGATAATGGGTTTCACTATTGCTTTCTTGAATTAGTTAGGGTTTGTGGGTGAAAACTCCAAATGCCCAAAATGGATTTGTGGGTGAAAACCCAAGTTCTTAAAATATTAAATCATCCTTGAAAGAGGGATATGGATGACAAGGAAATAGTGGACAATAGTAGATATAGTTTGTTCTCTTTTCACTATCTTAGAAATAAGGGTGAGTAGAGAGTTAGCTATGTCTTAGGCATCTTCCTAGAAATAGGGATGCCCAATTGAGGTTTTAGGTGGTTTCAATTGTCACACCCGTGAGGTACCTGAAAAGTTCCATGGTTGATAGTCTTGAGGTTTTGTTGACAAACTAGCCTCAAGAAACTTCAACCTATCCTACAATGTCATTGATAACTAGAATTTGCACCCAATCATCATGCGCCCATACATAACATTCCCTTAGGTAGACATAATCCTAGGATCCTTCTCATGTTGAATTTTAAATCAAAATTGTTACCTTCAGTTGTTAACTTGATTTGACTTTGATAAAACCACATTCTGAATGACCCCCCCTTCATTTTACATCATGAATTTTACTTTATTTACATTACGAATATATTTTTAGTAACTACTGAAACCCATAAGATTAGAAGTTTAATTCCACTCCTCGAGGAGTCAACCTCAACATTTGTTGAGCTTTATTGACAATGATAGTCCTCTACTAAATGCAATGGTATCACTGAGCGTTAATCAAAATGGTGACGTTGTTGGGGAATAAAGTTTAGTTTTCACTTGGTCAGAGTTGATTGTTACTTTGGGTATACCCATAGTACTGTGTATTTATTTTTGTTGTTTTTTTCCCTTTTAAGTGATCTCCATAGTATCCACGGAGCTACGAGTGACAATGAAAGTAATGCGGGGTCTTTTGATGGTCTCCATGATAACGAAGATCAACTTAATAACGTTGGACATGCAAGTGCCATTTGTGTCCCGCCTACTTATGGGAACGAGTCTTTCATGTCACGAGCATTATGTTGCATATTCCCCAAATAAAGGTACTTTTTGGGATGAAAGCTTATGAGGACCCCAACTTCCATTTGAAGAATTTCGTAGAAGTATGTGCTATATAAACCTTTATCCCTTTTGGTGTTGAATAATACTTCGTAAACATATATATGACCATACTATAATTTTTTAAAAGAAGTTTTACAGAGCTATTGGATCAAATTTATGTCATGAAAGTATAATATTAGTGGGACTTTCACTATAATTCATAAAAGGGCATGCTTGTGAGCTCTTGTGCTATAATTTCTATAAGGATAGGCCTCAACGCACCACACTACCCTTAGCATGGAAGTAGTGCATCTAATTTCCCAATATGTTCATAAGACTATTTTACATATCTATGATGTTTGGTGATAGTTACGGATGTTTGGCCATACCATTGTCTTTCCAACATGTCACCTTGGTCGAACACTTTACTGAAACTTTCTTCTAAGTGATAGAGCTTATTCTAATTCAATTCTAATTGATCTATCGATCAAGTAAGTTGATTGCTAAGATCTAGCATGTATACTTGATGACTTATACATGCCCCAATATGTGAGTGTTACAAGATAGACCTATTGTGGTATCTAACCATGGTCCTGCCTAGGATTTTGAACCTTAAATCAAAGATGCTACAATCAGAGGTCTCTCAAATAGAAGGAACCACGATCGTGAGTTGATGGCATGTCATACTTTGTGAATTAAAGAAGAAGATGGATAATACAACCTACAAGATTCAGGGTTCATGAGAATTAGATGATAACTTCCCACGACCGTGCTTAGAAGGCACAATAATATAATGGTGTTATTGGAAAGGCTCTAGTTTTTCAAGTTGAAGGAATTTTAGTACATGAATGATCAAACGATAACATTCCACTATTGTACCTTAATTCCATGGAGCTGTACTGATCTTAGTACCATCTAAGACCTTAAGTTGAGAAGTCTAAGTACAAACCACAAAAGTCAAAGGATGATTTGGGGTTCTAACTGTGATTCTGCCATTATCTCATCAGAGGTAGCCAAAATTATTTTCCTATTTAGTGTAAGATAGGATTTGCTCTGGGTTATTTATAAGGATTTACACACTACTTTGATTTTATTACATTATATTGTAAGATTCTAAGGCATATTCTTGGAATTTTATGAACATTATTTTTAGGGTTTTAATTAAAGTTAGATTTTGGAGTTTAATTCTAATTGTAAGTCCATGACAATGCTTTCATCTATGAATTCTTTTTGTGTTCTTGAAACTACAAGTATCTAAACACCACAACTAGGGTTATGGGAACCATGATGAATTAACAAAAGTGGTAAGTGTGAAGCAAATATAGACCAATATGCTTGCATGTACTATTATTTCCTTGGTTATGATTGTTTTTCTAATGGATGCATATGTTGGGAACTTCTCTCTATTCTAAACTTGCTTAGGAAAGATATAAAATTAGATAAAAGAAATAACAATGGATATTTGAAGCTGTCAACTTTCACCTAATAACTTGAGAGATAGGGATAAGTAATCTAAAATTATATAACAAGGGTAACAAATGCAACACTTTGAGTCTGGAAGGAGATGAGTGAAATTTATCTAATAAGGGTCAGAAAATGTTTAGATTAAATTATCTTGTTAGACTTTGCATGCAAATCATCGGGATAGTTTTCTAACACAAACAACTTGTGGAGTTACGAAATCATAGGGATCACAATACTAGCACTCATCTCATATTGATTACAATATGAAGATCAACAATAGTTACTATTACTATTTTGTTTTACAAAAATCCCACCCCTCCTTTACATATTTGCCAATTACCTAGACAAACACATGATCGGGTTTTCTCTTATTTCATGTGGATTTGACCCAACCATTTTTGACTCTATTTTGAATTCAATGACTATTTTATACTATTTGGAGGTATAATTTAGGCAACATAAAATTTTAGCATCATTAGTGAGGACTGCATCTACCAAATTGATTGACTTGGTTTTTCAGGTTTTTGGTTTTGTTTGCTGGTTTTACTTTTCTACTATTTTTAGGACACATGCTGGTGTATTCCCCATACTTAGAGTCAAGGCAATCTTATAATTCCATTTGATTTGGAACTTAAGAGAACTCTAAGACAAAGTCGAAGAATAGAGAGAAAAGGAGTTTGTGATCAAGAATACCTGCTCGAAGGGGTTTATGATGGCCAAAAGTATTGAATTATCCATTTTATCATGATTTTTAGAAAACTATAGAATAGGTTAATACTTGATTTATGGATGATAAAAATGCTAGGCACGCAGTATCCCGGGGAGCAGTAGGGAAATACTTGGCTAGATAAAAATAGGAAAATCATCTAACTACACTTCATGCAAAGGATAGATTGTAAAGGAATAAGGTACAAATCCCATCCAATAATAACTTTTTATTTATGACGATCAAAGATAAATATTTGGGGTATGCATAGTATATTGAGATAGGTGCAATCATTCTACTAGAATTGCCTTGAGGTACTAAGCTTGATATCACGAGTGCAATGATCTATCTACCAAATTTGAAAATGGTGTTTGTTTGCCTTCCTACTGATTATGCAAACATACTTATCGTGAACTTCATGGGGATATGCATCTCATATAATCTACTCATAGTGAATTAGGAGGATATTCAAATAAGATAATTTCTATTCTCTCTAATAGGAGAAGATACTCTGTGATTAGGGAGTTTCCCTAAGGATATATTACTACTTGGAATGAGTTGAAAACTTAATTCTTAGACCAATTCTTTCCACCCTCCAGAATGTTATAATTGAAAGATGGGATGTATAACTTCCAATGGATTTATTTAGAGACACTACATGAGATATGGTTGAGGTTAAAGTAGAAGCTACAAAAGTGCCAAATCACATAATTACTAGAAGAAACTTATGCGATATCTTATAGAGAGCCTTGAATGATAACACTATGGTTATATAAGACACTATCATAATTTGGGCCTGTACGAGTCAACGGTGGGAACATGCTTCTAAGATCTTAGATTAAATTACAAAAACCAACTGGTGGTGGCATACTCAGGAGATTGATAGGTTATCTTATACTTATCGAATCAGAGCCTGTAATGAGCAGTGACCACTAGATAATACAGTGGCTCAACAGGTATCATAGTTGCGGACTGAGATTGGGTTTCTCATTAAGAAATTTATGGTAACTAGAGCATAGAAGGTTAATCTAATGGTTGCATAAGGTATGGCATCTAGATATTGAAGATTTGGATTCTAAAGAGTAGTCTAAATATCTTGATATGGAGATGACAGGTTTTCGAGCCAATGGACAGAGGTGCAATAAAGACGAATGGAACTCTAGGAAAGGGAGTCAAGATTGGAACTATCATAGAGACAACTATAATAGGTCTGGTTATAGAGACAAAAATTGGGACAAAGATGATGATTGGAAGCAAAAAGATGATTATAAAGTTAAAAGTGGACTTTATGTTCCATTGGGGGACCGTGAAGCTGAGTGTGGAAATTCCAGGATGGAAGATTTTCTTGCAAAACTTGTTGCCGTAGAGCCAAGATAATTGCCTTAAGATAATTAAATCACACATTTCACATTTGAGACAAAAAGTTTAGTCTTATGCTACTGCCTTAAATAGGTTGAGAAGAAATTTGGGCAAATGTATACCAGATTAAACTAACATTAATTGGGCCCAATTTTGAGAAACACTATCCAGAATCATAAGAATGATTGTCATTATCTATCCATTACTACTCAAAGTGGTAAGTCTATTATTGATCAACCTATGTCTATGGTTAATGATAAGAGGAATGACCCCCTAGTCATTAATCATGTGGACGAGATAGAAGCTGAAAATTTAGTGGTGAATGAAGTGGCCTCTCAAAACCCTCTAGTTGCTAAAAAAAGGCTAACACTCACACAGGGAAGAATAAGGAAGTCAAATAAGGATTAAAGCCCATTCCATGACCATTTCCTTTTTTCCCTAAAAATTAAAGAAGAAGGTTCAAAAGGAAAAATGAAAAGTTTATTTGAATATTGAAGAAGTTGTCAGTGAACATCCTTCTTGTGGAGGCTCTAGAAAAAATGTCGAGTTATACTAATTTTAGGAAAGATTTGGTGACAAAGAAGAGGAGAAGTAGTTTTGAGCCTATGGATAATGCACACCTCTAAAGCATAATCTTTCTCACTCTCTAGTTAAAAAGAAGAAAATTCTAGGAGCTTTCATGATTCCTTGTACTATTAGATATTTGAATTTTTTATGAGCCTTATGTGTATTGGGTGTTAGCATTAACCTAATGATGTTGGTTCTTTATGAATAGTTGGGGTTGGGGTCGGCTAAACCAACCTTTATAAAACTTCTAATGGCGGATTGCACTATGACGAAGTTGATGGGTATCATGTCTAATATTTTGGTGAATGCAACATCCTTCATATTTTTGGCTGACTTTGTGGTTCTTGATTGTTAGGTTGACTTTGAGGTTCCAATCATTTTGGGAATGCCTTTCCTTCCCATTGGTTGGGAATTGGTTGATATATAAATAAGGTAGATGAAGTTTTGGTTGAATAATAATCAAGTTGCTTTTAGTGTATTCTATTTCATGAAACAAACAAAGGACATGTATATGGTTTTAATGATGGACACCATATATTAGGTTAAGTAGGTAGTTGGTATTGAGGAAAGACTCGGTGTTGAGGCACTATCAGCAGTAATAATGAATTTTAGAGATGGTATTTATGAGCATAATGATATGGTGAGCACACTCATTTGTAGGGGTTCATAAACTTATGGACCAAAGAAGTTAGATCATGATTTGAGGAATAGACTGACCCCGTCAGTTAAACCACTTATGAGAAGCCTCACATTTTAAAGCTCAAGGCACTTCCTTCTAATTTGAGTTTTGTGTTTCTAATGGCCAATAATATATTTTTAGATATCATTGCAATTGATTTATTAGAATGGAAGGTTAAGGCCTTAGTATCTATGTTGCAGTTGTTCAAAAGGGGCATTGGATGGTTCTTTTCTGACATTATCGAAATTCCATCTAGAATTTGTACTCATAAAATCTATCTTGAGCTAGATTGTATACCTAGCACTGATCACCAATAGATGTTGAACCCGCCCATGTAAGAGGTTCAAAATAAAGAGATCATTAAATGGTTAAAAAAAGAAGTGGTTTACCTAATCGTCAATAGCAAATTGGTGAGCCAAGTTCAATATGTGCCAAAGAAGGACAGAATCAAAGTGGTTCCCATGAGAAAACTGAGTTTATTTCTATAAGGAGAGTCACCGGATGATGTGTGTACATGGACTATAGGAATTTAAACTCTTACACTTAGAAGGATCACTCTCCTATACCCTTTATGGATCTGATATTACACATTCTCATGTCAAGGTATGGTATTATTTTTTTAGATGGTTATTTAAGGTATAATTATATCTCACTTTCCCCTGAAGACGAAGAGACTAGCACTTTTACTTGTCCATATAGGACATTTTCATTTAAAAGAATGTTTTTTTGTCTAGGCAATACTCTCTCCACTTTCAAGTGTTGTATGATGTTCATCTTTTATGCCATGGTGAAAGACATTATTATGGTTTTTATGGATAAGTTTTCATTTATGTGTGACTTGTTTGATGATTACTTAGAAAACCTTGTGAACATTTTGAGGAGATATGAGGAATGTAACTTAAGGATAAAGTCTGAAAAGTTTAATGTCATGGTTAAAGAAGCAATAGTACTTAGTCACATGATTTTTAAAATGGGGATTGAAGTTGATAAGGCAAAGATTGGGAAGTTTACTTCACCAATTTTTGTTAAGGGCATTCGTATTTTTTGGGGACATGCAAGTATCAATAGATGACTCATCAAGGACTTCTATAAAATTTAAAATTTGTTGTGCAAGGTGTTGGAGAAACATGTGAAGTTTGTTTTTGATGAGGCATGTATAAAAGTATTTGAATATCAGAACAAGAAGTGGATTTCATCCCTCATCATTATTTCTCTAGATGGGGCAATGCAATTTGATGTGATGTGTGATGTTAGTGTTATGACACTAGGTATAGTCCTGGGCCAAAGGCGAAAAAAGATACTACACCTGAGCTGCTATGCCAACAAAGAACTTAATCCTGCTCAGAAAAATTACACTATGACTGAACAAGAGTGGTTTGTTCTTATGTTTGCATTTAAGTAATTTTGTTCTTACAAGATTAACACTAAATACATTGTTCAAACTGACCATGCATCTCTTAGATATCTTATAGCAAAAATATTTGAATCCAAGGTTGAGATTATTTTTGGATGGTGCGATTGATCTTTATGGTCATGGTGTTGACCCGTTCAAGGTAAATGGTCAGCGTGTCAAGCACTATGTGGATACCACATAAGAAATGGGTCATGTGAAAGATTAAACCTTAACAAAGTCTAGGTATTCAAAGAAGTTGGGTTGTACAACAATTTTAAATCAAGAACTTCATGTGAGGAACCCATGTTTTACTTTATATTTTATAGAATAATGTTTCCTACAAGGGGATTGTTCAACGGTGGGAATGAATAACGACTGTTGGTTTAGTCGTCTAACACTTTCATCAAAGTTTTGAGGATTAGATATCTAGGAGTTATGTCATCATGATCATACCTAGTTGTCTATTTCGTGATGTGAATCATTTGACACTCTTGTATAACCTATCAGCAACTAGGAACCTATAATTTTAAGGAACGATCATTTTTAGACATCACGATCGTCCTTAAGCTTCGTTGGTTCCCAAGTAAGTTTTTCATTAATCCACTTATTATGGGAGGAATACATGATCATGGTGTATATACACGATCATAGCATTAAGTTATCTGAGTGATACATCTATTTAATGAACCCGAGACTCGACCCGACCCACCTAGGGTTTAAATGTATAAATCCCTTAAAATTATTCACCCAATGTCCCCTTCTTCTTTTTAAATAATGTTTAGAAAATAATCCTTACCCTACTTGGTCTCAAAGGATACACACGTATTACTTTTGATCCAAAAGCTAGATTCCACTGTGCTCTCACATTTAACCTTAGCGAATCATCCATGGTAAACCATATTGTTAACTATGATCAACTTCTACATATAAATAGGTCTTTTTAGTTTATTTTTGTCATGGGGAATTCTTGAGTACCCAACATTGGTAGAATGGTAGTCAAAATGGGTCATAATTGGGTCAACTTAGGGTTCAATATATTTAAATGTAAATCATATAAGAATTGAGGAACTCCATGACATAACCTACGATCATAATTTCATCCTATGATCATAAGTTTGGTCGTTGTGGTATGTCATTTGTAAAGACTTAGGAGTTTCTCAAATGAACATATCCTATGATCATGAGATCAACGTATGATCATAGTTTGTGCTTGTTTGATGAGATAAATTTCCAGGTCTCAGGGACCCTTCCTACGATAGGAAGGTACTATCTTACATTTATTATATGATCATAGGAAGGGTCATGATTTGAAAATAGTTAGTGTCTCAAGAGACCCTTCCTGTGATAGGATTGTAAAATCATACCTTTATTACACGATCATAGTAAGTATCGTCTGATCAATTTTTTACACTTGTTCAAATTTTTCAAAAATTGATTCCAGCTCTTTTCTATACAGGTACAATGGCACCAAAGGCTCAACGGAAGTTTCCAAAGAGCATCTCCAAGAAGCAGGCATCCAAGGACATACCTTTTTCCTCAGAGAGTGAGTTTGACTTCTTAAGTAGACCAAGGTGAGATTTTCTATAATTTTATATAAAGAGAAACACTCACCTTATACCCGGAGAAACAAGTCAAAGGAAAAGTAACAAGAAAGGGCCATACCTTCCATGACCATTGTCGAGGAGGCTACCCTCATCAACCTTTCATAGTTTGAAGAGGGAAGGCAAGGCACCTAAAAAGGTGGGTGTGAAACTGGGGAGAGTACAAGTTCTTTGGACGGAGATGATGAGTAAAACTCTAAGCCCTTTAATACTATATCACCAACTCTAAGAGAGGTAATCCGAGAAAGTGGGTGGTCCCTTATGCATAGGATTACCACATTGATGGTGTTTCACTAAATGACTGGGGAAATAAGATTCAACACATTTAGGATAAGCCCCGAGTACAAACTGAGTCGCTCTAAAAGGTTTTAGATTTGGTGAAAGGGTTCAAAAGGTATGAGCTGGGGTGGATGACTAGACCTCTTTGGAGTTATATGGAACATTTGGTTCAAGAATTGTATACCAATGGGGTGGATGAATAGAACTTGTTCAATGTAGTATATATACTAATTAAGGAGACCCCAAAATACAACTTTTTGATGGATGACATAAAAAGAGTAAAACATTTGATTATTGATGATAAATGCAACCATTTTGGTGGCTAGAGGGCCATATTACTAAAGTTATAGAGAATACCTCATGAGTCAACCAGGACACTAGCTATAGGAATCATATAAAGCTTATTGTAAAGGCTTGGTGGTCCATTTTCAAGCATCAATTGCACCCACAACCACTGAAAATAAATTAGATGAAACCAATTTCTGCCTTGTAACTGTCCTTATTTCTAGAGTAGAGTTGAATATCTCATAGATCATTGTAGAAGAGATTTGAGATAGGATGCTTCAGTTCATCACCACAATTCCTTTCCCCTATCGTGTGACTCAATTTGGGCCGAGTGCACTTGTCCCAACTAATTCTACAGTGAACTAGGTAATTCAGCCAACAAGGGTTGTAGATATTGCACTAATAAAGGATATCTGAAGAGGTATCCTACCCCTGATAAGATAAACACTAAGGAGGTAAAAGTTAATTTGGAGACTTGAAAGAGGATGAGAGGCGATAAGGCTGAGAAACAAGGAATAAAGATATCTGATAAGAAAAACAATAGGAAAAAAAAGAAAGATAGCTTTTTTAGAAGGTGATGAGATACCACCTACTATGGAGGTAGGTGTGTTAGTTAGAGAGGGTGCAGAGGTTGTCCCCGACACTTTGAGTACACCAACTTCCACCGGTGCCATCTTATCCATGAGTTCCCCAGACGCAACTGAGGATCCTATTAGGGACCCTCATATGTCCCTAACAGATTATAGTTCGACCAGTGCCTAGGGAACTACAGGTATGTCCCTTACCTTAGTTTTACATTTCTATGATTTCATGCAATAAGGATATTTCATGATTTCTAAGTTTGGGGCAGGGAGGTACCAAAGTTTAGGGTTTCTATAGTCGTATTTATTTTCCCTCGGTTGTGCTATAATAGTTAGAACTGGCATGTTTAGGTTTCTTACTATTTTATTATTATTTCACTTTGTGTTTTTGTTATGTAACTTAGTGTAGCTTTAACAAAACTTGGTGTAGTAAAATTTAAGAAAGCATGTGGACTTTTTTTTCCATGTGTTTAAAATGATACTCCTCCAAATTTTATTTTTACAATGTAGTGTTTGCATGTATTGTGTTGTAACAAATGTTAGAATTTAGATATGACATTTGGTCATTAATAGGATAACTTGGTCAACCTTACACGAACTGAATAGGTACCAACTTCAAAGAAAGCCCTGAGCTATGATTGAGTAAGGTATATACCTAGTCAGGGTGTGTATGTGTGTGATCTAGAACATACCTTGGTAGTTTCGCTAAAATCATTGGATAAGAGGTTAGGAAAGTATCATCGACCGTGTTTAAATTATTATACTTTATCATAAATGACCTACCAATGAATTATGTATCTCTTAAACCAAACTTTGAACCATAATAAACCTTTTATTTGAACTACCCAATTCCCTATCCTAATATTTACAATGAACCTTCTTTGACCTTGGTACCTCCTTAAACATTGTGTACCTCAACTCAGGAAAAAATCCTAAGTTAAGGGTGGAAATTGTGTAGGGGTACGTAAAAGGGGGTATGAAGAATTAGTAGTGAAAAAGGGACTCATGTGTGGTATGACAAAAAGAAAAGAAAAAGGGGAAGTGAAAATTTGTAAGAAAAATAAAAATAGAGTGTAGATGTGTAAATAAAACAACAGTCCAAATGGAAATAAAATTGAGAAAAGGGAGACAATTAAATAAAATAATAAAGTGAAACCAAAAGTAATGTAGTGTCACGGAGGAGTAAGTCATTGTATCCAAATATACCATAGATGTCCCCAAGCTTACATTACAAGCCTAGAGTCCTATAGTGATCCTAAATCGACTATCCGAAATATGAAACTTTGAAAATAAGGGCAAGACTATGGTATCAAATGCACACAGACTGACTTCTTTATAAGAGTGAGATTTGATTCAGTCCTAGTAATAGATTTACTTGCATATATTGAGTCAGTGGGGACTTTTTTCATATGAGGGCATAAGAGGTGTAGTCTATTGCTTGTTTATGTAGTGTATTTGTCAATATGTTGGGTTGACTATTCATAATGTAATGCCATGTCTTGATCCCATTGTGTTAGAAGTACTTGAATTTTATAGACACTACATTGTTTGTCTGTGAAACTATTTAAGGGTGTTGAATGTACTTAGGTGGATTGCATATGTAGAAAACTAATTTTGAAAAATCAACTACCCTAGTGATCTTGATTTTGCTCTAAATTAAGAATCTTGGTGAGTTTAGTATTTTGTCTACATGAGTACATGCAAATGTTCGAAGTTGTGGGTGTTGATATGTCATGAAATTATGACACTTAAGATGCTTAAAATAAGGAATATTTATAAGTATAAGGGCATACTATTGTGGATTTGATGTGTTTCTAGTATTTGCAGTTCTTATGGACTTAGAGAAGAAAATTTGCTGAAGAATACACAAAACAAGCATCAGAGAAGCCTTAACACGGTCGTGGTATCTAACCAAGGCCGTTCCTAGGTTTTTGTACACTAAATAAGTGATGTTATAATTAGAGGTCTATCAGATAGAACGAACCACGAACATGAATTGATGGAACAATCATACTTTATAATGTTAAGTAGATAGAGAATAATACAACATGAAGGAGTCAGGGGACATGAGGATCGGATAATAGGTTTCGACAATCGTGCTTTGAAGGAACGATCGTACAACAGTGTCACAGAAAGATGATGTAATTTTTCAAGTTGCAGGAATTTTAGTATAGTAAAGATAACAACATTACATGGTCGTACATTGATACCAAAGATTTTTACAGATCACCTAATCATTGAAAACCTAAAATTTTACAAGTCCAAGTACAAACCACGAAAGTGAAAGAACGATCGTGGGTTCTAACCACGACCATGCCATCATCTTGTTCTACGTAACAAAAATTGTTTTCATTATTTAGGATAGGAATTTTTTTGTCTATAAATACTCTTATAGAATTATTTATATAGGGTTACACACTACTTTTATTTGATAACATTATATTGTAAGATTATGCGGCATATTCTTGGAATTTTATGAGCATCGTTTCCAGTGTTTTAATTAAAGTTGAGATTTTGGAGTTTAATTCTCAATGTAAGTCCATGCCAATAATTTCATTTATGTGTTCTTATTGTGTTATTGCAATTATAAGTTGATAAACACCACTACTAGGGTTGTGGGAACCAAGATGAATTAATAAAATAGGTAAAGTGTGAGGCAAATCTAGACCGATGTTCTTACATGTATTGGTACTTCCTTTGTTACAATTTCTTTTATAGTTGATGCATATGTTAGAACTTTCCTATAATGCCCCTCCAATTTATTTTCTATATTTCAATTCATATTGGTTGTTTAGAGCATTCCTATAGCTACCACAAGTCACTTATGACTTGATGGGACTGACAGTTTGGTTACTGGGTAGTTTGTTTGGTTTTTTGAGCTAATCCCTATTTTGAAGTATTTTCTTGTTCAAATTGGCTACCATTCAAAAATTTCACTCAAATCACCTCATATGCCAATTACAACTATTCCAATAGCTTCAGAATATAGATTTTAGGCGAGGTGGACCCTTGATCTGGGTCCTGAGTCACCTGAGCTCATTTTGAGTATTGGTCAAAAGTTAAGAAAAATGTCAAATGGGTGTGCAACCCACTTTTCAGTGAAACTACCTTGGATGGCAATTTCAACTACACCATTTAGTCTGGAACATCGAATTTTTTAGGATAATATAGTTTATATGTATATACGGTATCCTATATGAATCTTGAGGGGTTGGCGGAGACTTGGTACTCACATCTTTGATCCTCTGCTTGTAGGCACTAAAAAGTGTCGCGTACGCGACATTTGTAATCACATAAGTGACACCCCTGATGGCATGTCATGTATCGCGCACACAATGGTGATGTTGTCTAAGTGACTTCTACACTTTTGTCCAAGTATCGCGTATGCGATTCCCACATACCTGGGAAGGGTATAAATACCATCTTTAGCCTATTTATCACCATTTTCCTTCTATATCCACCATATTTAAACCCTAAAAAGGATGAAAGCTCCGTGATAAAATTTGTGGGTGATTTTGGAGCTTGGATAAAGATTATTTACGTGACTGTCCTTCAAATTTATGGTAGGATTTCATTAGTTTCATGGTTGATTTTCCCATTCTCATCTAAAATCGCTAAAATCTTAATGACTTGATTTTAGCACCAATATAGCTCAGAATTCACCCATTTTTTAGGGTTAGTATTCCAAGAGCATAGAGGGACGTTGAGTTGGTTTCAAAAATGTGATTTCTATAAATAGTATCCATATGGGATTTTTATGTAAATTTTGGACCCAAAGCATAATAGCGCAATATGGGTATTGTTGTTCTCACTTTGATGAGTAGATTATGATTTTGATAGCGTGGCACCTTACAAAAGCTTCTCAAAAAGGGAAATTGGTGATTTAGTTAATTCTTTGATGTTTCTTTTCCACCCAAGCTAGGTTTACCCTTTTAAAATATTGAGTTATTTTATAGTATGACTATGAAATTATGCTAGATATAGGGTGGGATTTAGGTGTTGGAAGTATGAATAAGTGTAATGATCTTTCAGGTCATTTTATGTATTTCCATTTATTTTCACCGTTATATATTTCCTGTCGATCCCCAAATCATTTATGACTTGTTAGTACTGACAGTTTGGTTACCAGAAAGTTAGTTTGGTTTTTAGAGCCAATTCTTTATTTTGAAGTCTTCTTTGGTTCCAAATAGATACCACGCAAAATTTTTAGATAAATGACCTCGTATGTAAATTTTGACTGTGTTAACAACTCCCAAATTTTGATTTTAGGCTAGGTGGACCTTTGGTTCAGGTATTGAGACACCTAAGTTAATTTCAACCTATTGGTCAGAAAGTTAAGAAAATAAAATATAGGTATGGGACCCATATTTACTTAAAACGATCTCGAATAGGAATTTTAAGTGTACCATCAACTTTGAAATGTCAAATTTTGTATGGTTGCATAGTTCATTTATGTATACGTGATTTCAAATGAATCTCAAGGGCTTGGGCAGGAATTAGCAATTTCCAAGTACATCGCTATCAGCTGGTGCATTGCTATCGCGAGCCAAGGGTTGCCGGGATACCTTTGCCAGTTAATGATTATCGCGATTGTGGTTTATTATCGCAATCATCACAGATCTTGGCAGCTACAAGATGTGGTGGCCACGAGGCCTCAGGCTGTAATAGAATAACTTGAGGGCCTGGTATGGGTATAAAAAGACCCCTTTTCCATGATATTGGCCATTCTTCATCATTCTCTTGAGAACCAAAAACCTAATAAAAGGGGTAGCTTTCAATTAAGGTTTGGGTTTATTTAGGAGCGTGATTAACATTTATTTTTGCATTTATCTACCAATATGAGGAAAGAATCCATCCTTTTCTTGTGGGATTTTTTTGATTTATTTCTTAAAATCCAAAAACCTTAAGAACCTGATTTTAGCCCTAATTTAGCTTGTTTCCCTCATTTTTGAGAGTAATGAGTCCTTAAGAATGTTAGAATGTCAGGTTAGATTTCGTAAACATAATTTTTGTATGTATAACCCACATAGGGTTTTGTGTGTTTTTGGAACCAAAGAAAATTGGTACAATATGGGTATCATTATTCTTGTGTCGATGAATAGCTTCGCATCTTGAGAAGGCTTCTCGAAAGGAAAAAATGGTGGTTTAGTTGAGCGTTGATCTTTCTTAGGAGTAGAGGTAGGATAGGTTTATCCCATGTTATATTAAGTTATTTTAGAGTATTCTTATGATATTGTGTTAGATTTGGGATAGGTTTTAGGTGTTGGAATGAAGAAAGGCAAGACTTGGGTTAGTTGGACCGTTTAGGGTATTTTGAAATTGTAATGACCCTTTTGATCATTTTTTATATTCCTACTGATTTTAGTTACTTGAGCTTTTCCATAGTTTCTCCAAGTCATTTATGATTTGCTAAGACTGATGTTTCAGTTATCGGATAGTTCATTTTATTTTTAGTGCCAATTCCCTATTTTGAAGTCTTCATTGCTTCCGAATGGCCACCAGGCGAAAACTTTGGTAGACGATCTCGGATGCAAATTCATACTACACCAGTAGGTCCGAAACGTTGATTATAGTCTTGGTAAACCTTTGGTTCGAGTCCCAATGCACCTAAACTAATTTTGACCTATTGGTCAGAAAGTGGGACAATTGGTAGATATGGGTGTGGGGTGGATAAATCACCTAAACAACCTTGAATAGAAAATTCAACTTTACCAATGTATCTGGAACGTAGTATTTAGTGGGGTTACATAGTTCGTTTGCAAAAAATTGAGTCCGAATGAGTTTTGTGGGTCAAAAACAAGTTTTGACTTTGCCTGTGCTGGTGCTAGTGTATCACGATCACATAGGGCCTACTGTAATTACGAGAGTGCAATCATGGTCCCTAGTATCATGATAGAAAAATTCCTATACCTAGTATGGGTATATAAGGACCCTATAGGTTGCGTTTTTGCCGTTTTTGACCCGTCTTTGAGATGTAGAACCCATAATGAGTGTAATAACTAAAAATTGAGTCTTATGGGTGTCTTGGGAGATTTATTAACATATATTATCATGATTATCATCTGAATTAAGGTAAGATTTCATCACTTTATTGATGAATTTCTTAGTTCTTGACCCAAAACCCCAATATAGCCCAGGGCTAGATTTTAGCCCCAAATTTACTTTGCTTTCACCCATTTCTTGATGGTTATGATTCCTTGTTCATGTATAAACATTGGATTTACCTCGAAAATGTGTTTTCCATAAGTGGGAAGGATTTTTTTCCATTAGCCGAGTAAAGAAGTAGAAAAGAAATATCACTATCGTGGGAAAAAAAGAAAAATATAGGATTGATCAAAGGAATCTATTTCGAGTGATTGCTACTATCTGGATTGAGTTAGACAAGCAGAGAGGGATCTTATTCCACCGGTGACCGGCCTTTCTATCTAGTATCTAGTACTAGGACTAGTAGAGTAGAGGCACTACTGGGCGGGGCTTCCTCTATCACAACTTCTCACTTAGCTAACTGCCAGAAAAGGATGCAAATCAACTCCAAAATGTAGATCGACACATTCAATGAAGCAGTCAATACAGAAGACAAGCTATTTTCTTATTCTAGGACTATAAGATCCTCTATCTATTAGCATACCCATACCAGCAGTTAGACTAGCACTCTCTCTCTAATTAATCATAGTAACTGGTTGTAAGAGAGATGACTGTCTACTATCTATGTCATTCCTTGGAAGGTGAATATGAGAGAGAGGCTGTAAGTGCATTCTCTCCTTCTCCATATTCTATAAAGCACTCTTTGAGCATGCTGACAGAATGATTGACACTCACATCTCTCTCATTTCCAGTGATTTTTCTATAGTTTACTAGCGCATTCCTAGACTAAGACTACGGCATTGAAGAAGAAAGCTCACTCACATTCCAGGAATCAGAGGAAGGCATTTTGTCCAGTAATGAAGTACGAAGTTTCCGGCTTGCTTTCTCTCTTCTCTTCTCTTGCAGTTGGCAGTCTCAGTCAACCTTGTTCCAGGCCTTCTCTTCTACTCTATATGCTTATTGGATTGGTAGGTACAGTATTTCTTCTAGGCTTTTGATTGAACTTGTTGGTAGTGGGAGAGAAGGCAATCAAGGACACACTTAGGATTCTTGTTGTCGTTTTTGGACCCAAAGCACAATAGTGCAGTATGGGTATCGTTAGACTCGTATTGGTGAATAGATTACTATTTTTATAGTGTGATAGCATTTTAGGGATTGTGAAGTGAGGATGGACATGAGGTGAATGATGTATGGTTTTGCGGCTTGGCTTTGAGGCAGGCTTTTATCTACTATTCATCCTACATAATGTATGATATATATTGCATGTGAATGTGAATGTTGAGTTTGATTATGTATAGAATGACATAGTGTTGAATATTGAAGTTAGGTGATTAGATGAAGGTTTTGACCCATAAGTTAAAATTCTTAATACCCTTTTTAGAATTCTATGGCTTCCTACCTTAATTTAACTAATTCGATGATTAGATATGATATAATTCTATGTTTGGGATATGGATTTAAGCGTTGGAAACCTGATTAGTATATTTTATCTTATTGGGTTAGTGTGGTGATCTTGGAACCGTAGTTTGGGTAGAGTTGACTTAACTGCCCTTGTTTCTGGACCAAGTTCCTATCTTAGGATTGATCGTGGATTTCTTGACATCTAGAAGATTCACTAGATACCTTAACCTAGTTTGGGGCGTAGCTTGCCTAAATATGGAAATTAATGATTAGAATTAGGTTTGTCCAACCCATTTTGGCCAAGACTTGTGTTAGCCATTGCTGACATAGTTGTGGATGTTGGGCCTATTTTAGACTAATGAGCCTTATCTATGATATTTTCTTGGTCAATTGATGGATAATAATGTATTTTTCCTTTCAAAGTGACTAATGAATTATGGACATGACATTGGGCCTATAGAGATGTTATTTTCTCTTATATATGATATTTGGTGTATAGAGATGTTATTTCCTCTTAGATGTGATATTGGGCCTATAGAAGTGTTATTTCCCCCTTAGATATGATATTGGGCCTTTAGAGATGTTATTACTCTTAGATATTTTATTTTTCCTATAGAGATGATAATCCTCATAGATGTGATATATGGCCAATAGAGATGATATTTCTCATTGATATGATAATTTTCCTAAAGAGGTGATATTCCTCATAGTCATGATGTATGGCCTAAGATATGAGATACCTACTAGATGTGAATGATTATATATATACTACGACTTATAAATATGATTATGGATATGAGTTTTGGATATGGATATGGGTCTAAGGTCTTGATTATGATGTTGTGATTATTCCAGACACATTATTGGGCCAAAGGTCATGCTATGATATATATATATATATATTCATAATCTAGAACCACATCCCTTACAAGGATAATTACTATATTATATATATATATGTGTGTGTGTGTGTGTTTATACACCCATGTCTCCGATATGAGATGGAGGAAGATACGGTATGACTCTTATGATTCCATTGATTGAATACTGGTGATATCATGCATAGATTTGGTACATTCATAATTATTACATTAGTAATTGGTGTGATCCTATATAAAATACTACCTTATCATTGTTTTTCCTAAATAAGGGTTAAAACCCACATTTCACTTTTAAAATGGAATTTTCTACAATAATAATTGCCTACTTAATGGATAACATATATATAAAAGAGGATAACAATTGATGTTTTACAGATTTTACTGAGACGGGTTTCGCTCCATGAATTGATACTATTATTTACTCTGGTCGTTAAACATTCCATCCCTTTCTACACTTCATAACGATTTAATCTTGAAATCACTCCGGGTAATGGATTTACGAACCGACACTCTTTTATCCACGACTAGAGTCTGTGCGCCTATTATATATATAAATAGATAATGCGATATTATTTATGACAGATAAATCATGGAAATGCAATCTACCTTGCTTCTCTTTGGATAATTATTTATTTTAGCACTCGTGAGGCTTGTTCTTTACATTAGCCCTCGTGGGGATTGCACTTTACTTTATACCTTATGGGGCTCTCTCTATTATTGAAATTGAATTGGATATTATGATGATGTGATATTCCGGGAAAGACAGAAGGATATTATTATGATGTGATTATGCCCGTCATGGCTGAAGGATATTATGATGATATGATGATGCCCGATAGAAGATATTATTATGATGTGATAATTCCAGGCACGACCAGAGGATGTTTTGATTATGATGTTGACACTCAACAGGGATGGGGGATTATTATATTAATTTTTTATCTTGCATTCATTCTTGCATGTGCATCGGATATCACCAGTATAGGCCTACATTTATCAGTTGGTATAGGACGACTGCATAGATTTGATTTGTGTTTGTATGTTGATTGAACCATCCAAGCCTGGGGTGGTGGGGCACGCATAGTCTCATCCAAGTATTTTGTTATTCAAAATAGTCAGTTACTCACGATGTTATTAACATTGTTATTCTTATTGATATTATCATTGTTATGATCATTATTATGGCTAGTTTATGATAGATTGGTCATTGATTCGGTATTGAGATTTGATGTATGTTTTCGGCCTCTACTATCTTACAATTGCATTATTATGCATGTTTATTTCATGTTTAGACATAGGGATTAGAAACCCTGACGATGATAGTACTAATTCCTGATAGAATTATATTGAGGCCTTAAAATGAAGACATGATAATTTAGGTTATACTTTGAGTTGACCTTATATATATATATATATACACACACATATACACACTATTAGAAATTACCACTATGGTGACGGTTGCAAAACCATCGTAATAGACAATAAAACCATTTCCATAGATTTACTGCAATGGTTCGGCAACCGTCCTATAGGTGCGTGTTGCGATAGGTCTATAGCAACTGTTTATGCGATGGTTGTCCAAAACTGTCGCCATATTTTAAGCTATGTCAACGATTTCAGACAACCGTCTCCATAAGTCAAGCTATGGCGAAGGTTATTTTTTGACTTATTGAGACACCTATTTTCATCTATTGCAATGATTGCTAACCGTTGTAATAGAATCTATTACAACGACATTAAACCGTTGTAATAGCCTCTATTACGACGCCTTTGTTATTCTATTGCAACACTTTTTGAGTACCTATTACAATATTTCATTACATATTGGGACATATATTTTCATCTATTGCAATGGTTACTAACCATTGCAACAAATTCTATTTCAATGAAATTAAACTGTTGCACTAGCATCTATTGCAACACTTTTGTTATCCTATTGCAACACTTTTTACCTACCTATTGCAATGGTTTATTGATCTATTGCAACAATTATTTCCGCATGTTATTAAATTGAAATGATTTATATAAATAGTCACTTGTATTAATGTAAATTTTTATTTACATAGATAATAAATTATAACACAATATATACAATCAGAAAACAAAATCATTCCTTAATAATCTCTTAATTCAAAATATGCAACAAGTTAGTAATTTAAACCTAATAATTAAAAATATCCAACACTGCTTACTACAACTTATGTCCACTTTCAAACAGAACAACAATGGACTTATCCTTATTACCACCATGTAGAGATGAAGATGCTACAAGTTTATTTTCATACTGATCGATAGCAAGATGATCACCTTTTTATGTAGCTTGTATTCTTCTTCTTCTTGTGTTCTAGTATTTGTTTGTTTTGTAGAGCTGCTAGTGATCCAGCTGAAAGAAAGTTGTTAGCTTTTTGATGACTTCTCTAACACCTTTGTCGATTCATGATTCTATAATTCTGTGTAAGATCAAGAGCAAAAATGCAATCTCAAGCTGGTTAAAATAACAATGGAAAAATTGAAACTCCAATATCAATCAGAACTAATGCACAATCTTGCATTCGTTTGTGCTTATGATGATAGGTGAGCACCATAATTTTGACTCTTACTTGATGGAATTCCTGAAGCTTCTGCACTAGTAGCTGAGGACTTGTAGCTTTCACCTTTCCCAAATTCTTGTCTCTAATACCGAAGTTATGCAACTAGTCCACATCCAATTTCATCTTGTTTACCGACAACCCCAAAAGGAGCGGGGAGCTTTTAATTGCCTAAACTACATAAATATTTGGCACCTTACCAAAACATGTATTAGAAAAATGACAACCATATTATACTCTAGATTGTGAAGTGTACCCTTTTGAAGGATATTGATCAGCATCCTACAGATTCATGTATGTACTTCAGCCTAGAGAAAGTTCACTCGGAAATACCCATATTTTAAATTTTAAATCAAATCGTGAACATGTAACACACATCAAGGATACTGAATAAACCAAGTGATAGTATTATCATCTCACATAGTGTATTGTCAAACCTATCATCATGATGGACCAATTAAGAAAAAATCATGCTCCAAGTTCCCTTTTTATATAGTATTCTCTCATAACTGGTTTTAATAACATACAGAAAAGAGAATATTTGTCTTATCCAGATATACTGCATTCGTAGTGGTCATTGCATCAATCTCTTTTTCCATAGACCAACTCTCGCATGTCATCAGAACAAAAATAGATGGCATATGAATAACAAAAGAAAGGAAAAACAACTGAAGAGCCTACAATGAAAAGTACAAATGATGTGTACCAATTGCTACTGTGATAGAAATAGTCCTGGATATCTGTGATAAAGTATGCTCAAAGGATAGAGCTGCTATCCAAGAACATCACTTTTAACATGAAGCTTTTGAGATTTCCTTCTCAGTTGTAATTTTTTCACTTGTTTTTAGCTGTTCACAACCTGGTAGAATCTAATTTTGTGTCATTTAATGGTACTTATTCATTAAAAGTTTCCAATTCAACTAATCTTTGGAGTTGAGTTTCTCGTAGGTGGATTTCATGCAAGAGTTACTATAAAAGGGGTTGGATTTCTACATTCTTGCGAGAGTGATTTGCATTCCAGCCTGTATTTCATATGATTGCCTAATTTCAAACTATGGAACATCAACACCTACATTTTTGAATCATATTATGGACATCATACTACTAATTCTATATTACTGTATTAGTTTTATTATTGTCCACTTGTGGGAATCTACTGAGTATGTTGTTGTTGTATTGCCTAGACGCAACTATATGTGCCTTTGATCTAAATCTACTATATGATGTGTGACAATTTCTACTATACCCAAAGACTAGAAGATAGGGAATATCTATTCACAACAATAAATGAGAGGAACGACAACTATGTTTAATAATACATAAAGCATTTCATCATCACGATATCATGTACTTCTGGAAAGTGAAATTTAATATCAAACGAGATATTTTATTGAAACTTACTGTTCTCTAGTTATGCCGGAAAAGCAATAATCAGCATGAGGTGTCACTACACGCCATTTTTTCACTAAAAATTGCAAAGAGCAAAAACATGAAATTTTCTCAGGGTTTACCTATTTGAATATCAGTTTATTATATGATTATTTATCCTAAACAAGTAGATACTTTACATCAGTAGTAGCACTGAAATAACAAGACCAAGATACCTCTAGTGCATATAATGGAGAATCAACTCCTTGAACCAGAAAAAGTACCCCTCCAGTCAATCCTATAGAAAGCATAAAATGTTAAATACGTCAATTTCTCTTTTGAAAGAATTTTGAGAACAGAAATATGTAGTATGTACCTGATCAAAAGAGTCACTCAAAGAATGAGCGGAATTTAATTTTGAAAATGGTTTCAACAAATCTAGTGTAGTTCTATCACATTCTTCACTATTGGTCTCAAATAAAGACCTAAGCAAAATCGGGATTATCGGCTTCTTTTTTATTTTTGGTTGAGAAAGTTAGCATTTTATAGACAAAAATACACCGATTTACCAAAGTATATAGTAAGCAAAAATAAAATAATTAAAGTTGAATCATTCACTACTTGGAATTTGTGATTCTCAACTCTCATTTAACTAAGGGAACAAACCTTTTTTCCTTTTTTTGTGATGACCGAATTAATTCCATGGGATACATTCCACGGGATTAATTACACATCTTTGAGGAATTTGAATGATGTTGGCAAGACAACATAAGCATGAATATTATCTCTTTGGTGGATAATCTAAATCATTGTACAAGCAAACTAAAAACAAAATTTCTCTTGGTGGGACCAAATAGTTGATAACAGTAACAAATTCTAAATTGTATTATTGTCATACCCCACACCGTAAGGCATAACTTAGAAAGTTTGCAATGAAACCAAATTCATTTCTAAGACAAACCAAATTATAATAAAAATGAGGACAAGTCAAAATCTTTCACTAGAATGCATATAATGGACACATAAAATTTTAATAGGTCATGCACTCCAAAAACAAGACAAATAAACATAAAAAAAAGATGGAGTCAGAATGTATATGTTAACCTTATACAGTCGTAAAATCAGAAGTGTACATTAAGGGTTAGGATGAATTGAAAATCAACTAAGAATAAAGTTAATGAATTTATACAACACCAATCTGCTAAAGTTAGAACAATGATACAAAAGTCACTAAAGAAGATAAAGGCATCAACTACAACTACTAATATGTTCAAATTATGAGTTTAGTGCAGCTATGTTGATCTCCTAAGCTCTTAATGTAAGAAAGGTCGAGTTTATCATCAAAATGAAGATACAATTCTTCAAGGTACTCCACAGAAACTCATAAAGAACCTAATCATCAATTTATAGTAATTTCGCTTCAACTCTAACAATGATGGAATATCTGAAGTAGCTCTTCGACTACATTTTTACCTTCTTTTAGTTTCTCTTTTTTTGTTTGGAAGGATCAACTTCTAATACTTTGGGATTGATCTTTCTTGAGAGTATTTGTTCATGCACATAATCTAGACTATCCAAACAGTGACGCACCTGCAGAGTTCAGCATTACATAACTAGCCCAAAGTAATGCTTCAGTTTTATATGGGAAAAAGAGATCAACGATTCGTACTTGTTCAAGAATAAAAGCTATCTTTTCTATTATCCTACTATATGATTAGGCTAATCTTGAGCAAAGAAGTATTATAGTTGGGTGAGAAGTGCTAGAAACCACATGAGAAGGCTCGTCTTGAGCGAAGGAGTATTACAACGGATTTGTAAGAGGCTTAAGAAAGTGTCTGGAAATAGGGGGAAGACTTTTAATTCTTAGCATTGTAAGGATTTATCAACAAACCTTTCTTTTTCTCTGAAATTAAATCAATATTAGAGATATTTATTATTTCTTCTAAGGGGAAAGATAGAGAAATGATATTCTATTTGAGCGCATTCAATGAAGGATGGGTACAATTGATAGAAAAAATAGAAGGCTTCATTAATAGAGGTGTTCCATTACAAAAAGCTTAGATCTATCTAAGGGAAAGAGGAGCTACAAAGAAGCAATAAATAAAAGGAGGTGGACACAAAGGAAGCCATAGGTAGGTAATGAGGAGGTTTCTCTAAAAACCTTGACGATAAGGATAATCCTTGAAAATATTTTGTTGGGAAATTCTCTGCCAAAACATTAAATAAAACTATAGAGTTGTAACACAATAAAAACCAGCACATGAATTATTTTACCTTGACGTTTGGAATTTGCACAACCTGGAGAACCGTGATGATCAATGCAATACCCTAGTTAGGATAAAACAAAATTCATTACCTTGAATCGATACTAATATAAACAAATATAAATTGTCTTTACATGATTATTTAATTTAGCACTGTAAGGCTAGTTCTTTACTTTTTTCCTTATGGGGCTCTCTCTATATTATTGATATTGAATTGGATATTATGATGATGTGATTATGCCCGGAAAATACGAAGGATATTATTATGATGTGATTATGCCTGTCAAGGTCGAAGGATATTATGATGATATGATGATGCCCGACAAAAGATATAAAGTATTTTATTATGATGTGATTATTTCCGAAAAGGCCAAAGGATATTGTTATAATGTGGTTATGACAGTCAAGGCCGAAGGATATTATTATGATGTGGTTATGCCCATCAAGGATGAAGGATATTATGATGATATAATGATGCCCGACAGAAGATATTATTATAATGTGATGATGCCCAGTAAGGCCGGAGGATGTTTTGATTATGATATTGACACTCAATAGGGATGGAGTATGATTATATTAATTGTGTACCTTGCATTCATTCTTTCATGTCCATCGGATATCACCAGTATGTGCCTATGCCTATCAGTTGGTATAGGATGGTTGCATAGATATTTCTTATGAATTTGATTTATTTTTTTGTATGCTGATTGAACCATCCATGTATGGGGCGGTGGGGCACGCATAGGCACGACTAAGTAATTGGTTCTCCAGAACAGTCGGTTAGTCACGATGTTATTAACAGTGTTTTCTTATTGATATTATCATTGTTATGATAATTATTATGGATAGTTTATGATAGATTGGTCAATGATTTGGTATTGATATTTGATGTTTGTTTTCAACCTCTTCTATGTTATAGATGCATTATTATGCATATTTATTTCATGTTTAGACATATGGATTAGAAACCCTGACTATGATAGTACTAATTCCTGATAGGATTATAATGAGGCCTTAAAATGAAGACATGATAATTTAGGTTATGCTTTGAGTTGACCTTATATATATACACACACACATACACACTACTAGAAATTACCCCTATGGTGATGATTGAAAAACCGTCATAATAGACAATAAAACCATTTCCATAGCTTCACCACAATGGTTCAGCAATCGTCCTATAGGTTTACATTGTGATAGGTCTATGGAAATGGTTTATGCGACGGTTGTCTGAACCATCGCCATAGGTCAAGCTATGGCAACGATTTTAGACAACCGTCTCCATAAGTCAATCTATGGCGACGGTTATTTTTTGACTTATTGAGACACCTATTTTCATCTATTGCAATGATTGGTAACTGTTGTAATAGAATCTATTGCAACGACATTAAACCGTTGTAACACCTCTATTGCGACACTTTTGTTATTTGTTACAACACTTTTTGAGTACCTATTACAACTATTTAATTACTTATTGGGACGCCTATTTTTATCTATTGCAATGGTTACTAACCGTTGAAACAGATTCTATTGCAACAAAATTAAACCGTTGCAATAGCATTTATTGCAACGCTTTTATTATTAGGTTGCAACACTTTTTAACTTCCTATTGAAATGGTTTATTGATCTATTGCAACAATTATTTCCATATGTTATTAAATTGAAATGATTTATATAAATAGGCACTCGTATTAATGTAAATTTTTATTTACATACATAATAAATTATAACACAATATATACACATCACAAAACAAAATCATTTATTAATAATCTCATAATTCAAAATATGCAACAAGCTAGTAATTTAAACCTAATAATTTAAAATATGAAACACTGTTGACTACAACTTATGTCCACTTTCAAACAAAACAACAATGGACTTATCCTATTTCCACAAAGAAGAGCTGAAGATGATACATATTGATTTTCATACTGACCGATGGCAAGCTGATCACCTTTTTATGTAGCTTGTATTCTTTTTTTTCTTGTGTTCTAGTATTTGTTTGTTTCGTAGAGCTTCTAGTGATCCAACTGATAGAAATTTTTTATCTTTTTCATGATTTCTCGAACACCTTTGTCTATTCATGATTTTGTAAGACTGTTTAAGATCAAGAAAAAAAATGCAATGGCAAGCTGGTTAAATTAACAAAGCAAAAATTGAAACTCCAATGTCAATCAGAACTAATGCACAATCTTGCATTCGTTTGTGGTTATGATGATAGGTGAGCACCATAATTTTGACTCTTACCTGATGGAATTCCTAAAGCTTCTACAGTAGAATCTGAGGACTTGTATCTATCACCGTGCTTAACTTCTCATTTCTAATGCCAAAGTTACGTAACTATTCCACAACCAATTTCATCTTGTTCACCAACAACCCTAAAAGGAGCGGGGAGCTTTTAATTGCCTGAGCTACACAAATATTTGGCACCTGTTAAAAACATGTTTTAGAAAATTGAAAATAATATTATACTCTAGATTGTGAAGTGTAACCTTGTGAAGGGTACTGATCAGCATCCCACAGATTCATGTATGTAATTCAACCTAGAGAAAGTTCACTCGCAAATACCCATATTTTAATTTTTAAATCAAATCAGGAACATGTAACACTCATCAAGGATACTGAATAAACCAAGTGACAGTATTATCATCTCAAATAGTGCATTGTCAAGCACATCAGCATGATGGTACATTTAAGAAAAAATCATGCTCCAAGATCATTGTTTATATAGTATTCTCCCATAACTGGTTTTAATAACTTATAGAAAAAAGGATATTTGTCTTCTCCTGGTATACTGCATTTGTAGCGATCGTTGCATAAGGCTCTTTTTCCATAGACCAGCTCTCACTTGTCATCAGAACAAAAAGGAGATGGCATAATGTAACGCCCTAAGAACCTATCCCGAGTTGTCACATGGTGCTCAAGGCCACACGTTTCCATAAGCTAACCCACTAAGCTAGTCATCACTTTCAGAACTCATTATAGTGCAAATCATGCTAAGATAAAGAGGCATAACCTTTTCATGAACATACTGGAATACAAAGTAATACTGCCCTGTACAAACAAAATACTGAAATCTCTGTACACGTTGGTACACTAGTCTGACAAAGCCTCTACTACATACGACTGGGAAGTCATTTGGACAGATCCCTAACTTACTTGTACTAAACTCAAAGTAAAAAACCATCTATTAACAGTTCAAAATCAGAAACCCTGGTCCTTGAACCATGAGGACTCACCAACCGCAGAAATGTAGATGAGGGTACTCGAAGATCACTGTCGCTGCTGAGACTGAGCACCTGAACATATATCATGAGGAAATATAGAATAAAAAGAGTATGGGAGTCAGTACTTGGGAATGTACTGAGTATGTGGGGGTGGATGCAACATTTTAAATAATATCATAAATGCATAAGAAAATCATGCATGCTGACACTAAAAACACTCTTCGCTTGAATTATCTAAAACATCATTTCCGCAAGTCATCAATAATAACATATACTTCATAAATCTCATAAATCATTTAATTCAACTCAAACTCTTTGACTCATAACTTAGAGTGACTCGGTAACTCATGGTACTTAGATCATTATAGACGTGGGAGTTTCTAATAACCGACATAACTACACCATATGAGCCGCATGGAGTACAATGTTTTGCCCTCCTAAGTAGAGAACCCCACATTGGCGGGGATGTCGTACTCTTGCCAGGGATTACAACCTCAATCTCATTATCACAATCTCATACTCGGACTTTGGACCACAATTATCAACATCAATTCTACGGTGGCATGTAGTTTCGGGGAACTACCACATTTCCCGCTTGGTGCTAAATACTCCTCCCAGACTCAGCTCAGAATGCGTTAGGAAATCCACCTTAATCAATATCAAATTATGGGTCTATTATAAAGACCAAAACATAAATATATATATCATCAGTAAATCATAAACATCTTGTGGATTCCTAACCCAACTCAACTCAACACAATCTTTCTCAACATCAAGTACATTTTTTTATCGAATCATTTTTAATATCAACAGCTTCAAGGAAACATCTTAGGACTCATTCTTGACTTTCAATCTCAAATATCGTTATATATTTAATAGTCAAATTTCTCATGAAAAGGCATAACTCATGACACTTGTCTTAAATCGCTTAGAAATCATCAATACATAATGACAATATACAACTAATGGAATAAATTCTCAATTTAAGAAACATGATGGTGAAATAATCATAAATATCAAACTTATTCAACTCAAATCTCATAAATCATAAATAATTATATTTGGGTGTAAACCCACTTGTAAAATTATGTAAATTAATAATAGAAAGTAAATCTTTAGGCACAAGAACGAAACGAGTGTTCTTGTTCAAGCCCCACATACCTTGGATTATAATTTTGGAGATGTAGAAACTTTTTTGGATCTTCTTGCTTACATTTTTGAGCTAAGATCCTTGATGCCTTTGACTAGGGGAGCTTAATTCTTGGACAACTTGGAGAAATCTATGGAAGATCCTTGAATTTCATGGAAGGAGTTTTGATTTTTGGGTTGAGAGAAAACCCTAGTTTTATAGAAAATTCTTGGAGAAATAGGAGAAAATGATCTTCTCTTTACTACTTTGATGTATATATAAGGAAACAAGGAGAATAAATGAACAAAATGCCCTTTTGAAAAAGATGAAATTTGTTGATCGAGGCCTGTGACGGTCGATCTGATGGTCCTTCATATCTCCTGAAGGTCCACAAGATCATCCGTCACTCGAGTGCTAAAATTGGAACGTTCTTCCTCGATGTGATGGTCGAAGTGACGGTCCGTCAAGAAACTGACGGTCCACCAAGTCGTCCATCACTCGAGTGCTAAATATGGGCCATTCTGCCTCGACGTGATGGTCAAAGTGATGGTCTATCAGGAAACTGATGGACCACCAAGTTGTACATCACTCGAGGGACAAAAACGAGACATTCTGTCTCGACCTGACGGACCCCTTGACGGTCTGTCAAATTTTTAACGATCCACCATTTTGGCCGTCACATGGTGATCAAGAAAAGGGGTCACATCCTTGGCTTGACGGGACACTTAACGGTCCACCAAGGACCTGACGGTCTGCCAGTTTGACCATCAAACCTGGGCAATCCGATAACGCTGAGTAAAACGGCTATAACTCCCTCGTTCGAAGTCAGATTTCAATGAAATTGGTATCAATGGAAAGTTTATTCAATATGGTTTCAACATAAATCACTTTGGAAGTCATACATATCCACTCAAAATATGGATTTAGGCTTAAGAAACAATCGGGGTATTACAATATCTCCCCCTTGGACACATTTGTCCTCGAATATTGCCAGATAGGCCAAGAACAAGAGAAAATGAGGATGTATAGCTGGAATAACTCACATCTAAGGGCTCACTTTACTCTAAACTTTTGAGTACTTCCCCAAAATCACAAACCATAGAGAGAATAACCACATAGTTGAATACATTAGATTAAGAGGAAACTGAATTAAGGGAATAATACCTTCATCTTGATTCAAACTCATGGAGAAAAGATGAGGGTAAATGGCTTGCATATCTTCTTCTACTTCCCAAGTGACACCCTCGACTGATTGATTTTGCCACAAAACTTTAACCAAGGGAACTTCCTTGTTACTCAGTCTACGGACTTGATAATCTAGGATTTCAATCGGTATTTCATCATACGAAAGGCTATCCTTAACATCACAACCTTCGAATGGATCAACAACAACAAAGTCTCCAATGTGCTTCTTGAGCATAGAAACATGAAACAAAGGATGGACAACTGACAATTCTGCAGGCAACTCAACCTCATAAGCTGCTTTCCCAACATGATTCAAAACTCTATAAGGGCCAACGTATCGGGGACTAAGATTCCCTTTCTTTCCAAATCTTTTCACCCCTTTCATGGGTGAAATTTTCAAGTACGCCATATCACCAACTTCAAACTCAAGATCTCTTCTTCTCACATCTGCGTAAAATTTCTGATGACTCTGGGCTGTCTTCAACCTCTCTTGAATTAATTTAACTTTCTCCATAGCCTCAAATATAACATCAGGTCCAATCACAACAGTTACACCCACTTCAAACCAACCTATAGGAAATCTACATCTTCTCTCATACGAAGCTTCAAATGGAGCCATTCCAATGCTACCATGAAAACTATTGTTAAAAGAAAATTCAATCAACGATAAATATTCATCCCAACTTCCTTTGAAATCAAGAACACAATCCCTCAACATATCCTCCAAAGTCTGGATAGTCCTCTCAGCCTGACCATCTGTCTGCGGATGAAAAGCGGAGCTAAGATAATCTTCGGTACCAAGACACTTCTGAAAGGATCTCCAAAACTGAGAAGTAAACTTAGTACCTCTATCGGAGATGATAGACAACGAAACACCATGCAACCTGACTAACTCTCGGATATACAACTTAGCATAGTCCTCCGCGGTGAAATATGTTTGTACTGGTTGGAAATGTACTGACTTAATCAACCTGTCTACAATGAACCAAATAGAATCATGATGATGATGAGAGATAGGTAAACCATTCATGAAATCCATATTCACCACTTTCCACTTCCAAGTAGGAATGATAAATTCTTGCATCACACCACCGGGTCTCTAGTGCTCTATATTTACCTGCTGGCAATTTGCATACATCTCTACGAACTTCGCTATATCCTTCTTCATACCATTCCACCAATAAAATTCTCGCAAATCGCGGTACATCTTGGTAGCACTGGGATGAATATAATACCGCGCGCCATATGCCTTAGTCATAAATCTCTGCCTCAGATCATCAACATCAGGCATACACAATCTATTCTGAAATCTCAAAGCACCATTTCCCCCTTGGGAAAAAACCTCCATCTTTTGGTCTTTGACGGACGCTTTCAATTCATCCAAACGAGAATCCATATCCTACTTATTCTTTACTTTCGAAAATAGGGAAGATTTGGAACTACTCTGAATCCAAACATTACCCTCAGCTAAGTCGATCTATCTAACACCCAACCTAGATAAACAGTTCACTTCAGGATCTAACTCTTTCTTATCTTCCTCTACATGTGCTACACTACCCATGGACGATCAGCTAAGGGAATATGTCACTACATTGGCCTTTCTCAGGTGATACAACACACTTATATCATAGTCGTTCAGTAATTATAACCATCGACTCTGCCGAAGATTCAAATCTCTATGAGTGAACACATACTATACACTCTTGCGATCCGTAAAGACATCAACATGGACACCGTACAAATAGTGTGTCCAGATTTTCAAAGAAAAAACCACTGCAGCTAACTCGAGGTCATGGGTTGGATAATTCATTTCATGAGGTTTCAACTGCCTGGAGGCATAGTCTATAACCTTACCCTTCTACATCAATACGCAACCTAAACCAATTCTGGAAGCATCACAATATACCACAAAATCATCTACACCATTTCGCAGGGTCATCACAGGGGCTGAAGTGAGTCGAGTCTTCAACTCCTGAAAACACTTCTCGCAAGAATCTGAACACTTGAATTTAATCTTCTTTTGGGTCAACCAGGTCAAAGGAGCAGCAATAGAAGAGAAACCTTCGACAAAACGATGGTAGTAGCAAGCTAGACCCAAGAAACTCCTAATATCAGATGGAGAAATAGGTCTAGGCTAATTCTTCACAGCTTCTACCTTTTGAGGATCAACTCAAATACCATCAGAAGAAACAATATGACACAGAAAAGAAACTGACCTTAGCCAAAATTCACACTTTCTAAATTTGGCAAACGACTGTTGATCCCTAAGGGTCTGTAAGATAATTCAAAGATGATTTGCATGTTTGTTTTCACTCTGGGAATATAAAAAGATATCATCTATAAACACAATAATGAACATATCTAGGTACGATCTAAACACCCAATTCATGAGGTCTATAAAAGCTGTCAGGGCATTCGTTAGCCTGAAGGACACAACCAAGAATTCAAAATGACCATAATGAGTGCGGAAAGCCATCTTTGGAATATCACACTCTCTAACTATAAGTTGGTGATAACCAGATCTCAAATCTATTTTTGAGAAGTAGCTGGAACCTTGCAGTTGATCAAATAGGTTATCAATTCTAGGAAGAGGGTACTTGTTCTTGACTATGACCTTGTTAAGATGACAATAGTCAATGCACATGCGCAATGAACCATCTTTCTTTTGCATGAATAGAACGGGTGCACCCCAGGAAGATACACTGGGCCTTATAAAACCCTTATCAATAAGATCTTTGAGTTGATTTTTCAATAGAAGTAGGCTGTGTATCAGGGAGAAAATCAATTCTGAATTCTATCTCTCTATCGGGAGGTACCCCTAGGAGATATTTTGGGAAAACATCAGGAAATTCATTGACAACACCAAGAGACTGAATAGTTGGAGTCTCAGACTTAGTGTTCTTAACTTGGACTAAATGATAGATATAACCCTTAGATGTCAATTTCCTATCTTTAAGATAGGATATAAAATGACTTTTAGGAGATGCAGAATTTTTGGACCACTCAAAGACTTGCTTATTGGGAAAATGAAACTTGACTACCCAGGTACGACAGTGTATAGACGCATAACAAGAGTGAAGCCAATCCATACCCATAATAATATCAAAATCAACTATGTCTAGATCAATCAAATCTACTAACATGACTCTATTAAGAACAGTGATAGGACACTTCTTATATACTTTCTTAGAAACAACAGATTGACCCACTGGTGTAGAGACTATAAAAGACTCAAAAAAATTTTCAGCACTAATTTTAAAATTCACAGCCACCAACGGATTCACATAAGAAAGACTTGACCCAGGGTCCATCAACACATACATATCGAAATGAAATATACAAAGCATAACAGTAACAACATATGATGAATCCTCCTGCTCCTGGTGGGGTGGTAGAGCATAAAAGCGATTCAGGTGCTAACAACCTATAGTACTAGACGAGGCACCATGAGAAGAAGTAGGATAAACTATAGGGTATGGAGCACTAATAGTTTGACTCTGAGGACGAACATCGCGACTCCCCAGTGTAGCATATGGGCAATTTCTGAACTTATGGCCCAACTTACCGCAACCAAAACAACCCCTCTGACTGACTAAGGACTCACTGGGATGGTCTTTATCGCACTTAGAACATAGGGGAGGACGAGGTCTGTTACTTACACTGTCCTGGGACCTGGACATAGTAGGCCTATTACCCTCTTTTGGCCTAATGCTGAATTTAGAAGTACTGGCTGATGAAGGCGCTGGCACAAGAAAACGGTTATGGAACTGAGGGTGGATCCCTCCAGAAATTCTAGTCTGACTATACCCCTGCTGTTCTGATCTAACTCTCTTATTCCTGCTCACTCTCTCTCTCTCCTTCACCTTGTCCTCTTTAATCTACTGAGAATAAATTATTAGTCTTGAAAGGTCCATGTCCCTATTAAGCATAACGGATCTATACTTTTTTATAACATAACCAAATACACCAGCCAAGAACTTACTCATACTAGTTCTAGAATCATCCATTATATAGGGAGCATATTTGGATAACTGGGTAAGCTTATGGAAATACTCCTTAACTTTCATGGGGCCCTATATCAAGTTCGTAAATTCTTCTAATTTTGCTTCTCTCAGCTCCAAGGGAAAGAATATGTATGAGAAGGCATCCTAAAATAATTGCCAATTAACAAGAGCATTATTCTCCCCTCTACTTTTCCTCCACATATCCACCCAATCATAAGCAATATCTTTTATTCGATAGGCAACCAATTCAACACTCTCCTCCTCAGTCACATGCATAATCTGAGTGATTTTTCTTGCTTCATCTAAATACATTTATGGGTCTTCACCTACTTTAGACCCAAATAACTCAGGTGGATTCATTCGCATAAAGTCACGAACCCGGGATGCAACAGAATTATTCCCTTGCAGAGGTGGAACAGTAGCCTAGGTGTTGGCTTGGGCATTGGCGGTGGACGCCTAGTCTAGCACTGGGAAATCTACCTAGAATTCAGTATAGGACACTATCTCACCTAAAGGATTAATGGGTTGAGGTCATTCGTTGTTTTTAGGAGCTCTACGAGGAGGTATTTTCTGTCATAAGAAAGCACGAATTAACATCAGAAAGAAATAGTCATAGGCACGATAGACTCTTGAAAGAAATAAACAACTTTTCCTAATATGTCTCGTAGTCTCTTTATCATTGATGTGGCGTGCTACACACCGATGATCAACACTCTACGTAATGCGGCTTGTCAGACTCTCGAGAACTCTTCAAACCTTAGGCTCTAATACCAAGCTTGTAACGCCTCAAAAACCTATCCCGAGATGTCACATGGTTCTCAAGGCCACACATGTCCTCAAGTTAACCCTCTAAGCCTTTCATCACTTTCAGAACTCATTATAGCGCAAATCATGCTAAGATAAAAAGGAATAACTAGGTCATGAACATACTGGAATACGAAGTAATACTGCCCTGTACAAACAAAATACTTAAATCTCTGTACACGCTGGTACACTAGTATGACAAAGCCTCTACTACATTGGACTAAGAAGCCATTGGCATAGATCCCCAACTGACTCGTACTGAACTAAAAGTAAACAACCATCTATTAACAAATAAAAATCGAAGACACTGGTCCTCGAACCCTGAGGACTCACCAATCATAGAAATGTTGATAAAGGTACTCGAAGATCACTTTCACTGCTAAGACTGAGCACCTGAACCTATATCATGAGGAAATATAGGATACAAAAGAGTATGGAAGTCAGTACTTGGGAATGTACTGAGTATGTGGGGGTGGATGTAATATTTTAAATAATATCATAAATATATAAGAAAATCATATATGCTAACAATAATAACTCACTTCGCTTGAATTATCTAAAGCATCATTTCCGTAATTCATCAGTAATAACATATTCTTCATAAATCTCATAAATCATTTAATTCAACTCAAACTCTTTGACTCATAACTTAGAGTGAATCAGTAACTCATGGTACTTAGATCATTATGGATGTCAGAGTTTCTTATAACCGACATAACTACACCATTTGAGCCGCATGGAGTCCAACGTTTTGCCCTCCTAGGGAGAGAACCCTACATTGGCGGGGGTGTCATACTCTTGCCAGGGAGTACAACCTCAATCTTGTTATCATAATCTCATAAGTCCATAACTAGTTATTTTCATATTCTCTAGGCATGATCGAGTACTTAGGAACTTAGTTTAATATTCTTAATGATAAATTCTTGTTTTGGAACATGATTTTGCCCTGAAATTAGTATTTTGAACTTTAGTAAATATGGCTCGGTCTGGCCTTAGAAATCGCAATTATGGCTAAGCGACCTGTGATCTCTATAGCTAAGGTTGATTTTTAGCCTAGGCCAAAAATTCCTGCACTACCGATTCTGGTCCAAAAACACCAAGTAACCATCGCATGAGCGTGCTTGGACAACATAACATAGTTTGTGCATGAAAATGTTAATTATGAGTGTTGTTATTTTGTTCTCATGTCATTCCATGTTTAAATATTGGGAGATTATGATCAAGTTCATCTCATGGCCCCTGAGTGCCACACCCTGTACTATGGTGATCTTCCAAAAACAAAGTTGCTTTTGGAGAGGGGAATATGTTTGGAGAAGGTGTTGGAAAAGCTTCCAGTATTTCATGAAAGGCTCATATCCATCGGGTGGAGATGTTTTTCCTTGAATATTTAAAGGAAAATAAGCACTAGGCACGAGAATTCTATGCTAATTTTAGCATAGTATCTTTCTGAGACCCAATTATCAGGATTCAGAGAACAAAAGTTAACTTCAGAGAAGAAGAGATAAATGAAATATTTGGACTCGTGAATGCAAAAATAGATCAATTTGAACCAAGAAGATGTAAACCAGGGAGTTGGATGGAAGATAAATTATGTCCTGGCAAGGAGGATCCTTTCGCAGCAACCAAGAGGGGCATATCTATGAATGATTTCACTGTTGAGGCATAGATCTTGTTGACCATCATTTGAAGTCGGGTTTCTCCATGCACTCATATGACCTTGGTTTCAAATTTTCAAGATTGGATAGTTGTTTGCATAATAGATAAAATTCCAGTAAATTTTGGTTGGCTTGTGACCTCTGATATGAAGTTCTTCATAAACCATGGTAGTACACATCTCTTATTCCCTTCTCTTATTATTAAGTTGTTCAGGAGAGCTGAGGTTGTGGAATAATCGAGAGACACTTCGGTGCTCCCTCGCACCCTCATTTATCCTTTCAAAATTTTGGGTAATGGTGCACCAGGAAAGAGCAAAAAAAGAAATATCAACTTGGGCAAGTCGACATATGAGGATCTAGAGTCTTGAAATCCATCCAAAACTGAGCCCTTTGAGGAGATCACTATTGATTTAAGGGCAATTGGGGAGCTTGTGTCAGGATTGTTGCAGGGGATGGAGATCCCTCCACTACTCGTTATTCATATATAGCCCATTCTGATTATGAGAAGTATTTGAAGGATCAACAAATATGGGGAGACACCATTTCTAGTCTTGAGAGGGCCTACTCATTCTTTGTAGAGTCTCATAAAGAGCTCAGGTACTCATATGAGAAAATTAAGAAAAAGGAGAAGAAGAGGGACAAGTTCTTTATCAAGATGTGGAAGGGGTAAAGGTCCATTGGAATGTTCTAAAACCCTGAGATATATATCATTCCTATCAAGTTGAGAGTTATAATGAGGCCCTAATAGAGTGGTTTGGTTTGAATAATTGTGGAGATGATGCAAAGTCTGAGGGTGAGTCAAGATCTTGATGCGGTTTTAGGATGCACCCCTTCCTCTCTTTATGTTTTATTGTTTATCCAGTGAAGTCACTACAAGTTTTTTAGTTTGAGGTGTCTGTCTCCATATTTATTCATTTGTTCCATTATTATTGAGATATTTATGGATGGTTTTATGTTATTTTGGATGGTTTTTATTTTTATGGGTTGAAATGTTCGGGCACTCTGATGGTGCCTACATTACATGGATTAGTTGTTTGTTTCATTTTTAGATTCTTACTTTATCTTTATTTTTTTATGTTGACATCGAATGATCCTTTCCTTACGATAGATTGAGTGATGACATTCTTAAGGGAAAATCATCGTGATTGGGTTTTGAGACATGGATGCTTAGGAAGTTCGTGTACTCGTAGCATCAGAGTTACAGATGCAAGAAAATTCTAAGTACTTTTGGCATTTTGTATTTGGTATTGAACATATACCTATGGTGAAGTCTGAGTAACCATATGGTCTGCCCTCATAAAAGCTGAACTATGAGAAGATATCTTGGTTTGGTTCCATAAATAGCAAATTATGCGTGGTCTAAATGTGAAGCAAACACCCCTCCATCCAAGAATATTTGAAAACCAAAGGCATGGACTTGAATTTTTTTGTAATAATAATCTACCTCTTTTTGTGACTCAGAGCTCTTAGCATATGGAGTTTGATAAGTACTCAATTTTATCTCTATTGGGAAGTAAAATTAAGCCCCATTGAAGTGTTTTCAAGCCATGTGAAGTGAGTATATTTGTCTAAATATCATGCATACTTGTTCCATCTATAACTTGCCCCCTTAGTGTCTCAAGGCTAATTTTGATTATGCTTGGTTGGTGAAATGATCTCAAGCTATCTTTATAAACATATGAACGTACTTTAGCCTAAATAGACTACACATGCATAAAATAGTACCCTTAGCTACCCATTTTAATCCTTCAAAAATTTATTTAGAAACCACACTACAAGCCTTGAAACATTCAAAGTTTTTCCCTCTCTTAAACCTACCCTCCTTGAACATAAAAAACAAAAATTAAGGCCTAATGCCTAAGTTGGTAGTGGTAAGCTTGGAATGGATGACTTAGGACAAGGTAATGTAAGTGGATGCCTATGATCTAAGAAATAAAAAAGTGAAAAAGAAAGGAATAATGAATAGAAGAATGAGGCATGGATTGCAAAAGAATACAGCGAATGAAATATGCCTTCAAAAAGATGGGTAAATCAAGGTAACTAAAATAGGCATAGTAAAGTGTGAAAAAAAAAGTTTTCCATGGTCAAAAGTTGGATAAAATAATGTGATATAGATGGTCAAAAGTGTTCCAGAACCTATGTTATAAGCTCAAAAAGACATTCAAGATCTCTAACCAAGTATATTAATTATAATAGAGATTCAAAATGAGGGCAATCCAATGGTATGGTACTTTTTAGCATCAAGAGTCTTTGTGATGGACAGATATTTGCACTTAAATCCCTTGTTACATAATTGATAATTTGGTGTGTGTGATATTTCTATTCTTTGAGGATGTATATGAACAAATTGAAGTGGGTGGTATTGTCATCTTTCAACAAAATAAGACAAAAAGAGTATAGTGGTGTTAAGGTCAAAAGATATTCACTTCTAGAGTGTTAGTGATTGTTGCATTGTTGTTCTTTAAAGTCATTTCCATCTTTTATATAGGATTTCATGTTGAAGGGTGCCGTGAGAATAATTTTGCTTATGTTTGAAGAGTTAGTTGTGGTACCAACCATGTTTGAAGTAATTGTGATCATTAGGGTATATAAATGGGCTTAAATTTACATTTTCTAATTGAGTAATGAGGTAGTGTTGCTTAAGGAAAAGCAAAGGTTTAATTTGGGGGTGTTGTTGAGTGGTGAATTTACAACTCATTTACATCCAAAATTCGTGCACACTACTATGCTTTGAATGTATGAATGAGACAAGTCTGTTAGTTTAATGCACTAATTTCAAAATTTTGTAAGACTACAGGTGATGAGAAAGAAATATGTTGATTTGAGTTGTAAAGTAACCAAAAAGAGAAGAAAAGGAACAATTGGAAAACCTTGCACAAGACAAGGCTCAATTACCGCGATCGCAGCCAGTCAACTTTGTTCCGCCTCAGTGATTGTAGTAGTATGATGGTGTTCATGGTAGCTACGATCATGGACATTCTATAATGATCGCGACTTGGTGGGTTTATGCCCAGGGGAAATTCTATAATTGTACACAGCCGACCCAAAATCCCTTATAATTCTAAAGCCTTTTCCCATTTAGTAGCCTACACTTTGAACAATTGAATTTATGTGAATTTGTAACCCTACTAATTGGGAAAACCTTTGTGTTTGAATTTCCCAAATTGACTTTGGTGAAATTGGAGTTAAATTGAAGAATCTTCTTATTTTCCATTTTCATGGATGCTTTGATGAACCTTTTGGTATATCTCTTCTCTTTAACTTTATGAGTAGCTAAATTTCCTTTTGTATTATGTTGAACTAAGGAGTAATTATGTATGGGTTGTGATATAGTTATGTAGATTCTAGTTTGTTAATGATGGGTTTCACTATTGCTTTCTTGAATTAGTTAGGGTTTGTGGGTGAAAACTCCAAATGCCCAAAATGGATTTGTGGGTGAAAACCCAAGTTCTTAAAAGATTAAATCATCCTTGAAAGAGGGATGTGGGTGAACATTCGGAACCTATATCATCCTTGAAAGAGGGATGTGGGTGACAAGGCAATAGTGGACAATAGTACATATAGTTTGTTCTCTTTTCACTATCTTAGAAATAAGGGTAAGTAGAGAGTTAGGTATGTCTTAGGCATCTTCCTAGAAATAGGGATGCCCAATTGAGGTTTTAGGTGGTTTTAATTTTCACACCTGTGAGGTACCTGAAAAGTTCCATGGGTGATAGTCTTGAGGTTTTGTTGACAAACTAACCTCAATAAACATCAACCTAGCCTACAATGTCATTGATAACTAGAATTTACACCCAACCTTCATGCGCCCATACATAACTTTCCCTTAGGTAGACATAATCCTAGGATCCTTCTCATGTTGAATTTTAAATAACAATTGGTACCATTAGTTGTTAACTTGATTAGACTTTGATAAAACCACATTCTGAATAACCCCCCCCCCCTCATTTTACATCATGAATTTTACTTTATTTACATTACGAGTATATTTTTAGTAACTATATAAACCCATAAGATTAGAAGTATAATTCCACTCCTCGAGGATTCAACCTCAACATTTGTTGAGCTTTATTGACAATGATAGTCCTCTACTAAATACAATGGTATCACTGAGCGTTAATCAAAATGAAGACGTTGTTGGGGAGTAAAGTTTATTTTTAACTTGGTCGGAGTTGATTGTTACTTTGGGTATACCCATAGTACTCTGTATTTATTTTTGTTTTTTTTTTCCTTTTAAGTGATCTCCATAAGGTCCATGGAACTATGAGTGACAATGAAAGTAATGCGGGGTCTTTTGATGGTCTCCTTGATAACGAAGAGAATTTAAATAACGTTGGACATGCAAGTGCCATTCGTGTCCCTCCTACTCATGGGGAACGAGTCTTTCATGTCACGAGCATTATGTTGCATATTCCCCAAATAAAGGGACTTTTTGGGATGCAAGCTTATGAGGATCCCAACTTCCATTTGAATAATTTCGTAGAAGTATGTGCTATATAAACCCTTATCCCTCTTGGCGTTGAATAATACTTCCTAAACATATATATGACCATACTATAATTTTTTAAAAGAAGTAAAATCATTTTATGGAGATATTGGCTCAAATTTATGTCATAAAAGTATAATATTAGTGGGACTTGCACTATAATTCATAAAAGGGCATTCTTGTGAGATCTTGTGCTATAATTTCTATAAGGATAGGCCTCAACGCACCACACTACCCTTAGCACGGAAGTAGTGCACCTAATTTCCCAACATGTTCATAAGACTATTTTACATCTCTATGATGTTTGGTGGTAGTTACAGAAGTTTGGTCATACCATTGTCTTGCCAACATGTCACCTTGGTCGGACACTTTACTTAAACTTTATTCTAAGTCATAGAGCTTATTCTAATTCAATTCTAATTGATGTATCGATCAAGTAACTTGATTGCTAAGATCTAGCATGTATACTTGATGACTTATACATGCCCCAATATGTGAGTGTTACAAGATAGACCTATTTTTGTATCTAATCATGGTCATGCCTAGGATTTTGAACCTTAAATCAAAGATGCTACAATCAGAGGTCTCTCAAATAGAAGGAACCACGATCATGAGTTAATGGCATGTCATACTTTGTGAATTAAAGAAGCAGGTGGATAATACAACCTGCAAGATTCAGGGTTCATGAGAATTAGATGATAAATTCCCACGACCGTTCTTAGAAGTCACAATCATATAATGGTGTTGATGGAAAGGCTCTAGTTTTTCAAGTTGAAGGAAATTTAGTACATGACTGATCAAACGATAGCATTCCACTATTGTACCTTAATTCCATGGATCTGTACTGAGATTTGTACCATCTAAGACCTTAAGTTGAGAAGTCTAAGTACAAACCACAAAAGTCAAAGGATGATTTGGGGTTCTAACTGTGATTCTTCCTTTATCTCATCAGAGGCATCCAAAATTATTTTCCTATTTTGTGTAAGATAGGATTTTCTCTGGGTTATTTGTAAGGAGTATACACTACTTTGATTTTATTACATTATATTGTAAGATTCTAAGGCATATTCTTGGAATTTTATGAACATTGTATTTAGGGTTTTAATTAAAGTTAGATTTTGGAGTTTAATTCTCATTGTAAATCCATGAAAATGCTTTCATCTATGAATTCTTTTTGTGTTCTTGAAATTATAAGTATCTAAACACCACAACTAGGGTTATGGGAACCATGATGAATTAACAAAATAGGTAAGTGTGAGGCAAATATAGACCAATATGCTTGCATGTACTGTTATTTCCTTGGTTATAATTGTTTTTCTAATGGATGCATATGTTGGGAACTTTGATCTATTCTACACTTGCTTAGGAAAGACGTAAAATTAGATAAAAGAAATAACAATGGATATTTGAAGCTGTCAACTTTCACCTAATAACTTGAGAGATAGGGATAATTAATCTGAAATTATATAACAAGGGCAACAAATGCAACACTTTGAATCTGGAAGGAGATGAGTGAAATTTATCTAATAAGGGTCAGAAAATGTTTAGATTAAATTATCTTGTTAGACTTTGCATGCAAATCATCGGGATAGTTTTCTAACACAAATGACTTGTGGAGTTACGAAATCATAGGGATCACAATACTAGCACTTATCTCATATTGATTACAATATGAAGACCAACAATAGTTAATATTACTATTTTGTTTTACAAAAATCCCACCCCTCTTTTACATATTTGACAATTACCTAGACAAACACATGATCGGCTTTTCTCTTATTTCATGTGGATTTGACCCCAACCATTTTTGACTCTATATCTAATTCAACGACTATTTTATACTTTTTGGAGGTATAATTTAGGCAACATAAAATATTAGCATCATTATCGAGGAATGCATCTACCAAATTGATTGACTTGGTTTTTTAGGTTTTTGGTTTTGTTTGCTGATTTTACTTTTCTACTATTTTTAGGACACATGCTGGTGTATTCCCCATACTTAGAGTCAAGGCAATATTCTAATTCCATTTAATTCAGAACTTAAGAGAACTCTAAGAAAAAGTCAAAGAATAGAGAGAAAAGGAGTTTGTTATCAAGAATACCTGCTCGAAGGGGTTTATGATGGCCAAAAGTATTGAATTATCCATTGTATCATGATGTTTAGAAAATTATAGAATTGGTTACTACTTGATTTATGGCTGAAGAAAATACTAGGCACGCAACATCCCGAGGAGCAGCAGGGAATAATAGGCTAGATAAAAAGAGAAAAATCATCTAACTACACTTCATGCAAGAGATATATTGTAAAGAAACAGGGTACAAATCCCATCCAATAATAGCTTATTATTTATGATGATCAAAGATAAATATTTGGGGTATGTACAGTAGATTGAGATAGGTGCAATCATTTTACTAGAATTACCTTGAGGTACTAAGCTTGATATCACGAGTGCAATGATCTATCTACCAAATTTGAAAACGGTGTTTGTTCGCCTTCCTACTGATAATGCAAACATACTTATCATGAAATTTGTGGGGATATACACCTCATATAATCTACTCATAGTGAAGTAGGAAGCTATTCGAATAAGATAATTTCTATTCTCTCTAATAGGAGAAGATACTCTGTGATTAGGGAGTTTCCCTAAGGATATATTACTACTTGGAATGAGTTGCAAACTTAATTCTTAGACCAATTCATTCCACCCTCCAGAATGTTATAATTGAAAGATGGGATGTATAACTTCCAATGGATTTATTTAGAGACACTATACGATATATGGTTGAGGTAAAAGTAGAACCTACAAAAGTGCCAAATCACATAATTACTAGAAGAAACTTATACGAGATCTTATAGAGAGCCTTTAATGATAACACTATAGCTATATAAGACACTATCATAATTTGGGCCTTTACGAGTCAACGGTGGGAACATGCGTCTAAGATCTTAGATTAAATTACAAAAACCAACTGATGGTGGCATACTTGGGAGGTTGATAGGTTATCTTGTACTTATGGAATTAGAGCCTCTAATGAGCAGTGTTCACTAGATAATACAGTGGATCAATAAGTATCATAGTTGAGGACTGAGATTGGGTTTCTTATTAAGAAACTTATGGTAACTAGAGTATAGAAGGTCAATCTAATGGTTGCATAAGGTATGGCTTCTAGATATTAAAGATTTGGATTTTAAAGAGTAGGCTAAATATCTTGATATGGAGATGGCAAGTTTTCGAGCCAAGGGCCAGGGGTGTAATAAAGACAAATGGAACATTAGGCAAGGGAGTCAAGATTGGAACTATCATAGAGACAACTATAATAGGTCTGGTTATAGAGACAAGAATAGGGACAAAGATGACGATTGAAAGCAAAAAGATGATTATAAAGTTAAAAGTGGACTTTATGTTCCATTGGGGGACCGTGAATCTGAGTGTGGAAATTCCAGGAAGGAAGATTTTCTTGCAAAACTTGTTGCCGTAGAGCCAAGATAATTTCCTTAAGATAATCAAAGCACATATTTCATGTTTGAGACAAAAATTTTAGTCTTATGCTACTTCCTTAAATAGGTTGAGCAGAAATTTGGGCAAATGTATACCATATTAAACTAGCATCAATTGGGCCCAATTTTGAGTAACACTATCTAGAATCCTAAGAATGATAGTTATTATCTAGTCATTACTACTCAGAGTGGTAAGTCTATTATATATCAACCTATGTCTATGGTTAATGATAAGAGGAATGACCCCCTAGTCATTAATCATGTGGATGAGATAGAAGATGAAAATTTGGTGGTGAATGGAGTGGCCTCTCAAAGCCCTCTAGTTTCTAAAAAAAAGGCGAACACTCACACAGGGAAGAATAAGGAAGTCAAAGAAGGATTAAAGCCCATTCCATGACCACTTCCTTTATTCCCCTAAAAATTAAAGAAGAAGGTTGAAAAGGAAAAATGAAAAGTTCATTTTGATATTGAAGAAGTTGTCAGTGAAAATTCCTCTTGTAGAGGCTCTAGAAAAAATGTCGGGTTATACTAATTTTAGGAAAGATTTGGTGACAAACAAGAGGAGAAGGAGTTTTGAGCCTATGGATAATGCACACCTCTAAAGCATAATTTTTCTCACTCTCTAGTTAAAAAGAAGAAAGTTCTAGGACCTTTCATGATTCCTTATACTATTAGATCTTTGAATTTATTATGAGCCTTATATGGATTGGGTTCTAGCATTAACCTAATGATGCTGGTTCCTTACAAATAGTTGGGGTTGGGGTCAGCTAAACCAACTTTTATAAAACTTCTAATAGCGGATTGCACTATGAAGAAGTTGATAGGTATCATGTCTAATGTTTTGGTGAATGCAACATCCTTCATATTTTTGGCTGACTTTGTGGTTCTTGATTGTTTGGTTGACTTTGAGGTTCCAATCATTTTGGGAATGCCTTTCCTTCCCATTGGTTAGGAATTGGTTGATATATAAATAAGGTAGATGAAGTTTTGGTTGAATAATAATCAAGTTTCTTTTAATGTATTCTATTTCATGAAACAAATAAAGGACATGTGTGTGGTTTTAATGATAGACACCATATGTTAGGTTAAGCAGATAGTTGGTATTGAGGAAAGACTCGGTATTGAGGCAATTGCAGCAGTAATAATGAATTTTAGAGATGGTATTTACGAGAATGATGATATGGTGAGAACACTCATTTGTAGGGGTTCATACACTTATGGACCAAAGAAGTTAGATCATGATTTGAAGAATAGACTGACCCCGTCGGTTAAACCACCTATTGAGAAGCCTCACATTTTGAAGCTCAAGGCACTTCCTTCTAATTTGAGTTTTATGTTTCTACTGGCCAATAATACATTTTTATATATCATTGAAATTGATTTATTAGAATGGTAGGTTGAGACCTTAGTATCTATGTTATAGTGGTTCAAAATGGGCATTGGATGGTCCTTTTCTGACATTATCGAAATTCCATCTAGAAATTGTTCTCACAAAATCTAGCTTGAGACTGATTGTATACCTAGCACTGATCACCAATAGATGTTGAACCCGCCCATGTAAGAGGTTCAAAAGAAAGAGATCATTAAATGGTTAAATATAGAAGTGGTTTACCTAATTGTCGATAGCAAATGGGTGATCCAAGTTCAATATGTGCCAAAGAAGGACAGAATCACAGTGGTTCCCATGGGAAAAATAAGTTCATTTCTATAAGTAGAGTCACCGGATGATGTGTTTACATGGACTATAGGAATTTAAACTCTTACACTGAGAAGGATCACTCTCTTATACCCTTTATGGATCTGATATTACACATTCTCATGTCAAGGTATGGTATTATCTTTTTAGATGGTTATTTAAGGTATAATTATATCTCACTTTCCCCTGAAGATGAAGAGACTAGCACTTTTACTTGTCCATATAGGACATTTGCATTTAAAAGGATGTTTTTTTGTCTAGGCAATACACTCTCCACTTTCAAGTTTTGTATGATGTTCATCTTTTCTGACATGGTGAAAGACATTATTGTGGTTTTTATGGATAAGTTTTCATTTATGGGTGACTTGTTTGATGATTACTTAGAAAACCTTACGAACATTTTGAGGAGATGTAAGGAATGTAACTTAGTGATAAAGTTGGAAAAGTTTAATTTCATGGTTAAAGAAGCAATAGTACTTAGTCACATGATTTTTAAAATGGGGATTGAAGTTGATAAGGCAAAGATTGGTAAGTTTACTTCACCAATTTTTGTGAAGGGCATTTGTATTTTTTGGGGACATTCAAGTTTCAATAGATAACTCATCAAAGACTTCTATAAAATTGCAAATTTGTTGTGCAAGGTGTTGGAGAAACATGTTAAGTTTGTGTTTGATGGGACATGCATAAAAGTATTTGAATATCAGAACAAGAAGTAGATTTCAGCCCTCATCATTATGTCTCTATATGGGGCATTGCGATTTGATGTGATGTGTGATGTTAGTGTTATGACACTAGGAACAATCCTGGGCTAGAGGTGAAAAAAGATACTACACCTGAGCTGCTATGCCAACAAAGCACCTAATCCTGCTCAGAAAAATTAAACTATGACTGAACAAGAGTGGTTTGTTATTATGTTTGCATTTAAGTAATTTTGTTCTTACTAGATTTGCACTAAATACATTGTTCAAACTGACCATGCAGCTCTTAGATTTCTTACAACAAAAATATGTGAAGCCAAGATTGATAAGATTGGTACTTCTATTGCAAGAATTTGACTTTGAGTTAAAAGATCGAAAGGGGACTGAAAATCAGGTGGCCGATTATTTGTCATGCCTTGAGAAGGAGGTAATGCTAAAACTAGGGCATGAACTTGAAATTTATGATGTTTTTCTAGATGAACACGTCTTGGTAGCATCACAAAACTTAATTCTTTGGTTTGCATATTTTACCAACTATTTGGCAAGTTATTTAGTTCCTGAAGATATGTCATTTCTGCAGCAAAAGAGATTCATGCATGAGGTAAGTAAGTTATTTTAGGATGAGACATTCCCATTTTGGGTTTGTGCAAATGGAGTAATGCGAAAATGTATTCCTGAGGTGGAGATGATGAGTATCTTGGAGGCATATCATTCCTCACCAGTTAGGGGTCACTATGGAGGTGTGAGGACTGCGAATACAATCTTTCAATATGATAACTATTAGACTATAATTTACAAATATTCTCATGATTATTCTAGGGCTTTTGACCAATGTCAAAGGCAAGGGAATATCTCGCGCAGACATGCACTTTCAATAATGACTATACTTGATGTTAAGTTGTTTGATGTATGGGTGATAGACCTTATAGATCCATTTGTGAGTCTCACATATAATGAAGTACATCTTGGTTTCCATTGATTATGTTTCTACTGGTTAGAATAAATTGCACTTCCAAACAATGACGTTTGAGACTTCGGTTGTTTCTTGGTAAGATAAAATCAAAATAATCTGGACCATTCACTGTGGTGAGAGTATTTTTGGATAGTGCGATTGATCTTTATGGTCATGGTGTTGACCCGTTCAAGGTATATGGTCAGCATGTCAAGCACTATGTGGGTACCACATAATAAATGGGTCATGTGAAAGATTAAACCTTAACAAAGTCTATGTATTCAAAGAAGTTGGGTTATACTGCAATTTTAAATCAAGAACATCATGTGAGGAACCCATGTTTTACTTTATATTTTATAGAATAATGTTTCTTACTGGTGCAGGTATCACAAATGAACTAGAATATGCTGAATCAACTTTCACACTGAACCCATAAGAGGATTGTTCGACGGTGGGAAGGACCCACGACTGTGGGTTTAGTCGTATAACACTTTCGATCAAAGTTTTGAGGATTAGATATATAGGAGTGATGTCATCATGATCATACCTAGATGTCAATTTTCTGATGTGAATCATTTGACACTCTTCAATAACCTATCAGTAACTAGGAACATATAATTTTAAGGAACGATCATTTTTAGACATCACGATCGTCCTTAAGCTTCGTAGGTTCCCAAGTAAGTTTTTCATTAATCCACTTATTATGGTTGGAATACATAATCATGGTGTATAAAATCGATCATAGAATTAAGTTATCTTAGTGATACATCTATTTAATGAACCCGAGACTCGACTCGACCCACGTAGGGTTTAAATGTATAAATCCCTTAAAATTATTCACCCAATGTCCCCTTCTTCTTTTCAAATAATGTTTAGAAAATAATCCTTACCCTACTTGGTCTCAAAGGATACACACGTATTACTTGTGATCCAAAAGCTAGATTCCACTGTTCTCTCACATTTAACCTTAGCTAATCATCCATGTTAATCCATATTGTTAACTATGATCAACTTCTACATATAAATAGGTCTTTTTAGTTTATTTTTGTCATGGGGAATTCTTGAGTACCCAACATTGGTAGAATGGTAGTCAAAATGGGTCATAATTGGGTCAACTTAGGGTTCAATATATTTAAATGTAAATCATATAATCATTGAGGAACTCCACAACCTAACCTACAATCATAATTTCATCCTATGATCATAAGTTTGATCGTTGTGGTATGTCATTTGTAATGTCTTAGGAGTTTCTCAAATGAACATATCCCATGATCATGAGATCAATGTATGATCATAGTTTGTGCTTGTTTGATGAGATAAATTTCCAGGTCTCAGGGACCCTTCCTACGATAAGAAGGTACTATCTTACATTTATTATATGATTATAGGAAGGGTCATGAGTTGAAAATATTTAGTGTCTCAAGAGACCCTTCCTATCTAAGGATTGTAAAATCATACCTTCATTACATGATCATAGGAAGTATCGTTGGATAAAAATTTTACACTTGTTCAGATTTTTCAAAAATTGATTTCATCTCTTTTCTATACAGGTACAATGGCACCAAAGTCTCAACAGAAGTTTCCAAAGAGCATCTCCAAGAAGCAGGCATCCAAGGACATACCTTCAGCCTCAGAGAGTGAGTTTGACTTCTTAAGTAGACCTAGGTGAGCTTTTCTATAATTTTATATAAAAATAATCACTCACCTTATACCCGGAGAAATCAGTCAAAGAAAAAGTAAAAAGAAAAGGCCATACCTTCCATGACCATTGTCGAGGAGGCTACCCTCGTCAACCTTCCCTAGTTTGAAGAGGGAGAGAAAGGCACCCAAAAAGGTGGGTGTGAAACTGGGGAGAGTATAAGTTCTTTGGAGGGAGATGATGAGTCAAACTCTAAGCCCTTTAATACTATATCACCAGCTCCAAGAGAGGTCATCCGAGAAAGTGGGTGGTCCTTTATGCATGGGAATACTACATTGATGGTGTTTCATTAAATGACTGGGGAAATAAGATGCGGCGCATTTAGGATAAGCCCCGAGTACAAACTGAGTCTCTCTAAAAGGTTTTGGATTTTGTAAAAGGGTTCAAAAGGTATGAGCTGGGGTGGATGACTACACCACTTTGGAGTTATATGGAAGAGTTGGTGAAAGAATTTTATACAAATGAGGTGGATGACTAGACCTTGTTCAAAGAAGTATTTATACCAATTAAGGAGACCCCAAAATACAACTTTTTGATGGATGACATAAAAAGAGTAAAACATTTGAGTATTGATGATAAGTGCAACCATTTCTGTGGCTAGAGGGCCATATTACTAAAGTTAGAGAGAATATATCATGAGTCAACCAGGACACTAGCTATAGGAATCGTATGAAGCTTATTTTAAAGGCTTGGTGATCCATTTTCAAGCATCAATTGCACCTAGAACCGGTGAAAATAAATTAGATGCAACCAATTTCTGCCTAGTAGCAGTCCTTATTTCTAGAGTAGAGTTGAATATCTAATAGATCATTGTTGAATATATTTTAGATAGGATGCTTTAGTTCATCACCATAATTCCTTTCCCCTATCGTGTGACTCAATTTGGGTTGAGTGCACTTGTCCCAATTAATTCTACAGTGAACTGGGTAATTCAGCCAACAAGGGTTGTAGATGACACTAATAAAGGATATATGAAGAGTTATCCTACCCCTGATAAGATAAAGACTAAGGAGATAGAAGGTAATTTGGAGACTTGAAAGAGGATGAGAGGCGATAAGGCTGAGAAACAAGGAATAAAGATATCTAATAAGAAAAAGAATAGGAAAAATAAGAAAGATAGCTTTTTTAGAAGGTGATGAGATACCACCTACTATGGAGGTAGGTGTGGTAGTTAGAGAGAGTGCAGAGGTTGTCCCCGACACTTTAAGTACACCAACTTCCACTGGTGCCAACTTATCCATGAGTGCCCCAGACGCAGCTGAGGATCCTATTAGGGACCCTCATACGTCCCTACCAGATTAGAGTTCAACCAGTTCCTAGGGAACTACAGGTATGTCCCTTACCTTAGTTTTACATTTCTATGATTTCTTGCAATAAGGATATTTCATGATTTCTAAGTTTGGGGAAGGGAGGTACCACAGTTGAGGGTTTTTATAGTCGTATTTCTTTTCGCTTGGTTATGCTATAATAGTTAGAACTGGCATGTTTAGGTTTCTTACTATTTTATTATTATTTCACTTTGTGTTTTTGTTATGTAACTTAGTGTAGCTTTAACAAAACTTGGTGTAGTAAAATTTCAGAAAGCATGTGAACTTTTTTTTTCCACGTGTTTAAAATAATACCCCTCCAAATTTTATTTTTACAATGTAGTGTTTGCATGTATTGTGTTGTAACAAATGTTTGGATTTAGATATGACATTAGGTCATTAATAGGATAACTTGGTCAACCTTACACGAACTGAATAGGTAGAAACTTCAAAGAAAGCCCTGAGCTATGATTGAGTAAGGTATATACCTAGTCGGGGTGTGTATGTGTGTGATCTAGAACATACCTCGTTAGTTTTTCTAAAATAGTTGGATAAGAGGTTAGGAAAGGATCATTGACCTTGTTTAAATTATTCTACTTTATCCTAAATGTCCTACCAATGAATTATGTATCCCTTAAACCAAATTATGAACCATAATAAAACTTTTATTTGAACTACCCAATTCACTATCCTAATATTTATAATGAACCTTCTTTGACCTTGGTCCCTCCTTAAACATTGTGTACCTCAACTCAGGAAAAATTCCTAAGTTAAGGGTGGATATAGTGTAGGGGTACGTAAAAGGGGGTATGAAGAATTAGTAGTGAAAAAGGGACTCATGTGTGGTATGACAAAAAGAAAAGAAAAAAGGGAAGTGAAAATCTGTGAGAAAAATAAAAATAGAGTGTAGATGTGAAAATAAAACAACAGTCCAAATGGAAATAAAATTGAGAAAAGGGAGAAAATTTAATAAAATAATAAAGTGAAACCAAAAGTAATGTAGTTCCACGGAGGAGTAAGTCATTGTATCCAAATATACCATAGATGTCCCAAGCTTACATTACAAGCCTAGAGTCCTATAGTGATCCTAACTCGACTATCCAAAATATGAAACTTGGAAAATAAGGTCAAGCCTATGGTATCAAATGCACACAACCTGACTTCTTTATAAGAGTGAGATTTGATTCACTACTAGTAATAGATTTCCTTGCATATACTGAGTCAGTGGGGACTTTTTTGATATGAGGGCATAAGGGGTGTAGTCTATTGCTTGTTTATGTAGTATATTTATCAATATGCTGGGTTGACTATTCATAATGTAATGCCATGTATTGATCCCATTGTGTTAGAAGTACTTGAATTTTATAGACACTGCATTGTTTGTCTGTGAAAATATTTAGGGGTGTTGAATCTACTTAGGTGGATTGCATGTGTAGAAAACTGATTTTTAAAAATCAACTACCCTAGTGATCTTGATTTTTCTCTAAATTAAGCATCTTGGTGAATTTAGTATTTTGTCTACATGAGTACATGCAAATGTTCGAAGTTGTGGGTGTTGATATGTCATGAAATTACGACACGTAAGATGCTTAAAATAAGGAATATTTATAAGTATAAGGGCATGCTATTGTGGATTTGATGTGTTTCTAGTTTTTAAGGTCCTGGCATGGGTATAAAAAGACCCTTTTTCCATGATATTGGTCATTCTTCATCATTATCTTGACACCTAAAACCCTAAGAAAAGGGGTAGCCTTTAATTAACATTTGGGGTGATTTAGGAGCATGATTAACATTTATTTTCTCATTTATCTACCAATTTGAGGAAAGAATCCATCCTTTTCTTGGGTGGATTTTTTTGATTTATTTCTCAAAATCCCAAAACCTTAAGGACCTGATTTTAGCCCAAATTTAGCTTGTTTCCCTCATTTTTGAGAGTAATGAGTCCTTAAGAATGTTAGAATGTCAGGTTAGATTCGTTAACATAATTTTTGTATGTAGAACCCACATAGGATTTTTTGTGTTTTTGTACCCAAAGAACATTGGTACAATATGGGTATCCTTATTCTTGTGTCGATGAATAGCTTGGCATCTTGAGAAGGCTTCTCGAAAGGAAAAAATGGTGGTTTAGCGGAGCGTTGAGCTTTCTTAGGAGTAGAGTTAGGATAGGTTTATCCCATGTTATATTAAGTTATTTTATAGTATTCTTATGATATTAGGTTAGATTTGGGATAGGTTTTAGATGTTGGATTGAAGAAAGGCAAGACTTGGGTTAGTTGGACCGTTTAGGGTATTTTGAAATTGTAATGACCCTTTCGGTCATTTTTCATATTCCTACTAATTTTAGTCACTTGAGCTTTTCCATAGTTGCCCCAAGTCTTTTATGATTTTCTTAGACTGATGGTTCAGTTATCGGATAGTTCATTTCATTTTTAGTGCCAATTCCCTATTTTGAAGTCTCCATTGCTTCCTAATGGCCACCAGGAGAAACCTTTGGTAGAAGATCTTGGATGCAAATTCATACTACACCAGTAGGTTTGAAACATTGATTATAGTCTTGTTAAACCTTTGGTTTGAGTCCCAATTTACCCTAACTAATTTCTACCTATTGGTCAGAAAGTGGGACAATTGGTAGATATGGGTGTGGGGAGGATAAATAACTTAATAACCTTGAATATAAAATTCAATTACCAATGTATCTGGAATGTAGTATTTAGTGGGGTTACATAGTTCGTTTGGAAAAAATGGAGTCCGAATGAGTTTTGGGGGTCAAAAATAAGTTTTGACTTTGCCTGTGCTGGTGCTGGTGTATCATGATCACACAGGTCCTACTTCAATTACGATAGTGCAATCATGGTCCCTAGGATCATCATAGAAAAATTCCCATACCTAGTATGGGTATATAAGGACCCTATAGGTTGCATTTTTTGCCATTTTGACCCATCTTTGAGATATAGAACCCATAATAAGTGTAATAACTAAAATTTGAGTCTTATGGGTGTCTTGGGAGCTTTATTAACATCTATTATCATGATTAACATCTGAATTAAGGTAAGATTTCATCACTTTATTGATGAATTTCTTAGTTCTTGACCCAAAACCCCAATATAGCCCAGGGCTAGATTTTAGCACCAAATTTACTTTGCTTTCACCCATTTCTTGATGGTTATGATTCTTTGTTCATGTGTAAACATTTGGTTTACCTCAAAAATGTGTTTTCCATAAGTGGGACCCACTTAGGATTCTTGTTGTCATTTTTGGACCCGAAGCATAATAGTGCAGTATGGGTATCGTTAGACTCGTATTGATGAGTAGATTACTATTTTTATAGTGTGATAGCATTTTAGGGATTGTGAAGTAAGAACGGACATGAGGTGAATGATGTAAGGTTTTGCGGCTCGGCTTTGAGGCAGGCTTTTGTCTACTATTTATCCTAGATAATGTGTGATATATATTGCATGTGAATGTGAATGTTGTGTTTGATTCTGTATAGGATGACTTAGTGTTGAACATTGAAGTTAGGTGATTAGATGAGGGTTTCTACCCATAAGTTGGAATTCTTAATACCCTTTTTAGAATCCTATGGCTTCCTACCTTAATTTAACTAATTCGATGATTAGATATGATATAATTCTATGTTTGGGATGTGGATTTAAGCGTTGGAAACATGATTAGTATATTTTATCTTATTGGGTTAGTGTGGTGATCTTGGAACCGTAGTTTGGCTAGAGTTGACTTAACTGCCCTTATTTCTGGACCAAGTTCCTATCTTAGGATTGATCGTGGATTTCTTGACATCTAGAAGTTTCACTTGATACCTTAACCTAGTTTGGGGCATATATTGCCTAAATATGGAAATTAAGGATTAGAATGAGGTTTGTCCAACCCATTTAGGCCAAGACTTGTGTTAGCCATTGCTGACAAAGTTGTGGATGTTGGGCCTAGTTTAGACTAATGAGCCTTATCGATTTGCTTGGTCAATTGATGGATAATAATGAATTTTTCCTTGAATAGTGACTAATGGATTATGGACATGATATTGGGCCTATAGAGATGTTATTTCCTCTTAGATATGATATTTGGTGTATAAAGATGTTATTTCCTCTTAGATGTGATATTGGGACTATAGAAGTGTTATTTCCCCCTTAGATATGATATTGGGCCTTTAGAGATGTTATTACTCTTAGATATATTATTTTTCCTATAGAGATAATAATCCTCATAGATGTGATATATGGCCTATAGAGATGCTATTTCTCTTTGATATGATAATTGTCCTAGAGAGGTGATATTCCTTATAGTCATGATTTATGGCCTAAGATGTGATATACCTACTAGATGTGAGATGATTTTAGATATGCTACGACTTATAAATATGATTATGGATATGAGTTTTGGATATGTGTATGGGTCTAAGGTTGTGATTATGATGTTGGAATTATTCCAGACACATTTTTGGTCCAAAGGTCATGCTATGATATATATATATATATATATATATATTCATAATCTAGAACCACATCCCTTACAAGGATAATTACTATATTACACACATATATATATGAGTGTGTGTGTGTGTTTATACACCCATGTTTCCGATATGAGATGAAGGAAGATATGGTATGACTCTTATGATTCCATTGATTGAATACTGGTGATAGAATGCATAGATTCGGTATATTCATAATTATTACATTAGTAATTGGTGTGATCCTAGATAAAATATGACCTTATCATTGTTTTTCCTAAATAAGGGTTAAAACCCACATTTCACTTTTAAAATGGAATTTTCTACAATAATAATTGCCTACTTAATGGATAACTTATATATAAAAAAGGTTATAATTGATGTTTTAAAGATTTGACTGAGACGATTTTTGGTCCATGATTTGATACTATTATTTACTCTATTCGTGAAACATTCCATCCCTTTCTACACTTCATAACGATTTAATCTTGAAATCACTCCGGGTAATGGATTTACGAACCTACACTCTTTTAGCCACGACTAGAGTCTGTGCGCCTATTATATATATAAATAGATAATGCAATATTATTGATGAGAGATAAATAATGGAAATGCAATCTACCTTGCTTCTCTTTGCATAATTATTTGATTTAGCACCCGTGAGGCTTGTTCTTTACCTTAGCCCTTGTGGGGATTGCACTTTACTTTATCCCTTATGGGGATCTCTCTCTATTATTGAAATTGAATTGGATATTATGATGATGTGATATGCCCGAAAAGGCAGAAGGATATTATTATGATGTGATTATGCCCGTCATGGCCGAAGGATATTATGATGATATGATGATGCCCGATAGAAGATATTATTATGATGTGATAATGACCGGCACGACCAGAGGATATTTTGATTATGATGTTGACACTCAACAGGTATGGGGGATGATTATATTGATTGTGTATCTTGCATTCATTCTTGCATGTGCATCGGATATCACCAGTATAGGCCTACGCCTATCAGTTGGTATAGGACGGCTGCATAGATATTGATGATGAATTTGATTTATGCTTTTATGCTGATTGAGCCATCTAAGCTTAGGGTGGTGGGGCACACATAGGCTCGGCTAAGTATTTTATTATTCGAAATAGTCAGTTACTCACGATGTTATTAACATTGTTATTCTTATTAATATTATCATTGTTATGATCATTATTATGGCTAGTTTATGATAGATTGGTCATTGATTCGGTATTGAGATTTGATGTATGTTTCCGGCCTCTTCTAACTTACAATTGCATTATTATGCATGTTTATTTCATGTTTAGACATAGGGATTAGAAACCCTGACGACGATAGTACTAATTCCTGATAGAATTATAATGAGGCCTTAAAATGAAGAAATGATAATTTAGGTTATACTTTGAGTTGACCTTATATATATACACACACACACGCACATACACACTATTAGAACTTACCCCTATGGTGATGGTTGCAAAACCATCGTAATAGACAATAAAACCATTGCCATAGATTTATCGCAACGGTTCGGCAACCGTCCTATAGGTGCCTGTTGCGATAGGTCTATGGAAATGTTTTATGCGATGGTTGTCTAAACCGTCACCATAGTTTAAGCTATGTCAATGATTTCAGACAATCGTCTCCATAAGTCAAGCTATGGCAAAGGTTATTTTTTGACTTATTGAGACACCTATTTTCATGTATTGGAATGATTTCTAACCGTTGTAATAGAATCTATTGCACCGACATTAAACCATTTTAATAGCCTCTATTGCGACGCCTTTGTTATTCTATTGCAATACTTTTTGAGTACCTATTACAATATTTCATTACGTATTGGGACACCTATTTTCATCTATTGCAATGGTTACTAACTATTGCAACATATTCTATTAAAATAAAATTAAACTGTTGCAATAGCATCTATTGCAACACTTTTGTTATACTATTGAAACACTTTTTACCTACCTATTCCAATTATTTATTGATCTATTGCAACAATTATTGCCACATGTTATTAAATAGAAATGATTTATATAAATAGTCACTCGTATTAATGTAAATTTTTATTTACATACATAGTAAATTATAACACAATATATACAATCACAAAACAAAAATCATTCATTAATAATCTCATAATTCAAAATATGCAACAAGCTAGAAATTTAAACCTAATAATTAAAAATATCCAACACTGCTGACTACAACTTATGTCCACTTTCAAAAAGAAAAACAATGGACTTAATCGTATTTCCACCATGAAGAGCTGAAGATGATACATGTTGATTTTCATACTGACCGATAGCAAGTTTATCACCATTTTATGTAGCTTGTATTCTTCTTCTTCTTCTTCTTGTGTTCTAGTATTTGTTTGTTTCGTAGAGCTTCTAGTGATCCAGATGAAAGGAAGTTTTTAGCTTTTTGATGACTTCTCTAACACCTTTGTCGATTCATGATTCTATAATTTTTTTTAAGATCAAGAGCAAAAATGCAATGTCAAGCTGGTTAAAATAACAAAGCAAATATTGAAACTCCAATGTTAATCAAAACAAATGCACAATCTTGCATTCGTTTGTGCTTATGATGATAGGTGACCACCATAATTTTGACTCTTACTTGATGGAATTCCTGAAGCTTCTGCACTAGTTGCTGAGGACTTGTAGCTTTCACCTTGCCCAACTTCTTGTTTCTAATACCGAAGTTACGCAACTAGTCCACATCCAATTTCAGCTTGTTTACCGACAACCCCAAAAGGAGTGGGGAGATTTTAATTGCCTAAGCTACATAAATATTTGGCACCTTCCCAAAACATGTATTAGAAAAATAACAACCATATTATACTCTAGCTTGTGAAGTGTAACCTTTTGAAGGGTACTGATCAGCATCCCACAGATTCATGTATTTACTTCAATCTAGAGAAAGTTCACTCGCAAATACCCATATTTTAATTTTTAAATAAAATCATGAACATGTAACACTCATCAAGGATACTGAATAAACCAAGTGATAGTATTATCGTCTCACATAGTGTATTGTCAAACACATCAGCATGATGGACCATTTAAGAAAAAATCATGCTCCAAGTTCCCTTTTTATATAGTATTCTCTCATAACTGGTTTTAATAACTTATAGAAAAGTGAATATTTGTCTTATCCAGATATACTGGATTTGTAGGTTTCATTGCATCAAGATTTTTTTCCATAGACCAGCTCTCGTATGTCATCAAAACAAAAATAGATGGCATAAGAAGAACAAAAGAAAGGGAAAACAACTAAAGAGCCTACAATGAAAATTACAAATGATTTATACCAATTTCTACTGTGATAGAAATAGTACTGGATATCTGTGATAAAGTATGCTCAAAGGATAGAGCTGCTATCCAAGAACATCACTTTTAACAAGAAGCTTTTGACATTTCCTTCTCTGTTGTAATTTTATTCATTTGTTTTTAGCTGTTCACAACCTGGTAGAATCTAATTTTATGTCATTTAATGGTACTTATTCCTTAAAAGTTCCCAATTCAACTAATCTTTTGAATTGAGTTTCTTGTAGATGGATTTTATGCTAGAGTTACTATAAAAAGGGTTGGATTTCTACATTCTTGCGAGAGTGATTTGCATTCCATCCTGTATTTCAGATGATTGCATAATTACAAACAATGGAACATCAACACCTACATTTTTTGAATCATATTATGGCCATCATACTACTAATTCTATATTACTGTATTAGTTTCATTATTGTCCACTTGTGGGAATCTACTGAGTATGTTGTTGTTGTATTGCCCATACGGAACTATATGTGCCTTTTAGCTAAATCTACTATATGATGTGTGCCAATTGCTACTATACCCAAAAACTAGAGGATAGGGAATGTCTATTCACAACAATAAATGAGAGGAACGACAACTATGTTAAATAATACATAAAGCATTTCATCATCACTATATCATGTACTTCTGGAAAGTTAAATTTAATATCAAACGAGAAATTTTATTTAAACTTATTGTTCTCTAGTTATGCTGGGAAAGCAATAATCAGTATGAGGTGTCACTACATGCCTTTTTTTCACTAAAAATTGCAAAGAGCAAAAACATGAAATTTTCTCAGGGTTTGCCTATTTGAATATCAGTTTATTATTTGATTATTTATCCTAATCAAGTAGATACTTTATATTAGTAGTAGCACTGAAATCACAAGAACAAGATACCTCTAGTGCATATAATGGAGAATCAACTCCTTGAACTGGAACAAGTACCCCTCCAGTCAATCCTATAGAAAGAATAAAATGTTAAATACGTCAATTTCTCTTTTGAAAGAATTTTGAGAAGAGAAATATGCAGTATGTACCTGATCAAAAGAGTCACTCAAATAATGAGCGGGATTAAATTCTGAAAATGGTTTCAGCAAATCTAGTGTAGTTTTATCACATTCTTCACTATTGGTCTCAAATAAAGACCTAAGCAAAATCGGGATTATCGGCTTCTCTTTTATTTTTGGTTGAGAAAGTTAGCATTTTATAGACAAAAATACACCAATTTACCAAAATATATAGTAAGCAAAAATAAAAAAAATTAAAGTTGAATCATTCACTACTTGAAATTTGTGATTCTCAACTCTCATTTCACTAAGTGAACAAACCTTTGTTCCTTTTTTTTTGTGATGACCGAATTAATTCCATGGGATACCTTCCACGGGATTAATACCACATCTTTGAGGAATTTGAATGAGGTTTGCAAGACAACATAAGCATGAATATTATCTCTTTGGTCGATAATCTAAATTATTGTCCAAGCAAACTAAAAACAACATTTCTCTTGGTGGGACCAAATAGTTGATAACAGTAAGAAATTCTAAATTGTATCATTGCAATAAAACCAAATTCATTTCTAAAACATACAAAATTATAAGAAAAATGAGGACAAGTCAAAATGTTTTTCTGGAATGCATATTATGGACACATAAAATTTTAATAGGGCATGCACTCCAAAAACAAGACAAATAAACATAAAAAAAAAGATAGAGTCAGAATGTATATGTTGACCTTATACAGTCGTAAAATGAGAAATGTACATCAAGGGTTAGGATGAAATAAAAATCAACTAAGAATCAAGTTAATGAATTTATGCAACACCAATCTACTCAAGTTAGGACAATGATACAAAAGTCAGTAAAGAAGATAGAGGCATAAACTACAACTACTAATATGTTCAAATTATGAGTTTAGTGTAGCAATGTTGATCTCCTAAGCTCTTAATGTAAGAAAGGTCGAGTTTATCATCAAAATCAAGAGATAATACTTCGAGGTATACCAAAGAATATCATAACTCACCTAATCATCAATTTATAGTAATTTTGCTTCAACTCTAACAATGATGGAATATCTGAAGTTGCTCTTCGACTACATTTTCACCTTCTTTTAGTTTCATTTTTTCTTTAGAAGGATCAACTTCTAATACTTTGGGATTGATCTTTCTTTAGAGTATTTGTGCATGGAAATAATCTAGACTATCCAAATAGAGACGTACCTGCAGAGTTCAGCATTACATAACTAGCCCAAAGTAATGCTTCAATTTTATGTGGGAAAAAGAGATCAGCGATTCGTACTTGTTCAAGAATAAAAGCTATCTTTTCTATTATTCTACTATATGAGAAGGATCATCTTGAGAAAATAAGTATTACAATTGGGTAAGAAGTGCTAGACACCACATAAGAAGGCTTGTCTTGAGCAAAGAAGTATTACAACGGATTTGTAAGAGGCTTAAGAAAGTGTTTAGAAATAGGGGGAAGACTTTTAATTCTTTGCGTTGTAAGGATTTCTCGACAAACCTTTCTTTTTCTCTGAAATTTAATCAATATTAGAGATATATATTATTTCTGTTAAGGGGAAAGAGAAAGAAATAATATTCTATTTGAGCGCATTCAATAAAGAAAGGGTACAATTGATAGAAAAACTAGAAGGCTTCATTAATAGAGGTGGTCCACTACAAAAAATTTAGCTTTATCTAAGGGAAAGAGGAGCTACAAAGAAGCAATAAATAAAAGCAGGTGGACACAGAGGTAGCCATAGGTAGGTGATGAGGAGGTTTCTCTAAAAACCTTGATGATAAGGATAATCCTTGAAAATATTTGGTTGGGAAATTCTCTGCCAAAACATTACATAAAACTTTAGAGTTGTAACACAATAAAAAATAGCACATGAATTATTTTACCTTGACGTTTGGAATTTGCACAACCTGGAGAACCGTGATGATCAATGCAATACCCTAGTTAGGAGAAACCAAAATTCATTACCTTGAATCCATACTAATATAAACAAAAATAGATTGTGTTTGCATGATTATTTAATTTAGCACTGTAAGGCTAGTTCTTTACTTTATCCCTCGTGGGTCTTGCACTTTACTTTATCACTTATGGGGCTCTCTCTATATAATTGATATTGAATTGGATATAATGATGTGGTGATTATGCCCGGAAAGGAAGAAAGATATTATTATGATGTGATTATGCCCATCAAGGTCGAAGGATATTATAATGATATGATGATGCCCGACAAAAGATATTAAGGATTTTATTATGATGTGATTATGCCCAAAAATTCCAAAGGATATTGTTATAATGTGATTATGCCCGTCAAGGCCGAAGGATATTCTTATGATGTGGTTATGCACATCAAGGACGAAGTATATTATGATGATATGATGATGCTCGATAGAAGATATTATTATAATGTGATGATGCCCAGTAAGGCTGGAGGATGTTTTGATTATGATATTGACACTCAATAGGGATGGAGTATGATTATATTAATTGTGTACCTTGCATTCATTTTTGCATGTGCTTAGGATATCACCAGTATGTGCCTATGTCTATCAGTTTGTATAGGATGGCTGCATAGATATTTGTGATGAATTTAATTTGTGTTTTTTTACGGTGATTGAACCATCCAAGCCTGGGGCGGTGGGGAACGCATAGGAACGACTAAGTATTTGGTTCTCCGGAACAGTCGGTTACTCGCGATGTTATTAACAATGTTTTTTAATTGATATTATCATTGTTATGTTAATTATTATGGATAGTTTATGATAGATTGGTCAATGATTTGGTATTGATATATGATGTTTGTTTTCGACCTCTTCTATGTTATAGTTGCATTATTATGCATGTTTATTTCATGTATAGACATATGGATTTGAAACCCTGACTATGATAGTACTAATTCCTGATAGGATTATAATGAGGCTTTAAAATGAAGACATGATAATTTAGGTTATGCTTTGAGTTGACCTTATATATATACACACACACACATACACACTACTAGAAATTACCCCTATGGTGATGATTTCAAAACTGTCGTAATAGACAATAAAACCACTTACGTAGCTTTACCGAAATGGTTTAGTAATCGTCCTATAGGTTTACAGTGCGATAGGTCTATGGCAACGGTTAATACGACTGTTTTCTGAACCGTCACCATAGGTCAAGCTATGGCAACGATTTAGACAACCGTAGCCATAAGTCAATCTATGGCGACGTTTTTTTTTTTACTTATTGAGACGCCTATTTTCATCTATTGCAATGATTGGTAACTGTTATAATATAATCTATTGCAACGACATTAAACCGTTGTAACACCTCTATTGCGACACTTTTGTTATTTGTTACAACACTATTTGAGTACCTATTACAACTATTTCATTACTTATTGGGACACCTATTTTTATCTATTGCAATGGTTACTAACCGTTGTAACAGATTCTATTGCAACAAAATTAAACTGTTGCAATAGCATCTATTGCAACACTTTTATTATTCTATTGCAACACTTTTTAACTACCTATTGGAATGGTTTAATGATCTATTGCAACAATTATTGCCACATGTTATTAAATTGAAATGATTTATATAAATAGGCACTTGTATTAATGTAAATTTTTATTTACATACATAATAAATTATAACACAATATATACACATCACATAACAAAATCATTTTTTAATAATCTCATAATTCAAAATATGCAACAAGCTAGTAATTTAAACCTAATAATTCAAAATATGCAACACTATTGACTACAACTTATGTCCACTTTCAAATAGAATAGCAATGGACTTATCCTTATTCCTATAAAGAAAAGATGGAGATGATACATATTGATTTTCATACTGACTGATAGCAAGCTGATCACCTTTTTATGTAGCTTGTATTCTTCTTCTTCTTCTTGTGTTCTAGTATGTGTTTGTTTTGTAGAGTTTCTAGTGATCCAGCGGATAGAAAGTTTTTAGATTTTTCATGATTTCTCGAACACCTTTGTCGATTCATGATTTTTTAAGTCTGTTTAAGATCAAGGGAAAAATATGCAGTGGCAAGCTGTTTAAAATAACAAAGCAAAAATTGAAACTCCAATGTCAATCAGAACTAATGCACAATCTTGCATTCGTTTGTGGTTATGATGATAGGTGAGCACCATAATTTTTACTCTTACCTGATGGAATTCCTTAAGCGTCTGCAGTAGTAGCTGAGTACTTGTAGCTATCACTATGCTTAACTTCTGGTTTCTAATGGAAAAGTTACACAACTATTCCACAACCAATTTCAGCATGTTCACCAATAACCCCAAAATGAGCGGGGAGCTTTTAATTGCCTGAGCTACACAAATATTTGGCACCTGTTAAAAACATGTTTTAGAAAAATGACAATACTATTATACTCTATCTTGTGAAGTGTAACATTGTTAAGGGTACTGATCAACATCCCACAGATTCAAATATGTAATTCAACCTAGAGAAAGTTCACTCGCAAATACCCATATTTTAATTTTTAAATCAAATCGTGAACATGTATCACTCATCAAGGATACTGAATAAACCAAGTGACAGTATTATCATCTCAAATAGTGTATTTTCAAATTCATCAGCATGATGGTACATTTAAGAAAAAGTCATGCTCCAAGCTCATTTTTTATATAGTATTCTCCCATAACTGGTTTTAATAACTTACAGAAAAAAGGATATTTGTCTTCTCCTAATATACTGCATTTGTAGCGATCGTTATATCTGGCTTTTTTTCCATAGAACAGCTCTCACCTGTCATCAGAACAAAAAGGAGATGGCATAATGTAACGCCCTAATAACCTATCCCGAGACATCACATGGTGCTCAAGGCCACACGTGGCCTCAAGCTAACCCTCTAAGCCTGTCATCACTTTCAGAACTCATTATAGCGCAAATCATGCTAAGATAAATAGGAATAACCTTGTCATGAACATGCTGGAATGCGAAGTAATACTGCCCTGTACAAATAAAAACTGAAATCTCTGTACACGCTGGTACACTAGTCTGATAAATCCTCTACTACATAGGACTGAGGAGTCATTGGGACAGATCCCCAACTGGCTCGTACTGAACTGAAAGTAAACAACCATCTATTAAAAAGACAAAATCGAAAACCCTGGTCCTCGAATCATGAGGAGTCACCAACCACAGAAATATAGATGAAGGTACTCGAAGATCACTGTCGCTGCTGATACTGAGCACCTGAACCTACATCATGAGGAAATATAGAATAAAAAAATTTATAGGAGTCAGTACATGGGATTGTAATGAGTATGTAGGGGTGGATGTAACATTTAAATAATATCATAAATGCATAGGAAATTCATGCATGGTGACAATAAAAACTCTCTTCGCTTGAATTATCTAAAACATCATTTCTGTAAGTCATCAATAATAACATATACTTCATAAATCTGATAAATCATTTAATTCAACTCAAACTCTTTGACTCGTAACTTAGAGTGACTCAGTAACTCATGGTACTTAGATCATTATGGAAGTGGGATTTTCTTATGACCGACATAACTACACCATGTGAGCCGCATGGAGTCCAACGTTTTTCCCTCCTAAGAAGAGAACCCCACATTAGCGGGGGTGTCGTACTCTTGCCAGGGAGTACAACCTCAATCTCGTTATCACAATCTCATACTCATACTTTGGCCCACAATTATCAACATCAATTCTACTGTGACACATAGTTTCGGGGAAATACCACATTTCCGGTTCGGTGCTAAATACTCCTTCCTGACTCAACTCAGAATGCGTTAGGAAATCCACCTTAATCAATATCAACTCATGGGTCAATTATAAAGACCAAAACATAAATATATATCTAATCAGTAAATCATAAACATTTTGTGCATTCCTAACCCGACTCAACTCAACATAATCTTTCTCAACATCAAGTACATTTGCTTATCGAATCATTTCGAATATCAATAGCTTCAAGGAAACATCTTAGGACTCATTCTTTACTTTCAATCTCAAATATCGATATATATTCAATAGTCAAATTTCTCATGGAAAGGCATAACTCATGACACTTGTCTTAAATTGCTTGGAAATCATCAATACATAATGACAATATACAACTCATGGAATAAATTCTCAATTTAAAAAACATGATGGTGAAATAATCATAAACATCAAACTTATTCAACTCAAATATCATAAATCATAAATAAATAAATTTAGGTGTAAACCCACTTGCAAAATCATGTAAATCAATAACAGAAAGTAAATCTTTAGGTACAAGAACGAAAGGAGTGTTCTTGTTCAAGCCCTACATACCTTAGATTAAAATTTTGGAGATGTAGAAACTTGTTTGGAACTTCTTCCTTACATTTTTTAGATAAGATCCTTGATACCTTTGACTAGGGGATAAATTTGGGTGTAAACCCTAGTTTTCTAGAAAATTCTTGGAGAAATTGGAGAGAAATAGGAGAAAATGATCTTCTCTTTACTACTTTGATGTATATATAAGCAACAAGGAGTGAAAATAACCAAAATGCCCTTTCGAAAAAGCTGAAATTCATTGATCAGGGCCTGTGACAGTCTATCTGACAGTCCGTCAAATCTCCTGATGGTCCACCAAATCATCCATCACTCGAGTACCAAAACTAGAACGTTCTGCCTTGACGTGATGATCGAAGTGACGGTCCATCAGTAAACTGACAGTCTACCAAGTCTTCCGTCACTCCAGTTCCAAATATAGGCCATTCTGCCTCGACGTGATGGTCGAAGTGATGGTCCGTCAGGAAACTGATGGACCACCAAGTCGTCCTTCACTCGAGGGCCATAAACGAGACATTCTGTCTCGACCTAACGGACCCCTTGATGGTCCACTATTTTGGCCTTCACACGGTGACCAAGAAGAGGGGTCACTTCCTTGGCTTGACGGGATACTTGATGGTCTACTATGGACCTGACGGTACACCAGGTTAACCGTCAGACCTGGGCGATCCGATATCGCTAAGTAAAACGGCTATAACTCCCTGTCCGAAGTCAGATTTCAATGAAATTGGTATCGATGGAAAGCTTATTCAATGCAATACATGATAAAAATTAGAAATTATAGAAATACAATATGGTTTCAATATCAATCACTTTAGAAGTCATACATATCCACTCAAAAGATGGATTTAGGCTTAAGAAACGATCGGAGTATTACAATATCTCCCCCTTGGACACATTCGTCCTCGAATATTGCCAGATAGGACAAGAACAAGAGAAAATGAGGATGTATAGATGGAACGACTCACATCTAAGGGCTCACTTTACTCTAAAATTTTGAGTACTTCCCCAAAAGCACAAACCATAGAGAGAATAATCATATAGTTGAATAATATTAGATTAGGAGGAAACTGAATTAAGGGAATAGTACCTTCAGCTTGATGGAACTCGTGGAGAAAAGATGTGGTTAATTGGCTCGCATATCTTCTTCTTCTTCCCAAGTGACACCCTCGACTGATTGATTTTGCCACAGAACTTTAACTTAGGGAACTTCCTTGTTCCTCAGTATACGAACTTGATAATCTAGGATTTCAATCGGGATTTCATCATACTAAAGGCTATACTTAACATCACAACCTTTCGATGGATCAACAACAGCAGAGTGTCCAATATGCTTCTTGAGCATAGATACATGAAACACAGAATGGACAACTGAAAATTATGCAGGCAACTCAACCTCATAAGCTGCTTTCCCAACACGATTCAAAACTCTATAAGGGCCAATGTATCAGGGACTAAGCTTCCTTTTCTTTCCAAATCTTTTCACCCCTTTCATGGGTGAAATTTTTAAGTACACCATATCACCAACTTCAAAATCAAGAGCTCTTCTTCTTACATCTACGTACGACTTTTGATGACTTTGGGCTGTCTTCAACCTCTCCTAAATTAATTTAAATTTCTCTATAGCTTCAAATACAACATCAGTTCAGGTCCAATCAGAGAAGCTTCACCCACTTTGAACCAACCTAAGGGTAATCTATATCTTCTTCCATACAAAGCTTCAAATAGAGCCATTCCAATGCTAGCATAAAAACTATTGTTTTAAGCAAATTCAATCAACAACAAATGTTCATCCCAACTTCCTTTGAAATAAAAAACACAAGCCCTCAACATATCCTCCAAAGTCTGGATAGTCTTCTCAGCTTGACCATCTGTCTGCGGATGAAAAGCAGAGCTAAGATAAACTTGGGTACCAAGACACTTCTGAAAGGATCTCCAAAACTGAGAAGTAAACTTAGTACCTCTATCGGAGATGATAGACAACGAAAATCCATGCAACCTGACTAACTCTCGGATATACAGCTTAGCATAGTCCTCCGCGGTGAAAGATGTTTGTACTGGTAGGAAATGTACTGACTTAGTCAACCTATCTACAATGACCCAAATAGAATCATGATGTCGATGAGAGAGAGGTAAACCAGTCATGAAATCCATATTTACAAATTCGCACTTCCAAGTAGGAATGTTAAATTCTTGCATCACACCATCGAGGCTCTGGTGCTCTATGTTTACCTGCTGGCAAGTTGCATACATCTCTATGGACTTCGCTATATCCTTTTTCATACCATTCCACCAATAAATTTCCCGCAAATTGCGGTACATATTGGAAGCACTGGGATGAATAGGAGACCACGCGCCATGCGCCTCAGTCATAAATTTCTGCCTCAGATCATTAACATCAGGCACACATAATCTATTCTGAAATCTCACTGCACCATCTCCCCCTTGGGAAAAAACCTCCATATTTTGGTCATTGACGGACGCTTTCAATTCAGCCAAACGAGAATCCATATCCTTCTTCTCCTTCACTTCCTAAACTAGGGAAGATTCATAACTACTCTGAATCCAAACATTACCCTCAGCTGAGTCGATCAATCTAACACCCAACCTAGATAAATGATTCACTTCATGAGTTAACTCCTTCTTATCTTCCTCTACATATACTGCACTACCCATGGACGATCATTTAAGGGCATCCTCCACTACATTAGCCTTGCTCGGGTGATACAACACACTTATATCATAGTCCTTCAGTAATTCTAACCATTACCTCTACCAAAGATTCAACTCTCTCTGAGTGAACACATACTGTACACTCTTATGATCCGTAAAGACATCAACATGAACACCATACAAATAGTGTCTCCAGATTTTCAAAGAAAAAACCACTGTATCTAACTCGAGGTCATGGGTCGGATAATTCTTTTCATGAGGTTTTAACTGCCTGGAGGCATAGGATATAACCTTACCCTTCTGCATCAACATGCAACCCAAACCAAGTCTGGAAGCATCACAATATACCACAAAATCATCTACACCATTTGGCAGGGTCATCACAAGGGCTGAAGTGAGTCGAGTCTTCAACTCCTAAAAACTCTTCTCGCAAGAATCTGACCACTAGAATTTAATCTTTTTTTGGGTCAACCAGGTCAAAGGAGAAGAAATAGAAGAGAAACATTCGACAAAATGATGGTAGTAGCCAGCTAGACCCAAGAAACTCCTAATATCAGATGGGGAAATAGGTCTAGGCCAATTCTTCACAGCTTCTACCTTTTGAGGATCAACTTTAATACCATAAGAAGAAACAATATGACATAGAAAAGAAACTAACCTTAGCCAGAATTCACACTTGCTAAATTTAGCAAACAACAGTTGATCCGTAAGGGTCTGTAAGATAATTTAAAGATGATCTGAATGGTCGTTTTCACTCTGGAAATATATAAGGATATCATCTATAAATACAATAACAAATATATCTAGGTACGGTCTAAACACCCGATTCATGAGGTCCAAAAATGCTATCGGGGCATTCGTTAGCCCGAAGGACACGACCTAGAATTCAAAATAACCATAACGAGTGCGGAAAGCCATCTTTGGAATATCACACTCTCTGACTATAAGTTGGTGATAATCGGATCTCAAATCTATTTTTGATAAGTAGTTGGCACCTTGCAGCTGATCAAATAGGTTATTAATTCTAGGAAGAGGGTACTTGTTCTTGAATGTGACCTTGTTAAGCTAACAATAGTCAATGCACATGCGCAATGAACCATCTTTATTTCTCATGAATAGAACGGGTGCACCCCAGGGAGACACACTAGGCCTTATAAAACCCTTATCAATAAGATCTTTGAGTTGCTTTTTCAACTCCTTAAGTTCTGCGGGGGACATACGATACAGAGGAATAGAAATAGGCTGTGTATCAGGGAGAAAATCAATTCCAAATTCTATCTCTCTATCGGGAGGTATCCCTGGGAGATCTTCTGGGAAAACATCAGGAAACTCATTGATAACACTAATAGACTGAATAGTTGGAGTCTCAGACTTAGTGTCCTTAACTTGGCATAAATAATAGATACAACCCTTGGATATCAATTTTCTAGCTTTAAGATAGGATATGAAATGACTTTTAGGAAATGCAGAATTTTTGGACCACTCAAATACTCGCTCATTGGGAAACTAAAACTTGACTACCCAGGTACAACAGTCTATAGACGCATAACAAGAGTGAAGCCAATCCATACCCAGAATAATATCAAAATCAACCATGTCTAGATCAATCAAATCTACTAACATGAATCAGTTAAGAACAGTGATAGGACACTTCTTATATACTTTCTTAGCAACAACAGATTCACCCACTGGTGTAGAGACTAGAAAAGGCTCGGAAATCTTTTCAGCACTGATTTCAAAATTCACAGCCACCAATGGAGTCACGTAAGAAAGACTTGACCTAGGGTCCATCAACACATACACATCAAAATAAAATACACAAAGCATACCAGTAACAAGATCTTGTGAATCCTTCTTCTCCTGGCGGGGTGGTAGAGCATAAAACTGATTCTGGTGCTGACAACCTACAGTACTAAATGAGGCACCCTGAGAAGGAGTCGGACGAACTACAGGGGCTGGAGCACTAATAGTCTAACTCTGAGGACGAATATCACGACTCCCCTATCTAGTATATGGGCAATCTCTGAACTTGTGGACAAACTTACCACTCTGACTAACTAAGCACTCACTGGGATGGTCTCTACCGCACTTCAGACATAGGGGAGGATGAGGTATGTTACTTACACTGTCCTGGGACCTGTACATAGTAGGCCTATTACCCTCATTTGGCCTAGTTCTAAATGCAGAAGTACTGGCTGATGAAGGCATTGGCACAAGAGAATGGCTATGGAACTGAGTGCGGATCCCTCCATAAAATCTAGTCTGACTATACCCCTGCTACTCTGATCTAACTCTCTTATTCTCGCTCACTCTCTTTCTCTCCTTCACCTTGTCTGCTTCAATCTGCTGAGCATGAATTATTAGTCTTAAAAGGTCCATGTCCCTATAAAGCATATCAGATCTACACTTTTTCATAACATAACCAGATACACCATCCAAGAACTTACTCATACTAGTTCTAGAATCAGCCATTATACAGGGGGCATATTTAGATAACTAGGTAAGCTTATGGCAATACTCCTTAAGTGTCATGGGGCCTTGTGTCAAGTTCTTAAATTCTTCTAATTTTGCTTCTCTCAGCTCCGGGGGAAAGAATCTGTCTAAGAAGGCATCCTAGAATAATTTCTAAGTCAACAGAGCATCATTCTCCCCTCTACTATTCCTCCACATCTCCACCCAATCATAAGCAATATCTTTTATTCGATGGGCAGCCAATTCAACACTCTCCTCCTCAGTCACGTGCACAATCTGAGGGATTTTTCTTACTTCATCTAAATACATTTGTGGGTCTTCACCTACTTTCGACCCAAAGAAATTAGGTGGATATATTCGCATAAAGTCACAAACTCAGGCTGCAGCAGAATTATTCCCTTGCAGAGATGGAATAGTAGCCTGGGTGTTCGCTTGGGCGTTGGTGGTGACCGCCTGGTCTAGCGCTGAGAAATCTGCCCAAAATTCATCATAAGACACTGTATCACCTAAAGTACTAATGGGTTGAGGTCATTCGTTGTTTCTGCGAGACCTACGAGGAGGCATTTTATGTCATAAGAGAGCACGGATTAACATCAAAGAGAAATAGTCATAGGCACAATAGACTCTTGAAAGAAACAAAACAACTTTTCCTAATACTTCCTGTAGCCTCTTTCTCATAGATGTGGCGGGCTACACACCGATGATCAAGACTCTACGTAATGCGGTTTTTTAGATTCCCGAGGACTCTTTAAATCTTAGGCTCTAATACCAAGCTTTAAACACCCCAAAAACCTATCCCGAGATGTCACATGGTGCTCAAGGACACACATGGCCTCAAGCTAACCCTCTAAGCCTTTCATCACTTTCAGAACTCATTATAGCGCAAATCATGCTAAGATAAAAAGGAATAACCATGTAATGAACATACTAGAATACGAAGTAATACTGCCCTGTACAAATAAAATACTTAAATCTTTCTACACACTGGTACACTAGTATGACAAAGACTCTACTACATAGGACTGAGGAGCCATAGGGATAGAACTCCAACTGACTCGTACTAAACTGAAAGTAAACAACCATCTATTAACAAGACAAAATTCAAGACACTGGTCTTCGAACCCTGAGGACTCACCAACCACAGAAATGTAGATGAAGTTACTGGAAGATCACTGTCGCTGCAGAGACTGAGCACCTGAACCTATATCATGAGGAAATATAGGATACAAAAAAGTATGGGAGTAGGTACTTGGGAATGTACTGAGTATGTGGGGGTGGATCTAACATTTTAAATAATATCATAAATATATAAGAAAATCATGCATGCCGACAATAATAACTCTCTTCGCTTGAATTATCTAAAGAATCATTTCCGTAAGTCATCAGTAATAACATAGGTTTCATAAGTCTCATAAATTATTTAATTTAACTCAAACTCTTTGACTCATAACTTAGAGTGACTCGGTAACTCATGGTACTTAAATCATTATGGACATGGGAATTTCTTATAACCAATATAACTACACCATGTGAGCCGCATAAAGCCCAATATTTTTCCCTCCTAAGGAGAGAACCCCACATTGGCGGGGGTTTCATACTCTTACCAGGGAGTACAACCTCAATCTCGTTATCACAATCACATACTCGGCCTTTGGACAACAATTATCAACATAAATCCTATGGTGGTATGTAGTTTCGGGGAAATACCATATTTCTCGCTTGGTGCTAAATACTCCTCCCAGACTCAGCTCAGAACGCGTTAGGAAATCCATATTATTCAATATCAACTCATGGGTCTATTATAAAGACCAAAACATAAATATATATCTCATCTGTAAATCATAAATATCTTGTGGATTCCTAAATTGATACCATCAGGATTTTGAATTCATTTATGTATTTGATCTTTTGTTACATCTATTCCACATTCTTTTCTATATAAATTGGGTAGTCTATTACTAGTTTTTTCGAACTACTGGTTTGAATTGCCTACTGGTAGGTTATAGTAGACACCATCATGACTTGAGAAATTGGGTCATGAAAAATTGGTATCAGAGCCTAAGTTTCACAAATTTATTAGTACATATGCAAAGTGTTAGTAGAATCCTATGGATCAGTGCAAAGGCATCCATAACCTATCTTTGGGAGGCTACATTAACATTTTATGAAAGTTACTTCTTGACTCCTTCTTATGTGTCCGCATTACTATTAACCTTGAACACATTTTTTACTCTATTTTATCCCTAAAGGATGATACAAAATTGCTATAGATACGAACAAGACTTTACCATGCATTTCTTAAGTTTTAGTGCAATATCAGATAGAGAGTTAAAGATGGAAGTTGAAGACCTTTAGTGTTAGCCAAAAGTATTTAGGGCCAGCTTAGGCTCCAATTGAGATCATGGCTACCTCATCGCTTTAAGTTTCAGCATTGAGGATACTAAGGCTATGAAAGATCCCTTGCTTCCATGAATGACATTCGATTCATTAAAATATTCTCAAACTAAAGTGCGGTCTATTAGTATTCATCATTTTTCTTTATCAGCTTCTGAGTATGAGATCGGATTTCTCAAGTGGACTAGAGTAATTACTATGTTTCATCCTTTTGAGCAGAACATTGGTGCATGGATATGTTAGAGAACTAGTATTGTTTCTCTATTTGGTATAAAATTACTTGATAGCAGTTGAGTCTTCCTTCTCTTAGGTTGTCAATTATGAGAGGACCATACAGAGCATGTGTATCAAGACTTATGTAAATGGAAGCAGAAAGTATGTCATAAGTATAGTACTATTGGTATTTTACCTGAGAGTGAGGATCCTTCCAGTAAAGTTTAGCTTCATGTGCAACACATTAGCTCTATGTGGGTAGTATTCCAAACTATAAGTAGTTCTCAAAATAGCCATGATGATTGCAGTGGAAAGAATTTCAATCAGACCTTACAGAGTTTTGGTATGGGTCTTCAGCCCATGGCATCCATTTTAGATTATGAGGGGCAGTAGCTTAAAGCATTACAAGATCTTGTTCTGGTTATGTCGTGATGGGACTTAGCTCATAGAACCCTAGATATGAGATAGTTGATTAGACCGAGTTAGCATGTATTCCCCGCCAGCCTAGAGTTCTTGAGATAGGCTATGATTGCGAGAAGGATGACCATTATAGTAAAGATTGCTCTTAGTGTCAGTTGGCTAGCCATTTGGGCTTAGTTATATTGCCCTTCGAGATTTATGCTTCATAAGTGGTTTCTACAATAGAGAGATTGGTTATTGGACTATAAAGTGTCCTTGGCATGGGATTTCTACTCATTAAGATCAGCCTCATAATGTTATAGAAAAATCAATTAGAGATAGTGTGTCTGGCGCTTAAATTGATAGTTTAGTTGATTGATCTGAGATTAGTCCCATTTAGATTTATTCTCTCTATGTCAGTCAGGTATGTAATTGCGGATTTCACCATGGTAGGTGTGCTTTTATTTCCCGTATTTCTTTTTTTATGATGTGTATTGGGGTTTTCATACACATTGATAATTATATGCCTTTATGAATTGATATTGATTATTATGTGTCTTATTATCGAATTTATGATTATGTTACTACTCTATGTTTTATTTTTTTAGTAGTGATAAGTAGATTTATATTGATATTTTCCCATATGGGTATAGCCTTTGCGTTCGAGCCCTATTTATCTTATCACATTGGCCTTATTGTGGTCTTTCAGTGGTACATGATATCGATGTTTATTTTCGTACCTCCTATTCAGTATATTGATATTGACATTGATGTTGCTATTTCTATCACTGATTAAGGTTATTCATATTATTTGATAATATTACTTGATGTAATTGATCCTCATTGTGTAGTATAGACTAGTATAGCTTCTAGGTTGCATAGGCCTTCGTTGTGGCTATCATTTTCTATATAGCCAATTTTATAGCATGATAGTTTAGGGTTCGTTATTTATTGTGGCCATTTTTTCTCCTGACTGTGGTTTTGATATTGAGATTGAGATATTGTGGATTCATCTCATAGATTTGTTGGGTTTATTACCTTGTGATGGGTTTCTCATGTTATTAGTATAGAGGTTGGATGTTCCTTTATTACTATGTCATGGTTTTGTCTAGTGGAGCTAGAAAGTTAGAGATAGGTGGCCTTTCCTGTGATCGCTTCTTGAGTTGACAATGTGGAAATTCTTTATCTTAAGTTGTTTGATTTGTTTGGGTTATGATTATCCTACTTGGGTGGATTTAGGAAATCCCCATTTAAGAGTTTTTCATCCTAATGGGTCATGGTGGAGTGTTTCTCCTTGATTATTTGTGCCTATGGCTATTCTTTGCCAAGATGTAGTGTTGGATTGGTTAGTTTTTGGCTCAATTCGCATTCAAGTTGCTGGAGTTCTTTCCTTTAGTAGTGTAATTTGCAGCCTTGGGAAGTTCCTGAGCATGTTTTGACAGTATATTCCCTCCATCGGATATGTAGTAGATCTCCTGAGTTTTCAGGTGGTGATTTATCCCCTGTCACAATATTTTTCCTTGGCTATGTTTTTATTTTGGCTCGACATGATTTGGTGCAGGTACATCTAATTTAGATAGTATGGTCGATGTATGTATTTGACCTTGATTTGGATTCATTAGCTCAATTTCAAATTTGGCGCCTTAGAATGGTAGTTTGAGAGTCATCATGGATTTGAGGTATTAATGCCTACCCGTTATCAGGTTTTGTTTGGGTAGTTGAGATCGAGCTATTCAGCCTTAAGATGGAGATTTTAGCTTAGAGTTATGGAGATAAGTGCATCCTTTATTTTCAAATTTATCTCAGTTTGGATTTCATTTATACGATGGTTGAGCCTACTTTACGCTTACCTATTTAGTCATCTCGAATTCTGATGGATTATAGTTGATAAGTGTTCAGATGATAGCCCATGGACCTGGTATTTTTCCCTTAAGCTTTGATCTCTGTTCTTTATTTTTTTCCAGAAATTTTGGATGATATACTCGGTGGGAGTAATGTACTTAAGTTGGATTCAGTATGGCTCAATTCCTGGTTAATGGGACATCTTAGAGAGGATCATTCAGTAATGAGTAGGTATGCCTAGTTCTTTTGGACTCCCAGGTTTGATTACCACCTTATCTAGTTAGGGCATTAGCTTAGATTTCATTCGTTCATTATCTTTATTTGTGTGCCCAGACAACACCTTATGAGCTTATTTTCATATTTTCCTTATGGACTTTCAGCATATCAGCTTCAGTCCTTTGAGTTCTCTACGATGAGATTGCGCAAATAGGAAACAGGTTATTTTCCTCATGGTTCAAAGTAGATAGCAAGTATAGTTTGATAAAAGAAGTATATATTAAGATTTGGAGTCAGTTGCATGACTCATATCTTAGTTTGTCTTTTTGTTAGATGAGCCTTTGTTGATTTTTGCGAGTTTAGAGATGGTATCAGCGTATTGCAGTTTAGATTTGCGTTAATCAGTTGTTTTAAATTCAGTTAGATTCCAACTGGTGGTTGAAGTTGAGTTTTGCCTAGTTAGAAATAGAGTAACTGATGCTAGTTGGAAATAAGGAAACCTCTGGAAAAATTCCTTAGAAATATTTTCTCTTCATTGAGGTTATCTAAGAAGTCATGCTTGGAGCATGCGGGCCTAGTACCTCATCCATTTGAGCTTTTCAAATTTTTTTGATCCATTGACTTTCAAGAACAAAAGTCCTTTTAGTAGTGGATATTGTAATGGCCCTTTTGGTCATTTTTCAGATTCCCACTTATTTTTGTCATTTGAACTTTTCCATAGATACCTCAAGTCATTTATGACTCTCTAGGGTTGATGGTTCAGTTACTGAGCAGTTCATTTTATTTTTAGAGCTAATTCCCTGATTTGAAGTCTTCGCTGGTTCCAAATGGCAGATGGGCAAAAGCTTCAACAAGATGATCTCGGATGCAAATTCTAAATGCTCGAACGGATTTGTAATATTGATTTTAGGCTAGGTAGACCTTTGGTTTGGTTCCCAATACACCCAAACTCATTTTGACCTATTAGTTGATATATGAGAAAATCGATACTTTTAGGTGTGGGACCCACATTTGGTCTAAATGACTTTTTATGGAAAATCCAACTTCATCAATGTGTCTGGAATGTAAAATTTAGTGTAGTTACAAAGTTCATTTGCAAAAAATAGAGTTTGAATGAGTTTCGCAAGTGAAAAACAAGTTTGACTTTGCTAGTGCTGGTGCATCACAATCATACAGGGCCTACTGCAATTGCAATAGTGCAATATGGTCTCTAGTATCACGATATAAACATCCCCATACCTTGTATGGGAATATAAGGAACCTATAGGTTGCGTTTTGGCCATTTTTGACCTATCTTTGAGACCTATAACCCCTAAAAGAGTGTAATAACTCAAAATAGAGTATTTTGGGTATGTTGGAAGCTTGATTAACATCTTTTAGTGTGATTACCATCCAAATTAAGGTACGATTTCAACACTTTAAGGATGAATTTCTTAATTCTTGACTCAAAACCCCAAAATAGCTCAGGGCTGGATTTTAGTCCCACATTTTCTTTGGTTTCACCCATTTCTTGAGAGTTATTATTCCTTCTTCATGTATGAACATTGGGTTTACCTTGGAAATGTGTTTTTTTGTAAGTAGAAAACTCATGGGCTTCTTGGTGTTGCTTTTAGACCCAAAGCACAATAGTACAAAATGGGTATCGTTAGACTCATATTGATGAGTAGATTATATTTTGATAGTGTGATGGCATTTTGGGGATTGTGAAGTGAAGATGGACATATGGTGAATGATGTAAGGTTTTGTGGTTCAGCTTTGAGGCAGGATTCTGTCTACTCTTCTTCTAGATGATGTGTGATATATATTGCGTGTGAATGTGAATGTTTAGTTTGATTATGTATAGGATAACTTAGTGTTGAATATTAATGTTAGGGGATTAAATGAGGGTTTTGACCGGTAAGTTAAAATTCTTAATACTCTTTTAGGATCCTATGGCTTCCTACCTTGATTTAACTAATTCAAAGATTAGATATGATATAATTCTATGTTTGGGATGTGGATTTAAGCATTAGAAACATTATTAGTAAATTTTTTCTTATTAGGCTAGTGTGGTGATCTTGGAACCGTAGTTTTGTTAGAGTTGACTTAACTGCCCTTGTTTCTTGATGAAATTCCTATCTTAGATTTGGTCTTGGATTTCTTGACATCTAGAAGTTTCCGTAGATACCTTAGCATAGTTTGGGGCATAGATTTCCTAAATATGGAAATTGAGGATTAGAAGTGGGTCCGTCCAACCCACTTAGGCCAAGAAACGTGTTAGCCATTGTGGACTTAGTTGCGGATGCTCCTAGTTGAGATTAATGAGCCTTATTTATGAGATTTTCTTGGTCAATTGATGGATAATGATGTATTTTCCCCCCAAAAAGTGACTAATGGATTATGGCAATGACATTGGGCCTATAGAGATGTTATTTCCTCTTAGGTATGATATTCAGCCTATAGAGATGTTATTTGCTCTTAAATATGATATTGGACCTATAATGGTATTATTTCCCCTTAGAAATAATACTAGGCCTTGAAAGATGTTATTCCTCTTAGATGTGTTCTTTGGCCGTAGAGATGATATTCCTCTTAAATATGATATATGGTCCATAGATATAATATTCCTCTTAGATATGATAATTAGTCTTGAGAGGTGATATTCCTCATAGTAATGATGTATGACCTATAGATGTGATATGCCTCATAGATATGAGATGCCTACTATATATGAGTTGATTATAGATATACAATGTCTTATAAATATGATTATGGATATGATTTTTGGATATATATATGGGCCTAAGGCCGTGATTATGATATTGCGATTATTTTGGACACATTATTGGGACAAAGGTCATGTTATGATATGAGTTTGATATCCGGGAAGCTATTATCCTTGTAAAGAATGCAGTTGTAGATTATGAATACATATAGATATATGTTTATACACCTATCTCTCCAATATTGGATGGAGGAAGATGTGGTATGATGCTTATGATTCCATGGATTGCATACTGGTGAGTGCATCCATAGATTCAGTATATTTATGATTATTACATTGGTAATTTGTGTGATCATTTCTGAAATACGACCTTATCTCTATTTTTCCTAATTAAGGGTTAAAACCCATTTCACCTTTATAATGGAATTCTCAACAATAATAATTGCCTAACACAATGGATAACTTATATAAAAATGAGGTTAATAAATGAAGTTATGAATATTTGACCGGTACGATTTCTGGTCCATGATTGGATACTATTATTTACTTCTGTCGTGAGACATTATACCCCTTTCTACACATCATAATGATTTAGTCCCAAAATCACTTAGGGCAATGGATTTATAAACCTATACTCTTTTAGCCATGGCTTGAGTTCGTGAACCTATTATATATACTTTTGGATAATGTGATATTGATGATGAATGACAAATCATGGAAACACAATCTACCTTTCTTCTCTTTTCATAACTATTTACGTTAGCCCTCATGGGGCTTGTTCTTTACTTTATCCCTCATGGGACTTGCACTTTACTTTAGCCCTCGTGGGGCTCACTCTCTACTATTGATTTAGATATTATAATGATGTGATGATGCCAAGGACGGAGGATATTATGAGGATGTGATAACGCCCGACAAGGTTGGAGGATATTTTGATGATGTGATGATACCAATAAAAGCCAGAGGAATTATGATGATGTGATGATTCACAAAAAGGTTGGAAGATATTAAGATGATTTGATGATGGCCTATAAGGTAGGAGGATGATTTTATAATTATATTGATACTCGACAAGGACGGAGGATGATTATATTGATTGTGTACTTTCCATTCATTCTTGCATGTGTATCACCTATAACCAGTATGCGACTATGTCTATCAATTGGTATGGGACAACTTCATTAATATGGGTGATGACTTTTCCTTGTGTTGTTATATGTTGATTGAACCTTCTGATCTTGGGGAAGTGGGGGCATGCATAGGCTTGACTAGGTATTTGGTTGTTTGAAAAACCTGGTTACTCATCTTGTTATTGATATTGTCATTATTATTATCTCTATTTTGGCTATTTTATGACAGATTGGTCATTGATTTGGTATCGAGATTTGAGATATGTTTCCGGCCTCTTCAATCTTATGATTGTGTTGTTATGCATGTTTATTTCATGTTTAGACATATGGATTAGAAACCGTGAGTATGATAGTACTAAATCATGATAGGGTTATAATGAGGCCATAAAATGAAGACATGATGATTTAGGTTATGCTTCGAGTTGACCTTATATTTATATATATATATATATGTATGTCTAGCTATATGTAGTTAAGATATTACCGTATACCCTATCTTTCATTGGTTCATATTGTATATTCATTTATTGGCCTTGTATATTGCTATATAATCTTCTTTTGTTCATTATTTGTATATTGACCAGGGATACAAGGTATAGTACTGAGACTTCTAAGTATGGCTAGAATAGGATAGTTAATCCTTGATATTTTCTTAGCCTTAGTATGTTAGTCTTTTGAATATGAATAGGATAGTTTATTCTCACTATCTCGTTGGTTGTCTTATATTTTTGTTAAACATTAAACTGTAGTTTCCATTCTATTTATATGTTTTATTTATATATATATGCTTTATCTTTAGAGCTCATTTGGCAGTCGCCTACTGAGTACCATTTGTTTGGTACTCATACTACTCTTTTGCAGCCTGCAAATCATAGTACGGGTTATCATCGTTGATGTGTGCATCATGTGGAGCAGCTATATTTCAGAGACTAAAAGTGAGCTCCTGACATTTAGAGTATTATTGTAATACCCCATATCATTTTTTGGTCTCTATGTAGTATACGACTTATGATCCTCAGTCGTACCCCAGTGTACGAGTCGTATGTTGGACTCGTACCTAAGTCCGTATATCATGTTGAATATTCACTGTTATAGGTATGACTTGACCCAATGGGTCGTCAAGAGGGGTATGAGTCATATGAACCAAGCTGTATGGACATTAGTGTTGACCCCTTGAGGTTCTTTCCAGGATACGAGAGGTGGGTATCTAGTAGTATACTGTAATACCCTAATCTTTTATTGAGCGTAAGTCCGTATTTTGAGTGTGCATGTATGAATTCCAAAATGATTAATGTTTAAACCGTGTTTTATCTCTATAATTTCCATTTATACCAATTTCATCAAAATCCGAAATCGGATGGGTGAGTTATGAACGTTTTACTAAACGGTGTCGGATCGTCAGGTTCCTAGTAGACCGTCAAGTTCCTCGTCAATCCAAGGCAGTGACTCCTTTTTCAGGCCATTGTGCGATGTCCAAGTTGGTGGACCATCAAAAAGTTGATGGACCATCAAGGGGTCCGTCAGGTAGAGACAAAATGTCTCATTTCTGTCCCTCGAGTGACGAACGACTTGGTGGTCCGTCAGTTTCCTGATGGACCATCACTTCTACCGTCATGTCAAGGAAGAATGTTCCAGTTTTGGCACTCGAGTGACAAACAATCTGGTGGACCGTCAGGATACTTGACGGACCGTCAGATCGACCGTCACAGTCCCCAATCAGCAAATTTCAGCATTTTCAAAAAGGGCATTTTGTTCATTTCCTCCCAATGTGGTCTTATATATATATCAAAGGGGATAAGAGACACTCATTTCCTTCTCCTTTCTCTTCCAATCTTCCAAGAATCTCATAGAAACTAGGGTTTCTACAAGATCCAAAATCCAAATCCTCTTCCAAGAAATTCAGAGAATCTTCCATGAATTTCTCCAAGTTGTTCAAGAACTAAGTTTCCCAAGTCAAAGGAATCAAGAATCTTGTCCTAAAAGTGTGAGAAGAGTTCCAAACAAGTTTTCACATCTTCAAATCAAAATCCAAGGTATGTGGGGTTTGAACAAGGACACTCTTTTCGTTCTTGTGCCTAAAGATTTAATTTCTACTATTGATTTATCTGATCTTGCAAGTGGGTTTACACCCAAATTTCTTTACATATGATTTATGAGACTTGAGTGAAATAAGATTGATATTTATGGTTATTTCACCATCATGCTTCTTAAATTGAGTAATTATTCCATGAGATGTATACTGTTATTATAAATTGATGATTTCTAAGTGATTTATGATAAGTGTCAAGATTTGTGTTTTTCTATGAGAAATTTGACTATTGAATATATATATATCGATATTTGAATTGAAAGTCAAGAATGAGTTTGATGATGTTTCCTTGAAGCTTTGGCATTTGAAATGATTTGATAAGCAAATGTACTTGATGTTGAGAAACATTGGTTGAATTTGAGTCGAGTTCGGAATCCATAGTCGTATATGATTTACTGATGAGATATACTGTTGTTTTGGTCATCATGATAGACCCATGAGTTGATATTGATTTAGGTGGATTTCCTAACGCGTTCTGAGCTAAGTCTGGGAGGAGTATTTAGCACCGAGCGGGAAATTTGGTATTTTCCCAGAACTACGTGCCACCGTAGGATTGATGTTGATAATTGTGGGCCAAAGGACGAGTATGAGATTATGATGATGAGATTGAGGTAATACTCCCTGGCAAGAGTACAACACCTCTACCAATGTGGGGTTATCTCCTTAGGAGGGCAAAACATTGGACTCTATGCGGCTCACATGGAGTAGTTATGTCGGTTATAAGAAACTCCCAAACCCATAATGATCTAAATACCTTGAGTTACCGAGTCACTCTAAGTAATGATTCAAAGCTTTTGTATTAGTTGAATGATTTATAAGATTTATGAAGCATGTCTTATTACTGATGATTTACGAAAACAATGATTCATATAATTCAAGCGAAGAGAGTTATTACTTTCAGCATGCATGATTTTCTTATACACTTATGATATTATTTAAAATGTTGCATCCACCCCCACATACTCAGTACATTCCCAAGTACTGACTCTCATACTCTTTTGTATTTTATATTTCCTCGTGATATAGGTTCAGTTGCTCAGTCTCATCCGCTACAGTGATCTACGAGTACCTTCATCTACATTCCTGTAGTTGGTGAGTCCGCATGGTTCGAGGACCTATGTTCATGATTTTTGTCTTTCTAATTGATGGTTGTTTATTTTTCCGTTCAATATGAGTCAGTTGGGGATCTTTCCCAATGGCTCTTTAGTCTTATGTAGTAGAGGCTTTGTCATACTATAGTATCAGTATGTATAGAATGTTAGTATTTTGATTGTACAAGACAATACTAATTTGTTATCTCAGTATGTTCATGGCATGATTATTCTTCCTTATTACCGCTCGATTATTGTCATGGTGAATTATAAGAGTAAAGAAAGGCTCAAAGGTTTAGCTTAAGGCTTTGTGTGGCCTTAAGCACCGTGTGAAGTCTCGGGATAGGTTCTTGGGACGTTACATATACAAAGGTACAACTAGTATAGAGAGAAGTCATATAAATAGTAGTGTTGGTTCCCCAAGTTGTCCATTCATAGTGACTTTACCAAATTGTATAAGCATATGACAAGTTAGAAGTCCGACATATATCCATACCAGTACAGGTTCTTTGAAATTTTCCATGCTTACAAGTCAGCAGTCCAGTCGTACCCTAACATATGAGTCGTAAGGTCGATTCGTACAGACTAGGAAAACAATTTTCTGCTCATTTTGTACTGGGATTTTATGTCTTTTCCCACTCCCTTAAATCTCAAACCCATGTCATTTTGGCTTCACAGGGGTTGGTATAAAGGCCCCAAATCCCCAATTTACATCATTTAACATCAATTTACTAAATAGAACCAAGAGAAAATGGTTGTTTCATCTTCCCCAAGCAGCTAGGGGTTCTCAAGGTCAAGAGCAACTTCAAAGAAATTTCTACAAAGTTTCTACTTCAAGTACGTGGGATGTTCATCCATGAGTCCCTTTCACCCATGGAGCCCAAAAACCTTCTTTTTAACTAAATTAAGGATTTTTCTCTTATTATGGAGTGTTATGTGTTCAATATGGGTAAAATTCATGTCCTTCATTAGTAATTGAACTCAATTTCATGTTCACGTATGATCCCAAAAAATATTAGTTAAGTCATGTTTTAAACTACAATTTCTCATGTCATTATTCAAGTGAATTTCATGTTAAATCCCCAATTTATGAATTTAGCCATTTAATCATGTTGATTTCCTATGTCTAACACATTCTCATGTTCAAGTTCATGATTCTCACTTATTTGTTGAAATGTTTATGTTTTGCATCTTTTAATCATGATTCCATACCACAGTTTTAAAGCATTATTATCGTATTTTGTAATCATTCAGTGTTGGCAGGTTATGAACACTCGATACCTACGTGTTTAATTACATTTTAGATCTTCCAAGTAATAATTTAGTTAAACCATGAATCTTGTTATTTACTCAGTTATTATGATCATGTTGAGCAATATCATTTGTTATGTTCAGTCGAACTTCAATCATACCAGTGTTAGTTCAGTTGGGAGTAGGATTTAGCACTGTGCAAACCCAGGGATGGGGGCTCACCTTCCAGTAGAGGGTGTGACCCTAAGTAGCAATCCTTGAGTTACAAAACTACGTAGCTAACATGGTTTTAAGATATCCACCTACCAGTTCAGGGTTGACACGTATCTCATTAGAGCACCTGCCAGTAGAGGGAGACTCCTTAGTCCTTTGGGACAGTAATTTAGTGGATCCATATAGCCAGTGTTAGTACCCGAGGCACGATACTGACACTTTTCTAACAAGTCTTACAGGTTGGGGCATGTCGGTTATGTGATACCTCCCACGATCTATGTCAGTATTCAGTATGTCTCAGCTTAAGTTTGCTTGACCAAAGCATACAGATTTTTAGTTATACAGAATTCACTCTTTAGGATTACAAATTTTCTCAGAAAAATGTTTATGCATGGTTTTACATTCTCACATGTTGCATATTCATACATTCATGTTCAGTTATCTTATGCATTTTAGTTAGTCCTCATTTTATATACTAGTACATTCAAAGTACGGACCACATACTTTTCTCTATGCTATGTTGTCTTATAATATAGGTTGGGATGTACTATTTCCCAAACACTTTTAGACAGCTCAGCATTACTCGACAGCAGTAGTGGTGAGTTCTTATCAATCAAGGACATGATTTGTTATTTCAATTATTTCACTATTTTCTTATGTTCAGTCAGTTGGAGTTTGTTGGGGGTTTGTCCCATCAACTTCTCATGATGTTTAGAGGCTTTCATACACTCACTTAGACGATCATTCAGTCATTTCAATGTTATCAGTTGTTTTCAAATAGATAGTTGGTTTCAAGTATTCCATCATATATTTTAGACATATTTTGATACTTATTTCAATATCCAATTTTATAGTATCTTATCAGCTAACCTTCCGTACATGTGATGTATTAATATTTCATTCAGTGTTAACAGTAGGTACCAACCCATGGGTTATCTTCTGGTCACTTATGGTTATAAGCACCGTTGTCACAACTAGAGGTAACCTCAGGTAGTGACAACTACTTATCTCTCTCTTATGTATTAGACTAGTCTCTATGTTGTACTCGAAGATAAGTTATATTAATGTATTTATTTGTACCACACTTTGGATTCTTGTTATGTAGAATATCTTATAATGATACCACCAGGTTTTGGAATTTATTTATATAGTTGATCTTTTATTAAATCTATTCCACATTCTTTTCTATATATATTGGGTAGTCCATTACTAGCCGTTCTGTACTACGGGTTTGGCTCCTACTGGTGAGTTATAGTAGGCGCTATCTTGACTTGAGAAATTGGGTTGTGATCAAAACTGTTGAGTTGAACCACTTGACTTACTTCCTTATGCCTTAGGTGAATTAGGCTTCATGTCTCATGTTTAGCATGAAAATACCTTAGATCACTCAAGTTATATCAAAATGTTTTATATACCCATTCTTTGGGTAAGATTGGCTTTAGTTTTTACATTAAAGGAGGTTGCCTTAGTTGCTATTTTGGCTTAACTATTGTGTTTGGGAAGAACCTTTACCTTAGGAATAATTTTAGCTTCTTATACATCTAAGAGTAGATTTAGATACCTTAGCCTAGTCTGGGGTATAACTTGCCTTAGAATGTATTTTGGAGATTTAAGGTGGTCTCTTCGACCCACCTTAAGTCAAGATTGATGGATAGCTCTCTTGAAACCCTCATATGCTTATTAAAGGCCTAGAAAATGCCCTTTTGAGGCAATATTGAGGAACCTTGATACTTGATGGTTATGGTGATAATTACATTATAAGTAATAGTCATACACTAATGGATTAGATTGTCACTTATGTTATGATGGGATATGGAGGATGTTGCGATGAGCTATTGGTTATGCTATGTATAAGCTATCTATTATGCGAATGATAAGCCTTTGGCCATGCTATTTATAAGTTACTAACTATGCTATTACATATAATTATGATCATGCTAAAAAATTATGCTAGTAATCATGCTAGAAAAAATTTCTTATTGTGTTATTAATTATGCTAGAAGTCATGCTTATGGATTTTATAGGTAATTATTCTAGAAATCATGATGCTTGACTATATTATCTCTTATGTTATTGATTATACAACCAACCGTGATGATGTTGCAATCGGTTTGAGTTCACATATTTACTATATATGTATGTACACTTGGTTCAATTCCAGAAGATAATGATAATGATGATTATACCCGATTAAATTCTAGAAGATGGTGATGATGATGTTGATTATACACAATTAAATTCCAAAAGATGATGATGATGTTGATCCAAAAGGTGATGATAATTTTGATTATACACGATTCAATTCTGGAGGATTATTAAGGTGATTATTGATACCACATTTGATTCCAAAAGATTATTAGGATGATTCATTGATACCCGACAAGGCCAGAGGATGATTACGCCGATGTACCTATGAGTGTATAATATTTCGATTCAAGTCTAGTTATTTATTATGATATTATTATTATATATATACATATGCATGCATAAACAATTTGGGCATAATGTTTATATTAGGGATGTCGATAATATCACGAAAGTGATAAATAATTATAAGGTGTTATAGTTGATGATTAGTGATAAATAAGGATTAGTGGTGGATATTGTTTAAGTGACTAAAAAAGTATGATTAGTTAATAAATGATGATTATCTAATAAATGGTGATTAGTGGACATATGTTGAATAATTGTTAAATGATGACTAGAGGTTATATGGTGACTAGTAATTAAACGAGTTATTTAATAAAATGTGGTTAGCTAATGAATGGTGACTAGTGAATATTGATGATAAGGTTTGTATATGTTTGTAAAATTGTGGAATATGGGTACATTGTCAAATGTTGATAAATGACCAATTGATAATAGTTGGTGAAATGGTAGTTTAATAATGAGTTTGTTATTTGTAAGCAATGAATGGATGCATAATTCTATCTTTGAGTGAATTCTCCAGGCGTATGGGAGTTTACGATGAGTTATTTACTTTCTGCACCAATTAGTGTATGGGAGCCAATTTTGTAGTTTGTGATTTCTTGTGTAAGGCATTGTGATGCAATATTATTCTAATTTTTTTACTTATATTGCATGGAGATGTTGGCATGTGTTGATTCCTTGTGTTATATTGCTATTTTTGTTAAATTACTTATTATGTACAACATTATCGGAGATGATTCGGGTTTTTTTTTGTACCTTGACTTAGTGTAAGACCCTTTAAAATTTTAATCACTTTATTTTTTACCCTCCCACATTCGTAATGTAAATTTTTAACTTGAATTATGTTTGGGAATGTCAAAAGGGTAATTTTAAAAAGTTTCAAAAATTTTCTAAGGGGTACAGATCATTTTTGGACCTCGAGGTAGTGAGGGTATGTGATATTAGCATGGCACGGAGGCTAACCTCTACGATACTAGTGTGGCATTGAGGTTAACCTCCACGATAAGGTCGTGACAATTCATTGTTTTAATTTTTCCCATTTTTTTGTTTTTTCACTTAGGGTGAGGGGATTTTGACCTTTTTACCCCTTGTACGACCTTTAAACATAAATAACCCCATTCCTTTCAATTTTCAAAGAACAAATCATCCTCTTTCTCTCATAAATTCAAAACCCAAGAACATTCAAGGTTTTTTTTAGAGAATTCATCATTCGGTCTCCAAACTTCAAATTGACTTTAAATTCTTCTGTATTTTAGGGATGTTTCTCTTTCCCAAACTTTTGTTTTACATTGTGACATTAATCGAATGGATTTTCATGTGATTTAATTATGGGTTTTGGAAGTGGGTTGAGGGGTTTTGATTGTTACTGATTGAATTATTTGTCCTATGTTCTAAATTGATTATTCATACTTTAAATTGATATTTTTAGGACTTAATTAGTGCACGGTATAAATGGTTATAATGGGGGACATCGGTTTCTGCAAAGTGATTGAATTTTTGCTTGGTAATTTCATTAACCTCAACCCACCTTGTAAATGTGATTTTGAATATAGAAAATTGTGTGGTTTAACTTGGTTTTTAAACCAAGTGAATTTCATAAAAGGAAAAATGAGTGATTATGGTTTTGGATGACCATGGTGTCCTTGGTTTTTAATTTTAGATGGATCTTGGGAGTCCTATTTAGTTATATGGATTAGTTTGGAAAAAATATATTTGCTTGTAAGCATATTGGTAAAATGACACCAATATGGAGCATATGCTTTATTGCTGGATTTTGGTAATTATATTATTTTGTCCTTTTTACCTGAGTTACAAGTCAGTTCTTATCCCACTAACCATATTAGGATCTACATTATTTCATGATGTAGGGTCCGAAGGATTTTCTGTTGCTCCTATTCAGCATTAGGTGGTTGAGTACTACCATGGATTTGCTGTGAAATGGTGAGCTTCAAACTTTCAAAAGGACCAGTTATTTCACTAGTTTCATTG